>CM046952.1:6521540-7890927 GCA_025698515.1 Gossypium sturtianum | reverse complement strand
AAGAAACAAAAATAATAATGGAAATGCCTTATATTAATAAATAAGGTAAAACAAGTATGTAATTACAATCATCTCATGATTGGTCTTTGGGCATACTATAACATTACATGAGCTGTATTCTCCTTAGGCGCATTACTACGTTCTCGCCCTACACTCTATCCCACTTGTCCACGTCTAGTCCATTTGGATCGGTCACCCCACCATTTCGGATAACCAATGAGTTGGAAACAAGTTTCAAAATCATGTCTTTCTTTTACAATGTGAGCAAACAGTTGATTTGTCTCTTGTTTCTGTTTTATACTTCCAGCCTCCCGTATTGGCATGCACCGCAAAACTCACAACTTCTCTATGTTCCTCCTTCCCTCATGAAATTTTTTTAATGTGTTCTTCTTGGCACACCAACGAGTATGCCTTGTTTAAGTTTGACAATGGATTTGTGCTCAAAATCTTGGAATGAACAACTCCATATAATGCATCTTCCAACCTCATCAAAAATTGATGAAGCCTCTCTTCTTCTTGTTTTTTGTCGAGTTCAACTGCCATATTACAATTGCATTTTCTACAGTGGCAGATGGGAATTTGCTCATAATTCACAAGTTCTTCCCATTTTTGTTTCAATTTCCCATAATAAACCACAATTGGAAAACCTCTCTGTTTGCAGTTGACAAGTTCTGTCTTGACCTGCTGAACATGAGGTCCATTAGCAATAGAGTTATGGTAGATTGCAGGGTTGGCTCGATTGTGTTGAGCATCCATGAAACCAACATAGAATTTACAGTCTACCAATCCTCCAATTCAGAGGAATCATCATCAGGTTGTTCAATCGTTCCATCAATAAATCTGGATTCCTTTTTAGCCCTCAACGGAGTTCCCATTGCTCAAGCCTATTCCTCGTAGTTGTCTCCTTTCAATTGCACCTGAGTAATTATATTACCAGGATTATCACTCGAAGTCAACACGTAGGGGGAAGTAGGTTTCTTTTCCTCGCTATTCATGGCTCTTTTGTTTTTCTCTTGCTCTGGTACCATGTAAAAACTTTTGAGAGGAATGTCTATTTTCTCTTGTGTTAACAGGCCAAAAAGAGTCATATATATACATGATAGGCGTGGAAGATAAACCACCCAATAAATTTATGTAAATCCCCGACTTCTAAAACAAAACTTGACTTTTATGACAAATTTCCTAACTTCGTTCCTAATAAATTTCCTAAATATATTATTTACATATTTGACAAATATTTGCATATCATAATATATTCCTTGACTTCTTTCCTAATAAAAATTAATAGCAGAATTTAGCTTAACGAATTTAATTGCCATAGTTTTATCAAGATTAAAATTTTAAAATTAAAAAAACACAATCTAAAATTCATTAATAAAAAATAAAAATTGTATTTGACCAAAATGAAATACAAAGAGTAAATGTACCATTTATGTAAAATACAAAAACTAATAAAAATTTTGACATAGAGAAAAAAAATCATTTCAAGTTGTTATCACTAACATGCAGATTGCTTTTAGTAATACTCAGCAACCTAAGTAAGATACCTGTTTTTGCTGAAACAACAATGTTGATGATGGCTAATTTAATAACCTAATTTAGTGAAAAGTGTAATTACAAAAGAAATTGGTTTATGTATTTAAACCAATTAAGTAAAAGTTTGGTATGAAACGACATTGACTAATAATAGTCAATGTTATATTGGGACAAGACGAGAGGATGTGAATATCAAAAGCAAATTCACATGTTACTATTACTATTATTATTTAGAAATCATAACGTATGGACTATATGCGTTTGCCACAAACACATGGCAAGAGCTAGCCTTCCCCCACTGCCTTCTCAATTGATTTTATTTTTATAACACTAATCGTCGCTTCAGAGGCGGATACTTGGCAGGGGCTTCGCCCCTTAAAATAGAAAATTTTTATTTAGGTTTTTAATTTTTTTTAAAAATTTTAAAATAGTAAAGATAAAATTATATTTTGTTTCTCTTAAAATTATAAAAATTCAATTTAATCCTTTAAAAATTATAAAAATATAGACTATAAAAAAAATTAAAATTTTATTCGGCCCCCTTAAAAATTTGTTCTGGCTTCGCCCCTGCGTCGCTTCACACTAAATATGGTAACAGGACGGAACGAAACAACTTTTTACTCGTTTTGAATTTTACAACCATTTTTCAACCCTAGCATGTTTCACTATTTTAACCATATTTAAGTTATACTACTCCAATTTAAGCTTGTAGAAAGGAGAAGGGATTGTATGAAGCTGTAATTCTATGTCATCCCTATCCCTTTTCAATAGGTGTCTGATAAATCAATTTTTTTCCTGACTTTTAGCATTTTTAGTTGGATTTGAATTTTGTCAAGAGGAAAAATCTGATTTGTCATGCTCTTATTTTAAAGAGATAGGGATAATGTGAAATTATAATTTCATACAATTCTTTTTATATAGAAAGATCACTGAAGGTTCTAATCAAACAAAATCCTCAATTTGATAGGAAAATGTAAAAAAAAAAAAAAATAACACACACATTAAAAAATGTTGTGCAAAAGTTAAAAATGTGAGCTGAAAGGGGTGCTTGAGTGTTGAAAAGATTGAGGATTTTGACATATACCAATCTGCTTCATTTTTGCGAAGCCTGTTTAGATTATTTTTGTCATATGAATCAAACCCTAATCTTAAAAATCATCCAAGGATACTTATATATGGTTAGTTTTATAAGAATTAGAGATATTGTGTTTCTCTCAACATTTGAATCTTTTTTCTAGTTAGAGTAATTTTAAAGTTTTGATTCTATAAGTATGTGAATTTTAATTACATCATCTACGATGAAATTAGAGTTTGTGGAATGTTTCGAGGCTAGCATTCATATATATGGTTGTAAAACTTTATTTCAGTGTTTGTTGGGGTTGTTAACTAGTTAAATTAACAAGGGTTAGATGGTGTTTCACCTTTGAGTAAGGCGGAAAGCCACTATCAGTAGTATTTTAATTGCAAGGTCTAAGAAGAAGAATATGAGAAATGAAAAGGGGTTTCATGGAAACTTGGTTGAAGAGAGAGAAAACCCTTTTGTCGTTATTCTTGTAAGTGTATATAAAAAGAGGTCTTTGATGGTATTCATGTATGATACCCTATTATGAGTGTAGGTCATGTGGATGCAATGGAAATAAACATGTGTAATGGAGATAGACATATGTGTAACGGTTGCCTCATTTTAGTGCTTCTTTAAAGTGGCTGCAAACCTCACACCTCTTTAAGGTGGACTTAAACATAATACTCACCTTTTTAAAGGTGAGCTTTGCCATAACATGTACATATATTTAATGTGAACCTCGCCAATTACTAGTAAATATATCCGTAAATATAGAAAGAAAATTAAAGTTTATAATTATGACGAGGCATTACCAATTTTGGCTTGACAAGTTATGTACCAGTACTTGTTTAGCGAGGCATTAATCTTGTTTCGTCTTACTGATGCCGTCGAAGCATGTCACACTATACATGTCCCTGCAAAACTTGAAAAAAATAATATCAATACTGTTTTATTTTTATTTTATTATTTTTACACAACCAATACATAATATGCACTAGTACAAGTAACTTAAAAATATCTTTAAAATGACTAATAACATTACGTCACTTCATACATTTAGCAAATTATTAATATATAGTAGTAGATAACGTGACTCACATCAAGTGTGAAAATTAAATTATAAATTTTAGGGGTTAAAGTATAATTTTGCTTATAAATTTTTAAAGAGATTAAATTGAAAATTTATCATTTTGGGAACTTAAGTTTAATTTTACTATTATATTAAGTTATACTTTTAAAATTTTTAAAGAAAAATAAAAAAAAATTAAACATTCTAGAGCAACCTATGCTGAAAATAATTATATAAAATTAACACTAACATCAAGTATTGAACCTAGAGGTGATCATGGGCGGGCCGGGCCTAGACAAAATTTTAGATCCATTTTCTAGGCCCGAGCTCGGCCCAGCCCAAAATATGGTCTAAAAATTTATCCAAGCCCGGCCCAAAAGAAAATTGATAAACCTGAGCCCGGCCCGGCCCGGCCCGGCCCATATTAATTTTTTTTAGTTTTTTTCATTAAATAAAAACTTTTAAAACAAATATTAAAATTAGCTTTTTTCATTAAATAAAAAAGTTTAAAACAAAAAAAAAATAAAAAATATGTAAATTTAAAAAGTATATTTGATTAAAAATAAAATATATATTTAATATATAATTCGGGCGGGCGGGCTCGCCAAAAAGTTTTACCCGAGCCCGCCCGTTTTCTAAACGGATCTCGTTTTTTACCCAAACTCATATTTCGGGCCTATATTTTTACCCAAACCTTTCTATTTTTCGAACGGGCCATCGGGCCAGGCCGGATAGCCCAACCCATGATCACCTCTAATTGAACCTACATAAACAAGCTTGTTATAAAAGTAGGGGGTAGGCGGATTGTGTTTAGCTTTGCAGATGGGCTTTGCAGGCCCTTTCGTTTGTATTGGGTCCTGCCATCACTTTGCCTTTGTTGTCTTCGTTTTCGCCTTTTTAGGTATCTGCTTGCTTGGGAGAGTAAGGATCGGGAATGACTTCAAGAAACTTTGCGTTTTAACCCCGGATCTTGGCTCTGTTTCCTACCTGATTTGGTGAAGGCGATGACCCTCTTCCTTGTAGAGGTGAGAATGGAGGGATTTGGATCAGGATTTTTTGAAGCTCGAATTCAATCTCAACTAATTCAAATAATTTTAAATTTTGTAAGTTTTAAATATTTAAATTTGAATGTAATAATTTATTTTATTTTTATACAATGATAACGAAATTCAAATTCATCTTATAAAAAACATAAATTATAGATATTTAATATAGTTATTTTATATGAAATAATTAAATTGCTAATTATATATAAAATTTATTATATGATGTGTATATTAATTGACGAAATATCTTTTATTGTTTATTATAATATATTGATAATTAAATAGATTTTATCGTTCTTATTAAATTTATAAACCTAATACTCGTATTCTAAAATAATTAATTATACTAAGCTCAAACTCAAAGAATATACCCATTATTACCCAAAGTCAAAATAAACTAATCGTAACCTAAATCTCAACTCTAAAATAAAAAGAAATTAACCCCAACACCCAAATACAATTTGTAAAAATTAGAACTCAATTTAAAATCTAATTTAATAAAAACAATATTTTATTAATATATTAAAATTTTAATAATATGTTTTGTATTACTAGTTATAAACATGTATTGTAATATACTAAATTACACATAACTATTCATCTTTTATTATAATCTATAATTAATAATAGTTATATTTATATGTATTAATAGTTTTAAAACTTATCATTGCATTATGTAATATTATATGGCATGGTGTAATAGTAATACATAATATATTAATTATTATATATTATTATATTGATTGAAATATGTTCCAATTCCTTATATTCTTCACACATTTGAAAGTTAGCCCTCCTACTATATTATATAATATTATAGTATATAATATAACATATGTATAGTAGTTTTAGTAATAGTTATATACTATGGGCAGAATCCACTTACATCGGTGTAAGACTAAAGTAGTTTTACACCCTTTTGTATTTCTTTGTACGATTAATAGTTTAACGATTCAACTATCACATTTTAACCATTTAATAAAGATTGATATATATATATATATTATTTTAGATCAATATGATAGAGATATTAGATCTATTAGAAAATTTACATGCATGACAAATATAATTATATCGATAAATTAAACTGTTAGATTGTTAAAATATTAATTGTACAAAGAGATAACACAGGTATAAGTGAATCTCTCTCCATATACTATATTATTATATTATGCAATAGTATATCATCTATTATAGTTAGTGATTTAAACCAAATTAACCAACCAAATTGAGTCAATTCAAGCAAACCGATTGGCAAATTTGATTTTGATTTTGATTTTGGATCAATTAATAGTAATATATATTAAAAGTTTTAAAATATATTATTAAATGATGTAATACTATATCACTTACTATAATAGTAGTACATAATATATTAATTATTAATTATTATTGTTTATTATTATATTGGTTAAAATAAGTTCTTAGTCTTTATACTTCGTACATTCAAAAATTAATTCTCCTACTACATTATATAATTCTATATCATATATAATTATTAATAGTATATATATGCATTAAGGTCAGGTTAAATAATTGGTTGATTTTTGAAAAAATATTTCACATATAAATTAATATTATACATAATTTAGTCTGCCCTCTGGCACGTTCTTTGTCTGCCCCCTGGCATGTCTTTTCGTCTTCTTTCTTCTTTCTCTGGTCCTTGTTCTGCTTATTCTCTTTTCTTTCTAAAGTCACTATAAATAATATTGTTATTGTTACTTTGGTTCTGTGCGATTTATCAAGTCTTGTTATGGAAGAGGATTTGGCAAATCTGAGCCTTGCCGATGATGAGGAGGAAGCTTTTCACGAGGAAGAAGCAGTCGTGGAGCGGTCTTATCAATTTTGTCTAGTAGGGCGTTGCTTAACGGATAGTGTCGTCCACTTTCCATCACTTCGTAATACAATGGCTGATTTATGGCATCCCATAGGAGGTATCTGCATTACAGATCTAGGCGGGAAACGGTATCTTTTTCAATTCTTTCATGATGTTGATCTTCAAAGAGTTCTTGCGGGTACTCCTTGGTTTTTTAATAACCATTTGCTGATCATTCAAAGAATACCCAATGGTGAAAACCCATTGAAAATGCCATTACATATTACTGAGTTTTGGGTTCAAATCCATGATCTTCCCCCTGGTCTTATGAACGAGTCGATGGCCAAGCAATTCGGGAATTTTTGCGGTCGGTTTTTGGAATATGATACTTCAACTTTTTCTTTGAATCCCAGGCAGTATATGCGGATTCGGATTTGTTTAGACACTTCTGCCCCTTTGAAACGGAGAAAAAAGATTCTGCTTGGTAATTCGACAATTTTTTATGCCCGTTTCAAGTATGAAAAATTGAGTTTGTTTTGTTTCATCTGCGGAAAGTTGGGTCATGGCGAGAGTTTCTGTCCCTATAGGCTTCGAATTGCGCCTTCAGATATTGTATTTGGTTGGGATATTTCTCTAAGGGCGGAGGATCGGCGGCGACGGTCGGGAGTGAGCAGATGGCTACGAGATGCTGATGGGTCTCAGATGGCTGATGTACACATGGAAAGTAGTAATTTGCGCCCTTTGAATAAAGAAGGAAAAGGAATTATGCGTCATTATGAGGAATATCAGGCTAATCAGATTGCAATTCCTAAAATTATTCCCGCAGAAGATACTAGGCAGATTTCCTTTCAGGGGCATAATCAGGGGCTTAATTGGAATCATACCGGATTGTCTAATGAGGAAATTAGGGAGGCATCTACGGAATTGGTAGTGGAGATAGAAAATGACCCAATCCCATTTCTAGAGGGCAACAAACGACAGAGAAGGGCGGAAGGACGTTCAGTGGCGTTAATGATGAATATTGGTGATGGTTCGCTAATTTTATCGGCTAGCTCTGGTAGTCAGAGCAGCCGGGATCAATGAAAATTATTAGCTGGAATGTTTGTGGGTTGGGGAGACCACGGACAGTATTGAGGCTCAAGAATAAATTGCGAGCCATAAATCCCCGAATTTTGTTTCTCATCGAAACAAAATTGAGTGCTAGAAAGATGGAGAAGGTTAGACAGAAGTGTGGGTTTGTTAATGGAATTGATATTGGGGCTATGGGATCAAAAGGGGGATTGTCGTTGGGATGGAAAGGTAATTCGCTGATTAATCTCAAGAGCTTTTCGTCGTATCATATTGATGTTGAAGTACAAGATAATGAGTGTGACACCAAATGGCGGTTGATGGGATTTTATGGTAATCCGGAGGAAAGGGAAGGAGAGAGTCTTGGAACCTCCTTAGACAGCTCAGTATTGACCAAGAAGACCCTTGGGTGGTTATTGGGGACTTTAATGAGATAACTAGTTCCGATGAGAAAAAAGGAGGCCGACGACGCTCCAATAGACAAATGATAGACTTTCGCTCTACTTTAGAAGACTCAGAATCTTGAAGATCTCGGCTTCAAAGGACGCCGGTTCACGTGGGAACGAGGTAGACAAAAATCTACTAATATTAGAGAGCGTCTTGACAGAGGTGTTGCTACAATTACTTGGATTGATCTTTTTCCACGTTACCAAGTGAACCATTTGAGTCATTCTTTTTCGGATCATTGTCCGATTTTGCTGGATACTATGGGAATAGATAGTACACGCGGGCCCAATTCACAGAACTTTCGTTTTGAGGCAAGATGGTGTCTTGATAGCAACTTTGAGGCTTTGATTAGGAATTGGTGGCTGGAAGCTGAAGGTACTGTACCAAAACGGTTAGAACAAATGGGGTCCAATATGCTGAAGTGGACTAGAGTTCGAAATAAAGACAACAAGAAGATTCGTAATGCTCTAGAAGACAGATTGAATAGGCTCTATAACGAAGAGGTCTCCGATGATACTCTAGCCGAAATTGCGGAAATTCAATTGGGGCTCAATCTAGAAGCTGATAAAGAAGAGATTTTTTGGGAGCAACGGGCTCGTGTTAATTGGCTACGGCATGGAGATCGTAACACAAGTTTCTTCCATAAGATGGCGGGTCAGCGTCATTTTCGAGGTCGAATTTTAGAACTGGAAGATGCAAATGGAACCATACTACGGAAAGTGCCGATATGTTAAAAATTGCCTCGTCTTACTTTACCAATCTCTTTTCTGCGTCTACAGAAGAATCGGATGAACATCTCTTTGGTCTTGTGAAACCAAAAGTTACAGCTAGCATGAATGCAGCACTACTCAAACAATTTACTGAAGAGGAGATTTGTCATGCGGTAAAAGAGATGCCACCTTTGAAAGCTCCAGGGGTTGACGATTTTTCAGCTACTTTCTTCCAAACTTACTGGCACATTGTTGGTACTGATGTTTCTAAATATTGTTTGGCTATTCTTAATGGTCAATTTGAATTGGAGGATATTAATAAAACGCGACTTGTGTTAATTCCTAAGGTAGATAAGCCGATTAATATGACTCAATTTCGACCCATAAGTCTCTGCAATGTTTTATACAAGATTATTGCCAAGGTCTTGGTCAACCGTATGAGTGATATGTTAGGTGATTGTATAAATGAGACTCAAGGGGCCTTTATCCCAGGAAGACTTATCTCCGATAACATTTTGATTGCTTATGAGATCCTTCATTCTCTCAAGATGAAAAAAAATGGGAAGAAAGGGCATTTTGCTCTAAAATTGGATATGAGCAAGGCTTATGACCGGGTCGAATGGGATTTTTTGGCGGGGATGATGACCGCATTGGGGTTTCATAATGATTGGATCGTGCTTATCATGCGATGTGTGTGTTCAGTATCATACTCTGTGAGTCTTAATGGGTTAAACAGTGATTGGTTTTCCCCTTCTCGTGGACTGAGACAAGGAGATCCGTTGAGCCCTTATTTGTTCTTGATTTGTGCGGAGGGTTTTGCTACACTTTTAGAAGATGTCAAACAAAGGGGACTTATGGAGGGAGCACCTATTGGTAGGGGCAGGATTTTTATTAATCATTTGTTTTTTGCAGATGACTGCATCCTTTTTGGCGACGCCTCATTGGAGGGGGCAAGGACGGTTCATAAAGTTATCAACGAATATGAGCGAAATGCAGGGCAAAGGGTGAATTACGATAAGTCATTAATCTTTTTTGGAGCAAATGTTAGCAACAAGATCAAAGAGAGATTACAACATTGTTGGGGTTAGAATGGCACCAAGTCCGAAAAAGTATCTTGGACTTCCGATGATGGTGGGCGTAAGGAAGATGTGGGCTTTCAACACATTCATTGATAGATTCGAAAACGAGTTGAAGGTTTGAGTCTACGCTATTTATCTATGGGAGGAAAAGAGGTCTTCATCAAATCATCTTACAGTTACTCCTATCTATGCGATGCAATGTTTTCTTTTTCCGAAAGCTCTATGCAAAGAAACTTGAAACCATTATGAATGGGTTTGGTGGGCTAATAATAAATCCTCAAGGGGTATACGTTGGAGTCTGTTGGGATACACTTTGCTTGCGTAAATGTGATGGTGGCATGGGCTTTAAAAATCTTTATATGTTCAATAAGGCGCTCTTAGCTAAGCGGTGTGGCGTATTCTAGTTCAACCTCAATGTCTCTTAGCTCGTGTTTTAAAAGCCGTATTTTTCCGTTTCTCGATGTGTTAAATGCTAAAGTTAGTTCTTATCCATCTTTTACTCGGCGTAGCATCCGCAATGCTCGAGATTTGATTTCGCATTTTAATGGTGTGGAGAGTGGGCTCCGGTAAACCGTAAATATATGGAATGATCCTTGGCTTCCGGAAAAGAAATGTAATAGATTATCGTGTTTTGACATAAATCCAACGTGGACTACAGCTTGATCAACTTATGAACGAGGGTAGTTATACCGAATAAGGAACTAATTGCGAACTTGTTGATGAGGACACAACTACGAGATTCTTGCTATCCCGATCTCGGTAGGAAACAAAGAAGACTCTCTAGTGTGGAAATATGAGGGATCCGGAGAATACACAAAAAAGCGGGTATAGAGCTCTTACTACTACCCTAGGGTATTACAACAATAACAATTACCCGAGGATGATCTTAAAACTTTTACAAATATCTTTGGTCATTAAATATTCCAAGCAAAATTAAAATTCACAATTGGAGGTTGGTCAACAATTTGCTTCCTCATTCTGATAATCTAGCCAAAAGAAAACTCATGATGGAAGTAGCTTGTCCCTTGTGTAAGGCTGGGATTGAAGACTCTAGTCACATGATGTGGAGCTGTAGCTGGTTGCGAAGTGTGTGGACGCATTTTCAGATATCCTTTCCAGGTCTTGATGACTCCCTTGGGGCTCAGCAGTTGTTTTGCCCAGGATGTTCACTTGAGCGGAAGAACACCATAGAAACATTATTGCTATATCTACATGGAGTCCATGTGGTATTGTCGAAATAAACTTATGCATGAAGGGACTAAGACTCAGATGCAAGAGATTTTGGGTTTCATTAGGGGCTATATGATGGAAATTGAGGTCTCGCGTAAGAAGTTGCAACCGCAAGTCAGACCCAATTTGCAGGAATTATGGAGACCTCCGGAGATAGGCATTATAAAGATTAATTTCGACGCATCATTTCAAATCGGGGAAAGATTAGCTATAAGCTGCAGAATAGCTAGAGATGCAATGGGAGTTATCTTAGGAGCGAAACTTATCTTGTTGAGGATACTTGCGATTCCTTTGTGGCGGAAGCACGAGCGTGTGAAAGGGGTCGTTTTTTCGGCGAAATCCAGAGGTTTCAACGATCGGTTGTGGAGGGGACGCTTTGATTTGTCATTAAAAGTATAAAGAGAAAGAATCATGAAAAATCGATCCTTAAATCGATTACCCAAAGACATCAACCAACTGGGTTTATGTTTTGATGAAATCTCTTACCACTATGTACCACTTACTGGGCAAAAACGGAGTGGCTCACACCTTGGCCTTAGAAGGACGAAGAAGCGATTTTCTGGTGTTGGGACGATATTCTCCCGCAATCGATTCAAGTGCTTGCGATGATGAAGGAATCAAGGCTAAGGAACGTGGGAGATGATCGGGTTTTCTGATTTGCTTTGTTCGTAGGAGAAGGTTCATCAATCTCCAGCGTATTTTAAGCGCCAGTGCAAAGTCGTAATGGCCTTCAATAGGTGGTTTGCTATTCGTATGAAGGCTTTCTTGTGGTGATGAATCGTCCGATCAAGCCGATTGGATGGGGCTCACGCTTTTTATTTCTCTTTAATGTTCTTTTATTTTTAATTTCCCAAAGCTTATTTATTGCTTGTTGGTGCCAGCTTTCCATTTCTTCCGCTCTTTGTTTATTTGTTGGTTTGTGTGAGCGATTATTTATACAACATCACCATTTTTCAAAAAAAAAATAATTGGTTGATTTGATATTTTCAATTCGGTTTTCAAAACAGTTTAAACAAAATTAATCAACTTTACACCTATTAAATGTAAAATATATTTAGGGTCCGTTTGATAGGGGGAAAATATTTTTCGGAAAACATTTTCCAGATTTTACTGTGTTTGTTTTGTTGAAAAATGAATTCCTATAGGCCTTTCTAGAAAACGTCTTACCGATTTCTAAGGGGTAAGACATTTTCCACAGCTCCTCTCTTCACTCTCTTCACCCTAACGAAGAATTCCTCTTCGTTTGTCACTTCATCATCTCTGCCTCGTCTTCTCTGCTGCTTCATCATCTCTGCCGGTTCATCATCTCTGCCTCGTCTTCTCTACTGATTCATCGAAGGTAAATTTCTACTCACATTCTTGATTGCAAGCTCTAGGATTTAATTGTTAGGGGTTTCTGCATGTTTGTATTAGTGTTCTTCTGCTCGAGTTTGGTTTGTAGTGAATGTGTTGGTTTCTGCAAATTTTTGAAGCTGAATGTGTTAGGGGTTTCTGCATATAAATTATTCCCTAAATTAACCTAAAAAATTTAAGGGCGATTGACATATTTATACAGTAAAACGGCTGCCAACTCGAACCGCTGGATGTTCCCTCGTCTCTGAGCCGACAAAGATACGGTCAGGTCGGGTTAGACTTAGAAGTTGTTGGCAATAGCATTAGGGAGTCTCTAACGTATTCCTCCCTTCCTCGTACCATGTTAAAGCTCACTAAAATTCAAACCTTTCTTACAGCAAACCATGAAAGATTTCGCCTTTTATCACTTTCTCAACTTGCTGCAATTGCAGACACTCAAGAAACCTCCCTCAAATCCCAAACCCATACGCAAAAACCGTTGGAATCACATCCTTCACTCCATATAGACCCCAAGTATTTCGTCTCTGTTTTGTTAAACTGCAAAAACATCTTTCAAATAAAACAAGCTCATGCGCAAATAGTTGCCAATGGGTTATTAGCTAACCTCTTCGTTTCAAACAAACTCTTTTACATATACGTTCAACACAAAGCTATAGATGAAGCTCATGCTTTTTTTGGTGGAATGAGAGAGAAGGACCCAGTTTCTTGGAGTGTTATGGTTGGTGGGTTTGCTAAAGATGGTGACTTTGTGAATTGTTTTAGAACTTTTAAGGAGCTTACTAGGTGTAGTGTTCAGCCTGATAATTATACTTTGCCTTTTGTTTTGAGAGTTTGTAGGGATAGGATGGATTTGTTAATGGGTAGCTTGGTTCATGGTGTTGTTTTGAAATCTGGGTTGTGTTGGGATCACTTTGTTTGTGCAGCACTTGTTGACATGTATGCAAAATGTAGGGTTATTGATGATGCTCGTAAACTGTTTGATGATATGTATAAGAAAGACCTTGTTACTTGGACTGTTATGATAGATGGGTATGCCGAGTGTGGGAATGCTAATGAATCGTTGGTTTTGTTTGATTGGATGAGAGAGGAAGGCATTGTTCCTGATAAGATTACAATGGTGACCGTGGTTAACGCTTGTTCAAAATTGGGTGCCATGCATAAGGCTAGATTTGTTCATGATTATATATGTTCAATGAAGTTTAGTTTGAATGTAATATTGGGTACTGCAATGATTGATATGTATGCAAAATGTGGTAGTGTTGATTTTGCGAGAGAAATATTTGATGGGATGCGAGAGAAATATTCTTTAACATCTACTTATTATTTTTGCAAACTGCAACCGCAAGGTGATGGTGCAATGGAGTATGATTTTACCAAGTATTTATAGTGAAGTCAGTAAGGAAACCTGATTGAAACACAATACAAAAAATGGGGAACAAAAATGTTATCTTTGGGTTTCTTCCTTTCTCTTTTTAGATTCGAGGAATATGTGTGAAAGTATTTGTGCTTTGCTTTTGACTAGATTATACAAATTCTGGGAGCTACTTATTATTTTTTCATCTGGTTTATTTATCATTTCCAATGCTTCAGAAGATATTACTATATATTAGCTAAATCGTATTACAAAATGTAATTTGTAGATACAAAGCATTTGTTATTTAAAATATTCCCAATTGCCTATAATATACCACTATTCACTTTATGTAAGAATATTTTTGGGGACACAAGAGCATGTCTGAACAGACTAATCACAAAATCTAGCCCAGAAGTGTGCGTGGACCCCGGCTTGTGCATAAAAGTGTCCAATATTTATTTGTAAAGGAACATAATAATATTATATGTATAACTGCCTGGTAATATTTCAGTTTCTACTTTTCTAATATTCTTCTTCTAATAATAAGAACAACTCTCTCTCTATATATAAAAGATTTTAACTTTTTGATTGTCTTGAGCATACATTGAAAATTTAAGGTTCTTCTTTCTTTCCCTTGTTTGAATAGAATGGATAAGGCTTTCGTGTTATGGATTCTAAGTTGATAATAATCCTTTGGAGGTGTTGTGAAAGGAGATAAATTGACATTCTTTTTTGTTAAGTTTTGGCATTAATTTTGGAACTGAGCTTAGAAAAGATCACTTTTTTTCTTTGTACCCTGTATACGAAGTTGTAATGGATCGATTCATTAAAATATTGTATATATTTATATTTATTGAAGTATTGGTACAAAGAAAGTAGCTTAATTTCTCAAAAAAAGTTATTAATGCAATTATAATTAGCTTGATACGTATGTATGCACTTTGGTCATGGTAACTTTTCATATATGTGATCTTATGAAAATCTTGCATCTTTTTTGTAGTGATCAAATATTTGTGTGGCATTATTTTGTGTAGATGGATCGTAATCAAGATCAAAATGCAATTATCGGAGTCGTGGCTTCAGTTTTAGCTTTTGGGGCTCTTTGGATTAAAAAATTAAAAACTAGGAAGGAAATTGCTTCTCACCCTCGTGTGAATCGAGATTATGAAAGAAAAAATTATATTAATAGTATTTTATATAGTGGTGACCAACATTATTTTGATATGATAAGGATGTGACCGATCGCCTTTTTTAATTTGTGTGATATTCTTAGTAGGAATAATTTGTTACGATCATCTAAATTTGTCAATATTAGGGAGCAAGTAGTTATATTTTTACATATAATTGGTCATAATGTAAGGTTTCGAGTGATTGGATCTAGATATTATAGATCAACTGAGACAGTTCACCGTTACTTTAGGGTTGTATTGAGAGCTATTTTGAAATTGTATAAACTAGTTATTAGATTACCTGATGAGTCAACTCCTAGTGAAATCAAAAACAATCCAAGGTTTTATCCTTATTTTAAAGATTGTATTGGAGCATTAGATGGAACTCATCTTCGTGCATCCGTTCCACTTAGCATTCAAGGAAGATTTCGTAGCCGTAAAGGGGGGACGACACAAAATGTATTGGCTGCCATTACATTTGATTTGAAATTTGCCTATGTTCTAGCTGGTTGGGAAGGTAGTGCACATGATTCTCATATTTTAAGTGATGCACTTTCACGCCCAAGAGGATTAAGAATTCCGGAAGGTAATAATTATCATTAAATACCAAATAGTTCTAGTAAGCTCATAATTTATTAGTATTAATTATGTTTTGTAAAATTGTTGGTAAATATTATATTGCTGATGCTGGATATGGCATTCGAAATGGATATATTACCCCATATCGTGGTGTTCGATATCATTTAAAAGAGTTTAGTGCTCAAGGGCCTGAGAATGCAAAGAAACTTTTTAATCTTCGTCATTCATCATTATGAATCACTGTTGAACGTGTTTTTGGGATTTTGAAGAAACGGTTTTGTGTATTAGATGATGAACCATCTTGGAATTTTTAAACTCAAGTAGATATAGTTTTGGCTTGTTGTATTATTCATAATCATATAATGAGAGTTGATCCTAGTGATTTACTTAATCAAGGATTATACGAGGAGTTTGAGTCTGATTTGATAATACCAACTCTTACGGAGCGAGAAGAAAGAGAAGAAGCAAGAGAATGGTCTGCTAAGAGAGACGGAATTGCACAAACTATGTGGACTGATTATATGGCTAGAAATATTAGGTAGGTTTAGGGCTTAAGGTTATTATTTCCATGTTATGTATGTAGACGAAGTTATGCACTTAGACAATGTTGTTATTATGTGGTGTACCACTAATTATGCATTTGGATAATATTATTTAATTTCTAGTATTAATTGTGGTTTGGAAGCTAATTTATAACTATTCAATCCTTGTTTTTTTATTTTTTTAACACAATTACAAATAATTTATTTGACTTTGGTTGTTTTCAATTTATGACGATTAATAATGTAGCTTAATAATTGAGTATTATTATATATTTAATTTGATTTATTTATTTATAAATAAATCATTGCAATATATGTAAAAACAATTTAAAATATAAAAAATTATTAATATGTATATAAATTTATTAATATATGTAAAAACAACTTTTCCGGAAAATATTTTTAAGAAATCTGCCAAACAATAGAAAATATTTTTACACAGATTTATCCAAACACCAGAAAATATTTTCAGTAAATCATTTTCCAGAAAAGTAAATCATTTTCCAGAAATCGTTTTCCGAAAAATATTTTACTGGCAAACAAACAGACCCTTAAATCCAAACCCAAATACAATACCAACTGAACACAAACCCAAACACAATTTAAACTTTATTCAAAATCCAACCTACATAAAAATAAACCCATTTCAAATTAAAAATTATTAATAAAAATATTAAAAAAAAATAAAAAAAAACTAAAAGTAAATCTTAAATTTTCAAACCTTAAAAAAAACTAAAACTAAAACTTAAATTCCAAAATCATTAAAATTAAATTTATTAGTAACTTTATAAGTATTGCGTAATAAATCATTTTTAATTATTTGTAGTAAATATAACACTGGTCAATATATTATATTATTATATATTTTACATTATGATTAAATTTAAATTTTACATATATATAAATAATTATTAATTTTATATATTTATTATACATATATAAAAATATTTTATATTCCATTAATGTTTTTAAAAATTTATTTCGCATTATAATTTTGCATAAAAGTTTATTATAATTACTTTTGCTATTAATAAAATTTGAATATGAATATGTAATACTTATGAATAATATTTTCATAAAATAAATAATTATCATTTATTTTTAAGTTAAGTAATATCATAGAATTATATTAATTATGATTGTTTAATTATAAATTCAGGTTTGGATTGGATTTATCTCGAGTTTGGACTAAATTAGTCTCGGATTTGAATTCTTATAAATTTGGGCTTTCTCGAGTTGGGATTTTGTCGTGCTCGAATTTTTCAATCTCGGATCGTTACAAGCTCGGATTGACACGAACCAGCTTCCGAGCTCAAACTTATTTTACCAGTTGTAGCTCCTTTGTCATGTTCTTTTCTTAAATAAAGTTTTCTTTAATTAAAAAAAAAAAAAAAAGAGTTTATGACTAACAAGGGCATACTCCGTGGATTAAATAACATATTTTGCAATTTGCTTAATGTTGAAATTGGTAGTTTAGTAAATGAGGATAAAAAGAAAGAAATTGATTTAGAAAATTAAAAAATGTAAAACTTTTATAAAATAGAATATTCTATACCAATTGGTATTGATATATGTGAATACAAGAAGGATGTGATTGGTACAAAGCAAATTAACATGATACTAAATTATTTCGTTTTACATGCATTACATACATTGACTTCCTAATCACAAGACTACACGGAATTCAAGCATGGAATCCTAATAGTGTCATCAACAATTTATTTGTTGGGCATACTTTTGGCTTTACCTCCCCTTTTACTTGCCCCAATTCCAAAATGCGCGTCAGAGACTGCTATATTTATTGACGATGAGGGTATCATCGGGGACTGGACTGCCTCTTTTCCCCGCGTGGGGCTGTGGCAGCCAATTTTTACACCTTTTATTCCTCAATCTACTTCCTTCCGCTACCATTCCATTAACATAATAATAACTAGATTATAAAAATTAATATAATAATCACTTTGATTAATATGATAAAGTAGAGATTAAAAGTTATAATTTTTTGAATTTGTATATAATTATTTTAATTATTTTTCTAATCTTTTTATAAAAATAAATATTTTTTTTGATAATTTTATAATTGAATTGATACCTGTTTGAAGAGTGAAATTAGCTCAATCAAAATCTTAACAAAATTTTAAAAAGATTTTATCTTTAAAATTACCTTAAAAGTTTACTTTTAAGCATACTGGAAATTTATGTTGCTTCAAACATTTTACTTCCACTTTAAATCTCAAACCCTAAATATTAACTAATGGTGTATTTTGGATAAAGAAAGTTGGAGGAGAATTTTATTTATGTCAATGTTTTCAAAATTTTAAAAATAAATTTAATTGTTGGGGTAAAAGTTGTGGGGTGTGCATCGCATTTATTGGACACGTTGCAAGCACTTAAGACGAGAATCGACGAGAAACCAAAAAGGAGCAAAAAGCCATGCGACGTCCTTGACAGCCAAGCAAGGCTGCGACGTCGTGACGAGCAGGTAGGCCGCGTCATGACTAGGCGATATTTTCTGCTCAATTTTAACCACGTTTTTTGACTCTCAACAAGACTTTTTCTCCTAGTCGAACTTTATTTCCTACAAGGTTATTTTAGTCATATTAGACCCATATCCCAAGCCTATTTAAAGGGCCTGTGGAACCCTGTTTAAAAACATTAGATTCAGAGAATCAAATTTGCGTTAAATATCTATTGGGTGGGATTTGTTAAAGAGTTTTTGAAAGAGATTTTGTATTTGGGATATTTGGGTTTCTTTCGGGATTTGCTCTTTGTATTCGGGTTTTGGATACTCTCCATTGTACTATTCGTTTGCTTCCGTAGATTGATTCGTTCAGGATGGCAACAATGAGATTCTGTAACCTCTCCAACCCGACCTAGACGTTAGACCCGAGTTCAGAAGATTACATTAGCCACCAAAATAACCTGGTAAACTAACGGTGCTTTATAGAACAATTATTTTAAAATATTTGTTTATCTTTGGAAGAAACTTAGTTAATACCAATTTATTTACAACTCAAAGTTCTTAATTATAATTTAGAAGCGGAAAAGTGATATCTATTTATGTTTTTGATAAAAACTGGGTTTCATGCATAACTAATAAATAATCGTAATTAGATATCCTAAAATCAAATTAAATGTCATGCAAGCTATAAATAAATAAACAACAAACCCAATTTCGCATGCCATAGTTCAAAATAATAAAGTTTCTAAAAGATAAAATATCGAATAATATATCTAAAATATTTTAACAAAACCGAGCTGAGACCCTACGGATGTCATATCCGCGTCCTAACCTGGTAAGTTATCTGTATGGATGAAAATTAAAAAGGGAGTGAGCTGTAACGCCCAGTGTGAGTTCAATCATAAGAAAACCAGTGCAAACGGTTTAAGCATACAGAAGTATGTCACACAAATAATTTACCGAATCAATATCTACATATCGATGCTTCAGATCATTCAATAATTTACGTATATATATGTCATATAAAAAAAATTCCAGTTTTGTATGCACATGTTTTTGTGGATTCCATACAACTTCGATTTTAACAGAAATGATCCTACCTCACCGCTATACACCACAATGGGAGTTCCCCTGAACTCTACCCACCAACACATCGGATCGTGGCTTAGCCACTAATGGTTTGCAAATAAACTGTCAATGGTTGTGGACACATAACAAAATTTCGCAAATGGAATCTACCTCTAGCTGTGGGTACACAACAAAGTCTTGCAGATGAAATCTGCCTCTGACTGTGGATTATACAACATTTAACCAGCAAATAAAATCTGCCTCTAGTTGTGAATACATAACAAATAACACGCAGATGGAATCTGCCTCAGGCTGTGGGTACATAACAAATTTTTGTAAATAAACTGCCAATACTTCTTCCGTACATATTGTCCCACCCACCCCATGCAATGCAATATGTCATGCTCAAAACAGATCAATATGGTAGCATTTAATATGCTTTTATCAGAACATTACGGTGGCAATCAATATGCTTATAACAGTTCGATATAATAGAAAATACTACGCTTATAACAGATCAATTCAGTAACAAAAACCATGCTTATTATGTGTTCGGTTTAACAATAACATAAGGAATGTTGAATGTACAATTTCAAATGCAGATACAATAAACATACGTATTAATCACAATTCAAGCAAATATATATAATATTAATTCAGTCAATCAGATCATGGATTCTAGCATTATTCATATCACCAGGGACTTAATTGAATAAATTAAAACATAAAAAATAGTCCGGTAACCATATAGGGATTAAATTGAACAAATCATAAAATTTTTAGAAAAATTGTAAAATATGAAAAACAGAGGCACATAGTCGTGTGGTCAGGCCGTGTAACAGACTGTGCCCATGTGAAAATTACAAAATTAAGCACAAGGGAGACACAACCGTGTGGCAGGCCGTGTGAGATTCAAACTAGCCTAGGATTTCAAAGGCACATGGCCGTGTGAGGGGCCGTGTGGTCCACACGTGTGACCCACATGCTCGTGTGGCCCTATTTCTAGACACGGTTTACCCAGATTCGCTTTTAAAAGAACACACACCTTTCACCAGAAGCCCGAACATCGTCCTTCACGTTCTAGTTTGATTCGATGCACCTAAAATGGGTTCTTCAAATGACATTTATACACGGGTTAACGTTTATTTTCAAGATGTATTAAGATTACCGGGAATTTTAGCAAGATTCATAAAAGATTCGTAAAAGATTCATTAATTTGAACGAAAGATTGACATCAGATGTAAATACTACAAGAATTCGAGTTTTATTATCAGGATTGAATTGTACTTACCGATTCTTGGCAAAGATTGGGTTCTATTGATGATAACTCTAAAATCGATGGACAAAACGATCTAATAGATGATATTTTGATCCAGAATAGCAAAATATTCAACAACAAAGTATGTAAATTTTGATGTAAAAGAGAGGAAAGAAAAGAAAAGAGAGAAGAAATAGAAAAAAGAAAGAAAATCCTATTTGGATTTGAAGAGAAAACAAAATCCTATTTTAATTGGAGAAAGTTTGATTAAATATCTAGGGTTTGGGAACCTTAGGGCAGGAAGAGAAATTTTTCCAAAGTTTTGGGTCGAAATTTAAAAGTAAATTTTAAGAGAAAAATAAAAGGGACGATTTTGAGGATATGGTTGCTCGAACTTGCGTATGAAAAGAGAATGATGAAGTCTAGGTCAAGGTCAAAATCTAGGAATCGTGACAAAATATGCAACTATTGCAAAAAGCTGGGTCACATAAAGGCAAAATATTATTGTTTGAAAAATAAAAACAGGAGGGTTACTGAGAGCGATGAGGATGAAGAGTAGAATGCTGAGGTAGCCAATACTACTATGGCTGTAGAAAAGGGTGATGATTTCTTATTGGTGTCAACGAGCGAAAGCTCCAAACTTACGTCCGAATGGATCTTAAATTCGGGGTGTTCTTCTCACATGTGTCCCAACGGAGACTGGTTCTCCATATACAATTCAGTTGGATGTGTAGTTGTGCATATGAGGAATGACTCATCCTGTAAGGTAATTGGTATTGGTACCGTTTAGATTAGGATGCACGATAAGATAATCAGTACACTATCAGATGTCAAACATGTTCCTGATTTAAAGAGAAATATCATTTCCTTGGAAATTTGGACTCGAAGGGTTATAGAATCAACATCGAGTCAAACGATATTAAGGTATCTCGTGGTGCTCTCGTTTTGATGAGAGGTCGAAAGAATGACAGTCTTTATGTTCTATAAGGATCAACAATAAAGGATAAAATCGTAAGTTCCTCGTTGGTTAAAGAGTTAGATTCAACTTAGTTGAGGCATAAACAACTTGGTCATACAAGCGAAAAAGGTATGACTGTTTTGGACAAGAGAAGTTCTTTTTCGTGTGTAGGAGTTAGAAAAATAGAGCACTGCATTCATAGGAAGAAAAATCAAGTCAGTTTTGATTTGGTAGTACACAAGAAAAAGGTTAGAAGTCTTTCAGTTTCAAAGTTCAAGTAGAGCTTAAACTCAGTTAGAATCTTGCAAAGTTCGAGATAGGCCCGTGGTTTTGGCAAAGGAAGTATGATAAATACGAGTCAAAGTGGAGATTTGTAGGATGTGCCTTGTATTTATCGGATGGGTTGCAGACACTTAATATGAGAATCAACGAGAAACCGAAAAGGAGTAAAAAGCCATGCGATGTCGGGATGAGGAGATCCCAGACGTCAGGATGATGCGACGTCCTTGTCAGCCAATCAAGGCTGCGACGTCGTGACGAGCAGGCAGGCCACGTCATGATGAGGCTATATTTTCTGCTTAAATATAGCCACTTTTTTTTTTACTCTCAATTAGACTTCTTCTCCCATTTGAACTCCATTTCCTACAGGGTTATTTTAGTCATATTGGACCCATGTCCTAAGCTTATTTAAAAGGCCTTTGGAACCCTGTTTAAAAACATTAGATTCAAAGAATCAGATTTACGTTAAATATCTCGTGTAAGATTTGTTAAATAGTTTTTTTGAGGAGAGTTTTTTAGAGAGCTTTTGTGTTTGGGATATCTGGGTTTCTTTTGGGATTTGCTCTTTGTATTCGAGTTTTGGATACTCTCCATCGTTGTACACTTAATTTGTTGTTTAGTGAAAAGCCGAAGCCTTATTTACCTGTGGTTTTTTTATCCCTCAATGAAGGTTTTCCACATAAATACTTGTGTTCATTTTTCTCTACTTTTACTATCTCGTTGTTCATATATGTCGATCCCCAACAAAAATAATAAAGAAATTGAAAATTTAAAAGAAATTTAAAGAAAGATTTAAGTTACTCAATTTCATTTTTCAAATTCCACTCGGCATAATTTTTCAAAAGTACTCATTATTTTATTTTTAATACACATGATCTCACAATAAAATAAATTTTAAACTTAAAAAAAAAACATTTTGACTTAATTTTAATATAGAATTAAAAAATATTTTATTAAAAATATTTATAAAATTTTCTAAATCTAACAATATCCATATAGAATATTTTCACTAAATTATTTATTTTAATATCATTATTTTTCTTTTTATAATTATTTTTAATTTATAAAATTCCAATAATCCAAATTTTCTTAACACCTTTATTTATTCAAATCAAACAATTATAATTACTAATTTTATTTTGAGAATTCTAAAATACTATCATTTTAAAACTCTTCAAAATTTGAAAATAAAATTATAAAATATATATTAAAGTTAAGTAAAAATGTTTATAAGAACTCTTAACTCTGAAGATTCTAATACTCGAATCTTGACTCTAACATCAAGGTATAAATTCAAAAATTTTAAAACTTATGGTATTGATATCAATATTTAAAAATCTTTTAAAAAATATATTTAACAGTGACGTAAAAACTAAAAACTAATATAATTTATAATCCACTCCTTATATAATTAGGAAAATGGATTTTCTAGTAAAATTATACTTAACCCAAGTGTAACGTGTTCTCAGAAGCCCATCATTCCCTATAAATACCCTCTTTGTTCTAAGCCCCATCACCCTGTAAAAGAATACCGTAAACCTCAGTCCAATTACCTTCCTTCTCTTTCCCACTATATTTTTTCTACCGTGTTTCGTCGTCTCTCTGAAAGCTTTTTCTTTCGATTCACCTTCTAACATGGCTGCTTCAGACGTCGTTGTGGTTATGGATTTCGATAAAACGATTATCGATTGTGATAGCGATAACTGGGTGGTGGATGAGTTGGGTGCTACCGAGTTGTTCAACCAGCTCTTACCTACTATGCCTTGGAACTCTCTTATGGTAATCTCTTCTTTTTTTTTTTTTTTTTTCTGAATTTGGGTTTAGTATTTCTTTTTACAAAATATATATTTCAGGATCGAATGATGAAAGAACTTCATTCACAAGGAACCAAAATCGAAGACATTGTAGCTGTTTTGAAAAGAACTCCAATTCATTCCCGAATCATCCAAGCCATTAAATCTGCTCATGCTTTAGGGTATATAATATTTCTCACTTGGTTTTATTTATTTCTTTTTATTGGTTTTTTTGTTATCAAAATACTTAAAAGTTTTGGTGTGCAATGGCATTATTTTGCAGATGTGATTTGAAGATTGTTAGCGACGCGAATGTGTTTTTCATCGACACAATCTTAAAGCATCATGGTTTGAAAGAATGCTTTTCAGAAATTAATACAAACCCAAGCTTTGTTGATGAAGAAGGCAGGTTAAGGATTTTCCCTTACCATGATTTCACTGAACATCCCCATGGATGTCCTCATCCCTGCCCTCCAAACATGTGCAAGGTACCCATACCCTCTAATCGTTTTCTTTAATAAATTTAAAAGCTCCCAACATGTTTTTGGACATAAGCAAATGTATTATTTAAATAGATTATCACCCACCCACATTTTTATAGTATTTTAATAAGAATTATGACAAATCACATAACTTGTGGGAAAATGTACGTGTAATCAGATACAAAGCATGATTAGCTGTTAGGTACGTGGAGCTTTGTCATTTTTCATGTTATCTAATTGACTATGTTATGATTCCTTTTGAATAGGGTATCGTGATTGAAAGGATCCAAGCATCTTTATCCGCCATGGAGGAGAGGAAAACAATCATCTACATGGGGGATGGACTGGGTGATTTCTGCCCCAGTTTGAAGCTTGGAGATGCAGACTACATGTTGCCAAGGAAAGATTTCCCAGTTTGGGACTTGGTTTGCAAAAACAGGAGCCTAATAAAAGCTGAAGTTTGCGAATGGAGCAAGGGGGAGGAGTTTGAGCATGTTTTACTCCACTTCATCACCAAGATTACCATTGACAAAAGCAACACTAATGGCAACAATGCTGCTCAGCTATATTCAGATTGCAAAGTACAGACACTGCCAGGCTCTTCCCATCAAGCCTTTTCCCAAACCCTTTATGTTCCCCATTAGAATGCAAAACTTGCAAAGGTTAAAAATAAAAAATAGCTGATGCCCTTGGTCTTGCTATTCTTTTATTGAAATAACATTTGTATAATTGTATTAGTTTCAAAACGTACGAGAATCATATTTAACTTGAATTAATTTCTAAAGTATAATAATAGTATATTATCTTTCTTTACACTATGAAACTCTCAACATGATGTGGAAATATGGTTTGTAACTCAAAAGCCGAAATGGGTGGAAAATGGTCATTAATTCATCATAATGTTTTCATACCAAACAAGGAAAGTATGAGGAAACTCTAGTCCAACATCTCACATGGTATTATCGAAGGGAAATTATTATTATTTTCTCAATATATTAGAATAAGATATAAATTATACGCTTTTGAAGTTAAATTTTTTATCTTGCAAGATGATGTAAATAACATGCATTTAGAAAATAAAATTTGGATCTTAAAAAGCAGCAATATTATATAATTAGATCTTTTTGTCGCTTTCAACATTTGTGAACTTCATTATTAAAAATTGGTGTCTTGGTTTCATGATCTGCAAGCTTTTCTGTAAGGTTAATTTCACTACAGTATCACAGGTTAAATGAAATATTTGCCTCTAAGATACTAATACATAAAAAAAACTGAAATAATTATAATAATGCACCATTTATTGAATTGATGTTCCAAAAGCATGCTGTAGTTTATTGAAATCTCACTATAACATCATTGATAGCTACTAAAAGCTTGGGAAGAACCCTTTCTGCAACTTGACCAGTACTCAGCTACAAGCTTGGAAAAACCGGACTCTATTCCCATTAGTCTTGCAGGCTCATCACTCTATCAACTTCCCCGCAAATCAAAGCAATAACATGATTTTCACCAATAAATTGTAATATTTGCATGGAGAAAGCTAAAAGCATACCATAGGAAAGGACCATGACCATGTCACTGTCTATTACAGTTGGAACTCTATGAGCCACTGTTATCACTGTGCATTCTGAGAACTCTTGTCTGATAATTCGCTGCAAAATAGCATCCGTCGCAGAGTCAATCGAAGCCTTTGCTTCGTCTAATACCAGAACCCTGTTTCTCTTAAGCAGGACTCTTCCAAGGCAAAAGAGTTGTCGTTGTCCCACACTCCAATTCTCAACTTCATCACTGACTGCTCAAGGTTGATTCACAAAATCATCATGTATGAACTATGAACTCATGAAACAACTTGCAGATATCATTTAGTTGCTGAAAATCAACTCACCTGATGAATCTAGCTTATTTGGTAGGCTACTGATAGTTGCCTTAAGCTGACATTTTTCCAAAGCCTACAAATAAAAACATATGAAGCATGCAATTAATATTTTCTCTGATAAATGCACCAGAACCAGTAATTAAAAAGGGGTCCAGCCTGGAGTCGGTTGCCTTACCTTCCATATTTCTCCATCTGTATAAAGGCCTAGAGGGTCTAAGTTGGTTCGAACACTTCCCCTAAATAGAGTTGGCTCTTGAGGGATAATGCTAAGTTTCATCCTTAGATCTTTCAGACCAATTGAGCATATATCAAGTCCATCTATGAAAATTTTCCCCTCTGCAGGCTCGACCAGACGAAACAAGGCACCTATTAGCGTAGATTTTCCACTTCCGGTCCTTCCTACAACTCCTACCCTAGTGCCTTCCTTGAATGTGCAGGTGATTCCTTTGAGAATCAATGGAGCATTTGGACGATATCTAATCTGCAATAGAACAATGCTTAATAGTGAGAGTCCCAGGAAGCCGGTTCAAGGGGATCCGATACATTTTGAGAATCAATGCATATAATTTATGAATGATTATTTTTAACTCACTTTGAGCTCTTGCAACTCAATCTTCCCCGCAGAGGGCCATGATGGTGATGGCATTTTGTCATCTATAGTTGCTGGAGGCTCTGATGGAATGCACATAAACTGTTTTATCCGTTCAACCGAAATCATGTAGTTTGATAAGTTGCAATGCCATCTTGACCAGAACACTTGGGTGCTCGTTATCGAAAAAGCATAAGAAAGGGAAAGCCCGGCAAGTCCTGCAGATAACAAATAAAGGGAGAAAGTTTCACAGCTTAGAACAGTCATCTCTTTGAATGAAAAACAGATTGTTCTATAGAAACAGATGCTACCTGGTGGTACATAGCCTTTAGGAAGTAGAATGAGGATAAATACGGAAGCGAAAATCGTCATATTCTGAAGTGCCTCAATCCGTAGAATCAGCCATTCTGTGGCTGCATTACAAAGGAAGAAAAGTGTAGCATCTGTGTCAACAAGCTTTAGGTAGTTCTTAAAGAACCTGTCCACCATGTTAAAAGCTCTTATAGTGACCACCCCAAGAGAAGTCTCAGCTGCATAGTTCATAACTGGAGCCTTTGTCGTTCCATTGATTCGTATTAGTTCCCGAGCAGAAGCTAGATAGTACCCCTTTTTGTTTAAGCAAAAAAAAGAGTATTTTGTGATCAGAAAAAGTTGAAAAATCAATAAAAGGAACAGATGAGAAGCAAAGGACACACCTGAATGTATGTTACTGCTATCATTACAAGAATGGCTACAATGAGAACTTCCCAAGTGACAAAGGCGATGACTCCAATAGCCGCTACAAGTTCAATACTACCAGCTGCTACAAATCCAATGGACAGAGGCAGATCAAAATCCAGAATACTTAAATCTGATGAAGCCTGAAAGAGCAATGTACAGAGGATAATAAGAGACCTGTTATGTAACATAAAGCTGATAGGTAAAACAAAGTGTTTCAAATGTGCTTAGTATAAGGAACATTGGATCGTCTTACTCGGGTCAAGATCCTCCCAACAGGTGTAGAGTCAAAGAAAAGCAAGGGAGCTTTAAAAATGGAATTGATGAAACCATAGAAGAAGGCATTAGAAGCTTTTAATCCCAAATGAGCAGAATAAATAGACCTAAGATGCAAAAAAACAGCACTAAGTGTTGAAATTCCTGTATAAACTCCTATTAGCAAGCCACTACTTGTTTTAGGAATTTGGATGGCAATTGCTAGCCAATAAGTAGCTGCAGCCTAGAAAATCACGAAACCGAACTGAGATAGTATGGCTAAAGATAGAAAAAGAATCCTTTGGACACTACAATATAATCAAGGAAAGGTCTTGATGGAGCTCGAAACTAACTATTATTTCGACAAAGGCAAGCGCACCTATCGAACAGTAGTATAGCCGTGGTGAATCCGGAATATCGTATCCTCAAGGACCAAGAGCACTAGTATTAACTATATTTTTATTATCTAGCCTAATAATTAAGGGAATTTATTTTTAATCTAAAATTTACTAACTAATTTAACTAACTATGAAGGCGACAGAGAGTAAATTGGCAAAATACTTTTAAACAACTTTTATATGAGATAAGCAATACCTAATGAAGAATCCACCTAGACTTCACTTATTACTTTTGATTCATGCGATTTATTCACTTGGCTTAATCCGTAGAAATCCCTAAATTATATTAATACCTCTCTCGAGGCTACTAACAACTGACTCTAGGTTGATTAATTGAAATCTCTTTCTAATTAAAACCCCTATTGTCGCATTAACTCGATCTATGGATTCCCTTATTAGGTTTGACCCTAATCCGACAGATTTTCATCGCCCTATGTCTAGGGTTGCAATCAACTCCGCTTAATTATGTTGATCTACTCTTAGACAGAGACTTTTGCTCCACTGAATAAGCACATTCGACTTGAATCGATAACCTGAATTATCAAACAAGAATAAGAACTCACAATTAAGAATAAGCATAAGTATTTATCTCATAAATCAAATAATAATAAGATCTGTCTTAGGTTTCATCCCCTTAGATATTTAAGGGATTTAGTTCATACTAAACGAGGGAAACATCATAAAAGAGGAAAAACAACAAAACATAAGAAAACCCAAAAACTCCTAAAGAACTTGATGGGAGATCTTCAGTCTTGATGGAGATCCTTCTCCTAAGCTATTCCCGACGGCTGTCTTGGAGTATTTTCTCCTTCTACTCGGCGTCTATTTGATTTCCTGTCGAGCTCTCTTTTTAGGTTGCCCCCTAGGGTGTTTATATAGGCTTTGAGATGCCTTACTTGGCCCACAAGTATCCTAATCCGAATAGAATTCATCCTGATTTCGGCAGGGACACGCCCGTGTGACACGCCCGTGGTGGACTCCTTCAGCCGTGGTCAATTCCGCTCGCCACACACGGCCGTGTGATCTGCCCGTGGTCGATAGTCCAGGCCATGGTTGATCCTGCTCGTGACACACGGCCGTGGCCAATGGTCCAGGCCGTGTTAATTTCCTAAGTAGGCCCGTTTTGCCCTTTTTTGGCCCGTTTTGCCCCTTTTTGGCCCGTTCCTTGTCCTTTTCGACTTCCTAAGCTCTCCTGAATATAAAACATGAAATTAAGAGATTAGGAGCATCAAATTCATCAAATTCAATCAAAATTCATCCAAAAGTAAGCTAAGCATGGGGTTAAAATATGTGTAAATTATGGTTTATCAAATATCCCCACACTTAAGCCTTTGCTTGTTCTCAAGCAAAATCCTCAACTCACAATTAAAATTAACTCCTTCAATTCATAATCCTCATCAATAATGTTTCATCATAATTCACAGATAATTCATACATTGATAATTTATCTAAAAGATTCCTAGGGATTCAAACAATCTAAGTCATAAATTTTTATAGCATGAAAACATAGGTGTTTCCCTTCACCTAAATAATTACCTCTGATTCAAAATCGACAAGTATTGACATCCTCACTAAAGATTCAATCAAATCACTCGAAGTGTTTAAGGTTCAAATTAAGCACTCAGAAGTCAAACATGAAAAGTTAATCCCATAGGCTTGCATGAAAATCAAATCTCCACCACTATAAAATGAGATGATACACAAATCAAAAGGTCTTTTAAAGGGTTGTAATGGGGCTTGGATTAAAGGTATGGATAAAGGCTGAATTAGAGGGTTAGTATCGAGATTGAATTCATAAATTACCTAACTAGAAAAATTAGACTAATACTGAATAATTATATCAATTGAAACCTTAATACTAATGATACGAGCTTCTTCTCAAAATGTGAAATTAACTGCTTAAGCTCCAATAACAAAGAACTGATAATGAATAGATTTCCAATTTTTTTTTAAGAATAAGCACATACAATAATAATAAAGAATTTAACAACTGAAATAAAGAACATAGTTAAGCAACTGATCAAATCAAATCTCGATATAAGGGTAGTCAAGAAAAATAGTGATAACAAATACAAAATGGGTTTTGGTCTAATATTAGTGGTATATCAATAAATGGTTTGTTAGGATTCAAAGGGGTTCACTAAGGGTTAATTATGAAGGTAGGCTTTTAATGGAGTAAGTGGGTTAAAACTTAGGTGCCTTTATCATCTCAGTATATCAAATCAAAAGTGTGGTCTCGACATGTATGATCGAAGCAAGTTCTAGAATAACAAATCAATGTTGACACACTCAAAACCAATAATAAAGTGAGCAAGAAAAGAATATGCTCTAAAAGGCTCAAAATCTCACAAAAATTATGGCTTTTGATGTCAACCTTGCAAATTTCAAACTTCAAAGTAATATTTAAATTTAGGAAAACAACCTAGAAATTTTAATTACGGAAAATAGACTTATCATGCTTGATTCTCTAATATCTTAAAGTTCAAATCATTAATGCACAATTAACTATGACTTAATCCAAAACATATCAATGAAAATCATAAATCAAAAAAAAATTCATTCTAACAGTAATTTGAGAAGATTACTTAAGACAAGATATCATTCAGGGACAGTATTGTTGACACCTCCCCACACTTAAGACGTACATTATCCTCAATGTACAAAGATAGATATCTACAATGTATAAAGTTATAAGATAGGGAGAGAAGTGAACTTCCTGAACTTTGGATGGAGTCAAGGAGAAGAAACGGTAAGTTGGGCATAGATGAAGGTGGAGGTGGATACTAGGGTCGTGGTGTGGTGATTCCCTAACAGCCTTTTGAACCTAAATTAGAGAAATCAAAATATAATAATATAAGTTGAGCACAAGAAAGATAAAGAGAAGGAAAATAAAGGAGAAGAGAAAATAAAAAGAAAAATTAAATGGACTCAAAGATCCTTGTCTTGTCGAGGAAATGAAGCGGTCGGCATGAACTTATGTAGATCGGTCTCGCACGGGGAGACTGTGCTAGGGCCTTTTCGCTTCTTCGACATGGAGATGGTGGTGAGGATGGTGAATGAAAAAGAATGAGGGGAAGGAGAAAGGAAAATGGATGGAGAAAGATAATAGAAAAGGAGATGGGTGTGGTGGCTGGGGTGGCTGAAGAAAGAGTGAGGAAAGAAGTGAACATAAGTAGGGGGTTTAAATAGAAATTGTGGCATCTGGTTGCTTTCCACGCCCGTGTACTCTGGGCGTGTTCGGTCACACGGCCGTACCGCACGGCTGTGTGGTGGCTCGTTCGTTTCTCCCACGCCTGTGTAGAGATTTCCACGCCCATGTTATGTTAATCAGTGTCAGCCATGGCCTAGGAGCACGGGCGTGTCGCCCGCCCGTGGTACTTTCTTAGAGTCGGCCATGGCCGTATCGCACGGTCGTGGCATTTTATCACTTCCCGTGGTCTGGGGATTTTTTATCCTTGGTTCGTACGATCTTTGCCACACTGGTGTGCAAATCCGTGGTGTCCACATGGCCACGGCCACGCCCGTGTGCAAGGCCGTGTGGTAGGGAAGACCTGCGCTTCATTAAATTGGTTAGTTTTGAGTTAGGTGCTAATAAAAAAAATTGTGACATTAGTGAAGTTAGTGCTCGGGTTGCCTCCCGAGAAGCGCTCGTTTAAAGTCTTAAGCTAGACTTACCCCTCTATTCGCATAATCGTGGTGGTTTGAGGAGTTGAAACTCCTCTCTCCTGTTATCAATTCGATTATCAATATATAGTTTGAGTCGAGTGGTGTTAACCTTAAAAGTGCCGAACTTAGGATTAGTTACCTCGACTGTTCCGTATGGGAAGACATTTAGTACCGTGAAAGGGATCTCTTCTTTAAGGTCTGAAATAGCGATTCGAGGGTCTGTCTTATCCAACAATACCTGATCCCCGATTTGAAATTGGTATGTCCCATCTTTAAGTTTGACATGGAGTTGTCTCGTTTTTGCTTCGTGTGTTTTTAGTTTATCCTTGAAATGTGTCTTCCACTCGTCTAGTTCATCTATCTGAAGCCTTCCTTTCTCATGAGTTATTTCCTTGTTGGCATGAAGTTTAGAATGTGGCTCAGATGTGTAATTTCATGGTGTTTCCTGAAAAGAAGGCTGAACTGAATGGTCATTTATAAAATTTATGTTCTCACCTTTATTACTCGATGTCCTAGCCGAATCAAGAGCCTGGAGAGTGATCGTTTTGTCACCTACACGAAGTGTGAGTTCACCTATACCAACATCAATTCTAGTTTTAGCAGTTGCCAAAAAGGGTCTTCTTAAAATTAAAGAATATTATTGTCCTCATCTATGTCTAACACAACAAAGTCTACTGGGAAAATGAATTTATCAATTTTTACTAGTACATCTTCAATTATACCCCTAGGAATTCTAATGGTTTTATCAGCTAATTGAATGCTCATCCTAGTTTGTTTGGGTTTCTCAAGACCTAGCTGTTTAAACATTTTATAAGGCATAACATTTATGCTTGCCCCTAAATCAGCCAAAGCGTTATTAACAGATAAACTACCAATTAAGCACGGAATTGTAAAACTCCCTAGATCTTTTAACTTTCGTGGTAGTTTATTTTGTAGAATTGTTGAGTACACTGCGTTTAGCTCCGCATGCGACGTGTCGTCTAACTTCCGTTTGTTTTTCAAAAGCTCTTTTGAAAATTTCCTTGAATCTGGCATCTGCGAAAGAGCTTTAAGAAACGGTAAGTTAATATGTAATTTCTTTAGAAGTTTAAGAAATTTACCGAATTGTTCCTCTGTGTGGTCTTTCTTTATTGCATTGGGGTATGGCACATGAGGTTGGTACTCTGTAATTACTGGTTTCGGTTTATCATGGCTTACCTCAACCTTACCTTTATCTACCACGTTCTCTTGCCTCTGTTTTGGTTCATCTAACCCTTCACTATTGTGAACAGTAATGGCGTGAATTTACTCCTTTGGGTTAGTTTCAGTGTTGCTTGGCAAGTTTCCTTGTGGTCGTTCTGAGATCAGCTTAGCAAGCTGACCTATTTGGTTCTCGAGCCCTTGAATCGATGCTTGCTGATTTTTGAGTGCTGTTTTGGTGTTTTGGAAACGGGTTTCTGACACCGCGATGAATTTTGTTAGCATCTCCTCAAGGTTTGACTTCTTCTCTTGTGGGTAGGGTTGTTGTTGAAAGCCTGGAGGGAGTTGTTGTCTCTAATTTCCTTGGCCACCCTATGAGAAATTTGGATGGTTTCTCCAACTTGGATTATAAGTGTTACTATAAGGGTTATTTTGAGGTCTAGAATTGTTACCCATATAGTTCATCTGTTCGTTTTCTATGCCAGGGTTGTAGGGTGGGTATTCTGTATTGTTCGACCCTCCTCCATTTGTATTACACTGCATTACTGGATGTACCTATAAAGAACCACACAAACCATCAATTTTTTATTAAGAAGTTCTACCTGATTTGATAGCATGGTTACTGCATCGAGGTTGAAAACACTGGCGGCTTTTGTTGGCATTGTCCTTGTAACTTGCCACTGATAGTTATTCAGTGACAGCTCCTCTATAAACTCATAAGTCGCCTGCTTGGGGTCTTGTTATTTAGGGTTCCACCGTGGTGAATCAATCAATCGCCTAGTTGAGGGTTCACACCATTGTAAAAGGTTTGAACTCAGTAGCCACAAAGGTAACCCATGGTGAGGGCACCTTCTCAGTAAATCCTTATATCTCTCCCATGCATCGTAAAGTGTCTCTAAATCCATCTGCACAAAAGAAGAGATATCATTCCTCAACTTAGCTGTTTTAGCCGGCGGAAAATATTTAAGTAAAATTTTTTTGGTCATTTGATCCCATGTAGTGATTGATCATCGTGGTAACGAGTTCAACCACTGTTTAGCTTTGTTTCTCAACAAGAAGGGAGACAACCGAAGGCGAATGACATCATCCAAAACGCCATTAATTTTGAAAGTGTTGCAGAATTCCAGAAAATTTGCCAAGTGATTGTTTGGATCCTCATCCTGCAAACCATCAAACTGAACTAATTGCTGAATCATATGTATAGTGTTAGGTTTCAGTTCAAAATTATTTGCAGCAATAGCAAGTCTAACAATACTTGATTCAGTTCCTGTTAAAGTAGGTTTAGCATAATCATACATAGTACGAGGAGCAGGATTTTGATTCACCGAGTTTGGGCAACCACAGGAGGTAGTGGATTATTATCAGCCATCTCTTCTGTAGTATTAGTTTCGTCTTCTTGCTCTTCTTCTATGTATTGTACCTTCTATATCACTTTAAAAAAGTAATGGTCCTGACGGGTTCCTTCTAGTCATAAACTAAAAGTTCCTGCCAGAAGCAAAGAAAGAAAAATTAGAAAAGTATAAAAGAAATTAAATTGTAATAAAATAAAATAATGGCTAAATTAATAAAAATTTAGTGTTCCCAATATCTTAGTCCTCGGCAACGACGCCAAAAACTTGATGGAGCTTGAAACTAACTATTATTTCGACAAAGGCAAGCGCACCTATTGAACAGTAGTATAGCTGTGGTGAGTCCGGAATATCGTATCCTCAAGGACCAAGAGCACTAGTATTAACTATATTTTTATTATCTAGCCTAATAATTAAGGAGATTTCTTTTTAATCTAAAATTTACTAACTAATTTAACTAACTATGAACGCGACAGAGAGTAAATTGGGAAAATACTTTTAAACAACTTTTATATGAGATAAGCAATACCTAAGGAAGAATCCACCTAGACTTCACTTATTACTTTTGATTCATGCGATTTATTCACTTGGCTTAATCCGTAGAAATCCCTAAATTATATTAATATCTCTCTCGAGGCTACTAACAACTGACTCTAGGTTGATTAATTGAAATCTCTTTCTAATTAAAACCCTTATTGTCGCATTAACTCGATCTATGGATTCCCTTATTATGTTTGACCCTAATCCGGCAGATTTTTGTCGTCCTATGTCTAGGGTTGCAATCAACTCCGCTTAATTGTGTTGATCTACTCTTAGACAGGGACTTTTGCTCCACTGAATAAGCACATTCGACTTGAATCGATAACCTGAATTATCAAACAAGAATAAGAACTCACAATTAAGAATAAGCACAAGTATTTATCTCATAAATCAAATAATAATAAGATCTGTCTTAGGTTTCATCCCCTTAGATATTTAAGGGATTTAGTTCATACTAAACGAGGGAAACATCATAAAAGAGGAAAAACAACAAAACATAAGAAAACCCAAAAACTCCTAAAGAACTTGATGGGAGACCTTCAGTCTTGATGGAGATCATTCTCCTAAGCTGTTCCCGACGGCTGTCTTGGAGTATTTTCTCCTTCTACTCGGTGTCTATTTGATGTTCTGTCGAGCTCTCTTTTTAGGTTGCCCCCTAGGGTGTTTATATAGGCTTTGAGATGCCTTACTTGGCCCACAAGTATCCTAATCCGAATAGAATTCATCCTGATTTCGGCAGGGACACGCCCGTGTGACACGCCCGTGGTGGACTCCTTCGGCCGTGGTCAATTCCGCTCGCCACACACGGCCGTGTGATCTACCCGTGGTCGATAGTCTAGGCCGTGGTTGATCCTGCTCGTGACACACGGTCGTGGCCAATGGTCTAGGCCGTGTTAATTTCCTAAGTAGGCCCGCTTTGCCCTTTTTTGGCCCGTTTCTCGTCCTTTTCGACTTCCTAAGCTCTCCTGAGTATAAAACATGAAATGAAGAGATTAGGAGCATCGAATTCATCAAATTCAATCAAAATTCATCCAAAAGTAAGCTAAGCATGGGGTTAAAATATGTGTAAATTATAGTTTATCAGGTCTCCATCCGAAATCACCATTCTCTTTTTCTTCTTCTTCAGTGAGCTGCACTCCTGGTAGTCTCAAAGCAGAAATCTCCCCCTCACTTTTCTGTTGAGTAGAGTAACACTTATTGTACTTCTCAGCCTGAAGGGTGTCTGTGTCTTGTTGTTGTCCTTTGTTTTTATTACTCAAAGGATCCACTACTGTCATTGCATCTCTGTGAGCATTGACAAGCTCCTCAAATGCCGTCCCCGACATCAATAGTTCCATATAGCTTCCTATTTGAGTAATACTGCCACCATCCATGACCTGTGTAATAACCAAATCATTCTCCTGAAATAAAAGGGAAAAAATGGTTTTAACTTAATAGACTTTTACCAGAATTGTATCAATTTCAGAGAGAAACTCCACTTGATGAGTTACAAGGATGACAATTTTGTTTCTTAGTGCAACCATTACACAGTCCTGCAATTATAGAACATAAATTCAACTTAATAAATAGCTAACTTTTTGTTTTCAATGTTTGAGTTCTTAACTGAGGTGTTTGTCTTACATTGAATAGAACCGCAACTGTTTGAGCATCTACGGAACTGAAAGGATCATCAAGAAGATAGATATCGGCGTCATTGTAGACAGATCAAGCAAGTTGAATCCTTTACTTCTATCCTCCATTCATGTTGATCCCTCTCTGACCTATTTCCGTGAGATCACCATGAGCAAAGTTATCAATGTCCTTATCTAGTGTACATGACTTAATAGCCCTTTTGTATCTTTCCTAATCAATTGGCTTTCCATAGAGTATGTTGTCTCGAATAGTCCCACTCTGGATCCAAGATGTTTGAGAAACATACGCTATGGATCCAGATACATACACCTATTTGCAAGAATTAAGAGAAAAACATCAGTGATATAGCAACAAAACCAGTGTTTGATACTAAATAAAAATTACTAGCTTTGAATAACTCACAGTTCCTGAAATTTTCGGTATTTCTCCAAGCATCACATGCAAGATTGATGATTTCCCAGCTCCTACTGGTCCACAAACTGCGATTTTCTATCCCTTTTTTATTTTCAGGTTGACATCTCTAAGAGTTGCAATTGTTAATTCAGTGTCCCAACTAAAGTTGCCTGCCTGTATTACAACACTTTTATCAGAACTCTGCATTGAAATTAATGGTTCTTCACTATTCAGTTCATCACCAAGCAGGAATGCATTGATCCTTTCGGTAGAGACTTTGACTTGCATCATAACCGAAAGAGCTCTCGATATCATTGTGACCGGTTCCCCCATACTTCTCAGTGTTGCAAGAACTGTGAAAATGGTGCTAGCATTCAACGGTACACTACCCAAATAGGCACACCCCAGGAAGATAACTGAAGAAATGATGGTGGGGCTGATCCAAAATAGAATAGTACCATAAGCTTTGCTTATCTGTTCTTTTGCCAGCCACTTGAATTCATTTTCACGTCGGGTTTCAATCATGTTCTTTAATTTCTCTTCCCAAGACTGCAACTTTACGATTTTCATATTGTTTAGGACCTCTGATGTGAGTCTTAGTCTCTTATCTTGAGCAACCATAAATTGAGATTGGCACTTTTGCAGTACATTTGTAAATGGCACATTGAGGACTCCACAAATAAGCAAAGGGACTAAACCAGGAAGAGCACTGAGTCCAACAACATAGAAAAGTATTCCAATGGACATAAAAAGTTGCAGTAGAAGACTCCATTCTGAATGAAGCCACCAAGAAAACTCCCCTAGTCTGTAGGCATCTACTGCAATATTATTCACAATCTCTCCAGTTGAATGCCTTCTCCTTCCAATGCATGAAAGATTCAACTATTTTCGATAAACCGTGACCATCAAAGCTGATCTCATCCTCATTCCAAACCTTCTAGAACTAAAGAACCGACACCTCTGAGACAATGATTCGACTACTTTGCAAATGACTAGACATCCCAATATGGTGAGACCTTCATACCTATTCTCCTCACTATGGTTTGAATAGTCTACAAAAGCATAGAGTAATAGAGGAAAAGATACTACAGAAACTATCTTTAGGAAAGCATAGATACCTATCAATACGTTTTCTTTTATATACACTTTTGCTAAGGCCCGAAGAACCAAGTTTTTTGAGTTGCTCAAGCTGTTCCCTCTCACGAGGGATTCCCATGCTTGAGCAAATCTTTCATAGGCCAAGCTAGCTTCACCTTCATCAACTAAAGAAGGTATATCTTCAAGATTTAATAGCTTTGAATGGCCTAAAGAAAACAAGGGATTAATCCAAGAAAAAGTTAGTTTGCTCAAGAAGCTAGCTCTCCCTATGCCCACTTGAGTTTTCTTTGCCTTAGAGGCAAATAGAGGTTCATATAGAACCTGATGATCTTCACTACATTTAGTATCTGAAGAACTAATCAAGTTTCTGTTGAAGTTAGTTTCCATACAACATATGCAGCAACAAGAGCAGTAGAAGACATGCCATGCAGCCGAGCCATGCTGAAGCTGTTATTTTATGTGTAGCTCAAGATGTTTTTGTTTGTTTTGTAACATTTTGTTAATGCAATGTAATCTAGTTTCTTTTTAACTATGTTAGGTTGATATTTGATGTAATTAGGTAGTGATTGAGCTGACAAATCAGCTTTTTTTATGTGTACAAGTTAATATTACAAGTTTCCATGTAATTAGTGGTATTAGGTAAGTATTAGGTAAAAACTAGCTTTATTTTGTTTAGTCAATGACTGATATATGTAATGGCAATATGCCAATGTTTCTTCTTAATGAAAAATATCAGATTTCATTCTCATATGCTCTATCTTTCTTGTTTCTCGATTCTATTCTTGTTCTTCTTAGTAAATTTCTGCTTTTGTTTCTTCACCAAGTAACGAGGCTTGCTACTCAAGATTTTGTTGAAATTCTTCCTTTGCTACTATCAAAACACCAACAATTGGTATCTAGAGCCTTTGTCTTAGTGGATTTGTCAAACCATGGCTTCATCAGGCTTCTCACCAGTTACACCACCATTCTTCAATAGAGAGGGCTTTCACATTTGGGTGGTCAAAATGAAAACCTACCTGCAGGCATTCGACCTATGGGAAGTGATCAACTCAGATGTCGAGCCAACACCTCTTCGAGCCAACTCAACAGTGGCTCAGATAAGGCAGCATGCAGATGAGAGGACTAAGAGGCACAAAGCTATGTCATGCATTCAAAACTGTGTCTCAGATGTGATCTTTACTAGGATCATGGCCTGTGAGACACCAAAGCAGGCCTGAGATAAGCTCAAAGAAGAATCCCAAGGCACAGAGAGGATAAGGTAGCAGCAGTTGCTGAACTTGAGAAGAGATTTTGAAAATCTAAAGATGAAGGAAGAAGAGACAATGAATCAGTACTCAGATAGAATCATGGCTGTGGTCAACAGCATAAGGTTGCTAGGAGAGCAATTCAGTGAGGCAAGAATTGTGGAGAAGGTGCTCTCAACATTGCCTGAAAGATATGAGGCAAAAATCTCATCCCTTGAGGATTCGAGAGACCTTGCAAGCATCTCATTAACTGAGCTCATCAATGCCTTTTATGCTCAGGAGCAAATGAGAGCTAGAAGGTTGGAAGAGCATCAAGAAGGTGCTTTTCAAGCCAAAGCCAAGGCTGCCTCGAGCACCAATGCCTACAAAGGCAAAAAGAACTGGAAAAATAGGCCTAAGCCTGATGCTGCAAGAAGAGGGGACCAACTCTGTAGGCATTGCAAAAGACCAGGTCATCCAGAAGATAGATGCTGGTTTAGACCAGATGCAATATGTCAACATTGCAAGAAAAAGGGCCATGTTGAAAGGGTCTGCAAGAACAAAGGCAGACCTAGGCAGAATCAAACACAACAGAAAAATGTTGAAGTTCAAGTAGCTGAAGATAATAGTGACCATGAGGAGCAGGTCTTTACTGTGTCATGCTCAGCTGGTCAGAAGAATGGCTCAAAAGGATGGCTATTGGATAGTGGCTGCACTAATCACATGTCACCAGATGCAACCATTTTCAAAACCTTGGATACAAGCTACAAAACCAAGGTGAAAGTTGGAAATGGACAGTTTATCAATGCTGAAGAAAAAAGGGGAAGTGTTGATATGCACTCTCACAGGTGACAAGGTTATCACAAATATGCTGTTGGTACCTGAGATTGATAGGAACCTTCTCAGCATTGCACAACTGCTTGAAAAAGGCTATTCAGTTGTGTTTAAGGGCAAGGAGTGCAAAATTGCTGATCCAAATGGATCAAGCCTCATGTCAGTCACAATGACTGATAAATGATTTAAAGTCAACTAGCCAAGTGACTCACACTCAGCTTGTGTTGCCTCTGCTGAAGAATCCAAGCTTTGGCATTAAAGGCTTGTTCATGCCAATTTCAGATCGATGGCTCAGATGGTCAGTGAAGACTTGGTTGAAAACTTTACCAACTCGATTGAACATGGTGAGATTTGTGAGGTTTGTCAACTTGGAAAACAAGCAAGACTTCCATTTCCAACCAACAAGACATAGAGAGCCACAGAAAGATTGCAGCTGGTACACACTGATGTGTGTGGACCTATGAAATTAGAATCTCTGAATGAAAGTAAGTACTTCATTCTCTTTATTGATGATCATACCAGATATTGCTGGATTTACTTTTTGAAGTATAAGTCTGAGGTAGCTCAAGTGTTCTTGAAGTTTAAAGCTGCAGTTGAAACAGAAACAGGCTGTAAACTCAAGACCATCAGGTCAGACAATGGAGCTGAGTATACCTCAGCTTAGTTCCAAGCTCTTTACAATGATGCTGGCATCAAACATCAGCTGACTAATGTCTATACACCTCAGAAAAATGGGGTCAGTAAAAGAAAGAATAGGAGTTTAATGGATATGGCCAGGTGCCTATTGTTTGAGAAGAATATGCCCAAAACCCTGTGGGCTGAGGCAGTAAACACTACTGTCTATCTTCAAAATAGGCTTCCTACAAAGGCTTTAGCTCAGAAGACTCCATTTGAAGCTTGGTTCAGGTTCAAGCCATCATTGGATCATTTGAAGGTCTTTGGCTGCCTGTGTTATGCTCATACACCAGATGTGAAAAGATACAAGCTGTCAAAAAGAGCCCAACTTGGTGTTCTAGTAGGCTATAGCTCAGTCAAGAAAGGTTATAGGATCTTGGATCATTTAACAAATAAGATCCAAGTGAGCAGAGATGTAGTCTTTAATGAAAAAGCAAGCTGGAATTGGGAGAAGAATGAACCAGTGGCAGTTTCTGAAGAACTTGCAACAGATCAAGTTGAAGCTGATCAAAATGGTCCTGAAATGGACATTGATGACATGCCAGTCAGGGGCACAAGACCCTTGGCTGAGATTTATGAGAGAGCACATGTTGCCATAGTTGAACCAACCATTTTTGAGGAAGAAGAAGCTCATGAAGGCTGGAAGCAAGCTATGATAGATGAAATGATGATGATAGAAAAGAATCAGACATGGGAGCTGGTTGAAAGGCCTGCTAACAGGAAGACCTTTGGTGTAAAATAGGTCTATCGAGCCAAACAAAATACCGATGGTAGTTTAAACAAGCTGAAAACTAGGCTTGTTGTTAAGGGCTTTAGCCAAAGATATGGCCTAGATTACATGAAGACTTTTGCACCAGTAGCCAGACTTGATACAATCAGATTGTTGGTTACTTTGGCTGCACAAAAGCAGTGGACCATTCATCAGTTAGATGTGAAGTCTGCATTCCTCAATGGATTCTTGGAAGAAGAAATTTATATTGACCAGCCTCAAGGATTTGTTGTGTCTGGGAAGGAACACATGGTGTACAGACTCAAAAAGGCCTTATATGGCCTGAAGCAAGCTCCTAGAGCTTGGTATGCTCGAATTGACAGCTATTTGGTCAGTTTGGGATTTGAAAGAAGTGTTAGTGAACCAACACTATATGTCAAGAAGAATGAAGCTGAAACACAGCTCATTGTGTCCCTTTATGTAGATGATATCTTGGTGACAGGATGTGACAACAATGTTTTGGTTGACTTCAAAGCCAAAATAAAAGACATGTTTGAGATGTCTGACTTGGGCCTAATGACTTATTTTCTCGGAATAGAGGTGTACCAAGCAGAAGGAGGAATCTTCTTGGGATAGAAGACATTTGCCTTGAAGGTTCTATCCAAGTTTTCAATGAAGAACTGCAAGCAAACAAGTACTCCTATGGCTTTTCGAGTGAAGTTGTCAAGCCAAGGGGCTTATGAACAAGTCAGTGAGCCTACCTATAGAAGCCTAGTTGGTTGTTTGTTGTATTTGACAGCAACTAGGCCTGATATTATGTTTGCTGTTAGTATGTTATCAAGGTTCATGCATTGCTGCAATGAGCAGCACCTTCAAGCAGCAAAAAGAGTGCTAAGGTACATCAAAGGCACTCTCAGCTATGGTGTGTTATTCAACAGAGCTGAAAGTTTGAAGTTGATAGGCTATACTGACAGTGACTGGGCTGGTTCGAGTGATGATATGAAGAGCACTTCTGGATATGCTTTCACCCTTGGTGCAGGCATTTTTTTTAGAGCTCGAGGAAGAAAAATCTCGTGGCACAGTCAACAACAGAAGTTGTGTATGTTGCTGCTGCTGCTGCAGTTAATCAAGCCATATGGATGAGGAAAATCCTAGCTGATTTGAACCTACATCAGAGAGAAGCAACAGAGATATATTGTGATAATAAGTCTACTGTTGCAATTGCAAAGAACCCTATTTTTCATGGAAGAACTAAACACTTCAGCATTAAGCTACATGTGATAAGGGAAATGGAGCAAGCTCATGAGATAGAGCTGCTTCATTGCAATTTAGAAGAGCAAATTGCAGACATCTTCACAAAGGCTCTTAATGTGTCAAGGTTTATAAAATTAAGAAAGCAGCTGGGTGTTACAAGCATAGAAAATAAGGAGGAGTGTTGAAGTTAGTTTCCATGCAACACATGTAGCAACAAGAGCAATAGCAGACATGCCATGCAGCCGAGCCATGCTGAAGCTGTTATTTTATGTGTAGCTCAAGATGTTTTTGTTTGTTTTGTAACATTTTGTTAATGCAATGTAATCTAGTTTCTTTTGAACCATGTTAGGTTGATATTTGATGTAATTAGGTAGTGATTGAGCTGACAAATCACCTTTGTTTATGTGTACAAGTTAATATTACAAGTTTCCATGTAATTAGTGGCATTAGGAAAGTATTAGGTGAAAACTAGCTTTGTTTTGTTTAGTCAATGACTGATATATGTAATGGCAATATGCCAATGTTTCTTCTTAATGAAAAATATCAGATTTCATTCTCATATGCTCTATCTTTCTTGTTTCTCGGTTCTGTTCTTGTTCTTCTTAGCAAATTTCTACTTTTGTTTCTTCACCAAGTAACGAGGCTTGCTACTCAAGCTTTTGCTGAAATTCTTCCTTTGCTGCTGTCAAAACACCAACAAACTAAATCCAAAAACGAGGAGCATGATGTTTACTGGCCATTGAATTAAGTCAAAAAATGGAAGATTATGAGTTTGAAACAGAAGTCTAATGTTAATAGCTGAAACCTGTAAAGAGAAAGACTTCCACCAGACAGAGATGACAATTTTGATCGATTTCGATGTTCAAACAAGTAAGGAATCTGACACAGACATCCAAATTACTCTTCTAACAAGGTAAACTAACCACTCCAAATCATTCAATCCCTCATCTCTAGTTATAATATCCCATAAAACAGTGCCGAAATAGACTAAGCTGATAAAAGCAGAACATATTGAAACAAGTATAGAGATCAAGTCCTTCCTATTGCTTTCCCCCATGTGAGATTTATTGACTGAAAGCAGCAAAAGAAAGTAAAAAAGACAAAGGAATCAATTGTTTGTGACATCTAAGATGATTCTTTGAATGCAAGAAGAACCAAGATCAAGTTCTCCCCAACAAATCCAGGAGACTTTGTCTGCATATACATCAGATGGTAGAACATCAAAAGCAGCAAGATATGCAATATATATATATATATATAAGAATGACAAATATGCAAAATCAAGGCGACAATATTGATCCATTAAGGTTTGGATATGAAGCTTCTAATATATCATCTTGTATTGAGAATATTCCCATGATCGTGTCCAAACTAACTATGACAACGAATAAGGCAAGCGCACCTATCGTTTGGTAGTATAGCTATGGCAAGACCGGAAATATCGTATCCTCAAGGACCAAGAGTACTAGTAGTTACTATCTTTTTATTATCTAGCCTAAGTATTAAGGGAATCGATGTTTAATTAATTAATTACTAAACTAAGGATGCTAAGACACAGAGAGTGAATTGGGAAAATACTTTTGGGAAAACCAATTGATTAAGACAATACCCGAGGAAGAATCCACCTAGACTTCACTTATTATTTAACTCTGAACCAGATGATTTATTCACTTGACTTGATCCATAGAATTCCCTAACTTATATTAATATCTCTTTCGAGGCTACTAACGTTTAACCCTAGGTTGATTAATTGAAATCACTTTCTAATTAAAACCCCTAGTGTTGCATTAACTCGATCTATGGACTCCCATATTAGGTTTGACCCTAATCTGACAGATTTTCGTCATCCTATCTCTAGGGTTGCGATCAACTCCGCTTAACTATGCTAGATCTACTCTTAAACAGGGACTTTTGCTCCACTTGCCTAAGCACATCAATACTTGAATCAATATCTTGAAATATTAAAACAAGAATTAAGAACACATAATTAAGAACAAATTAAGTATTTATCATACAGTTCAGAAAATAATAACAAGATCCGTCTTAGGTTTCATCCCCCTCAGGTATTTGAGGGGTTTAGTTCATGTTTAATAAAGAATACATCTCAGAAGAAAGTAAATAAAAAAAACATAAAAAAAAACCCTAAAACCCCCTGAAGGAAATTGAAGGGAAGATCTTCTGTCTTGAGCGTGATTCTGGCTTTTGAGATGAATCAACTGGCTTTCTTAGAGTAATCCCCTGTGTTCAGCCCTCTCTGGCTTCGCCTCCGACCAAAGACACTTTTTAGGTTATACTTAGGGTGTTTATATAGGCTTCAGAATGTCTTTCTTGGCCCACAAGTATCCTATTCCGAATGAAACTCATCTTGGCTATAGCAGGGACACGCCCGTGTGACACGCCCGTCGTCGACTCTCTTGGCCGTGGTTTGTCCTATTTGCCACACATGGCCATGTGATCTGGCCGTGTACGATGTTCTAGGCCGTGTCTCGGTTGTTACTCGAAACGCACGGTCGTGGGTGATAGTACAGGCCGTGTGAGTCTCTAATGTAAGCCCATTTTGCCTCTTTTTGGCCCGTTTCTCGTTCCTTTCGAATCCCGATGCTCTTCTAAGTGTAAAACATGAAATTAAAGGATTAGGAGCATCAAATTCCACAATTCAATGGATAAATCATCCAAAAAGTATGCTAAATATGGGATTAAAATATGTACATATTACGGTTTATCAAATACCCCCACATTTAAGCATTTGCTTGTCCTCAAGCAAAATTCTCAACTCACAATTAAAATTAAATTCTCTCAATTCATAATCTTCATCAATAATGTTTCATCATAATTCATAGGTAATTCATACATTGATAATTTAACCAGAAGGTTCCTAAAGATTCAAACAATCAAAGTCATAGTTTTTATAGTATGAAAATATAGGTGTTTTCCCTTACATAAATAATCACCTTTAATTCAAAATCAACGAGAATTGACATCCTCACTAAGGATTCACTCAAATCACTCAAGGTGTTTAAGGTTCAGATTAAGCTCTCATAAGTCAAACATGAAAAGTTAATCCCATAGTCTTGCATAAAAATCAAATCTCCACTACTATAATATGAGATGATACACAAATCAAAAGGTCTTTAAAAAGGGTTGTAATGGGGCTTGGGTTAAAGGTGTGGATAAAGGCTGAATTAGAGGGTTAGTATCGAGACTGAATTGATAAATTACCTAACTAGAAGAGTAACTAAAGCTTAAATAATTACATCAATTGAAAACTTAATACTAATAACATGAACTTCTTCTCAAAATATAAAATCAACTGCTTAAGCTCCAATAACAAAGAAGTAATAATGAATAGATTCTAATTTTTTTTAAGAACAAATCAAGTACAATAATAATAAGATAGAATTTAACAGCTGAAATAAAGAAAATAGTTAAGTAACCGATCAAATCAAATCTCGATATAAGGGTAGTCAAAAGAAATGGTGATAACAAATACAAAGTGGGTTTTGGGTTAATATTAAGGGTAGTCAAAAGAAATGGTGATAACAAATACAAAGTGGGTTTTGGGTTAATATTAATGGGTGAGTCAAGAAATGGTTTGTTAGTCTCAAAGGGGTTCACTAGGGGTTAATTATGAAGGTAGGCTTTTTATGGAGTAAGTGGGTTAAAACCAAAGTGCCTTTATCTTCTCAGTATATCAAATAAAAAATGTGGTCTCAACATGTATAATCGAAGCAAGTTCTAGAATAAAAAATCAATGTTGACACACTCATAATCAATAAAGTGAGCACGAAAAATGTATGCTCTAAAGGCTCAAAATCTCACGAAAATTATGGGCTTTTGATGTCAACCTTGTAAATTTCAAACTTCAAGGTAATAATTAGATTCAGGTAGACAACCTATCAAATTTTTAATTCTGAAAATAAACTCATCATGCTTGATTCTTTAGTCTCCTAAAGTTTAAATCATCACTGCACAATTAACTATGACTTAATCCAAAACATATCAATGAATATCATAAATCAAAGGAAATTTCATTCTAATAGTAATATGAGAAGATTATTTAAGAACAAGATATAATTCAGGGATTTGAGAATAATGCAAAAGGTTAGCCACTTTTCACGATAAAATTCACCCCCCACACTTAAGATGTACATTGTCCTCAATGTACAAATATAACAATTATAATAAGAAAAGCACAAGATAGGGAAAGAGGTGAAACTTCCTGAATTTTGGATGGAGTCAAAGAAAAAAATTGGCGAAATTCGGGCCGAGTTGGAGGAAGACATTCCTGTGGTGGCGGCGTCTATGGTCGTGGCGGGGTGATTCCCAAGCAGCCTTTAGAACCTAAAACCAAGAAACTAAAATAAAATAGATTAAGTTAAGCACAAGAGAGATAAAGAGAAGGAAAATAAAGGATAAGAGAAAAGACATAGGTGAAATAAATAGACTCAAATGTCCTTGGCTTGTCGAGTAAATGAAGCGACCGGCATGAACTTATGTGGATCGGTCTCGCACGGGGAGACTGTACTAGGGTCCTTTCGTTTCTTCGACATAGGGATGGTGATGAGGATGGTGAAAGAAAATGAATAAGGGGAAGGGGAACGGAAAATGAAGGGAGAGGATAGTGAGAAGAGGAAGGGGTGTGGTGGCTGGGGGTTGGTTGAAGAAGAATTTGGGGAGAAAGTGAGAAGAATGTGGGGTCTTAAATAAGAAACAAGGACCTGGTTGCTGCCCACGCCCGTGTGCTGTGGCCGTGTTTGGTCACACGGCCGTATCGCACGGCCGTGTGGTGGCTCGTTCGTTTCTCCCACGCCTGTGTAGAGGGTTCCACGCCCAAGTCTCTTTCTCAGTGTCGGCCACGGCCTCAACGCACGGGCGTGGCTTATACCCGTGTGACTTTCTCAGTGTCTACCACGATCGTATCGCACGGCCGTGGCATTTTATAGCCGTCCGTGATTTGGGGATTTTTTCGTCCTTGGCTCGTACGACCTCTGCCATGCCAGTGTGTAAATCCGTGATTGTAACACCCCCTACCCGTATTCGATATCAGAATAGAGTACGAGGCATTACCGGAGTTTCCGAATTTTTTTTTAAACCGAGACCAATCCACATCAACCAATCCAATTCAACATATTTTCATAATAGATTCATGCATATTATAAGATAACTTTAACACATACCAAAACAAGATTTATTAGCCATACCAATGGCTAACCTTACATTCATTTTGTATTAACATCTACTTTATTAGCTTATACATGCCATTGTTTTCCAAAATAAAGTTTCTTTATATACCGAAATCTTGAGGTTGATAGTGTGATGTGTCTCCGACTGAATCCGACCTCCGAGCTCTTAACACTACAAAACAAGGGAAAAAGAAACTGGGTAAGCACTTTGTGCTTAGTAAGCCCATGTAACAAGAATTATACTTACCTAATATTTTCAATACAATGCAATAAACATCCATGTATCCATTCAATGCATTATTACCCTATCACGCACAAACTCAACATTCAAGTTAGCCCAATAATTTCCATGAATCAATAATTTATACCATGATTGATGAGCTCATCAATACCATGATTTCCATTTCCTTGTTATTTTTTCATATTTATCCAGTTGAATTACTCGAAATTTCGATGGATTTTCAGAGGTACACTTTAGTGTACAAATCCAAGTCCGTCAATTCATGTTCATGTGCGCACATTTCCATTTCGAGAGAGCACACTCCGCGAACCTCATCCTTACAGCGGGATTACCGGTCCAGCTAAATCCCAGTAATATAAACTCATAGAGTATTGTCGGGATTACCACCCGGCTAAATCCCCACGCGACAATTACTCTAATGAGCTTGAATCTGAATTACACCCGAGCTAAATTCGGACCTAATTCAGATTACCCGTCCGGGCTAAATCCATTTTCCACATATTCTTCGGGAGGGCTATATCAGGATAGGATCACCCGTCCGGGCTAGATCTTTTTTACCGTCAATTCCTTTTCAGAGATCCATCAAATTTTCCTTTCATTCAACCGGGATTTCTTCCCCTTTTTATCAAATATATCAATGTTTCATCAATTTTCATATAATGAACATTCAAATTATATTCACATCAATAACATACATTTCAAGCATTTAAGAATATAATTCAAGTTACATGAACTTACCTCGATATTTGTTCGTACACAAAATCTACTAATCTGGGACTTTTTCCTTTCCTCGATCTAACTTCGTATTTGAGTTTTTCGGATCTAAATAAATAAATTCAATCATCAATTCAATACATTTCATGTTCACATGTAGCATTTTCTATAATTCTATTATTATTTTTAGTTCATTCAAAGCTGTCTACTTAAGTCATAGTCACTAAATTATTTATTTCTCGAGCTACAGAACTCCAAATGAAGAACCGTTAATTTTATCTGAAACTAGACTCACATATCTTATTCCCATAAAATTTTCAGAATTTTTTGTTTAGCCAATAAGTACAGTTTATTCTTTAAAGTCACCCCTGTTCTGCTATTTGACAGTTCTGACCCTTCTTCACTAAAAATTAATTATCTCTTCATACAGGATTCAGATGATGTTCTAGTTTATTTCTATTGAAAATAGACTCATTCAGTATTCTAAAAATATAAATTTAATCCCCTAATTATTTTTCTTCAATTTTTGATGATTTTCTAAAGTAAAAACAGGGGAAGCCGAATTCATTCTGAACCAGTCTTACAAAAATCTAAATATCTCAAAATACAGAATTTCTTTTCTTTCCCTGTTTCTTTCATATGAAAATAGACTCAATAAGATTTAATTTAATATCTCAATCAACTTCTAATTCCACTTCTACGATTTTTGGTGAATTTTCAAACTTACTCTACTGCTGCTGTCCCAAAACTGTTTTCTTATAGCTTGTTTTACAATTAAGTCCTTTATCCAATTCTAACTTCAAGTTCTTTCAATTAAACCACTAATTCATCATTTTGTTCATCATATGCTATATTCAAAAACTCTAAAACTTCAAAAACTTCAACTTAAATTCATCAAAACTTTGTTCTAAAACTTATAAAGCATCAAAATTAAAAGAAAAGGACTAAATTAACTTACCAAATTAAACTCCAAGCTTTAAAAACTCTATTCTCCCTTTTTCTTTTTTTCTCCCCTATTTCTTCTCTGTTTCGTCTTTACTCTCTGTTTCTTTTCTGTTCTTTCTTTTACTTTCTCTTTATAATATATATAATAACAATATAATATAATATATTAAAATATCTTTATTATATAATAATATAATAATATATATTAAACATAAAAATCTCAGATTTTCTTCACAATAAACCGCCTCAACTAGACAAAATAGCTTAATTGTCATTTTGGTCCTTTATACTTTTTTTAATCTATAATTAAACTTTTATACCTTTTTCAATTTAGTCTTTTTCATTTAATTACCTACCTAGACATTAAAATTTTCTAACGAAATTTTAATACCACATTACTAACATTTTATAAATATTTATAAAAATATTTTCTATCATATAAATATTCATGCAAATATATTGAAATAAATTTCTATTTAAATCGGATTTATGGTTGCGAAACCATTATTCCGATAACCTTGAATTTAGGCCATTACAGTGATGCCCACACGGCCACGGCCACACCCGTGTGCAAGGCCGTGTGGTACGGAAACCTATGCTTTATTTAACTTGGTTAGTCTTTAGTTAGGTGCTAAAAATTAAAGATATGAAAATTAAAGGGGTTAGTGGTCGGGTTGCCTCCCGAGAAGCGCTCGTTTAAAGTCTTAAGCTAGACTTACCTCTTATAATCATGGTGGTTTGAAGAGTTGAAGCTCCCCATTCTTGCTATCAATTCAGTTATCGATATATAGTTTAAGTCGAGTGGTGTTTACCTTAAAAGTGCCGAATTCAGAGTGAGTCACCTCGACCGTTCCATATGGGAAGACATTGAGTACCTTAAAAGGGATTTCTTTGTTCGTTTTAATGTCTGAAATGGCGATTCGAGGGTCTTTCTCATCCAACAATACCCGATCCCCTATTTTGAAGTGATTTGCTGTTCCTATAAGCTCGTTTGGGGGTTCCCTCGGTTTTGCTTCGTGTGTTCCTAGTTTCTCCTTGAAATGTGTCTTCCACTCGTCTAGTTCCTCGACCTGAAGCCTTCGTTCCTCATGAATTACTTCTTTATTGGGACGGGGTCTAGGATCAGGTTCAGATGTGTACTTCCGAGGTGCTTCCTGAAAAAAAGGTTGAACCAATTGGTTATCAATAGAATTTATGTTCTCACATTTTTCACTTGACGTCCTAGCCGAGTCAAGAGCCTGAAAATTGATCATTTTGTCACCTACAAAAAATGTGAGTTCTCCTGTACCAACATCAATTTTAGTTCTGGCAGTTGCTAAAAAGGGTCTTCCTAGGATTAAAGGAATATTATTGTCCTCATCCATGTCTAAAACGACAAAGTCTACTAGGAATATAAATTTATCAACTTTTACTAGCACATCTTTGATTATACCCCTAGGAACTCTAATGGTTTTATCAGCTAATTGAATGCTCATCCTAGTTTGTTTGGGTTTCCCTAGACCTAGTTGTTTAAACATTTTGTAAGGCATAACGTTGATGCTTGCCCCTAGATCTGCTAAAGCATTATCAATAGATAAACTACCAATTAAACAAGGAATCTTAAAACTCCCTGGATCTTTTAATTTCTGTGGTAGTTTGTTTTGTAGAATTGCTGAGCACACTGTGTTTAGCTCTACATGCGACGCCTCGTCTAACCTCCGTTTGTTTGTCAGAAGCTCTTTTAAAAATTTCCTTGAATCTGGCATCTGCGAGAGAGCTTCAAGAAACGGTAAGTTAATATGTAATTTCTTTAAGAGTTTAAGAAATTTACCAAATTGTTCCTCTGTGTGGTATTTCTTCATCGCATTGGGATATGGTACTCGAGGTGTATGCTCTTTAATGACAGGTTTCTGTGTATCGTGGTTTACCTCAACCTTACCTGTATTTACCACGGGTTCTTGCCGTGGCTCAGATTCAGATTCTACTAACCCTTCACTATCGTGATCAGTAATGGCATGAATTTGCTCCTTTGGGTTAGTTTCAGTGTTGCTTGGCAAGCAACCTTGCGGTCGTTCTGAGATTAGCTTAGCTGGCTGACCTAACTGGTTCTCGATCCCTTGAATCGATGCCTGCTGATTTTTGAGCATTGTCTCGTTGTTTTGAAAATGAGTTTCTGACACCGCGATAAATTTTGTTAGCATCTCCTCAAGGTTCGGCTTTTTCTCTTGTGGATAGGGTTGCTGTTGAAAGCCTGAAGATGGTTGTTGTCTTTGATTTCCTTGACCTCCCCATGAGAAATTTGGATGGTTCCTCCACCCTGGATTATAAGTGTTACTATAAGGGTTATTTTGAGGTCTAGAATTACTACCCATATAGTAAATTTTTCGTTTTCTATGCCAGGGTTGTAAGGTAGGTATTCTGTATTGTTTAACCCTCCTCCATTTGTATCGCACTGCATCACTGGATGTACCTGCGAGGAACCACACAAACCATTAATTTTCTTACTTAAGAGTTCTACCTGATTTGATAGCATGGTTACTGCGCCGAGGTTGAAAACACTGGCAGCTTTTGTCGGCTTTGTCCTCATAACTTGCCACTAATAGTTATTCAGTGACATCTCTTCAATGAATTCGTAAGCCGCTTCAGAGGTTTTGTTATTTAGGGTTCCACCGGCGGCTGCATCAATAAGCTGCCTAGTTGAGGGGTTCACACTGTTATAGAAGGTTTGAACCTGTAGCCATAATGGAAACCCATGATGATGGCACCTACTCAATAAATCCTTGTATCTCTCCCATGCATCGTAAAGTGTCTCTAAATCCATCTGCACAAAAGAAGAGATATCATTCCTCAATTTAGCCGTTTTAGCCGGCGGAAAATATTTTAACAAAAATTTTTCAGTCATTTGTTCCCATGTAGTGATTGATCCTCGTGGAAGAGAATTCAACCACTGTTTGGCTTTATTCCTTAAAGAAAAGGGAAATAACCGAAGGCGAATGAAATCATCAGAAACGCCATTAATTTTAAACGTATCGCATAATTCCAAAAAGTTCGCTAAATGTGTGTTAGGATCCTCGTCCTGCAAACCATCAAACTGAACAAACTGTTGTATCATCTATATAGTGTTAGGTTTCAGTTCAAAATTATTTGCAGCGACAACAGGTCTAACAATACTTGATTCAGTTCCTGTTAAATTAGGTTTAGCATAATCATACATAGTTCGAGGAACAGGATTTTGATTAACCGGGTTTGCGGCAACTATAGGAGGTAGCGGATTATTATCAGCCATCTCTTCGGTAGTATTGGTATCGTTCTCGTGCTCTTCTTGTGTGTACTGTAGGCTTCGCCTAATTTCTCTTCGGTTTTTGTGAACGGTTCCTTCTATATCACTATCGTAAAGTAGAGGTCCTGAAGGGTTTCTTCTAGTCATAAACTAGAATACCTGCCAGAAGCAAGGAAAAAGAAAAATTAGCAGAGTAGAAATAAAATAAAAAGTTAATTGCAAAAAATAAAAATGGCTAAAGTAATAAAAATCAAGTGTTCCTAATATCTTAGTCCCCGGCAACGGCGCCAAAAACTTGATCGTGTCTAAACTAACTATGACAACGAATAAGGCAAACGCACCTATCGTTCGGTAGTATAGCTATGGCAAGACCGGAAATATCGTATCCTCAAGGACCAAGAGTACTAGTAGTTACTATCTTTTTATTATCTAGCCTAAGTATTAAGGGAATCGATATTTAATTAACTAATTACTAAACTAAGGATGCTAAGACACAGAGAGTGAATTGGGAAAATACTTTTGGGAAAACCAGTTGATTAAGACAATACCCAAGGAAGAATCCACCTAGACTTCACTTGTTATTTAACTCTGAACCAGACGATTTAATCACTTGACTTGATCCGTAGGATTCCCTAATTTATATTAATACCTCTTTCGAGGCTACTAACGTCTAACCCTAGGTTGATTAATTGAAATCTATTTCTAATTAAAACCCTTAGTGTTGCATTAACTCGATCTATGGACTCCCATATTAGGTTTGACCCTAATCCGTGATTTTTAATCATCCTATCTCTAGGGTTTGCGATCAACTCCGCTTAACTATGCTAGATCTACTCTTAAACAGGGACTTTTGCTCCACTGCCTAAGCACATCAATACTTGAATCAATATCCTGAAATATTAAAACAAGAATTAAGAACAAATCAAGTATTTATCATACAGTTCAGAAAACAATAACAAGATCCGTCTTAGGTTTCATCCCCCTCAGGTATTTGAGGGGTTTAGTTCATGTTTAATAAAGAATACATCTCAGAAGAAAGTAAATAACAAAACATAAGAAAAACCCTAAAACCCTTTGAAGGAAATTGAAGGGAAGATCTTCCGTCTTGAGCGTGATTCCAGCTTCTGAGATGAATCAACTGGCTTTCTTGGAGTAATCCCTTGTGTTCAGCCCTCTCTGGCTTCGCCTCCGACCAAAGACACTTTTTAGGTTATACTTAGGGCGTTTATATAGGCTTCGGAATGCCTTTCTTGGCCCACAAGTATCCTATTCCGAATGAAACTCATCTTGGCTATAGCAAGGACATGCCCGTGTAACATGCCCGTGGTCGACTCTCTTGGCCGTGGTCGATCCTGTTTGCCACACACGGCCATGTGATCTGGCCGTGTAAGATGTTCTAGGCCGTGTCTCGGTTGTTACTCGAAACGCACGGCCATGGGTGATAGTACAGGCCGTGTGAGTCTCTAATGTAAGCCCATTTTGCCCCTTTTTGGCCCGTTTCTCGTTCCTTTCGAATCCCGATGCTCTCCTAAGTGTAAAACATGAAATTAAAGGATTAGGAGCATCAAATTCCACAATTCAAGGGATAAATCATCCAAAAAGTATGCTAAATGTGGGATTAAAATATGTATATATTACGGTTTATCATCCCAGCAAGACATGTATGCATAAACAAGAACAACATGCACCAGTGCTTTATCACCATTGATGGTTCAATGTTCATGGTGCAAACCGTGCAATATCCAAACATCTGGTAGTGTCAATGAAGCAGAAAAAGAAACGAAAATTCAATAGACTTAAAAAGACAATTAACTAGCATGCATGCAGTTTGAAATAAAATGAGACATTACCAAGTGAGTACCCCAAGGAGGTCATTATTGAAAAGATTTCTTCGATCATTGTTTGAACTCTTTCTAGCTACACCAGACCAGTATTTCGTTGAATGAGCAGTGAAACCCAAAGTGACTTGCAGAACCCTTTCAGCTCACCTATTTATCACCCTTTTCCTGTTGTTGGATCTTGTAATCTTGGAGATGATATGAAAATATAACACCAACATGACACTCAACACAACACATTTAACTGCGTTTAATATTTTGGAGTGTTTAATAATTTTAATTGTGTTTATCTTTACACAAATGATATGTGCATATTCATATGGTTTCTTGGCCACTCATAATACTTTTGATCTCTGTATTTACTTATAGTAACTAATTGTCATTTTGCAAATCATGACAGCAATTTGCTTTTTGAAAATAGAAGTAAGATATCAATGTTGCAGTTAATGTAGGCCATGTAGTCCATTGTCATGTAATGACAAAATTAAAATAATTAAAGGTTATTATAATTTCTGGAAACAGTTTTGATAGAAAATTAGTTTCTTAATTTTTATGTATACAATTTCAATCAATCATAGAAGAATCTTCAGAGATGGCTTATTTTATAAGGATTTGTTTTTAATTTTATTGACGTATAGATATATATATTTTGCTTTCTTTGCCAGCTTCTTGTCAGTTAATTGATTCATTTTTTGTCTATATCCTTGTAATTTTTGGCAGCAAATTTGTGTTTTTGCTACAATTTAGTTAACTCATCCCTTTGTCTCATGATAAGTTCATTGATGCAGGCAAATGGGACTAACTAATCCCTATCACGACTCTTGATTTCTTTCTTTTTTCCATTTACTTCGACTAGTTTAGCAAATGTTGTATTATAATTACTTATTCCAACTTGTTACGTCCCTTGTGTATATTATAATTACCTTTTTGAGTGGTTACGTGAGCAGCACCTCACGGAGTGCTGATTGCTTTTGGCAATCTTTTGAAACAAAAATATTGTGCTATAATTGTTGCCGATATTTTCATCATGTGATATCAAGAAGCACGGACACGGCTTATTCTCCTTCATATCGGTGTCATATGTGTGTCTGACACGAACATTTATTGAACACGTCGAAATATGCACGAGATACGTCAAAATACGTAAAAAAAAAAAAAAGTCGAACACAGGTGTCTAAAAAAGGACATGTGACAAATGTAGGAAAAGCTGACAGATGACAGCTGAAATTTTTGACTTTCAAATGTTGATGAAGAATTAGTGGTGAGAAGAAAATGATGTAAAGAAGAAATGTGAAGTTTAAGATTTCCAATTAATCGAATGCTAAGTTTTATTATGAGCCTATGTAAAGGTTGGAAGGATTTAAAAGTTAAAACATTAAATAGTCAATAAAAATAGTAAAATAAAAACTAAAAAAAAATTAGCTTATTTGAGAAGCTTTTGAGCTTTGTACTTGCTTTGAAAATATTTTTTTATTGCTATGTCTGTATCGTGTTGTACACGTATTGCGTGTTCGTGTCTAAGTTTCATAGGTGATATCTTATTTTTGAACATCGATCTATTTGAAGCAATATGCCTTGAAAATTGGATCAAATCATTAAACAATCGGATCCTTTATTAGATTGGATTGTATCTACTTTGAAGATTAATCTTTATTATCTCCATAGTATATTGGACTTTATTAGTATATTATATAAGCTACTTTAACTTCTACTTTAATAGGAGAATTGACTGTATTTAATCTGGTATCTTAGCGAGTTGAAAGTAGTTTATATGCTTGAGACTTTTATAAATTATGAATAGAGTGTTTTAGCACTTATTTGTTATTATAAATTTATGTTTAAGAGTGCATTTTTATAAATAAATAGGTCAGTCACTTGTAGAGGTGTTCATGGGCCGGGCGGCCCGGCCCGGCCCGAAGGCCCTTTGGAAGGGTTTGGGCAAAAATATAAGTCCGAAAAATGGGCTTGGACAAAAAATAAGGCCTGTTTAAAAAATGGGCTTGGCCTCGGGTAAGGTATTTTTAGCCCGAGCCCGGCCCGGATTCACTAAATGACAAAAAAAAATCTGCTATTTTTTATTATTTTTGAATGTTATTTTCTTGTTGTTTTCTCCCTATTTTGCTACCATATTACTATTATGTTGCTACTATTTTGTTGTTATTGATTGAATATTGTATAAAACTTATTTTATTGTTAATTTTGTTATTATTTTAAAGGCATTTATTAATTTTATTATTATTTTAGAGATATTTGCTTGTTAAGTTACATCTATTTTAGTGTTATTTAAGTCTGCATATTTTTTTAAAATTTATTTTCAATTTGTTGGGAAATATTTATTTTGATTTTTTTAGTATTTTTGATGTATTATATATATTTAAAAATTATATAAAATAATATAAAAATTAATACGGGCGGGTTGGGCTGGGCCCGGGTTTTAGTATTTTTATATGGGTCGGGCTTGGGAAAAAATTTAGGCCCATTTTTTGGGCCCAGCCTGGCCCGAGCCCGATGAATGGGCCTAATTTTTTAGTTGAGCCCGGCCCGAACCTGGCTTGGCCCAGCCCATGAACACCTCTAGTCACTTGGTTTACCGTGTTTTTAGGCAAAAACTTAGGGAAGAGTGATATAGATTTCTAGGTTAAACTATTTTAAGGGTGGGGGGAACTCTTTAGGTTGGACAACTTTTAGGAAAATTTAAAGAAAAGTTGTTTAGATTTTTAAGGGCAAAAGTAAGGTTGTTAAACCGGTAACTTTTAGGGGAGGAAAACTTGAAGGAGAGTGATAAAACTTAGAGAAGAATGATTTAGAATTTTAGAAGTAAAAGTGAGATTGTTAAATATGTAAAACTTAGAGAAGAGTAATTTAAATGTTTAGATGAAAAAATGAGATTACTAAACCAGTGAGTAGAATTAACAAAACCGAACTGTATAAACATGCTTGTGTTAACCTTTGATATATCACAGTTCTACACCCAGTAACATTGCTCGTGGCACTACTCCAAGCACTGTTTGCAATTATATATTCTCTTCACAACTAAATTCATTGATTTGGGAAATAATGTTTGTTTAAAAGGATATGGAAATTGAGCTAGTAGTTTGTTCGAAGTGCATTACGATAATTACTCAGAAATGAGTTTTTTAGATTTTATAAATGGGATCGGTAAAATCATAGAACGAGTTTAAAAACATTTCTCCATCATTGTATAAAATGATTAATATATACGAGTATATATGAGAAACTTATTATAATTTTCCTTTATTCATACGGAAATAATGGGTACAAAGAGCTTTAATCCCTACAAATTATCATTCATTCTCTACCTTCCCATAGATCAATAAGAACAACTCTTGGAATTTGGAAGGCTTCGAAAACTTTCTATTCAATATAATAACACTAAATGTTTGATCTCATTTTCATGCCAATATTTGTTCTAGTCATTGATAACTGCTAAAATTTTGATATGAATTTCTCCTGCAACTTGACCAATATTCAGCTACTAGCTTAGAAAAGGAAGAGTTTGTTGCCATAAGCTTTGAAGGCTCATCATATTCCAGCAATTTACCTGCACATATAATAATCAATCAACATTGGATATATTTAATTGGTTGCAGTCTCGTAATATGAGAGAGTTGCAGGGATCTGAAATACATGCTGCAGTAATGTGATTATAACTTGGATAATTTGATTGATATTAGTATTAGGAAAGAAGAGCTTTACCATAGGAGAGGACCATGACCATGTCACTGTCTATAACAGTTGGAACTCTATGAGCCACTGTTATGACGGTGCAATTTGAGAACTCTTCTCTGATAATTCTTTGCAAAATGGCATCGGTTGCAGAGTCTATGGAAGCAGTGGCTTCATCCAGCACTAGGATTCGCTTCCGTTTCAAGAGAACTCTTCCAAGGCAAAAGAGCTGTCGCTGCCCCACACTCCAATTCTCACCTTCATCACTCACTGTCAATCCAACAACAGTGGCAGAACAACCATGTTTGATCCACTTAACCGAGAAAAGATAGTCTATCACAAGGAATTTAGTACATAGTCACTAAAATTCAACTCACCAGATGAATCTAGCTTGTTTGGCAGCGCACTGGTTGTTGTTTTAAGTTGACACTTCTCCAAAGCCTGCCACGGGAATACAAGGGTAAGTTCCAAAAGCTCATTTTTGGAAATTTTTTATGTTAATATTCATGATTAGTTGGTTCACCTTCCATATTTCATCATCTGAATAGAGGCCTAGGGGGTCTAAGTTAGTTCGAATGCTGCCTCTAAATAGAGTTGGCTCTTGAGGAATGATGCTAAGCTTCATTCTCAAATCTTTCAGTCCCATAGAGCATATATCAAGTCCATCTATAAGAATTTTCCCACTTGCAGGCTCTACTAGGCGAAACAAGGCGCTTATGAGCGTAGTTTTTCCACTTCCAGTCCGTCCAACCACTCCTACTCTGGTCCCTTCTTGGAAAGTGCAAGTGATTCCTTTGAGAACTGAAGGAGCATTCGAGCGATATCTTATCTAAACAAAGCGTTGAATCAAATAACATGAATTAAGACATAGATTTGGTTCAAAGAAAACAAGTTCATCACACTTTCAGCACCCTTCAAACCATTTTCCAGTTTAGATTCCTTAATTTACCTTCAGTTCTTGCAATTCAATCCTACCCTTAGAGGGCCATGAAGATGGGGGCCTGTTGTCTTCTATAATTGCTGGAGGTTCTTCAGGTATGTGCATGAATTGTTTTATCCTTTCAACCGAAATCATGTAGTTCCATAAGCTGCAGTACCAACGGGATGCAAAAATTTGCGTACCGGTCAGTGATAAAGCGTAAGAAAGAGAGAGCCCAACAAGCCCTGCAGTTAGAAATTTTCGAGATTAATGGACTTGAACATTCTCTACATGTCAAGAAGATTGTTCAGTACAAATTATAATATACCGGGTGTGACTTGGTTTTTGGGAAGCAGAAGCAGGAAAAATGCAGCAGTGAATAGAGTAAGGTTTTGAAGTGTTTCAATCCGTAGAACTAGCCATTCCATGGCTGCATTAGAAAGAAAGAAAAGTGTGGCATCTGTGTCAACAAGCTTCAGGTTATTTCTAAAGAACCTATCCACCATGTTAAAAGCTCTTATGGTGACCACTCCAAGCGATGTCTCGGCTGCATAATTCATAACGGGAGCTTTAGTCGTTCCATTAATTCTTATGAGCTCCCTTGCAGAGGACATATAATATCCCTGCAGTATGATGACCAAAGATATTAGCCCTTTCAACTTGGTTGCAAATGAGATTCGAGCAAATCAAGTGAAAAGAAAATGCATCCACCTGAATGTACTTTACTGCTACCATAGCAAGAATCGCGACAATGAGAACTTGCCATGTAATAAAGGCCATGATTCCGATTGTTGTTAAGACTTCAGTTACACCGGCTGCCGCAAAGACAAAGGCAAATGGAATGTCGAAATCAAGAATACTCATATCTGATGAAGCCTGCAAGAGTTTAAATAAAACATGTTTTAGTATCTTGGGAAAAGACTCAAACGGTACGTGAAACATTAAATTAACTCCTAGTTCATTGCCAAGCAAAAAAAAAAGAAGATAAAAAAAAACTCCTTGCTTATTGGTAAATTTGATCTTACTCGGGTTAGAATCCTGCCAACAGGAGTAGAATCGAAAAAAAGCATTGGAGCTTTGAAAATGGCATTGGTAAGACCAGAGTGGAAGGCTTTAGAAGCTTTTAATCCTAGATGAGCAGCATAATGGGATCTAAAAAACACAAAAACTGCACTAAGGGTGGCAACTCCGGTGTAAACTCCTATCAACATGCTGTTGGTCATGTTAGGAATTTGAATAGCAAATGCCAGCCAATAGGTCGAAGTGGCCTGAAGAACAACAAAGGTAAGCTGAGTTAAAATGCTTAAAGATAGATAAACCGATCCTTTTGAAATAGAAACATAATCCATGAATGGCTTCCATCCAACATCGCCGATCTCCACTTCTTCATCTTGTGTTAATTGTATTCCAGGCGGACACTTCACCGAGATCTCCCCTTCACTGTTCTGTTTAGTTGGAGAACATCCGTTAAACATCACGGGAGCTATCCCTCTTGATTCTCCTTCACCTTGACCATTCAAAGAACCTAATTCTGTTATGGAATCTCTATGAGCATTCACAAGCTGCTCAAATGCTGTCCCAGCCATCAATAGCTCTTCATAGCTTCCTGATTGAGTAATTTGTCCACCATCCATAACCTAAGGAAAAAAACGGGAGAAATTATCCTTCTGACGAACCAGAAAAACACATGGATGGATAAATAAATTATGAACATAAATTCGAACTTCGTGTTTACCAAAATTCTATCAACTTCTGAGAGAAACTCCACTTGATGAGTTACCAGGACAACAGTTTTCTTCGCTAGAGCAGTCATAACACAATCCTGCAATCATAAAAAGCTAACTTTTATCATACTGCAAAGAAAATAAATAATAGTATTATACACCAGGGTTCTATACTGAAATGAAGCTTTTTCACATTGAACAAAACAGAAGCTGTATGTGCATCAACAGCACTGAAAGGGTCATCAAGAAGATAGATGTCAGCATCATTATAGATCGCTCGAGCGAGTTGAATCCTTTGCTTCTGCCCTCCACTCATGTTAATCCCTCTTTGACCTATTTCCGTGAGATCACCATGATCAAAACTATTGATATCTTTATCCAGAGCACAAGCGTTAATGGCCTTGTCATATTTGTCTGCATCCATCGGCTTTCCATAGAGTATGTTGTCACGAATTGTCCCACTCTGGATCCATGAAACTTGAGAAACATAGGCAATGGATCCAAACACGCTAACCTAAAACAAGCATTAAGGGAAAAAGAACTATAATCAGTGACAAGAAGACATAATGCTTAATGCATGTGCATGTAGGAATACTTGTTTTGCAACTCACCGTTCCTGAAAGTTTCGGTATCTCTCCCAGCATTGCATACAAGATTGAGGATTTTCCAGCCCCGACCGGTCCACAAATAGCTATCTTCTGCCCTCTTTTTATTTCCAACTCCACATTTCTAAGTGTTGGAATTGCTATTTCAGGAACCCAACTGAAATTTCCTGCTTCTACTGTCACACTTTTATCAGAATTCTGCAGGGGAAATCTCCTTACTTCATCATTCCTGAGTTCATCATCAAGAAGAAAAGTGTTGATTCTGTCAAAAGAAACTTTGACTTGTATAAGAATCGAAAGTGCCTCGGGTAACATTCTAACAGGTTCTGCCATGCTTCTTAGAGTTGCAAGAACTGTAAAAATGGTTCCAGCATTCAATGGGGCACTCCCAAATAGAGCACATCCCAAGAAGACAACTGAAGAAACAATAGTTGGAGAGATCCAATACAAGACAGTACCATAAGGCCTCAAAAACTGCTGTTTAGAAAGCCATTTGAACTCCTTGCCACGTAAGGACTCGATCAAGCTCTTGAATTTATCCTCCCAGGACTGCAACTTGATTATCTTCATGCTGTTTAAGATCTCAGAAATGGCTCTCAATCTCTCATCTTGTGAGATCATGACTTCAGATTGGCATTTTTGTATGATCTTCGCAAATGGCATATTAAGGAATCCACATATGACAAGAGGGACTATACCGGGTATAGCACCGAGACCAACAACTGAGAAAAGCACTCCCATAGACATGAAAAGCTGCAACACAAGACTCCAAGTCGAATGAAACCACCATGGAAACTCCCCCATTCTATAGGCATCTACTGCTATGTAATTCACAATTTCCCCAGTCGAATGTCTCCGCCTTCCTAAACTCGAAAGCTTCAGCTGCTTCTGATAGACTGCCACCATTAATGCCGATCGCATCCTCATTCCAGACCTCCTCGAAGCATAATACCAATACCTCTGCGACAATGACTCGACAACCTTCGAAACAATAAGGAATCCTAGTAAAACAAGACCCTTTTGCAGGTTTTCCTCTTCCTGGTTCGAATAATTTACAAAAGCATAGAGCAATAATGGAAGTGCTACAACAGAAATCGTCCTAAGAATTGCACAAACTGCTATAATTATATTTTCCTTAAAGTACACTTTTGTTATGGCCCGAAGAACCAAGTTTCGCCTATCAATTGAGCTTCTCTCTCTTATTAGTGTCTCCCATGCATTAGCAAACTTTTGGTATGCCAAACTGGATTCATCTTCTGCACTAATAGAAGGGATGTCTTCAAGAGCTAAGGGTCTCAAATAACCCCTGGAAAGCAAAGGATTAATCCAAGAAAATGACAATTTGCTAAAGAAATTGGCCTCACAAACTTCTATCTGGTATTTTTCTTCCTTTTCCTCTAATAGAGGTTCTGAAAGACTCTCATGTTCCTTAGTCAAATCAATGAAGTTTCTAAAAGCACAAAACAGCATCAAGATGTTCACAGGCCATGGAAGAACGTCGAATATTTCAATCCGGTGTGTTCTAAATAAAATTTCAATATGAAGAACCGAAACCAATAATGCGAACGACACCCACCACGCGGAGATGAAAATTTTCACTGGTTGTGATGTATGAACAAGCAATGAAACTGATAACGAAATCCAAATTAATCCTCTAACAAGCTCAATCAACCAGCTCAAGCCATTAAATTCACCATTTCTTGCTATTAGATTCCATAAACCAACACTAAGATACAATATACTAATAAGAGCACAACAGATGGAAACAACAATGGAGATCCTATCCCTTTTGTTAACAACACTACGTTGCAGTTTTCTTACCGAACATACAAACAAAAGTAGATAGAAAACAAAGAGGAACACCAGGTTTATGACATCTATGATGGTTCGTTGAATGCAAAAAGAACCAAAATCAAGTTTCCCTTCACAAATTAAAGTGAACCCCCCTGCATATCCATCACAAGATTTAGAATTAGCATAATAACAGAAGTCAGTCCAATAGGAAGACACTGATATAGATTACAAACATATTGTCTGCATTACAAAAGGATTCGAGTGGTCCATTACGTTGCCTTATACTTGTCTTTTCAATAATCACTGATGGTTTTAAGAACATCTTAATCAAAATCACATAAAACGCGATATATATTCATGCAAGATGAAAAATTATTAATCAAACAGGTGAATGAAAACGAGCAAGTAAGGGTGTACCAAGTAAGGTCCTGAAGGAAGCCATAATCGGAATAGCTGAAGATTCAATGTGAAGCTTTCGGCAAATCACACTGTACAATAGTTCAGAGTTGAATGAGTTTTGCCAAAAACACTTGAGTGGATGAAGTGAAACAAACGCTACTCTCATTCACTTCAGCTATTCCATACAAGATGCCATCAAAGAAATTCCCACGCTCCACCGATTTATTGCCTCTTATTTTGGTGTTCGTTGATTGGTTTTTTGGCCGCTTTCGTTTAGTAGACTGCTTCCACATGTACACTACACAATTTGTACAGACACGGTTATAAGGAGATAATAAAAGAATATTTACATTCATATGATATTTGAAATACATAATTATTTCCCTTCCGATATCAGATTTTCGTCCACAAATTTGTTTTTTCTTCATAATTTCATAAATTCAGTGTCTCCATCAGTCAATTGTACATCACATGCCATGCATAAACCAATTGGCAATTAAGACGGTCAATGAATAAAAATACTACTATATAAATCTGTCTGCTCAATATTTTATACACAGCTGCAATATTCGTCGCCTATTAGCAGCCAAATTTAGGTGAAATAGTAATGGTAGGAAATTAAAGAAGTGTGAATACTATAATACATCTCTCTACGTACAACAGCCAAACATTTTGATTCCAAATGATTAAAAAGGTTCATTTTCGGTGTTGAAGCCATGAAAACCGAGACCGGTTTAGGGTTAACAGAACTGGACCTCTAAAGCTATACAAATACTTGAAGAATCAAAACACCACCTCAAAGAGAAAGAAGATGTATAATTGGAGTTAAACCATGAAAAAAAGAGTGAATTTTTACAACCCATTTTGTTGTTTTTTTCTCATCGAATACGAATAACGACAATAAATATTACCACTTTCATTAAAAAAAAAAAAACCTATGCAGACAAATTACAGAAAAGAAATATTTTCTTGGTTGAAATCAATCCACATTTTAAATAATCGAGTTAAACATGAAGTTGATGAAAGAGACTATCGAGAGGACAACATATAAAACTGCTTTTCATTGGTCTTTGCTAAGAGTGGGGTCGTATCTCTGTCGTCACATTCACAGCCGATTCATATCAAACACGTAATTCCAATTGAAAAGGTTGCATATCTCTTTCATTTTATAGTATGGATTTTTTGTTCTGTTGTGTTGATTATTTTGCCCAGATTACAATAATAATTTAATGTTGGTTCTGCTTCTAAATCAAGTAAATAATTCCCAAAACAAATCATTAACAAATCCTAGTTTCAAAACCACAAATTTATTGCATGAAATGACACAAAGTAAAAGACATTAAGAAAAATGATTGTACCTTAGCGATTAATTGATGTTTGTTTTCTTCTCTGTCTGAGATTTAGATTGGAATCTTGCTTTTTCTTTTTTATATATATACAAAATAAGTTTGTTTATGATGAATTATGAAAACTTTCTAGATCTTCACTTTCAGGCTTTTTTTTTATTTAAATAAGGTAAAAAAATAAAATTAATAACTGAAATGGTATTCACATTAATTTATTTACCAAAATGGTATAATTTTATTGGTGCCACCTGTTAAATTGGCAGCACTGGACTGAAATATAATGATCTAAAGTATTCAGGGGCCTGTTATGCAAATTTTCTATTTTGAGTGGCTGCTGAAAGAAAATGAAAGGGTGTTGCCAGACAGTGTGGCGGCACTAAACCTCAAATGTGGTTAATCTCCTTGTAAGCGCTCATTATTTATTATTTTATTTTTATTCTCCTTTAACTCATTGTATTGTGTTTAAACAAATCATTAACCTATTTTTGTAGTTAAATAAGCTCTTAACTTATGATTTTTACTCATAAAATCCCTTTATTTTAATATTAAAGTAAAAAATATTTTACTTTAATATTAAAATAAAGGGATTTTATGAGCAAAAATCATAAATTAAGGGCTTGTTTAAACACAATATAGTGAGTTGAAGGGGAATAAAAAGAAAATAATAAATAAGGAGAGCTTACAAAATAATTAGCCACATTTAAGGTTTGGTGCCGGATTGTCAGAGGCACCCTTTCACTTTTTTTTACCAAAAGCCACTCAAAATGAAAAAATTGTATATCAGGTACTTGAATACTTTATATCATTACATTTCAGTCTAGTGTCGCCAATTTGACAGGTGGCACCAGTAAAACTATATCATTTTGGTAAATAATCTTATAAGCATACTATTTTAATTATTAATTTTATTTTTTTTAATTAAGTAAAAAAGCCTCACTTCCACCTATTCTTTATAATAAAAAAAAGTGATATTTGATGCATGCACATGAACCATATTAATGAATAAAATAATAAAATATTTAAAGGTTTATAATTAAATAAAGTAAACCTTCCAAGTTACAATAGGAATAGGAATAGGAATAGGAATAGGAATAGGAATAGGAGGATGTTTACTAACACTGATAATGAGAGCCCACAAAAGTTGAAAGAAATAAACGCTAGGTAAAATAATGATGATATACATGGGTATTTTGGTAATAATTTAGGATGTTTTTTCCTTAAGACACTGACTCAAAACCTACTATTTTTAAAGAATATCTTCTTTGTCAGCCCCGAAACTGACTTTTATTAAATAATGAAAATTTATATTTATATTATACTTAGTTTGGTAAAGGTATTATTTTTTTAATATATATTTTAAGTATATCAGTAAATAATAAGTTAATTCAATTGGTAATATTAAACTATTTTTATGATTTATTTTTAGTAAAAATATTATTTTAAAAAAATATGTGTTATAAGAGTTTTTACTTAATTTTTAATTTAAAATTATATTAATTATTTTTTATATTTCATTATTGTAATATAATAAATAAGTATTTTTCTTATATTATTGCACTTTAACCAAATGACACATTAATATATTAATTGTAAACTTGATTAAATTGGAATTCACCGGTTTCGGGTTGAATACTCGTTTCTTAAAAAAATAATATCTGCTCTATCCTACTATAATAGATCCGTCGAATTGGGATTCGCCATTTGGATTTTCTGTCATCCTGGTTGTTACATTTTCCTCTTAAATTATAGTGTAATTGTAAACTCTTTTTTTTTTTACATTAAAAAGTATAAAATCATAACTAAATTCGACCATCATTTGATGAACCAGTATCATCTCCACATAGTAGTACTAAAGTTGCTGAAAATTCGAGCCCACCACCTGGTTCGCCTGAAGAAAATGTTCAACCACCCCGAGACGATCAACGTAATAAGCGAGGCCGTACCTACACTATACCGACAGAAGCACGACTTCGAGGGCCCCTGAGCTTTGCAACGTAGAGCATCGTGCAAGATACGATGACATTTGAAAACGGCCACTCCCGGTCTATAAGAAAATTGATCTTTACACTCTTGATATGCTTAATATACGTGATGTTGTATTGAACTATTTTGATGCTATTGGTTGGAGTTCATTTGCAAATATTTCATGTATTGCGTATTATGAACTAGTCTATGAGTTCTATGCAACATTTAGCTTTAATATTAATGCATTGCGAACTGTTGAAACTCGGGATATTGTCTGTTTGTGATTACTTGGTAGAGAATTTAGGATGTTGATTTCAGATTTTAACATCGCCATTGGTTTCGCTAACCCTGACGATGTTCAAACTAATTCATACCATACTGCTTTATTGGATATACCAAGTACTTTCGATGCTAATGATGCTTATTCTGTTTTAACTCAATCTAGGAATCATCATTACAATCCTAAAACCTCTAAGGATTTGTCAGTGCATGAACCAGTTTTAAGATATATTCATCAGTTTTTAGTTTTCAGTTATTCAGGCCGAAATGATTCATCATCTGTTTTAACCAAGACAGAGTTATTCTTCCTGTGGTGTATGCATTCTGGATATAAGCTTAATTTAGGATATTGGTTTGCATGAAATTTTCATGATGTTTTACGCTTTAATCTACTTCTCGTACTTAATCTACCTCTCATACTTGGGCCATATATTACAAATTTAATCTCCCAACTTTTTCCCTCTGAAGTCGATTTTTGCTCCTTTACATGTGCATATATTATGGATCATCTAGATAAGTATTGTTTGGATTCTATGGGTTTGCTTGTCGACACCCCTACTGCGTAGTATTTTGTTCCTCCAAGTATACAGATTGCTTGCAGTAATAGGGTCTTTCACCAACGTCATAATTTCGCTACAAGGGAGCCAGAGAAGCAGCCTACTTCATATGTAGAGCAACGTTTAAGCCGCATCGAAGCTCGCCTTGAAACAATGGAAACCCAAGTCTTCACGATTCTCGCCATCTTGCAAAGTAGTCGCTCCTAACGCCGACAACCACGTTAGATATACACGGGGAGTATACTTGACATTTCTTTCTACTTACTTTAATTCTTATATAATATGCTTGAGGACAAGCATAGGTTAAGTATGGGGTGTAAGTATGTGTATGTATGCATGATTGTTTCTCTTTCGCATGAGTTAATTCTTATGCTGAGATTATTCGTTAATTTGTTTGACATTGAGCCTCTAATTCCAATGCTTAGTCAATTTAGATAGTTGGGTGGTTCTTGAATTAAAGTGTTTATTATCTAGTTTAATCGACGTGTGTGTTAAAAATTAAAATATTGTAATTAGATTGTTTCATAAAAAATGATTTTTTATAAATTTTCTTAGTAAGAATATTATTCTTAATGGTTTAATTTTAAATATATTTTTTTTCTTTTTAAAAAAATAAAAAATAAAAAAAAATAAAAATAAAATAATGAGCTGATGGCTTAAGTTATGAGTGGAGATTTCGGGAATGTGACCGAATTTAGTAACTGGGATGTGGTACTTGGGTTGTCATCTCATTTCGCGTAAAAAGGTTCGAGTGATGAACCAGAAACTTGCAAACACTTCGCTAACCGAACCACCATGAGTAGGAAAAAATGGTCCGTTTGGAGACGTATCAAATTAAGTAACCGGGGTAATGTGCTTAGGTTGTCATCTCACTTCACGTAAAAATTTGGCTATGTCTCAAATTTACTGTATAATTATTTGAGAATAAATACCTTGCAAATTTTGGTTCAAATGCAATTTAGTGAAGTGATTGAATTTACATGTTTAAATTTTATGACACTTGTTGATTAAACTGTGTATTTGAACACTTATTCACTTTTCACCTAAATTATTTATATTGATCATGGTTGCGGAAGAGAGGCTTGATTTTCGATAAATTATTGGATAGTTTCTAATGTAGAAATATACAATATGCTTGAGGACAAGCATGGGCTAAGTAGGGGAGATTTGATAGCATGTTTATTTTGCATATTTTACGTGTTCAAATCAATTAATTCTTGAAATAATTCTTGCTAAATTGGTGATTTTATGTTTAAATTTTGTCAGGAACAAAATTCGAATGCTTTAATTCAAAGACAAGCAGAAAAGGATTAAATTGGAGCATGAGCAATAAAAGAGGGGTCGAATCAGAAATTTGGAGACATTTAAGGGTTGATTAGATTTTTGACTTTGTAAAAGTCATATTTAGAAAAGAAAATCTGATATTTTATTTCATGTAATTAGTGGGTAGGTGGGTTAGCCTAATTTTAGTATATGGTTTGTGTATAAATAGGGTGCATGGTAGCCTTTGAAAGACACACCTTGAATACCTAGAAATTGAATAGAAAAGAAATCAATTCATTTTTTTTTCTTTCTTTTCACGCGTGAAGTACAGGCATTCTGCCAACTTTTATTTCCATTTCAATATTTTGACTTATTTGCTCCCCAAGTCCCTTTTTCCTTTCCATTTTCCACCATTTCTATTTAAACCATTTCCATACACCAATCAAGCATGATTAATTTCATGCTTCACTAAATTTCTAACTTAGCTTTAGGTTGATATTCTTTCCGGTCAAGAATCGTGAGAAATAAATCCACACTAAATATATTTCACAACAGTATTCACTGTAACACCCCTAACCCGTAACCGTTGCCGGAATAGGGTTAAGAGGTATTACCGGTCAATCGGAACATTTCATATCCATTTCACAACAAAAAGTCAATTATCATTTAATCATATTCAAATATAATCATATAGTCCCTACGAGACCATAAACATATGTTAGAAAGAGGTCGGGACTAAACCGAACACATACGAAAATTTTTGAAATTCAAACATTTTTCAAAACTGCAGAGGTCATACGTCCGTGTGGGTAGGCCGTGTGCCTCACACGGCCTCGGACACGCCCATGTGTCCAAGCCGTAGCAAAACAGGGTATACCTACTGACTTGTTCACACGGCCTGAGACACGCCCGTGTGCCTCACCCGTGGTCGAGCCTGACTTGCACCACACGGCCAGTCACACGCCCGTGTGTCTAGCCCATGGTCGAGCCTGAATTGAATCAAATTACAAATTCAAAAGACACGGTCGAGCCACACGCCCGTGTGCTCAACCGTGTGGGCAATTATAGGCCATTTTCAAGGCCAAACTTGCCTCCCACACATTGAATCACCTACAAGCCTCATATCAATACCAATTCATGTCTCAAAATTTGCAACCAAACATGCCAATATAAGCATCAATCCATCATTAACCATACCATCTATAGCCATGCTCAAACTCATCTCAAATAAGTCCAACTAAAATACAATTTCACATCCTAAATCATGTTAGCAAAACATCACTTAATCAAGCCACAAATTCACACATAAAAAATTATTTCCTTCAACTAATTCAAGCATGAAAAATACCATTTCCAACCTCACTAATTCACACCACTTTCATCATTTTCATTGCCTCTCATATGAACCATCAACATTCAACTTTCTAGTCACATCACATGGCAAGATCCAACATTACAAAACATATCATGACTTCTAGCCTATACATGCCATATACCAAATATGTACATCTTTCAAAAGTACTAAAATAGATAGCCGATAGTGTGATTAAGTCGCTGACGATCCCCGAATCCGAGCTAGCTTTACTGACACTGTAAAACAGAGAAACATATCACACAGTAAGCTCAAAAGCTTAGTAAGTTCGTAACATAATACATTCAAATTAACAAACCAAGCTCATTAAACAAGTAGATCCATCACATAGATCAATTCTCGAGTATTCATACCATATCATCCATAGCTAAAATACTCATTCACCCATTCATAGTTTCACATATAATCTCATCAACCACAAAGGTTCAATACATACCTTAGCTAACACATAGTTATTCAACTTCCAAACTACGCAATGCTCGATATTACAATTCGATCAACCTCTGATATCCGTTTAATTTAATCGCACACTTAGTGCCTATTCTTTTAACCAACTTATCTCGGTATCGCACACACAGTGCCAAATCAATAAGTCGAAGCTTTCATAACTTCGCACACACAGTGCTATTCATCTCTGTTTCGACTTCAATTACGCACACTTAGTGCCAATTAATTCAATTCCGCACATAGCATTTCTAGTCTCATAATCATAAATATATTCATTCCATAATACTAAAACATATTATAACAACATGTATTATATCCGAACTTACCTCGGACGTCGAATACCGAAACTAACCGATTAATCGAGTACTTTGTCTTTGCCTCGATCTCGATCCGAACCTCTCCTTTCTTAGTCTATACATATTTAAATTTAACTCATTCAATCACCAATTCATTCAATTTAGTCCACACAGACATATTTAGGGTATTTTGCAAAATAGCCCTCATATTTTCACATTTTAACACTTTAGTCCCTAATTCATCAAATCACAAAATACACCAAATTTCTATTCACATAAGCTTAGCCAAATTCTTCCCATGCTAATACAAGCCCACACATTTCATTTATTACATATTTTAGTCCCCCAATTTCTCATTTTCACAATTAAGCCCAAATTACTCAATTTCACTAAAAATTCAAAGACAAAACATGTTCATCCTTCACATATCTTCCATATTTCATCATCAACTATCACAAAGCTCAAACATTCATCAATGGCATATCGCAAAATCACCATTAAATTCTAAAATTAAAGCATGGGCTAGCTAGAGCACAAAGCAACGATCGCAAAAACGTAGAAATTATCAAAAACTGAGTAAAAAACTTACCTTAATCAAGCTAAGCCCTAGCCGAATTTATCAAAGCTTTAAACTCTCTTCTTTGGTTCTTATTTCGGTGGAAGATGGGGAATAATAGCCACTTTCATGTTTTAATTTGATATAATATAAACTATTTTAACATTATTATTGTTTTACCTATTTAACCTTTACTAAATATTACATGAAAACATATATTATAAGGTTAATTTAGTCCATTGTCGCCCACTACCTTCATTAATGGCCAAATTGTATCATAAAGCCTCCATATTAAAAAGAAAACAACAGTTAGGCACTTATAAATCAGCACACAACTTTTGCATTCTACGCGATTAAGTCATTTCTCATAATTCGACACACAAACGATAAAATTTTCACACCAAATTTTCACACATGCTCAATCACATATTATAAACATAAAAATAATAATAAAATATTTTTTCCAACCTCAGATTTGTGGTCTCGAAACCACTGTTCTGACTAGGGTTTAAATCGGGCTGTTACATTCACCATCTCTCCGGAATATGAGACAGTACAAATTTATCCCTTAAAGTTAGCTCGATTTCAACACAAAGTGCACGTTCGGTTGGAGTCGTTTTGGCATACAGTTGGGAAGATGAGTCGGCCGTGCTTTATTCGTATTCCCGCGAACAAATTGGCATGTCCTAGCTGGGTCATACTAGTGGGATATTCGTTAAGGGAGATAGTGATTAGATTTAAACGTCCCGCGCGGTTGAGGTCGTTAATCCGAGTTGGGTTATTCAGAACGCGCAAGGCTACTGGGGTCTTGAATTGTGAACCTGTGTATCGCGGTTAGACAATCGGTAAGGGTTGATTTGCATGTCGTACCAGAATCAGCTACGAAAGAAAGAATTGGCGGTTAGGACGTTCTTAATTCCTATAGCTAACTTATGGTTTAGAAGAGAAAATATATTTTCGAGGATCGATTCGAAAACCGGAATTCACCGAGTCTAAGGCTAAGGCTTTATATTTCTGTTTACAAAATTCAAATCACTTTCTTATTTTATCTTATTTTCAATTAATATAATTGTTTATTTATGCTATCTCACTTATTTAATTTCTAAACATTTTCATCTCCCCTAATTTATTTTGTTTGTTTATTTTTCAGCGAGTTCGTTTCGAGTCGCGGGCACGACTATTGCCACGACAAAAATCCTGTTCACAAGGAAAAACGAAATTGGATAACAATAACCAATCCCTATGAATTCGACCCTACTACTCTTTACTACTAATTAGAGTTAATTTATCGTAGGAATTTTTATTTAGTGGTTTTAACGCCTATCATCAATAAACTAAACAACAATAGTTAACTACAAATAGGAAAATACAGCAAATTAAAGAAGATCCTAAACAAAATATTGTATTCAAAACCACCCCTTGTCATTATTTTAATATATGCATGTCATGATAGTCGCAAAAGCCCAATGTAGGAAAGATATATCACTGAACTGTTAATATCAAAAACTACCATAGATGCACCACTGTGATCAACTGCTAATAATAGCATCCTCGCTCTACCATCGTCAGACTGTGTTGATAATGAAATCCGATTGACAATGACAATGCTAAATGTCCCCACAAAGACTTTTCAACATTGGTGATGCACAAAGTCAATCCCCAAAATTAAATCAATATATGTTAGGTTGACCTAACCTCCTCTAAAATTTCTTCAAAATAAAATTTAAAAAACAACTTAAAAAGCACTAAAAACTACAACTACTAAGACCATTGCAACTTTTAGAGAAAATGAAGCAGACTACTATCATCATTGTCACTTTTGAAGAAAGCATAATTGTGACACCCTAAACTTGACCGGAACAGGCCCACCCGAATCTGAAGCGACACGTTAGCTATCAAAGTGACTCTCTAGCACAAAACCACCCCAAAATAGACCATATCCTTATAACACCTCAATTATAACTAATAATTATCTAATCTTATTACGGAAGCGATTTATGAAACATTTTAAAACTATTTTTAAGGACTTAACCCTAAGGGTATTTTAATCATTTTACCACTTAAAACTAAACGATCCTGATTTTAATTCTAAATGATTACCAACTTCCTTTTAATCAATTTTGGGAAACCCCTTAAATTCATTTTAATTAACCATTTTCCTTAATCCATTTACTAATTAAGGCTATATTAGCTAAGTTTTATTACTTTAATCATATATATACAATTTTAATTACTCTATTTACAATTAATAAACAACATGCATCCATAATTTAAATAGTCAAAATCATACTTAACAAACAACAATTAAATCATACAATGGAATTACCTTAGCCACAAAACTATCCATTACTTGACAAGCTACAATTAAAATGTATTAGTGAAAAATTCTTGCTTCAATCACCATGATATCACTTAGCAACATACCATAATCCACACAACATTTAACCATAAAATCAATCATTAAAAAAACAAGTATAACATCTTAAAATTAAAATTCAAACAAAAGTCTTAAATGTCCATTACAAGTATATCAAATTATCCCAATTGAGTGCCACAATACCCTCTAATGTTTCTAAAGAAGAGTCCTTAATCTATAGTTTAAGTTATATTTTCATGCTCAATTGTAACATCCAATTGACTGAAATTTCCAACAACAATGCCACATTATAACATCATAATTCCATATGTTATTCCACGAGTAAAAATCACATTTATTATGTGTAACACCCCTTACCCGTATTCGATGTCGGAACAAGGTACGAGGTATTACCGGACTTAAACACAAGCATTCATACAAAACCAAGACATGAATTTCCATCCAAAACTAAAAATTTTCATGTGCATTCATATCGTCCCTATTATGAGCATACGAGGCCTAAAACATACATTGGGAACGATTCGGGACTAAATCGAGAACTTTAGAAACTTTCGGGAAACTTAGAAAATTTTTCATGAGAAAGGTCCACACGCCCATGTGGGTGAAGGGACACGCCCGTGTGACATATCACATGCCTGTGCTTCAGGCCGTGTCCAAAATAAGGGACATTCTATTTATGACGTCATCAACCAAATAAGGTCACATGGCCAAGGCACACGCCCATGTCCTTAGGCCGTATGGCGAATTAAATTCCGAAAATCAAGTGCAGACTTCACACAGCCTTGGTACATGCCCATGTCCTATGGCCGTGTCTCTCACACGGTCGAGACACACGACCGTGCCTCGTGCCCATGTGTTTACTACTGGGCATTCTGTTTCTAAAAACTAAGGTGTAGGGGACACACGGCCTAGAGACACGCCCGTGTGTCTACCTGTGTGGACAATACAATGCTATTTTCCAAGCCATTTTGTCACCCTTACTTACACACATTCACACAACATCACATGGCACAAATCATAGCATATAAATGCCTTCAGTAACAACTACAATTAAGCAATAACGTATCATTTTCATACCATCATCTATCATGCATTATAACCTTAGGCCATGCCAAATCATTTCATGCTAAATTCACACTCAAAGGGCATTAACATATGAATAAACACCTAACCATCATATATCAAGCAAATATGAACCACATCACAAAACATTGACATATGCACATACATACTTATTTGGGCTTACAACCTTTTAGCCAAATCATAACGACTCATACACCAAATGACTAAGTCCCTATACATGCCATAAACTCAAAGGGGTTTGCATTCACTTATACCCAACATGATAGCTTGATGGCGTGATAGCATCTCCGGCGATCTCCAACCCGAGCTAGCTTAATAACCCTATAAGACATGAGAAAGGAAGGGGATAAGCTATATAGCTTAGTAAGTCCATATGAAAATAATGAACGATTCATGCTTGACAATATAAGCACAAATCCATATAAAATGGCTATAAATCTTGAGGATTGTAATATAACCAATTCTCATGTTTATTCTTTTTTATTTATCAACATAATTTAACATAACTTTACTTTAGCCTAATAACCATAATCTCTTCGTTGTAACATGTTTCATAATTAGCAAATCATTTCAAACATCATAGTAAAAGTACACATTACTTATGTGTATTCATGTTTTCATGCATATAGCTTAACACATTTCAATTTGTCTGAACTCTTTCTACCCATACTTTCTTAATCATTTTAATAGGAAATTATATCAATATTTCCCTTTTCTCATAACCGATAAATCACAATTCAAATGAAAAACATTTATTATCTCACCAATCGATTTGGCCACAAAGCCTTACACATGTTCGTCAACCGAATCTACCATGAATTTACACATCATAAACCTAAACACTTAATTGCAAGATTTCATAAATATTTTTAATAGATATTAATACCAATCTTTCCTTCATTTCATATTCATTGAGTCACAATCAAGGAAATAAAACATTTCATATCTCAATTCCATTTGGCCTAAAAGCCCTTTTTCATAAGTTTCAATCAACTTTACCATGTATTTATTCATCACACATAAACCGATAATCACATGGTTAACTTAAAGTCACTTTCATAGTGATCATGAATTCATAATATCATGAAGCCAATGCTTATAAACGTTACGCACATACCTATACCAACTCGTAACATAATCATTACTTTGTCATCTTTGGAATAATCTTTGAATTTCCCGTTGAACCACTTGGAATACTAAAGGGTACTAGGGAATAACATACATATAGGATCATACCAATGCCATACCCCAGATATGGTCTTACATGGGGTCACATATCAATGCCGATAGCCCAGCTATGGTCTTACACGATTCTCATATCGATGCCATGTCCCAGACATGGTCTTACATGATTCTCATATCGATGCCATGTCCCAGACATGGTTTTACACGGAATCTCATAACGGTGCCATATCCCAGATATGGTCTTACACGTAAACTCATAACCCTAATGTCATGACATTTGTATCCTAACTATTCCTAAGGTTCAACTGGGGTTTCGAGGTATCAAATCTTCGTCGAATCGTCATCGAGTCAACATTAATCAAGTCCAAAAAGACAATTACACAATTCATGCAATATTAAAGCATTAAATACCTAATAATGTAATGTTGCATTATTTACACACGAACTTACCTCGGCATAAAAAAATATTAGAAAAGGATTTAATCGTCAATTACTCATTTTTCCTCCGTTCTAGGTCCGAGCCTCGTTTTTCTTGATCTATAATAACACATTTCACTCATTTATTATTCACCTTATTCAATTCAGTATAAAATCAAATTATGGAAAAATTACATTTTTTCCCTTAAATTTTATCATATTTACATTTTTGCCCCTAAGCTCGTAAAATGAAATTTATTCAATTTCTTTAACATACAAGCCTAGCCAAACCATTTTCATAACTATAACATCCCAGAATTTCCATTAAAACACACTTTTACTACATATTTTATAACTTTTACAAATTAGTCCTTTTAAGCATTTTCACCGAAAATCACTTAGTAAAAGTTGTTTCCCTAACCATAAATGTAACACCCCAAACTCGGCCTAGACGTTATGGCTGAATCTGGCGATGTCACATGGTAGTGTTTTTCGAAAAAGTGAGTTGCCGTTAAACACCTTTTTTATATAACCTCTTTACATTATCTTATGTTAATTCTAGGACGTGTCGTTCAATTTCAAAACGTAATTAATTATCACAAAGTTATTCTCTTTCAATACGTTATTAATTTTCAAAAAGTCACTTATAGCAGAAGCTTTTAAAAATAGTTTGCGTATTTGAGTGCATTTTGTTAAAACGTTTGATTCTTTTTTAAAACTCGATTATCCCTACTACTAGCAGTTAATAATTAAAACAATAAAAATCCAAAATTAAAAATAAAATTCAAAAGAGGCCATTATTACAGTAAACTACCTCCAAAATAAAATTATAATTATAATTAAGTACTAAGTCGAATTAAATAGGTCGTGTGGCCACCGCTGAGTCCTCCGTCGCACCGGTCCGCCTATGTATGGGGATTACCTGTATAGTCAAATCAGAAGGTGAGTTTATGAAAACTCAGTGTGTAATCCCATATAAAGCAAACAGACAGAAATCAATCATAGTTTGGGCCTAAGCCCTTTTTAGTATCAGATTCAGTTTCAGTTAGGGCCTTAGCCCATCTCAGTACAAGTACAGTCATGCATTAGGGCCTTGGCCCATTACAGTATCAGTAATCAGTATAGTATCAGATATGAAATCACAAAGTCCTACCCAACCAGCCTCTACACTCCATCTCTGTCCAACCCTACACTCCATGTGAGGATATAATCAACCCACCTATCCCTACACTCCAAGTAGTACCGACAGCAGCACTAAACAATAATATGCAGCTGAGCTGCTAGTAAATTAGGCTCGAAGCCTTTCAGTACACTTCTTCCAATCAATATAACCCATCCCCATGCAATGCATCATACAATCATGTCATGCCAAATCATGGTATCATACATATATTTGGTACAGTTTTAAAAGCATGCTCAATATACAGTCATACATATATATACACACTGTATAAGGGTATAATGGTCATTCAATCATTTCAGTCAATCAGGGGTCTAAGTATGCTTACCGACCCTTCAGTAGGTTCACAGACATCTCGGGCGACCCGTGTAACCTTAGCAGTAAAACAGTGAAAATGGGCCCACATGCCCATGTTGTCAGCCCGTGTGGGCCCACACGGCCCAACTCGGCCCGACCCATGCGTCGCACACGGCCTGTCTCGTTGACCACACGCCCGTGTTCGGTCGCACGGCCTGCCAAACGGGCGGCCACACGCCCGTGTGGTGTCGACAGTCTCACTTTTCGGCTTTTTACCGATTATCAATTTTTGGCGTTGATTACACACCTGACACGATTTTTGTACGCAAACGCTCCTGATGTAAACAGCACCTGAAAATGACAATTCCATGTCCAAAATTAGTCATGCTTAAAACTAATACCATTAAAACAACAACAATCGAACTCCGATTATGTTGTTTACCCCTACCGCTCCAAAAGATGTAGCCTACGATTCCGCAGGTAGACCAAGTCACTCGCTCCCACTTCCAAAGTGGAATCGATCCACGATGATCCATACTGAATCCTTCTTAGTGGGTATGAGGGGTAACCCACTAACGAAGTCCATAGTCACTCACTCCCACTTCCAAAGTGGAATCTTAACTGGCTGAAGCAACCCCGAAGGTAACTGATGCTCAGCCTTAACTTGCTGACATGTCAGACAGTTACCCACAAAGTCTGTAACCTCCCGCTTAAGACCTGGCCACTAATATAACTCACGAAAGTCTCGGTACAATTTATTTCCGCCAGGATGCATAGCATAAGGGCTACTATGCGCCTCTCGCAGTATAGACTGCCTCAACTCGGTATTATTCGGTGCACAGATTCTTCCAAGGAAACAGAGTACCCCTTCGCTATTCAGTCCAAAATATACAGTATTCCCATTCTCAATCTGTCAAAAACAAAGACCCAAAGACTCGTCCTCCAACTGTTTACCCTTAATCTACTTTATCCACATCAGTTTAACTTGAAGTTCGGCCAACAGACTACCATCATCAAATAAACTGAGGCGAGCAAACATTGCCCTCAGATCAGTCATAGCCCTACGGCTCAACACGTCGGCCACCACACTGGCCTTACCAGGATGGTATTCAATCGTACAGTCATAGTCCTTAAGCAGCTCAATCCACCTACAGTGCCTAAGGTTCAGCTCATTCTGAGTGAGGAGGTACTTCAGGCTCTTGTGATCAGTGTAAATGATACACTTCTCATCATACAGGTAATGCCTCCAAATTTTCAGTACAAATACCACCGCGGCCAATTCCAAGTCATGCGTCGGATAATTCGCCTCATGAGTCTTAAGCTGACGAGACGCATATGCTACCACCTTACCCTCTTGCATCAACACACACCCCAAATCGACATGTGATGCATCATTGTAGACAGTAAACTCTTTTCCAAACTCTGGCTGTATCATAACAGGGGCCTCCGTCAGTACAGTCGTGAGATTCTCAAAGCTCTCTTGCTGCGCATCAGTCCAGTTCAATGACACTCTCTTATGTAGCAGCTTAGTCAAAGGTTGTAACGCCCCAAAAATATAGGGTCTTTAATTTTGCATGTTCTGACACAAATTGCTTGTGTGCTTTAATGGCTAAGTGATTTGGGTGTGTATGGGAGTGTTTGAGAAGCCTGGGTTCAAGTCTTGACTTTTGCAGAATTTTTAAAATTTGCTCTTAAATGAATCTGGATACTGGCATATAGGTCTTATTAATTATTGTGCTTGTTTGAAGTCACAAAAAGCCTATTGCTGCAGTGGTTGTGGCATTACAAGTGTGGCAAGGGGTCTGAGGTTTGAGTGTTGGCATTGCATGAGAGAGAGCATTTATTTTGCTGATGGTTCGGCTAATAGTTGAGTTGTAGTGAAATTCTGATATATGAGAGGTTAGAGAGATTTGAGGAGTGGATTGTTGTGCAATTCGTGGAGAGGATTGGGGAGAGATTTTAGGAGGAAATCAAGGAGTTGGCTTGTGGGGAGAGTTGTGTCCAATTTGGTGTCTAGCTACTCAGAAATTCAGCAGAGACTTGTTTTGGTTTAGTCTTTGTTCGATTTTTTTCTTTCTTTTGGCATTTTTTCCTCTTTGTTTCTCCCTGGCCGAATTGTCCTTTTGTGTCTTGTCATCGTAAGCCATTTTGGTCGATTCCTGGTAAGTCAAGTGCCTCTCGGTACCTATTGGGTTCTTCTTTTTTTCCTTTTTCTCTCTTTTCTCTGCTATTTTTCCTTTAAGTCGAATTCATTCTTCTCCCTTATTTCTCATTCACCTTTTCTCAACTTTTCTCCTTTCCTCTTTGACTGAGTGGCCGACTCTCTTTTTCTTTCTCTGCTGTGCCAGTCGGTTTGGTAGTGGGCGACGACCTCTTCTTCTATTCATAAGACTGTGGTAAGCCGAATCCTGCATCTCCTCTTTTCCCCTTTCTTTTGTTTCTCTACTTTTCTAATATGGAATGAATGTCATAAATCTTGTCTTGTTATTTCGAAACCCTGTGGATGATAGTCTTTGACAATTGATGGAGCGTCGACTGCCTTACTTCTCTGCACATCTCTGCTTTCTTCTTCGAATACCTCTTTGGTCTATGGGCATCAATTCAAGCCTTGTACTAAACGATTATTGCTAATGAAATCCGTCTTATGCGTTGTAAATCGAGAAGAAGGGTGTGATCATTTTTCAACCAACGATCTAAGAGTAATAATCGCATAACTTTCGGCCAAGGTAAGTTGTGATATCGATGTGGGGCTTTAGTGTTAATGATCTAGAGGATGAGAGATTGATTGTGTTGGGGGGATTGTAGGTTGATCACGCGTGGAGTAATATGTTCGTCGCGTAACAGGTGTGTAGTCACACCCCTCTCTTCTGTGAATCGGCAAAAGGCGAAAAGCCGAAACTTCGGCATTTGTGGCCCCACGAGCGTGTGATCGCTCGTGTGGTAAACTGAGCCCACAAATCATGGGCGATAGACTGTAAAGGCCACCACAAGCATTCTCGTGCTCTTGGGCCGATATGGGCCTCGTTTGGCTGAAATAGGTCGTGTGGGCCCGATAAGCTCGTGGGCCCCACACGGATAAAATCCATGATAAGTGGCAGATACTGGAATGGGCTATGTAGTTTGCATAGCCATGACTGAATTTGGGCTAAATGGGCCATACGAGCGTGTGGGCCCACTTGGGCCAAATAGTGGGCCTTAAGCCCATTTACTCCGTTATGACCATTTAGGTTATTTGTGTCGCTCGAGGCGGCTGTAAACCTTCAGAGAGGTTGTTATCTGCACCGAGACCCCAAAATAAGTAAAGTGACCAAAATACCCCTAAAGGGTAAAATTACTATTATACCCCTAATAGATGGAAATGACCATTTTACCCCTAGAGGTAGGTTGACTGATGATTGTATGTTATTTGTAAGACTGTACTGAGTAGGACACTTTGCATACACGAACTATTTATGACATGACATACTGCATGGGGTTGGGATTCTGATATGAAGGAAGTATTGTACTGGTGGCTCTGCCACATTCATCACATTCGTGGCGGCGCTGCATATATATGCCGTTGGTAACTAACTCGCTACGTTATTATTAATGCGCTTATCTTTGTGATATTGGTGTGGTGGCTGGGTGGGTCAATTTTATCCCTACATGGTGTGTTGGTTGGTACGGGTGGTGTGTTGGCTGGATTAGGGTGGGTTGCATACTTGCACCGTACTGATACTGTATTAGGCTTAGGCTCACACTGTTACTGTAATGGGCTAAGGCCCACACTGCACTTTTACTAAATAAGGCTCAGTGCCTGCATCACACTACAAATATTGTTATATATTGATCGATCGATAAGGGATTACACACCGAGTTTTAAACTCACTCACCCTTCCTTTTACATGCGGGTAATCCTCGACCATAGGCGATTTGGTCTTTGTGAGGGACTCGAAAGTGGCCACACAATCAGAAATGCTTTATACTTACGTTTACTTAAATCTAGAATTTATGTTGGGTTTTGTTTATGTAATAAGGCCATTGGTATTTGCTTAAGTTTTTAATTGGGCTTTGGTTACTTATTTTTAAACTGCTAGTTTAGAGAAGATGAGTTTTCAAAATAATTACCGTTTTCAAAGACACGAAAATTTAGATATTAATTTTTCAAAAGCTTCCGCGAATTTAAATCAACTTACACTAACCAAAACAGCTAATAAGGTACACGTTTGACTAAATAATTTGTTAAATAATAATAAAGAGGTTTTTTAAACTTTGAAGCGAATTTTTACCAACAAGACAAACTTTCGAAAGACACTTCAATGTGACACGCTAGATTTGGCCATAGCGTCTAGGCCGGGTTTGGGGTGTTACATTTATTGGTATCAGAGCCAAGTTACAAAACTCGGTTGTGGAATGGGTTTTCGAAAAGTTTTTCTGAAAATGGATTTTAAAGATTGGAAACATTTTGGAAGATTCACAAGTGTGGCACACCGAGTCTCCGGCGCTAAATCTGTAAGTTCTCTAATACTGTTTACTGTTACAGACTGAGACGTTATACTAAGAAACTACTATGGATAGTAGGACTATACTGTGAAACTATAGATAGAGGAAACAGAGACCGTAGAAGACTGAAATCTATAGTGAGATCTCGATCTGCGAAAACAAACCCTCGATGACTGTCTTTCACATTTCATTTGTTAATAATTACTGAAATTATAATCTGATGCATAAGATTTTTAAAACAGATAAAGCGTATATCGAAAAGAGCACAAGGGGTACTCGTGAAAGGGGTATACGGGGCCACGGTAGAGGCCGAGGAAATGCTCGGGCTGGGTCTTCGACATCGGGTCACATGCCTGCTAGGGAGGCACCAGCTTCACCGGTGATCGAGACGAGGTCTTACGATCGAGCGGCTGGGGATGATGTCCTGTCCCAAGCTATGCTCCGCATTTTAGAGAGGGTTGCTAGATCTAGTACTGGTGCAGTGGGCCGAAGGTCAATTTCAGAGTGACTCCGGTCTAATGGAGCGGAAATTTTTAGGGGTATTTCTGGAGTAGCCCCAAATGTGGCAGAATACTAGCTGAAGGCCACTGAAAGAATAATGGATGACCTCGACTATTCTGCGGAACAAAAGTTAAAAGGAGTAGTGTCCTTATTGTGAGACGAGGCCTACCAGTGGTGGCTCACCGTGAGAGAGGGTACGCAGGCTAACCGGTTGACATAGGATTTCTTTAAGGCGGCCTTTCAAGGGAAGTATGTAGGCTGATAAACCGTAAAAGTAACATATTTTAATCCCACATTTAGCATACTTTTGGATGATTTATCCCCTGATTTATGTAAAAAGGTGGTCTTAATCCTTTCTTTTCATGTTTCATACTCAGGAAAGCACCAGAGGATGGAAAGAACGAGAAACGGGCTCAAAACGGACCAAATTGGGCCAAAGTGAAAATCGACACGGCCTGGACTTGATCCAACATGGCCGTGTCTCCTTGATAGACTAGAACACGGCCTGATCATGATTTACACGGGCGTGTCACCTCATTAAATGTCCGAACACGGCCTAAAGATGATTTACACGGGCGTGTGCCATGGCCGTGTCCCTGTCGTGGAGAAGAGTAATTTCACTTAGAAAAGGATACTTAGGGGCAAAGAAACCTATTTCAAAAGCCTATATAATCACCCTAAGTATAAACTAGAAGGGGGCGGTGAGATAAGCTAAGGAGCCGAGCCGAAAAGGTCAGATTTGTGGGAAACACTCGAAGATAGCCAGTTGATCCATCTCAAAAAGCCGAAATTCTACTCAAGACGGCGGATCTCTCCTTCAATTCCTTCAGGGGGTTTTAGGGATTTCTTATGTTTTTTTTTATCTTTTCTTCTGAGATGTTTTCTTTTATTATTATGAACTAAACCTTTCAGATACCTGAAGGGGATGAAACTTAGATGAATCTTGTTATCGTTTGCTGAACTATATGATAAATACTTGATTTGTTCTTAATTATGTGTTCTTAATTCTTGTGTTAATATTTCTGGAATATTGATTCAAGTTTGATGTGCTTAGGTGGAGGAGCAAAAGCCCCTGCTTAAGAGTAGATCTAGCATAATTAAGCGGAGTTGATCGCGCGCCTAGAGATAGGGTGACGAAATTTTGCCGGATTAGGGTGAAACCTAATATGGGAGTCCATAGATCGAGTTAATGCAATTCCAGGGGTTTTAATTAGAAAGAGATTTCAATTAATCAACCTAGGGTTAGACATTATTCGCTTCGAGAGAGGGTTTAATATACATTAGGAGTCTTACGGATCAAGTTAAGTGAATAAATCGTCTGCAGTTGAGTTAGATAACAAGTGAAGTCTAGGTGGATTCTTCCTAAGGGTATCGTCTTAATCAACCGAGTTTTTTCAACAGTATTTCCCCAATTCATTCTTTTTGTCTTTGCGTCTTTAGCTTAGTAGTTAGTTAAATTTAGATTAAATAACAACTTCACTTATTTTAGGCTATATAATAAAAAGAAAGTTAGTATTAGTACTTTGGGTTCGACAATCTGGTCTTGCCTAAGCTATACTACTGTTCGATAGGTGCACTTACCTCAATCGTTGTTATAGTTAGTTCCAGGTTCGATCATTATAAATTTAAAACTCTGAAATCAGCGATCAAGTTTTTGGCATCGTTGCCGGGGAACTAAAATATTAAGAAAGCTCTATTTTTATTACTTTAGCCATTATTTTCCAAAATTTACTTTTATTTTTATTTTTGTTTTGTTTTTAACTTTGCTAAATTTTCTTTCTTTCTTTTCCTAGCAGGTACCTCTAGTTTATGACTAGAAGGAACCCGAGAGGACCACTAGTATACGACAGTGATATTGAAGCTACCGCTCGCAGGAATCGTAGAGAAATTAGGCGAGCCCTAAATTACATAGAAAAGAGCGAGAAGGCGGATCCAATCGTGATCAAGGGATGGACGAGAATAATCCACCACCACAAGATGTGGCGTAAAAATAATGCTCCACGTACTATGTATGATTATCCTAAACCTCATTTAACAGGAGCAGAATCAAGTATTGTTCGGCCTGCTATAGCTGCTAATAATTTTGAATTAAAACCTAAAACTATACAAATGATTCCACAATTTGTTCAATTTGATGGTTTACAGGATGAAGACCCAAATACTCATATAGCTAATTTTTTAGAGTTCTGTGATACCTTCAAAATAAATGGCGTTTCTGATGATGCCATCCGTCTTCGTTTATTTCCCTTTTCATTAAAGAATAAAGTCAAACTGTGATTAAACTCTTTACCACGAGGGTCAATCACTACATGGGATCAAATGACTGAAAATTTTTTATTAAAATATTTCCCACCGGCCAAAACGACCAAATTACAGAATGATATCTCTTCTTTTGTGCAGATGGATTTAGAGACATTATACGATGCATGGGAGAGATACAAGGATCTTTTGAGAAGGTGCCCGCACCATGGTTTACCCTTGTGGCTCCAAGTCCAAACTTTCTATAACGGTGTAAACCCTTCAACGAGGCAACTAATTGATTCAGTTGCCGGTGGAACCCTGAACAACAGAACTCCTGAAGTAGCCTACGAGTTTATTGAAGAGATGTCACTGAATAACTATCAGTGGCAGGTTACAAGGACAAAACCAACAAAATCAGCCGGAGTTTTCAATCTCGATGCAGTAACCATGCTATGAACACAGGTAGAGATGATGAATAAAAAGCTTGATAGTTTGTGTTCTTCGCAGGTACATCCAATGAATGCAATCATGATGCAAGTGGAACTGTGGCGAATCCTCGAGTACCCACCCTACCAACCTGGCACGTAAAGCGAGCAGATGAACTATATAGGTAATAATTTCAGATCTAATAATAACTTTTATAGTAATACTTATAATCCAGGTTGGAGGAACTACCCAAATTTTTCATAGGGAGGACAAGGAAATCAAGGAATTCAAAGACAACAACCTCTTCAAAATTTCCAAAATCACCCTATCCACGGAAAAGAGGCCGAACCTTGAAGAGATGTCGACAAAATTCATGGCGACCACAGATAACCGTCTCCAAGACACTCAAAACCACCCTTAAGAATCAACAGCATCAATCAAAGGGATCGAGAGCTGTTGGGGAACTTACTAAGTCAGTAGGACAACTTACTAAGATAGTTTCCAAAATTCGATCAGAGATTTTTTCTAAAGGAACCGAACAGGTAAAGGCAGTTACACTGAGAAGTGGGAACGAGTTAGTCGAACCAAAGAAAAAAATACCACACAAAGCAAAGGGTGAGGGAGTTGAGGATGTAACTCCAGTACGTAACGAAAGTAAACCACAGATCCCATATCTGGCAAAGTTGAAGAAAGACCGATTAGATGCCCAATACGGTAAATTTCTTGAACTTTTTAAACAAATACATATTAACCTACCCTTTGTTGAATCCATTTCACAGATGCCAACGTCATTTAAAATTCTTAAAAGAACTCCTGACGAATAAAAGGAAGCTCGAAGAAATATCAACAGCGGAGCTTAATGAAGAATGTTCAGCCATCCTCCAAAATAAGTTACCAACCAAATTAAAAGACCCAGGAAGTTTTACTATTCCCTATTTAATTGGTAGTTTAAATATTAAGAAAGCATTAGCTGATCTAGGTGCCAGTATTAATTTAATGCCTTATAAAATGTTTAAACAACTAGATCCGGGGAACCAAAACCCACTAGGATGAGTATTCAAGAGGTGATAGATCTATTAAATATCCTAGAGGAGTTATCGAAGATGTCTTGGTAAAAATTGATAAATTTATTTTCCCTATTGATTTTGTTGTGCTTGACATGGATGAGGACATTGAGGTTCCCTTAATTTTAGGGCACCCTTTTTTAGCTACTGCTAGGGCTGCTACCGATGTAGGTGATGGTAAACTTGCTCCAACAAAAAGAATGAACTAATTCCCACTAGAACAGTCACAGGTTGGAGAGTTTGCATTGATTACAGGAAGCTGAACGACGCCACTAGAAAAGATCACTTTCCTTTACCCTTCATTGATCAAATGTTAGAAAGGTTATCTGGGCATATGTACTATTGCTTCCTAGATGGACTCTCCGGCTATTTCCAAATCCCAATAGCACCTGAAGATCAAGAGAAGACAACATTCACATGCCCATACTGAGACGCTTGCTTATCGTAGAATGCCTTTTGGATTATGTAATGCTCCTGCTACTTTTCAGCGTTGCATGTTGGCAATCTTTGATGAACTTGTAGAAGACATTATGAAGGTATTTATGGATGATTTCTCGGTATTCGATAATTCTTTCCATCTTTGCCTTAAAAATTAAAAACGAGTTCTAATGAGATGTGAGGAAACAAACCTTGTTTTAAATTGGGAAAAATGCCACTTTATGGTACAAGAGGGAATTGTATTGGGACATAAAATTTCTAGTAAGGGAATCGAGGTAGATAAAGCAAAGGTCGAAACCATAGAAAAATTACCTCCTCCTAGCTCAGTTAAAGCCATTAGAAGCTTTTTAGGTCATGCAGAATTTTATAGAAGATTTATTAAAGATTTTTCTAAAATAGCTAAGCCCCTAACGAAATTGCTAGAAAAAGATACACCTTTTAAGTTTGATCAGGAATGTTTAGATACATTTAATATCCTTAAAGAGAAGTTAATAAATGCCCCAATTATAATTGCCCCCGATTGTAATCTTCTTTTTGAACTAATGTGTGATGCAAGTGATTTTGCAGTAGGTGCAATTTTAGGACAGCGAAGAGACAAGCACTTCTAGCCGATCTATTACGCCAGCAAGACATTAACAGCCGCGCAAGAATATTATACCACCACTGAAAAAGAATTACTAGCTGTGGTCTTTGCATTTGATAAATTCAGACAATATTTAGTATTATCTAAAGTTGTCGTTTACACTGACCACTCCGCTCTTCGTTATCTTTTAACTAAACCTGATGCAAAACCTCGACTCATAAGATGGATTTTACTTTTACAGGAATTTGATTTGGAAATACAGGATAAGAAGGGAGCTGAAAACCTTGCAGCAGATCACCTCTCCAGGCTTGAGAACCCACATATCGAAAAGCTCGACGAAAGAGAGATAAACGACTCGTTCCTTGAAGAACAACTCTTTTCTATAACCAACTTTGAGGTACCATGGTTTGCAGATATTGCGAATTATTTAGCGGCTAACATCTTACCAAAAAGGTTAACACATCATCAAAAGAAACGATTCTTTGCTGATGCGAAAAACTATTTTTGGGAAGATCCTTTTCTTTTCTGCATATGTGCAGATCAAGTAATTCGGAGATGCGTTACAAGGGCGGAAGCAAGCAAAATCCTGGAACATTGCCATTCAGGACCTTCAGAGGACACTACAAAGGGCATTAAGACAAAGACATAAAATACTCGAATCGGGTTTTATTGGCCCACTCTATTCAAAGATGCCAACGGTATGTCGCTCAGTGTGATAAATGCCAAAGAACAAGTAATGCTTCTAAACGTGATGAGATGCCTCAAACATATATGCTATCATGTGAAATATTTGATGTATAAGGTATTGATTTTATGGGTCCATTCCCTAGTTCATTTGGAAATAAATACATCCTAGTGGCAGTTGATTACATGTCAAAATGGGTGGAAGCTGAAACTTTACCTACCAATGATGCTAGAGTAGTAGTTAAGTTTCTCAAGAAACTGTTCTCTTGATTTGGAACACCTAGAGCTATCATTAGTGATAGGGGCACTCATTTCTGTAATACTCAATTTGACAAAGTCTTAAAAAATATGGAGTACACCACGGGATAGCTACCCCATATCACCCTCAAACCAATGGGGCAAGTTGAAGTAGCAAACCGAGAACTTAAACGCATCCTAGAAAAAGCGATTGAATCAAACAAAAAGATTGGGCAATAAAAGTAGATGACGCTTTATGGGCCTATAGAACAACCTTTAAAACCCCTTTTAGGAACATCCCCATACAAACTTGTTTACGGGAAAAGTCGTCATCTACCATTCGAGTTAGAACACAAAGCTTTTTGGGCTATAAAATTTTAAATTACGATCTTAAAGTCGCAGGGAAAGAAAAGAATGATGCGATGAACGAGCTAAACGAATGGAGAGTGATGCCTCGAGAACTCGAAGCTATACAAGGAGGCAACAAAGCGACGCCATGATGCTCGTCTAAAGAAATCGAAACAATTCAAGTAGGGGACTTGGTCCCGCTATACAACTTAAGGCTTAAATTGTTTCTGAGAAATCAAAATCAAGATGGTCAGGCCCATTCATGATTAAAACAATCTTTCCATATGGCACAATCGAGGTAACTCATCCCACTCAAGGCATATTCAAGGTAAATAGTCACCGACTCAAAATATATAATGGTGAAGATTTTAGGGATATGAGAGAGGAGCTTCAGCTCCGTGAACTTTCTTCTAGAAACGAAAACAGGGTAAGTCTAGCTTAAGACTTTAAACAAGCGCTTCTCAGGAGGCAACCCGAGCACTAACCTCACTAACATTAGGTTCTTAATTTTTAGCATTTAATCACATACTAATTAATCCAATAAAGTGCAGGTTTTAGACCACAGGGCCTTGCACACGGGCGTTCCCGTGGCCGTGTGGAAGCCAGGGGACAAACCACGGGCGTGCTAGTAGTCGTGCACGAAAAAGAAGAAATTTTTTCCCAACACGGGCTGCTATAATAGTCCACGCCCGTGCCGACTTTCCATGGACTATACTGACTTACCAAACACGAGCAAGACACGCCCGTGCCTTACAACCGTGTGAAGATACTGACTTGTCGAGCACGGGCTAAACACGCTCATTCTAAACAACCGTGGGAAGAAGAACATGGGCGTGGCACCTTGACCACGGCCGTGGCCAAACACCCTGAACGCGCCCAAAATTCAAAATCACAAAAAACACGGGTTGATTAAAATCGAACACGGGCGTGGCCCCTGCCCGTGCTCTCACCCCTATTTAAAGAACTTAACCTCTCATCTTTCCCAAACCATAACCCTAAATCGATTCTTTCAACCCCCTCCTTCCCTAATCCGGCCACCATAAAATAAAGCCACCCCCCATTTTGTCCTTCATAACCCCTCCACCTTCCCTCCTTTAAAATACCCATACAAAACGCAGCCACGCCCGTGTTAACAGAGCCCACGCCCTCGCCACTGTCGTGCTACCTAGAATTTTACAGCACACGACCGTGCACCACCGTACACGCCCGTGCTCCGCCGTTCACGTCGCCACACAAACAAAAAACACTGCTGGTCACTCTTCACCATTTCATTTTCATCTATTCTAACTATTGTTTGATTAAAATTGCATGTTATTTAGTTTCTTTTTACTTTTAGTATTATTTAGAATAATTTCTTGAATTTTAGAACTAATTTGATTGTTAATTAGTCAATTTTGTCAATATAATTTCTCATGGTTGAAATGTTTTATTTAGCTTTCAAATATTGCTGGGTACCGATCAAAATACTTGATATCATTTGGTAGACAATTATTTGAATATAAACTATTTTCAGGTACAATGTCATCGTCACGAGTAAAGCAAACAGCAGCCGCCACTTCTAAGAAACGGAAGGGACCTGGCTCATACCTCCGCTAGTGCATCCTCCGAAGTGTGCCACCGGTTCCTCCAATTTACTCAAGAGGCCCAAAAGGAACGGTACAAGAAACTACGGGCGCGACCCCTCGGCACCCGTAGGTGCATTGATTAGGCTGCTTTAGAGCAGTTCGGTCTCGCAGATGATGCTCGAGCCCTGCTTACAACCGATCCATGGGATAAATTTTTCACCATCATTGAGCCCACGTACTTGGAACTTACCTTAGAATTCTGCTCTATTTTTCAACTCCAGACGGTGATGGCATAATATGATGATCCAGGTACGATACAATTCTGTTTAGGAGGCACCGTATGACGACTGAATGTGCCACAATTCGGGGTCGCACTCGAACTTTACACAGATGACTTCGTAGCAGAACATGACCTCTCCGAGCTACACCGCCACATCCACCGTACCTCCGTCAGCTATTGGTACGACTTAGCCCCATACAAGGCCAACTACGACCCTAGTCACTCCAAGGCGACGGCCCTGGTCCCGTCTCTAAGGTACATACACGTAATTTTGGCTCAGACTCTTACAGGACGACGCGAGAGCACCGGCGTCGTAAACACTCACAACGTCTACTACCTGTGATGCATGTCAAACGAGCACGTCTTCGAACTAGCCTACTTCATAGCCCGTGCCATCCAGCACTAGACGGAGCCACATAGAAGGGGAATCCTATCGATGGGCCCATACATCACACGTTTAGCTCTGTAACGTCCTCGAAAGGGCCTATGCATTTTCAGTTTAATTGTACGAAATGACAAGTCTTAAGCACTATGAATAAATTTTTGGTATTTTTGGAATTCTAGAAATGCATAGAAATGGAAATGAACATTTTTGAAACTGAACATTTTGGAAACTTGAACATTTTGAAACTCAACATTTTTGGAAATGTTTCAAAAATGGAAAGTGAACATTTCGAAACACGGAAATGTAAGAAAAATGGCAAGTTCTGAGCCGATCAAAAATTTTAGGAAACTTGGAAATGACCCTAAAATGATGAGTTTTAAAGTTTAGAATAGGAAATTAAGGCAAGGGGGCCTTAAAGGTAAAAGTTGGTAAAATTTGACACACAAACAGGCTTGGAAAAGTGGCCTGAAGATGCCACTTAGGGCCTCTGGAAATGGCGCCACATGCAATGTGTTGGGCCTGAGTTTGAGTCACTTGGGAAGCAAATAATGAAGGCTATATTTTTGCTTCCAGAAGGCTGAGGTGGACGGCACATGCTTCTAGAAATAAAGGTGTTTTATTCTCATTAAAATGTGAATAATAAGTGATAAATGAAGGATTTTCTTTTAATATAATTATTGAGGAGATAAAAGATGGATTAAACACTTTTATTTTTTAAATAAAAGAGATGATATTATCACAAGGAAGAGTGGTGGCCAAGTCAAGGACTCTTGGCCTAGTAATTTCGGCTAAAGGAGGAGAGTTAGGCTATTCTCTCATCTTTTTCCTAAGTGTGCCGAAAATTCCCTAGCCCCTCTTTCTCTCTGCAAAAATTTTCCTAAGCAAAACTCCATCTTTTCTTCTCCTCTCCTTTGCTATTGTCGAGCCAAAACACTCTTTGATCCTGTTAAATCTCCATAGCCAGAATCTCTCTGTGACCCTAGGCAAGGAAGCAATCGGCTAAAGGCATTAAAGGTAAGGTTAAGCATCATTCAAGTTCTTTTTCTTTTCTATTTGCCGAAAGAGAAGGGTCTAATCCTATTCTGTTTTTGGCCGAATGCAAGAGGGTCTCTCGTGTTTCTACAATCGTTGAAAACAAGGATCAAGGATCTAAGGTGAGATAAATATATATATGGTCGAAGGTTACGTTTTATATGTTAGATCTAACATATGAATTATAGGAATTTCGATATCACTAAAGGGAGCAAGGAACCGATTTTTGAGATCTCATCTCAAGGTAAGTGGTTATAATCGGCCAAGGTTCTTTCTTAAATGTCTAGATCTATTTGTTTTAATCAGAGACTAATCAAATCGATGGATTTAATGGTTAGCCAAATTCAAGGGAAGAACACAAATCTTCGGGATTTGATTGTCAATCAAATCGGCAAACAAGGTAAGTGTTAGTAATACCATTCCTAGTAGGATTTGGTTTTAAAATCGAAAAGGTTATTAATATGTTTATGCATGGTGGGCCGAATATAGGAATTAACAGATCTAAGGCCTAGATCGGGATTTTCGGGATCTCAAGGAATCTATTAAGCAAATCAGGTGTGTACTCACACTAACTTTCGATATATCATATGGCAATTATTTTAATATAAGAATATGCATAAGAATGTGAATGTGGCTAAATACCATAAATGTGGTAAAAGTACCCAGGTACGTTTCCTACTTTTGATAGGATTATGAATATGTATATTGTTACATGTGAATAATGAGAAATTAAGTATGTTATGCATGATGATAAAATATATGGGGCATTCGGGATGTATGTGAAAGGGGAAGAAGGTGTTGACTTCGGTCTCACCAACGGAATATGGTGACTACGGTCACAAAATTTGAATATGGTAACCGGTTTACATTATCTCGAATTTGGTAACTTCGGTTACATTATTTGAATATGGTGTCTAATGACACAAATTATATGGGCGATGAGCACGTCATTCGCAGCTGATCGCTTCTTCGATGGTGTGTAGCGGATGGAGGGTTGACTTAGTAGTCCCCACGGTGTGATTGGCGGTGCACGGGTGGTGTGTAGCGGATGGACAAATAGGCTTGGGTTTGGGTTGCATCATTCTTTTTATGAATATGTCTTTGATATGCACATGTATGCCTGAATTGTTGAATGTTAGTTTGTGTACAGATTGAGTCTGTTGACTCACCCCGTTGGGGAATATTTTTCAGGAGATGATCGGTAATGGTAGGGTCGGCGAGAGCTAAAGGTGGCCATGCATAGCAAGGAAAGACTTTTATCATTTGGGACTGTTATTTATATTAAATACTTAAATTTTATTATTTTTGGGTTTTGATTGATGTAATAAGGCCATAAGGCCCAAGTGAATTTCTTTATTTCTTTTTGCTTTACTACTAGATATTATGTCACGAACTAATTTGGATGTAAGTACAAAATTACTTTTCTTAAAAATGAACTCAAAATTCTTTTGTCACCTTAATTAAATTGGATTTATAAAATTAAATAAATGGGTTTTTAATCTAAGCCCAACCCAAAACGAAATTTTCCTGAAAATACACGAATTTTCTCTAAGAAACAAAGAATTTTGAAACCGGTTTACTCAAGGAACATACCAGATCTGGTTCAGGCTCGTGGGCCGGGTGTGGGGTGTTTCAAGCTCGGTACTTCGACCTCCTCAACACTGACAACCAGACCTCCTCTCTCACACTGATTGGGCAGATGGTACCTCTAGGCATCCAAACTATGATGCACATGAGGATGATCAAATATCATCGTGGGACCGATCCTCCTCAATATCGATTAGCCCTCTCCACTGACGAGAAGGAACCCGAGGACATTGCTGATGATGTCCCACCACCACAGGAGGCACCACTCCCGAGCCAGCGGCCCTCCTATGCAGCAGCTTCACTTTCGGACATTTCTGCACGCCTTACTCAGTTCGAGCAGTACTATACTCAGCAATTCACTGACACAGCTCGACGTTTTGACGGCATCGAGGCCACCCTCCAGCAGATTTGTCATCACTTCCACATTTCTTCACCGACACCACCGCAGGACCCAGCTGATGATGAGGACCTCTGAGTCCTTTTATTTTCCTTATTTTTAGTTTTCTTTTCTTTTTAGTTATTTTGTTTTAATTTTTATTTGTCTTAATTTAAACTCTTTTGCCTTTTATGTTTCATACCTTTATTTTATTCATGTTATCATTGGCTACCTAACCTTAGAGTATTACTAACAAACACTTGTTTAATTCCGCTTAGAGACATCTAACCAGATGACTTCCAGGTTTCAATTATACACTAAAAAATAACGAACAAATCACTAGGAGTAACTCACTGCTACATAAGTCATCTGTCACCTCCGACTCAAGGAATCCATCCAAAATTCAGGAAGTGTCACTTCACTTCTCCTCTTCTCTTTTGGTTTAAGTATTACATGCTTATTTATCTATCTTTGTTCATTGAGGGCAATGTACATCTTAAGTGTGGGGGGTAAACGTGCCTAACTTTTTGCATTATTCTAAAGGTGCCTAAATTTTTTTGCATTATTCTCAAATCCCTGAATTATGCCTTGTCTTAAAGTAAATTTCTCATATTATCATTAGAATGAAATTTCCATGATTTATGATTTTTATTGATATGTTTTAGATTAAGTCATTGATAATTGTGCATTGATAATTAAATTCTAAGATACTAGAGAATCAAGCATGATAAGTCTATTTTTCAGAATTAAAATTTTTTTTTCTAGGTTGTTAACCTGAATTTGAATATTACTTTGAAATTTGAAATTTAAGAGGTTGATATCGAAATACCCATAATTTTTGTGAGATTTTGAGCCTTATAAGAGCATATATCCTTTTTCATGCTCACTTTTTGATTATGAGTGTGTCAACATTGAACTGTTATTCTAGAACTTGCCTCGATTATACATGTTGAGACCACATCTTTGATTTGATATACAGAAATGCTAAAGTCACCTAGGATTTAACCCACTTACTCCATAAAAAGCCTACCTTCATAATTAACCCCTAGTGAACCCCTTTGATCCTAACAACCCTTTTTATTGACTCACCCACTAATATTAACCCAAAACCCTTTGTATTTGTTATCACCATTCTTCTTGAATACCCTTTTTTTTGTCGAGATTTGATTTGATCAGTTGCCTAACTATGTTCTTTATTTCAGTTGTTAAAGTTCTTTATTATTACTTGATCAAAAAAAAACATCGAAGTATATTAAGTATTAGTATGATGAAAAGCGAGCTTATACAGTTGAAGTCTATTTATTGAAAAAGAAGCTCGTATTATTATTTTCAAAGTTCAATTCATGTAATTATTTATTTTTTAGTTCGTCGTTTCTAGTTAGGTAATTTTTCAGGTCGATCTCGATTCTAACCCTCTAATTTAGCATTTATCCACACCTTAACCCAAGCCCCGTTACAACCCTTTCAAAGACCTTTTGATTTGTGCATCATCTCATATTACAGTGGTGGAGATTTGATTTTCATGCAAGCCTATGGGATTAACTTTTCAGGTTTAACATTTGAGTGCTTAATTCTAAACCTTAAACACTTCGAGTGATTTGAGTGAATCTTTTGTGAGGATGTCAATCCTTGTAGATTTTGGATCAGAGGTAATTATTTAGATGAGGGGAAACACCTATGTTTTGTGCTACAAATGTATGACTTATATTGTTTGAATCTTTAGGACTCTTTGAGTTAAATTATCCATGCATAAATTATCTATGAATTATGATGAGACATTGTTGATAGGAATATTGAATCATGGAAAGTTCGTTTTAATTGTAAGTTGAGAATTTTGGTTGAGGACAAGCAAAAGCTTAAGTGTGGGGGTATGTGATAAACCGTAAAAGTAACATATTTTAATCCCACATTTAGCATACTTTTGGATGATTTATCCCCTGATTTATGTAAAAAGGTGCTCTTAATCCTTTTTTTTCATGTTTTATACTCAGAAAAGCACCGGAGGATGGAAAGAACGAGAAACGGGCTCAAAAAGGACCAAATTGGGCCAAAGTGAAAATCGACACGGCCTGGACTTGAGCCAACACGGCCGTGTCTCCTTGATAGACTAGAATACGGCCTGATCACAATTTACACGAGCGTGTCACCTCATTAAATGTCTGAACACGGCCTAAAGACGATTCACAAGGGCGTGTGCCATGGCCGTGTCCTTGTCATGGAGAAGAGCAATTTCACTCGAAAAAGGATACTTAGGGGCAAAGAAACCTATTTCAAAAGCCTATATAAACACCCTAAGTATAACCTAGAAGGGGCGGTGAGCTAGGCCAAGGAGCCGAGCCGAAAGGTCGATTTGTGGGAAACACTCGAAGATAGCCAGTTGATCCATCTCAAGAAGCGAAAATTCTACTCAAGACGGTGGATCTCTCCTTCAATTCCTTCAGGGGTTTTAGGGATTTCTTATGTTTTGTTTTATCTTTTCTTACGAGATGTTTTCTTTTATTATTATGAACTAAACCCTTGAGATACACAGAAGGGGATGAAACTTAGATGAATCTTGTTATCGCTTTCTTTGAACTATATGATAAATACTTGATTTGTTCTTAATTATGTGTTCTTAATTCTTGTGTTAATATTTCCTGGATATTGATTCAAGTTTGATGTGCTTAGGTGGAGGAGCAAAAGTCGCTTGCTTAGAGTAGATCTAGCATAATTAAGCGAGTTGATCGCGCACCTAGAGATAGGGTGACGAGATTTTGCCGAATTAGGGTGAAACCTAATATGGGAGTCCATAGATTGAGTTAATGCAATTCTAGGGGTTTTAATTAGAAAGAGATTTTAATTAATCAACCTAGGGTTAGACATTATTCGCTTCGAGAGAGGGTTTAATATACATTAGGGAGTCTTACGGATCAAGTCAAGTGAATAAATCGTCTGGTTCAGAGTTAGATAACAAGTGAAGTCTAGGTAGATTCTTCCTAAGGGTATCATCTTAATCAACTGAGTTTTTTCAACAGTATTTCCCAAATTCATTCTTTTTGTCTTTGCGTCTTTAGCTTAGTAGTTAGTTAAATTTAGATTAAATAACAACTTCACTTATTTTAGGCTAGATAATAAAAAAAAAGTTAGTATTAGTACTTTTGGTTCCTTTGGGTTCGACAATCTGGTCTTGCCTAAGCTATACTACTGTTCGATAGGTGCACTTGCCTCAATCGTTGTTATAGTTAGTTCCAGGTTCGATCATTATAAATTTAAAACTCTAAAATCAATGATCATAGGCGCAAGTTATATGGACGCCCGAAGAAGGGAATTTCTGAGTTTGACCCAAGGGAATAAGACAGTGGCGGAATATGAGGCAGAGTTCTTACGGTTGAGTCGATATGCTCGTGGGATAGTAGCAACTGAGTATGAATGCTGTGTGTGTTTTGAAGACGGCCTTCGAAATGAGTTACGAGTATTGATAGCTCCACAGAGGGAGCGAGACTTTGCTACCCTTGTAGAAAAGGCAAAAATTGCCGAGGATGTGAAGCGCTCTGAGCGCCAGAACCGCGAGAAAGATAGGGGCAGAAATAAGAGGGAGTCTGGGCCCTTAGGTTCTTCTGGAAGGCTTATAAAGAAGGTCAGGTTTGATGGACCAGTTCGGGCTTGAGTTCCTGTTGATGTTGCTAGACCGTAACCTTGCGCTGATTGTGGGAGATCTCACCAGGGTGAATACCAGAAGAGGATTGGGGCGTGCTTCAGATGCGGGTCCATGGATCATCAGGTTAAGAATTGTCCTCAGAGGCCTGTTCAGATGCAAGCCGCAGGATAGGGTCATGTTCAGCCAGTGAGAGGTGGTCAGCAGCCACCGAGAGGCCGTGGCGTGCCGCAGGTGGAAACGGTATGGGGCGAGGTCGTGGGCGCCCGAGCGGAGGTGCTGGTAACATTCGAGCGAGGCAACAAAGATCGGTCTATCTTTGCTCGTCGCCAAGAGGATGGTGACGCTCCAGATGTTTGATAAACCATAATTTATACATATTTTTTACCCCATTCATGGATTATTTTTGGATGAATTTTCATTAGATTTGATGAATTCAATGCTCCTAATCCTTTAATTTCATGTTTTACACTCAGAAGAGCTTAGGGAGTCGAAAAGAACGATAAACGTGCCAAAAAGAGACAAAATGGGCCTACCTCGAAAATCAACACGGCGTGGACTATAGTTCACGGGAAGATCACACGGTCGTGTGTGACGAGCAGAATCGAGCACGGCCTAAGTTGTAGACCACACGACCGTGTGTGGCGAGCAGAATCAAGCAAAGACTAAGCTATCGTACACGGGCGTGTCACACGGGCGTGTCCCTGTCGAACCCAAGTCTAATTCTATTCAGAAAAGACTACTTGAGGGCCAAGAAAGGTGCTCCAAAGCCTATATAAACACCCTAGGGGAGGACCTAAAGGGATGCGCGGAGTAGAAGGCAGAAAATACTCGAAGATAGCCATCAGGAGCAGCTCGGAAGAAGGATCTCCATCAAGACTGAAGACCTCCTATCAATTTCTCTTGAAGTTTTTGGGTTTTCTTATATTTTGTTGTTTTCCTTATTTTAAGATGTTTCACTCTATCACTATGAACTAAATCCCTTAAATACCCGAAGGGATGAAACCTAGATGAATCTTATTACTATTTGATTTATAAGATAAATACTTGTTCTTATTCTTAATTGTGAGTTCTTATTCTTGTTTTGATAATTCAGGTTATTGATTCAAGTCGAATGTGCTTATTCAGAGGAGAAAAAGTCCCTGTTTAAAAGTAGATCAACACAATTAAGCGGAGTTGATTGCAACCCTGGAAATAGGGCGACATAAATCTGCCAGATTAGAGTCAAATCTAATAAGGGAATCCATAGATCGAGTTAATGCGACAATAAGGGTTTTAATTAGAAAGAGATTTCAATTAATCAACCTAGAGTCAGTTGTTTTTAGTCTTGAAAGAGATATTAACATGATTTAGGGATTTCTACGGATTAAGTCAAGTGAATAAATCGTATGAATCAAAAGTAATAAGTGAAGTCTAGGTGGATTCTTCCTTGGGTATTGCCAATCTCTTAAAGTTGCGTAAAAAGTATTTTTCCCATTTCATTCTCTGTCATGCTTTTAATTAATTTTAGTTTAAAAAGAAATCACTCCAATTCTTAGGCTAGATAATAGAAAGATAGTAATTACTAGTACTATTGATCCTTGTGGATACGATATTTCCGGTCTTACCATAACTATACTACTGTTCGATAGGTGCGTTTGCATTTATTGTGATCGTAGTTAGTTAGAGACACATCAAGTTTTTGGCGCCGTTGCTGGGTACTAAGATATTAGGAACACTAAATTTTTATTACTTTAGCCATTTTTATTTTATTACAATTTATTTTTATTTTATAGTTACTTTTCTAATTTTTCTCTTTCTTTGCTTCTGGCAGGTGTCTATAGTTTATGACTAGAAGAAACCCGTCAGGACCTTTGGTTTACGACAGTGAGATTGAGAGTACAGCTCACAGAAACCGAAGAGAGATAAGGCGAAGTTTACAATACATAGAGGAAGAGCAAGAGGACGATACTAATACTACCGAGGAGATGGCTAATAATAATCTGCTTCCTCCAGTGGTTGTCGAAAATCCTGCTCCTCGTACTATGTACGACTATGCTAAGCCTAATTTAACTGGGGCTGAATCGAGTATTGTTAGACCTACTATTGCTGCAAATAATTTTGAACTAAAACCTAACACTATTCAGATGATTTAGCAGTTTGTTCAGTTTGATGGTTTGCAGGATGAGGATCCAAACAATCACTTGGCAAATTTTCTGGAATTCTGCGACACTTTCAAGATTAATGGCGTTTTCTGATGATGCTATTCGCCTTCGATTATTTCCCTTTTCATTAAGGAATAAAGCTAAATAGTGGTTGAACTCTTTACCACGAGGTTCAATCACTACATGGGAACAGATGACCGAGAAATTTTTACTCAAATATTTTTCGCCGGCTAAAACGACTAAGTTGAGGAATGATATCTCTTCTTTTCTGCAGATGGATTTAGAAACACTTTACGATGCATGGGAGAGATACAAGGATTTACTGAGAAGATGCCCTCACCATGGGTTACCATTATGGCTACAAGTTCAAACCTTTTACAATGGTGTGAACCCCTCAACTCGGCAATTGATTGATGTAGCTGCTGGCGGTACACTAAACAAAAAAACACCTGAGGCTGCTTATGAGTTTATAGAGGAGATCTCACTGAATAACTATCAGTGGCAAGTTATGAGGACGAAGCCAACAAAGGTAGCCGGTGTTTTCAACCTCGACGCAGTCACCATGCTATCAAACCAGGTGGAGCTTTTAAATAAAAAGATTGATGGTTTGTGTGGTTCTTCGCAGGTACATCCAGTGATGCAGTGCGATACGAATGGAGGAGGAAGGAGTATTATAGAATATCCATCCCACAACCATGGCATAGAAACCGAACAGATGAACTATATGGGTAATAATTCTAGACCTCAGAATAACCCTTCTAGTAACACTTACAATCCAGGTTGGAGGAACCACCCAAAATTCTCATGGGGTGGTCAAGGAAATCAAAGACGACAACCCCCTCCAGGCTTTCAAAAACAACCCTGCCCATAGGAGAAGAAGCTGAACCTGGAAGAGATGCTAACAAAATTCATCTTGGTGTCAGAAACCCGTTTTCAAAACACCGAAACAGCACTTAAAAATCAGTAGGCATCGATTCAAGGTCTTGAAAACCAAATAGGTCAGCTTGCTAAGCTAATCTCGGAATGACCACAAGGTAGCTTGCCAAGTAATACTGAACCTAATCCAAGGGAGCAACTCAATGCCATCACGGTGTGCGACAAAAAACGGTTAGTAGAACCTGAATCTGAACCGAGGCAAGAACCTGTGGTAGGTAAAGGTAAGGGTGGGGAAAGCCGCAATACACGAAAACAGGTAAGTAAAGAGTATGTACCTAGTGTACCATACCCTAATGCGACAAAGAAAGACCGCACAGATAAACAATTCGGTAAATTTCTTAAACTTTTAAAAAAATTACATATTAACTTACCGTTTATTGAAGCTCTTTCGCAGATGCCCAACTCAGTCAAATTTTTGAAGGAGCTTATAGCAAACAAGCGGAAGTTAGATGATGCGTTGCACGTGGAGTTAAACGCAGTCTGCTTAGCCATCTTACAAAATAGACTACCGAACAAATTAAAGGATCCAGGAAGTTTTACTATTCCTTGTTTAATTGGTAGTTTAGATGTTAAGAATACTTTGGCTGATTTAGGGGCAAGTATTAACGTCATCCCCTATAAAATGTTTAAGCAACTAGATCTTGGGAAACCTAAATAAACTAGGATGAGTATTCAACTCGCAGATAAAACTATTAGACTTCCTAGGGGAATTGTTGAGGATGTGCTTGTAAAAATTGATAAATTTATATTCCCAGTTGACTTTGTTGTTCTAGATATGGATGAGGCCAGTGACGCACCGTTAATCTTAGGATGACCCTTTTTAGCAACTGCTAATACTAGAATTGATGTTGGTACAGGTGAGCTCACACTTCGTGTAGGTGACAAAACGATCACTCTTCAGGCTCGTGATTCGGTTAGGATATCGAGTAATAAAGGTGAGTACATAAATTCTATTAATAACCATTCAGTTCAACCCTCTCTTCAGGAAGCACCTCGAAAATACAAAAATGAGCAACTTCCTAATTCTCGTGCTAACAATGAAATAACTCATGAGGAGCAAAGACTTCAGATCGATGAAATAGATGAATGGAGGACACATGCCTAGGAGAAACCAAGAACACACGAAGCAAAACCGAGGCAACTCCATGACGAGCTTAAAGGAGAAGCAAATCACTTCAAGGTTGGAGACCGAGTTCTAATGGATAATACAGATCCTCGTGTTGCCACTTCTAAACCTAATGGAACAACCCCTTTCACGGTACTTAATATTTTCCCATACGGTACAGTTGAGGTAACTCATCCTAAATTTGGCACCTTCAAGGTAAATAGTACACGTCTAAAACCTTATTTTCACAAAATTGATAGCAGGAATGAGGAGTTTCAACTCCTCGAACCACCATGACCATGCGAATGAAAGGTAAGTCTAGCTTAGGAATTTAAACAAGCGCTTCTCGGGAGGCAACCCGAGCACTAACCTCATTAAATTTCATATTTTTGACTTTTAGCACCTAACTAAATCTAACCAAATTAATAGGCGCAGGTTCCCCTACCACACGGCCTTGCACACGGGCGTGGCCGTGGCCGTGTGGACACCACAAGTAAGTACATCGGCGTGGCGGAGACCGTGCAGACACGGGACGAAATTTTCCCCAAAACACTGGCTACAATAAAATGCCACGATCGTGCGATGCAACCGTGGTCAAAATTGACTAAAGAACACGGGCTGCGATAAACCCACACGGGCGTGCCTTAAAACTGTGGGCAATACTGAGTAAGTGACACGGCCGTGAGACACGACCGTGCCAAGAAGCCGTGGTTGAAACTGGATGAGTCACACAGGCGTGCGACACGCCCGTGCCTATGGACCATGGTCGACACTGACTAATTAACACAGGCGTGTGAACCTCTACACGGGCATGGGAAAAGCGAAAGAAGCATCACACGGCCGTGCGATTCGGCCGTGTGACCCAACACGCCCAGGGAACACGGGCGTGGGCCACGACTCAGACGCGCTCTAAATCAAAATTTTGAAACACACGGTCTAAGTAAACGCCACACGGGCTTGGCCCCTAACCGTGTGTCCCAATCCCTATTTAAACCCCGTCTCCTGTTGATAAACCAAAATAGTAACATATTTTAAACCCACATTTAGCATGCTTTTGGGTGATTTAAGCCTTGAATTGTGTAATTTGGTGCTCTTAATCCTTTGTTTTCATGTTTTATACTCAGGAAAGCACTGGAGGATGAAAAGAACGAGAAATTAGCTTAAAACGGACCAAATGGGCCAAATCACGAAATCGACACAGCCTAGGCCCAAGACCACACGGCCGTGCCTCATTATCAGACCTGAACACGGCCTGGCCACGACTTACATGGGCGTGTACCATGGCCGAGCCCCTGCCGCGGCCAAGAGGAGTTTTTCTTGGATTTGGATACTTGGTGGCAAAGAAACACATTCCAAAGCATATTTAAACACCTAAATAGGAATTTAACTCAGATTAGGATACTTGGAGACCAAGTAAGGCATCTCAAAGCCTATAGAAACACCCTAGGGGGCAACTTAAAGGAGAGTTCGATAGAGCCCTCTGTCGGGGCGTCCATCTAGGCGAAGGAGCCGAGCCAGAAAGGTCAGAATTGTAAAAATTACTCGAAGAAAGCCAGTTGATTCATCTCAAGAAGCCGGAGTTATACTCAAGACGGAGGATCTCTCTTCAATTCCTTCAGGGGGTTTTAGAGTTTTTCTTATGTTTTGTTTTATCTTTTCTTTTGAGATGTATTTTATTATCATTATGAAATAAACCCTCAAATACCTGAGGGGGATGAAACTTAGATGAATCTTGTTATCGTTTACTGAACTATATGATAAATATTTAACTTGTTCTTAATTATGTGTTCTTAATTCTTGTGTTGATATTTCGCGAATATTAATTCAAGTTTGATGTGCTTAGGTGGAGGAGCAAAAGTCCCTGCCTAAGAGTAGATCTAGCATAATTAAGCGGAGTTGATCGCACGCCTAGAGATAGGGTGACGAGATTTTTCCGGATTAGGGTGAAACCTAATATGGGATTCCATAGATCGAGTTAATGCAATTCTAGGGGTTTTAATTAGAAAGAGATTTCAATTAATCAACCTAGGGTTAGACGTTATTCGCTTCAATAGAGGGTTTAATATACATTAGGGGATCTTACGGATCAAGTCAAATGAATAAATCGTCTGGTTCAGAGTTAGATAACAAGTGAAGTCTAGGTGGATTCTTCCTTGGGTATTGTTTTAATCAATTGGTTTTTCCCACAAGTATTTCCCTAATTTCATTCTTTTTGTCTCATCGTCTTTAGCTTAGTAGTTAGTTAATTTTCTAGATTAAACCAATTCACTTCAATTTTAAGGCTAAATAATAAAAAGAAAGTTAGAATTAGTACTTTTAGTTCCTTTGGGTTCGACATTCTGGTCTTGCCTTAACTATACTACTGTTCGATAGGTGCGCTTGCCTCAAATCGTTGTCATTGTTAGTTTCCAGGTTCGATCATTCTCATTATAAATTTTAAGACTTTGACATCGCATAAAACAACGATCAAGTTTTTGACGCCGTTACCAGGGAACTAAAATATTAAGAACGTTTCATTTTTTATTACTTTAGCCATATTTTATTTGTGCAATTAAATTTTATTTCTATTTTGCTAATTTTTCTTTTATTTTCTTTTTACAGGTAATTTTAGTTTATAAAAAAGATGGCACTGAATAACTATCAGTGGCAAGTTATGAGGACAAAGCCAACAAAAGTAGCCGATACCTACAACCTCGATGCAGTAACCAGGCTATCAAACCAGTTAGAGATCTTACATAAAAAATTTGATGGTTTATACGGTTCTTCGCAGGTACATCCAGTTATGCAGTACAAAATAAGCGGAGGTGTGGCGAATCCTGAGTACCCACCCTACGGAGATGGCATGGAAAGCGAACAAGTCAACTATATGGGTAAATATCCTAGACCTCAAAATAATCTTTATATCAACACTTATAATGCAGGTTGGAGGTACCATCCCAATTTCTTGTGGGATGATCAAAGTAGCCAAAGACCGGAACTTCCTCTAAATTTTCAACAACCACCTAACCAACAGGAAGAGGAGTCAAACCTTGAGGAGATGCTGACAAAATTCATAGCAGCCACAGAAACACGTTTCCAAAATATAGAAACAAAACTTGAAAAATAGGAAGCATCGACACGGGAGCTCAAGGATCAAATTGGGCAACTTACTAAGTTAGTTTCAAAATACAATCGAAAGCTTACCTAGGAAAAAGGAGCAAATTCAAGCCATAACAGCTCAAGATAGTGAAGAGTTAGACGAACCCAATTTTAGGCAAGAGCCTGTGGTAAGTGAAGGTAAGGTTGAGGTAAGCCATGATTTACTAAACCCGGTAATTACAGAGTACCAACCCCGTGTGCCATACCCCAATACGATAAAAAAGACCACACAGAGGAACAAGTCGGTAAGTTTCTTAACCCTCCAAAGAAGTTACATATTAACTTGCCGTTTCTTGAAGCTCTTTCGCAGATGCCAGATCCTAGACCTCGTGTTAATAAAGAAGAAATTCATGAGGAACGAAAGCTTCGGATCGATGAACTAGACGAGTGGAAGATACACTTCAAAGAAATACACGAAGAAAAAATGAGGCAACTCCACGAGAAACTTAATGATGAGACAACCCAGCTTAAGATAGGAGATCAGGTACTCAAAATCTTCCCAGATTAAACAGTCGAGGTAACTAGTCCTAAATTTAGCACTTTTAAGGTAAACACTACTCGACTTAAACTATATATCAAAAACCGGATAGATCGCATGAGAAAGGATTTTTACCTCCTCAAACCAGTCTGATTATGCGAATAACAGGTAAGTCTAGCTCAAGACTTTAAATGAGCGCTTCTCGGGAGGCAACCCGAGCACTAACCCTACTAATTAGTTTAGTTTTATTTATTTCCATGTTTAGGCGCAGGTTTTCCATACTCACACGGCCTTGCACACGGCCGTGGCCGTGGCCGTGTGGGCACCATAGGTAGGAAAAAGGGCGTGGCCGTAGACGTGTGGCAACAGGACAAAAAAAAATTTCCCAAAACACGGGCTGCATCTCTATTTAGACCCCCTTTCTTCCTTTTTTATTTTCCAATTGTCTTTCTTCCTTCATTTTCCATTATTTACTTTTATTTTTATTTGTATTTTTAATTTATTTATTATTTTCTTCTTATTCTTCATGCCGCTTAGATTTAGCTTAGGATACAATAAAATCAGGCTGGCTGATTCGAGGATTCAAATTCAAACGGTTCGAGGCTCTCCCTCACGTTCACCTCTGCCAATCCTATCCGGTTTCTTTTCATTAATTCCATCCAAAATTCAGGAAGTTTCACTTCGCTCCCTATCTTATGATTTTATTATTTCGCTATCATCTATCTTTGTACATTAAGGGTAATGTACATCTTAAGTGTAGGGGGGTTAACTATAGTATTATTTGAAAATCCCTGAATTATATCTTGTTTCTTTAAGTAAGTTTCTCATATTATGATTAGAATGAAAATTCCTATGATTTATGATTTTTATTGATATGTTTTAGATTAAGTCATTGATAATTGTGCATTGATGATTAAACTTTAAGATACTAAAGAGTCAAGCATGATAAGTCTATTTTTCAAAATAAAATTTTTTCTAGGTTATCTATGATCGCTGTAAATCAGAGTTTTAAAAATTTATAAAAGAATGATCAAACCTGGAAACTAACTCTGACAACGATTGAGGCAAGTGCACCTATCGAACAGTAGTATAGCTTAGGCAAGACCGGATCATCGAACCCAAAGGAACTAAAAGTACTAATGCTCACCGTCTTTTTATTATTTAGCCTTAATATAAAGTGATGGTTGTTTAAACTAAAAACTAATCTACTACTAAGCTAAGACACAAAGACAAAAAGAATGAATTTGGGAAATAACTTTTGGAAAAACTCAGTTGACTCAAGTGATACCCTTAGGAAAAATCCACCTAGACTTCACTTGTTATTTAACCTTGAACCATATGATTTATTTACTTAGTTTGATCAGTGAGACTCCTAACGTTAATTAAACCATCTCTCGAGGTGAATAACGTCTAACCCTAGGTTAATTAGTGGAACTCTCGTTAAACATAATAACCCCTAGAATAGCGATAAATCGATCTGTGGACTCCCATATTAGGTTTCACCCTAATCCGGCAAAATCTCGTCACCTATATCCTAGGCGTCGATCAACTCCGCTTAATTATGTTGGATCTACTCTTGGCGAGTCTATTCCTCCTCCACCTAAGCACATTATATTTGGATTAAGTTTATACAATTAAGAACAAACTAAGTTATTATCATATAATTCAAAAATCAAATAACAAGATTCATCATAGGTTTCATCCCCTTCGGGTATCTGAAGGTTTAGTTCATGACAATAAAGGAAAACATCTCAAGAGAAAAGATAAAACAAAACATAAGAAATCCCTAAAACCCTCTGAAGGAATTGAAGATGAGATCCTCCGTCTTGAGTAGAATTTGGCTTCTTGAGATGGATCAACTGGCTATCTTGAGTGATTCCCCAAATCGACCTTTTAGGCTTGGCTTTTTAGCCTAGCTTTACCTACTGCGCGAAGGCTGTTGAACTCCCGATTAAGTTGCCCCTTAGGGTGTTTATATAGGCTTTGAGATGTGTTACTTGGCCTCCAAGTATCCTAATTTAAGTGCAATTCCTATTTGGGAGTTTAAGTAGACTTAGGAATGTGTTTCTTTGCCTACAAGCATCCAAATCCGAGTAAAATTCCTCTTTCCCGCGGTAGGGACACGGCCATGGCACACGCCCGTGTGAATTGTCTTCAAGCCGTGTTCGACACTGTTGAATGAGGCATGGCCGTGTAAGTCGTGGTAAGGCTGTGTTCTAGTAGGAATGGTGGCACGGTAGTGTGGCTTGAAGTCCAGGACGTGCTGATTTCGTGGCTTGGCCCAATTTGGTCTGTTTTAAGCCCGTTTCCGTTCTTTTCATCCTCGGGTGCTTTCCTGAGTATAAGACATTAAAAGAAAGGATTAAGAGCACCTTTTTACATAAATTGGGGCTTAAATCATCCAAAAGCATATTAAATGTGGGCTTAAAATATGTTACTTTTACGGTTTATCAGTCTACCTGAATTTGAATATTACTTTGAAGTTTGAAATTTAGCGAGGATGACATCAAAATACCCATAATTTTTGTGAGATTTTGAGCCTTATAGAGCATATATTCTTTTTCTTGCTCACTTTTTTATTATGAGTGTGTCAACATTGATTTGTTATTCTAGAACCTGCATCGATTATACATGCCGAGACCACACCTTTAATTTGATATACAGAGATGATGAAGGCGCCTAGGATTTAACCCACTTACTCCACTAAAAGCCTACCTTCACAATTAACCCCTAGTGAACCCCGTTTAATCCTAACAACCCTTTTTATTGACTCACCCACTAATATTAACCCAAAACCCTTTGTATTCGTTATCACCATTCTTCTTGACTACCCCTATATCTAGATTTGATTTGATCGACTACTTGACTATTTTCTTTATCAGTTGTTAAATTCTATCTTCTTATTACTTGACTTGTTCTTAAAAAAAAGTATATTCATTATTAGTTCTGCGATCAAGTGAGCTTATACATCTAAATTCCAATTGTTGAAAAAGAAGCTCGTACTAGTAGTGGTATTATTATTACAAGTTTTCAATTGATGTAATTATTTATATTCAGTTCATTGTTTCTAGTTAGGTAATTTGTCAATTCAATCTCGATTCTAACTTTCTAATTTAGCCTTTATCCACACCTTAACCCAACCCCCGCTACAACCCTGTTAAAGACCTTTTGATTTGTGTATTATCTCATATTATAGTGGTGGAGATGTGATTCTCATGCAAGCCTATGGGATTAACTTTTCATGTTCGACTTATGAGGGCTTAATTTTTGAACCTTAAACACCTCGAGTAATTTGAGTGAATCTTTAGTGAGGATGTCAATCCTTGTCAATTTTAAATCAGAGGTAATTATTTAGATGAGGGGAAACACCTATGTTTTCATGCTACAAAATGTATGACTTGGATTGTTTGAATCTTTAGGACTCTTTGAGTTGGATTATCCATGTATGAATTATCTTTGAATTATGATGAAACACTATCGGTGAATATTATGAATTGAGGAAGTTTGTTTTAATCATGAGTTGAGAATTTTGCTTGAGGACAAGCAAAAGCTTAAGTGTAGGGGTATTTGATAAACCAAAATAGTAACATATTTTAAACCCACATTTAGCATGCTTTTGGGTGATTTAAGCCTTGAATTGTGTAATTTGGTGCTCTTAATCCTTTGTTTTCATGTTTTATACTCAGGAAAGCACTGGAGGATGAAAAGAACGAGAAACGGGCTTAAAACGGACCAAATAGACCAAATCACGAAATTGACACGGCCTGGGCCCAAGACCACACGGCTGTGCCTCATTACCAGACCTGAACACGGCCTAGCCACGACTTACACGGGCGTGTGCCATGGTCGAGCCCCTGCCGCGGCCAAGAGGAGTTTTTCTCAGATTCGGATACTTGGTGGCAAAAAAACACATTCCAAAGCATATTTAAACACCTAAATAGGAATTTAACTCAGATTAGGATACTTAGAGACCAAGTAAGGCATCTCAAAGCCTATATAAACACCTTAGGGGCAACTTAAAGGGGAGTTCGATAGAGCCCTCTGTCGGGGCGTCCATCTAGGCCAAGAAGCCGAGCCAGAAAGGTCAAAATTGTGGAAATTACTCGAAGAAAGCCAGTTGATTCATCTCAAGAAGTCGGAGTTATACTCAAGACGGAGGATCTCTCTTCAATTCCTTCAGGGGGTTTTAGAGTTTTTCTTATGTTTTGTTTTATCTTTTCTTTTGAGATGTATTTTATTATCATTATGAACTAAACCCTCAAATACCTGAGGGGGATGAAACTTAGATGAATCTTGTTATCGTTTACTGAACTATATGATAAATATTTGACTTGTTCTTAATTATGTGTTCTTAATTCTTGTGTTGATATTTCACGGATATTAATTCAAGTTTGATGTGCTTAAGTGGAGGAGCAAAAGTCCCTGCCTAAGAGTAGATCTAGCATAATTAAGCGGAGGTGATCGTACGCCTAGAGATAGGGTGACAAGATTTTGCCGGATTAGGGTGAAACCTAATATGGGATTCCATAGATCGAGTTAATGCAATTCTAGGGGTTTTAATTAGAAAGAGATTACAATTAATCAACCTAGGGTTAGACGTTATTCACTTTGAGAGAGGGTTTAATATACATTAGGGGATCTTACGGATCAAGTCAAATGAATAAATCGTCTGGTTCAGAGTTAGATAACAAGTGAAGTCTAGGTGGATTCTTTCTTGGGTAATGTTTTAATCAATTGGTTTTTCCCACAAGTATTTCCCTAATTTCATTCTTTTTGTCTCATCGCCTTTAGCTTAGTAGTTAGTTAATTTTCTAGATTAAACCAATTCACTTCAATTTTAAGGCTAAATAATAAAAAGAAAGTTAGAATTAGTACTTTTAGTTCCTTTGGGTTCGACATTCTGGTCTTGCCTTAACTATACTACTGTTCGATAGGTGCGCTTGCCTCAAATCGTTGTCATAGTTAGTTTACAGGTTCGATCATTCTCATTATAAATTTTAAGACTTTGACATCGCATAAAACAATGATCACCTGTTCACTTTCTTCCTCAAAATTTCCCACTCCCAAACCCTAGCCGCCGCACCCTTTTCCAGCCACCGCCCTCCTGCTCCACTTTCCTTCTTTCTCCCTTCTTCCCCAACCCGAAACTCTCCTTCCCTTTTCCTTTTTCTCCTCTTCTCCTTTTCTTTCCCCAACAAACCAACCCCCACAGTACACGCCCGCGCACGACCACCACGCCCGTGCGCCACCGCCACGTCCGTGCACCCCCTTTCAACACTTCCATGGGTTCACCCTTCTCCACCATTGTGATTTATTGCTTTAATTTTTATTTATTTATATTATTCTTTGTTCTTATTTTCATTATCATTATGATTTAGATTTCTATTTCTAATTTCTTAGTGCTTTTTTATTTTTTATTTTATTTAGTTTGATTTTATTACTAAGATTAATCATTATTTTGATACTACTTCTTAGTGTTTTTAGCATTACTTGATAATCTAATTAAGTATTATAGGATTATACTATTTAGAAATACTAGGATAATACATTTTTAGCTGGAAATGATATTTGATTTATTAAAAATCTTTGGCATTTTCAGGTACGTAATGACTCCCCACGTGGGAAAAAGACCGCTGTCCCCGCTTCGAAAAAGCAGAAGGGTTCCGGTGCGACCTCCTCGAGCGCCTCTGCCGAAGTGTGCCACCCTTTCTTACAGTTTCCCCCGGGACCCCAGGAGGAGCTTTTCCAGATACTTCGTGCATGACCCCTCGGTGTAAGGAGATGTATCGATTGGGCCGCCCTAGAGCAGGTCCAACTAGCTGACGCCGTTCGAGCCCTTTTGACTATCGACCCGTGGGGACACTTTTTTGATATTGTCGAGCCGACATATCTAGAGCTTACTTTGGATCTCTGTTCCACATTCCACCTTTAGACAGTGATGTCAAATTTTGACAACCTAGGCATAGTCCAGTTTCGCCTTAGAGGCCTCGTACGAGAGATGAGTATCCCAGACTTTGGGGTCACCTTGGGACTTTGTACCGAGGAATTCATGGAGGACGACGACTTCGAGGACCTCCATCGCCACATACACTACCCCCATTCGTCTTGTTGGAGAGACTTAGTCCCCGCCTCGGTCACCTATGACCCCAGTCACTCCAAGGCGTCAGCTCTCGCACCATCCTTAAGGTACTTACACTCCATCCTGGCTGATACTTTGACGGGTAGGCGAGAGAGCACCGGCATCGTCAACACCCACGACGCCTACTTCTTATGGTGCATGGCACATGGGCACGTGTTTGACTTAGCCTACTTCATCAGCCTCGCCATTCGGTATCAGACGGAGCGACATAGGAGAGGAATCCTCTCCATTGGCCCCTACGTGACGCGCCTGGCTCGCCACTTTGGCCTCCTCAACACCGTAGCCCAGTCCTCCTCGCTCACACTTATCGGGCAGATGTCCCCACAGGGCATCCAGACGATGCTTCATATGAGGATGATTGAGCGTTGCCGTGGGTTTGATCCTCCTCAGTACCGGTTATCGCAAGCCACTGATTAGGACGACCCAGAGGACATTACTGATGATGTCCCTTTGCATCATGAGGAGCCACCGTCTGCGCTGCCACCACCTTATCGACCAGTTCATGCGACTGCTTCACTGACTGACATCTCTGAGTTCCTCACTTATTTCAAGCAGTATTGTACTCAACAATTTAACGACAACGCTCGACGATTCGACGGCATCGAGGCAACTCTACAACAGATTTGTCAGCATTTTCACATATTGCCACCACCCCCACCTTGTGACCTATCTGCCGATGAGGACCTTTGAGTCCATTTATTTTTTCATTTTATTTTATTTTAATTTTTAAACTTTTTCTCTTTATCTTTCTTTTCTTTAATTCGTATTAGTATATTTTAATCTCTTTATATCTCTGGCTGTTTATTATCGAGTAACCATAACGAAATCTATTAATAAAACCCCCTAAAAATTTAATGATGACTCCGTAGTTTCAAAAGGTTCAAGGTGCTATTCAGGAATGAACAAACTACCGGAGTATTCTCCCCCACCTTCACCACTGCCTAGTTCATCATGCTTATCATTGGATCTATTTCTACAATTTTCACTCCCTAAGAATTTCATCCATAATTCAGGAAGTTTCACCTCCTTCCCTCTCTTATGAATTTCTGCTTACATTGCTATTATCTATCTTTGTACATTGAGGGCAATGTACATCTTAAGTGTGGGGAGGTTAATTATAGTATTATTAGAAAATCCCTGAATTATGTCTTGTTCTTAAGTAATTTTCTCATATTACTATTAGAATGAAATTTCTATTGATTTATGATTTTTATTGATATGTTTTAGATTAAGTCATAGGTAATTGTGCAGTGATGGTTCAAACTCTAAGATATTAGAGAATCAAGCATGATAAGTCTATTTTCAGAATTAAAAATTTGTTAGGTTGTTTCCCTAAATTTAAATATTACTTTGAAGTTTGAAATTTGCAAGGTTGACATCAAAAACCATAATTTTTGTGAGATTTTGAGCCTTTTAGAGCATATTCTTTTCTTGCTCACTTTATTGTTGGTTATGAGTGTGTCAATATTGAATTGTTATTCTAGAACTTGCTTCGATTATGCATGTTGAGACCACACTTTTGATTTGATATACTGAGATGATAAAGGCACATAGGTTTTAACCCACTTATCCCAAAAAGCCTACCTTCATAATTAACCCCTAGTGAACCCCTTTGATCCTAATAAACCGTTTCATAATACACCCTTAACATTAACCCAAAACTCATTCTTTTTAATTCATTAAGAATTTTCCCTATTGTATTAATCCCTTTTTGTCGAGATTTGATTTGATCAGTTGCCTGACTATGTTCTCTATTTCAGTTGTTAATTTCTTTGTTCTTATTCTATAAAAAAAATTGGAAATATTTTCATTATTAGTTCTATGGTAGTTGTAACACCCTGATTTAGGGGCTATGCAGGTTGTGTGTAATACGGGTGTTGGTAGGTTTTTGGGTGTGTTTAGAGGTGTTTTAGAAGTTTTGAGAATGCTCGGATAATAGGGGAAAGCTGTGGAAAATTTTGGATTTTTAAGTAATAAAGAGGGGGCTTGGTTTTTGAGGGTTTAAAAGAATTAATTGGGCGTTTAAGGCATAAGAGAGGCTTTGGCAAAGTGGCTTCATCTTGTTGTTTAAGAAATTGGAAGTAGCACCAGTGGGGGGCTTGGGTTCGAGTCCAAGCGGCAGCGATGTTGTTTTATTTTTCCGTGAAGGGACTGGGCTAAGTAGGCCTTAAAAATAAATGTCCAAGTTGATGGACATGAAAGTCCAATTGGCAAAGTGGCTCTTGGGCGCTACTTAGGCGCTGGAAGGGAGTGAGGTCGCGGTTTCGAGGCCGAGAAGCATTTGGCGTTTTATTTTTGTTTTGGGCGTTGGGCTTTGTAAGGCCTTAAAGATATATGGTGAGAATTCGGACAAGAAAGATGGGGTGGTGGAGTGGCTCTCATGCGCCACTCAGCGCTGGGAGAGCAAGGGCGCAGGTTCGAGCGCCTGGAGCTGCAGGTTGGCGTTTTTATTTTTGTGTGGTTATGGGCTGAGATAAGAAGGGTTTAAAAATAAACGTTGGGGTTTCTAGCATAAAAATCAAAGTGGCCGAGTGGCACAGGCGTTGGGGGCAAGGTGTGCGTGCATGGGGTCCCGTGTTCGAACCAAGAGAGCTACGTTTTGGAGTTTGAATTTTTATTCCTTTTTGGCAATTTTGAAGGTGTTGGACGGCTAGAAGACTCTTATTTAGATGAGGATAATGTGTTTTTTTATTTTATTTTTATTTATCTATTAAGTTATTTAGAAGTATGGGATAATTATTATTTATTTGTTTTTTTAATGATAAGTGGGATAATAGTAGAACAATTCAAATTGTTCTTGAATTGAACTAATTCAAATGGAATTGAATTAGTGGCTAGGGAGGTGTTGGCCGAATCTTGGAGTCTTCTAGGGGGGTTGGCCGAATGCTATAAATAGGGGGGGTAGAGTGCCAATTATTCTTCAAGTCTTTGCTAAATCTCTCCCTCTCCCTCTTGGTGTGCCGATTTCTCCTTTGGCCTTTGTAGCCAAATATTTCTTTTGTTTTCTTTTAATCCCTTGATAGCCGAAATCTTTAGCCCTCCATCTCTCTTCTACTTTATCAAGTTTGAAGCCGAACCGGTGAAGTGTGGTGCTGTCGACATCTAAAGATTGTAGGTAAGTATCCTAGTTAATTGGTTAGAGGCCAAACCCGAATGATTGGCCTTAGTGTTGGTTGGCGAATGCTCTATAGGTTATAAGTGATGTGTTTTGCTTGTTTGTAGCCGCCAAGGAGTCTAAAGGAAGGTCTCGAATTGTTTGGGCTCATCAAGGTAAGAGTGGTAAGGAATTCGGCCTTAGGCCTTATTATGTAATATTGTGTTGACCAGAAGAGTGGCTATGTTCTTTTTAGGGGCAAATCGATGTAAATCTGAGGAGCCTTTGAGATTTTAGATCGTTTCGGTAAGTAAGTTAAATTGTAGTTATTCGCCTGAGATCTTGTATTATGACGTTTAACCCAAGGGTTCTGATTAAGTGATTACGATGGGCGTGGATGCGAATACCGATCCAAAGTGGGCAAGGGAAAGCTCCCATCCCAAAGTTCAAGAAGAGATCCGTTTACTGGCACATGCGAGATTGGCCACGGGGTGTGGGCGAAAGAATAAAAACGTTAGGCAAAAAGCCGTAGTTTCGCTGAGACGATAGCGTCGAGGATCGAGAGTCTAGAACTCCTAGTAATAAGGTGTGTAACTAACCCACTTTGTTTCGGGTTTTATGTGTTATATGTTTTACTAACAAGTGCGATAATAAGTGTGCCATATATACCCCTAATGGGTATAAGCGATGACCAGTTAGTATCGGATCTATTGCGGTGAGATTATTTGTTTATGAGTATGTTTATGGACATTAATAAGCATGTGCATGCATGATCACGATTATATTTTATGTGGCATGTGCATGGGTGGGTTATGAAAAGAAGGTGCGGGTGTACTTCGAGCGTGGTTGATGTCGACTTTGTGCTACATCGTGGATTGGCGGCCGATCGAGGTCGCGTTGTGGATCTTTGCGATTTGGTTCGCGTGGTTACCTTGATTGATATGGGCTTTATGCCATATCGTGGCTTGATGGATTGCTGTGTGCTCCATCGTGGTTTGATGTTAGCTATACGCTACATCGTGGATGGCATTGGTTGCCTTTTTGGAGGGAAAAGGAGAGGGTGACTCGATAGTCCCCAGTGTGTGGTAAATTTGGATAAGGGGGTGTGTAGCGGATGGACCCTAGGTTGGGTTGGGAATCATGTTGCATTATTTTTGTAATAATATGGAAATGGGCCAAGCCCAATATGACATGTGGATAGGTATGTTTTGGGAACATACGTGGAAATGGGCCAAGCCCAGTTGATATGTGGTTTATTGAGAAATGGGCCAAGCCCAGTATTTGAGCATGATTTGAATGTAGGCCAAGCCCAGATAGTGGTAATTGTTAAAATGAATACATATTACTTGTTGCATTTGATAATTGGGATATTATGTGGCTAGCATGTGGGTGGATTTCAGTGGTTAACTTACACACTGAGTCGTTATGACTCACCCAATTATTTTCAAACATCGCAGGAGACATGTTGATCGGACCGGGTTGGAGTGGATACAAGGTGGCCCATGCAGAAGGAGATTTTCATACTGAGAAGATGTTTTACTTTATTTAAGTATTTTATATTATCGATATTTTGGAATTTTATTTGATGTAATAAGGGCCTCTTTGATTTAAAGTACTCTATTTATTAATGTTGAAGTTTACACTACACTTAGAAATATTTTCGCAAAAGATTCATATTATAGCAACTTATAATAATGTTTTAATTCGGAAGTTTTCAACAAGCTTATATTATTTATTAAATTTTAAATGGACATGATTTTCAGAGATAATAAATTTTCAAGTTTTATTCTAAAGTCAAAGATTTGCAAATGGTTTCATGGTGACATAACGGTTCGGTCGGGACTTGTGGGCCGGGTTTGGGGGTGTTACAGTTTGGTATCAGAGCCCGGTTCAAAACTCGGCTTTGAGGGTTTTGGGCCCAAAAACGTTTCAAAATGGGCTTTTCAAAAATATGGGTTTACATGAAATATTTTCAGGTTATTCTGGCATGGCACCTGTACCTCCGGCCCGAGTCCACCAGGTAAGTACTTCAGACTTGTGAAGTAATTTGACATATGAACTGTTATGGGCTTAGTTGGGCTCGTAGATTAGTGAACTAGGATCTGTTGAACCCTAGGGCTAGTCTACTCAAACACATGCATAAGACTTAAGGTTACTAAACAAACCTGTGATTAAGTCGCCGAGTTAAGGTGTGGCAACCATTGTGCGCATGTCTAGGAGTGGATCCGGAAGAGCACAGTACTTAGCGATCCTCGTGACTCACCTCCTCTTCATTTGGAATCCTACAGTGCGTAGCTACGGTTCACCTTAACCAAGAGGACTTGTTCATAGGCTAAACCAATTATTAAAACACGAAAGGGACTAGCCATGCAGTTTTATAAAATTCTTAGTTTGAAAATCCCTAAATTACCCTTTAAATTGTTGTGAAATTTTTTTTTCCCCAAAATATCTCCGATTTAAAAAAAAAATTACTAAAATGCCCCTGACTTTCAAAATTTCCGGTTTAAACCCAAGTTTAATAAAATTTTCTTACTTTGCAAAAGTACCCAATTTTCTGTATGGTAAAAATAATAACCCTGACTTTGGAAATTTACAAAATTACCCTGATTGTCAAAATTACCAAAAATACCCCTGTAGGAAAATGACGAAAATACCCCTGGGGTAAAAACGGGCAGAAAGGTCCGAATAGTGAATGTGGGTGGTAGATACCACTGAATGTGCCTCTATTGAGGGAGAAATGTGTTCTTGTGGACGAATGAATGTGTGAGTGTGTAAATGTGATTCTTTGAATTAGGGTAACAAAACTGGCCCGAGACTTTGTGTGATCGAAAGAACTACTTTAAAATACCCTTCTTTCATAAAAATTTGCTCGCGATTAAATAGTGGAACAAAATTTCTAATGCATAAAATTTCTTAAATCAGATTAAATCACGACGATAGAGATGAGTTCTAGGGGCGCGCGGTAGAGGTAGAATGGCGACATCGGAGCCGATAGGAGTCCGCCATGGGTCGAAAAAATGAAGTGCCGCTAGCGATGAGACGTAGAGGGGCAAGATCGAGACAGGAGAAGATGACGCGATGATCGCGGGCCATGTTGCGAATGCTAGAGCGAGTAGCGGGAGTTAGTAGAGGAAATGGAATTCGGAAGTCGGTGTCGGAAAGGCTTAGATCAAATGGAGCAGAGACCTTTAGAGGAGTGTCGGGAGTAGCCCCGAATGTAGCGGAATATTGGTTAGAAGGAGTCGAAAGAATTATGGACGACTTAGATTGTACCCCAGAGAAAAAGCTAAAAGGTCTTTGTTTAAGCTTCTTCGGACGAAGCTTATCGTTGGTGGCTCACCACAAACAAGGTGTACCGGCGGATCGATTGGATTGGGAGTACTTTAAGGAAAAGTTTGAAGGAAAGTGCGTTGGAGCAAGTTATTTGGACTCGCAACGGAAAGCGTTTCTAAATCTAGTGCAAGGAAGTAAGTCGATAGCCCAGTACTGAAGCGGAATTTGTGCGGTTAAGTCGATGCGCCAAAGGAATCGTGGCTCACGATTATGAAAGGAGTGTTCGATTCAAGATGGGGCTGCGAGATGAGTTGCGGGAGTTGATCGCGCCACAAAGAGAAAGGGATTTTGCCATTCGTAGTAGAAAGCTCGGATTGCCGAAGAGGTTAAAAAGACTATAAGAGAAAACCGAGAAGAATAGGAGCGAGGATAAGAGAAATATTGGACCGTCGGCATCGTTTGGTAATGTCCGAAGAGACCAAGGATCGAGAATCTCAGACGTGCACTTGTACCACCGATCGGAATCGTATACATGCTCGGTGTGGAAGACCTCACACGAGAGAGTGTTGGGGAAATAGTAAAGAATGCTTTCGGTGCGGATCTAAGGCACATTTAGTTAAGAATTGTCCTCGAGCGACGAGGGGTCGTGGTTCAAGTCGTGGAAGGAATGGTTCTAGTCAGAGTCAACCAAGGATGTGATAGCGGGTAAGCTCCTTTGCTTTGGTACATGCCTTAATTACTTTGCTTGCTTATGAGTTAGCCTTTTCTGTGTTGCTAAGAGAGGTGTTTCGAATTTTGCGCATGAACTTAGAGACTACGTTTGGGAAGTATGATGAATTGAAATCAGAGTGCGCAGCGGAGGCGTAGAGTAGGGAGTTAGGATTGCATGGTAGTAAGTAATTTCGAGGACGAAATTATTTTTAAGGAGGGTAGAATTGTAACACCCTGATTTAGGGGCTATGCAGGTTGTGTGTAATACGGGTGTTGGTAGGTTTTTGGGTGTGTTTAGAGGTGTTTTAGAAGTTTTGAGAATGCTCGGATAATAGGGGAAAGTGTGGAAAATTTTGGATTTTAAGTAATAAAGAGGGGGCTTGGTTTTGAGGGTTTAAAAGAATTAATTGGGCGTTTAAGGCATAAGAGAGCTTTGGCAAAGTGGCTTCATGCTTATTTGTTTAAGAAATTTGGAAGTAGCACCAGTGGGGGCTTGGGTTCGAGTCCAAGCGGCAAATGATGTTGTTTTATTTTTGCGTGAAGGGACTGGGCTAAGTAGGCCTTAAAAATAAATTTCCAAGTTGATGGACATGAAAGTCCAATTGGCAAAGTGGCTCTTGGGCGCTACTTAGGCGCTTGGAAGGGAGTGAGGTCGCGGTTTCGAGGGGCCTAGAAGCATTTGGCGTTTTATTTTTGTTTTGGGCGTTGGGCTTTGTAAGGCCTTAAAGATATATGGTGAGGAATTCGGACAAGAAAGATGGGGTGGTGGAGTGGCTCTCATGCGCCACTCAGGTACTGAGGAGAACAAAGGCGCAGTTCGGCGCTGGAGCTATGAGTTGGCGTTTTTATTTTTGTGCGGTTATGGGCTGAGATAAGAAGGGTTTAAAAATAAACGTTGGGGTTTCTAGCATAAAAATCAAAGTGGCCGAGTGGCACAGGCGTTGGGGGCAAGGTGTGCGTGATCGTCCCGAGTTCGAACCAAGAGAGCTGCGTTTTGGAGTTTGAATTTTTATTCCTTTTTGGCAGCAATTTTGAAGGTGTTGGACGGCTAGAAGACTCTTATTTAGATGAGGATAATGTGTTTTTTTTTATTTTATTTTTATTTATCTATTAAGTTATTTAGAAGTATGGGATAATTATTATTTATTTGTTTTTTTTAATGATAAGTGGGATAATAGTAGAACAATTCAAATTGTTCTTGAATTGAACTAATTCAAATGGAATTGAATTAGTGGCTAGGAGGTGTTGGCCGAATCTTGGAGTCTTCTAGGGGTTGGCGAATGCTATAAATAGGGGGTAGAGTGCCAATTATTCTTCAAGTCTTTGCTAAATCTCTCCCTCTCCCTCTTGGTGTGCCGATTTCTCCTTTGGCCTTTGTAGCCAAATATTTCTTTTGTTTTCTTTTAATCCCTTGATAGCCGAAATCTTTAGCCCTCCATCTCTCTTCTACTTTATCAAGTTTGAAGTCGAACCGGTGAAGTGTGGTCTTTGTCGACATCTAAAGATTGTAGGTAAGTATCCTAGTTAATTGGTTAGAGAGTCGAACCCGATGATTGGCCTTAGTGTTGGTTGGCGAATGCTCTATAGGTTATAAGTGATGTGTTTTGCTTGTTTGTAGCCGCCAAAGGAGTCTAAAGGAAGGTCTCGAATTGTTTGGGCTCATCAAGGTAATGGTGGTAAGAATTCGGCCTTAGGCCTTATTATGTAATATTGTGTTGACCGAAGAGTGGCTATGTTCTTTTTAGGGGCAAATCGACGTATACTGAGAGGAGCCTTTGAGATTTTAGATCGTTTCGGTAAGTAAGTTAAATTGTAGTTATTCGCCTGAGATCTTGTATTATGACGTTTAACCCAAGGGTTCTGATTAAGTGATTACGATGGACGTGGATGCGAATACCAGTCAAAGTGGGCAAGGGAAAGCTCCCATCCCAAAGTTCAAGAAGAGATCCGTTTGGCACATGCGAGATTGGCCACGAGGTGTGGGCGACAACGAAAAAACGTTAGGCAAAAAGTCGTAGTTTCGCTAGACGATAGCGTCGAGGATCGAGAGTCTAGAACTCCTAGTAATAAGGTGTGTAACTAACCCATCGTTTCCGGGTTTTATGTGTTATATGTTTTACTAACAAGTGCAATAATAAGTGTGCCATATATACCCCTAATGGGTATAGCGATGACCAGTTAGTATCGGATCTATTGCGGTGAGATTATTTGTTTATGAGTATGTTTATGGACATTAATAAGCATGTGCATGCATGATCACGATTATATTTTATGTGGCATGTGCATGGGTGGGTTATGAAAAGAAGGTGCGGGTGTACTTGAGTGCGTGGTTGATGTCGACTTTGTGCTACATCGTGGATTGGCGCGCGACCGAGGTCGCGTTGTGGATCTTTGCGATTTGGTTCGGCGTGGTTACCTTGATTGATATGGGCTTTATGCCATATCGTGGCTTGATGGATTGCTTGTGTGCTCCATCGTGGTTTGATGTTAGCTATACGCTACATCGTGGATGGCATTGGTTGCCTTTTTGGAGGGAAAAGGAGAGGTGACTCGATAGTCCCCCAGTGTGTGGTAGGTTTGGATAAGGGGGTGTGTAGCGGATGGACCCTAGGTTGGGTTGGGAATCATGTTGCATTATTTTTGTAATAATATGGAAATGGGCCAAGCCCAATATGACATGTGGATAGGTATGTTTTGGGAACATACGTGGAAATGGGCCAAGCCAGGTTGATATGTGGTTTATTGAGAAATGGGCCAAGCCCGATTTGAGCATGATTTGAATGTAGGCCAAGCCCGGATAGTGGTAATTGTTAAAATGAATACATATTACTTGTTGCATTTGATAATTGGGATATTATGTGGCTAGCATGTGGGTGGATTTCAGTGGTTAACTTACACACTGAGTCGTTATGACTCACCCAATTATTTTCAAACATCGCAGGAGACATGTTGATCGGACCGGGTTGGAGTGGATACAAGGTGGCCCATGCAGAAGGAGATTTTCATACAGAAGATGTTTTACTTTATTTAAGTATTTTATATTATCAGTATTTTGGAATTTTATTTGATGTAATAAGGGCCTCTTTGATTTAAAGTACTCTATTTATTAATGTTGAAGTTTACACTACACTTAGAAATATTTTCTATAAAAGATTCATATTATAGCAACTTATAATAATGTTTTAATTCGGAAGTTTTCAACAAGCTTATATTATTTATTAAATTTTAAATGGACATGATTTTCAGAGATAATAAATTTTCAAGTTTTATTCTAAAGTCAAAGATTTGCAAATGGTTTCCGCGGTGACATAACCAGATTCGGTCGGGACTTGTGGGCCGGGTTTGGGGGTGTTACAGTAGTTGAAGCTTAAACGGTTAATTTCACATTTTGAGAAGAAGCTCGGATTATTAGTGATAAGTTTTTAATTGATGTAATTATTCAGTATTAGTCCATTTTTCTAGTTAGGTAAATTGTCAATTCGATCTCGATTTTAACCCTCTAATTCAGCCTTTATCTATACCTTTAACCCAAGCCCCGTTACAACCCTTTTTTAAGACCTTTTTATTTGTGTATCATCTCATTTTATAGTGGTGGAGATTTGATTTTCATGCAAGCCTATGGGATTAACTTTTCATGTTTGACTTTTGAATGCTTAATTTGAACCTTAAACACTTTGAGTGATTTGAGTGAATCTTTAGTGAGGATGTCAACTCTTGTCGATTTTGAATCAGAGGTGATTATTTAGATAAGGGGAAACACCTATGTTTTCGTGCTACAAAAATTTGTGACTTAGGTTGTTTAAATCTTTAAGACACTTTTAGTTAAATTATCAATGTATGAATTATCTGTGAATTATGATGAGACATTATTAATGAGAATTATGAATTGAGAAAGTTAATTTTAATTGTGAGTTGAGGATTTTGCTTGAGGACAAGCAAAGGTTTAAGTGTGGGGATATTTGATAAACCATAATTTATACATATTTTTTACCCCATGCTTGGCTTATTTTTGGATGAATTTTCATTAGATTTGATGAATTCGATGCTCCTAATCCTTTAATTTCATGTTTTACACTCAAGAGAGCTTAGGGAGTCGAAAAGAACGATAAACGGATCAAAAAGGGACAAAATAGGCCTACCTTAGAAATCAACACGGCCTGGACTATAGCACACGGGAAGATCACACGACCGTGTGTGACGAGCAAAATCGAGCACGGCCTAAGTTGTAGACCACACGGCTGTGTGTGGCGAGCAGAATCAAGCACGGCCTAAGCTATCGTACACGGGCGTGTCACACGGGCGTGTCCCTGCCGAACCAAAGTCTAATTCTATTCAGAAAAGACTACTTGAGGGCCAAGAAAAGTGCTCCAAAGCCTATATAAACACCCTAGGGGAGGACCTAAAGGAATGCGCGGAGTAGAAGGCAGAAAATACTCGAAGACAGCCATCAGGAGCAGCTCACAAGAAGGATCTCCATCAAGACTGAAGATCTCCTATCAATTTCTCTTGAAGTTTTTGGGTTTTCTTATGTTTTGTTGTTTTCCATATTTTAAGATGTTTCCCTCTATCAGTATGAACTAATTCCCTTAAATACCCGAGGGGATGAAACCTAGATGAATCTTATTACTATTTGATTTATAAGATAAATACTTGTTCTTATTCTTAATTGTGAGTTCTTATTCTTGTTTTGATAATTCAGGTTATTGATTCAAGTCGAATGTGCTTATTCAGAGGAGCAAAAGTCCCTGTTTAAGAGTAGATCAACACAATTAAGCAGAGTTGATTGCAACCCTAGAAATAGGGCGACATAAATATGTCGGATTAGAGTCAAATCTAATAAATGAATTTATAGATCGATTTAATGCGATAATAGGGGTTTTAATTAGAAAGAGATTTCAATTAATTAACCTAGAGTCAGTTGTTTTTAGTCTTGAAAGAGATATTAACATAATTTAGGGATTTCTACGGATTAAGTCAAGTGAATAAATCGTATGAATCAAAAGTACTAAGTGAAGTCTAGGTGGATTCTTCCTTGGGTATTGCCTATCTCATAAAGTTGCCTAAAAAGTATTTTCCCAATTCATTCTCTGTCGTGCTTTTAATTAATTTTAGTTTAAAAAGAAATCACTCCAATTCTTAGGCTAGATAATAGAAAGATAGTAATTACTAGTACTCTTGGTCCTTGTGGATACGATATTTCCGGTCTTACCATAACTATACTACTATTCGATAGGTGCGCTTGCCTTTATTGTGATCGTAGTTAGTTAGAGACACATCAATGTTATAACCGGTACGTTCCTAATTCATAATGTACCTTACACTGCTCTGATTGATATAGGATCTACGCATTCATATATTGCATACACTGTGTCTGGCACCTTGGGTATCATGTGTGAGAGTACTATTAATGAGATGACTGTGTTAAGTCCACTAGGACAGTCAGTAAGAGTAGACAAGTTGTTCAGAGATGTGCCCCTAGAGGTTCAAGGAGTTATATTTTTAGCGGATTTGATGGAGCAACCGTTTGGTGAATTCGACCTAATCTTGAGGATGGATTGGCTGGTAAAACACTGTGCAAGTTTGGATTGTGCTGCTAAGCGTATGGTATTGAGGACTACTGAGAATGAGGAGGTGGCCGTGATTGGGGAGCGAAGGGACTTTCTGTCTAATTTGATCCCTGCATTAAGGGCCAAAAAATAGGTTCGCAAGGGTTGTGAGGCGTTCTAGCCTATATTGGTGTATATGATTACGAGGTCCTTACATTTGGAGATATCGAGCGCTTAAGGATTTTCGATGTATTTTGTGATGAGCTCCCTGGGTTGCCTCCGAACCGCGAAGTTGAATTTGGTATTGAACTCCCCGCTCGAATGGAATGCAGCTCCGGTGTCCATCGCTCCTTATAGGATGGCACCAAGGAGCTGGTGGAGTTAAAAGCTCAAATCCAAGCTACTTGCTGATCGAGGATTCATTAAACCTAGTGTGTCTCCATGGGGAGCACCAGTGTTGTTCGCAAAGAAGAAGGATGAGTCCATGCGCATGTGCATCGACTATCAGCAATTGAATAAACTGACTATCAAGAATAAGTATCCATTGCCGAGGATAGATGATCTATTTGATCAGCTGCAAGGAGCTTCGGTTTTCTCCAAAATAGATCTTCGTTCTGGGTACCATCAGCTGAGAGTTAAGGAGGCTGATGTGTATAAGATTGCGTTTAGGACGCGTTACAGTCACTACGAGTTCCTAGTGATGCCGTTTGGACTGACGAATGCACCGGCTACCTTCATGGACCTGATGAATTGAGTATTCTAGCCCTACTTGGACCGGTTCATAGTGGTATTTATAGACGACATCTTGGTGTATTCGAGAACCGAGGATGAACATGATGCACATCTACGAATTGTTCTACAGATTTTAAGGGAGAAACAATTGTATGCTAAGTTCAACTAGTGTGAGTTCTGGCTGCGAGAAGTGACATTTCTGGGTCACATGGTATCTGCCGAGGGGATTAGGGTTGATCCGCAAAAAATTGAAGCCGTACTGGATTGGAAACCACCTAAGACCGTATCTGAGATTCGAAGCTTTCTGGGTCTGGTAGGGTATTACAGACGTTTTGTTAAGGGGTTTTCCTTGATTGCTGTACCTATGACTAAGTTGCTGCGTAAAGGGGTATCGTTTAGCTGGACTAATAAGCAGCAAGAAAGTTTTGAGAAACTGAAAAAATTTCTGACTGAGGCCCCTGTCCTAATACAGCCAGTGTCTGGGAAGGAATACACTGTCTATAGTGATGCATCACACGTTGGTTTGGGTTGTGTGTTGATGCAGAAGGGTAAGGAGGTTGCTTATGCATCTCGTCAACTTAAGCCTCACGAGGAAAATTACCCTACTCATGACTTGGAGTTAGCCGCGGTGGTATTCGCACTAAAAATTTGGAGGCATTATTTATACAGTGAGAAGTGTATTATCTACACAGATCACAAGAGCCTCAAGTACCTCCTCACTCAAAAGAAGCTGAATCTTAGGCAGCGAAGATGGATAGAGCTGCTTAATGATTATGATTACTCGATTGAGTATGAAACACCCCACACCCGGCCCACGAGCTTGAACCGGATCTGGTATGTTCCTTAAATAAATCGGTTTTCAATGTTCTAAATGACTTAGAGAAAATTTGTGTAATTTTAAAAAATTGTTTTAGGGTTGGGCTTAATTTGAAACCTATTTAATAAATTCAAATCCAACTTAAATAAGGTGACAAAATAATTTTTAGGGTTTATTATTTTAAAAGAAATAAATTTACTTATCTTTAATCAAACATAATTTGTATCATATTTAAATAAAAATAAACAGGAATAAAGAAAATCCAACTGGGCCTTATGGCCTTATTACATCATTCAAACCCAAAATAAAGTACTAAAATTTCATAAAGTCCAAATTCCAAATAACTTCTTCAAGCGATGCATGGCCACCTTTAGCTCCTCGCCGACCCGGTCCATTACTCGCTCATCACCTGAAAAATAATTCCCCAACGGGTGAGTCAACAGACTCAATGTGTACATAGTACTAATTTCCAACAAATCGAGCATACAAGTCATATCAATATCATGTTCATACAAAATAAAGGATGATGCAACCCAAATCCAAACCTATTTGTCCATCCGCTACACACCACCCGTACCAACCTTGTACACCGCGGGGACTACTAAGTCGACCCTCCATCCGCTACACACACCATCGAAGGCGATCATTTGCGATGACGTGCTCATCGCCCACTTATGTTGTGTCATTAGACACTCAGTATTCACCGGATGTAACCGAAGTTACCACTTTTCACTTTATGTGACCGTAGTCACCACTTTACGTTGGTGAGACCGTAGTCATCACCTTCACTTTCTTCCTCCACAAATATCCCGAATGCCCCAATTATTTCATAACATATTTCACATACTTAATTTTCATTCATGTTACTAATCACATGTTCAAAATATATCACATTCACAATCCTATCAAAAGTAGGAAACGTGCACAGGTACTCCTTACCACATTTGTGGTGTAGCCACATTCACATACTTTTATTACATATTTATATATTTAATGATTGCCATGCAATTTATTGAAAGTTAGTAAGAGTACACACCTTTTCGCTTAATAGTTTCCGTGAATTCCCGTAGAGCGATCTACCGATCTAGATCTTTCACTCCTATATTCGGCCATTAATTAAAACATATAAATAAACCTATTTGGTCTTAAAACCAAATCCTACTAGAAGTAGAATTACTTACCTAGTTGCCGAATTGATTTAATCAAGTCCCAACAGTTTGCTAGAATTCCTTTTCCTTGAAATCGGCTAATACTAGGTATGTAACCATGTCGGTTTCGGTTTTGAAATAATGGAAAACACTTAAACAAATTATGCCTTGGCCGAATATCCCTTACCTTATGATGGGATTCCAAATCAAGAGGATTCCTTTATAAGCTGTTGAAATCCTATAACTACGTGTTAGATTAGATCTAACTTTGAAAACGTGAATCATAATCTTTAACCACATATTTATATTTATAATCCTTACCTTAGATCCTTAGATTTCCCGAAAGATCCCCTTTTGATGTTGTGGATGATTGCCCTCTTTCTTAGAATCCACAAAGATTCAAATTTTGACAAAGAGAACGGAGAAGAAAATAGAAGAAAAAGAGAGGATTTTTGCTTAATGAAAATTCGGCAGAGAGGGTTTTGCCTAGGGAGAATTTCGGCAGAGAGGAAGAGGAGCAAATGTTGATGAGTAGCCCTCCTGTCCTCCTTTTATAGCCAAAGTTATCAGCCTAGGAGTCCTTTACTTGGCCACCACTCCTCTTTTGATAATATTATCTCTTTTATTTAAAAGATAAAAGCCTTTAATCCATCAATTATCTCCTCAATTATCTCATTAGAAAATAATCCTTTATTTATCTCTTATTATTCACATATTTATGTGAATAAAACTCCTTTATTTATCTCTTATTATTCACATATTTATGTGAATAAAACTCCTTTATTTATCTCTTATTATTCACATATTTATGTGAATAAAACTCCTTTATTTATCTCTTATTATTCACATATTTATGTGAATAAAACTCCTTTATTTCTCTCATATATCCAAGTTTCCCGAAATGTTCAAGTTTTCATTTTGGATCATTTCCAAAAATGTTTAGGTTTCCAAAATGTCTAAGTTTCCAAAAATGTCCATTTCCATTTCCATTTTCATTTCCATCTCCATTTTCATTTCCATTTTCATTTTCATTTCCATTTTCATTCATTTCTAGGTTTCCAAAAGTATCAAAAATTTATTCATAATACTTAAGACTTGTCATTTCATACAATTGATCCGAAAAATGCATAGGCCCTTCCTAGGATGTTACGCTTCTACCCCTTAAATAAAATTTCGTCCTCGAAATTTCCTAACTAAACAGATTGAGGGTATTGTTTGTCGCATTGTCTCTTCTGGCTCCCACGAAGCTTCTTCCGATCCATGATTGCGCCATAACACCTTGAGTAAAGGCACCGACTTCTTTCGTAGTGCTTTCACGTCACGTTCCAAGATCTGAATCGGCTCCTCCTCGTAGGATAGATCCGCCTTAACTCCACTTCTTCAACAGTACCACATGAGACGGATTCGATCGATAGCGACGTAGCATGGACACATGAAATACGTCGTGCATTTGATGCAACTCGTGGCAACTCCAATTGGTATGTCACCGCCCAACTCGCTTCGATTTGATAGGGCCCTATAAACCTTGGGCTTAGCTTCCTTTGCGATGAACCGCATAACCTTCTTCCAAGGTGAGACCTTTAGAAACACTTGGTCTCCTACTTCAAACTCAATTTCTTTCCTCTTAAGGTCTGCATGTCACGACTTACGCTCTATCGGAAGCTTCTTTCAACCGTGCTCAATTAATTCCACCTTCTCCTCGGTTTCCGCCACTAACTCTGGACCCAAAACGCGGCGTTCTCCTAACTCGGTCCAACAAGTTGGTGTTCTACATTTCCTTCCATACAATGCTTCGTATGGTGCCATCCAGAATGCTTGCACGATAGCCGTTGTTGTAGGCGAACTCAAATTAGAGGCAAGTAATCTTCCCAACTTCCTCGGAAATCCATCACCACGACCTCTTAGCATATCTTCCAACACTTGTATAACCTGCTTTGCATCGCGCGTCGATTGTGGATGAAAAGTAGTGAAGTCTAGCTTAGTGCCTAATGCTTGATGAAGTGCTTTCCAAAATCGAGACGTAAACCTTGGGTCTCTATCGAGATGATCGACATCGGTACCCGTGTAGCCTCATGATCTCCGCCACATATAACTTGGCTAACTTTTGAAGGGAATAGTCGATCCTCACGGGGATAAAATGTGCGGACTTGGTCAAACGGTCCACTATCACCCATACCGAGTCCTTCTTAGTGGGCGCGTGAAGCCCACTAACTAAGTCCATGGTAATTCTTTCCCACTTCCATTGGGGAATCTCAATTGGTTGAAGCAATCTGATGGGACTTGGTGTTCACCCTTTACTTGCCGACATGTCAAACATTTCCCCACAAATTCGGTCACCTCTCGTTTGTGTCGACCACCAAAATTGTTCCCTTAGATCTCTATACGACTTGATGCCTCGGGATGCATAGCATAAGGACTACCATGCGCTTCCCGAAGAATCCTTTGTCTCAACTCCTTATCCCCGGCATACAAACCTTTTCCTTGTAGCACAAGTACTCCTTCATCATTGACGCCATAATCTTTTAATCCTCCTTGCCGTACTTGTCGTAACTTAATACTTAAGTCCTTATCCGCCAACCGTCCCTCTTTCACCTCCTTCACCAAAGTTGGCTTGACTTGTAACTCGCCAACAAAGCTTCCGTCTTCATACAAACTTAAGTGAGCGAACAAAGCCCTTAAATCCGACACAACCTTCCTACTTAGGGGCGTCACCTACCACATTCGCCTTGCCGGATGGTATTCTATCGAATAGTCATAATCTTTCAATAACTCCACCCACCTTCGTTGCCTCAAGTTCAACTCCTTCGAGTCAACAAGTACTTAAGGCTTTTGTGGTCCGTGTAAATTACTCGACCTTTCTCCATAAAGGTAGTGCCTCCAAACTTTGAGGGCGAAAACCACTGCCATGAGTTCCAAGTCATGAGTTGGGTAGTTCACCTCATGCGGCCTTAGCTGTCGAGATGCATAAGCGACTACCTTTCCTTCTTGCATTAGCATACAACCTAACCACAGTGTGCGAAGCATCACAATATACTACTGAAGTCCTTACCGCCTCCGGTGAATTAACACCGAGCTTCACAAGACCTTTTTAAGCTTTTCAAAGCTCTCCTGTTGCTTATCCGTCCACACAAACGGTACTTCCTTCCTTAGTAACTTTGTCAAAGGTGCGGCTATTGGCGAGAATCCTTCCACGAACCTTCCTGTAATAGCTTTGCCAAGCCTAAGAAACTTCGATTTGACCACCGACCTAGGTGGTTTCCAATCAATCGATCTTCCTAGGATCCACTCTTATTCCTTCTGCGGATACCACATATCCTAGGAACGCCACTTCCTTGAGCCAAAATTCGCACTTGCTGAATTTGGCATAAAGCTTCATTTCCTTAACACTTCTAACACAACTCGGAGATGCTCATCGTGCTCCTCCTCCGTCTTGGAATACACCAAAATGTCGTCGATGAACACCACGACGAATCTATCCAAGTAGGGTTGGAAAACCCTATTCATCATATCCATGAACGCTGCGCGGTGCGTTCGTCAACCCAAACGGCATCACCACAAATTCAAAATGACCGTACCTTGTCCTAAAAGCGGTCTTATGAATATCGACCTCCTTCACTTTCAGTTGATGATACCCCACCTTAAGTCGATCTTTGAGAACACAAATGCCCCTTTCGGTTGGTCGAACAAGTCATCTATCCTTGGCAAAGGATACTTGTTCTTGATGGTCGATTTGTTCAATCGACGATAATCTATGCACATCCGCATAGTTCCATCCTTCTTCTTCACAAAGAGAACCGGGTGCTCCCCACTTGAGACACACTGCTGGTCGAATGAACCTACGATTCAACAACTCTTGGATTTGAGCCTTGAGCTCCACTAACTCCTTTGGTGCCATTCGGTGGGGAGCGATTGACACACGAGCTGTTCTGGTAGCAAATCTATTCCAAATTCCACTTCCTATATGCAGGGGTATTAAGGGCAACTCCTCCGAAATACATCCTCAAAATCCCTTACTGTTCTAACTCCCTTGACACCTTCCTCTTCTCCTCTTAACGCACTCACGAAGGCTAAGAATGCCTTACATCCTTTCTTAACCATTTTCTCGGCCTTCAAAGGCCGAAACTACATTAGACAAGTAGTTCCTCCTTTCTCCGATCATCACTACTACCTCATCTTAGGGTTCTTAGTTCCATACGTTTAGCCGCACAATCCAACACGGCTCGATGCTCTACTAGCCAATCCATTCCAAGTATAAGCTCAAACTCTCCGAAGGTAATTCCATTAAGTCGGCCAAAGTTCGCTCCCGAATCTCTAGGGGTACATTCCGAAAGATCCTATCTATCCTCACCGTTTGGCCTAAAGGGCTTACTACGATTATCTGCCTATCGAGAAAGTTCGAGTCTAGGCCTAGTGTTTCAACCACACTACATGCAACATAGGAATGAGTTGAACCCACATCAATAAGAGCAAAATAGGGTTTGTCATGAATAAAGAACGTCACAGCGGTTATAACATCCGGCGCGTCTCCCTCTTCCCTCCGCGAACCATGTAAACCAAACCCGTTGCCTTGCTTGGCGTTAAGCGCACCTCGGCCACGAGCTCCACGGCCTCTGCCACTACCTCTCGTTGGCGACCCACGACCTCTTTGAGGTTCAGCTGTCCGCTCTACCACTGGTTAGCATTACGAATGGCTGGTTGGCTCTCATCTAATAGCTTGGGGCAATCCTTAATCATATGGTCCTTGGACCCACACTTGAGACATCGTCCCGCCTTTTCCAACACTCTCCCCGTGCTTCCTTCCCACAATGTTCACAAGGGCGAAATTGCGGCCGTGCCGGCTGTTGACTTTGTGGCTGTCATCAACTCTAGGCCTCTTGTGGCCTTTTCGGATGGCCCAAAACCTCTTTTGGGCTTATTTCAATCCACACTGCTTGGTGGCGTCCTTAATTCCCTCGACCACTTTAGCCTTTTCCACCAAGGCGGAGAATTCCCGCTCTCGATGCGGTGCTATCAAAAGTCTCAAATCGTCCCTAAGTCCGTCCTCAAAACGAACACAGCGTTCATGCTCGATCGCCACTACTCCTCGGGCATATCGGCTCAACCTCAAGAATTCCGCTTCATATTCGGTGACGGACTTACTTCCTTGTACCAACCCGAAAAAGCCTTCCTTTGCTCATCTATATACCCTGTTCCCACATACTTCTTCCGAAATGCTTCCTTAGCATATTCCCGTGTCGAATCTTCCGCCGTGGCACCGTCCCGAACGGTTAACCACCATTGATACGCTTCATCGCGTAATGATGCCGTCATCCCTTTCAACTTCTCCTCGGGGTCAAGTCGAGCTCATCCATGATGCGCTCGATTGCTTCCAACCAAGACTGGTATCTTGATCGGGTGCCACTCCGATACTCCTCTAAACATTTCGGCTCCATTAGCACGGAGCCGCTCGAGCCACGACTTACGATTTCTGAATTGTTTCTGCACCACCACCAATTCCAAAACTCGCAAAGACACGACTGCGACCACGGCATCTTCCTCGTCATGCGAGCCTCCGCGCTCAACATTGACAAATGGAGGTGATGGTGGTGGTGGTATCTCATTGTCGAGAACCTTGTCCCGATCTAACGATCATCCTTCCTCTACCTCTTCCACGACGACCACGTCCTCTTGAGCTCATTATCGACGAGATCCGATTAAGGAATTTTATGTATTAGTATTCTTGTTTCACTTGTTACCCGCGATGATATCTTATGAAGAAGAGTTTAAGAGTGGTTCTTTCGTATTCATACATGCATACAGCCTTGCATTCATTCATTCATCCATCAACAAATATGAACTTTCGTTCATTCAAAGAAACGTTGTAATTCTTGTTGTTGTTTTCGTTATTTTGCTTTTCCACTACCCGGGGCATTTTCGTAATTTTATCCTACAGGGGTATTTTCGTAAATTTTCAAAAATAAAAAGTTCCTGGTGATTTTGACGAAAGTATTTTGGTACTTCTAAAGTTAGGGGATTTTGGAAGAATTTTGAAATCGAGGGGTATTTCGGTAATTTTTGATCTCGGGGTATTTTGATAATTTTTCCAAAAATCGTGGTAAATTTGTAAAATTTATTAAGTTAGGATATTTTCCAAGATTGTAAAACATTGAGGTTCCTTTTGAGAGTTACACTTTTCAAAGCAATGATATTGTAAAAATTTTGGAAATCAAGGTCGTTTTGGTAATTTTGTAAGTTAGGAGCAATTTTGTAATTTTCCAAAATCAAGATAGTTTGATATTTTACAAATTAGGGTTTTTGAACATTTGATAAAGTAATGAAATTTTGTTAAAACTATGGGTGGTTTGGTCATTTTATAAACCAAGGGTATTTTTTTTTATAAAAGAAAAATCAGCTAAGTCCCTTTCGGGTTTTATTCTTTGTGTTTAGCCTATGGCCGAGCCCTCTTGGTCGTGGTGAACCAAAGCTACGCACCAGTGCGGGATTCGAATGAAGAGGAGGTGAGTCACGCGGATCGCTTAAATACCAAGCTCTCACCGACCTTTCTAGACATGCGCACGCAGGTTGCCACACCACCGAGCCTTACGAGTTAGGGCGAACCGAAGCTACGCACGGGTAGGATACCTACGAAGAGGAGGTGAGTCACTAGGATCGCTTAAATACCGTGCTCTTCCTGATCCAATCCTAGACATGCGTCACGGGGTTGCCACACCCTAGCTTAATAACTTAGTCATAGGTTTGTTAAGTTCATTAAGTCTTATGAGTTTCAAGTGTTTGAGTAGTCTAATCCTGGGGTTCAAGTTCCTATCACACTATTCTACGTTCCATGCCTTTTCTACCCTTTTACAATTCATAATTCACATAATCACACAGGATGGTTAAAGGTACTTACAGTGGATCATGGTCGGAGACTTAGGTGCCATGCCATAAAACACGCTTATTTCAAAGAAATTCATTTGGGCTCGAATTGAAAACGTTTTGGGCACGAGCCCACAGTAGAGAGTTTTAAAACTGGGCTCTGATACCAACTGAAACACCCCACACCCGGCCCACGAGCTTGAACCGGATCTGGTATGTTCCTTAAATAAATCGGTTTTCAATGTTCTAAATGACTTAGAGAAAATTTGTGTAATTTTAAAAAAATTGTTTTAGGTTGGGCTTAATTTGAAACCTATTTAATAAATTCTGAAATCCAACTTAAATAAGGTGACAAAATAATTTTTGGTTTATTATTTTAAAAGAAATAAATTTACTTATCTTTAATCAAACATAATTTGTATCATATTTAAATAAAAATAAACAGGAATAAAGAAAATCCAACTGGGCCTTATGGCCTTATTACATCATTCAAACCCAAAATAAAGTACTAAAATTTCATAAAGTCCAAATTCCAAATAACTTCTTCAAGCGATGCATGGCCACCTTTAGCTCCTGCCGACCCGGTCCATTACGCTCATCATCACTGAAAAATAATTCCCCAGCGGGGTGAGTCAACAGACTCAATGTGTACATAGTACTAATTTCCAACAAATCGGGCATACAAGTCATATCAATATCATGTTCATACAAAATAAAGGATGATGCAACCCAAATCCAAACCTATTTGTCCATCCGCTACACACCACCCGTACCAACTTTGTACACGCATGGGACTACTAAGTCGACCCTCCATCCGCTACACACCATCGAAGCGCGATCATTTGCGATCGGCGTGCTCATCGCCCACTTATGTTGTGTCATTAGACATCAGTATTCACTGGATGTAACCGAAGTTACCACTTTTCACTTTATGTGACCGTAGTCACCACTTTACGTTGGTGAGACCGTAGTCATCACCTTCACTTTCTTCCTCCACAAATATCCCGAATGCCCCAATTATTTCATAACATATTTCACATACTTAATTTTCATTCATGTTACTAATCACATGTTCAAAATATATCACATTCACAATCCTATCAAAAGTAGGAAACGTGCACTGGTACTCCTTACCACATTTGTGGTGCTTAGCCACATTCACATCTTGTTACATATTTATATATTTAATGATTGCCATGCAATTTATTGAAAGTTAGTAAGAGTACACACCTTTTTAAGCTTAATAGTTTCCGTGAATTCCGTAGAGCGATCTACCGATCTAGATCTTTCACCCTATATTCGGCCATTAATTAAAACATATAAATAAACCTATTTGGTCTTAAAACCAAATCCTACTAGAAGTAGAATTACTTACCTAGTTGCCGAATTGATTTAATCAAGTCCCAACAGTTGCTAGAATTCCTTTTCCTTGAAATCGGCTAATACTAGGTATGTAACCATGTCGATTTTTTAGGTTTTGAAATAATGGAAAACACTTAAACAAATTATGCCTTGGCCGAATATCCCTTACCTTATGATGGGATTCCAAATCAAGAGGATTCCTTTATAAGCTGTTGAAATCCTATAACTCCGTGTTAGATTAGATCTAACTTTGAAAACGTGAATCATAATCTTTAACCACATATTTATATTTATAATCCTTACCTTAGATCCTTAGATTTCCGAAAGATCCCCTTTTGATGTTGTGGATGATTGCCCTCTTTCTTAGAATCCACAAAGATTCAAATTTTGAAAGAGAACGGAGAAGAAAATAGAAGAAAAAGAGAGGGATTTTGCTTAATGAAAATTCGGCAGAGAGGGGTTTGCCTAGGAGAATTTCTGGCAGAGAGGAAGAGGGAGCAAATGTTGATGAGTAGCCCTCCCTGTCCTCCTTTTATAGCCAAAGTTATCGACCTAGAGTCCTTTACTTGGCCACCACTCCTCTTTTGATAATATTATCTCTTTTATTTAAAAGATAAAAGCCTTTAATCCATCAATTATCTCTCAATTATCTCATTAGAAAATAATCCTTTATTTATCTCTTATTATTCACATATTTATGTGAATAAAACTCCTTTATTTATCTCTTATTATTCACATATTTATGTGAATAAAACTCCTTTATTTATCTCTTATTATTCACATATTTATGTGAATAAAACTCCTTTATTTATCTCTTATTATTCACATATTTATGTGAATAAAACTCCTTTATTTCTCTCATATATCCAAGTTTCCCGAAATGTTCAAGTTTTCATTTTTGGATCATTTCCAAAAATGTTTAGGTTTCCAAAATGTCTAAGTTTCCAAAAATGTCCATTTCCATTTCCATTTTCATTTCCATCTCCATTTTCATTTCCATTTTCATTTTCATTTCCATTTTCATTCATTTCTAGGTTTCCAAAAGTATCAAAAATTTATTCATAATACTTAAGACTTGTCATTTCATACAATTGATCTGAAAAATGCATAGGCCCTTCCTAGGATGTTACAGAGTATCACCCTGGTAAGGTTAACGTGGTAGCTGACGCACTGAGCCGTAGGGCTGTATCTGATTTGAGAGCAATGTTCGCTCGTCTCAGCTTGTTTGATGATGGTAGCTTGTTGGCTGAGCTTCAAGTGAGACCGACGTGGACTGAGCAAATTAAGGGGAAACAGTTGTTGGATGAGTCACTAGTTCCTCGTTTCCGACAAGTTGAGAAAGGAGAGACTGCAGATTTTGGGTTGAATGGTGAGGGAGTACTGTGTTTCCGTGGGAGAGTCTGTGTACCGAGGGATACGGAGCTGAGGTAGTCTATACTGCAAGAGGCGCATAGTAGTCCATATGCTATGCATCATGGCGGAAACAAGTTATACTGAGATCTTCGTGAGCTGTACTGGTGGCCAGGGCTGAAATGCGAAGTTATTGATTTTGTGAGTAAGTGCTTGACATGTCAGCAAGTTAAGGCTGAGCATCAGCTGCCTTCAAGACTACTGCAGCCAGTTAAGATTCCACTTTGGAAGTGGGAGAGGGTAACCATGGATTTTGTGAGTGGGCTGCCCTTAACACCTACCAAGAAGGATTCGGTATGGGTTATTATTGACTGATTGACTAAATCTGCCCATTTTATACCAGTCCGTACTGACTACTTGTTGTAGAAGCTAGCAAAGTTGTATGTGGCTGAGATTGTGAGCCTGCATAGGGTACCGGTTTCTATCATATCCGACAGAGACCCACGATTCACATCTCGGTTCTGGAAGAAATTACACGAGGCCTTGGGTACTAGGTTCGACTTCAGTACTGCGTTCCATCCTCAGACAGATGGTTAGTCAGAGAGGGTGATTCAGATACTGGAGGACATGTTAAGAAGTTGTGTAATTGACTTTCGAGGCAGCTGGAAAGACTATTTGTCGCTAGTAGAGTTTGCGTATAATAACAGTTACCAGTCCAGTATTCAAATGGCACCGTACGAGGCGTTATATGGTCGTAGGTGTCGTACTCCTACCTGTTGGACTGAGCTAGGTGAGCAGCGAGTTTTGGGGCCAGAGTTAGTTTCTGATACCGAAGAAAAGGTAAAATTGATTCAAGATCGGTTGAAAAAAGCATCTGATAGGCAGAAGTCTTACGCGGATCTTAAATGCCAAGAGATTGAGTATTCTGTGGGGGACTTCATTTTTCTCAAGGTCTCTCCATGGAAAAAGATACTGAGGTTTGGACGGAAGGGTAAGCTTAGCCCTAGGTTTATTGGGCCTTACCGTGTACTGAAGCGTGTGGAACCAGTTGCCTATCAGCTTGAGTTACCTCCAGAATTAGATAGGATTCATGATGTGTTCCACGTCCATGCTGAGACGTTATCGCTCTGATCCCACACATATAGTGCCAGTCAAAGAGATCGAGGTTAGGCCAGATCTGACCTTCGAGGAGGAGACAGTGCAGATATTGGACCGTGAGGTTAAAGTACTGAGGAAGAAATCAATTCCACTAGTCAAAGTGCTTTGGCGTAATCACAGTTCAGAAGAAGCCACGTGGGAACCTGAGGAGGTGATGTATCGACAATACCCTCACCCATTCTGACCAGGTAAATTTCGAGGCCGAAATTTCTTTTAGGGGGTAGAGTAGTTGTAACACCCCAAAAATATAGGGTCTTTAATTTTGCATGTTCTGACACAAATTGCTTGTGTGCTTTAATGGCTAAGTGATTTGGGTGTGTATGGGAGTGTTTGAGAAGCCTGGGTTCAAGTCTTGACTTTTGCAGAATTTTTAAAATTTGCTCTTAAATGAATCTGGACACTGGCACATAGGTCTTATTAATTATTGTGCTTGTTTGAAGCCACAAAAAGCCTATTTTTGTAGTGGTTGTGGCGTTACAAGTGTGGCAAGGGGTCTGAGGTTCGAGTGTTGGCATTGCATGAGGGGGAGCATTTATTTTGCTGATGGTTCGGCTAGTAGTTGAGTTGCAGTGAAATTCTGATAGATGAGAGGTTGGAGAGATTTGAGGAGTGGATTGTGGCGCAAATCGTGGAGAGGATTGGGGATAGATTTTAGGAGGAAATCAAGGAGTTGGCTTGTGGGGAGAGTTGTGCCGAATTTGGTGTCTAGCTACTCAAAAATTCGGCAGAGACTTCTTTTAGTTTAGTCTTTGTTCGATTTTTTTCTTTTTTTGGCATTTTTTCCTTTCTTTTTTCTCCCTGGCCGAATTGTCCTTTTGTGTCTTGGCATCGTAATTCATTTTGGTCGATTCCTGGTAAGTCAAGTGCCTCTCGGTACCTATTGGGTTCTTCTTTTTTTTTCTCTCTTTTCTCTGCTATTTTTCCTTTTAGCCGAATTCATTCTTCTCCCTTATTTCTCCTTCACCTTTTCTCCTTTCCTCTTTGACTGAGTGGCCGACTCTCTTTTTCTTTCTCTGCTGTGCTAGTTGGTTTGGTAGTGGGCGGCGACCTCTTCTTCTGTTCATAACACTGTGGTAAGTCAAATCCTACATCTCCTCTTTTCCCCTCTATTTTGTTTCTCTGCTTTCCTAATATAGATTGAATGTCATAAATCTTGTCTTGTTATTTCGAAACCCTGTGGATAATAGTCTTTGACAATTGGTGGAGTGTCGATTGCCTTACTTCTTTGCACATCTCTGCTTTCTTCTACGAATACCTCTTTGGCCAAATACTGTGGGGTAAGTAGGTTTGTTTTGTAGTATTGGTCGAATACCCAATCTTCTCTAACTCTAATACTTTGGTCTATGGGCATCAATTCAAGCCTTGTACTAAATGATTATTGCTAATAAAATTCGTCTTATGCGCAGTAAATCGAGAAGAAGGGTGTGATCGTTTTTTAACCAGCGATCTAAGAGTAATAATCGCATAACTATCGGCCAAGGTAAGTGGTGATATCGGTGTGGGGCTTTAGTGTTAATGATCTAAAGGATGAGAGATTGATTGTGTTGGGTGGATTGTAGGCTGATCGCGCATGGGGTAATCTGTTCGTCGCTTAAATAGGTGTATAGTCACACCCCTCTCTTCTGTGAATCGGCAAAAGCCGAAAAGCTGAAACTTCGGCATTTGTGGCCCCACGAGCGTGCGATCGCTCGTGTGGTAAACCGAGCCCACAAATCATGGGCGATATACTGTAGAGGCCACCACGAGCGTTCTCGTGTTCTTGGGTCGATATGAGCCTCGTTTGGCTGAAATGGGCCGTGTGGGCTCGATGGGCTCGTGGGCCCCACATGGATAAAATCCACGATAAGTGGTAGATACTGGAATGGGCTATGTAGTTCGCATAGCCGTGACTAAATTTTAGCTAAATGGGCCACACGAGCGTGTGGGCCCACTTGGGCAGAATAGTAGGCCTTGGGCCCATTTACACTGTTATGATCATTTAGGTTATTTGTGCCACTCGAGGCGACTGTAGACCTTTGGAGCGGTATCTGCAGTTAGACCCAAAAGTAAGTAAAGTGACCAAAATACCCCTAAAGGGTAAAATTACTATTATACCCCTAATAGATGGAAATGACCATTTTACCCCTAGAGTTAGGTTGACTGATAATTGTATGTTATTTGTAAGACTGTACTGAGTAGGACACTTTGCATACACGAACTATTTATGACATGACATACTGCATGGGGTTAGGATTACGATATGGAGGAAGTCTTGTCTTTGGTGGCTCTGCCACATTCATCATTCTCGGTGGCGTTGCCACATATATCACATTCGGCGCTCTGCTTTGCGTTATGTCTTGGCGGCTATCTTTGCGATATTGGTGTCTTTGGCCGGGTGGGTCGATTTTATCCCCACATGGTGTGTTGGTTGGTACGGGTGGTGTGTTGGCTGGATTGGGGTGGGTTGCATACTTGCACCGTCCTGATACTGTATTGGGTTTAGGCCCACATGCTATTCTTATGTGGGCTAAGGCCCACACCGCTGCATATTCTTGAATAGGGCTCGTGCCCGCATCATTCTCGCAAATATTGTTATATACTGACTGACTGATAAGGGATTACATACTGAGTTTTCATAAACTCACCCTTCCCTTTTACTGTGCAGGTAATCCTTAGCCATAGGCGATTTGGTGCTGTGAGGGACTCGGAGTTGGCCACACAATTGCAGCTGTTTTATACTTGTGTTTACTTAAATCTAGAATTTATGTTGGGTTTTTTATGTAATAAGGCCATTGTTATTTGCTTAAGTTTTTAATTGGGCTTTGGTTACTTATTTTTAAACTGCTAGTTTAGAGAAGACGAGTTTTCAAAATAATTACCATTTTTAGAGACACGAAAATTTGGATATTAATTTTTCAAAAGATTCTGCAAATTTAAATCAACTTACTATAACCAGAAAAGCTAATAAGGCACACGTTTGACTAAATAATTTGTTAAACAATAATAAAGAGGTTTTTTAAACTTTGAAGTGAATTTTTACCAGCAAGACAAACTTTCGAAAGACACTTCAATGTTACACGCTAGATTCAGCCATAGCGCTAAGCTGGGTTTGGGGTGTTACAAAGGTGCTGCAATAAGTGAAAACCCCTCTACTAATCATCGATAATACCCTGCTAGTCCCAAAAAACTACGAATCCCGGATACAGTCTTAGGCTGCTTCCAATCCAAGACAGCCTCAATCTTTCGAGGATCGACTCTAATCCCCTCAGCAGAAACCACATGTCTTAGAAACGTTACTTCACGTAACCAGAACTCACATTTACTGAACTTGGCGTACAGTTGTTTCTCTCACAGAATTTGTAGAACCACTCTGAGGTGTTCATCGTGCTCATCCTCAGTCTTCGAATACACTAGTATATCATCAATAAATACGACCACGAACCAATCTAGATAGGGCTGGAACACTCGGTTCATCAGATCCATAAAAGCTGCTGGAGCATTCCTCAGTCCAAATGGCATCACTAGGAACTCGTAATGACCATAGCGAGTCCTAAATGTCGTCTTATGCACGTCAGCTTTTTTAACTCTCAACTGGTGATATCCTGATCGGAGGTCAATCTTGGAGAAAACCGAAGCACCTTGTAACTGATCAAACAGACTGTCTATCCTCGGTAGGGGGTGTCGAAACCATTTTAATAAGTTTGGTAAAAACGGGGATCGACTTTTAAAAACGGATATGGAGTCGCCACCAATCCCTTTTTACTTAGGTGTGATTGGATCACCTTGTAAAACGTTTTATTTTAAAACATTTGATTTTGGTCTACGAAAAAACAAGAAAATGGGTTCGGGAGTCGGTTACGTATGAGGAAGGGTTAGCACCCTCATAACGCCCCAAAATTGGTACCTAATCGATAAAATCAAGTCCTAGTGTTGATTTAATAAAATTTAAAATATGATCTTTTTAAAAACCAAGACTTACCTATTTAAAGAAATAAAATACTATACCCAGTAAGTTAGGATATAGTATTTCCTGACTTCGAAACTAGGCACGTCTTTATTTTAGAAAATTCCTACCTCAAGACACAAAACATCACATCAAGTAAGTTAGGATACAACGCTTTGAATTCTCCAAGAATAAGTTTTTGATTTGAAATTTGTAAATTTCGGTTTTAAAAGAGAAGGGATATCTAATACCTTAAGTTCCACGAGAAAAATCGAAACCCAGTAAGTTAGGGTACAATTCTTCTCGAAGTCCCCAAATATCACATATCACCGTATTTGTTTAAACTATTAGAATAAATTGCTTTAATTCAAAAGGTATTTTTTATAAAAATGGTTTGAGTAAGACATACATTACAACATATATACCAAATATCAGTTTATCATACCTAAAAATTATATTAACAATTACTACTAATGAATAATTAAAGAATAATACGAAATAATAAGTGATGCAAACAATAAAATAATTATACTAAAGCAAAAATATAAAATTGATGGATGAATAACATAAACAAAAGATAAAGATATTAAATAACAAATAAATATAAAGCTTTACATGCATAACAACACAGGATGAATTATTATAGATATTGCAAGTTAAGACATATGGCTTTAAATAAAAATGATATGGAATAATAAAAATGAATCATATATAAAAAAATGAATTAATAATATAAATGATGCGGAGTAATCAAAAATAATATATACATACATAAAAAATTAAAAAATATTGTTAAAGGAATAAATAATATATAACTTTAAATAAAATTACATTTATAATATAATAATCAAATATATATATTGTATAAAAATAAATATATGTTATATAATATAAGTAAATTTTACATAAAATAACATTTTAAAAGTAATATATGATATAATATAATAATACAAAAAAATTTGTATAACATATAGCTAACATACAAATTATAAAATAATATATATAATAATATTAAACCAAATAAAATAATTCATAGTATTAATAATATACATATAAAGATAATATGTAAAAAAATATATATATACGAATTTATATTGGTAATAGATTAATATAATAATAAAATCTAAAAATTTTAATATGATAAAACATTTTAATATAATACTAGAATAATTTAAATTAAAAAATAAAAAAAATAAAGAAACCAGGATTAAATATCAATAAAAATAAATATAAAGGGGTTAAATTAAAACGCGAGCTATATTGCAAGGGATTAATATGGCAATTATGCCAAATTTTCAAAACGACGTCGTTCAAATTTTAATCTTTAAGGAGCCCGAGGGACTAAATTGAAACATAATATAAGTTTTAGGGCTAAATTGCAAATACGAAAAATGCTATTGGACATAATTGTAAATTTGAAAATATGCGGAAGGGCCTATGAAGCAATTAAACCATTTAATAAAAACGCGCGGATCCTCCCTGGGTTTTCGGGTCAACGCGCGGATCTGGCTTTAAAACGACGTCGTTTTAGTCATTAACTGACCATACCAAAACGGCGTCGTTTCTTTAGCGTATATAAATCAAATTTCCAAGAAAAAAATTCATTTGGTCTCTGTGTTTAAAAAAAAAATTCTGAAAACGCTCTCCACAGCCCTCCTCTCCTCTGCCAAAGTCAGGTCATCGGACTCAATGGCCACCGCCCACGCGCCACAGGCGCCGTCGCCTACGGCGGCGCAAAGGTAAAAATCCTTCCTTTTTACTATTTATTCGAATAGAGTAAAAAAAGAAAAATATAAAAATGAATCTGTGACGAGAATCACCTTTATAACAGGTTTGGATGTTTTTATTTCTCTGCAAATCTTTTTGAATCTTTCTGTATTCTCTCTGCTTTGTGTATTTTTTTTGTGCCTGTGTATCTTAGTCTCTCTTTATATTTTTTTTCTTTACAGATTATCATAGGGTTTTTATAACCGTCGAAATGAAAAATAAAAAAGGAAAGAAAATCTTGTCCATATTTGCTGTTGTTTTTCCTTGTCTGTGCAGGTTAGGAGCGACGGAGAATCTAGCGACGATGGAGTGATTCGGGCGCGGATCGTGGAGCGACCGAAGGCTTTGCGTAGGTACGAGAGCTGATTGCAGCGCGAGGTTGGGGCGCTGGCTCTTGCGGCGCTTGCTGTGCATTTGCGGCGCCTAGGGTTTCAGAAACCCTAGGCTAAAACTGTTTAGTGTTGGGCCCCTTTGGGCCGTTTCTATTTTGGGTTTGGGTAGGATTTTGGGTCTGATTTTTGGGCCATCTGTAAGAGGGTTTTGGGCTTATTGGTTTTGGATTTTTGTAAAAGGACTGTTCAAAAACATTGGTTTATTTATTTTTTATTTTGTTTTTCTTTTTCTGAATGGGCCCGGGCAAAATGGGCTGACTACAGCTGCCCCTCTTTGCTCATTATCGTGAAATGAGAATCGAGCAAAGACAACAAAAGGTCTAATTTTGCCCGGTCTCTGCCGAGCCTCGACTTCTTGGTCCTCGCCTTTTCCACTGCAACTTCAACAGTATTGCAAATTCATCTTGATTTCAATTAGTCTGATGTCTTCAATCTGCTTCCTACAACTTCAGGAATGCCAGATCTACTATTTTTCGATCTGCTCCACTGCAAACTCAGGGAGATAAGATCTGATGTTTTTGATTTGCTTCTTGCAACTCCAGGAATGCCAAATCTGCTATCTTCAGTCTACTCCATTGCAACTTCAGGGAGATAAGGCTGAAAGTGTCTTCAATCTGCTTCCTGCAACTCCAGGAAGATGAGATCTTTTGTCTTCAATTTGCTCCACTGCAAATTCAAGGAGACAACATCTGCTATCTTCAGTCTACTCCGCTGCAACTTCAGGGAGATAAGGCTGAAAGTGCTTTTGATCTGCTTCCTGCAACTTCAGGAAGATGAGATCTTCTGTTTTTAGAGATCTTCTATTTTTAGTCTACTCCGCTGCAACTTCAGGGAGATAAGGCTGAAAGTACTTTTGATCTGCTTCCTGCAACTTCAGGAAGATGAGATCTTCTGTTTTTAGTCTACTCTGCTGCAATTTTAGGGAGATAAGACTGAAAATGTCTTCGATCTGCTTCCTGTAACTTCAGGAAGATGAGATCTTCTGCTTTTAGTATACTCCGCTGCAACTTCAGGGAGATAAGACTGAAAATGTCTTCGATCTGCTTCCTGTAACTTCAGGAAGATTAGATCTTTTGTCTTTAGTCTACTCCGCTGCAACTTCAGGGAGATAACATCTGCTATCTTCAGTCTACTCTGCTACAACTTCAGGGAGATAAGGCTGAAAGTGCTTTTGATCTGCTTCCTGCAACTTCAGGAAGATGAGATCTTCTGTTTTTAGTCTACTCCGATGCAACTTCAGGGAGATAATACTGAAAATGTCTTCGATCTACTTCCTGCAACTTTAGGAAGATAAGATCTTCTGTTTTTAGTCTACTCCGCTGCAACTTCAGGGAGATAAGACTGAAAATGTCTTCGATCTGCTTCCTGCAACTTCAGGAAGATGAGATCTTCTACTTTTAGTCTACTCCGCTGCAACTTCAGGGAGATAAGACTGAAAATGTCTTCGATCTGCTTCCTGCAACTTTAAGAAGATGAGATCTTCTGTCTTTAGTCTACTTCGCTGCAACTTCAGGGAGATAAGACTGAAAGTGTCTTCGATCTGCTTCCTGCAACTTCAGGAAGATGAGATCTTCTGTCTTTTGTCTACTCCGCTGCAACTTTAGGGAGATAATACTGAAAGTGTCTTCGATCTGTTTCCTGCAACTTCAGGAAGATGAGATCTGCAAATTCACCGATATTGCTACTCCGTCCACTGAGGGACATGTCCTGTAGCCTCGGTTTAGTATGTTTATGTCACATGACTAAGATGTTATGATCAAATGCTTCTAGCCACATGTAACATGTCATGAAGATGATTCCTTTTAAAGGATTAGGATTAGGATGCAATGATCGGAATGAATCAAATGCTCCTAATGAAATTTGCTATGATACAAAAATGTTATGAGTATGTTTCCTACACTAGGTGTTATCACTCATTTGTTCTTCATTCTTGTTCATCAATCATGTTCTGCTCAACAAGCTTGCCCCATTGTAATATCTAAGTCAACTTCGCTTGAATCTTGAGAACACAAGGCTTGTATCATCCTACCATAATGGGAATTGAAACTTTTTCAATCTAACCCATCTACAATTTTTAGGGTATAAGGTTTATTTCGAATTCAACCCATTCCACCATAATTCAGGGTTTCTTAGTTCATCACACCACCCCCGAATGTTATGACATGATGACATCACTTACTTCCATCAGACCGACTCATTTACTTTGTCCAACTATCAATTGGACAAAGAATTCAAAGAAATAGTCTCTATCCAGACTCTTCTTTCTCAAATATTTCTATACACATGGAAATTCTAAACAATTGTCCTGTTTTGGTTCCTTGTCTTATCTAGAAATTTCCAAAGTAATATGTAGAACTTCTTTTTGTGAAATTATTAGTTCGTCAATCATTATTTCAATGCAACACATTTATGAATAATGGGTAACAAATAAATTGATCTCAAAAAGAGTTAGTTGAATTATCAAAAATACAAAGAAAATTAACCAGGAATATATCTTTGAGAAGAAAAAGAATCCCAAGATAGTAGAATGAATAGGACAAAAATCAGATGCCCTAGATATCGCCGATTGAGCTTCTATATACAAACTTTATGAAGACTGCCTTGAGCCCAACATGTGTTTAGAAGACCCAAAATACTTTGTTGATGCCCCGATATGCAACATTCTTCATTTCATTGTTGATTCAAGTGTAGCAAGATGACTGCGTGTTCATTCAGAATTCGAGCCGCCCTTTTTGGGTTTTCAACTCAAAACCCCTTTGGTCTCAAGGCGCCCTTTGCGGGTTTTCGCCTTGGCCTCTCCTTTTTTTTTTAGAAACTCAAAACGCCCTTTGCGGGTTTTCACTTTAGCCTCTTCTTCTTTTCAAGCAAAATACTCTTTGACTGAGTCAGAGTTCACAGGGTTGGGTAAACTTTTCCCATCCATTTCGGTCAAGATCAGTGCTCCTCCAGAGAAAGCCTTCTTCACCACATATGGTCCTTCCCAATTCGGCATCCATTTTCTTCTGAAATCCTTTTGTATGGGAATGATATTTTTCAATACAAGGTCCCCTTCATGAAACTCTCTTGGGCAAACTTTTTTATCGTAGGCTCGCATCATTCGTTTTTGGTACATCTGACCCTGACGAATAGCCCTTAGCCTCTTTTCTTCAATTAAGTTCAACTGATCATACCGAGCCTGGATCCATTCAGCCTCATCCAACTTTATTTCTAACAAAACTCAAAGAGAGGGTATTTCCACTTCAATAGGTAGAACTACCTCCATCCCATAGACCAACGAGAAAGGCGTTGCCCCAGTAGAGGTTCTGACGAACGTCCGATAAGCATAGAGTGCAAACGGTAGTTTCTCGTGCCAATCTTTATAAGTCTCAGTCATCTTCCCTACTATCTTCTTGATATTTTTGTTGGCCGCTTCCACTGCCCCATTCATTTTTGGACGATACGGAGACGAGTTATGGTACTTGATCCCAAATTGATTACAAATTTCTGCTATCATGCTGTTATTCAAATTCAGCGCGTTATCTGATATGATCCTCTCGGGCATCCCATATCGACAAATGATCTCTTTTTTCAAGAAACGAGTAATTGCTGACTTAGTGACGCTAGCATATGAAGCAGCCTCTACCTATTTCGTGAAGTAGTCAATTACCACGAAGATGAATTGATGTCCATTCGAAGCTTTTGGTGAGATTGGTCCAATAACATCCATGTCCCACATGAAAAATGGCCATGGGGAAGTCATAACGTGCAAAGGTGACGGAGGCACATGAATTTTATCTCCGTAAATCTGGTATTTATGACATCTCTTAGCATAGTTGATACAATCACCTTTCATGGTGGACCAATAATATCCAAATCTCATTATCTGTCTAGCCATTGTGAATCCATTAGCGTGTGTTCCACAGACGCCCTCATGAACTTTCTCTAGGATCTTCCTAGCTTCAACTGCATCAACACATCTCAATAATAATTGATCTTTTCTCTTTTTGTACAAGATATCCCCGTCTAAAATATAGTCAGAGGCCAATCTTCTTAAAGTTCTTTTCTCATTCTCAGTGGCATGCTCCGAGTATTCACGATTTTTCACGTATCGTAACACATCCTGATACCAAGGGTGATCATCTTTTTCCTCCTCTTCCACATTATAACAATGAGCTGGAACTTCAAAGATACTCATCTGAATAGGTCTCATATCCTCTGGTCTGTTTACTTTGATCATAGAAGCCAGGGTCACCAAAGCATCTGCCATCTGGTTTTCATCGCGTGGGAGATAATTGAAAGTAATGTCATCAAACTCCTCAATCAATCCCAAAACTATTTTTCAGTAATCAATTAGTTTGGGATCTCTTGTCTCCCACTCTCCTTTAAGCTGGTAGATTACTAAGGCAGAATCTCCATATACTTCTAGCACTCTGATCTTACGTTCTAAGGCTGCTCGAATTCCCATGATGCAGGCTTCATATTCCGCCATATTATTTGTGCAATCAAAATCCAATTTGCATGTGAATGGATAATAATCACCACTAGGGGATACCAAGACTGCCCCAATTCCATTTCCCACAGCATTTGACGCTCCATCAAAATTTAGCTTCCACGAAAAATCTTCAGTATTTTCCACATACATCAGCTCTTCATTTGGGAAATCAAAGCTCAAAGGTTCATAATCCTCCAAAGCTCTGCTAGCCAAAAATTCTGCTACTGCACTCCCTTTTATAGCCTTTTGGTTCACATAGACTATATCGAATTCAGACAGCAAAATCTGCCACCTAGCCATCTTTCCATTCAAAGCAGTAGACTCCAGCATATACTTTAACGGATCAAGCTTCGAAATCAACCAGGTAGTATGATATAGCATGTACTGCCTCAATCTCCGAGTTGTCCAAATCAAGGCACAACATAATTTTTCGATCGACGAATATCTCATTTCACAATCAGTGAACTTTTTACTGAGATAGTATATTGCCTTTTCTTTCCTTCCTGACTCATCATGTTGGCCAAGCACACATCCCATGGAGTTATTGAATACTGACAAATACAGTATCAATGGTCTATCTGGATTAGGTGGAGACAATACCGGGGCATTTGACAGATATTGTTTGACTTTGTCAAAAGCTTTTTGGCACTCATCGTCCCATACACCTTGGTTGTGTTTCTTGAGAAGATGAAATATGGGATCACATTTCTCAGTTAATTGTGAAATAAATCGAGCAATGTAGTCTAATCTTCCGAGAAAGCCTCGAACTTCCTTTTGAGTGCGTGGTGGAAACAATTCTTGTATTGCTTTGACCTTGTTTGAGTCAACTTCGATTCCTCTCTCGCTGACCATAAAACCTAATAATTTCCCTGACCGAGCTCCAAAAGTACACTTTGCCGGGTTGAGCTTCAATTGAAATTTTCTCAACCTCAAAAACAATTTTTTCAAAACCTCAATGTGTTCCTTTTTTGTTCGAGATTTGGCGATCATGTCATCAACATACACTTCAATCTCTTTATGCATCATGTCATGGAATAAGGTTACCATGGCCCTCTTATTTGTTGCTCCGGTATTCTTTAGCCCAAATCGCATCACCTTATAACAAAAGGTACCCCATAAGGTTATGAAAGTATTTTTCTCCATATCCTCAGGGTGCATCTTGATCTGATTGTATCCCGAAAAATCATCCATGAAGGAAAATAGTGAGTATCCAGCTGTATTATCCACCAACGTGTCAATATGAGGCAAAGGGAAATTGTCCTTTGGGCTAGCTTTATTTAAGTCCCTATAGTCCACACACATCCGGACCTTTCCGTCCTTCTTAGGGACAGGAACAATGTTGGCAACCCACTCTGAGTACTTGACCACTTGTAGAAAACCAGCATCAAACTGTTTATGGACCTCTTCTTTTATTTTCAACACTACATCAGGCCTCATCATTCGTAGCTTTTGCTGAACTGGCTTGTACTCTTTTCTTATGGGAAGGCGATGTACTACAATATCAGTGCTTAGTCCGGGCATATCTTGATATGACCATGCAAAGACATCTTTGAATTCCCGTAGTAACTCAACAAGGTCTTGTTTTGTCTCCTCGGCTATGCGCGTCCCAATTTTCACAACCTTTCCTTCCTCCAAGGCTATGTTCTCTATCTCCTCCTGATGGGGTAAGATCTGTTTCTCCTCCTACTTTACCATTCTTAACAAATCTGGAGATAAATCACAATCTCGGTCACCTTCAAAATCCTGAGATTCCTCTAAACATATGTCTTGCTCAAAGTGGACCTCTGGATCTGTATTATCGTTGCTCACATCATTAATATCTAGGGACCTGTGATGGGTACCAAAGAATGTACAAAGAATAAATGAATTCGAGAACAATTATTCACATGATATGAATGAGAAATAAAAAATTTAGAATAAAATTAGAAAGTCAAAAGAATAAAAAGAAAGAATATTTGCACAGGTTAATTATCAAAAATATATTTTATTAAAGCAATAATTTCTGAACATGAGCCTATTTCACAAAAGAAATCTTATTGTTCCTAGGCTAAAAAACAACAAGAGCTTTCTGAATACTACTCTGTATAATCTCTAAAAACTATAGGAAGTTCCTCTGCAGTCCAATTGTTCAAAACACTTCCAGGTTCATAAGGGCGAATGCTCAACAGGTTTCTTTGTTCAACTTCTTCCACGTGTATGGCATTGATGTGAGGACTTTCCAATAACCCTCTCTCAAGGTGAATTATCCCTTCGGATACAAAGGTCTGGGATATGTGGGGGAATGTCATCGATTCCCACTGGACTTCTTCCCCATTCAACTGTGCTCTCCTTCTTTCTTGCTTTTTCTCAATTTCCTTCTTCCTTTGTTTGACATCCGGCCTGAAACCCAAGCCAAAACGGTCTCTCTTTTCTTTTAGCATTGGCACTTGAACTTCCCCTTGGAGATGTCTGCCCAGTCCTTTTCCTGGTAAGGCTCCTTTCCCCACCATCATTTGTAAACCCATCCTCGTGGTCCTGGATATCTTCGGCACTATAACCTCATTCCCTTCCAAAATAAATGTCGCATTCACGAACTCTAAAGATCGGAAAGAGCATTCAGTTGCTTCATCACTTGCCTCTAAATATGGCGTGCTGTTGGTAACAGTGGCTATGATGTCCTCCTCTGCGTTTATGGTAACTAGTCGACCTTCTGTCACCAACTTCAATTTTTGGTGCAGCGATGAGGGCACTGCTCCTGTCGAATGAATCCAGGACCTTCTCAGCAAGCAATTTACGAGGGCTTGATATCCATCACCAGAAAATCCACTTCATACGTGTTTGGCCCAATCTGCAATGGTATATCAATTCTTCCCATCACTCTTCTCTCGGTGCCATCAAACGCTCTCACTATATTCTGGCATGTCTTCATGTGAGAACTGTCTATCGACAACCTCTTCAGTGTCGACAACGGTATGACATTCAAAGCTGATCCATTGTCGATTAGCACACTCGGTAGATTATATCCCTTACAACGAGTAGTTATGTGTAGGGCCTTGGTCGATCCCATACCTCCAGGTGGAATTTCATCGTCACTGAAGGAAATAAAGTTATCAGTACTTATGTTACTAACTAATCGGTCAAGTTTATTGACATATATATCTTTAGTAACGTAAGTCTCGTTCAACACTTTCATCAATGCCTCACGATGTACTTCCGAACTTAAAAGTAAGGCTAGCACTGATATGCGAGCCGATTGCTTGCGCAGCTGCTCTACCAAGCTGTATTCACTATGCTTTAAGAATTTTAAAAATTCTTTAGCTTCTTCGTCCTTCACGGGTTCATTGATCAGCGCCTCAGCCTCTTTCTCCTACTCAACTTCCAAGGTTTTAGCTTTCACAGGCGCAGTTCTGACGTTTAACGAGTCATAACGCCTTCCACTTTGTGTGTAGAATCTCTCACCTTGAACCTCCTTGGAAGTGCTAGCTGAGTTTTCTGCTCCCGGTGTCGTCACATTACAGTCGTAATTCCATGGTACCATCTTATTACCCTTGTAAGGAAAGGAAACAGGTTTCTGGATTACAACTTTAGGCGCAAATTGTGCTCCGCCTTCTGTATTTCTCGGTCAGAAAATTATGATCCTCGGATAATTGACCTTTTGCTTTGTCAATTCTTCTTCAGTTGCACATACGTTTCTTTCCTCTAAGCCTTCTTTATAAAACTCCAATTCCTTATTGTCTACAAGGCTCTGTATCAGGACCCTAAACTCAGTACATTCCTGGATACCATGTCCCTCTGTTTTGTGGAACTCACAGTAGTTCCTTGATTCTTCACCTCTTTCCTCAGAACTTAATTTTATCAGTCCCCATCTTACCATTTCCCTCCAAACCATTCTCAATGAAGTTTTTACTTCTGAGACATCTCATTTAATCTGTTTCATGACATTTTCCCCAATCGCATTTATCCCCTTATCTCCATGATTGGGTAATGGGTTCTCCGCACTGGGTGTATCATCAAACTTGACAATCCCCATGTTGATGAGCCTCTCAACTACCTTTTTTAAGGTAGTGCAATTTTCTATTGAATGCCCCGCTATTCCTGCGTGGTAATCACAATGAGCGTTGGAGTCATACCATTTAGGATATGGGGGTTGTAATGGCTGTAGATAATATGGGGACACTACGCGTGCCTCGAATAAAATTTGATATAGCTCCTTATACGTCATTGGGATTGGCGTAAATTGGAGCTTTTCAAAATTTTTTCTAGGGCCTAATTCTTGTCTTGTCGACCCTTGTTGCCCGGCAGTAACTACTTTCGGCTGGTTAATAGTAACTGCCTTTGAGTACCCTTTGTTGAATGTAATCGTATTGTTCACCCCATTATCCTTTTTCCTAGGAGTTGATCTTCTAGTGGTTTCTCCTGCTTCAATCTTACCACCCCTTATGGCATTTTCTATCATTTCCCCTGCCATCACTATATCCGCGAAGCTTTTAGTGGTGCTTCCTATCATATGGGTGATAAAAGGTGCCTTTAAAGTGTTGATAAACAGCATGGCGGTTTCCTTCTCTAAAAGAGGTGGTTGAACTTGCATGGCAACTTCCCTCCATATTTGCGCGTATTGCCTGAAGCTTTCATTCGATTTCTTTTCCATGTTTTGCAACATGATTCTATCAGGCGTCATGTCTGTAACATGATTATACTGCTTCATGAAGGCTTGAGCTAAGTCTCTCCAGGAGCTAATGTTAGGGCGGCTGAGTTCATTGTACCACCTGGATGCTGCCCCCACTAAACTATCTTGGAAATAATGAATCAAAAGTTGATCATTGTTCACATAACCAGTCATGCATCTACAGAACATAGTGATGTGGGCTTCAGGGCAACTAGTCCCATTGTATTTCTCAAATTCTGGCATCTTGAATTTATGAGGAAGCACCAGATCCAGGACCAAACTCAAGTCCTTTGCGTCAATACCATGATGATGGTCGGCATTTTCCAAAGCCTTGAATTTTTCTTCCAACCATCTACAGCGATCCTCTAACTGCCTCGAGGATTCAGTTCTTGTGCCTTCCCTTTCTGCTATATCCAAATCAGGGATAACGGGGTTAGCAGGGTTATCTCTTGGGTTAGATCCTGAGCCCATTTGGAAATTCATGGGTGGTCTAGTATCAGCTTGCCCCTGTTGAGGCCTAACCGTGACAGATGGCCTTTGGGGATATTCTTCAGGCTATGCTGGCGCATGTGGTGGGGTAAAACTCGGAGGAATGCCTTCGCTCTCTTCTCCTGTAATTACCATGGTACCTTTTCCTTTGTCCATTTCCCCACTCAGCATTTGGGCCATTTGAGCCATCATATTCCTTTGAGCCTCCAACATTTGGTCTCTCATCTCTTGTTGGATTTTTTCCATTTGGTCTTGCATCTGGTCTTGCATATCTCTTTGGAATTGTTCCAGTCTTTGATCCATTTTCTTTGATTTGGCACGTGTACCGTGAGGATGTTCAGCTTCCAGATTTCCCTTCTCTCTCTCTAAATAATTTCAACTAATTAGACTCTCTCTATATATTTGAATGCATATGATGTTATGTAATGCAAATGCATGAATGCAAAGAGGCATCGATTCTGATTCAACTTCATTTTTGAAAACTTTATTAGAAAACAAAATCCTTTACATAAAACAGACTATAAATATGCTTTCGCCCTAAGTCCTAAAGTTTTGATTTTCCCAAGCAATGAAGCTAGCTCTTGACTACGATCTAAATGTAGCTCATACTTCACGCTCAATGTATCCGCCTGTGCTGCCAAAGTCTGTAGGTGATCAGCTACCTCTCGAATCTAGACTATTGCTTCACCCATGAGATAATCCCGACTTCTAACTTGATCATGAGAATGATGAAGCTCCTCCTTCCAATGCCCTTCTCTTATTTCAAGAAGCTCGATCCAAAGTTCACAACTGTGCAATGTTGATTCTAACTCTTCAATCTTACTCTTCATTTCCTCAATCTTGTTCAGACTTGACTTTAGCTCGATCACAGAATTACGGCTTCGATGGTGATGAAGGGATCGTCCAAGTTCAGCTACTCTAGCTTTTAATTCATCCTTTTCACTTTGACTTTCTGACAAACTCTTCTCTAGGGCCTCATTTTGCGCTTGCATTTCTTGAAATTTCCTCCTCCAATAGTCAGCTTTGGCCTTTTCCTCCTGGACCTCTTGTTGCCATTGTTCCGAAGTCTTACCCAATCCAGCGTTCTTCATCGTCAGCCGTATCTTCTTATATTCTATCTTCAAATTGTCTCGATCTTCCTCTACCTTCCTCTTTTCTTTTCTTACTTTCTCGGCTTTTGATTTCTGAACATCCACATCTAGCCTCAAGTACATCTTCTCTTCTTCCAACTTCTTTATCCTTTTTCTGAGCTCTGAATTCCTCCTTTCAAAATCTTGTTTTATCATCTCCAATTCTGATGGGACCACACGTAAAAAATCTTCGATCGATCGAGCATCTTCTGGCACAGGGATATTATCATTGACTCTTCTACTCCACCATCCACTATACTCTGAAGTCGTCGTTGGGCTTACATCCACTCTCTTCATGCGATGAGTCTGGTTCCAAGCACTTGAAATCTCCTTAACCCTTTTCTTGTAGCTATCCCCTTTATACGAAAACTCACTTTGAGCTAATCCGTGTGTAGCCGGTACAAACTACCTTGTTCTGAATTGCCTTAATACGAGCAAATGAGCATATCCAATGGCTCCCCAAATTCCAAGTAGAGGGACCTAATCAAAACTCCCACACCGATACAGAACTTCATTAGGAACCATCCAGTGAGCTCTCCACTCAACATCTTCTTCTCGGAGATTTTGTAGAAGTGCTATCCAATTTTCTTCGGCTATGTCGTCTCTCCTTGGGGTGGCCACTATCTCTTTTAATGGAGAGTAATTTTCTGAGAAGACCTAATAAGAAACCTTGTCCACTCTCCAAAAGTGACTATGGAACCAAGCCAACAATAACTGTGCACATCCTATGAATCTGCCTTCCCCAGCTCTCCTGCATGCACTCAATGACCGAAATGTTTCCACCAAGATCGTAAGAACAGGTGTGACTTACTTGTCAAGTCGATTAAAAATATCTGAGACAGCTTCATCTACGTATCCCAATGCCCTAGGGAAGATCACTAATCTATATATACTCAAAGCAAATACATTGACTTTCTTTTTCATATCAGGATGCTCTAAAATCAAATCTTTCAAAGCTTTCCACGAGATGCACTTATACTCACCTTTTTGTTTGATTCTGGCTGTAACCCACTATTCGTTCATCCACGTAATATTCATCAGTTTCCTCACAAAGGTTGGAACATTAGGAGCCCTAGAGTAAGCTTTATCAACTTGAATCTTAGGACATCGCAATAGAGCTGTATACTCCTCTACCGTAGGCATCAAATCAACTCTTCTGAAAGTAAAGCAACTATATGCAGAGTTCCAATATTGGGAGATGGCTCGAAATAGGTGTTCATCTACTTTAATGTCCAACAGGTACGGAAAATCCCCATAGCTGCGGAAAAACAGATGTTTGGTCTCGTTAATCCACTGATCCCATATCTCCCTTAATTCCTGAAGATTGTTCTGCGTCACACTGATGCGAGTGTAGTCCCATAGCTCTGATTTGTACCCTTCGGCTAAGCTATCTCCTTTTCCTAACTGTGTTTGCTCTGACCACCTACGGACGGTTGCATTGTCCTCTACTTTATCAAGGAATTCGTTCTCCATAACCAGCTTTCTAATTTAGAAATTGACCATAAATTAATACCTCTTTAAAATATGAAATGACATGCAACACAATAAAACACAATCAATTAGTAATATGAAGTAAAATATAAAGCAAATAATCAAATGCATATCTGGGTGATTGCTAAGGTTTTGGTATAGATCTACCTAGGGTAAGCACTTAGGTTTTCTATATGTGGTTTAGCTCTAAAGTTGAGGTACCTGAACCAGCAGATTCCTCAATCCTCACCCATTATAGGCTCATATGGATCGAGTTCAGTTCAGGGGAATACATTTCCCTATGGCTGCACGGAGATGAAAATCTCACGAAGACATAGGTACGAATATATCCCGAAAGCGGTTCACTATCCTGTACGGAGGTGAAAACCTCACGAAGGAGTAGCTTCTCGCTCCCACTTAAGGGTACGACCACAACGGTCATGCAATGCAATGTAGAGATATTTTATAAAAATAGAACCACATGCAACAAAAAGGATCATAATTTTTAAACCAGATTTTTAAATTCAGACATAAGGACATGAAATTATCGATTTTACGGCTTGACTCTCTTATATGTCCCCAGCGGAGTCGCCAAGCTGTCGAAACCATTTTAATAAGTTCGGTAAAAACGGGGATCGACTTTTAAAAATGGATATGGAGTCGCCACCAATCCCTTTTTACTTAGGTGTGATTGGATCACCTTGTAAAACGTTTTATTTTAAAACATTTGATTTTGGTCTACGAAAAAACAAGAAAACGGGTTCGGGAGTCGGTTACGTATGAGAAAGGGTTAGCACCCTCATAATGCCCCAAAATTGGTACCTAATCGATAAAATCATGTCCTGGTTTTGATTTAATAAAATTTAAAATATGATCTTTTTAAAAACCAAGACTTACCTGTTTCAAAGAAATAAAATACTATACCCAGTAAGTTAGGATATAGCATTTCCTGACTTCGAAACTAGGCACGTCTTTATTTTAGAAAATTCCTACCTCGAGACACAAAACATCACATCCAGTAAGTTAGGATACAACGTTTTGAATTCCCCAAGAATAAGTTTTTGATTTGAAATTTGTAAATTTCGGTTTTAAAAGAGAAGGGATATCTAATACCTTAAGTTCCACGAGAAAAATTGAAACCCGGTAAGTTAGGGTACAATTCTTCTCGAAGTCCCCAAATATCACATATCACCGTATTTGTTTAAACTATTTGAATAAAATGCTTTAATTCAAAAGGTATTTTTTATAAAAATGGTTTGAGTAAGACATACATTACAACATATATACCAAATATCAGTTTATCATACCTAAAAATTATATTAACAATTACTACTAATGAATAATTAAAGAATAATACGAAATAATAAGTGATGCAAACAATAAAATAATTATACTAAAGCAAAAATATAAAATTGATGGATGAATAACATAAACAAAAGATAAAGATATTAAATAACAAATAAATATAAAGCTTCACATGCATAACAACACAGGATGAATTATTATAGATATTGCAAGTTAAGACATATGGCTTTAAATAAAAATGATATGGAATAATAAAAATGAATCATATATAAAAAAAATGAATTAATAATAAAAATGATGCGGAATAATCAAAAATAATATACATACATAAAAAGTAAAATATATTGTTAAAGGAATAAATAATATATAACTTTAAATAAAATTACATTTATAATATAATAATCTAATATATATATATATATATTGTATAAAAATAAATATATGTTATATAATATAATTAAATTTTACATAAAATAACATTTTAAAAGTAATATATGATATAATATAATAATACAAAAATTTTGTATAACATATAGCTAACATACAAATTATAAAATAATATATATAATAATATTAAACCAAATAAAATAATTCATAGTATTAATAATATACATATAAAGATAATATGTAAAAAAAATATATACGAATTTATATTGTTAATAGATTAATATAATAATAAAATCTAAAAATTTTAATATGATAAAACATTTTAATATAATACTAGAATAATTTAAATTAAAAAATAAAAAAATAAAGAAACCAGGATTAAATATCAATAAAAATAAATATAAAGGGGTTAAATTAAAGCGCGGGCTATATTGCAAGGGATTAATATGGCAATTATGCCAAATTTTCAAAACAACGTCGTTCAAATTTTAATCTTTAAGGAGCCCGAGGGACTAAATTGAAATAGAATATAAGTTTTAGGGCTAAATTGTAAATACGGAAAATGCTATTGGACATAATTGTAAATTTGAAAAAATGCAGAAGGGCCTATGAAGCAATTAAACCATTTAATAAAAACAGGCGGATCCTCCCCAGGTTTTCGGGTCAACGTGCGGATCTGGCTTTAAAACGACGTTGTTTTAGTCATTAACTGACCATACCAAAACAGCATCGTTTCTTTAGCGTATATAAATCAAATTTCCAAGAGAAAAATTCATTTGGTCTCTGTTTTTTTTAAAAAAAATTCTGAAAACGCTCTCTACAGCCCTCCTCTCCTCTGCCGGAGTCAGGTCATCGGACTCAATGGCCACCGCCCACATGCCACTCGCGCCGTCGCTTACGGCGGCGCAAAGGTAAAAATCCTTCCTTTTTACTGTTTATTCGAATAGAGCAAAAAAGAAAAATATAAAAATGAATCTGTGACGAGAATCACCTTTATAATAGGTTTGGATGTTTTTATTTCTCTGCAAATCTTTTTGAATCTTTTTGTATTCTCTCTGCTTTGTGTATTTTTTTTGTGCCTGTGTATCTTAGTCTCTCCATATATTTTTTTTCTTTACAGATTATCATAAGGTTTTTATAACCCTCGAAATGAAAAATAAAAAAGGAAAAAAAATCTTGTCCATATTTGCTGTTGTTTTTCCTTGTCTGTGCAGGTCAGGAGCGACGGAGAATCTGGCGACGATGGAGTGATTCGGGCGCGGATCGTGGTGCGACTGAAGGCTTTGCGTGGGTGCGAGAGCTGATTGCGGCGCGAGGCTGGGGCGCTAGCTCTTGCGGCGCTTGTGCCTAGGGTTTCAGAAACCCTAGGCTGAAACTGTTTAGTGTTGGGCCCCTTTGGGCCGTTTCTGTTTTGGGTTTGGGTAGGATTTTGGGTTTGATTTTTGGGCCATCTGTAAGAGGGTTTTGGGCTTATTGGTTTTGGATTTTTGTAAAAGGACCGTTTAAAAACATTGGTTTATTTATTTTTTTATTTTGTTTTTCTTTTTTTGAATGGGCCCGGGCAAAATGGGCTGACTACAGGGGGTACTTATTCTTTATGGTCAACTTGTTCAGTTACCGGTAGTCAATACACATACGCATGGATCCATCCTTCTTTTTCACGAACAGAACTGGTGCTCCCCACGGAGTCACACTAGGGCGGATGAACCCACGATTCAGTAACTCTTGAATTTGAGCCTTAAATTCCACAAGCTCCTTTGGTACCATCCTATAAGGGGCGATGGACACTGGAGCTATACCAGGAAGGAGCTCAATCCCGAACTCCACTTCAGGATTCAGAGGTAACCCAAGTAGTTCTTCAGGAAAAACATCCGGAAAGTCCTTAACCGTCTTGATATTTTTAACCGAAGAATCTCCCGAATCTGAAACAATGATGTAGGCTAGATACGCCTCACATCCCTTACGAACCAACTTATCGGCCCTCAATGCAGAAACCACATTCGATAAGCAGTTCTGATGCTCCCCAATTAAGACCACCTCGCTGTCCTCCTCAGTTCTTAGTACAACCCTTTTTGTGGCACAATCTAAGATCACTCGGTGTTTGACTAACCAGTCCATTCCTAGTATTAAATCAAATTCTCCAAAAGGTAGTTCCATCAGATCAGCCAAAAAGATAGCTCCTTGAACCTCTAGAGGAACATCTCTAAACAGTTTGTTAACCCCTATTGACTGCCCCAACGGACTCAATACAGTAACCACACTCGCAGTGCTCTCAACCAATATACCCAAGTTTTCAGATACGGAACAAGCTATATAAGAGTGAGTGGATCCTATATCTATCAGTGCAGTATAAGGTATATTATAAATAAAGAACGTACCCGTATTGATGTCTGGAGCATCTCCATCCTCTCGGCGACATACAGTATAAACTAGAGCCGGCTGCCTCACCTCAGTATGACCAGCACCTCTACCCGGTGCTCTCTGACCAGGCCCAAACCATTACCACCTCTGGCCTGACCACCGCCTCTCACTGGCTGCTGAACAACCCTCGTTGGCTGTGCAGTATTATTACCCGGAGCTTACATCTGATCGGCCCTCCGTGGACAATCCCTAATACGGTGCTCCAAAGAATCGCACCTCAAGCATGCCCCAGTTCTTTTCCAACAATCGCCCAGATGGCATCTATCACAATCAGTACATGGCAGTTGTCCGGTAGCAGCAATAGAAACCCCAACTCTAATTGGCCCATCAACACTGGCCTTTTTCTTATGCCTCTGAATGGAACTCGAGGGCTCCGAATCCCTCTTATTCCTACCTCTCTCTCTGTTCTGGCGCTCAGTGCGCTTCACTTTCTCGGCGATCTTCGCCTTATCGACCAGTACAGCATAGTCTCGCTCCCTCTACGGAGCTATCAGTACCCTCAGATTATCCCTGAGGCCATCCTCAAAGCGAACGCATCTCTCATACTCAGTCGCCACCATACCACGCGCATAGCGGCTTATTCGTAGAAATTCGGCCTCATACTCGACCACTAATCTATCACCTTGGGTCAAATTCAGGAACTCTCTCCTACGAGCATCCACGTAACTGGCCCCCACATACTTCCCCTAGAAGGCGGTCTTATAGAACTCCCAGGTCAGTCGGCCGGGCTGAGTGCCCTCCTTAACCGTAAGTCACCACTGGTAAGCCTCATCTCTCAACAGTGACACTGCACCCTTTAGTTTCTGCTCCGGGATGTAGTCCAGGTTGTCCATAATTCTCTCTGTGCCATCTATCCAGTACTCAACCACATTAGTGGCAACTCCAGCAATACTCCTAAAAATCTCGACTCCATTGGACCGGAGTTGTTCCGTAACCGACCTTCAGCCTCCAGCTCTAGTATTGGGCCCAGCGACCCTATCCAGAATCCTTAACATGGCTTGGAATGCGATGCGTCGTCCCGGCCGCTCTCGATCATGAGACCAGTCTCGATCCACAGTGAAGCCGACGTCTCACTAGTTTCAAAATTAGGTATGTGGCCAGATGACGAGGATCCAGCTCGAGTACCTCTACGGCCTCTACCAAGGCCTCTTGTACCCTGTCTGCAAGTACCTCTCATGCTCATTGTCTAAGCGTGATTATTTGTATTAACAGTTTTATGCGTCAATTTACAGTTCTAGTGTTTATTAACGGGTATTTTATGAAATCAATATCAGAAGTGTAAAGTTTATTTTCGTACAATGCAGTGTCTATCGGTTTTACTACAGTATCAGTATACACTAACTTGAGTGTTTTCAGTACAGTCTATCTATAGTAGTCTTGGTACATACTATCTATAGCATTTTCAGTTTTTAAACAGATAACAGTTTAGAGGACTTACAGGATCGGCGCTGAAGACTCGATGTGCCACACATTTAGTAAAAATGTTTCACGTCATTTAAAAATCAATTCTCAGAGAATCAAATCTTAAAACCCAAATCCACAGCAGATTTTTATAACCTGGCTCTGATACCACTAAATGTAACACTCCAAACCAGTTTAAATGTTATGGCTGAATCTGGCGATGTCACATGGTAGTGTTTTTCGAAAAAGTGAGTTGCCGTTAAAAGCCTCTTTTATATAACCACTTTACATTATCTTATGTTAATTCTAGCATGTGTTGTTCAGTTTCAAAATGTAATTCATTATCACAAAGTTATTCTCTTTCAAAACGCTAATAATTTTCAAAACGTCACTTATAGCGGAAGCTTTTAAAAATAGTTTGCGTATTTGAGTGTATTTTGTTAAAACGTTTGATTCTTTTTTAAAACTCAATTATCCCTACTACTAGCAGTTATAAATCAAAACAATAAAAATCCCAAATTAAAAATAAAATTCAAAAGAGGCCATTATTACAGTAAACTACCCCCAAAATAAAAATAAAATTATAATTAAGTACTAAATCGAATTAAATCGGTCGTGTGGCCACCGCTGAGTCCTCTGTCGCACCGATCCGCCTATGTCTGGGGATTACATGTACTGCCAAATCAGAAGGGTAAGTTTACGAAAACTCAGTGTGTAATCCCATATAAAGCAAATAGACAAAAAGCAATCACAGTCTGGGCCTAAGCCCTTTTCAGTATCAGATTCAGTTTCAGTTAGGGCCTTAGCCCATCTCAGTACAAGTGCAGTCATGCATTAGGGCCTTGGCCCATTACAGTATCAGTAAACAGTACAGTATCAGATATGAAATGACAAAGTCCTACCCAGCCAGCCTCTACACTCCATCTCTGTCCAACCCTACACTCCATGTGTGGATATAATTAACCAACCTATCCCTACACTCCAAGTAGTACCGACGGCGGCACTAAACAGTAATATACAGCTGAGCTACCAGTAAGTTAGGCTCGAAGCCTTTCAGTACACTTCCTCCGATCAATATAACCCATCCCCATGCAATGCATCATACAATTATGTCATGCCAAATCATAGTATCATACATATATTTGGTACAATTTTAACAGCATGCTCAATATACAGTCATACATATATATACACACCGTATAAGGGTATAATGGTCATTCAATCATTTCAGTCAATCAGGGGTCTAAGTATGCTTACCGATCCTTCAGTAGGTTCATAGTCGTCTCGAGCGACTCGTACAACCTTAGCAGCAAAACAGTGAAAATGGGCCTACATGCCCATGTTGTCACCCGTGTGGGCCCACACGGCCTAACTCGGCCTGGCCCATGCATCACACATAGCCTGCCTCGTCGACTACATGCCCGTGTTTGGTCACACGGCCTGCCACACGGGCGACCACACGCCCGTGTGGTGTCGACAGTCTCATTTTTTGACTTTTTGCCGATTATCGATTTTCAACATAGATTACACACCTGACACGATTTTTGTACACAAATGCTCCTGATGTAAACAGCACCTGAAGCGAAAATTCCATGTCCAAAATCAGTCACGCTTAAAACTAATACCATTAAAACAACAACAATCAAACTCCAATTATGTTGCTTACCCCTACCGCTCCAAAAGATGTTGCCTACGATTCCGCAGGTAGACCAAATTTGTTGTGATTTGTTGCTACCAAATCACAATTCGACACAACAGAGAGTTAGGAACTTAACAGATTAACAAATAAAAACTTCTCCAAATCATTTGAGCATAACTTCCCCCTTACCGAAAGACTTACCAACCGAATACAGCCCACGTTGAACAGGAATAACTAATTAAGGGAGAAGTCGACAGAAAATGGAGAATGAGGGGGAGTCAAGAATTCGGCCAAGGGAAATAGAGAAGAACCAACGCCAATTTTCCCTTTTCAGAGAGAAACCAAAAATTTAGAGTGGAGAAAGAACAAGAATTCGGCGAAGGTTTTTGGAAAAAAGAGAGAAACTAAGGTGAGTAAATTAACAAAAGAAAATGAATTGGTAGGGACAGGAAGTAGAAAATCGGCAGTAAAAGGGAGGTGTATGGGGAAGCAACGGCAGCAAAGGGAGGAGTTTGGGGAAGCAAACAATTCGGCAGAAAGAACACACAAAAAAAAAGAAAATGGAGAGAAAGCCAATCCCAAGCCGAAATTTTGAGAAAAATGAATTCAAACTCGGCACCAACTCTCATCATATCCCTAAAACTTCTCTTCAAAATCCTCACTACTAACCCACCATAATCCCTTTAACCACCAAAACCAACCCTCATTCAAACACTTCAGTATTTCAGCTGGACCGAAATACCTACACGGCACACGCAGTATAATAAGTCATCTATTTGCGCAAAGACTTGAACCCCAAACCTCTTGCCCATTTGCATTCCACTTAACCACCAAACCAGCAGGCCCATTCTGACATATTTTACCAATATCTATTTATAAGCTTACCGGCTAGAGATAGGGGTTTGTTCATTTAAAAACAAAAATTTGCCCAAGCTAATGCTTGAAATTGAGGCCTCTCATACACTTCCCAGAATACTTAACCACTGAAGTAGATACACAGTTGTGTCACAAACATACGAAAATAAATATATAAGAGATTTTTGGGGTGTTACAACTCTACCTCCCTAAAAGAAAATTTCGGCTTTAAAATTTTACCTGATCAGAACAGATGAGGATACTGCTGTCGCATCGCATCCTCAGACTCCCACGTGGCCTCCTCAGAGCTATGATTACACCAAAGAACCTCAACCAGTGGGATGGATTTTCTCCTCAGAATCTTTACGTCGCGATCCAATATCTGAACTGGCTCTTCCTCGAAAATCAGATCTGGTCTAACCTCGATCTCCTCCACTGGAACAATATGCGTTGATCAGAGCGGTAGCGCCTCAACATTGAGACGTGGAATACATCATGAATCCAATCTAGCTCCGGAGGTAACTCCAACTGGTAGGCAACTGGTTCTACACGCTTCAGAATACGATAAGGCCCAATGAATCTAGGGCTCAACTTGCCCTTACGACCAAATCTCAATACCTTCTTCCATGGCGAGACTTAAGGAAAACGAAGTCTCCCACAGAATATTCAATTTCACGTCGCTTCAGGTCTGCGTAGGACTTCTGCCTATCAGCTGTCGCTTTCAGTCAGTCTCGAATCAGTCTAACTTTATCCTCGGTATCAGAAACCAGTTCAGGGCCCAGAACACGCCATTCGCCCAACTCAGTCCAACATGAAGGTGTGCGACACCTACAACCATATAATGCCTCGTACGGTGCCATCAGAATGCTAGACTGGTAGCTGTTGTTATAAGCAAACTCTGCTAGCGGCAGGTAATCCTCCCAACTGCCTCGAAAGCCAATCACACAACTTCTTAACATATCCTCCATTCTCTGAATCACACTCTCTGACTGACCGTCAGTCTGAGGATAAAACACAGTACTGAAGTCCAATCTTGTACCCAAAGCTACATGTAGCTTTTTCCAAAACCGAGATGTGAAACGAGGATCCCTATCAGATATTATTGAAACCAGTACCCCATGCAGCCTCACTATCTCAGACACATACAGCTTAGCTAGCTTCTGCAGAGAGTAGTCAGTACGAACCGGTATGAAATAGGCGGACTTGGTCAATCCATCCAAGATGACCCATACTGAATCCTTCTTAGTGGGTGTGAGGGGTAACCCACTAACGAAGTCCATAGTCACTCGCTCCAATTCTAAAGTGGAATCTTAACTGGCTAAAGCAACCCCGAAGGTAACTGATGCTCAGCCTTAACCTGCTGACATGTCAGACATTTACCCACAAAGTCTGTAACCTCTCGCTTAAGACCTGGCCACTAATATAACTCGCGAAGGTCACGATACATCTTATTTTCGCCAAGATGCATAGCATAAGGGCTACTATGCACCTCTCGTAGTATAGACTGCCTCAACTCAGTATTATTCGGTACACAGATTCTTCCACAGAAACAGAGTACCCCTTCGCTACTCAGTCCAAAATCCATAGTATTCCTACTCTCAATCTATCGAAAGCGAAGATCTAAAGACTCGTCCTCCAACTGTTTACCCTTAACCTGCTCTATCCACGTTGGTTTAACTTGAAGTTCGACCAACAGACTACCATCATAAAATAAACTGAGGCGAGCAAACATTACCCTCAGATCAGTCATAGCCCTACGGCTCAGCACGTCGGCCACCATATTGGCCTTACCAGGATGGTATTCAATCGTACAGTCGTAGTCCTTAAGCAGCTCAATCCACCTAAGCTGCTTAAGTTTCAGCTCATTCTGAGTGAGGAAGTACTTGAGACTCTTGTGATCAGTGTAAATGATACACTTCTCACCATATAGGTAATGCCTCCAGATTTTCAGTGCAAATACCACCGCGGCCAATTCCAAGTCATGCGTTGGATAATTAACCTTATGAGTCTTAAGCTGACGAGATGCATACGCTACCACCTTACCCTCTTGCATCAACACACACCCCAAACCGACATGTGATGCATCGCTGTAGAAAGTAAACTCTTTTTCAGGCTCTGGCTGTATTAGAACAGGGGCCTCCATCATTACAGTCGTGAGCTTCTCAAAGCTCTCTTGCTGCGCATCAGTCCAGTTAAACGGCACACCCTTACGTAGCAGCTTAGTCAAAGGTGCTGCAATCAGTGAAAATCCCTCTACAAATCATCGATAATACCTTGCTAGTCCTAGAAAACTGTGAATCTCAGATACAGTCTTAGGCTGCTTCCAATCCAAGACAGCCTCAATCTTTCAAGGATCGACTCTAATCCCCTCAGCAGAAACCATATTTCCCAGAAACGTTACTTCACGTAACCAAAACTCATATTTACTGAACTTGGCGTACAGTTGTTTCTCTCGCAGAATCTGTAGAACCACTCTGAGGTGTTCATCGTGCTCATCCTCAGTGTTCGAATACACCAGTATATCATCAATAAATACCACCACGAACCGATCCAGATAGGGCTAGAACACTTTGTTCATCAGACCCATAAAAGCTGTTGGAGCATTCATCAGTCCAAATGGCATCACTAGCAACTCGTAATGACCATAGCGAGTCCTAAATGTCGTCTTATGCACGTCAGCTTCTTTAACTCTCAATTGGTGATATCCTGATCAGAGGTCAATCTTGGAGAAAATCGAAGCACCTTGGAACTAATCAAACAGATTGTCTATCCTTGGTAGGGGTACTTACTATTTATGGTCAACTTATTCATTTGCCGGTAGTCAATACACATACACAAGGATCTATCCTTCTTTTTCACGAATAGAACTGGTGCTCCCCACGGAGACACACTAGGGCGAATGAACCCACAATTCAGTAACTCTTGAATATGAGCCTTAAGTTCCACAAGCTCCTTCAGTGCCATCCTATAAGGGGTGATGGACACTGGAGTTGTACTAGGAAGGAGCTCAATCCCAAACTCCACTTCACGATTCGGAGGTAACCTAGGTAGTTTTTCAGGAAAAAAAATTCGGAAAGTCCTTAACCGTCCTGATATCCTTAACCGATGAATCTCTAGAATCTGAAACACTGATGTAGGCCAGATACGCCTCACATCCCTTACAAACCAACTTCTCGGCCCTCAATGCAGAAATCACATTCGATAAGCAGTTCTGATGCTCCCTAATTAAGACCACCTCGCTGTCCTCCTTAGTTCTCAGTACAACCCTTTTTGTGGCACAATCTAAGCTCACTCGGTGTTTGACTAACCAGTCCATTCCCAGTATTAAATCAAAATCTCTAAAAGGAAGTTCCATCAGATCAGCCAAAAAGATAGCTCCTTAAACCTCTAGAGGAACATCTCTAAATAGCTTGTTAACCCCTATTGACTGCCCCAACGGACTCAATACAGTGACCTCACTCGTAGTGCTCTCAACCAGTATACCCAAGTTTTCATATATGGTACAAGCTATATAAGAGTGAGTGGATCCTATATCTATTAGTGCAGTATAAAGTACATTATAAATATAGAACGTACCCATAATAACGTCCGGAGCATCTCCATCCTCTCGGTGACGTACAGTATAAACTAGAGCCGGCTGCCTCGCTTCAGTATGACCAGCACCTCTGCCCGGTGCTCTCTGACCACGGCCCAAACCATTACCACCTCTGGCCTGACCACGGCCTCTCACTGGCTACTGAACAACCCTCGGTGGCTGTGCAGAATTATTACCCGGAGCTTGCATCTGATCGGCCCTCCACGAACAATCCCTAATACGGTACTCTAAAGAACCGCATCTCAAGCATGCCCCAGTTCTTTTCCAACACTCGTCCAGATGGTGTCTACCACAATCAGTAAACGGCGGTTGTCCGGTAGCAGCAATAGAAGCCCCAACTCTAATCGGCCCATCAACTCTGGCCATTTTCTTATGCCTCTGAATGGAACTTGAGGGCTCCGAATCCCTCTTATTCCTACCTCTCTCTCTGTTCTGGCACTCAGTGCGCTTCACTTCCTCAGGGATCTTCGCCTTATCGACCAGTTCAGCAAAGTCTCTGTAACAGTCCGATTTTGACCCTAATCGGAACAGTGGTTTTGGGACCACGAATTCGAGTCTGAAAAATATTTTAAAATTATTTTCGTATTTATTATGTGTGAATTTTTTTGTGTTAAATTTTCGTGACTTAATTTTATCGTTTAGGTGTCCGATTTAATAAAAGGACTTAATCGCGTAGAAGGTAAAAGTTACAAACTAAAGTGTAAGTGCCATATTAATAGTGGCTTTTTAATATGGGATCCTTAAAGGGAAAATAGCCCATTTTAGAAGTTAGTGGGCGGCATGTGACAACATTTTCTATATTATTATGTTTTATAATTAAAACATAATTTGGTTAAAATATAAACTAGCTATAAATTTATATTATATGTTATAATAACATAAAAAGAAAAAGAAAAACAAATCCACTATCTTCATCTTTTAACTTGGCCGAATGTGTGCTTAAAGAGAAGAAAGAAAACCTAGGAAAGTTTCGGCCATTTGAAGCTTAATTAAGGTATGATAGTTGTTCGATTTTTTATAATTTTTACGTTTTTGAGATCGTTGCTATGGGATGTACAAGACCCATGCTTTAATTTTTGAGTTTGATGAATATTTTGAGTTGAGCCATTGTTGATAGCTTGATGTTTATGTTGTTTAAGGATGAATTATGTTAAATATGTATTAGATTAACAAGTTTTGTCTTTGAAATTTTGATGAAATTGAGTATGTTGAACTAAATTGCAAAAATAAATTTTTGAGGGACTAAAATGTGAAATAAATGAAATGTATGGACTTGTATGAAGACTAGGAATATTTGGCCCTTAGGGTGTTTAGCCAAATATTTTGTATTTTGTGTTTTGTGCAAATAGAACTAAATTGTAAAAATGTGAAATATTAGGGGAAAAATGGTAATTTTCCCATTTATGTGTTTTTGGATTAAATTGAATGAAAATATGTTTTAATGAGCTTAATTTGAACATGTTTAGATCAAGAACCAAAGAAATCGAACTTGGATCGGGGAAAAGCGAAAATAGTGGAATAGTCGGTTTTTATCGTCCGTCGATATCCGAGGTAAGTCTTTAAGCAATAAAACCTGGTAAATTAAGTACGTAACCTAATATATGCTGATTTGGAAATTTTGTATCTATATTATTGAATAACTGAATGTGGTTAAATCTAAGATTCAATGTGTTTAAGTTGTTCGATGGTGATAAGATATTTGAATGCTCGTACAAAGACTACGAAGTGTATTAAAGATCCAATATATGAAATATGTGTGTGTGAGACAGCTTAAAATTATGGTTATTCAGGCTGTGAGCCTAGCAAGCCTTGGGCTGGTGTACTTAATCGGGCTTTGTGCCTAGCAGGTGCTTATTACCGGTGATTGAATATCAGACCTCGGTCTAGCAGGCCTAGTGCCGGTGTGTGTTTCAGGCTTGTGCCTAGCAGGTTTTATATCGGTGACCTAATTTCAACTTATAATTATAAGTCTTCTTAATTATGTGATCATTGAGCAAGTAAGTTGATAAAAATGAGTTTGTGTATTCGGCCAAACAGTATGTGCATATGTGGTGTTTTAATTGAACTTGTATATTCGGCCAAATAGGTAAGTGTGTATGTGAAGTTTAATTGATTTGGTATATTCGGCCTCTTAAGAATGTGTGTATAATGTTAATGTATCGAAAATATATGTATATGATCACTTATGATGTTATATTAAACCGAATCTTTGGGTACATGAAATGTTACAATGAACATGTATATTTAGTCACCTATGAATTTATATATGTATGTAATACTTGTATATTCGGTCATGCATATATATACGTATATAGTATTTACATAGTGGTCATATATGAAATCTAAAGAATCTTATGTATTCAGCCTCATAAGTAGGAAAGTATGAGATGATATTTTGGTCTAAAACATTTTTGCCGAATAAGTATGGTTGTAACTTAAGTGAGATATTGATAATTTGGAAATGAAATTGAATAATGTGATGTTAATGCAATGTTAGCATTCGATCATGGTGATTCATTTTTGCTATAGTATCATGTATTTAATAATACTAAATTGAATAGTTAAAATGTTTGAATGTTCATTTAAATGGTTTTAAATTGTTTAAGGATTACTAAGCTATGTTAGCTTACCTTGTGTTATATGTTATGTTGTTTTCTTTTAGATTTGGACTTCAGCTACAGGCTCGGGAAAATCATCATCGAATTCATCCACACTATCGACTTATTTTTGGTACTTTTAAAAGTTTGGAATTTTGAACTTAAGGCATGTATAGGCTAGCTTAGTACTTAGATGATGTTTTGATGTTGTAAATATATAGCCATGTGAAAATGGCTTATTTTTAAGTTAATGTATAGAGTTTAAATGAAATGGAGTAAAGATATTATAAACTAGTTAACCATATTTTACAATGAAACAGTTTTTGGTTAGCAACAGTGATGTGATTTTGAAAAATCACCAAAAATAGGATAAATGGAATTAGAAAGTTAATAAGATATAGAATTAAATCTTATTGTGTCTATTTTTATATGAAAGAAACAGAGTAGGCAATGGAATTTTATATTCTGTGATATTTGAATTTTAGTGAGACAGGGTCAAGATGGTATTTGAAGTTCCCTGTTTTGATTTTAGAAAATCATTAAAAATTGTAAAAAATGAATTATGAGTTATAATTTATATTTCTAGATTCCTTAGTGAGTCTATTTTCAATAGAAACAAGTTAGAACAACATATGAAAATTGTACAATGAGATATTTGAATTTAGGTTAAGAGAGTTTAGAACCATTGGTCAATGAAACAGGGGTAACTTTAATGAATAAACTGTACTAATTGGCCATACGAAAAATTCTGGAAAAATTATAGTAAGAAAATATATGAGTCTAGTTTCAAGGAAAATTTACGGATCTAAATTTCGAGTTTTTTAACTTGAGTTATAGTCAATTTAGTCAACATGACGCAGATTGACAGTTTCAATTTTTTTATGCCCCGAATTAGTAGTTAAGTCTAGTAATGCCTCGTGCTCGACTCCGGCAACGGTCTCGGGTAAGGGGTGTTACAGTCTCGCTCCCTCTGTGGAGCTATCAGTACCCTCAGATTATCCCTCAGGCCATTCTCGAAGCAAACGCATCTCTCATACTCAGTCGTTACCATACCACGCGCATAGCGGTTTAGTCGCAGAAATTCAACCTCATACTCGGCCACTGATCTATCACCCTAGGTCAAATTTAGGAACTCTCTCCTACAGGCATCCACGTAACTGGCCCCCACATACTTCCTCTGGAAGGCGGTCTTAAAGAACTCCCAGGTCAGTCGGTCGGGCTGAGTGCCCTCCTTAACCGTAAGCCACCACTGGTAAGCCTCATCTCTCAACAGTGACGTTGCACCCTTTAGTTTCTGCTCGGGGGTGCAGTCCATATCGTCGATAATTCTCTCTGTGGCCTCTATCGAGTACTCAGCCACATTATGAGCAACTCCAGTAATACCTCTACCAATAAATTCTGGATTTGGGCTTGTAATAAAAAGGACTGTTTATTGGACTTTTGATAATTTGGACCTATTTCATATTTTATTATTATTGTTGTTTTTTGGTTTTTGGTTATAAAACGAGAAAATTGGGTCATTTACAGCTGCCCCTCTTTGCTCATTGTTGTGTAACGAGAATAGAGCAAAGACTTCAAAAAGGGCCAATTTTGCCCGGTCTTGCCAAATTTTGACCTCTCTTGGTTGCTTTTTCTTCAAGTAGCTCCATTCCAATCCGCTGTATCCTCAGGGGTATAGGAACTGGCGCTTCTATCCACTCCGATGTAATTTCAAGGAGAAGAGATTTCTCTACTCAATCTTCTCTGCTGAAACTTCAATGAAATACAAATTGATCCTCATTGTAAACTCAGAGAGGTAAGATCTGATGTCTTTGATCTGCTCCTGCAACTTCAGGAATGCCAGATCTGCTACCTCCAATCTGCTCCACTGCAAACTCAGGGAGACAAGATCTGATGTCTTCGATCTACTCCTGCAACTTCAGGAATGGCAGATCTGCTATCTTTGATCTGCTCCTGCAACTTCAGGAATGCCAGATCTGCTATCTTCAATCTGCTCCACTGCAAACTCAGGGATGCCAGACTGGTATCTTCGATCTACTCATGCAACTTCAGGAATGCCAGATCTGCTATTTTCAATCTGCTCCACTGCAAACTCAGGGAGATAAGATCTGATGTCTTTGATCTGCTCCTGCAACTTCAGGAATGCCAGATCGGCTATCTTCAATCTGCTCCACTGCAAACTCAGGGATGCCAAATCTGCTATCTTTGATTTGCTCCTGCAACTTCAGGAATGCCAGATCTGCTATCTTCAATCTACTCCACTTTGCAACTCGGGGATGCCCGGTGGTATCTTCGATGCCTTCCTGCAACTTCGTAAATGCCGATCTGCTATCTTCGATCTGCTCCTCGCAACCAGGAATGCCGCGATCTGCTATCTTCAATCTGCTCCACTGCAAACTCAGGGATGCCAGACTGGTATCTTCGATCTACCTTACTACACTGCCCTCTTGAGGACATAACCTGTAGAATGGGTACATACTTATGTATGATAATTAGGATGCCATGATCGAAATGAGTCAAATGCTCCTATTTAGACATGCTATGATATATAAATGCGAAAATGTTATGAGAATAATTCCTATTTCAGGTGTCATCACTCATTGTTTATCAGGGCTTTATCACTGACGTATTGTGATGTCATCTTGTTAATACCGTATTCTCAACAAAAAACTCGAGAAAATAATTATATCTTGCTCAACCGATTTGCCCTATTGTAACCTCAGGGTTCATCTCATTGTGACTTAGGGGTATAGGATCTGAATCTTTTCCAATCCAACCCACTGCGACTCCTAAATGAAGGATTTGTTTCTTCTTCAATCCATCCCATTGCTATTCAAAGTGCAGGACTTGTATCATTTTCCATCCATACCACCGCAACTCGGGGTTGAAGATCGTAACTCTGCTCAATCAACACTCACTCCTCGGTAACCTAACCAAATGTGTATGCATGATATTTGCATGGATGCAGAATATCATTTTTTCGAGAATGATTCCCTTTGCACTTGGGTTAACATTGCCCATTTTTCGTCAAGATTGTATCACCGATGTAATATCTTGTCATTTTGTTCAACCACCATTTTGACAAAAATCCGGAGAGATAGTCTCAGTTTAGACTCTTCCTTAAACTTGGTGAGTTTTAAACAATAGTCCTGTTTCAAGTTCTTATATTATTCAGAAGCTTCCAGAGTAATATGCGAAACTCCTTTTATGAAGGTATTATTAGTCCACTAATCGTTATTCCAATGCAAAATGCCTGAAAAAGATCATAACCATGGACAAGAAGGAAATTAAATAGAAGCATAGCTCGAAACAAATAAGTTAATCAAGGATGGAAAAGTAATTAAGTAGGAGATTTATTGGAGGCGTATCTTGAAAAGAATAAGGTAATCAAATATAGCAAATTCCAAATGGGTAAGATGGAAAACTAGGTGCCCCAGATATCGTAGCCTGAGCTTCTCTGTTCCAACTTCTTGAGGACCATTTTAAGCTCGATATACGTTTAAGGGATCCGGAGTACTTTGTCGATGCCCCAAGACGTAGCATACTTCTTTACTATTAATTCAAGTATAGCAAGACTACTGTATGCCCCACTTTCGAAAAAAAATTGAGCCGCCCTTTTTGAGTTTTCAACTCAAATCCCCTTTTGTCTCAAAGCGCCATTTGCGGGTTTTCGCCTTGGCCTCTCCTTTTTCTTTCTTCTTTTGATCGAATTTTTCATTTCATTTTTTTTAATCTCAAGGCAGCCTTTGCAGGTTTTCACCTTGGCCTCTCTTTTCAGATGAGATCTGAACTCCCTGGCTTGAACATATCTTTACCATCCATATTGGTCAAAGTTAATGATCTTCCAGAACAAGCCTTCTTCACCACATAAGGTTTTGCCAAATTTGGCATTTACTTCCCTCTGAAGTCCTTTTGTATGAAAAGAATCCTTCTTAATGCTAGGTCCCCATCATGAAATTCTCTTGGGCGAACCTTTTTGTCATAAGCCCGTATCATCTGTTTTTGCTACATTCGACCATGATGAATATTTTCAATCAAGATTACTGGAGACATTCTGCTTTATCCAATTCTTAATTCAATCAAATCTTGGACAAAAGGAATCTTAACTTCCAACAATTGTTTCCCTTTCATAAACCAATGGGAAAGATGCCCCGGTGAAGGTCCTGGCCAACGTTCAAGAAACATAGAGGGTAAATGGTAACTTCTTTATGCCAAACTTTACAAGTCTCAGTCATTTTTCAAAAATTTTCGAATGGTTTTTTTTTGCTGCCTTTGCTGCACTGATATGGTGTTTGATCTTTGAGCAGACCGTAAAATTTTTATAGTGTACAATTATGTTTCTTTCTGATATTTTTTATTGCCACTTTTTTTGAATTTGAATTTGAATTCGAATTTGGATTTGGATTTGGATTTGGATTTGGATTTGAATTTGAATTTGATGACTGTTAATTTTGCAACTTTGGCATATGAAGCGACCTTTACCCTCTTAGTGAAGTAATTGACAACCACAAAGATGAATTGGTGTTGGCTAGATGCTTTTGACGAGATCGGCCTCATAACGTCCCTGCCCCATATATAGGGAATCTGTGAAGAAATAAAGGAGGCGCGTAAGTCCTATATTCATCCATCTGGCATTCACGGCATAACTGATGCAACCTTCCTTTTCTGGTGGACCAGCAGTACCTAAACCTCATGGTTAGCCTGATTATTGTAGAACCATTAGCATGGGTTCTTTAAACACCAATCTTAACAGCATACCCCCATTTCAGTAGCCCGGCGTGCCTCAATATGATCGTACGAAAACATCTTCGAATTCTCGAAAATGGCTCAATAATGTCTCACCTTATTTCTGTGGTGAGTTAGGCTTCGATCTTTGCCTATTTCCTAAGCTTGCAACGTCCACTGACCCTTTGCATGGTAGAGTCTATTCTCATCTTGTTCTACCATCCTTAACAAATCAAAAGATAGGCTACAATTTCTGTAATCTTCAAAGTCCTTTGATCCTTTAAACCCATATCTCATCCAAAAAGGGAGTCAGTAATAATGTCGCTCATGTCATTGATATCTGGGTACCTAGGTATGAAGGCAAAAATATCCAAAGAATAAATAATTCTAAGGATGATTATTTGTATGAATAAAGAATGAAAGAATATTCTAAAAACAAAAGAATATATAGTATGAAATGAAAAATATTTGCTCAAAAAGATGCATTTTATTGAAATAAAAATTCTGGACACAAGCCTATTTCATAAAAAGATTCTTATTGATTCTAGGCTTAAAACAACAAGCATGTTTTGAATATTACTCTAGATTAGCTCTAAAAATACAGGGATCTCTTCCACATTCCCATTTTCTAAAATCTTCCCAAGTTTGTAAGGGCTTTGAGAACTTTTATTCCCCGATTCTATCTTCGGATATGTCATTAATGTTCAGATTTCCCAATATCTGGTCTTGCACTAGAGCCATGAACCCGACGTACTCTTGGATCTCATGCCGCTATCCATCGTGGCTCTCACAATATTTACCCCTTTAACAGAAAGGTTGGGTAACGGATCTTCTGCACCAGAGGGATTATCGAATTTTACAATATCTATTTTGATAAGTCTTTCGATTATATTTTTGAAAGTGGCACAGTTCTCGATAGAATGCCCTGTGATTCATGTATGGTATTCGCATTGGGCGTTCATATCGTACCATTTAGGGTATGGAGGTTGTATTGGTTCCACGTAAAAAGGGGATACAACATGTGCTTCAAACAAAATTTGGTAGAACTCCCTATACGAGATTGGAATGGGCGTGAACTAGAGTTTTTTCGAGTTTGATTTTTGATTGGGTTCTCGTCTTGGGGAGACCTGATAGCTGGTATCTACTGTCTTTGGCTGGCTTACCGCAATCGGCTTCGAATTACCCTTGTTATACTTATTCGTATTATTTACTTCTTTTTCCTTCTTCTTCAGGACCTTTGAAGTCCACTCTCCCATTTTCTTTATTTCTGCCAGAACAACCGGTTTGGCTCGATCATCTTTCGGGTTAAAACCTGAGCCCATCGGGAAGTTTAACAGGGCCAAGGTATCAGTCTGACATTGGGGTCTGATAATGACGGGTACCCCATACGAATGCGTGTCTGCTTGAGTCGGGACACTTATTGGGGAATAAACGATGTCTTCATCCTCATCCACACTGTTGACCATTGGGCCTTTCATTTTTTTCAAGCCCTCCGACTAGTAATTGGGTTAACTGGCATATCATATTCATTTGATCTCGTATATCCTGTTAAATTTTGGCCAACTGCTCTTGCATCATTATTTGCCTTTGCTCTAATCTTTCCAACCTTTGTTCCATGTCTTCTAGGTTAACTGAAATAATTTTTAATTAATCAAAGCCTTTCTACAACTTTTAATGCATGTGATATGATTTAATGCAAATGCATGAAATGTAATGCAAATGCATGGAATGAATGCAAAAAGAAAGAGAGGCGTTGATTATGAATTCGATTCCATTAGAAGAACTTTTCTAGAAAATAAATTTCTTTACATAAAACGGATTGTATATGCAGCTTTGTCCTCATAATCCAGATGAAAACACCAATCATTTTCTTCGTATCCGGATGTTATGGTCGTGTCCCGTGAACTTTCTCAATAGATTCCTCTTCTAGCTCCTTGTTGCTTGGTCCAGGCCGTACCTCTTCACTCACTTATCCTCCGCGATGTTCATAAGCTTCTTTAAGAAAATTGAGACATGATAACTCTCGAGTAATCCTTGTCGGATTGAATCATCGGTCAAAGTCTTGTATTCTTCTGCGGGCTATCAACCTTCTCTCGTTGTTTACCTGGACTATGTTCGAACGACCGTATTATAATCCACTTTATCAAGTAACCCATTTCCTTATGACAAACTCTTCTATTTAGAAATCGAATATGAATCAACACCTTATTTCTAAGATGATGCGATGCAATGCAATGAAAACAAAAGAAACATGTTAGCACAAGAGAAATAAACAATAGAATAAAGTACCTAATCGTGTGACCACTAGGGTTTGGCGTGGCTCTACCTAGGGTTAGCTCTTAAGGTTCACTATATGTGGTTTGGTTCTAACGAGAGGGTACCTGAACCAGTAGATTCCTCAATCCTCACCCATTATAGGCTCATATGGATCGAGTTCGGTTCAGGGGAATACATTTCCCTATGGCCATGCGGAGATGAAAATCTCACGAAGCACATAGGTACGGATGTATCCCGGAAGCAATCCACTAGCCCATGCGGAGGTGAAAACCTCACGAAGACGTAGTTTCTTACTCCCACTTAAGAGGGTAAAAAATCAGACGATTATGCAATATGATGCGCGAAAGTGAACTAAATGTGATGAAAATGCCATTCAATCAAAATAAAATAAAACAAGTCAGTATTTCACACACAGCTTAAAACAAGCAAGAAATAAAGCACCTACTCGGGTAACCACTAGGGTTTGGCATGGCTCTACCTAAGGTGGGCTCTTAAGGCTTGTTATATGAGGTTCGGTTCTAAAGAGAGGTACCCGAACCAACAAATTCCTCGATCTTCACCCATTATAGGCTCATACAGACCGAGTTCAGTTCAGGGGAATACATTTCCCTATGGCTGCACGGAGATGAAAATCTCACGAAGACATAGGTACGGATGTATCCCGAAAGCGATTCACTATCCTGCACGGAGGTGAAAACCTCACGAAGGAGTAGTTTCTCACTCCCAATTAAAAGGGTGTAACCCGACGGTCATGTAATATGATGCAGAAGTATTCTACAAGACTCGAACCATAGCAATCAAATGAGATGACGCAAGCAAATGCAATAAAAGGATCGTAATTTTTTAAATCAAATTTTCAATTTTCGACAAAAGGACAGAAATTAATCAATTTATGGCCTGGCTCTCAACCAGTCCCTAGTGGAGTCGCCAAGCTGTCGAAACCATTTTTTTCATGGTGGAGAAAAAACGGGGATCGACTTAAAAACGAAATATGGAATGGAGTCGCCACCGATATTTTATTCGAGGTGTGATCAGATCATCTTGAGATGGGTTATTTTAATAAAACATTTTGATTTATTAAAACAATACTTTTGGTCTACTAAATCTAAGAAAACAGGTTCGGGAGTCGGTTACGTACGAGGAAGGATTAGCACCCCCGCAACGCCCAAAATTGGTACCAAATTGATTAATTAATGTCCTAACGTCGAGAATTTGAAAGGATTTAAAATACAATAACTTTTTAAAACAAATGAAGTGGATGTTGAAATTCTCTTATTCCGAAGGAATGAAATCTCACGCCCAACACGTTAGGGTATGACATTTCAAACCCATGATATCAAGATCATCTCGTAATTTCCAAATTTCATGAATTGAAAAAAAAATTAAAAGGATATTCGAGGGTCTGGTCATACCAAAAAACCGAAACCCAGCACGTTAGGACACGATTTCCCGAATTTCCAAACACAAGAAATTGCCTTATTTTTAAACCTAAGAAAACACGAATGAAATCTTAAAAGGATATTCGGTTATTTGGGCAAACGAAAAACTGAAACCCAGCGCGTTAGGGCACGATTTCTCAAAATTCCCGAATACAGAACATTGCCTTTATTTTGGAAATCCTTATTTTGAGATAACAGAATATCACATCCAGTGAGTTAGGACGCAACGTTTTCGAATTCCCGAGAATAAGTTTTTATTTAACTTAGGTTTTGTTTTAAAAAATGAGTTCTTTAGACTCGATGTGAAAAATCGGAACCCAGTAAGTTAGGGCACGATTTCTTTTGAGTCTTAGAACACGAAATAATTTCTTATTTCCAAAAATTAGATAAAACATGATATAACTTTATGATAAAATGTAAAATGAATTACTATGCTAGTTTTTATAACAAGATAATGATGGTGACAATAAAATATAAAGAACAATAATGAAAGTAAATATGAAATACAATAAAAAGCTAAAGTGAATAATCTACATAAAATAATAGGTAAAAATAATTAAACAAATAAGCGAAATAAAAGAAAATAATACCACAGATAAGACTAATGGTAAATCAATAAATAGGTAAGTACTATGTACAATAAAATTTATAAAATAATAACAATACAAATGGTTAAAGATTTAAAATCAAATAACAATATGATAAATAAAAATGAATACAATAATAGTAATTGCAACATAAAAATAGTAGTGAAAATAATGGTAATAATATTAAATTAAATAATAATAATAAGAAAGAAAAATAATAATATTAAATACAATAATAATATTTGAAATGATAACAATAATAAAATAATGACTGTAGTGTTAAGACTAATTAAATTAATAACAAAACTGACAACAAAGGACTAATCTTAAATGAAAACAGAAATTTGGGGGCGAATTCGTGAATAAATAAAAGGAAAAGGATCAGATTGAAATGTGCGCCACGAGCGAGGGACCGACTGGGCAATTCTGCCCTTACCCCAAAACGGCGCCGTCCAAATGGGGACCCAAATGACAACAAAACAGAATTTTAGATCCAAATTAAAACAATAAAATAACTTAATTGTGAAACTTCAAAAAAGCGGAAGGACTGATTTGGCAATAAGACCATTAAGAAAAAACACGCGGATCCTGAAGTTGGGTCGGGTCAACGCGCGGGTCAGAGGCCTTAAACGACGACGTTTTGTGCCCAAATGCACAGCCCAAAAACGACGCCGTTTTCGATTTGTATATAAGGCCGAAAAAAATTAAAACCTCATTTTTGTTTCTGTTTTAAAAAAACTAAAATTTCCCTTGTTTTCTCTCTGGGACAAACCCAGATTCCGGCCAAGTGCCGGTGGGTTAAATCTTGATTTGCTCCACCATAGCTCACCCTATGCAGGAAATAAAAATAGTTAAAAATCCCTCCTTTTTTTAAAAAAAAAAGAAATTCTTGGTAGTTTTTGAAATAAAAAATGAGAATAGGAAGGTTCTCGGTGCTCTTTGAACCCTCGTCCGAACCCCCAGGGGTTCGAGGTATCCCGGCGACGGCGACACTCGCCAATGACGGCACCGATCGACTCAGGTAAGCCTCATTTTTTCCTCCCTTTTATTTTAAATCGAAAAGAAAAAAAAATGAAAATGAAATGAAAAGAACACGAATCAAGAAAGGTAAACTAGCTTTGATTTTTCTTCTGTATTTCTCTGTATGCGTAAAAAAAAAAGTTACAACGTTTCCTCCGACTTTTATAGTCGAATGTCGAAAATAAAAATTGAAGAAGAATAGAAAAATATAGTAGTTTTTCCTTTTTGTTTCTTCTTGCTGTTGTTTCTCTGCTATTGGTTTGCACGTACGAAAGGAGGACGTGGCGTACGTAGGCTCGCTGGCGGTACGGAGGCGCGTGGGGCAACGCACGTGTGGAAGCGGGGAAGCGTTGCGGCGCTAGCTGATTCCAGAACCCTCTAGGGTTTCTGGAGCTATCGGGCCTATTCATCATTGGGCTCTGTTGGGCCTGTAGGTTTTGGGTTAATTTAGAAACAGGTTTTATTAGGTTTGGGTTTAGAAATTTGTATTTGGGCTAGTATTTTAAATAAATCAGGTCTTGGTCTTATTTGCCAATAAATTCTGGATTTGGGCTTGTAATAAAAAGGACTGTTTATTGGACTTTTGATAATTTGGACCTATTTCATATTTTATTATTACTGTTGTTTTTTGGTTTTTGGTTATAAAACGGGCAAATTGGGTCATTTACAAACTGCTAGTAGTAAGATAAGACGCAGATTTTCAAAATAAATAAATGTTTTATCAAAAATACACGAACTCGCAAATTATGTTCAAAGCTTCCGCAACATATAATGTTTGAAAATGGATAATGAATAATTAAACGACACGTTTGACGAAAGGCCAAGATATCTACAAATGGTTTTAGCATAGTTATGTTTTTCCAAAGCACTATCATGTGACGTCGCCAGATTCGGCCATAACATCTAGGCCGGGCTTGGGGTGTTACATTTAGTGGTATCAGAGTCAGGTTGCAAAACTCGGCTGTGGTATGGGTTTTTAAAATGGTTTTTTTTCCGAAATGATTTTTTTAAATGATTCAAAATATTTTTGAATTGGGTATGTGGTACACCGAGTCTCCGGCACCGATCCTATAAGTATTCTGAATTCTTTTTAAATTTGTCTGAAATACTACTTGCATGCTCGAAATAGCCTTAGGTAGTATACTGCACTGAAACACTTTAGGTAGTGTAAACTGAAAATCGTAGTAAAAATGCGATTCGCGATAACGAACTCTAAACTTCTGATACTATTCTGCATAAAACATTTGTTAATAAATATTGAAACTGTAAACTAATGCATAAAACTGCTAATACAGATAAACTCTAAATTTACGATGAGCGAACGGGGTACTAGAGGCCGTGGTAGAGGCCGTAAGGGGCTCGAGCTGGGTCCTCCGCATCTGAGAATCTGCCCAATCTGGATACGAGCGAGACGCCAATCTCACCAGCTACAGAGACTGGGTCTCATGATCGTGAGGCTGGGGATGACGCACTATCCCGAGCCATGTTACGGGTTTTAGAAAGGGTCGCAGGACCCAACACTGGATCTGGGGGCCGAGGGTCGGTTACGGAACGACTTCGGTCCAATGGGGCTGAGTTATTCAGGAGTGTCAGTGGAGTCGCCCCTAGCGTGGCTGATTATTGGATGGAGGCCACGGAAAGAATTATGGATGATCTGGATTTTCTTCTGCCGAGCGCGAAGCTTAAGAAATTTGTTTCCACAACTGCGGCGAGGCTTAGAAGTGGTGGCTGACTGTTAAGGAGGGCACTCAGCCCGACCGTTTGACGTGGGACTATTTTAAGACGGCTTTCTAGAATAAGTATGTGGGAGCCAGCTACATCGATGCTAGGAGGCGTGAGTTTCTTAATCTCACCCAGGGAGACCGTTCAGTGGCCGAGTATGAGGCCGAGTTCTGAGACTGAGCCATTATACCTAGGGCATGGTGGAGACTGAATATGAGCGATGCGTCCGTTTCGAGGATAGACTCAGGGACAGCCTACGGGTTCTAATAGCTCCATAGAGGGAGCGTGATTTTTCTGCTCTGGTGGATAAGGCGAAGATCGCCGAGGAGGTTAAGCGCGCTGAGCGCCAGAACTGTAAGAAAGGAAAGAATAAGAGGGAATCGCAGCCCTCGAATTTTGTGATGAGGCCTAAGAAAAAGGCCAGACCGGATGGGCTAGTGAGAGTTGGGTCTTCTGTTGCACCTGCTGGGGTGGCGCTGTGTGGGCACTGTGGTAGACATCATCCGGACGAGTGTTAGAGGACGACTGGGGCATGTTTGAGATGTGGGTCGATTGAGCATCGTGTCTGGGATTGTCCACTAAGGACTGATCAGATGCAAGCTGCGGGTACTTGTACTGCGCAGCCACCGAGAGTAGCTCAGAAGCCACCTAGGAGCCGAGGTCAGGCCAGGGGTGGTAATGGCATGGGCCGAAGACAGAGAGCACCGGGCAGAGGTACGGGATCGACTGAGGCGAGGCAGCCTGCACTGGTTTATGCTGCATGTCGTCGAGAGGATGGTAATGCTCTAGACGTCATTACAGGTACGTTCTTAATTTTTGATGTACCATACACTGCATTGATAGACATAGACTCTACACACTCTTACGTAGCTAGCTCTGTGTCTGAAACTTTGAGGATTCTGGTTGAGAGTACTTTGAGCGAGATAACTGTTGTGAGTCCATTGGGGCAATCTATCCGGGTTAGTAAATTGTTTAGAGACGTTCCGCTAGAGGTTCAAGGGACAGTATTTCTGGTAATCTGATAGAGCTTCCATTTGGGGAGTTCGATTTGATTCTGGGAATGGACTGGCTGGTCAAGCATCGGGTGAGTCTGGATTGTGCTACAAAAAGGGTTATTCTGAGAACCGAGGAGGATATCGAGGTAGTGGTGATTGGGGAACATCGGGATTATCTGGCGAATGTGATTTTTGGGTTAGTGGCGGAAAATTTGGTACGAAAAAGATGTGAGGCATTCTTGGCCTACATCAGTGTTTCGAATTCAGGGGACTTTTCGGTTGGGGACATTAGAATCGTAAGAAACTTTCCAAATATTTTTCCTGAGGAACTATCGGGTCTACCTCCGAACCGAGAAGTAGAGTTTAGGATTGAGCTCTTTCCTAGTACAGCTTCGGTGTCCATCGCCCCTTATAGAATGGCACCGAAGGAGCTTGTGGAGCTAAAGGCTTAGATTCAAGATTGGATCGTGGGTTCATCCGCCCTAGTGTGTCTCCATGGGAAGCACCTGTGTTGTTTGTGAAAAAGAATGATGGATCCATGCGTATGTGTATCGACTACAGCCAATTGAATAAGTTGACCATTAAGAACAAGTACCCACTACCGAGAATAGATGATTTATTTGACCAGTTCAGAGGGGCTTTTATTTTCTCCAAGATTGATTTGCGATCTGGATACCACCAACTGAAGGTTAAAGAGACCGATGTGCATAAGATGTCATTTAGGACTTGGTACGGCCATTACGAGTTCCTAGTAATGTCATTTGGATTGACTAATGCACCAGCAGCTTTTATGGATCTGATGAACCAAGTGCTCCAGCCCTATCTGGATCGGTTCGTTGTAGTCTTCATGTACGACATTTTGATGTATTCGAAGACGGAGGATGAGCACGATGAACATCTTCGAGTGGTATTATTGACTTTGCGTGAGAAACAGGTGTACGCAAAGTTCAGTAAGTGTGAATTCTGGCTCCGAAAAGTAACCTTTTTGGGGCATGTGGTTTCTGCAGAGGGGATTTGTGTTGATCCTCGTAAGATTGAGGCTGTGTTGGATTGGAAACAGCCGAAGAATGTGTCTAAAATTCGTAGCTTTTTGGGGCTAGCGAGTTACTATTAACGCTTCGTAGAAGGGTTCTCTTTGATCGCAGCACCATTAACCAAGCTTCTGCGTAAGTGAGTTCCCTTTGTCTGGACCGATAAGCAACAAGAGAGCTTCAAGAAGCTCAAATCTATTTTGACGCAAGCTCCAGTCCTGATACAGCCTGAATCTGGGAAGGATTTCGTCGTATACAGTAATGCATCGCATGTGAGTCTGGGTTGCATTTTGATGCAGGATGGTAAAATGGTAGCTTATGCGTCTCGTCAGCTTAAAACACATGAGGCTAACTATCCGACGCATGATTTAGAGCTGGCTGTTGTAGTCTTCGCTCTGAAAATTTGGAGGCATTACCTGTATGGTGAGAAGTGTACCATTTACACTAATCACAAAAGCCTCAAGTATCTCCTTACCCAGAAGGAGTTAAACCTTAGGCAGCATAGATGGGTTGAACTGCTTAAGGATTATGACTGCGCCATCGAGTACCATCTGGGTAAGGCTAATGTGATGGCAGATGCTTTGAGCCGTAGGGCAATGACCGATCTGAGAGCGATGTTCGCTCGACTAAGCTTATTCGACGATGGGAGTCTGTTAGCAGAACTTCAGGATAAGCCCACATAGATTGAGCAGATCATGAGTAAACAGTTGGTGGATAAGTCGCTTGAGTTGCGATTCCGTCAGGTTGAGAATGGGGATACTATCAAGTTCGGGATTAACAGTGATGGGGTACTTTATTTCCGCGGTCGGATCTGTGTGCCGAATGATGAGGATTTAAGACAGTCGATTCTGAGGGAGGCGCATAATAGCCCTTATGCTATGCATCCCGGTGGGAACAAGATGTACCGAGATTTACGAGAGTTGTACTGGTAGCCAGGGTTGAAGCGCGAGGTTACGAATTTTGTTGCTCACTGTTTGACTTGTCAGCAAGTTAAGGCTGAGCATCAGTTTCCTTTGGGGTTGCTGTAGCCGGTAAAGATTTCGATGTGGAAATGGGAGCGAGTAACTATGGACTTCGTTAGTGGGTTGCCTTTAACACCCACTAAGAAGGATTCTGTCTGGGTCATCGTGGATCGATTGACCAAATCTGCTCACTTCATTCCGGTCAGGACGGATTTTTTTCTCCAAAAGTTGGCTAAGCTATATGTATCTAAAATAGTGAGACTGTATGGGGTTCTTATTTCGATCATCTCCGATAGGGATCCTCTCTTCACATCTCGATTCTGGAAGAAGTTGCATGAGGCTCTGGGTTTAAGGTTGGACTTCAGTACTGCTTTCTATCCTCAGACAGATGGTCAGTCGGAGAGGGTGATTCAAGTACAGGAAGATATGTTGAGGAGCTGTGTTATAGATTTTCGAGGTAGTTGGGAGGAGTATTTGCTGCTGGTTGAGTTTGCTTATAACAACAGCTATCAGTCTAGCATTCAGATGACACCTTACGAGGCCTTGTATGGTCGTAAGTGTCGCACTCCCTTGTGCTGGTCTGAGTTGGGTGAGCGACGTATTCTGGGTCCGGAATTGGTTTCTGAAACTGAAGATAAGGTCTGGTTGATACGGGATCGTCTGAAAGCGACATCTGATAGGCAAAAATCCTACGCTGATCTGAAGAGAAAGGATATTGAGTATTCCGTGGGAGACTTAGTTTTTTTCAAGGTCTCGCCATGGAAGAAAGTTCTGAGGTTCGATCGCAATGGTAAGCTGAGCCCTCGGTTTATTGGGCCGTACCGCATTCTGAAGCGAGTAGGGCCAGTTGCATATCAATTGGAGCTTCCTCCGGAGTTAGATCGTATTGACGATGTGTTCCACGTCTCAATGTTGAGACGCTACCGCTCTGATCCCACGCATGTTGTTCCTATTGAGGACATCGAGGTTAGACCAGATATGACATTTTAGGAGGAGCCGGTTTAGATTTTGGAGCGCGACATTAAGGTTCTGCGGAGGAAATCTATCCACTTAGTGAAGGTGTTGTGGCGGAATCATAGCATTGAGGAGGCTACTTGGGAGCAGGAGGATTCGATGCGTCAGCAGTATCCTCACCTCTTCTGATCAGGTAAAATTTCGAGGACGAAATTTTCTTTTAGGGGGTAGAGTTGTAACGCCCCGATTTTTCTTAATTTTGGCTTTTGTAATTTTGGCATGAATAAGTGTCTGCTTCAGTGGTTATGTGTTCTGGGGGTGTGTGGGAGGTCCTAAGTTCAAGCCTTGACTTGGGCAAAATTTGGTATTTTTATGAAGTAAGCCCTAGCTCTGTTCAGTAGGCTTTTAATTAATTGTTAGGGAAATTATATCAGAATGGGCCTGCTGGTCTGGTGGTTAAGTGGAGTGTTAAGTTGTTGGAGGTCTGGGGTTCAAATTCCTATGCGAGTAGGAGGAATTATTTTTGCTACTAATGTTGTGTAAGAGTTTGAGTTTTAGTTAAACACTGAAGGTGGAGTGTTTGAAGGAGAGAATTAAGTAGTTGAGAGGGGGGAGTTATCAAGATCTGACCAGAGGTTCAATTAGGCAAAAACTTGGCTCTCTCTCTTCTCTTTTTGCTGCCGTTTTCTTTTTTTCCCCAAATTCCTTACTGTCGTTTTCTTCTCTTTTTCCTCCCCTTTCTTTTCGATTTTTATTTTGTTTCTTGCTTTCACAACGCTCTCTTCGCGTATTCGGTAAGTGATGGTTTCAATCATTCTTAACTGTTCCTCATGATTAATTAGTAAAGAAAGGTTTTATGTGATGTTTAGGAGGTCCTTAAGAGGCTGTGGATTTCCAGTCGGTGCCGACGATGTGCGGATTCGTTATTGCTCGCTAAAATAGGGGTTAGCGGTAAGATTTAGGAATTGTATATTCATACTGATTCGGTTTAGTATCGATTTAAGTGACAGAAATTAGGCCTTGGATTGTTGATTTTAGGTTTCGCTGTGCTCAGGAGTGATTACGCATCAAAATCAAACCAGGTGTGTACCCGAAAATACATAAAATGAGGTTTTAGCGAAAGCTGAAAACCTTTCTGTCGACGCCACACGGGCGTGTGGTCGCCCGTGTGATAGGCCGTGTGCAAGACTGTTAGTCACCACACGGCCATGTGATCGACGAGCCCGCGCATGGCCGTGTAAAGGCCGAGCGAGGCCGTGTAATCCACACGGCCAAGGCCAAATTGGGCCGTGTGGGCCACACGGGTGTGTGGGATTCTGGGCCAGGCCGTGTGATCCACACGGCCAAGGCCAATTTGGGCCGTGTTGGCCCACACAGGCAGGCCACATGGGCGTGTGAGCCCATTTTTCTGAAAAACTCTGTAAGGTTATACGGGTCGCCCAAGTCGACTGTGGACCTACCGTAGGGTTGGTAAGCAATACTTAGACCCCTAAATGAATGATCTGACTGTTTGATTTCTGAACTAAGCATGTATGCTAATATGAATGTATGAGTTTTAACTGCATAATAGCATGTCATTCTTGTATGTTGCATTGCATCGGGGTGGGCTGATTATGATTGGAGGAAGTATCCGAAAAGGCTCTTAAGCTCATATTATCCGCAACTCAACCGCAAATTTACGATTATGTGCGCATTCGGTACAACATGGTGTGTAAATTGGGTGGGTTGATTTTATCCCCACATGGTGTGTAGGGTTGGACGGAGTTGGTGTGTAGAGGCTGGTGGGTAGGACTCTGTTTTCTGTATATACTGTCTGAAATGGGCTAAGGCCCTGAAATATGTCTGATTCTGTATCTGAGTGTGCTAAGGTCCACACCGTTTCTATAATGGCCTCAGACCCGAACTATAATTTTATGTATGTTTTCTGATGACTGTGTGTATATTTTCTGTGAGGATTACACACTGAGTTGCGAAAACTCACCCTTTTCTGTTTAATCTGTTCAGGTAATCCCCAGCAGTAGACGGATCGGTGCGACAGAGGACTTGGCGGTGACCACAGTTCTGGACCTTTAACGGTTTTTCATTTATAGTTCTGATTATACTTGGGCAAGTTTTATGTAACATGGCCTTTATGGATTTTCGTTTAAAATTTGGGATTATTATTTTATAAACTGCTAGTAGTATGATAAGACGCAGATTTTCAAAATAAATAAATGTTTTATCAAAAATACACGAACTCGCAAATTATTTTCAAAGCTTCCGCAACATATAATGTTTGAAAATGGATAATGAATAATTAAACGACACGTTTGACGAAAGCCCAAGATATCTACAAATGGTTTCAACATAGTTATGTTTTTCCAAAGCACTATCATGTGACATCGCCAGATTCGGCCATAACGTCTAGGCCGGGTTTGGGGTGTTACAATGACCTATTCTAAACTTTGCAACAACGTCATGGCGAGAAGAACTTTTTTAACTTCAACATGGCGAGGGATAGAACATGAGGCAGCCATTGAGAGAAGTTTTCAACTTTGCATGTTCAGATTTTGAGGCACGGAGGTGGAAAAAGATGATTTGTTCATATTATAAGGCACCAAGACGATGAAAGATAGCTCATTCATCTCTTGTTGTATCTCATAGGCATTATAAAAAGACTTCAAATAATGTGTTTTTATACCCCAAAGTCTTAATATGTTGTATTTGCTTTAAGTTTTTTCAACACATTTGTGGTTGCAAACTATTCTTGATCAATTAAAATGGATTTAAAACTCAATTTAAATAGTTTAGAGATGAATTCGAGTTAATTAACGAGTCAAATTTGAATATCTTACCATTTGACTTGAATTACTCCCAAGTCTAATTGAACTTTTCTTTTTCAATTAGTCTTCAAAAATCTTAATTCAAATTCAAACTGAATCACGAAATCAAATAGAAATACCTTAAAATTGAGAATGAATTGAACTCATCTTTAATAAGTAAACAAGTTTAATCAATCTCAATCCACCCAATCAAGTTGATATTCAAACATTAATCTTTAAATTCGCAGTCGATGTAAAACTTTCTAAAGGTTTGAATTGGATTTGGACCCAAACTCCAATGACCCATCTTTTTCTAGGTGAAAAATGGGTTTTTTCTGAAGGCCCAATCAAACTCTAATTTAGACCACAAAAAAAATACAAAGTTCTTTCAAATAATCATAACATAGAGACTAAAGTTGTTCATGTTGAGTTTGAATCTACTACAGTGTTAAAGTATGTACTAACGGTGAATAAGGAAATAGATACTCGAAATCTAATCAAATACAAGCTATGGCAGAAGCAATTACATCTCTAACTATGCTAGTTTAAGGAATATAAGTTTCTCAGGTATGTACTAAGCTTTTGGGTGGCTAATAATATTATGGAAGATGCAATTATAAAATGGCCCACCCATGACCATGAGGATGCATTATTGAGTACCTACTTCATCATATTAGATTATAGACAAGACAACAACATTTTTCTTGGGATTTCTGTCTTTTTTTAATTTGTCTTAAGCTGTTATTGCTTCATTCATTCAACTTTGCTCTCACATTTTCCTTCTTTTTATTATATATTTTTAACGATTGAGTGAAAAAAAATATCATACAATCTAAATTAATTAAAAATCAAAGGATGTGAAAATCTAACATAAGTACTTGTTTTTTTTTTTAATGATTCGTTTTATAAAATTAAAAAAAAACATTAATCATTAAAAAGATTATGAATATCATTTACTATTTACTATTTACTATTTATGGAATTAAAATCTACTAGTAGTATTCTATGTTTTATTTGATTTGATTTTCTATTAAATTAGACCAACGCTTCTTTTATTACTTAATTTATTAGGTTTCTGATTTCAAATTCTCTGAATGATAGTATAGTGACTAACTTGATCTATTTAATAATATAACTATTTTGATGTATATACTTTCACCATTATATGTGTATTTATGTCTTTATTAGATTAAAAACTTTTTTCTTCCTCCAAGATGGTGAATTCGTTTCAAATTGTTTAAGTCAGCTTGAACTCTCGAAATTAAGAAATCTCTAATGAAATGATACTTGAAAGTAACTCAAAAAAGTTTTAAAAGTACAAATAAGATGGGAAAGTCTCTACTTATAGTTGAGTCTCTCACATCCAATTATATAGATTAAATTATACCAATGCCTTGTATTCAAAGTTTTTACAAGTTGCAATTTAAACTTTCAATAATCTTATCCTTATGATTACAAGATTACTCTAATAAAATATAAGCTACTAAACATTTACAAATTTCATCAGGTTTCGATATAATTTCCATAATATTTCAAGAACTGGATCGATTTTAGTGATTAGTGATTAAATAAGTAGAATGATTATATTGAGTTATTCTAAACCTTTGATCACATACATTTCCGCACAAGTCCTGACATTAGGATTTCATTAGCCGGCTCTCTTAATTATTTTTAAAACTAATCAACATATTAATATTATTATATTAGACGCAAAAGTCAATACATTTACCATCATTTTCAACTTATTTGAAGAAAATATTACTACATATAATAACTTTCGCCAGTGATCCTAGCTAGGAGCACCACGTATTGAACTTCATTAACTTAATATATATACATATATCATTTTAAAGCAACACAAAGGGTTGGAAGTAATTTTTGGTAATTATTTCATATATAATTTATGAAATTTTTTGATAAATGTTCATATATATTATTATACCCTATAAAATACATATTACAATTTTATTCTATTTATGAAGTTTAAAAAATTCTGCGAGCTATATATAAGATAATTTCCTTGTATCTCTAAAGGTTAGTATTTAATATATTAACATCGTGTTTTTTTAACTCCACAAATAAAGATAAAAAAATATTATATGTTTAATTTCATTTATATATTTATTTTTAAATGTTTTATTATACTTATTATTACTGTAACTAAGAACTTGTGTTGAGCTTTAAAAATAATGAATCAAGACAAGGTTAGGATTGTTGGGTGGACCACAAAAAAAAATGGAATTTAAAGTTATTACTGTTTGTTTAATGGTGGTTGAAAGAAGAGATGAACAGTAGGGTTATCATATAAAATGCATGGAGTTGTCAAATTCATCCCATGGATTCAAGTACAATTAATTTAATGTTTATTTAGACAAAAATAAGCAAACATTTTCTTTTTTAATTGAAGTGATATTTATTTTAGAAAATAAATACATTTTTTAATTTAGTAAAAGTTTTACTAATTTAATAGTAAATGGTTAAGTGACTTGGCATATGCATATTTTACTAGAAATTAAATAGAGGTGATTATTTGTTACAATTTCTTCAAAGTAACAAAGTAAGGTGAGGAAATGAGAGAAAGAAAGGAAGAGAGATGTGAAATTTGTTAATGGTGTGGATGCAATCAATAGACCCACAACATTAATGACCATGACACTGAGATAAAAGAAACACATGGATCTCTTCAGTTTAAAAATTAATTCCCATTTTTTATTCATTTCAATCAAAGTACAAAAATAATAGAAATTTGGTGGCAAGCCAAAATCAAATTTTCTTCTTTGATGGGAAAAATAAACTACCTTGTTAGGTGGCAATGATTAGAATTGTAGCATCAAATAGGATCCCAATCTCCATTTACCATAATATTGATTTTCTCTCTTTATTTATTTGTAAATATTGGTTGAAAGTTTTCCTGACTTTCACAAAGATTTGCTCATTATTTCTTTGTATTTGGTTCCCCATACTGCTATTCCCTCTTCTCAATACTCCCCCAATCACCATCTATTCTTTTTATTATAATTACAACTATATTTTTAATATGTTATTTTGTAGAATTGAAAGAATAACGTATAAATTACCTTTTTCTTTTCTTCTTAGAATTACAAAGGGTCTCACTCAACTTTTATAAGTTTATCAAAAAAAAAAAAAAAAATTGTATTTTACATTCATTTTAGTTACTCAACTTTAGTAAGTTTTCACTTTATTCACTTATTTATTTTTTTAGAAAATAAAAAAAAAATCATGAGTTATTCGAAGAAATTTATAGAAAAAAAACTTAAGATTTTTCCCTTTTTTCTAAAGAACTAAAATTAATTCTAGAAAAAAACTAAAAAGCTAAAATGGTTTTTCCTGTAAAATCCCAATTTTTTCCCTATAAAAACCCAAGTGGTCTCGATAAAACTTAGGCTTTTTATTTTTTACTAAAAAAGTTAAAATTAATTCTAAAAAGGGGGAAATAAAGAAATTAAAAAGATAAAGGTGAAATAAACGAAATTAAAAAGATAATATGGTTTTTCTTTATAAAAACCAAGTATTCCTTGTAACTAATAAAAACTAAAATAAAATTAAAAAGATAAAATAAATGACCAAAATGAAAATTTATTAAAGTTAGGTGACTAAAATGTACATTGAATTAACAACCGTAACTAAAATGTACATTGAATTAAGGACAAGTGATCAATAAAAACAATTATTAACGATAAAGTTTAAAATACAATTTTTTTTCGGTGCCTAAAATAAAAACTTAAAAATTGAAAAATTAATTGTGTAGTTTAATTATTTAAAAAACTCACCCTACTTGTAGGGCTAAAATATCTTGATCCCATTAAAAAATGTATGAAATCGTACCCATTCAAACTTGTCTACCTTTCAATATTTTATTTTTGTTTTCAAAATCATATCCAATTAATTCTATTAGTAGTTTTTTATATTCATATTATTTTTATAACATAATTTTTATATTTTTTTTGGTGAATTACATGAGGAAGGTAAAGTCCTAATAGCAACACGACTAGCGCGACTCAATCCAGACCACACCTGAGACGGTAAACACCTTAATCATTAGGCCAACACACAGGTTCATAATTTTATAAATTTTGATACGTTAATAGTTAATAGTTAATAATTCGTAACATATAAATTTTTACATGATTATTAACATAATGTCCACATTATTAGCCTCATATAATGCTTATTTATTTAGTTAATTGCACTAAACATCCTTAAATTATTAATATTTATATTTTAAATTGATCTATAAACTTTAAAACGTTATAATTGACTCATTAAGTATTATATCAATCAAGTCTTTCCATTAGCCCAGATTGTTAATTTAGACATTAAATAGCAATTTTGACTAATGTAAAATATTTTTAAAGCATGTTAATCAAATTATAGATATGTGATAGGTTAAATTCATTAAAATATAGAAAGCTTATTCTTTTTAATATGTTAGATCTAGTGTTGTCAAAATCAAACCAATTGGTCGATTGAATCGAAAATCAATAATTTGACTAATTCAACATATGAAATATAACTAGGAATGGAGAGAATAATTGCGAATTGGTAAAAAAAAGAAGATAAATATCAAAACTATACATGAACTTTGATTTTGTACGATTTTATAAATAAAATTTTAATTTGATTCAATTTTCACAAATCAATAATAATATTATCGAATTAGTATCAATTTATGTTGATATATTGTATGCACAAACAGTTATATTAATACAATTTAAAAATAAATATATGTATTCAATTGTTTAAGTTTTTACAATTGAATCAAAATCAAAATTTCATGTATACATATGAACCACAATTCAAGTTTCATGTATATAATTACACTAAATTAAAGTTCATGTATCAAATTGCACATTAAACCAAAGTTCATGTATAAATGTGATATTTATCTCGTAAAAACAATATTAAACTATATTTATGGTATTTTGACTCATATTTATTTCCCAATTCTAGAATTTATGTTTATTAATTTTTATAATTTTTTTAAAAAAATTTAGATTATTTTTTTACTTAAACATTCTTGAACTACATAAATCAAGATTTAATTGTCATGTCAATTCGACTATTGATCCAATTTTTACAACATTAGTTAGATCCAAGCAAATCATATAACAAATATGCATATATTTACAATTTAACTCACATTTTTTAAATATACTTAATGTACTTTCCGAAGCTAACAGAAACATATTAACAATACTTTAAAAGTTTAATTAAAATATTTTAAAATTTAAATGAAAATATCTATGCAATTAAGTCTCCTCCAACCAAGGGATACATGATGGATTCATTAATTTTAGCCAACATTGAATGATTAGAGTTATTTTTTTCTCCCTAATCAACCCCTGGTTTTAAGCCTCGACATCGTATAAATAAAATTTAAAAAACCCAAATCAGCGTGTTCAATAATGTTTGCATTAATTAAACTCGATGATAGCATGAAATGAAGAGCACAAAAAACAATTAAATGCTTTGTTCCTTCTTCGAAACAGCCTTTATAGCATGGGGGGAGAAAAACAAAACATAAAATAATAAACAATCCAATTAACCAAATTTCCTCATTCTCATTACCCATTATTTATTTTGATTATTAGTTCAAAATTTTAGATTTAATATGTTAAACCCTCCCCACCATCCAAGGACTTAACAACACATCACCCAAATCTATATAGCATGGGTTTTGGTAAATTAAAAATTAGTGATAAAGGGGACAATCTTCCATTTTTGGCTGGAGAATCAAATGTTATTTGGATTTCAGCCCTATGTTGATTAAACTAGCACTACAATAAAATAGGTCTACTGCGACACTTTTAGGGTGATACTTTCCTAAGTGTTGGGACAGACTTGTCAACATACACTTTGGCCAACTCTTTGTATAAGAGTTGGGATATGCATGCCTAAGGCAACGCTTAAATAAGAGTCGGCTTTGTCCAACACTATGCCGACACTTTTGGGCTGACAGTTTCCTAAGTGTTGGGATAGACTTGCCGATATACACTTTGACCAACTCTTTATATAAGAGTTGGGATATGTATGCCTAAGGCAACGCTTAAATAAGAGTCAACTTTGTCCAACACTATGCCGACACTTTTGGGCTAACACTTTCCTAAGTGTTGGGATAGTCTTGTTGATGTACACTTTAGCCAACCCTTTGTATAAGAGTTGGGTTATGCATGCCTAAGACAACGCTTAATTAAGAGTCGGATTTGTTCAACACTATGCTGACACTTTGCTAAGTGTTGGGATAGACTTGTCGGCATATGTTCTGGCCAACTCTTTGTATAAGAATTGGTATATACATGCCTAAAGCAACACTTAAATAAGAGTCGACTTTGTCTAACACTATGCCGACACTTTTGGGCCAACACTTTCTTAAGTGTTGGGATAAACTTGCCGACATGTGCTTTGGCCAACTCTTTGTATAAGGGTCGGGATATGCATGCCTAAGGCAACGCTTAAATAAGAGTCGGTTTTATCCAACACTATGCCAACATGTGTTATAGCTTTCCCAAATATATAACAGTGTTGCCATATGAAAAGAAGAACTCTTATGTCCTAACTCCCAATATACCACCAATCACTAATTTTATAATTGTCTATATCACTTTTCTAATAAATTAATTTATATTAAATAAAAAAGTGTGGTATTAATATCTTAAACTAATATATTTGGATTTAAAATATGAATATTCTTAAAATGTTACATCATGAGTGTGAATAATTATATATATTCAAATTAAAAATGACTTAATAGCTTCGAGAATGAATAAGGTTTAAGATTCATATATCCTCCCTGCATTTTGCATGACAAGCATAGAAAAGGCCATATTTATATTAGACATAATTGTTATTTTTTTTTCTTTAAAGATGAATTTTTAAGGTTAAAACATGTTTGATGAGCAGAATCATTGTTAATGGAAAAAGTTTCGTAATCAAATTAAAAATTAAAGAGTTGCTATGATATTAATTTTTTTTCCTATTTATATTGGTAATAGTTTATAAAATACAATAAAAATAATTATTTTTAGTTGGCAGCTTATGCCTTTTTCTCTTTATTTTTATTTCCTTTTGCCTGATTTTTTAAAAAGTTTAAGCTTTCGTTTCTTAATGGGATCAAAATAGAAAACCTGTCACTTTCTTCTTCTTTTTTTGATATTAAAAAAAAAAAAACTTGTCTTTGTTAAGTGTAATTGCAAAAGGCAATTTTTAATAAATTTAAAAATTATAATATATGGTGTCATTGTTACTAAAAATTTTAATAAAAAATTTAATTTTAATAAAATTAAAAATCATACAAATTGAAAATGATGAATAAAATGATAATATTAATTACTTTTAGGAATATACGTTAACTTAATTTTAATAAAAAAAGAATATTTCTTACTTGTTAAAAATTATTTTACTCGTCTGTTTGACACTTTCCTTTCCCCCTCTTTCTCTCTCCCCCCCCTCACTTTTGTTTGGTTGCGAATGTCTTCCTCTTCTCTCTCGAAAAAAAGAAATCGGGGAAAAATAAAAATGGAAGGAATCGAAGGAGACGCCTTGGTGAGAGGAGTAGGGCCTTACATTTTGAATCTGATGCGAATAAACAGCGAGGACATAATATTTTGTGTTGGTTGTCAAGAAAAAGCTGCTGAATATAAAAGTAAAAACAGAACAAAGGACTTAAATCGAAGCAATAGGAATTCAGAAAATTAGAAACGGTGAAGTACCTTTCTTTATTCCATGAAGAGTACTATAAATACTGAAATAACTAACAACTTAGAGATATATTAGGACTCTAATAGTATCTTGATAAATCTCCTAAATAAAAGGAACACTACTGGCACTAAACAAAGACTAGTTCTGCTTAAAATGCACTTTGACCGACTCAACGCCTAACTTATTCAATCAAGAAATAGTAACAAATAATTTCTACATTAACCTTTAACACTCCCCCTTACTGTAGAAACTCCCCAACACCCAACAATTCTCTCAAATGCACGAATTTCTTCGGTGGAAGTGGCTTTGTGAACAAATCAACAACTTGTTCTTCATTAAACGATGCTCCATCTTGATATCTCCCTTTGCAACCAAATCTCTTATGAAATGATGACGTGTTTCAATGTGTCTTGTTCTATTGTGATAAACAGGGTTTTTTGTCATTGCAATTGTTGACTGATTATCACAATAGATGGTAGTTGCCTCCACTTGTGTTTGCTTTAAATCATCAAGAATTCTTCGTATCCGACGGCTTGACAAGCGCAGCGATATGACCATATATTCAACCTCCAAGATGATAAAGCGGTTGATGGTTGCTTCTTTGAGCTCCATGAAACAACTCCGCTACCCATAGTAAAAACGTAACCAGTTGTACTCTTGCGATCTTCAATGCAGCCACCCAAATCACTATCCTAAAAACCATACAACCTTTAGATTGTTAGAGGACTTATACCATATTCGAAATGAGCTTGTCCCCTTCAAATAGCGCAAAAATTAAGCTTGCGCACTCCAAATTGATGCTTGCTTGGACTCTGCATATATCTAGACAAGAGACTTGTTGCTTGCAAAATATCAGGTCTACTATTTGTTAGATACAACAGACTCCCAATCAAACTTTAAACAATTGGCAATCAATTTTCTCTCCCCCATCATCTGAACAAAATTTTTTATTGGTGCACATTGGAGTACTCATGAGATTGCAATCCTTCAAGTTGAACTTTTCAAGAAGATCATTCACATATTTTTCTTGAGACATAAAAATACCCTCTGCACATTGCTTAATTTCTAGTCCCAGAAAGAAACTCATCAACCCCAAATCAGTCATTTCAAATTAAATCACATCGACTTTTAAACTCATTCAACAAAGCACTACTATTGCTAGTATAAATCAAATCATCAACATAAAGGCAAATAATGAGAATCTCTGAAGTACCTCTATTTTTCACATATAGATTTGGCTCACTAGGACTTCTTTGAAAACCATTATTGCTGAAATGCCCATCAATTCTTCCATACCAAGCTCGCGGCGCTTGCTTTAAGCCATATAGAGCCTTTTTCAACCTATACACTTTCTCTTCTTGATTTGCAATCTCGTAACCTTTTGGTTGCTGCACATATACTTCTTCTTCTAGAATCCCATTTAAAAAAGCCGACTTGACATCGAACTGATAAACCTCCCAACTTAATTGAGTACGCATTGTGAATAACACGTATGGTGTCAAATCTTGCTCTGGAGAGAAAGTTTCTTGAAATCTAACCCTTCACGCTTTGCATGTACCCTCGTGCAACTTGTCCTTGCTTTATGCTTTTGAATGGAACCATCAGCCTGGAATTTAGTTTTGAAAATCCATTTTAACCCAACAGCTTCTTTTCCATTTGGAAGGTCTACTAATTTCTACGTCTTGTTCCTTTCCAAGGCTTTTATTTCATCATCCATTGCATCTCGCCATTCCTTGGATTTGATTGCTTCTTTAAAGACGGTTGGATCTTCAATTTGGGCGAATTGGCATTGTTCAGTGCTTTAATAAATTTCTGCCAACCATCTCCATTTTCTTGACTAGGATGAGTGTCGAGACATTCACCATCTTCTAGTAATGCTTCTGAACCTGCTTGTAATTCCTTCCAATTCTAAGAGTTTTTCTCATCAAAAACAACATCACGACTAATTAATAGCTTCTTAGATAAAGGATTATAAAATCGATATCCTTTAGTTTCAGAGCTATACCCAACAAAGATACATTTAGTGCTATTATCATCTAACTTTCCTCTCTTTTGAGATGGAATATGCACAAATGCAATGCAACCAAAAACTCTCATATGAGTTACCTCAGGTTTCCACCCATGCCATGCTTCAAATGGTGTTTTTTGTTCTAGAGCTACTGTTGGGGATCGGTTGAGGATGTACACTGCTGTGTGAATTGCTTCTGCCCAGAAACTTTTTGGAAGATCTTTAGCTTTCAGTAAGCATTTTCCCATCTCAACAAGACTCCGATTCTTCCTCTCAATGACTCCGTTTTGTGGAGGAGTGTAGCTTGCTGTTAGCTAGCGTTGAATGCCAGATTCTTCACAAAATTTGTTGAATTCAGTAGAGAGAAATTCTCCACCACGATCTGTCCGCAATGGCTTTATAGGCTGGCCACTTTGTTTCTCAATACTTGCTTTAAACTTCTTGAAAACTGAAAGAGCCTCTAATTTTTCTTTGACAAAGTACACCCACGTCATTCTACTGTAGTCATCAACAAAGACTAAAAAGTACCTGTTGTTATTGAGAGAAAGTGTTCTCATAGGTCTGCAAAGATCAGCATGAATAAGTTCAGCAAGTTGGGAAGCTCTCCTTGCCTTGCCCTTTGGAAACGAATCTCGATGTTGTTTCCCAAATATACAGCTCTCACACACATCATCAACATTTTTTGTTAGAGGTAAACCATCAACTAGATTCTTTTCAGACATGAGTTTTAAACTACCAAAATTTAAGTGCCCATATCTGTGATGCCACAACCAATTTTTATCAAATGATTATGCCTTCAATGCAAGCTTATCATCAGTTGCGAGATTATAAGGAAAAATCTTATTTTTTGCCATTGGAACACTAGCTAACAGGTGCTTTTTCGATTTATCCTTAAAAATGCAACAATTTAATTCCTCAAAGACAAGTGAATACCCATCCACCATAAATTGCTCGACACTTAGCAAATTAGAATTTAAATCTGGAACATACAAAACATTATGAATGCAATTAAGACCTAGGGAATTCAACTGCACAGTACCTTTTCTTTTTGCTGCACGAATAGTTCCATCACCAAGCGTAATTCGGCTAGTTACCGACTTATCTAAGTTGCTAAAGAGACTTAATTCACTTGTCATATGATTGCTACAGCCACTATCTATGTACCAAACTTCAAGAGAACACTCATTAGCACTGAAACATGCAACGAACAGGCTCTCTATCTCATCTTCTTCACTATCTTCATAAGCCAGGTTAGCCTGCTTCTCTTTAAGCTTGCAAAACCTCTCAATATGCCCGTACCTTCTGCAATAGTAGCATTGTTTTGGACTACTATTTTATCCTTTATCGCCATCTCTATAACATTGGTTCTGTCCATTGAATCGACCACCAGCCCTACCTCTTCTTCTCCCACGAGATGAATTTCCTCCACGCCAGTCATTGAAGTTTGTTTCGCTGGTGCCCTTTCCACCACGAGAGTATTGCGCCCTACTATAAAAGGCATTCTCAACAGACGAATTATCATACCTTTTTCATCCTATCATCATGAGAATAAAGAGAGCCTTGCAACTCATCAACAGTTAACACACTCAAATTTTTTGACTCTTCTATAACTGCAACTACATGATCATATTTCTTAGGTAAACTCCTAAGAATTTTCTCAACTACCCTTTGCTCACTTAAATCCTCACCATATTTTTGAATTTGATTCACAACATCAATTACTTTTGACACATAATCATCCAAAACATCATCATCTTCCATAATAAAATTATCAAACTTCCTACGCAGAGTTTGAAGTTTGACAGTCATCACCTTTGCAGTACCTTGATATGCCATTTGCAGCGTGTCCCATGCTTTTTTTGAACGCGTCACCGCTTCAATGCAAGGAAAAATTAGTTCATCCACAGCTTGTTGGATGAAAAACAAAGCTTTATCATCTCTCTTTCTGATATCTTTGAGAGTCTCAGCTGCAACCTCCTCTTCACCGTATCCATTTTCCACCAAGTCTCATAGGTCTTGGGACAAAAACAAAGTCTTCATCTTAGTGCTCCAAACTCCATAGTTGCTGCCTTGAAAAATTGAAACCAACGGCTGTGAAAGGTTTACTCCATTCTGATTGCTTGCCATCATAAGCTTGAACACAGGCCTCGAGTAGCTCTGATACCAGATGTCAAGAAAAAGCTTCTGAATATAAAAGTAAAAACAGAACAAAGGACTTAAATCGAAGCAATAGGAATTCAAAAAATTAGAAACGGTGAAGTACCTTTCTTTATTCCATGAAGAGTACTATAAATACTGAAATAGCTAGGAACATAGAGATATATTAGGACTCTAATAGTATCTTGATAAATCTCCTAAATAAAAGAAACACTACTGGTACTAAACAAAGACTAGTTCTGTTTAAAACAGACTTTGACTGACTCAACGCCTAACTTATTCAATCAGTAAATAGTAACAAATAATTTATACATTAACCTTTAACATCGGTGTGGACGCAGAGTCGCTTGTTGAAATAAAAACAGCGGGAGTCACCAGATTGGATTCCATAAAGCAAGCCATTCTTCTCTTTGGCAATTCCAAACTCTCTATCAAACCCGACCATCGCCTCTTGGGTACTTTTCGCTTTCGCTTTTCTTTTATGTTTCTTTTAGATTTGACTATAATCTATGCTTTCATTTATTTGAAAATTAAGGTTTTGAATCTTTTTTATTTAGGCATTTCATTTCATTTCCATTTGTTTTGTTTTTTATAACTTAGAAAAGAGTTTAGTAGTGATGTTGAGTCTACCATTGCTGCTGTTCAAGCACTTTCGGCTACCACAATCTCTACTGGGTAGGCAGACCTCACCAATTTATTCTGCTTAGCTGCTCAATTTTAAAAGTGAGAATAACTTTTTGTTATTCATAAAAGTGGGAATAAAATTTTGTTTAATTTTAAAGTTTTTATTAATTTCATGTTGTTTAAAAGGAATTTGTTGTTTCAGTTAGAAGTAATTGGTTGTTTAATAAAATTTGATTAAAAAAATATCAATAAGGTGGCGCCATTAGCTTAGTCTTTGTCTTTACTAAGTTGCAGACACTATTTACTTGAGACCATGTGTCCGTGGTCTCCATGAACATATTTGTAGCGCTTCTTTGTGCTTGCATTGTGATTGGTCATCTTTTGGAGGAGAATAGATGGATGAACGAATCAATTCATCCTTATCATTGTGAGTTTCTCTCTTGACATCTGTTGACGTGGATTTTGTCATTCATGGACAATTCAACTAAGTTTTGATTGCTTGGTTTTGTATGTTTTTCTTGTCTGATATCTTTGATTTAAATTACTTTTTTTTGAGGTCATTATTTTGTTGACAAGTGGGGTAAAAGCTCTCATATTTTAGTCTTGGGAAGATCTGTTTTCTTTATCTATCTTACGCCCCTATTATATTCAATGTCAAAGTTTGTTATCTTTCATTTTCATTTTAATTTATCTTGTGAATGGAAAATATGAAGATAATTTATTATACCTTGTAAAAGGTAAAATAGATAGACATATAATACTTGTCTAATGTGAAGCTTTGTTTTGTTTAAATAGCCATTCCTAAGTTTCTATTTTGGCTTGAACTTGAGTGCATTGAGAATTCCCCAATGTTTCATTGCTGTAAACAGAGGAACATAGATGTCTTTTCTACTTGTTAAGGTTTGATTTTTTTTTTAAATTTTTTAGAGTAAAAATGATGGCAGCATTTAGTTAATATTTTGCTTTCCTAAAGCCTTTTTGATCTTTTCTTTCTCTGCCAGGTTTCAGGTGAAAAAGAAGCAATTTTTCTGTAACTTTATCACCATCATACTGTTTGGGGCTATTGGTACACTAGTATCTTGTACAATTATATCTTTAGGTATTTCAAACGACCTTATGGAGGCAATATATAGTAGTGCAGATGTTCTTAAGCGAAGCACCTCAATTCACGGGAACAAGAAACGACAAAGTGGTTTTCAATCGATGAAGAAGAAAATTCAAGGAGCAACAATCGAAATCAGAAATGTTGCAAGGTAATGTAGCTGCAAAATCGTGTTTGCGTACAGGGCTTTATTTATATCTGATTGTGACTTTTCGATAAACCTTATTCTTTCTGACATGCATATCAGTGTAATTTCCCTTTTGGAGCTTTCAAACCACCTGAAACTTCTCTAATTGTTATATTAGAATGCAATGGTAATGCACATGTGATACCAACATTCATAGTAATAAACCATTACGATGAAGTATTCATTGTGTTTGCAATTATGATAAAGAATAATCTATTATAGAAGATACAATAAAAATGAAATTAAATGTCGTTTGTGTAGAATTGAGTGCAAGAACCTTAAACACTCAGTCCTTTATTTTTATTTTTTTATTCTCAGTCCTTTTGATCTTAAAGGGAATACAAAACCAGACAAAGTTTTAAGTTTTTGATCCGGTTTGTGCAGGATTGGTCATTACACAATCCCTAGAGAGATGAATGAGGTCTGCAATTGGCTTACAGCAAGGTTGGGGCTCGAGGGATAACACTAAATATAGCGAAAAGTCAGGAAGCAATAAAGGTGAAAAGAGAGAAAACTGCATATGTTACAAATAGGTAGTAAACAAAATGGATTGTTAGGGTATATGGTATACTTGGATCTGGAGATGTTTCACTACTTGGGGCTACCTTTGTAGAAATAAGAGATCAGCAGAGTTTCTTGGAATTGAACTTGCAGTTTCAAACTGCATTAGTTTTATGTAGTACAACATCAATATCAATGTCAATCGTCTTAGGTACTTTTTTATTTGTTTACTTTTGTACATTGGGTTGAATGTTAGTGGTATACATTTTAGCTAAATGTTAGTGTATTTTGATTGTTGGATCGATTTTTGTAGTGAATATTCAATCTTTATTTTAATTTTATATTTTATATTTTTTTAGTTGTATTTAAAGCACAATTCCTATCATTATTCACTGTAAATATTTATAAAAATATATTAATATTGAAATAATAAAAAATAGAAAAAAAAATTACATTATACATGTCTATCCCAATCTTTTTAAGGTTACCTTAGACGGGTTTATCCTAACTTTTTTTAAAGGTTGCCTTAGACAAGATTTATCCCAACCTTTTTAAGGTTGCTTTAAACGGGTCTATCCCAACCTTTTCTAAAAGTTGCCTTAGACAAGGTCTATCTCAACCTTTTTAAGGTTGTCTTAGACAGGTCTATTCCAACCTTTTTTAAAGGTTGCCTTAGACATGGTCTATTCCAACCTGTTTAAGGTTGCCTTAGATAGGTCTATCCCAACCTTTTTTTATAGGTTGTCTTAGACAAGATTTATCCCAACTTTTTTAAGGTTGCCTTAGACGGCTCTATCCCAACCGTTTTTAAAAGTTGCCTTAGACAATGACTATTCCAACCTTTTTAATGTTGCCTTAGACAAGGTCTATCCCAACCTTTTTCAAAGGTTAGCCTTGACTAGGTCTATCCCAACCTTTTTTAAAGGTCGGCATTGACTAAGCCTTTCACAACCCTTCAATAAGGGTCGGCTTATGTTGACTTATGGAAACGCTTTTTCAAAAGCGTCGCGGAGCCTATGCCAACTGTACTATAAACAACCTTTTTGGAAGCGTCGGGAGAAGCGTCGCGAAACCTATGCTAACTTTTTTTACGTCATCTTAGGTTAAAAAAAGTGTCGCGGTAGGGTTGTTTTGTTGTAGTGTAGGCTGATTTACTTAACATGTCTCAATGGATGAAAGAAAAAATAAAAAGGAGAATGGTTTTAAAATGGGTGCTATCGCTGAAAGAGGGTCAATGTCCCTCTCTAACGATATATGATAACTAGGGCATGCATGTAACATGTTTTTTTTGTAGGCAGCCTATGGTCGTGTATGCATGAGAAATAAATTAAAGATTGCCCACTTTGTTTTGAAAAAGAACCTACAGTGCAATGTCCGTAGATCCACCGCATAAATTTTATATTCATCGCCAACTTTAGATCTCCTTACCACAGACCCAATTTCAAAAAATTTATCAAACATTTTCACGTGTACAGAGGAGTCTTATTTTTATTCATCTTATTAAAGACATATATTAGATTATGATGAATTTTTAATATGACAAAATAATAATATTTAGACAAAAACAAAAGCAATTCAAATGATTTATAATTTCTCAATAAAATAATCAGATTTGATAAAATTTTGTAATTACCAACAAAAAAAGAACTTCATATTTAGGTATATTATATTCAATAAAAAAAAAGTTAAAAGTAGAGGATCAATGAACAGGAATTTCCTATACATTGTCCACAACAAAACAAAACATGCTGTATTTTTTTTAACATATGAAAAGACTGAGGAGTAAATTAAGACAGGGTTTTAAAATATATATATTTATAGTTACAACAAGACAATAGGAATTAAAGTGGTGTGTTAGAACTTAGAAGATATATTTAGTCAATTAATCACGTTGTCGTGGTCTTTAATTAAGGAATATCAGTTTTGTCCTTTTACAGTAATCAATACTGGGTCATCCTACAAGACAAATTTATAATAATACATAATTTATATTAACAATACAAGAAAACATTGCATTATTGATAACGTAAATGAAAACATATAGCTGGTTCCAAAAAACGAAAAAACAAGGGAAGAAAAAGAGGTTCGGGAAACACGATCCCTGGCACGTGGCGCAAGACCACGTCAGCTGCTCGAAACCATCACCGCCTTGGACAATTATTATTTATTTATTTATAATCAGAAAATTAATAGCAGCGGTAGCTAAGACAAGTTGGCAGTTGGGGGGGGTTGACGGTGACGTGCGGCGCTGAGGGTTGAGGGAGATGGGTAACGGCAAGTGGGTGCCACCGTGACCGTGAGAAGGGAAGGTGGGGCCGGTGAGCTCTGATCTGGTTGAAGGGTCCCCCACCCCCAGTGGCCTTGCTGGGGTTGGGCGCATGTGGGTGTTGGGTTAATTTTAAAATTCACGTTTCTGCATTTAATGAAAGGTATATATCGTGCCCTTTCTGTTTTTGAGAAGCGAGAGAAAGAAAAGGGCATGTATTCAGAGATCAATTACCAATGTGGGATTTCTGGTTTTCTCGTTATTAATTAATTAGGTTTAGGTGGAAAGGATGAAAATGAAAGCACATAGCACTAGGATCAACATACGCCCGTTTTTGAGTTTTCTCCCATACTTTATAATTGAATTCAAGTGTAATTATAATAACATATTTAGATAATTATTATAATTAATGAATTCTATTAAATTGTATGTAATTTAAGCACTTAATTACACTGTCTAACGTGGACAATTACATCTTAATCATATTACTTATGATTTTCCAAACATGATTTAACTTTTAAAAAAATTATTTTATATAAGTTTAAATTATAAAAATTATATTATAAACATAAACACATATTAGTGTTTGGAAGGGTTATCACAAAAAGAATTTAAAGTTATATTATAAACATTAAAAATTTATCTATTTGTATTTTATAAAATTATAAAAAAATTATATTATTTAAATCCTAACAAAATTCTAAAATTATGATTAAAAAGTATATTATAAAAAATAATTTACATGTTATAAAAAATGTTATAATATACTCATTTATAAAAAAAAAAATTATGGCAAAAAATGTAACACCTTGATACCCGACCCGATTGTTGGGTTCGAGTTACGATATGTCACATTTGTTGCTGAAACAACTACAATCAATCTCAGTCAAATTATACCATTAATACTTAAATTCAACCAAACTATACATTTAATACAATATAGAATCACTATCGAGTCTTACACGAACTTATGAAAGCTTAAATAGTAACCCAAAGTCAAAGAAGGACCAAATTGTAAATGTTTTCAAAATGCAGGGTTGACATTGTGACGTCGCCAAATAATTTGTCACGTCACGACGTTAGACCACTCGATATTGCGATGCCACTTACTATGTTGGCCTCATCGAGACGACAGGATTCCTCGTCTCACCGTGATATTACAGGTCTTTTATTGTCACGATGTCACATACTGTTTCTGCAATTTCTCTTTGTAAACAACCTGCAATTGCATTTTACTACAATGCAAACATATTCCAATCTCCATTTGACCTAAGTAAACTCTAAACAACAAATTTATAAACTTCAATTCTATATATATAACAACACACTAAGATTTTAACACCTATGAGTTAAACATTTACAATATATCGCACTTAGGTTCTATGCAAACATACCAATTCATCTCCAACATTCACATTGCATCCATTTCCAACATTTAAAAACATATATGCAATGATTTCATAAATGCATATACAACCATTTAGCCAAATATTCACCATATGGTACTAATTCCAAAAGAAACATAAACTTAAAAAGCAAACCAAAACTTGACTCAACTAGGTAGGTACATGCCAACTTAGAACAAAAACGGAATATACAAACTTTGTTGAGTCCGGGATTTTTGACTGAATGTTGAAGTTGATGCTCGGGATCTCACTTTATACCTAACATGCGCACAGAATATGAACGAGAAAGCTTAGTGGTATTTCTACAATTCAAATAACAAAATGCAAGTTAAGTTAATTATAACATTCAACAAATATGCCATTCATATCAATTGCAAAATATCATACTAAATGTACCATTTATACCATATTATCATACCATTTTCTGAATCGAATCGATTGATTCGTCACAATTCTATATAAATCTTCCAAACTTATAAATATGGTTCACATAATCTTTCATAATAACAATTCATTTCATATACAATTATCATATTTACATTTTAAATCCCTATTAACCTGAATCAAACTTGAACAGATACATAGATCCAATCAGCACACCATTTTAGCATCTAAGGCCTCATCAGACAATCCGAAGTAAATACATTGTGCCTAGCGCTCATCGGTATAACCGAAGTAAAAGTTGTGCCCAACACTCATTGACGCGTATTCGAAGTAACCCATACTCAATCTATCTTATTGCCAACTATATTCGACTCTACCCGAACAGTTAATAGGGTAACAAATCATTCAATTCATAATATAACTCAATTTTGCATTTCATATTTCTAAATTTATCAACCAATTCATCAATATATATATTTAACACAACATGTTTCATCTCAATTCACAACCAATTTCACAATTTCATCAAGTTATTATATTTTCAATTTTATTCAATTTAGTCATCTATCTAGATAATTAATCAAATTCATGCCAATACGATTTGACCAATCATATTTAATTTACCTCAATATCCTACCATGCAAAATAATATAAATATGCAACAATTCAAGTAATTCGAATTATAGAAATACAAATTGAACACTTGAGTTACTTGTCGTCGGATCTCGTCTTTCCTTTCCTTTTCAAAGTTCCCGCATCGTCTTTAGCTATAAATTATAATCTGACAATACATAATATTAATTTCTAGCTCAAATCATAGTCAATTACAAAGTTGTAACACCCCAAACCCAGCCTAGAAGTCTAGACCGCATCCAGGATGCTACATTGATCACCAAAGTGATCGTAGGAAAATTTAACAAAAACCAGTAGTTCAAAATTCCATTTCTGAAAATATTTATCTCAAAACAAACCACAATGTTTAATCGTTTAAAAAATACCGTTCGCAAACGTAACAAAACATAATGTACGAACAAAGTTTAAAACAGTAATGGTACCATAGTATTATAAATCTTTACAGTTCAAAACCAAATGTAAAAACTAGAAAACACAAAATGCTCAATTGTTGTTCACAAGCCTGTCCGAGACCTCCACGTACCGAGCCTAACTACAGAATCCAGAACTGTACCTGAAAGGGAAACAGAAGAGGGGGTGAGCTACTCGAGCTCAGTGTGAGATCAAACTAGCTAAACTACAGAAGCAGAAACAGAGAACTAGAAGTAGTTCAGAACCAGAACATACTTACAAACGGCTAACAGTTGAGTGAATTTGCCCAAAACAAACAAATAGCAATGTACTTTACAGTCATACAGTAGCAATAATTCTCAACGATTCTGATGCAGGCTAAGCCTATCTCGAGAATCGATGTCGATTTGGGCCTTGGCCCATCTTAGTCTGATGAGTCATCAAGTCTGAAATTCTCTTAGGCACGAGTGCCTTTCAGTCGAACAGTCAATCACATTCAGCCACAGTAACACGTTCAGTCAAACAGATCAATCAAACATTTCAGTTGAACAGTACAGTCACATCTAGCCATAGTATCACATTCAGTCAAACAGATTCAATCAGATGCATATGAGTGCAAATGAGTTATAAAATAAAAACCCACCCATCCAGCCAACACACCTCTCCGTCCAACCCTACACTTCCTGTGGGGATTTAATCAACCCACCCATCCCTACACTTACAAGTCGTATGCGAGATCGCGCACGCATGTAAATTCTGGTGTTGCGCCAGATCGAGATAGTCGCATGCGTAGTGTGGCTAATGTACATGCGGTACTGTGCAATGCGGTAATCTGCTATACCGTTATCAGTAAAGTCCACGACCCTCTGGGTATTAGGGGCTACAGTATGCAGTTAAACCGCCACTCTCGTATATTACCAGCAAGGCTAGCGTATAAGTTGTATTGTGCAATGCGGTAAACTGCAGTACAGATATGCAGTATGAATTGCCAGATCAGATAGTCGTACGTAGCGTAGCTAATGTACATGCGGTATAGTGCAATGCGGTAATCCGCTATACCGATAGGTTGCAGTAAAACTGTCAGTTCAGTCAATCTTCATTCTCTTCAAAATCCCCCCAAAAACTTTATATGCAGATGTGTGTATGCAGATGTATGTATGCAGATGTACCAATTCAAAATGTGATTTCAGACAGTCATTCACAATCAGTCAATCAGTTACAAGAGTGTGTACACTCGTACACTCAAATTCAGCATCAATCTTATCACACAACCAAACACAAATCACTCACATATCAACTCAGATCAGAGTCATAATTACCCTCAATAAAGTTTAGTCAAGGGTTGGAACACATTGATTTGCGATTACAATCAAATTGACTTAAATTCAGAATTTGGCAAGTTAGGGCCACACGCCCGTGTGCTCCGGCCATGTGGAGCAGTCCAGGCCGTGTGGGGTTCCAAACGCCCGTGTGAGGGGTAGCACACAGCCGTGTGACAGAGGCACACGCCCGTGTGGTGCATGGACACGGCTGTGTGGACAATTCGTGTAACTCATTGTCCAATTCACTAAACTAGGGTGCAGGGCAGACACAGTCGTGGGAAGGTGTCACACGCCCATGTGGCCATCAGACACGGCCGTGTGTCCCGATACACACGCTCGTGTGAAATCCCTAGGCCCCGAATCAGTCACACGACCGTGTGGCCAGGCCGTGTAACTCTAATACTCCGAATCCCTAATTCCCAAATCCACACGCCCGTGTGCCCAAATGACATGGTCGTGTGAAAATCGACAAAATCCTCAAAATCGGCCACACGATCGTGTGGCACCCAAAACTGGTCGAAAACCCTAGCTCCCAAATCCACACGCCCGTGTGCCTCAGTACACGCCCGTGTGCCTCGGCACACGCCCGTGTGGTTGTCGGGGAGGCTGCGAAACCACCTCAATTCAGCCCCGAAATCACCGTTTTGGCCACCAAACTCATCTCCAACCTTACCCACATCAAGTGTACATCAATATGTGACATATTTCCCTCACTTTCAGCGTTCAAAACCCAACATAAGAATTACCACCCATACAAAACTTGTCGAAACTGAAAATTTACAAAAAACCAAAATTGTAGTGAAGGTTAGGATCCCACACCTGCTTGTGTTCGGAGATGACATCGGAGGAGCGATAATCCCAGTATCCGCAGATAAAATCGTTTTTGAGTAAACTTTTAGGGAGCAAAAAATGAAGAGAATAGGGGGGAAGAGGATAACGTAAAAACCAACAGAGAATAATGCCCAAAAAAAAAGTAACCTCAAAATAATAATTACATAAAGAAAATAATTTAAGTAGCACTAAGTAATAGCTTAATAAAACAAAATAAAACGTCCTGAACGCTCAGGGATTCGAACTCCAGACCCTCAGTAGACTAACACTCAACTTAACCACTGCATCACAGTGAGCCTATTCGACCTAAATTGCACAATTATGCACATATGTGCCACCTCCTCACTAGCCCTAGGCTCAAAAACCCTAAACTTCTAGGCCCAAAATTTGGGGCGTTACAAAAGTAATACATATTTTATAATTTATTCAATTTAGTCTCTAAAATCAAGACTAGCCTAACTTTCAATCTAAAAATCCAAAATGAAATCTGATTTCACTATTACCCATTAGAGACTTCTTATTTCTTATTTCTACATTCAAATTGACATTTTATTGACTTTAATCCTTAATGTACCAAACAATCAATTTCGCTTTACAATTTAGTCATTTTTTACATCTAAGCTTAAAATCTATCAATTTAACACCTAAAACTTCAAGAAATCGACAAAGAAAACTTTCTAAGACTTCAAAAGTTTTACAAATCGGTACATGGGTTAGATAAATCAAGTTCCCATGACCTCAAAAATATAAGAATTACAAGAAAATGGACTAAATTGAACTTACCAATTTTGATCAAAAGCTTCAAACTCTTTTTAGGTTTTCTTTGTTTTGTTTTTCAGTGCTAGAGGAAGAAGATGAAGAAAAGTGCCTTTTTTTTTCTTAATTTATCTTTTATAATTAGATTAAAATGTAATTAGTTTAATTAGTCATAGTTTTTATTAATTAAATCAACATTAGTTTAATTAATCAACCATTAACTATACCGTCCACTAACTTATAAATAAACATGTTCTAATTGATATTTTGGACCTTTAATTAATTACAATTTAAGTCCTCAATTCATTTTCTAATTAAAATTTTATAGCAGTTGGATTTTACAACTTAGTCCCTAAACCTAAATTAAACACAATTTTAGCTAAATTACTTATCCAAAATTTAATTTACCTATAAAACAACTCTGAAAACGGGTTCCTGAAACCGCATTTTCCAATACCATTAGGTCATTACAAAAAAAGTATGGACATACTTACATGTCCATGCTATATATTAGGCTTAAGGGTATAAAAAGCCCTCTACCTTTTTCAAAAAAACCAATTAAGTCGCTGCTCTTTTTTGCACTCAATTGGGTACTTGAACTGCCAAAATGCATAAAAAATGCTCTCAAACTTTAAAAAAAAAAAAAAGCAATTAAGCCCCTGCTTTTTTTGCCCTCAATTGGGTACTTGATATGCCAAAATGCATCAAAAAGACCCTTTGACCATTAACTTTAACAATTGATCGTTAAAGTTAATTGCCTCTAACTTTTTTTCAGTTAAACCAACCACGTGCCACAACCATGGCATGACATGTGCAAAAAAAATGTAAAAAATAAAAATTTTTAATTTTTAATAAAAAATATTTAAAATTGATTAGAAATTAGAAAAAAAAATATAAAAATCGTAAAAAATATAAAAAATTGTAAAATTTTATAAAAATCGTGAAAAAATTATAAAAATGTAAAGAAATATAAAATTCCTAAAAAATTATAAGAATTATCGTACCAAAAGAAGCATTTTATAATTTTTCTATAACTTTTATTGATTTTTATTTTTTATCATTTTTCGCCAAATGTCTCACTGTGTTGCAACAGGTGATGGCTTTATCTGAAAAAACCTAGGGTTGTTAACTTTAACGGTCACCGGTTAAAATTAATGGTTAAAGGGAATTTTTATACATTTTATATTTTTTATGATTTTTATAAAATTTTACAATTTTTTTCTAATTTTACATTTTTTTATAATTTTTAATAATTTTTTAATATTTTTTATTAAAATGTAATATTTTTTATAACTTTTATTGATTTTTATTTTTTGTAATATTTTTACCACATGTCACATCGTGGTTGTGACACGAGGTGGCTTTAATTGAAAAAAAAGGGTAATTAACTTTGATGGTCAACTGTTAAAGTTAATAGTTAAAAAACCTTTTTTTAAAATGCATTTTGACAGTTCAAGTACTCAATTGAGTGCAAAAAAAAAATGCAGGGACTTAATTGCTTCTTCTTTTTTGAAAAAATTAGAAAGCCTTTTTTATGCATTTTGAAAGTTCAAGTACCCAATTAAGTGCAAAAAAAGTAGGGGCATAATTACTTTTTTTGAAAAAGTTTGAGGGTCTTTTTGATGCATTTGAACATTCAAGTATCCAATTGAACGTAAAAAAAAGCAGGGGCTTAATTGTTTTTTTTTTTGTAAAAGTTTGAGGGCTTTTTACACCCTTAAGCCTATATATTATAAAATAATATATTTATTTATAAAAAGTGATATAATTTATTTATAAGAAATAAATTTTCTAAAGTTATGACAAAAATTATATTATTTATAAGAAATGTTATATAAGCTATTGAATACTTTATAAACCTTTTTTTATTATAAATGTTACATATTATAAATTTTAGAATATTTTTAACCTAATTTTTGTATTACAAAAAGGGTTATAACTTAGCATAACTTCCCGATTAATTCTTGATACCAAATCAATTAATTGCTTTATTATGGTAGAGATATGCGTGATTTATACTATTATTTAAAAGATAATTTGAATTAGTGTCACCCATCAATCGGATCCCGATTCACTTGTGTAATTACCGAAAATTTATTTCTTTAAAAAAAAAAACATTACTATAATGGGATATTTTTGTCATTTTATATTTTATGTAAAATCTTTTAAAAAATTCAAATAATGGGATTCAAACATAAGGTATCGTAATCTTTAATACTTTAAGTTAATATTTTAACCAAATCCTAGTTTATTCTTTATATAAGTTTTTTTTTTAAATATATTTGTTATATAATTTTTTTTCGCCTAGATCGCGAGTGTGTCATACTCCAGTATTTATAAAATGAATAATAATTCAAAATAAAAAATGGTAGATATTAGGTTTATTTACATGATAATGGGTTATCATTATTTATTAAAATAAGTGCATATAATACTTATTTCTCATGATGCATTTTCTAATAATACCTCGACACTTGTGGGTGTTGAGTTCAATGAGGCTATTTACACCATCAAGCTTTTTGTGTCCTGTTAGAATTAGGGTAATTATTTTGAATTGATATCAATTGAGTTCTTTGTAAAATATTTAACATTTAAATGACAATAATATAATTTATTTTCTTGACTACTGAGGAAAACATTTAATCCTAAACTCTACATACGATGGTGTCAAGTTTTGAATACTAAGTTAAAAAGCGTATGATGTAATTTGAATACATTTAACGATAATTTAAATGGACCTCGACATTTGTGTGTGTCGAGTTTTATTCAAAAATCCCAACAAAACTTCAATTTAAAACTTATAAATAGATAATCAAACTTGTTAGTTTTTCAAAAAAAAAAAGAAACCTTCTACATTTTACTATAGCTTACATACCTAAGATTGGAATGATGATATGTTTCCAAGAATGCAACAAATTAAATTATTCTTCTATGGCTCGACTTTGTAGTAATATGGGTTTTTTTACATAAGTCTGACAACATAATCTTTCCTTAGTTAACAAAAGCTAACTTACATTCTTTATTTGATCGGAGGTGTATTATCAAATTTCCAAATAGCTACTACATGCCTATATAAGGCGCTATACAAGGTGTGTAAAGTGGGAAATGAAGTAAATGATTGCCTCGTGATTACACAATTGTAGGAATGGTATCGACTTTCGTGAATTGCGTTTATACCCTTTTAAACTCTTAGTTTCCCTCTAGCTAGAAAGTAAAAGTATAACATTAAACCCTAAAATCCAATACTTTCTAAATGTCTTATATAAGTATTGACATCTCATAGGTTATAGGTGGTCTGGGCATTGTGAGCATACAACTTACTAGAAGGACTCTAGACAACCAATCAGCTGATTTGGGGACTGAAAATTCGGGGTTGAAGGAGATTATGTTTAAACAAGGATATTTTATTAGCAAATTAAAAGAGAGCAGGCCTGGGTCAAGTTCTGGGCTGCTGGTTGAAGGAAATAAAGGTAAGGAGATATTGGGTCAAGGCAGTTTTATTGGGCCTGCTGAACAGACTAGTGGTCTGGCCTATTTGGTTATTGAACATGAAAAGACTGGACAAGGCATAACGCGGAACGAATTGTTTCTAGAGGATAACATTAGATCTAATTTGGACGGAGCCCAATCAAATTCTACAGATAAACCGAATTTGGGAAATTTAGGGAGCATGGAGCACATTATTCAGTCAGGTCCCACATCCGATTTACAGAACAAACGCTCCTCTTTACACTTTAATCCCACATTTGAAGGTCCTCTTGAATCGGTGGTGGATTTAAATCCTAATTTTTTGGATCATAAACGCATTTGGCAGTAATTTTTAAAGAAAATTCAGACCACAAGTTGAAAGCAACATGGTCTAATAATAGACCAGGGGCCTCTAATATTTTGAATGTTCTGCCAAAAGGACACGGATTAGATAATAAAAAAAGAAGTGGGCATAGTGGAAGAACGCTTAATAAAACAATTCGTAGACGAGGGGGACGTTTTAAAATTGCAGGAAGTTCACGTGTCCCACTCCCCGATGCTATGAATTCTATGGAAAAGCTTATTGGTGAACAAGTGGAAACCTTTACTGATAAGGTCGCTGCTAATGATGAGGGTGATAAAGCTTTTACTGCCCCTTGAAAGGTTAGTCGTCATACCTTTAAATTTTTAGATTTATGAATTTTACTATTTTTTCTTGGAATTGTCAGGGTTGTGCTAGCTCGAAGTTTATTTGAGTTTTTCGCGAATACAATCGGGAACATAAACCTGATTTGATTAGCTTATTGAAACGAGGGTCAGTGGAGGAAAAGCTGATTCGATTATTGCGAAACTTGGTTTTCATTGTTCACATCGTGTAGAGGCAGTGGCGTTTTAGGGTGGTATATGGATTGGTCGGAAGGAATCGGTTCGTGTGGAAGTTCTCAAAAATCATTCTCAATTTGTGTTAGTTAGAGTTACTGGTACATCTTTCAGACAACCTTTTCTGGTCACCTTTGTGTATGGCAGCCCTAATCATAGTAAAATGAGACTTTTATAGGAGGTTTTGCATAGAACCATTCCAGTTGATGGGTCTCCATAGATGGCAATTGGTGATTTTAATGCTATTCTTTCTCCCACTGAGAAGAGAGGGGGTCGGACTCTAGGGAAAATATGTCCTCTTTTTGGTGAGCTTATGGGCTCAACCCTGTTGCAAGATTTAGGTTTTAGAGGTTCGCAATTCACTTGGCAGTGAGGGGGATTATGGAGCGTCTGGATAGGGCTATTTGCAACAATGCATGGTGTAATTTTTTTTCCAAATTCCATGGTGAATCACTTGCCACGACTCAAATCTGATCATAGACCTTTAAAATTGTCTTTGATGCTAGATTTTCATTCCTCAAAAGGGCGTTCGTTTAGGTTCTTAGCGAGTTGGATTGAACATCCACCGTTTTCAGATTTAGTTAAAGAGAATTGGAGGGTTTCTACTAGCATGTCGACAGTACACTCTGAGTTTACTGATCAAGTTAAAAGATGGAATAAAGATGTGTATGGTCATATTGCTACCCGTAAGAAGCTTCTGACTAAAAAACTTCATAACATTGAGATCGAGCGAGGTAGAAGAAACTCGGCATATCTTAGCCAAGTTGAGATGGAGGTTAGAGGGATCTGGAAAATGTGTTGCATCATGAGGAGATTCTTTGGCGACAGAAAGCCCGTTGTGACTGGTTAGTCTTAGGGGATCGTAACACCAAATTTTTTCACACGCTCACTTTGAGGAGAAGGAAGCAGAATCAAATCACCGTTTTAAAAAATGATTTGGAAGAGTGGATTATGGATGAGGAGCAATTGAAAATTAAAGCGGTTAATTTTTATACTTCTTTGTATGGCGAACACCCCAGCCCGATGAGAGGCTTACCCATTAGCGCTTTCCCGCGCATCACTGACGAGGATTTTAACCTCCTTAATAATCCAGTTTCTGATGAGGAAATTAAAGTCGCTCTGTTTGACATGGCACATTTGAAGGCTCCAGGAAGTGATGGATATCACGCCATTTTCTATCAAAGTCAATGGGATCACGTAGGCGCCTCTGTTTGCAGATGGGTTAAGGGTATTTTTGCTGGTGAAAGCATTGATTCAGAATTGAATAACTCGTTTATTGTTATTATCCCTAAAATTCAAAATCTAGAAGGTTTCGCTCATTTTCGACCAATTAGTTTGTGTTCTGTTCTCTACAAACTAGTTATGAAGGTTATCGTTAATCGTTTTAAAGTGGTTTTTCCTAAACTCATAACTCCTGAGCAGACTGGCTTTTTGGCATGATGGAACATCACAGATAATATTGTCATTGCACAAGAGGTTATCCACTCTATGTGAAGCACGCAGAAAAATAGAAGATGGATGGCCATCAAAATTGATCTAGAGAAAGCTTATGATCGAGTGCGCTGAGATTTCATCGACGCGTAGCTTCAAGCTGCAAGTATTCCTAATTTTTTCCGTAATGTTATTATGTTTGCAATTTCCAGCTCTACTATACAGGTGTTGTGGAACGGGGTTCCAACTCCGAAGTTTCGACCAGCTAGGGGCGTTCGACAAGGTTGCCCTTTATCTTCTTATTTGTTTATACTGTGTATAGAGTGGTTGAGTCACAGTATTCATGCTGCCATTGATGTTGGCAATTGGACCCCTATTCGTCTGGTTCGCAATGGTCCACCACTTTCTCATCTTTTCTTCGCGGATAATTTGATCCTTTTTGGCCATGCTGAGAAACATCAAGCTCGGGGGTAATCAAGAATATTCTTGATGATTTTTGTTATTACTCGGGTCATAGGATAAATATGATGAAGACGAATATTTTTTTCTCCAAAGGTGTGGACGGCAGTTTAAGGAAGTGTATCAGTAGTTTTTTTGGTTTTCAGGAAGTGAACAACTTGGGGTATTATTTAGGTGTACCCCTTTTTCACGAAAGGGTTACCAACAATACACTACGTTTCATGGTTGGTAAGGTGCGTAGCAAGCTGTCTAGCTGGGACGCCAAGCAACTTTCCTTGGCATGTAGGGTGACTTTAGCTCAATCGGTTCTTCTTTCGATCCCAAGTTACTTTATACAGACAATGATGGTTCCTAAAGGCTTATGTGATGAGATTGAACGCATTGTTCAAAAGTTCGTTTGAGGATCCACTAATGGTAACGCCAATGTGGCATTGGTTAGTTGGGATTCGGTGTGTCAACCGAAATCTCATGAGGGCCTTGGTCTGAGGCATTTGGAAGATCATAACACTTCTTTCATGATGAAGATGGGTTTTAACTTTGTCTCTAATGTCAATGCTTTATGGGTTCGGGTCCTTCGGTTAAAATACGGGATCCCCAGTGGCTTACCTAAAATTTTATCAAGGGGGCGTTGTTCCTTCTTATGGAGATCCATTGCTAAGGTATGGCCCCTTATCCGTGAAAATCTTTTATAGTCTGTTGGAGATGGTAATAGTATCCAATGTTGGCGAGACCCTTGGATTCCAAATTGTGGCCCCTTATTCTCTTATATTCCATGCTCTTCTAACCTTAATATGGATTGTACGCTTAGTAATATGATTGCAAGTGATGGTTCATGGAATTTAGACCTTTTTCGATTGTGGGTTCCAAAAGAGATCGTTAATAAAATTGTTGGAATTCTACCGTAGCATCCTTCTTTGGGGTCAGATAAAGTAGTATGGGGTGCTACTTCGACTGGCTTATTTTATATCAAAAGTGCTTATGAGAAGATTCGAGATGGTACACTGAACCCTAAAGAACGTATTTGGGATATGCCTTGGAGATTTAATGGACCTCAGCAAATCCGATTCTTCTTATGGCTTGCCCTCAAGCGTCGTTTACTTACGAATGCTAAAAGGACAAGGAGAGGCATTGGGAATAGCATCACTTGTGGGTTTTGTAGACATGAATACGTGGATGTATTACATGTACTCAGAGATTGCTCAGCTGCTAGATCATTTGGGACAAACTTATCCCAGAAGAAAGACGATCCAGGTTTTATATTGGTTCCCTTCACAATTGGATGACGATTAATCTTCAAAACCATTTCTCTATATCTTTAGATGGGGTGGATTGGCCGTGCTTTTTTGGGATTATCGCTTGGCGTATTTGGAAGAATCGTAATTTTTTTATTTTTCAAGACTTTTATTGGAGTTACGAAGAGATCCTTAAAGTTTCATACAGCTGGGCAAAACAATATTCATTAGCCTCAAAAGCAGCTTTTCACAAGGAGCATGGTTATTTCCATAATTCATATACAGATAACAATTGGGTAAGCTTGAAAATAGATGGTTCGGTTAGACTTGATGAAGGCTTTGTAGCAGCTGGAGGTTTTGTGTATGATCATAATGATGGGTGGATCATGGGTTACTGCAGATATTTGGGTAATTGTACGGTGGTAGAGGCTGAGCTTTGGGGGATCTTAGATGGCTTAAATCTTATTTTGGATAGAAGATTCGAAAGGGTCTTAATCCAAACTGACAGTATTGAAGTTGTTAATGCTATTCAAGAATGTTCTTCAGGGAATTCTAATTCTGCACTCGTCAGAAGAATTCATCTTATCCTTAAAACGATAAAGCAGTGGAGGATTCAACATATTTCTCGTGAAGAGAATCTAGTTGCTGATAGTTTGGCCAAGTCAGTTCATTCTAGAAGGCTAGGCTTAAGATTGGTTGAGGATCCTCCTATGAGGATTTAATCTTTTGATTTTGTAACCTTTTCTTTTCACCAAAAAAAAAAAAACTATTTATATACATGATATTTACTAATTTTGGCTTTAACCACTTCAACATATAATTAAAATTAAATAAAAATAAAAATTAGATTTTTTTCTAATTTTGGCTTTTACAAAGTCAAAAGAATCTGATGAGTCCTTAGCTTATTCCACATTTTTTATTCGGCCTCACTTTATTGACTCTGTTTCAATTTGGTCATTTTCTACTCGTTTTTGACTCATAGCATCCCAATTGCATCCCTGACAAGATTAAAACATAAAACCACTAATTCAGCAGGGATCAATTCAAAAAATAACTGAATTAAATACAAAAAGTCATGCAAATTAACATGTTATCATTGTCTTTTTTAAAATCATGATAATTTGGTAAAATACCGATACTATGGTATCGTTACTTTTTGCCAGAAGGTCAAAAATCTCACATTTTAGTACTTTTCCATGCTCAAACCATAACCAAACTCAAATGGTGCCTTAGGCACACTTTCAACTTGCGTAATACCAATCCAAAACATACCAAAAGCTACAATTCACCATTCCTCAATCAACAATATCAACATGTCTCATTTTGGCATTCACATCGCAACAACTAAACTTTTACCTAACAATTCATACCAAGTTCAACTATTATCCAAACATATAATTGACCATTCACAAGTCAATCAAGCCATTGATCATCAAATAGGTACCTTGCCAAACATTTCAACCTATGAAATCACCAATCATTCAAATTTGTGATATTACTCAATTACATCATCCAACTCAACCATTTCACTATCAATATGATCATTTATATGCTTCAACAATAGCTAACATATTGCCAAAATGCACATTTTCATACACAACATATATATAACCATTCAAGTTAAACACCATTTAGGGTCCAAAATCATCATCATTCAAGATAAACACAAGATAAACGCCTATATACATGCCACATAACCGAGTCCAGAACAGTTAAAAGACTATTGAATCGAAGGCTAATTAGTGTGAGATCTGAGATGATCTGATCGACACGTTTCACAAAATAAACATTATAGAAACAGAAAAGGAAACAAAGTAAGCATTTTGAATGCTTAGTAATTTTATAGGTTTTAAATATAAACTTACCTCGTTTTGTAATTAAACATATTAAACAACTTAGCTTGGTAAAGTTTGCCTAAACATATCCACACATAATAATAAGGTGAGTTTATCATATAATCACATCATATAGTAATTCAATCATGTATCAATTCAATTCAATCACACCAGTTATCCGAGCCGAATTTATATATATACACATACCAAGTTACCCGTTCGGTTAAACCTATGTCACAGATATAGGCATCAATTGCTCGTCCAAACTAATAATATAAACACATATCGATTATCCATGCGGACTAAATCTTTAAAACGACATCAAATTACTAGTCCGAGTTATGCCTAATTTATAAATTAAAAAATTAAAATAAATTTTTTTTATAAAATTAGAAAACAAAAAATCATTATACCTAATTTATCACTATTTTCCGTGGATGAGCTCCAGCCTCCAAAACCGAGATTGTTAAGAGAACTGTTCCTGGATGGCGGGAAATACAAGTAATGTAGGGGTTATAATAGGGATAAATCTCGTTAAAACGGAAGTTAAAGAAAAGTTATTATAAAAGTTGAAAACCATGTAGAAAAAATGAAAGAGCCAGCTGATCCGATGAAAGTGGTCCAGTTGAGTGTTCAGCCGGTCCATCAAAGTCTCGATGCTATATGATAAGGCGACAGTAGACAGCTCGGGAACCTGAATTGACCTGTGATTGGCCTCTGTCCTGCCCTGCCCTACGCCGCCTAATTTTCACCCTTCTGCAAATCCCGAGTGGACTCTATTTATCGATCGCTGCTACCTTTTCTCTTCTCTGCCGTGAATCTCAGCCAAACTTTACACTTTTAATATTTTATCTCTTTCTTTCTTTATTTTTAATAATTAAAATTCAATAATTAATACTATCAAAACACTTCTGTTGGATTCCATTATATTATAAATTTAAAATAGAAAAAAATTGCTAACCTGATTACCACGTTTTTTAAATATGACATTATAAAGTTTTAAATTCCAAGTGTAGGTGATATTCCTTCCATTTCATCCGTCTATTATAATTAGCTTTGTTTTTATTTTGTTCTTTAATTTTTTTAATATTTTACATTTATTTCAATAAAAATTTCTTTTAAATATTATTTGATAAATTTTTAAATTTTTTATAAATAATTCTAAAAATTAATAATTTTTAAATTATTTAAACTAATTTAAACATAAAATATTAACTTTTATATCATAATTATAAAAATTAATTATATATTAAATAAAAACATAATTCAGTTAAGTTTTGGATCGGTTTTCAATTTTTCTTGTATAGCACTAGATATGATTCTTTTGCACTGATGTAGAGAAGTAGAATGAGTCACACACACAAAAAGTAGAATGAAAGTTGATTTTTTTAACTTACTCATGTTGAGGCAAGTTGTGTTGAATGAGCTAGGTAACACTTGAGAATACCCGTTGCAAACTATATTTGAGCTGGCAATCTATTAAAACAAAACTTTTGAATTAGTTATTGTGTTGATATGTTGAAGATATTAGAATCCATCTATGGAAACCAATCCTCATATTTGGGAGTGAGTATTTTAGTTTTTAAGTATAAATGTGAGATCTCTATACTTGAGAGTGATAGAGTATAATTCACTTGTTGTATTGTGGATTAAAAATAATGAAATTACTCACTTATTTAAGCTCCATATACGTAATAAAATCAAAACATGTAACTAAACCTTGATATTCTTTATGTTTTTATTTACACAATTTTTTACAATGCGAAACCATAGTCATCATTATAGCCAAACACTTCCCTTAACTGTTTTAATATTCAGTAAATAGCAACAACTCATATTTCACATGACTTTACATTATCCTATTGATTTTTTATTTAAAATTTAAAAACATCACATAAATATTATAAAAATATTTTCATTGTATTATCAATTGGCATTAATTAGTAAACATAAATTAAAAGATAAAGGTACTAATTCTTGAAAGGTTAAAATATGCCATAAGTGCATATACTTTTTGAAAATTTAGAATTTAGTCATTGTACTTTTAGTTTTAGAAAATTGGTTCATTTACTTTTTACATTTCAAAATTCAAATATAGTTGTTAACATTTTTACAATTTTTTGTTAAATTAAATCATGGCATCGTTCTTTTTTAAGTTACATAGTTAACAAATGAGTATTTTTTTTTTTTAATTTCAAAATGTCATACTAACAAATTTAACAAAAAAATTGACAATATTAACAATTGGACTTGAATTTTAAAATCTGAAAAGTGTAGAGACTGAGTTCTTAGAAATAGAAGTACGAGGACTAAAATTCAAATTTCCAAAAGTATAGAGACTTATGGCATATTTTAACCCTCTTGAAATTGAAACTAAAAGGACTGAATTTCAAATGTAGGAAAAGTAATGGAGTTGGAGCATAATAAATTGTTGTCTTGTTTTCCTAAAGATGGCGCCTCCTATCTTTCAAAACTGGACACAAAAATATAAAAATGTCGTTAACGTAACTGAATCCTCTTCCTCACCTCGAAATTCCACCCAACTTCAAGGGTAATCTCGTAACACCAGTATACTTTTTCATCACTGTTCAATTTCCCACCGTACGTGTCCCTGTTAACTACAGGGTTAAATAAAACACTGACGGTTTTTTTTAAAAAAAAATATATATATATTATGGAAAAAGAAGTAATGGTTTGGTTTATTTTTACGGTCAAAATCTGGCATTAATCCTTATAGATTTAGTTTCTATTTTTTAATATGATCAAATTTAGTCCTGTATCTTTTGAATGAGTTAATTTTACTTCTTATATTTTTCAAATTTTCAAATTTCATTGTTAAATTTATTTGGTTATTAGTCTTGCACCATGGGAAAAATTGTAAATTTAGTTCATGTTCTTAAATTTAATTATTTTTAATCTCTATTTTTTATTTGAATTTTAATGTTTCAATATTGACGCAAATGACGCTTATTAAATCTATTAATTGATTTTTTTTAAAAATATTATGTGAAAATAACATGCTAACATGATATTTCACCGGTAATAATATATAGGTTTGTAAGATTTTAAAAGTTGCAGAATAAACAACTATTATTTCAAAAAACATTAAAAATGATGAAATTAAAATATAAGGATTAAATCCAAAACATACACATGTTACAGGGATTAATAACAGAATTGAACCTATCTATACAAGTAGAGAGACACAACACCGCTTTCTGTGGCCAAAGATTGTTCTTTAAAAATAATTATAATATAACTCTAAAATATATCCATTTTCTTACCCTTCTTTTCTTGTTTTGAAATGAAAAAATTTAGAGCATAGAAATTAGTTCTTTCAGATTGCTTCTTTTTCATTTATTGTTGCTGAGATGATGTTAATGAAGAAGGAAGAATTAGTGTGAGGTAAAATAAATACTCAAATTTTAAACGCAAACAAACGAGTAACTGTGTCTGGGTACGAAAATCTTTTGTTTCCCACTTTTTTTTTTTTTTTCCTTTATATATTTTCTTCAACAAAGTTAGTGCTTTTTTTCTTTTTTCTTTTTTTCAAATGAAAGAGGCTTCCCTTTTGTCAACGGGCGTCTGGGTTTTTGTTTAAAAACACATTATATGAGGTTTGAATTGTTAGAAAGCTAGCTGGTAATGTTTGGTTCCGTATATCTTCGTCTTTTATATTTTAAATTTTTTTTTTTTATGTCAGTTGTTTATTTTGTCTGCTTTGTTGTTTAGTTAATAAGAAGATTGATGAACTTCGATTATTAAAATCAAGGGAACGTTTGGGCTTACGGGATCTTTATTATTTTTTTCTGGTTCAAAGAGTTGCAGGGGATCTGATTTAAATTTTTTTTTTTTTTTGTGGTTTGTCGTTATGGGTTTTGTTTATTGACAAGAAATGAAAGGGAAAAAGAAAAACTATGTAGTTAGTTGGTAATTCTGGTTGTTCTTGTTGTTTTCTTGCATTTTTCAAGCCAAACAAGCGTATGACATCAGTGTTTTTCTTCTTCATTTCAATGTATGTTTATGTTTTGAAGTACTGATCTCTATATATTTTGTACAATTTTGCTGGATTTGAACTTTGTGGCTTGAATTTGAGGCTTAAAAAGGGTGGTGCTTCTTTTCTTTCTTTTTTTTTTTTTACAGTTTCTGTGAGGCTCTCTGCTAGTTGTTGAGGATTCGGCAATCAAATCCACCTACAAGAAATCTGCTGCCTGGCTACAGAGACGATTTTCTTGTCATTCATCGTGATTTGATAATCGACACTTACACAAAAGAATCGAAGAGCTGAATTTTTGTTCTGTTTCCATAAAGAATTGAACAAGAAAAAAAAAATACAGGGTGGGAAAACTGATCTTTGAATCTAAAATTTCACAGCTCATTTTGTTTTCTTGTTTTTATGACTTTCACTGTTTTGACCCCGAGGATTGGACCCTTTCCAAGATAAAAAAAGGGCAAAGCTAGTTGTGTTGATTAGATATATCAAGGTTCACTTTTAGGGGTAGCTGTCCTTTTTGCAGTCAAACAATGGCTGTCTTCTCAATCCAGTGCCTAATTTAAGCTGAAGGACTTAGTTTCTTGTTTTAAGTGACTAGAGGCTAGCTAGATCTTCAAATTTGCAGTCACCTGTGGAATTTTCTTACAAATTTCACAACAAGGTGAAACTATGTTGGGTTTACTTTTTCATTGGCTGGTGAGGAATTCTGAGGGGTTAATGTGAATAAGTGAAAAGGGTCTTGTACTAGATGCTGGTATCGCTCTGTCTCTCTGCAGATTATCTGGAATTGCATAGTTAGCAATGTCGGTACATGTCCTAGAAGCCAGTATGGTGGGGGCAGATAAATAATGCAAAAAATTTGTTTTGTTTGTGTCTTTTTAAGATGTGTTATCTTGGCTTCTATAATGATCATTGGTTTTTAAGATAGGCTTTTTTAGAGTTGAATCCGTTAAGTGAGGCAAGTTTTGTAGAAATTCTTGGTGCCAAATGAGTCGAGAACAGAAGGGAAAACAGGAAAAAGGTGGCTCGAATGTAGCTGAGAAAGTTGTGGTTGCTGTTAAGGCATCCAAAGAAATTCCCAAGACTGCTCTTGTCTGGGCTTTGACTCATGTTGTTCAACCTGGAGATTGCATTACATTGCTTGTTGTTGTTCCTTCACCTAGCTCAGGTACTATTCTCTTGTTTTTCATTGGTTTTGACTCTACCTGTGACATTTTGTGCATTGGATTACTGTTCATGTTAATGTCAATTAGTGTTATTTACTTCATCATCTTTTTAAACATTGATTACTGCATTGTGTTATACAAGTACTGTTTCTGGTCTGGAGAAGTCAGGTTATACTGACAAGTTGCTTAACCCATCTTCTGCTAAATGTTATTATAGCAGGTTACTTGAATAAATTCAAGTTAGCAGTGAAGGAATTTTGTGCTTAAAGCTATTGTTTATCTGTTTTATATTTTCATTTAGGTGCCCATCCTGGAACTTGTTTTGAAATAATGGATGATGACACTTATAGTATCTGTGCTCTGAAACTCTTTGCTGATTGCTGTATAAACTACCATCATCTGGACTTTGTTTTCCAGTTTCTAACTTAGCAGATGCTTTTCAAATTGTTTTTGTTTTCAGTGTGTTAAGTTATTTTGTGGCATAAACAAGTTTAATCAAGGCTTAAGAGGGTCATAATTGGAATGATTAAGGTGACTAATGGATCCCTACTTGCTGGTTAAATGGTATACTGTTTCAGGTAGAAGATGGGGTTTCCCAAGATTTGCCGGGGACTGCGCCAGTCGGAAGTCTCAATTAGGATCAAGTTCAGAGCAAAAATCTGATATCACTGATTCCTGCTCCCAAATGATCCTCCAACTTCATGATGTTTATGATCCAAACAAGGTAAATACCATGCTCTGGGTGCTTGAGTAGATTACTGTTTCATCTAAATGTCTTCATCTGCTAATGCTTTGTTTCCCATCTAATTGCACAGATTAATGTCAAGATAAAAATTGTTTCTGGATCGCCATGTGGAGCGGTAGCTGCTGAGGCCAAGCGAGCCCTAGCTAGTTGGGTTGTATTGGACAAGTAACATCCTATTTCCTTTATTTCATTTTGCTTTTCTTTTTCCCATTTTTCTATTATGTTTGATCTAAGAGGGTATGTGCTCACATTTCGAAATCCCGATCCTTTTGTCTTTGTTTCTTGGATTTTTTAGGCAGCTTAAACATGAGGAAAAACGGTGCATAGAGGAGTTGCAATGCAACATTGTGGTTATGAAGAATTCACAGGCTAAAGTTCTCCGCTTAAATTTGGTTGGGTCACCTGAGAAGGAAGCTGAAGCTTCTTCTCAATTAAATTCTGGGAGAGATGAAGCTTCTGAAAAGTATCCCCAACACAAAGATACATCATCTGGTTCTATTAGAGGGCCAGTTGTCACTCCAACTAGTAGTCCAGAGCTCGGGACACCATTTACTGCTACTGAAGCAGGAACTTCTTCAGTGTCAAGCTCTGATCTGGGCACTTCTCCTTTTTTCAACTCAGCAGGGAATGGAGACCTGAAGAAGGATGAATCATTGGTCATTAACGAAATTCAGGATCTTGATGAATCTGGTTCAGACCCCGAGAGTGAAAATTTATCCTTATCTTCAACAAGTTTAAGGTTCCAACCATGGATAACAGAGTATCTTACTTCTCAGCATCAATCCTCACGACACCTGGAAGAAACTTCAGTTAGAGCTCATGACGGGGTTCAAGCTTCAACAACAAAAGCCTTGCTGGAGAAATTTTCGAAACTTGATAGAGAAGCAGGCATTGGAATATCAAGCTTTAGGAGTAATTCTGAATTTAGTGGAAATGTGAGGGAAGCAGTTTCATTATCGAGAAATGCCCCTCCTGGCCCTCCTCCATTGTGTTCAATTTGTCAGCATAAGGCCCCTGTATTTGGGAAACCGCCGAGGTGGTTTACCTATGCTGAATTGGAGCTTGCAACTGGTGGATTTTCACAAGCTAATTTCTTGGCTGAGGGTGGGTTCGGATCCGTTCATAGAGGACTTCTCCCAGAGGGTCAGGCAATTGCAGTGAAGCAACACAAATTGGCTAGTTCTCAAGGAGATCTTGAGTTTTGCTCAGAGGTGGAAGTCCTGAGCTGTGCTCAGCACAGGAATGTTGTTATGCTGATTGGGTTCTGTATTGAGGATAGAAGGCGACTGCTGGTTTATGAGTACATATGCAATGGATCCCTAGATTCTCATCTATATGGTATTTCTTTCTTTTAAGTATAAAATCTTTATGCTGATATAATGCAAATATGATAACTTGATATGGTCATCATGTATGGCCTCTTACAAGGGATTTGGTGTGATGGCTTTTAGACTTGAAAGAGCTTGCTATCTTTGTTTATTGGAAATGTGTTTTTGACTGTACCATCAATTTGATGTCTTCTAGGGCGTCATCAGGAACCTTTAGAATGGTCTGCACGGCAAAAGATTGCGGTAGGAGCTGCTAGAGGTCTGAGATACCTTCATGAAGAATGCAGAGTTGGCTGCATTGTGCACCGCGACATGCGGCCGAACAACATTCTCATCACCCATGATTTTGAACCTTTGGTATGTGAACTTCTAACTCTCCTGCAAGGTTTTGATTTTGGTATTTACAAGCTAAAAGATATTTATTTCTCATTTCTTGCATTGACGCTAAGGAGAATCCTTTACTTCTTTTCTAGTAAAATAATTATTTCATGGAATTTATTTTCGCAATATAAGTATTACTACCTTCAAAATTTTGAAGTAGTCAATAGAAGGCATTCGAGTATCTGAACTTTTTTGTAGTTTCCTTGAATAGTTGTATCATTAGGTGTTCATTCAGGTTTTGTTTTTGATAGGTTGGTGATTTTGGCCTTGCAAGATGGCAGCCTGATGGTGATACCGGTGTGGAAACAAGAGTGATTGGAACATTCGGGTAATCTTCAATGACAACCTTCTTTTTCCTCCTTGTTTTTTACAATTTACCTTCCCTATATGTAATTGCAGAATTCAATAATGGTTTATGCTGCGGTGTAGGTATTTGGCACCAGAGTATGCTCAAAGTGGACAAATCACAGAAAAGGCAGATGTATATTCCTTCGGAGTGGTGTTAATTGAACTGGTTACTGGACGGAAAGCTGTGGACCTTAATAGGCCAAAGGGCCAACAATGTCTAACCGAATGGGTATTTTCCGAACTCTGCTTTTATATGCTAGTCTTTATTCCTATATACATGGTGTCATCATATGAATGAAGGTCCAAAAAAAGTTTTTGCCAGTTTACATATTGTGCTGATTTAATGATCTGGAATAGGCACGTCCACTTTTGGAAGAATACGCCATAGATGAACTGGTGGACCCCAGATTGGAAGATCGCTATTCCGAACACGAGGTATATTGCATGCTTCATGCTGCATCATTATGCGTAAGGCGGGATCCTCATTCTAGGCCGCGCATGTCACAGGTAATGAGAAACTTTGAGACTACATATTTCACCTGCAATATGCTGTTTTCTTAGTGTTTTGTATAAGATCCTAATTGCCTTAAAATCGATGTGAACTCAATGCAACATGGTTTTACGTTCGAAGTTGTAATGAAAATGTTTATTTGGAAAAAACAATTGTCTCTGATTTCTTTATATCTTTAGTGGTATATTTTCCGATTAAAATTTCGGAATGGAAGACAAATGGTTAGATATCAGATTATGTGCCTAGAGAATGTAATTGATTGGAAGCAATGCCTTTGGGTTTAGGAAATATCTCCTTTGTCAAGTCATTAACTTTGAAGTCACTAAGTAAGATTTAGAAAATTCTGCTGATTGGTTGAATGTGCTTTTGGAACAGGTGCTCCGCATACTGGAAGGTGATGTGCTCATGAACACCAATTACACGTCGCCAGGGTATGATGTTGGTAACTGTAGTGGCCGGTTCTGGGCAGAGCAACAACGGAGCTACAGTGGACCACTCACGAGTGATACATTAGATGAGTTCAGTGGAAAGCTCTCCCTCGACGGAGCAAGGCCAAGAACAAGGAGGACTTCATGCGAAGATCATTTGTAAAAGGCTCATTTACCAGGTTTACTTACGCCCATGGTGCGCTATATTTTGTTTTGTATTGTTTTCCTTCATTGCCAGGTTAGATTCTGCTTCTGTATAGTAAGTAGGAGTATTGGAAGCAAGGTTTCAATTAGGGTTTTTGTAATTCTTTTTGGAATGGCCAGTTTCAAAAGCTATGGTGCCTCTGCTAATTAAATCAATCAATCAGCTTTGAGAGATTTGGTTCTTTCCCTCTCCTTTAGAACTAATGGAGCAATTTATTTATTTGATAATTGGGTCAAATAAGTAAATTAATACAGTATTAATGAAAAAAAAATTGAACATATGGTTTAAACTTAAAACCTCTTTCACATGTACAAGATTTTTGTTTGATAGTGCAAAGGCAGGGGGGAGGGACCAGTTTGCTTTTGTGTTTTGACAGTTCATGGTAAAATGACAGTGGTTTTACTTTTTCCCATAACTTGATATATTTTTGTTAAAAGACTGAAGCTGGCAAAGCCGACAAAAAATATGGACTGTAATTTTGTCTTTTGCATTAAGAAACCAACAGAAGTCAGGGCTAAAAAAGGGGAAAAAATCATGGGATTTTAAAGTTATCCAAGCAGACGGTGAAACATCCTTATCATGTTACCAGTAAAAACGATTTTTGTTTTGCTTCAATTTCAATTTCAAACTTCTGAAAGAAAGTGTCTTTCTTTTTTGTTTTCTTCAATGAAACATAGAAATCAACCCTGGCATTGCATGTTTTTCTCATTATGACAAGTCTGAAAGTTGCAGAGGACATATTATCGGAAAAGTAAAAGCTATTAAATTTTTAGCTTTTGTTTTGTTTGTTTTTATGGGTGCTTCGACACAAGTGAAGGTAATGGAGATGGTTGCGTTTGATGTTACCTCTGTAACATAACTTCGATGATGATCAAAGGTACACATTCGTTTTTTTGTTTTCTACTGGCCCGGTTTTAAACATCTATGTTTTGTTTTTGTGAAAAACTTGGCCTTCTCATAAATTTCAGTGTAGGGTTAACTACCCCCTTTTACCTGATGAATGGATCAAAGGATGAGAAATGAACAGCTGTCATAGCCACTTACCAACAATCGCCTGTTTGTTTTCATCTCAATGCCATATCTGTATGTTCCCAAGGCTATGGACGGCACGGTGAATTGTGGAGTTTAGGGTTCACATGTAATATATGTTGAAACTTCATTTTTTTTTAAATTATCCCAGTTTGCATTACATATGAAGATAAAACTAATCTTCCAAATATATAAATGATTCCTAATCCTCCTGTATTTTGATCTCTTGCTGAAGAAGGGTAAACTAGTCCTTATACTTCAAATGAAACCGGTAAAATAGTCATTTCATTAAAATTTCCTTCCATTTTTGTCACTAAGGTGTGATATGCCATTTTCATTTTCTTTTTGGTGTAAATGAGGTGGAAATAACTGATGATTAGGATAAAAACAAATATTTTATATATTTTTATTCTATCCACTGCCCATTTACCCTTACCCAATTGGGTAAATGGATAATGACTAAGTGGGTAACGAATTTAATAAATAATTTTTTATGCTAATCATAATTTATCATAATTACACCAAAAATGTATATATGAAAATGCCACATCAACACTTAAAAGGGGTAAAGATTAATGAAACTTTTAACGGATCATTTAGTCCATTTTTTCAGTAGAGAACCAAAATGCAAACACAAAGTCCAGAATAACAGAGAAAGAAACTGATCACTCATGAAGAAAAAGTGAACAGGTTTTGCCTGTCCACGAAAGCACTGAATTCTGCATCTTTTTGACAGAGTTCATGACACAATTTAGGATTAAGATGAAACGTGAAAACGACCTGAGACATCAGAAATGAGGGTAATAGTAAGTTAGCATTATATTACTATTATTTTCTGTGGCCTTTACATTGTCGGAAAATTACTCGTCCTCCAAATAGGGACACGAGACTGCTTCTAAAATACAACTGGTGGGACCATTTTTTGCAGATTGCCAGCCCCATTACCTTTTTCCTAGGACTTCCTCATCTTGGACCTTGCATACCTACAAAATCAGTAAGATGTGTAAATCTGATGTAATGAAATGAATTTGCGGGGACTAATTGTATTTAAAACTAGTAAGGGCAGTTATATGTACTCTATGTGCATGCCGCCTCGGTCTGATGAAGGCAAAAGGCTGCTCTGAAGATCCGTCATCACTTTCGTGGCTTGTTCTACTTGCTGTCCGGGAGAAAGTGAGCTTAATGAGACCATGTACTAAAAAAACATTACATCTAATAAAATGTTCAAATGGTGACGATAGAACTTAGATATTGCATTCAATGAAAACAGCCACTTTGCAATAAGTGATCAAACCACTAAACTCGCATGGAAAGAATTCAGGATGCTTAGAATGCAGTTAGCAAAGCCAGTTGAATGACAGTGAATGACCCATCTTGAAATTCAAGAGGAAAATATTCGCTACAAATGGTTTAAATGGTGAGAGATACTAACTGTTTGTTGGTTGCTTGCTAAAATACATTTCAGTATCAAATTATACAAGCATGCCTTCTTATCACCTATTTTGATTTCTTCTTTTCTACTTAAAATCTCAAACACTCCTGGTGTATAACTTTGCAAAAAAAAAAAAGGTGTATCCTGCATTTGATGTTTTATAATCCTTCCAAATTTCTATTTTGGTCCAAAATTTAAGTTCTAGAAAAACAACTTTGATTGATTTAATTAAGGTATATCATCCGGAACTTCAAATTGTGTAACTACAAGAGATGAGAGGATTACATATTCCCCAATCAGCACAGGTTAAGAAAGAATATTATAGGAGAAAATACACACAATAAGAAAAAACAATGATTTTAATTCTCCTAAAGTTAAATATGATTCATCAAAGTCAACGACATATGGTATTATAATGAAAGGGTTAGCTAAGAATCAGGATTATTGGTTATTTAAAAATTTTAAAAGACTCTGTAAATTGCAGCATTAAGTTTGGATACCTCAAAATCAGCAAATGCAACTGGCATTCCTCCTTTAGCCCGAATCTTGAGCATATTGAATCCAGGATACCTGGGGCCAAAAAGAAAAAGAAAATTTGAAGTCAATTACTCTTATCTCCGCATGGTAAAGAAACATCAGACACAATGGTAAGGTTATATTTAGAAGGAAAAAAAATTATAAAATCCGGAATTTGGTTCTAACAGAGAAAACATTTTCAACAAAATATATTAGTAGTATCTAATGATTAAAACTGCAGCTTACTCGGATAGAACTTGCTTCAGTTCATATTCAGTGCAATTTGGACCTAGATTTGCTATGAATAAAGTAGAGCAAGCTTGAGCACCTTCATCAATAGTCCTTTCCAACTGTTCCTGCAATAGCAATAAAATTAAGTTCGAATTTTTTCTTAAAAACCATATGGTCTCTTGGTGAACTTCATCCTATGTGATAAAATTCTTAATCCAGACTCTCACTCATTCTTTCTTGGATAAGCCTTGTATGTCTTTTAGAAAAGAGCTTCAAATGCTTATATGATAACGAAACCAGATTTAAGTGGTTTTTATGTTTTACTTACATTTGCAGCTGGTACAGAGTTTTCTGGATCCTGTACTGTATCACTGCACACGACCACACGATAAGCTAAACTTAGAAATGCAATAAAAAATTCACATGATTAATTAAAAAGGAGCTTCTTCATTATCACTAGTGATATGAAGCTTTTCACACTGCTCATGCTAGACATGGTTCTCCATAAAGCTTTCAACCTCTTTGCGGTTTTCAGTTCATCCTTGTTTGAAGCATCAGCATCCTCAGCTCCAGATGGTTCTTCAGTGTCACTGTCTCCTGAAGGTGGAAAATCATGCTAACATGAGTAGGTGATGAAGATCACGGCGAGGGTACAGAGGCCCCCACATGTAGAGTTAAATATATGCACTTCTTTTCCCCCTTTTCAAACCAAAATGAAAAAGAGCAAAGTCGGGAGGAATTGTATGAGCTTACCATCATCACTTGATGTTTCCTGGGTATTAGCTGAGGCCTTGGTTCTATTATCAATAACAACATATGGACCACTACCTGAGCAAGGAAGTCATGCATCCTTAACAGTTTTGGAGATGAATAACATTAAAGTTTCAACCACTTGAACAACTTAAGACGTTATCTACCTGGTTTACGTTTTCTCCTTGAGTTTGATCTAGCTAGTTCAATATGCAAAACAGATCCCGCTTGAGGATCAAACTTTACCCCCTTAACATGGACAACCAAAATAAACATAATAAAAGGTCATAGAAACCTCCAGAAGCTTAAATAATTCTTGTAAATACTCACATTTAATGCATGCATTGCTGCGATTGCAGATTGATGATTGAGAAAGGTAGCAAATGCAACAACCTGTACCACAAGATGCAGCTCTCTATTATACTACTTTTCTGAATATTATTCGTCTTAAAAAATGCCAACAACAAACTTCTTAACAATGCACAAGTGTCAATGTATATATAAGAGAGGAACCTGGATTTAGTCCAGTTGGTTCATGCAGCCATCCTTAAGAGGTGGCATCCAATGGGGCTAGGTTTGAACCTCAGCTCCCGACATAGGCAACCTTTCCCCTATATCCCCAAGTCCCCATGTTGGGGCCTCCTTAGAACAAGAAAACAAACGAGCATATAAAGGGGGCAAGCGGGCAGCAACACAAAATTTCCCCCTTCTTTTTTATTTTTGTTTTCAAGCAGTGTTCATGCACATATCAAAATTGGCCGATAGTATCATTCGATAGCAATAATTTTCTTTCCTCAAAAATAGCTAAAAATAAAGAGCAAATAGTTTAAATGAAACATAAATTCAAACATAACAGTTCCATAAAGAGAGTAAAATTTCAGGAAAAAAAGAAAGTAGAAAATTAGCTAGAAATGGTAGGCTTAATCTTCATATTGCTTATCAAATTTCTACAAAAATAACTCTAAAATTTCAACTGTTTCAAAATTCAAACCATCTTCATAATTGCTTGAAATGATAAATAAAAAGAGTAAAATATGCTCCGGGCCTTTATTGCAATGTGTTGTTACGAAGGAATAAATTTCTCGGAAACCAAACAGAAAGTAAAAGGATTCGCGAAAAAAGAAGGATAAATGTTTTATGACCTGGTTGCCACGGCCAGTATACTTGAGCTGGCAATAGTCGAAACCTGCGCGTCGTCGAAACAGGTTGTGAATCTCACGCGCCTTGACGTCGTCGGGGAGTCCAGAAACGAAGAGCGTGTTGATCAAGTTACGGTCTTGGTCAGGTTGAAGGTAATAGGGGTCGTATTCGTACGGTGACCGCGCCATCAGATTCTTATTGTGGAGACCTCTTACGATAGATTGTGAACGTCAGTGATTAACTAATAGCGCGGTGGCGGACGGTGAAGACGGTTAGGTTAGAAGTGTTTCAGGGGTTTAGAGTTTAAACATTAGAGAGGAGAGTGGCGAACGGAAAGCTTAATTTCTATTTTCTTCACATTTTCTTAAATTTTGATTTGAATTTCCTAAAATATAAAGGTTTGTTTTTATAAAGGTTAACATGGATTTTGGATTTTAGTTTAATGTATAATATAAAATAATTCTAATTTTTTTTTATAATTTTATACATAAAAAAATTATTTGATTTAATTTCCATGAATTATGGATTAAAGTTTTTTTTTGTGTAATTTTGAGATTATGTTTTTTTAAGCTAATTATTTTTTGTTATTTTTAAGGTAAATTAAACTTAATGTTACTCTAAAATAAGGTTTGTCATATTTTGGTCACTTTAAATTTTTTTCACAATTTAGTCACTCTAATTAAGATAATCGTTCAAACTAGTCACTAACATAAAAAAATTTCTTTAATCTATTAACGGATTGTTGATGTGATACATTATCTAATTGAATGACAAAACGTAGTATTATTCTTAACTTTTAACTAAAGCTTAAAGACCTTTATGTCATTATTTCAAAACCTTTTTATTCTTTCTCTTCTCTCTGTTGTCTTCAAGCCTCTCCTTCACGTTATCCACCGTTAGGGAAATTAATTGGTGGCAGCAATAACAGTGCTGGTGAGGATCCTTCACAAAATGCTAACACCTGCCTGTGAGTAAGCATCTTCGCTGAGTGACAACGAGAGGACATCGACGCTATTTTTGATGGCGCATTCCATACCAATATAAAAACACATTTGAGGAGAAATTTTTAGTATATTGAAGAAACAGGTAACTTATGAAGTCATTTACCTTATCAAAACCATCAATATCAGAGGCTTCTAGTGTTATTCTATTTGCGCTTTGCGGAGAATCCTCGTTGACGCCATCATTGCTATCATCAACTAGTTTCCCTTATGGTGGATAACATGAAGGAGAGGTTTGATGACAATAGCGAGAAGACAAAAAAAATTGAAATAATTATAGAGATGTCCCTAGGCTTTAGTTAAAAGTCAAGGAAAAGTGCTACGTGTTGTCATTTAATTGGCTAATGTGTCACATCAATAATATGTTAATGGATTAACGATTTTTTTAACGGCAATGACTAGTTCGAATAATTATCTTAATTAGAGTGATTAAATTGAGAAAAAAATTAAAGTGACCAAAATAGGACAAACCCTATTTTAGAGTGACTTTAGGTGTAGTTTACCTCATTTTTTAATAGGGATGTTTTAGGATTATTTATCAAAATTATGTTTCTTTTTTTAATATGGTACTTATTTTTTTAGAAAAAAAGTTCTTATTTTAATTTTTCATAATTGATACATGACATTATTATGGCCTTGAGATCCATTAATCCCGAGATATTTTTTCTTTATCAGAGATAGCTAAAGGAATCTCGTACAAATTGATATTGACCTTACAATTGTAACAGCCCGTTTTTAAGTCAAATCAGAACAGTGGTTTGGAGACCACAAATCTGAGGTCAGAAAATTATTTTAATATTATTTTATGTGTTTGTAGCATGACAGCATGTATGTGTGAAAATTTCGTGAGCTAATTTTATCGTTTAATTTATCAATTTGAGAAAAAGGACTAAATCGCGTAAAATGCAAAAGTTGCATTCTACTTGATAAAGGTGTTATATAGCTATGGTTTATTAAATGAAAGGTCCTTATGATGTTATTAGACCATTGATAGTGGAATTTGACATAAATGGGCATGTATTTGATGTTTTAAATGTTATTTTAACTAAGGTTAATTTGGTAATTAAATAAAATAATGTATATCAAATAAAAAAAAAGATGAAAACATGTTCATCTTTGTTTATTTCAACCGAAAGTAGAAAATAAAACCTATAATTGGGGAGATTTAAGTTTCGGCACCTTTGAAGCTTGATTAAGGTATGGTTTTAGCTCGATTTTTGATTATTTTTACGTTTTTGAGATTGTTGCTTTGTATTCTAGCTAGCCCATGCCTTAATTTTTGAAGTTGTCAATGATTTTGTGAAGTTCCATTGATGAATGCTTGAGCTTTTGAATGTTTTATGATGAAAAATGAATGTTTGTTAATAGTTACATAAATTTTGTTAAGTGATTTTTGACAAATATGACAAATAAGGATTTAATTGTGAAAAGTGTAAATTGAGGGGTTGAAATATGAAATAAATGAAATTTTTGAGCTGCTAGGGACTTATATGAAATTCGGCCGAGCATGTGTATTGTTGAATTGTGTGAATTTTGTGTATTTGTGAAATAGGGACTAAATTGTAAAAATATGGAACTTTAGGGGATAAAGTGTAAAAATGCCCAAATATGTGTTTGTGGACTGAATTGAATGATTTGATGAATAAATTAGTTAATTTTGAATGTATATAGATCAAGAACGAAAGAAATCAGATTTAGATCGGGGAAAATCAAAGGTTATCTAATAGTTGATCCAGTCCGTTTATCCCGAATACAAGGTAAGTTCATATGCAAATAAATGTCTTTAAATTGAATTATATATGTTTAATTGTCATTTAATTACTATAAATGTTGAATGATCAAATATGAGCAAGAACCAACAGAGTTACAACCTCCGAAAGTCCCGTACGAACCCTGGGAATAGTATAGGATACAAATGTCATGACATTAGGATTATCGAGATGCGATTACGTGTAAGACCATGTCTAGGACATTGGCATCGTTGTGTGATTACGTGTAAGACCATGTCTGGGACTTTGGCATCATTATATGATTTTGTGTAAGACCATGTCTGGGACATTGGCATCGATATGTGATAACATGTAAGACCATATCTGGGATATGGCATTGTATGAGTTATATGTGATTTCTGAGTATCTTTAACGATTTTGAAAGGTTCAACGGGCAAAGTCAAGTCGAGAAAGAATGTGTGAATGAGTTAAGTGACTCAGATACATACGAGATTCATACAAGTATTGAAAAGGGAAGTATTTGATGAATTCACCTATGATATTGAATATGTATATATTGGGAAAGGTTTGTGAGCTTATATGTGTTTCCTCATAGTTTGCCTATTGATGGAAATGATGTTAATTCATGTGGTAATTTTATTTGTATATGGCTTACTAAGCTTTTAAAGCTTACTTTGTGTGCTCTTTCCATGTTTTATAGATAATCGAAGCTAGCTCGGACTCGGGGATCATCAAGAACACCGTCACACTATCGATCAACTTGTTGGTACTATTGATGCTATGTAAATATGGTGTATGGCATGTATAGGCTAGTGATATGATGATGTGTTTTGGGATATGATATTAGCCATGAGATTTGGCTCATAAATGATGTATATAAATGGCCATGTATTTTGGCATGTTTGTCATGGATAGTGTGATGGTTATATGGTTGCTCATTTAGCTAGTTGTCAATTAGTATGATTATGTATTGGTTGATGAACTTTTGGCTGCATATTTGTGTCTTAAAATGATGCCATTTGAGCTTGTATGGGAATGTGCAAAAAGGGTGGCAAATTGGCTTTACAAATGGCTTATTTTTGTCCACACGGGCAGAGACACGGGCGTGTGTCTCAGCCGTGTGCAACACACGGTTATGCTACACGACCGTGTGTCCCCTGGTGTTGATATTGAAGTGAAGTCAGTATGCTCCACACGGTCTCACACACGGGCGTGTGACTGGCCGTGTGGTTTAAGTTAGTATACCCTTCTAAATGGCACACGACCTAACACATGGGCGTGTGTGGCCATTTCGTAGGGCACACGGGCTAGACACACGGGCGTGTGGTTGGTCGTGTGACCCAAGTGTAACACCCCTAACCCGTATCCGTCGCCGGACTAGGGTTAAAGGCGTTACCGGACAAATCGGAAACGTTTACAGAAAATTTCATACAACCGTTCATCTATTTCAATCATAGTGTCCCTTAAGTAGGTCATCGAGACCTTAAGCATGCTTAGAAACAGGGTTGTGACTAAACCGAAACACATACAAACATTTTCAAAAATTTAAAACTTTTCGAAGATACAGGGATTACACGCCCGTGTAAGCAGGCCGTGTGCCTCCCACGGCTGCTGGACACACCCGTGTGTCCTCCCCGTGGTCGAAACTGACTTTGCTCCACGGCCACCAAGCACGCCCGTGTACCTTGGCCGTGGTCGAATCTGGCTTCACATCCACGGCCACCAAGCACGCCCATGTGGCTTGGCCGTGGTCGAATCTGACTTTACACCCACGGCCACCCAGCACCCGTGTGCTAAGGCCGTGTACTCTTAGGCCATATACTGACTTTCTCACACGGCTACTAGACACGCCCGTGTGTCTTGGCCGTGTGCTATTAGGCTAGCTACTGACTTAGCCCCACGGTCACTAGGCACGCCCGTGTGTCATAACCGTGTAGGCAAAACAGGTCATTTGCAAGACCAATTTGCCACCCACACAAGGGTCAAACCTACAAGCACATTGAAGCATACTTCCACATACAAATTGGCAACCAATTTTCATGTCAAATGATCAACATATCCTCTCATATCATCTCATTTCTAACATGTCAACTTAGGAACTAAATTACACAACTTGAATACATTCAATATCAATCATGATTCATCCCCAAATTTACTAAATCATACTAGCATCTTACCATCACTAAGATTACCATTCATAAGACATTTTCTTTACTCACAAGCTATACCAAAATATGCACCATATATCAAAGCCACACATGCATTTTACCAACATTTATCTAGCCACATCACATGGCTATTTACACATCTCAAACATGTCTTACAAAACTAGCCTAGACATGCCATATTTCAACTATGTACAACTTTCCCAAAAGTACCAAAATAGATTGCCGATAGTGTGATAGAGAATGCTGACGATCCCCGGATCCGAGCTAGCTTTACTGACACTGCAAAGCAGAGAAACAAATCACACAGTAAGCTTTCCAAAGCTTAGTAAGTTCATAACATAATACATTATACCAAAACATATCATCATATAGATTAATTTACAATCACATATATCATACCATTCAACTATTATGTTCAATTTAACTCTTCCATTCACACATTCATAATTTCATCAACCACATAGGTTTCGAGCGTACCTTAGCCAACACTTAGTTGACGATTACATATGCTATTCAATACTCACTATTTCATTCCCATCAACTATCATCCTTTCTTCGATTCAATCGCACACTTAGTGCCCCGATATATTTATCCGAAGCTTAATTATCATCACACACATAGTGCATTATATCCAACCACTCTTCAATCGGTATCGCACACACAGTGCCAACCACAAAGTTGAAGCTTATATTATTTCGCACACACAGTGCTAATCATCTCGAACACGTTTCCGAATACGCACACTTAGTGCCACATAACTCAAACTCAACTTTCACATAGCATCCACATTTCAATATCATTATAACATTCATTTCATGGAATTTAACATAACTAGATGTTAGTATTATGTCCGAACTTACCTCAGACGTCGAAATACCGAAACGGTCGATTAATCGAGCACTTTGTCTTTGCCTCGATCTCGATCCGAACCTCTCCTTTCTTGGTCTATACACATTTAAATTCAACTCATTCAATCACCAATTCATTCAATTTAGTCCACACACACAAATTTAGGGCATTTTGCAAAATAGCCCTCACATTTTCACATTTCGACACTTTAGTCCCTATTTCACAAAATCACAAAATGCACCAAATTTCTACTCACACAAGCTTAGCCGAATTCTTCCCATGCTAATACAAGCCCACACATTTCATTTATTTCACATTTTAGTCCTTCAATTTACACTTTTCTCAATTTACCCCAAATTACTCAATTTCACTAAAAATTCAAAGACAAAATATGTTAATCTAACACATATCTTTCAAAATCCATCACCAAACTTCACAAAGCTCATGAATTCTTCCATGGCATATTTCATATTCATCATCAATTCAAAAAATTTAAGCATGGGTTTTAAAGAGCACAAAGCAACGATCACAAAAACGTAGAAATTATAAAAAACCGAGTAAAACCCATACCTCAATCAAACCAAAAGCTAGCCAAAACTTTAGGGTTCTTCCTTCTTCTTATTTTCTTTGTTTTTCGGCACTAAAAGATGATAACCATCATCTTTCAAATGTTTGTTTTATTTAATTCACATATTAATGCCTATTTACTATTTTACCCATCATTATAATATTATAACATACATTATAATTGGCTATAAATGTCCATCCACCACCCACTAACTATAAAATGGGCTAATTGCCACATAAGGCCTCCCCATTATAAAGACAATAACAATTAAGCACTTAACAATCAAAGACACACATTTTTTCACTTTATGCGATTAAGTCCTTTTCTCACAATTTGACACACAGTCGATAAAATTTCCACACGAAACTTTCACACAGGCTCAATCACACATTATAACATCAAAAATAATTTTAAAGATATTTTTCTGACCTCAGATTTGTGGTCTCGAAACCACTATTCTGACTAGGGTCTAAACCGGGCTGTTACAACTCTCCCCCCTTTAGGGATTTTTGTCCTCGAAAATCTTACCAGTGAATAGCTGTGGATATTGCTCTTTCATAACATTCTTAGGCTCCCACGTAGCCTCTTCAATTCCGTGCTTGTGCCACAATACTTTCACTAAAGAGATTTTCTTATTTCTCAACTCTTTGGTCTCTCGTGCCAAAATTTGGATCGGTTCTTCACTATACGACAAGTCTGACTGGATCTCAACCTCAGTAGGAGCAATCACATGAGACGGGTCTGATCTGTATCGTCGAAGCATCGACACATGAAACACGTTATGAATCTTTTCTAACTCGGATGGCAACAACAATCTATACGCGACTGGCCCTACACGCTCAATGATCTCATACGGTCCGATGAACCTCGGACTTAACTTGCCCTTTTTACCAAATCGAAGTATTTTCTTCCACGGAGACACTTTCAAAAACACTTTGTTACCAATCTCAAATTTAATATCTTTTCGTTTCAAATCTGCATAAGACTTTTGACAATCTGAAGCCGCTTTCAAGTTATCACGAATGACTTTCACTTTCTGCTCAGTCTCTTTTATAAGATCAACCCCGTGAATCTTATTCTCACCCAGCTCAGACCAATACAATGGAGTTTGACACTTTCGACCGTAGAGAGCCTCATATGGTGCCATTTTAATGCTAGATTGAAAACTGTTGTTGTACGCAAACTCAACCAATGGTAAATACTTTTCCCACGTACCTTCAAATTCAAGTATACAGCATCTCAGCATATCTTCAAGAACCTGGATGATTCGCTCAGATTGACCATCCGTTTGAGGATGAAAAGCAGTACTGTAATGCAATTTTGTGCCTAACGCATCCTGTAATTTCCTCCAAAATCGAGAGGTAAACCTCGGATCTCTGTCAGACACTATAGATAGTGGTACTCCGTGCAATCTCACTATCTCGGCAATATACAATTTAGCTAACTTATCTAAAGAATAATCGGTTCTCACCGGAACAAAATGGGCTGATTTTGTTAATCTATCCACTATCACCCAGATTGCATCTTTCTTGCTCGGGGATAAGGGCAAACCCGACACAAAGTCCATCGTAATTCTCTCCCATTTCCACTCAGGAATCATAACCGGTTGTAACAAACTGGACGGAACTTGATGTTCACCTTTTAAACTTGTTGACAAACTAAACACTTCGACACAAAGTCGAAATATCCCTTTTCATACCATGCCACCAATAGAACCGTTTGAGATCATTATACATTTTCGTACTTCCTGGATGTACAACCAAATCACTATTGTGAGCTTCAGTCAAAATCATAGAAATCAACTCTGAATTTCTCGAAATACAAATCCGGTCTCTAAATCTCAAACAATCTTCACTATCAACTCGAAATTCTGATTCAGCATTCGATTCACATTGAGTTCGTTTAACCATCATTTCAACATCACGAATCTGATGTACAAGCATCGGTTTTATTTTCAAATCGGCCATAACCGCACTATCATCACACAGATCTTTCTGAGTATTCATTGCTCGCAAAGCACATATGGACTTTCAGCTCAAAGCATCAGCTACAACATTAGCTTTACCCGGGTGGTAATCTAGCACAAGTTCGTAATCTTTCAACAACTCTAACCATCTTCTCTCATGCAAATTCAATTCTTTCTCGAGTCATCAAGTACTTCAAACTCTTGTGATCTCAGTAAAGATATGACACTTCTCACCAAATAAATAATGACGCCATATTTTCAATGCGAACACAACCGCGCCAATTCAAGGTCGTGCGTCGAGTAATTCTTTTCATGCGGCTTTAGTCGCCTCGAAGCATAAGCAATAACTTTGCCTTCTTGCATCAAAGACACACCCCAAACCATTCAACGATGCATCATCAGAAACTATGAATTCTTTTCCCGATTCCGGTTGAACTAACACTGCGTGCTTCACAACAACACTTTCAATTGCTCAAAACTCGATGGCACTTTTCCGACCATTCAAATTTAACATCTTTTGTAGCAACTTCATCAACAGAGTCGCAATCATCGAAGCCTTTCACAAACCGTCTATAATATCCCGCTAGTCCCGCAAAACTACTGGACTTGGACACATTTCTCGGAGGCTTCCATTTTAATATAGCAGAGATTTTACTATGATCAACTCGTATCCCGGCAGCTGACATAATATGCCCCAAAAAACCAACTTCACTCAACCAAAATTCAGATTTACTAAACTTAGCATACAACTGTTTCTCACGCAGAGTTTGTAGCATGATTTTCAAATGCTCGACATGCTGCGTCTCATCACACGAATAGATCAAAATATCATCAATGAACACCACTACAAAGCGATCCAAATACGATCTGAATATCTGATTCATCAGATGTAACACCCCAAACCCGGCCTAGAAGTTAGGCCTGAATCTGGAGTGTCACATTAATGGCGCACTTCAAAACAATTTACTAGTTAACCATTTAAGGCCCAAAAGCCCAAAACAAAAGATTATTTCGAAAACCATATTAACACTTTAATAATTTTATAAAATTTCTTAAGTGTTAATATGGTTTTCGAAATAATCTTTTGTTTTGGGCTTTTGGGCCTTAAATGGTTAACTAGTAAATTGTTTTGAAGTCTTTTTAATGTGACATTCCGCATCGAACTAACTTCTAGGCCGGGTTTGGGGTGTTACATTTAGTGGTATCAGAGCTAGGTTTACTTAAAAAAATAAACATTTAGCGCACGCCGCGACTAGAACCTTGTTTCCCCTCCTGCTCCTAACGCCTCTGCCACTGGGCCAGGCGTTTCTTTGTGTCGTGAATCAGCCCCAACTAATTATAAAGCCTAAACTCTGGCCTTCATACTAATATATGCGCAATAAAAAAATTTTGCCAAGTCCAAGACTTGAACCTTTGACCACCAACTTATTAAGAACGCCCCAGGCCACCAGACCACCTACTTCCTTGTGCTATCTTTTAACCCAACAATATTTTAAAAGCCTTCTGACTACCACCAACCTCACTTAAGGGTAAAAACAAATTTTTTGCTAAAGCCCTAGATCGAGCCTAGGACTTTTCCAACACTACCAACCCTTCCTAAATCACCTAAAAATTAAACTAAACATGCAATCATAATTTTTTTTACACACTTAATTCATTATTCCCTTTTTTTTTCCGAACGAGAAAATCCATTCTCTCGACACAGGAAACCCATTTATTCTAGGCCCAATTTTTGAGGCGTTACATCATATCCATAAACACTGCAGGAGCATTTGTTAGTCCGAAAGGCATCACTAAGGATTCGTAATGTCCGTACCTTGTTCTAAAAGCAGTTTTTGGCACATCGGATTCTTTAACTCTTAACTGATAGTAACCTGATCTCAAATCTATCTTTGAAAACACAGTAGCTCCTCTCACCGATCAAATAAATCATCAATACGAGGCAACGGATATTTGTTCTTTATCGTTACTTTGTTCAACTCATCGATAATCAATACACATTCTCATAGTTCCATCTTTCTTTTCACGAATAACACAGAGCTCCCGGGGTGAGAAACTCGGGCGTGCAAATCCTCTGTCGACCAACTCCTGCAGCAATCGAGACTTTAACTCTTTCAATTCTGTTGGTGCCATTCTATACGGGGCTATCGAAATAGGAGTAGTCCCCGGCACTAATTCAATACCAAATTCAACTTTCCAAATCGGAGGTAATCCCGGTAATTCTTCAAGAAACACATCTGGAAACTCACATACTACAGGCACAGATTCAACTTTCTTTTCTGACATTTTTGTATCAATCACGTACGCCAAATAAGCTTCACAACCCTTTCTCACATAGTTCATAGTTTTCATCGTAGATACAACAGCTGGTAATCCTTTCATATCATTGGTTTCTATTCGAACTAGCTCATCATTCTGACTTTTCAACTCAATACTCTTCCTTTTACAATTCACGATGGCATTATGCAGAGTAAGCCAATCCATACCAAGAATTATGTCAAACTCATCAAATGGTAGTAACATCAAATTAACCAGAAAATAAACATCCCGAAACATCAATGGACAATTCTTACACACCTTATCCACCAAAACACACTTGCCTAAGGGATTCGATACTCTAATCACAAATTCAGTAGACTCAACAGGTAGAGTCTTACTTGATACTAGATTCACACACACATATGAATGAGTAGATCCTGGATCTATCAATGCAATGACATCAATATCAAATAAAGTGAAAGTACCGGTGATGACGTCTGGAGATGATGTTTCCTCTCGTGCACGTATAGCATAAGCTCGGGCATGTGCTCTCACCTCTGACCTCACAGCTGTGTCAGTAGTCCCCCTTTGGCTTCCACTCACATTTTTGGTGTTTCTGGGCGGTCTACCTCTAGCCATCACATTACTCGGTCTCTCAATCTGAACATTTTCCTCTTCAACCATCTTTGGGTAATCTCGAATAAAATGATCCCGGGCTCCACATTTATAACAAACTCTATTGTTGTACTTGCCCCAGCATTCTCCCACATGTCGTCTTCCACACTGTCTGCACTCAGGTTTGTTACTCTTAACGCTACCAACACTTGATTCAATCGGAGCTTGAGTTCGTGGACCAGCACTTTGTCTCGAACGATCTCTACTTGGATGTCCAAACGAAGCATTTGAACGATTGCTTGCATCTCTAAATCTCTTTTTCGAGGGTTGAGAAAACTTATTCATCGATCTTTTTCTTTCATCACGAGCTTCAGAATCAGCTTTCTTCTTTTCTTTACTGAGCTCTTCGGCTTTACAAGCTCTTTCAACTAACACAACAAATTTATTTATATCAAGTATCCCAACCAATAACTTAATATCCTCGTTCAACCCTTCTATGAAATGTTTACACATAGTGACTTCGGTCGAAACACATTCCCGTGCATCTTGGCTCGATCCTCACAAATTACTCGCTCGTACTTTCAGAATCGACAAACCGCCATGTTTCAAATTCTAAAAACTCTTTACGTTTCTGATCAATGAAGCGTTGACTGATATACTTCTTTCTGAACTCAATTTGAAAGAAGTCCCAAGTGATTCTCTCTCGGAACCACGGAAATCAATGTTTTCCACCAATTATACGCAGTATCCCTCAACAATAAAACAACACATTTTATACATTCATCAGGTGTCAACGATATCTCATTGAATACTCGGATTGTATTTTCGAGCCAAAACTTGGCTCGCTCAGTATCGTCATCAGATGTGGCCCTGAACTCTTCGGCCCCATACTTCCAGATCTTATCCACAGGAGGTTTATTCAATCGAATCGGATCTATCACTTGTGGCACAACAGGTACTTGTGGGGGTAGAGGTTGTGGAGCAGCCGGATTCGTTCGAACGAACTTTAAAAACCACTCACTCATCATACGGAAGAAGGCTTGCTTAGCCTCTCCTCCTTCACTACTATAATTTGGTCAAGATGTAGCCGACGCTATCCCTTGAGCGGAAGCAGGCGCGTTACTCTCTATATCATCAGCAACAGCCCGATCGGGATCCATTACTATATGAAAACACATTTATAACTGTCAGAATTCATCACACTATCGTAATTTCATATATGGCATGTATGGCTAGACTCACATACGCTACGTTAGTCTGAGAATCGACTAAACCGTAGCTCTGATACCAACCAAATGTAACACCCTTAACCCGTATCCGTCGCTGGACTAGGGTTAAAGGCGTTACCAGACAGATCGGAAATGTTTATAGAAAATTTCATACAACCGTTCATCTATTTCAATCAGTGTCCCTTAAGTAGGTCATCGAGACCTTAAGCATGCTTAGAAACAGGGTCGGGACTAAACCGAAACACATAAAAACATTCTCGAAAATTTAAAACTTTTTGAAGATACAGGGATTGCATGCCCATGTAAGCAGGCCGTGTGCCTCCCACGGCTGCTGGACACACCCGTGTGTCCTCCCCGTGGTCGAAACTGACTTTGCTCCACGGCCACCAAGCACGCCCGTGTACCTTGGCCGTGGTCGAATCTGGCTTTACATCCACGGCCACCAAGCACGCCCATGTGCCTTGGCCGTGGTCGAATCTGACTTTACACCCACAGCCACCCAGCACCCGTGTGCTAAGGCCGTGTACTCTGAGGCCATATACTGACTTTCTCACACGGCTACTAGACACGCCCGGGTATCTTAGCCGTGTGCTATTAGGCTAGCTACTGACTTAGCCCCACGGTCACTAGGCACGCCCGTGTGTCATAACAGTATAGGCAAAGCAGGCCATTTGCAAGACCAATTTGCCACCCACACAAGGGTCAAACCTACAAGCACATTTAAGCATACTTCCACACACAAATTGGCAACCAATTTTCATGTCAAATGATCAACATATCCTCTCATATCATCTCATTTCTAACATGTCAACTTAGGAACTAAATTACACAACTTGAATACATTCAATATCAATCATGATTCATCCCCAAATTTACTAAATCATACTAGCATCTTGCCATCACTAAGATTACCATTCATAAGACATTTTTTTACTCACAAACTATACCAAAATATGCACCATATATCAAAGCCACACATGCATTTTACCAACATTTATCTAGCCACATCACATGGCTATTTACACATCTCAAACATGTCTTACAAAACTAGCCTAGACATGCCATATTTCAACTATGTACAACTTTCCCAAAAGTACCAAAATAGATTTCCGATAGTGTGATAGAGAATGCTGATGATCCCCGGATCCGAGCTAGCTTTACTGACACTGCAGCGCGAGAAACAAATCACACGAAGAAGCTTTCCAAAGCTTAGTAAGTTCATAACATAATACATTATACCAAAACATATCATCACATAGATTAATTTACAATCACATATATCATACCATTCAACTATTATGTTCAATTTAACTCTTCCATTCACACATTCATAATTTCATCAACCACATAGGTTTCGAAAGGCATCTTAGCCAACACTTAGTTGACGATTACATATGCTATTCAATACTCACTATTTCATTCCCATCAACTATCATCCTTTCTTCGATTCAATCGCACACTTAGTGCCCCGATATATTTATCCGAAGCTTAATTATCATCACACACATAGTGCATTATATCCAACCACTCTTCAATCGGTATCGCACACACAGTGTCAACCACAAAGTCGAAGCTTATATTATTTCGCACACACAGTGCTGATCATCTCGAACACGTTTTCGAATACGCACACTTAGTGCCACATAACTCAAACTCAACTTTCACATAGCATCCACATTTCAATATCATTATAACATTCATTTCATGGCATTTAACATAACTAGATGTTAGTATTATGTCCGAACTTACCTCAGACGTCGAAATATCGAAACGGTCGATTAATCGAGCACTTTATCTTTGCCTCGATCTCGATCCGAACCTCTCCTTTCTTGGTCTATACACATTTAAATTCAACTCATTCAATCACCAATTCATTCAATTTAGTCCACACACACAAATTTAGGGCATTTTACAAAATAGCCCTCACATTTTCACATTTCGATACTTTAGTCCCTATTTCACAAAATCACAAAATACACCAAATTTCTACTCACAAAAGCTTAGCCGAATTCTTCCCATGCTAATACAAGCCCACACATTTCATTTATTTCACATTTTAGTCCTTCAATTTACACTTTTCTCAATTTAGCCCAAATTACTCAATTTCACTAAAAATTTAAAGACAAAATATGTTAATCTAACACATATCTTTCAAAATCCATCACCAAACTTCACAAAGCTCATGAATTCATCCATGGAATATTTCATATTCATCATCAATTCACAAAATTTAAGCATGGGTTTTAAAGAGCACAAAGCAACGATCACAAAAACGTAGAAATTATCAAAAACCGAGCAAAACCCATACCTCAATCAAACCAAAAGCTAGCCGAAACTTTAGGGTTCTTCCTTCTTCTTATTTTCTTTGTTTTTCGGCACTAAAAGATGATAACCATCATCTTTCAAATGTTTGTTTTATTTAATTCACATATTAATGCCTATTTACTATTTTACCCATCATTATAATATTATAACATACATTATAATTGGCTATAAATGTCCATCCACCACCCACTAACTATAAAATGGGCTAATTGCCACATAAGGCCCCATTATAAAGACAATAACAATTAAGCACTTAACAATCAGCACACAGCATTTTTCACTTTATGCGATTAAGTCATTTTCTCACAATTTGACACATAGTCGATAAAATTTTCGCATGAAACTTTTATACAGGCTCAATCACACATTATAACATCAAAAATAATTTTAAAGATATTTTTTCGACCTCAGATTTGTGGTCTCGAAACCACTATTCCGACTAGGGTCTAAATCGGGCTGTTACACCAAGTCAGTATACTCTCCAGATTTCACACGGCCTGGCACACAGGCGTGTCCTCGGCCTTGTGATGCAAGTCAATATGTAGGCCCTATTTTCACACGGCCTGTTTACACGGGCATGTGACCCTTATATGTTTAAAATTTTTCCAAGTTTCCCAAAATTTTATAAGTTTTCAGTTTAGTCCCGAACCACTTCTAAAGCATGTTTAAGGCCTCGTAGGCCCGTATAAGGGACATAGTGAATATGATTGAATGGTGTTTGAGAATGAATGCTTAAATGTATAAGTTATGTTCGATAAATAATGTGTATTGATCGATAATACCTCGTAACCCTATTTTGATAGTGAATACGGGTGAGGGGTGTCACATTTATTGGTATGAGAGCTACGGTTTAATCGATTCTAGGACTAACGTAGCGTGTATGAGAGTTTAGCTATACATGCCATATATATATACTCTGCGATAGTGTGATGATTCTTGACAGCTTAAATTATGTTTTCGTATAGTAATGGATCCCGAAAGAGCTGTAGCTGACGATGTAAAGAGTAACGCGCCCACTCCTGCTCAAAGGGCAGCGCAATCTGACTCTAGGCCTGTATCTAGTAGCCATGAAGGATAGGCTAAACAAGCCTTTTTCAAGATGATGAGTGAGTGGTTTACGGAGTTCGTTCGAACGAATCCGGCTGCTCAACAACCTCCACCCCCACCTGTTCCTCAACAAATCCCTATTGTTCCTCAAGTTATAGATTCGATACGGATGAACAAGCCGCCAGTAGATAAGATTCAGAAACATAAGGCTGAAGAGTTCCGGGCTACTATTGATGACGATGCGGAGAGTGTTTAGTTCTGGCTCGAAAATACAATCAGAGTACTTGATGAATTGTCTTGTACACATGATGAATATATCAAATGTGGTGTACCTTTGCTGAGAGATAATGCGTACCATTGGTGGAAAACATTGATACCTGTGGTTCTTAGAGAACGAGTTACTTCAGAGTTTTTCTAATCCGAATTCTGAAAGAAGTACATCAGTCAAAGATTCCTTGATCAGAAGCATAAAGAGTTTCTGGAGTTAAAACAAGGTTGGATGACAGTCACTGAGTATGAAAGAGAATTCGTATGGTTAAGCAAGTATCCTCGATAATATGTTTCCACTGAAGAAATCATGTGCAAACGATTTGTAGATGGATTGAATGAAGATATAAAGTTACTAGTTGGAATTCTAGAGTTGAAAGAATTTGTCGATCTAGTTGAGAGGGCTTGTAAAGCTGAGGATCTTCGTAAAGAAAAGAAAAAGGCAGATTCAGAAGCTAAAGACTCGAGAAAAAGATCAATGAGTAAGCCGTATCAATCTTCATCGAAGAAATTCTGAGACTCGTTTAATCGTTCTAATGCATCAGTGGGACATTCAAATAGAGATCGTGAAAGGCAACATTCAAGTTTTAAAACTTCGGCTATCTCGATAGCTAGTGTCGGGAGTGCGAAACCAAATCGACTCGAATGTAGACAGTGTGGAAAATGACATTTCAATTATTGTAGATTGAATGATCGGGTTTGTTTTAAATGTGGATCGTTAGATCATTTTATCAAAGATTGCCCAGAGTTAGCTGAAAAAGATAACGCTCAGAGTATGAAGCCGAGTAATACTGCAGTTAGAAGGAGACCACCTAGATATGTTGGTAATGTGAGTGGTAGTCAGAGAGTGACAAAAGACTCTACTATGAGGTCTGAGGCACGAGCACCTACCCGAGCTTATGCTATCCGTACACGGGAGGAGGCATCCTCGCCAGACGTGATTACCTATACTTTCACTCTCTATGATACTAATGTGATTGCATTGATAGATCCAGGATCAACTCATTCTTATATATGCATAAATTTAGTATCCAGTAAGACTTTGCCTGTAGATTCTACTGAATTTTTGATTAGAGTATCGAACCCCTTAGGCAAATGTGTTTTGGTTGACAAAGTCTGCAAAAATTATCCGTTAATGCATCGCGATTTCTATTTTTCGGCTAATCTGATGTTGTTGCCATTCGACGAATTTGATGTGATTTTGGGTATGGATTGGCTAACGATGCATAATGCTATAGTGAATCGTAGATGAAAGATAATTGAACTGAAATGTCAGAATAATAAGACTATTAGAATTGAATCTGATGATCTGAACAGTTTGCCAGTTGTAATCTCGTCTATGTCAGCTCAGAGATTTGTGAGGAAGGGGTGTGAAGCTTATCTTGCTTATGTACTTGATACGAAAGTGACAGAAACAAAGATTGAATAAGTACCAATTGTGTGCGAGTATCCAGATGTATTTCCCGAAGAGTTACTGGGTTTACCACCTACCAGAGAAGTTGAGTTTGGTATTGAATTAGTATCGGGAACAACGCTGATATCGATAGCTCCGTACAGAATGGCCCCGATAGAGTTAAAAGAATTAAAAGCTCAGTTGCAAGAGTTGACAGATAAAGGTTTTTTTAGACCGAGTTTCTCTCCTTGAGGTGCACCGGTGTTGCTTGTGAAAAAGAAAGATGGCACAATGAGAATATGCATTGATTATAGACAGCTGAATAAAGTGACTATAAAGAACAAATACCCTCTACCGCTGATTGATAATTTGTTTGATCAGTTAAAAAGGGCAACGGTGCTTTCAGAAATTGATTTAAGATCGGGTTATTTCCAGTTGCGAGTGAAAGACTCGGATGTGCCAAAGACTGCATTTAGAACAAGGTACGGACACTACGAATTTCTTGTTATGCCTTTCGGACTAAAAAAAGCACCTACTATTTTTATGGACTTGATGAACCGGATCTTCAGGCCGTATTTAGATCGATTCGTAGTTGTGTTTATTGATGGTATTTTGATCTACTCTTGTGATGAATCTGAGCATGTTGAACATTTGAGAATTGTGTTACAAATTTTGAGAGATAAACAGTTGTTTGCAAAGTTTAACAAATGTGAATTTTGGCTACGAGAGGTCAGTTTTCTGGGACATATAGTTTCAGCCGCGGGTATCAGAGTAGACCCAAGCAAAATTTTTGCTGTTATATATTGAAAGCCTCCGAGAAATGTAATCGAAGTCTGTAGTTTTCTGGGACTAGTCAGCTATTATAGACGATTTGTGAAAGGCTTTTCGATGATTGCGACTCCGATGACGCGATTGCTTTAAAAAGATGTTAGATTTGAGTGGTCAGAAAAGTGTCAGTAGAGCTTTAAACAGTTGAAAGCATTATTGACAGAGGCACCAGTGTTAGTTTAGCCTGAGTCGGATAAAGAATTTGTAGTTTTCAGTGATGTATCTTTAAATGGTCTGGGTTGTGTTTTGATGCAGGAAGGCAAAGTTGTAGCTTATGCCTCGAGACAGTTGAAGCCATACGAAAAAATTATCCGACGCACGATCTTAAATTAGCTGCGATAGTGTTCGCATTGAAAATTTGGCGCCATTACTTGTTTGGTGAGAAATGCCATATTTATACCGATCACAAAAGCTTGAAATATCTGATGACATAGAAAGACTTGAATTTGCGACAGCGGAGATGGTTAAAATTGCTAAAAGACTATGAATTAGTGATTGACTATCATCCGGGAAAAGCGAATGTAGTTGCTGATGCTTTGAGTTGGAAGTCCTTATTTGCTCTACGTGCTTTGAACACATAGTTAGCTATGTCTGAAGACGGTTCGATAGTAGCGAGTTGAAAGCGAGACCGTTATTTCTACAGTAAATTTGTGAAGCTCAAAAATTTGATAATGAATTGCAAGCAAAACAAGCTCAGTGTGAGTCGACTTTTGATTCTGAGTTTCAAATAGGGTCTGATGACTGTTTGATGTTTCATGATAGAATATGTGTACCAAAGAATTTCGAGCTCATTCAGAAGATTCTAAACGAAGCACATAGTATTCGTTTTTCAGTACATCCAGGAAGCACGAAAATGTATAATGATTTGAAACAGTTTTATTGGTGGCATGGCATGAAAAGAGATATCTTAGAATTTGTTCGAAATGTTTGGTTTGTCAGCAAGTCAAAGCTGAGCATCAAGTGCCGTCAGGTTTATTACAGCCTATTATGATTCCTGAGTGGAAGTGGGATAGAGTAACGATGGATTTTGTATCGGGTTTGCCCTTATCTCCAAAAAAGAAAGATGCGATCTGGGTTGTTGTTGACAGATTGACGAAATTGACTCATTTCATTCCTATATGTATGAATTATTCACTTGATAAATTGGCTGAGTTGTATATTTCAGAGATTGTTCGATTGCACAGAGTGCCGTTATCTATTGTTTTGAATAGATATCCGAGGTTCACTTCGCGATTTTGGAAGAAATTACAAGAAGCTTTAGGTACAAAGCTGCATTTTAGCACTGCGTTTCACCCTCAAATGGATGGTCAATCCGAGTGAGTTATTCAGATACTCGAGGATATGTTGCGATGTTGTATTCTTGAATTTGAGGGTAGCCGGGAGAAATATCTACCGCTGATTGAATTTTCTTACAATAATAGCTTTCAATCAAGTATAAATATGACACCATACGAAGCTCTATACGGTCGTAAATGTCAAACACCGTTGTACTGGACTGAGCTAAGCAAGAATAAGATTCACGGAGTTGATCTGATCAGGGAAACAGAAGAAAAAGTGAAAGTAATTCGCGATATTTTGAAAGCAGCATCGGATCGACAGAAATCTTACGCAGACTTGAAACGGAAAGATATTGAGTTTCAGATCGGGGATAGAGTGTTTCTAAAAGTGTCATCATGGAAAAAAAATATTTTGGTTTGGTCGAAAAGGGAAATTGAGTCCGCAATTCATCGGATCGTATGAGATTATCGAGCGAGTTGGATAGTGGCATATAAACTATCTTTACCGTCTGAATTAGAGAAAATACATAATGTGTTTCATGTGTCGATGCTTCAACGATACCAATCCAACCCTTCACATGTTATTTCCCCGACAGAGGTTGAAGTTCAGTCTGATATGTCATATGCTGAAGAACCGATCCCAATTTTAGCTCGTGAGATCAAAGAGCTGAGAAATAAGAAAATTGCATTAGTGAAAGTATTATGGAATTGAAACGGGGTTGAAGAAGCTACGCGGGAACCCGAGGATGCTATGAGAAAATAATACCCGAACCTATTCACTGGTAAGATTTTCGAGGACGAAAATCCCTAAGGGGGGAGAGTTGTAACAACCCGTTTTTGAGTCAAATAAGAACAGTGGTTTTAAGACCACAAATTTAAGGTCAAAAAATTATTTTAATATTATTTTATATGTTTACATCATGAAAGCATGTATGTGTGAAAATTCCGTGAGCTAATTTTATCGTTTAATTGCTCAATTTGAGAAAAAGGACTAAATCGCGTAAAATACTAAAGTTGCATTCTACTTGATAAAGGTGTTATATATCTATGGTTTATTAAATGAAAGGTTCTTATGATGTTATTAGACCATTGATAGTGAAATTTGACATAAATGGGCATGTATTTAATGTTTTAAATGTTATTTTAACTAAGGTTAATTTGGTAATTAAATAAAATAATGTATATTAAATAAAAAAAAGATGAAAACATGTTCATCTTTGTTTATTTCAACCGAAAATAGAAAATAAAACCTAGAATTGGGGAGATTTAAGTTTTGGCACCTTTGAAGCTTGATTAAGGTATGGTTTTAGCTCGATTTTTTATGATTTTTACGTTTTTGAGATCGTTGCTTTGCATTCTAGCCAGCCCATGCATTAATTTTTGAAGTTGTCAATGATTTTGTGAAGTTTCATTGATGAATTCTTAAGCTTTTGAATGTTTTATGATGAAAAATGAATATTTGTTAATAGTTACATAAATTTTGTTAAGTGATTTTTGACAAAAATGTCAAATAAGGATTTAATTGTGAAAAGTGTAAATTGAGGGGTTGAAATGTGAAATAAATGAAATTTTTGGGCTGCTAGGGACTTATATGAAATTCGGCCAAGCATGTGTATTGTTGAATTGTGTGAATTTTGTGTATTTGTGAAATAGGGGCTAAATTGTAAAAATGTGGAACTTTAGGGGCTAAAGTGTAAAGATGCCCAAATATGTGTTTGTGGACTGAATTGAATGATTTGATGAATAAATGAGTTAATTTTGAATGTATATAGATCAAGAACGAAAGAAACTGGATTTAGATCGGGGAAAATCAAAGGTTATCGAATAGTCGGTCCAGTCCATTTATCCCGAATACAAGGTAAGTTCATATGCAAATAAATGTCTTTAAATTGAATTATGATCGCTGTGAAGTCAGAGTTTTAAATTTATAAAGATAATGATCGAACCTGGAAACTAACTATGACAACGATTGAGGCAAGTGCACCTATCGAACAGTAGTATAGCTTAGGCAAGACCGGATTGTCGAACCCAAAAGAACTAAAAGTACTAATACTAACTTTCTTTCTATTATTTAGCCTAAGAATTAAGCGAATGGTTGTTTAATCTAAATTAATTAACTACTAAACTTAAAGACTCTAAGACAAAGAAGAATGAATTTGGGAGAATACTTGAGGAAAAACCAATTAATTAAGATGACACCCAAGGAAGAATCCACCTAGACTTCACTTGTTATCTAACTCTGAACCAGACGATTTATTCATTTGATTTGATTCGTAGGATTCCCTAATTTATATTAAACCCTCTCTCGATGCGAATAACGTCTAACCCTAGGTTGATTAATTGAAATCCCTTTCTAATTAAAACCTCTAGAATTGCATTAACTCGATCTATGGACTCCCATATTAGGTTTCACCCTAATCCCAAGCAACGCTCGTCACCCTATCTCTAGGCGCGCGATCAACTCCGCTTAACTATGCTAGATCTACTCTTAGGCAGGGACTTTTGCTCCTCCACCTAAGCACATCAAACTTGAATTAATATCCGCGAAATATCAACACAAGAATTAAGAACACATAATTAAGAACAAATCAAATATTTATCATATAGTTCAGTAAACGATAACAAGATTCATCTAAGTTTCATCCCCCTCAGGTATTTGAGGGTTTAGTTCATAACAATAAAAGAAAACATCTCAGAAGAAAAGATAAAACAAAACATAAGAAATCCCTAAAACCCCCTTAAGGAATTGAAGAGGAGATCCTCCGTCTTGAGTATAATTCTGGCTTCTTGAGATGGATCAACTGGCTATCCCTGAGTGAATCCCCACAAATCTACCTTCTCTGGCCTAGCAAGACGCCCCTAAACGGTAGCTTTAGGCTCCCATCGACTCCCCCCTTTTAGGTCATACTTAGGGTGTATTTATAGGCTTTTGGAATGTGTTTCTTTGCCCCTAAGTATCCAAATCTGATTAAAATTACTCTTTTCCGCAGCAGGGACACGGCCATGGCACATGCCCGTGTGAATCGTCTTTAGGCTGTGTTCAGACTTCATTAATGAGGCACGGCTGTGTATTTTGTGTCTTAGACCATGTTCGAGATTATTGAGGAGGCTTGGCCGTGTGGTCTTGGGCCCAGGCCTTGTTGATTTAATGCTTTGGCCCATTTGGCTCGTTTTAAGCCCGTTTCTTGTTCTTTTCATCCTCCGGTGCTTTCCTGAGTATAAAACATGAAAAGAAAGGATTAAGAGCACCTTTTTACATAAATCAAGGGATAAATCATTCAAAAGTATGCTAAATGTGAGATTAAAATATGTTAATTTTACGGTTTATCACATACCCCCACACTTAAGCTTTTGCTTGTCCTCAAGCAAAATCCTCAACTTATAATTAAAACGAACTTTCCATAATTCATAATAGTCATTAATAATGTTTTATCATAATTCAAGGATAATTTATACATGGATAATTTAACTCAAAGAGTCCTAAAGATTCAAACAATCTAAGTCATACATTTGTAGCACAAAACATAGGTGTTTCCCTTCATCTAAATAATTACCTCTGATTCAAAATCTACAAGGGTTAACGTCCTCACTAAAGATTCACTCAAATCACTCAAAGTGTTTAAGGTTCAGAATTAAGCACTCAAACGTCAAACCTGAAAAGTTAATCCCATAGGCTTGCACAAAAATCAAATCTCCACCACTGTAATATGAAATGATGCACAAGTCAAAAGGTCTTTGAAAGGGTTATAGCGGGGCTTGGGTTAAGGTGTGGATAAAGGCTGAATTAGAGGGTTAGAATCGAGATTGACCTGAAAAATTACCTAACCAGAAATAATGAACTAAATAAAGGTAATTACATCAATTGAAAAAAAATACTAATACTACGAGCTTCTTCTTCAATATTTGGAATTCAAACGTATAAGCTCACTTAATCACAAAACTAATAATGAATAATGAATATACTTCGATTTTTTTTTAAGAACGAATCATAAATACATAACAAAGGATAAATTACTGAAATAAAAAAAACATAGTTAGGCTATTAATCAAATCAAATCTCGATATAAGGGTAGTCAAAAGGAATGGTGATAACAAAAACAAAGGGTTTCTGGGTTGAAATTAGTGGGTGAGTCAATAAAAAGGGTTGTTAGGTTTAAACGGGGTTCACTATGGGTTAATTATGAAGGTAGGTTTTTGGTGGAGTAAGTGGGTTAAATCCTAGGTGCCTTTATCATTTCTGTATATCAAATCAAAGGTGTGGCCTCGACATGTATAATCGATGCAATTCTAGAATAACAAATCAATGTTGACACACTCATAATCAATGAAGTGAGCAAGGAAAAGATTTTATGCTCTATAAGGCTCAAAATCTCACAAAAATTATGGGTATTTTGATGTCAACCTCGTAAATTTCAAACTTCAAAGTAATATTCAAATTCAGATAGACAACTTAGACAAATTTTTAATACCGAAAAATAGACTTATCATGCTTGATTCTCTAGTATCTTAGAATTTAATTATCAATGCACAATTATCAACGACTTAATCTAAAATATGTCAATAAAAATCATCAATTATGGGAATTTCATTCTAATGATAATATGAGAAATTTACTTTAAGACAGGGCATAATTCAGGGATTTGAGAACAATGCAAAAAGTTTGGCACCTAATTTCAGGAATTTGAGAATAATGAAAAAAAAGTTAGGCACCTTTTTAGGTTGTTCACCCCCCCACACTTAAGATGTACATTGCCCTCAATGTACAAGGGTATATAAATAAACATGTAATACTTAAACCAAAAGAGAAGAGGAGAAGTGACACTTCCTGAATTTTGGATGGAGTTAATGAAAAGGAACCGGATAGGATTGGCAGAGGTGAACGTGGGGGAGCGCCTTGAACCATTTAAAATTGAGTCCTCGAAGCAGCCGTCCTAATTTTATTGTATCCTAAGCTAAATCTAAATGGTACGAAGAATAAGAAGAAGATAATAAAGAAAATAAATAAAAATAAAAATAAATAATGAAAGAAGAAAGATAACGGGAAAAGGAAGGGAAGAAGGGGGTTAAATAGAAATTATGGATATGGTAGTTGGCCCCGCCCTTGTACCTTCTTGTGGTGGCCATACGGCCACAGCCACGGCTGTGTGCAAGGCCGTGTGGTCTGGAAATCTGCACTTTGGTTAGTTTATAGTTAGGTGCTAAAAAGGAAAAATAAAAGTAAAAGAAGAAAAAATATAAAAATTGATGGGGTTAGTGCTCGGGTTGCCTCCCGAGAAGCGCTCATTTATAGTCTTAAGCTAGACTTACCTCTTATTCGCATTATCAGGGTGGTTTGAGGAGGTGAAAATCCTTTCTCATGCGTTCAATTCGGTTTTTGATATATAGTTTAAGTCGAGTAGTGTTTACCTTAAAAGTGCTGAATTTAGGATTAGTTACCTCGACTGTTCCATCTGGAAAGATTTTGAGTACCTGATCTCCTATCTTAATCTGGGTTGTCCCATCGTTAAATTTCTCGTGGAGTTGCCTCGTTTTTGCTTCGTGTATTTCTTTGAAGTGTATCTTCCACTCGTCTAGTTCATTGATCCGGCTTTCGCTCCTCATGAATTTCTTCTTTATTGACACGAGGTCTAGGATCCGCATCTGCGAAAGAGTTTCAAGAAACGGTAAGTTAATAAGAAACTTCTTTGAAGGTTTAAGAAATTTACCGAATTATTCCTCTGTGTGGTCTTTCTTTATCGCTTTGGGGTATGGCATATGAGCTTGGTACTCTGTAATTACCGAGTTTGGTAAATCATGGCTTACCTCAACCTTACCTTCACTTACTACAGCTGCTCTGCCTTGGGTCGATTCCACTAACCTTTCACCGTCATGAGTCATTCGGCTTGAATTTGCTCTTTTGGGTTAGTTTCAAAGTGTTGCTTGCAAGCTTTCTTGTAGTTGTTCTCGAGATTATCTTTGCAAGTTGTCCAACCGTGTTAGTAAGTTGTCCAACTGCCTTAGTAAGTTCCCTAACTTGGCTCTCGATCCCTTTGATTGATGCTGTTGATTCTTAAGGGTGGTCTCATGTCTTGGAGACGGTTATCTCAGAATCGCCATGAATTTTGTCAAGATCTCCTCAAGGTTCAACTCCTCTTCCCGTTGGTTATGTGGTTGTTGAAAATTTGGAGGAAGTTCCGGTCTTTGGCTACTTTGATCATCCCACGAGAAATTGGGATGGTACATCCAACCTCGCATTATAAGTGTTATCATAAAAATTATTTTGAGGTCTAGCATAGTTACCCATATAGTTGACTTGTTCACTTTCCATGCCATGTCCAGTAGGATGGGTACTCGTGATTCGCCACGCCTCCGCTTGTTTCACATCGCATAACTGGATGTGCTGCGAGGAACCGTATAAACCATCAAATTTTTATGTAACATCTCTAATCGGGTTGATAGCCCGGTTATTTGGGTCGAGGTTGTAGATATCGGTGATTTTGTTGGCTTTGTCTCATAACTTGCCACCGGTAGTTATTCAAAGGCCATCTCCTCTATAAACTAAAATTTTCTGACAAAAGCAAATAAAAGAAAAATTAGCAAAATAAAAATAAAATTTAATTGAAAAAATAAAATATGGCTAGAGTAATAAAAATTGAGCGTTCTTAATATTTTAGTTCCCCGGCAACGGCGCCAAAAACTTGATCGCTGTGAAGTCAGAGTTTTAAATTTATAAAGATAATGATCGAACACGAAAACTAACTATGACAACGATTGAGGCAAGTGCACCTATCGAACAAAGAGTATAGCTTAGGCAAGACCGAATTGTCGAACCCAAAGGAACTAAAAGTACTAATACTAACTTTCTTTCTATTATTTAGCCTAAGAATTAAGCGAATGGTTGTTTAATCTAAATTAATTAACTACTAAACTTAAAGACTCTAAGACAAAGAAGAATGAATTTGGGAGAATACTTGAGGAAAAACCAATTAATTAAGATGACACCCAAGGAAGAATCCACCTAGACTTCACTTGTTATCTAACTCTCAAACTGCATTTATTTATTCATTTGATTTGATCCGTAGGATTCCCTAATTTATATTAAACCCTCTCTTGAGGCGAATAACGCCTAACCCTAGGTTGATTAATTGAAATCCCTTTCTAATTAAAACCCTAGAATTGCATTAACTCGATCTATGGACTCCCATATTAGGTTTCACCCTAATCCGCAGAACGCCGTCACCCTATCTCTAGGCGCGCGATCAACTCCGCTTAACTATGCTAGATCTACTCTTAGGCGTGGACTTTTGCTCCTCTACCTAAGCACATCAAACTTGAATTAATATTCATGAAATATCAACACAAGAATTAAGAACACATAATTAAGAACAAATCAAATATTTATCATATAGTTCAAAGAAACGATAACAAGATTCATCTAAGTTTCATCCCCTCGGTATCTCGAGGGTTTAGTTCATAACAATAAAAAAAACATCTCGTAAAGAAAAGATAAAACAAAACATAAGAAATCCCTAAAACCCCTTAAGGAATTGAAGAGGAGATCCTCCGTCTTGAGTATAATTCTGGCTTCTTGAGATGGATCAACTGGCTATCCCTGAGCAAATCCCTACAAATCTACCTTCTCTGGCCTAGCAAGACGCCCCTAAAGGGTAGCTTTAGGCTCCCGTCGACTCCCCCCTTTTAGGTCATACTTAGGGTGTATTTATAGGCTTTTGTAATGTGTTTCTTTGCCCCTAAGTATCCAAATCCGATTGAAATTGCTCTTTTCCGCGGCAGGGACACGGCCATGGCACACGCCCGTGTGAATCGTCTTTAGGCCGTGTTCAGACTTCATTAATGAGGCACGACCGTGTATTTCGTGGCTTAGACCGTGTTCAAGATTATTGAGGAGGCACAGCCGTGTGGTCTTGGGCCCAGGCCGTGTTGATTTTGTGCTTTGGCCCATTTGGCTCGTTTTAAGCCCGTTTCTTGTTCTTTTCATCCTCCGGTGCTTTCCTGAGTATAAAACATGAAAAGAAAGGATTAAGAGCACCTTTTTACATAAATCAAGGGATAAATCATCCAAAAGTATGCTAAATGTGGGATTAAAATATGTTACTTTTACGGTTTATCAAATTATATATGTTTAATTGTCATTGAATTACTATAAATGTTGAATGATCAAATACGAGCAAGAATCAACAGAGTTACAACCTCCAAAAGTCCCGTACGAACCCTGGAAATAGTATAGGATACAAATGTCATGACATTAGGATTACCGAGATGCGATTACGTGTAAGACCATGTCTGGGACATTGGCATCGTTGTGTGATTACGTGTAAGAGTATGTCTGGGACTTTGGCATCATTATATGATTTCGTGTAAGACCATGTCTGGGACATTGGCATCGATATTTGATAACATGTAAGACCATATCTGGGATATGGCATTGTATGAGTTATATGTGATTTTCGAGTATCCTTAACGATTCCGAAAGGTTCAATGGGCAAAGTCAAGTCGAGAAAGAATGTGTGAATGAGTTAAGTGACTCAGGTACGTACGAGATTCATACAAGTATTGAAAATGGAAGTATTTGATGAATTCACCTATGATATTGAATATGTATATATTGGGAAAGGTTTGTGAGCTTATATGTGTTTACTCATAGTTTACCTATTGATGGAAATGATGTTGATTCATGTGGTAATTTTATTTGTATATGGCTTACTAAGCTTTTAAAGCTTACTTTGTGTGCTCTTTCCCTATTTTATAGATAATCGAAGCTAGCTCGGACTCGGGGATCATCAGGAACACCGTCACACTATCGATCAACTTTTTGGTACTTTTGATGCTATGTAAATATGGTATATAGCATGTATAGGCTAGTGATATGATGTTGTGTTTTGGGATATGATATTAGCCATGAGATTTGGCTCATAAATGATGTATATAAATGGCCTTGTATTTTGGCATGTTTTTCATGGATGTTGTGATGGTTATATGGTTGCTCATTTAGCTAGTTGTTAATTGGTATGATTATGTATTGGTTGATGAACTTTTGGCTGCATATTTGTGTCTTAAAATGATGCCATTTGATCTTGTGTAGGTATGTGCAAAAAGGGTGGAAAATTGGCTTTACAAATGGCATATTTTTGTCCACATGGACAAAGACACGGGCGTGTGTCTCAGCCGTGTGCGACACACGGTTAGCTACACGGCCGTGTGTCCCCTGGTGTTGGTATTGAAGTGAAGTTAGTATGCTCCACACGGTCTCACACACGGTCGTGCGGTATGAGTCAGTATACCCCCTAAATGGCACACGGCCTAACACATGGGCGTGTGTGGCCATTTCGTAGGGCACACGGGCATGTGGTTGGCCGTGTGACCCAAGTCAGTATACTTTTCAGATTTCACACGGCCTGGCACACGGGCGTGTCCTCGGCCATGTAATGCAAGTCAGTATGTAGGACCTGGTTTCACACGGCTTAAGACACGGGCGTGTCTACTAGCCGTGTAAGGTACACAGCCTATTTACACGGGCGTGTAACCCTTATATGTTTGAAGTTTTTCTAAGTTTCCAAAATTTTTATAAGTTATCGATTTAGTCCCAAACCAATTCTAAAGCATGTTTAAGGCCTCGTAGGCCCGTATAAGGGACATAGTGAATATGATTGAATGGTGTTTGAGAATGAATGCTTAAATGTATAAGTTATGTTTGATAAATAATGTGTATTGATCGGTAATACCTCGTAACCCTATTCTGATAGTGAATACGGGTGAGGGGTGTTACAACACTCATAAGTATTGAGGTTAGATTCGAAAACCCTAACCTCTATTTCCCCAAACCTACCCTTTTAGTTAATATCATTGTACATTTCTACTTAACTCTAATTTCAACCAAACCTGACTCAATCCTTGTTAGAACTATCCTTTAGTTAATATCATGGTACATTTGTACTTGACTCTAATTTCAACTAAACCGGACACAATCCTTGTTGGAATTAGGGAATGTATAAATCGTAGATGATGAGGTTAATATTCAAACATGGTATTTATGGCTAATCTAGAATTTTGTACCCAATAATGTTTAGTACTTATAGAAAACCATGCTTGTACATGAATCTAACTATCTATGATTTGTACTTCTCTAATTATTACAAGGCAAGGTCAAGTTGGTGTTGGTTGAAGTTAGAGTTAGGTAGAAATGTCATTTAATGTAATTTAAATGTTCTGTTAATTGAAAGGTTAATGTATTGGTTAGTGTACTAATGTAATGTGATGTTTTAATCTTTGTTAGTATACTAATTAAGATGATGTTACAATTTGTTGTTTGTAAAGTCTAATGCAACTTTTTAAACATTATTTATCAAAATGTGTTTTTTAAAGATCAAACTTATCTTTCAGATATCCTTGATAGAATCTGGATCCCATAACTGATAATGATGACATGGCATTATTTTGACCTTAAGACAATGTCAGGATCAAACTTCTTAATAAAAGATTCTTAGCAAAACCTCTTACAAATCAATTCTGACCTTATATTGAGCATATCATTACGGTTGTATGGATCTTGAATGACAATTTGTGTAATGGTCCAAAACATTCAAGATCAACTCTCAATGAGCATTGGATCAATATGCTTGCCCTTTCATGCAAGTTAATCCTATGAAGCTTCTTCGACTCCCTTAGAATGTTTTGGACCAACTTGAACTACATTAAAACCTAATCAAGTCAATTTCACTTGATATGAAAGCATATAAGTTCCATGCACACACTCCACACATTAGCATTCTTGTGTGCTTCTAGCAATAGAATGATAATGATCACATCATTCAGGAGTGACATCCACACAAACTACAAAAAATTAAGTTCATTTACGATAAAAATTATATTAATTAAATATTACCAACAAATTCCCCATTCATATGCGTATTGGTATATTTGCAACAAATTTAAGTAAGATCCACTGTATAATTGGTATGATCCAAACGGCTATTCCATAAGCTCAAATTTTAAATGCAAGTATTATCATAAAAAAATATAATGTATTATGTTTTTATAACATAATGGAAAGTATGCTTATCTTTTTCTCTTTTTGTAAAAGTATGATTATATTTTTACCTTTCAATAGAATAAATGGTTATTGTCAATAAACTAGATTGCCAGACTTGTCTAACATCAGCCTTCTTCTTTTGATCAGCTAGAACACGTAAGCTTTAATCTGTTGGTCGGTCTCAACCCAATTGCATTAACAGGGAGATTGTCGAATTACCTCTGAGATCATGTAAATTCCACTCGCATCCCATTGAAATCTCTTTCGTCCTAGGAAACACGCCTAAATGCAATGAATGCTTTCTGCATCGAGAATGAAATCTATCGTCACTGCCTAGATGACTCATCAATAGCATTATATCTTCCAGTGTTACCATACACTAGTTGCATGAAAAATGGAAGGCATGATCTTGGGCCTCAATCATTCAACTATGGCGAAAATAAACTCCAATACATACAAAAACCTACCAAATTTAGTATTTGTATTATATACACAAATGAACCCTTTACAATTGTGAGATGATTCAAGAGTTTGGCACACTTGAAGTCATATCATGTTAGGTCCGAACAATTCAATCGTTAACATATTAATGATTACGACAAGAATTAGTATTAGTTTATTACACCTTAAAAATAATTAATAACAAAAAAATTTCATAGCAACAAACTAAATTTCCCTTTGAAGTGAGATATATGTTGGTCTTACTGACCTGCTGCCAAACGTGGTGGTAGTTTCAGTACATTTCGGCATTTAGGAGGTTTGTTTTCTGGCCATTTTATATTTAATTATTTTATTTTTAGTTTTCGCGGTCTAGGTTTATTTATTTGCAAAATAAGCGTTTTTATGCAATAATTGATGTTAGTTGACCTATTAGGCCAATTAGGGCCTTAGGTAGTTCTAATATGTTTAATTGAGTGTGCAGGATGTGTATTTCGTAGCCCGACAGCCTTAGGGATGACAACCGACTGTAGCATAAGTTTCCCAAGACGCAACACGTGAAATCAGACATCCTAGCTAGGGAAATTGGTGTTGTGTCACGACACGCCTTGGCTGTGTTGCGACACAGGTCTGAACGTGGGGTACAAGAATCGACAAGAAAAAAATCGTTCCCGCAATCAATATTTTTTGGGATTAGGGCTAATTGACCTAATTATGGTTTCTAAACATCATATAAATAGAAAGGTTATTACTAATATGTAGGCAAGCCTTTAAGAGCCGTAGTTAGTAGATTTAGGTTTTAGTTCGTTTTATTTTCCGTTTCAAAATAATTTTGCTTCTTTCGACTAGGTTCGGTTTGAACCTAAGTCTTTTCTATTAAAGTATTCAACAATTTATTTTTCTTTTGCAAACATCGAAGATCAGTTAATTGTCAAGAGATTATGTGACTTCGAGCACATCCGATTCAATCGATTGAGCAATTTCTTACCTTTCTCTTATCTTAATTTACTTGTGTTCTTTTGCATGTTTAAATTAAACCTAAGAGTTATGACATCTTGATCTATGAGAGGCTCAGTCTCTAGGAAAATTAACGAGTGGATGTGGGAGTAGTTAATGGAGGAATGTAGGTTTCCGTAGGAATGAATTGGTTTTAAACTATGTGTGCCTAAACCTTAGGATTGATGATCCTAGGAAGTAATCTGTGTTAAATGAGGTCGAGAGATAAGTTTGTCGAGTAAATCGTAGTTTATCCCGGTGGGAAAAGTGAGGACAAGAGATAAGCGAGTATGTAACACCCCTAACCCGTATTCGTCACCGAAACAGGGTTACAGAGCAATACCGAGGTTTACGGATCAATCAGACATAAATTTCAAACATTTCTTTACATATCAATACTCATAATAAAAACAATCAAAATCATATATATTGTCCTTTAAACGAGCCCTCAAGACCCGAAATACATATTAGAAACAAATTGAGACTAAATCAAAAACTTAAAGAATTTTTCAAAAATATTTAAAATTTTAACACTGTAGGGGTTACACGACCGTGTGGCCAAGCCGTGTGACTCATACAGTCAGGAGACACGCCCGTGTAGGCATTTGAAATAGGGACACACGACCGTGTCCAGTCCGTGTCCTAACTCGTGTAACTCTCTGACTTCGGCCACACGGCCAAGTCACACGCCCGTGTGCTAGGCCATGTGAGCATACTGACTTGCATTCGTAAAAGATACAGGGGACACACGGCTGTGTCACCTGGCTGTGTGTCACACATGGTTGAGATACACGCCCGTGTCTCTACCCGTGTGGACGAAAATAGGTCATTTTCTATACCACATTTCTTACCCAAATTGACACCAACCTAGCCTCAACAAATTGCACATCAACAAGCCATAACAAGGCCTTCAACACAAGCTTAAATTTATGACTTAAACATGTATTATCACCATATACAACCAATATGCCCTTAGGCACCTCATATGACAACTTAAAACATGTCAACCAAGTATCCAAACTTACCTAATTAACCTATCTAACCAAGTTACCAAAGTTCACATTAACTCAATTATATACATACATATATCACTTATACTAACATCACACTCATACCTCAATTTCATATCAATATGTATGTTGGTTATATAAACGAAATATTATTCATAATATTTACATAAGCTAAATTTTGACCAAAATTGAACAAAAGCCTATACATGCCATATAAACTGTATTTAATATTTCAAAAACTACCGAGATAAGCTGGATAGTGTGACTTAAGTGCTGATCCGATCGTCCAACCTTCTGAAAATCTACAAAGACACTAAACAATAAAAATAAGCTTAATGAAGCTTAGTGAGTTCGACGAGTTAAACAAAAATCTTATCGAACCTACTATAACAAGTCAAATAAATAAAATCATTCATGTCAATTCTCTGTCGTTCACAACTTCATTTGATAAATACATGCGTATTCAAATCAATACAAAAATAAATAACAGGTATTTCAAATTCATTAAATAAATCACTTTACCGAAATATTTCCATTCGAAGAACGACTTACGGATAAGAGTACATCGTCAACAAAAGCTCATAAGAGCTGGTCCTCCCGAATATGCCAACAGAAGCTCGAAAGCTAAATAGAAGCTCGTAAGAGCTGATTCACCCAATTACGCCAAATAGAAAGTAAAACATGAGATTTAGCAACAAATGCTAAGCCCCGGTTTACTTGGGAAAAAATGCCGTTGTCTCCTTCCAATACCATCATACCCAAATTACGAATGTACTCAAATTCCGTGTTCCATTCAAACCGAATATCCAATTTAATATTATAATTCCAACAATGACTCATTTCCAAAAATATAATAAATGCATAATACCGTTCATCAAATTTATAAAAATATAAAATTTTAACCGTACGAACTTACTTGGATTGAATTGTAGTAATTGTAGAAGTTCAGTAACTATTCTGCTATTTTTCCTTTTTCACGAATATCTACGGGATCTTGATCTAAAATATAAAATTATTCACTTATTAGCATATATTCCATTTCCAATTCATTTTACAATTAATACCCTTTTATTTTTCAAATTTACACAATTACCCTAAACTTTTACAATTTTTGCAATTTAATCCCTTAATTAGTTAATCTATCAAATTAACTAATTTTATCAATAAATAATCTATCCAAACATTCTAGGACTTCATACATCCCCTAATAAACCCAAAATTCACTATAAAACCCTAATATTTTAACATTTTTACAATTTAATCCTAAAATCAATATTTAACAAAATCACTTTATAAAATCATCATACAACATAATCAAAGCTCTAAATCCATGTTATTCATCAAAAAAATCTAATATTTATCAATGGAAACTTCCAAAAATTTTAATAAAATAAAAAAACAAAGGTATGGCTTAGTTGGACCTATTTGTAATAATCTCAAAAACATAAAAATTACAAGAAACAGGTAAGAATTAAACTCACATGAAGCAAAAGTATCAAAAACCAGTTTAAAGAGCTCTCTCCTATGTCGGTTTAAGCTGAATTTGGAAGATGAATTGAAAGAAAACTTTAAAATTCAATTTGTTTGTTTTAATTTCATGTAAATTACCGTTTTGCCATACATTCACTTTATTTTATTAATTTACCTTCATATGCCTCCCCACTATTTTAGTTTAGGTATAATTGTTTCTTAAGTCCTTCATTTATAATTCAAGCCATTTAATCGCTTAAATATTATAATTAACAAGTTTTGCACCTTTTTCAATTTAGTCCCTTTTAATTAATTAACTATCGAAACGTTAAAATTTTTCAACAAAACTTTAATACTACCTTAATGACACTCCGTAAATATTTATAAAAAAATTTACGACTCGGTTTATAGAAACGAGGTCCTGATACCTCACTTTCTAAAACCACTTGACCTAATAAATCATTATAAAACACAAATTACCAATTCAAAAACCTTTTTAGAACTATATTTTACTCGTAAATATTAAATAATAATATTTATGAACTTACTTGCCGGATTTAGTGGCCTCGAACCACGGTTTTCGACACCACGAAAAATCGAGTTGTTACAAAGTACCTGTCGGTTAGTTAATTAGTAGAGGACAGGAAGTACTAGTTAATTCCATTTAAACCCAAATTCTAATGTTAACTACGACAACTAAAACGAGTTAATCTTCTATCTGTTAACCTGATTTAGTTGTCTGCCTATTTTTTGTTTATTTACTTTAGTTTATGCTTGTAATATATTTTATTGTTTGTCGTAATATAGATTTTAATTATTACTATTTAGACTTATTATTGTAGAAATAGATTTCGAATTTAATTTGTCCTCTCTTGGGTACGATCCTCAAAATACTTATTTGTGTTCTGTTGTAACACTTTACTATATTATAATTTGACCCGTAAACTTGCAGATATCACTATTTTATTTCTATATCTTTTGCTGCAATATTTTCTTTCCAAATATTTGCACGTTTGGTGGTGTTCACTTACCATATCATTAAAACCATTTTAAGATTTGGAAACTCAGGTTAAATTAAGGTTTACAATTTGGTAAGAGAGTTTATGGATAAAATATTGAAAAAAAATCAAATTTGAAAATATTTTTCTTGTACAGTGGAAAATAAAATTTCGAAAATCGAACCGATTTGTGATATTTATAGTAATAAACTTTACCGAAAATCACACCTGTGTTTTCAGCTAGACGGATCCTTTTCATTCTCGGCTTTCAACCGAACAACCTTCTCCTCTATTCTCATACAACGAACTGCTTCGAGTGTGGGCTCAAATGAATTCGAATCAAACACAAGAAAAAATTATTTACTTTACTTTCAACGGGAAAGCAAAAATCTCTTCAATAGAAATCGGTAAAATTGTTATTTAGAAAAATAGATTTTATACTTAGAAAATAAATTCAAACTGTTTTCGGGCAGAATAACAATATCTCAAAGTTGTATATTTAGCCCTACCGATGTTATCTATTTATAGGGAGAAGAATTGAAAACATTGTTGAATTAGTAGAAGTTTATTTCAATAGAAAAACAAAATCCTAGTCCAACTATAAGAGAGAGGGGCAACAATCCTAGTTAAATATACTAGGGTTTGTTGTCCCATATATTAACATGAGGGGCTTTTGGGCCTCTCCCGTATCGAGTCCAATTATAAACGCTTTATGAATTTTTAACCCATCACTTTATAATTCAATCTAACACAATGCATGTTTTTCTATTTCTCAAAATATACATTATTTATTAAATTAATTTTTCAATTAAATAATTTTCTCAATCCGATTTTGATTCCGATAAAATCATGACAACTTTACCATAAAAGAATTTATGAGAAAATATATTTAATTTTTCTACATTCAATAGATTTACTATAACCAATTAATTTAATCTCATTTTCAAACTTCAATCAATCAATTAATTAATAATTCGAAAAATCATAAATTAATTCTTAGGTCATTTCTATACTTAATGAGAAAACCACATTCATTTCCGAATGTTTCTCATTTCTCTAACTTTACCATTAATTTACATCATTTTTTGTTCATTTGATTCAGCATGCAATTCATTTACGGTTTCAATGAGCTAACGGAGGAACCGGTTGGACATAAGTGATTAGAGCTCAAATAATTTATCTTTCCACATATAATAATAACAACCATAATTGGAAAGTACATTATTTACTAAATTATTTCTCTATAACGACTTTTTGTCTAGAATTTCAGTACAACATGTAGAATTGATGTGCAAATATTATTTTAACACTGTATGACAACTTTCCACCTATAGCGATAAATGAAATAAAAATCATAAATTTTAATTAAAAAATTCTTTCAAATTTCACATAAAAATTATGTGAGCCATATTTTGTTAAATAAAATTATCTTTAATATGTAAAATTTATTACGTTAAAAGTGTTTTATTAGAAACAAGAAAAAAGCACTTACAACCAAATGATATCTAATATCAATTCTCTTTATAAATATATAACAACTATCGCTTTATAGTCATCAAAATACTAACAAATAAATCATACATTTAAGTTCTGTTAAGTAAGATACCTTTGCTTGTATATATGTGTAACTAAACCTACATGTTGATGACTGGTTGATGGTGAAGAACATCGATAAGCATTACCAAAATCAACAGCCAAATGTATGGAAACATTGAGATCATCCCAAACATTTAATGACAACCTATTTGTTGACATGACAAGATTTGGCTCCGTATGTATGTATGGGTTCAAAGCTCAAATCACATGCCAATTGCCAAAAGCCTTCAGTCTTTCATTACAACTAGTTGTCCCCTACTCACCTTTACAATTGTTCATGGGTCGAATATCACTTGATTCAACCTGAAAATTCATTCAAAAAGTGATAAGGTTTCGACAAAAATATAGACCTAAAAAATGGGCTTGAATCTTGAGTAAAATTTATAAAAAAAAAAAAAATACTGCTATTTTTTTTTTTATTGTTTTTTCCACTGTTTTTCATTGTTTTGCTATTATTTGATTTCCCTACTATATTACTACTATTTTATTGTTATTGTTTACATATTGTATGACTTTTATTTTATTTTTAATTTTGCTACTATTTTAAAGGTATTTGCTTGCTAAGTTGTATTTATCTTAGTGTTAGTTAAGTATATATATTTTTAATTTTTCCCATTTGTTGGAAACATTTATTTTAATATTTTTAATGTATTATATTTTTAAAATTATTTTTATATAAAAAATTTAATACTGACAGGCCAGACCAAACTCGAATTTTAGTGTTTTTATCCAAACTGGATTTAAACAAAAATTTAAACTAATTTTTCAGGCGGACTTAAAAACAACTGAAGATTACCAAAATCCAACTGAAGATCTGTTAGTGTTCGTTATACATATACCCGAAACGAAGATCTTCAAATCTAACAAAACTAGCCGAGTTCATTTCCTTAAAATAACCTCTAAAGAGAAAAGCCAAGCGAGCCAAACCAGGAATAAGAGTGAAACTTAAGAGTGAAGCTGAAAGTGAAAGACCATATTGTAACCAAGTTAGAAAAGGAAAATTCCGATTCAACCATCCAAAACCATAATCAGACTGTTTCAATATACAGTTTGCTGAGCCAAAGATCATCAAGTGTTCACTCAAACAATGGTTAGCCTTGTATTTTCGGTTCTTTGAATGAATGAAATTATCCAGAAAAGAAAATGAAAACAACGTTGGATCAACCACTTGCAGAAATCCCATTCAATCCATGATTCAGAGGATAAAACCACATCATCTTTGATTTGGCACTTAACAATGTTAAACTAAACAACACTTGGAAACAGACAACTAAAGGAAAAAAAAAGGTCAATACCACACTGAAAGCAATATATGACTCACTTTAAACCCCACACGAATGATAAATGAAAAAGAAACCCAGAATTATGAGGACGAAGAAGGTCCAGACACCAAGCCAGTAGATTCTTCATCATACAAATCGTCAGTCCTCCTCAACGAAGCATGCACCAAAACAACCACTGCACCAATCAAAATTGACACTAAGATATTGCCGGTGGCATCAGTCAACAGCAAGAACACAAAGGTCGAAACCCCCAACACGACCAGCACTACACGGTCGTCGATCGTGCGGTTGAAAATAGCCAATGGCTCATCCCGTAGGAAGTACAAGAACAACCAAAGGGCCATCATGATAATGAGGACTATGAGGGAGATGGGGTGCCATAATAGGCTGAGGAAAAGGATAAGAAGCACGATTATGGCGTAATTCATGCGGAAGTAAGCTAAGTTAGCTCTAAACCTGGAAATGGCTTCAGAAAAGGTTCGAGGGAAGTTGAGGGAGTGGATGTTGAACATGAGTTTCCATGGACGTCGAGCTCCGAGGCCATCTTTGATACGTTCTTTGGCTCGAGATAGGTATTCAAGGTTGGCGGAAGGGAGTGAGGAAGCTGGGATCGTGCCGTAGGTTGTCATGGCCAAGAAAAAGTTGCGGAGGTTTGAACTTTCAAAGGATTTGGTTTGGGGGAATTGAAGAAAGTTGGGAGAGGAAATCAAAAGAGAAATATGGGAAGGTGGAAAGGGAGCTTTAAATTATTTATGATGGGGCGGGACAAGTGAAGTTTTAAAGACGTATTCCATTTATTTATCTTTTGATTTTTTAAATATATTTTCTAGAGATGCTTATAATTGCATGATAATAAAACATTATCAGGCCCACAAATTATATAACAGATTTATTAAACATTTTGATGAAAATCAAAAGTTAGAAAGCAAATGTGTTTTCAATTTGCATTCATTTTTTAGATTTTATATAAAAATATCACTGTTCCACAAAATAGTTGGTGAAACAATATTTTCAAGGAAATTTAATTATAAAAATATATAATTTCTTGAGTAGTTATTTTTGGAATAAAATTATGTATGAATTTTAATTTGATTAAACTGTAAAAGTAGAGTTAGAAGAAAAATACTTTATAAACATTTTTCTTTTAAAATGTAAGAAATACAAATAACCACAAGCATCAAATTATTACAAAAATAAAACCCACTCATAACAACCACACATGAGGGGATTCGGAAACCTATGCATAAAACTTGCACATAGTAAATCTCGAATACCCAGGGCTTTGGCGAAGCCAATGATTAAAGAAGGTTTACGTCTCATTTCTTTTCATACTTTATACCTAAAAACTAGACTTTAATTTCCTAAACTTTTAAGTAACAGTAATATTTTATTTTTATTACAACATTAAAATCTGAAGACGTTCAGAGTCCAAACTCCCCTTCCCCTCAAAGAAGGATAAGTTAGAGATAAGACCACACTAAAACGTTGCAGGGACGGCTACATTGATGAGATTCAAAACAGAAAGACGTGGGCATGGCAAATGGGCAATGGCATGTGAAGCAAAGATTTTGAATATCAAAATCATGCAATGCAAGAGGCTGTAATAATAACTTTTGTGTATGTCAGTTTGTTTTTGACAATGTTATTTTTCTATGTTTTGTAATTTAGAGGCTTGGCTTTTCATAGGATAATCAGAATTATTTAGGCCTACTTTTCTATCATGCATGCAAGCTAATAATGTAGGTGAACTGAACTCCAATGATTTAAGGCCAAAAAGAAGAAAAATAAAAGAAACTGATTTTTTGTCTGTTGAGGATATCCCTACAAACCCTTTTGTTATTGACTCAAGATTAATAAGGCTAAAAAACATTTTATGGCAATGTTGGCTTTAACTGAAACAAGTTTATATTGGTTGATCAATGATCATACCAGGGATTTGCAATCAAATCCTGCCATTACTAGAGAGCAGGAGACCTGAAAATGAAAAGGTCATAGAAAGAGATGGATGATATTGTTTAGCCTATGACTTACAATCCCTGATTTTGTGTCGGTAGCTTGGAACTTCAGCCTGGCAAACCTAACATAATTAGGGTGGCTTCCTAGCATGTCTACGTCAGCCTATAAACACTTGTCACGAGACCCAGAGACTATGGTCTTGTGACATGTGCACGACCCCCGGAAAATGCAACAATGTTCCATGCATCACCTTTAAGATTGAAATGCTTATATACCAATGAATTCACACACATTCAGAAAGCAGGATTTCTTTTTTCACCTTCTTCCACGTTTGTCTAGAACATATGTAACTTTACCTCATTCATCATATTTCCTCAACATCATGTCTATGCATACATGATCTTTCTTCACCATTTCGTGTGATGCATACCAGGTACCAATCTGCAACATTAAAATTACAAAATTAGGAAGAATCTAGAGATTGAAATATCAATTTTCATCCTAAGGAAAGTTGTTCAAAAAAAAAAAAAAATGCAAGAATCTTCTTTAGGAGTGCGGTAAACAAGTAACAAATTTTATTTAACCACCAAAATTATCTAAAGGAAGCTACAATCATTTATTAACTGGTATAAAAGAAGTTGCAAGCAATGCAGCAGACGAATTACATCCACTCTGGCCTCCACTTCTACAATCACATAGGAATCATATTAACATGAGATCATAATTAACAATTTCAGGCAAGCCACAAGTCCACTCTTTTCTTCATAACTGCTGGTATCGTCTTCATATACCTTCAATCACATGAAGGAAAGCCTTAAGAAGCAAATAGGCAACTCTAGTAATGTTCATCCAACTGCCTATGTTCAAGTACAAATTTACGTAGGACAAATAGCACTATTTTTCTTCAAATTGTTAGCATGATACAGGAAACGATAATCCTGAAAACGAGGAAACTATTTTCCAATGAGTCTGCATATAGTCAGAAATTTCATTTCAAATCAGCTTCATCCAGCCAATTCTGCCTTTCACAACTTCGTACGTAGAAAACGGTTACTTTCTCCTATAAATATAGTGCTCTAACTATAGAAGAAAATGACTTGGACCTTGATCTCATTAAGAACAAAGAAATTGTAATGCGTAGTCAGAAATACAAAATTTTCACTTCCTAACAGCCTGGCATCAAAATAATATCATAGAGCCAAACCAAGCTTTAGCTTCTCTGAGTGATTCATTATTCCAACATACTTTCTCTAATTAAAGAAACCATTCAGATTGTTCTTACATATCCTCGTTTAGGTAGTTGCTGGGCAAACTTCTTTCCACTTGAATAGGGAAAAGAAACAACCATCCTCTGCAATGACACCAGTTGTAGTTCCCTCGAACAATAGATAAGTATGTTTATTCACATGAATCATACTAGAAGTATCCAACCAAATGTTCCAAGTAAATCCAACATCTATCATCCTTGAGCACTTTATAATAAAATGTTTCCATTTCCAATCTGAGAATACTAGTTCCAGGCACATCCAATTGAATATTTCAGCATTTCATAACAAACTGGTACAATCATGTGCCTGTAACTCTTTGAATTTTTGTTTACAGGACCTTATCTTCAGACAAACCGTTGGCAAATGACAAATGCATATCCGCTAATCTAACTATAAATTGATTAACCTGAAACCTAATTAAACCAATGCCAGGTACAAATCCTAAGAAACTTGGCAAGGATACAAGTATGAAAATAGGATCAAGACATTCTTCATAGCAGCAATGTTATTAGATTTAACCACCTAACTTCAGATAGGTCTGTCTATATAAAGCAGGAAATGCTAAATTAAGAGAATGAAATCAAAGGTAGTGTGTCAGGAAAGTTCACCTTAGAAAGAAACATCATATTGAAGATCCATGGAACACATAAAAAAGGACAGAAAACTTGCCTATGTAAGTACAGATCAGTAGTCAGCCTCTTCCACATGGCTTCCCATCATCTTTCAGATATTGAAATATAATGTCAACGAATAACGAAACCACTTGTAATTATGTAGGTGGCTGGAATATGTTGACAGCTGAGTAACTTTACAGAAAAAAAAAAAGACAGCAGAGCTGTAGACTTGCACCAAAACAAACTGCAGAACTGCAGATGGTTCTATGGACAGGGTATAAAACTGCAGATGGTAGCTATGAGATTTATTCAAAGGATGAATTGCAAACAATCCTTCATTCAACCAAGGAGCCATGATTTTTGTATTCAAACACCACACGTGTTTTGAGAGGATATACCCATGGAACTGGACGATTTAAGCAAGCAGATTCAATAACTAACTTAATATTCCAAAATATATATCCTTTTTCTATGTACATAACAAGTACTCCATCATGTATGCCATCTGCTGCATCAGCTTAATACTAGAATTCCCTCAATCATAGAAAGTGCAATTAACCATATTGCAAAAATTTCTTGTAATTGTAGTAAACTTGGGAGAAAATGTTAACTAACTCAAGATTAGCAGTGATAATGCGCACACACGTGTACATTGGCTCACACTCCATAGCTGGGAAAATCTATTTATACAACTTTTACCATCAGAGGAAATTATAAGTAGTTCTACAAACTTATACAAACAAGATCAAGATAAATACTTTCTCCGTCCAGGATACCTCAAGTCAAGATACACTGAAGTCGACACTGATTAAGGTCTAGCTCTGCAGCATATTCTCAACAGACCATATAAGGAAATATATACTCTTGCACCAATTTTCCATGTCATATATTCCAAAATGGAAAAATAATATAAAAACTAATCCAAGATATCTAAACAAGTCCCTGGTCACAGACACCATGCCATTGTATATATTTCCTATAACATTTGACTTCCAAGCTTCGAACACTTGCAGCACCATATGGCTATGGAGGCCAAATGCACTCTGAAGTAATTTGAGACAAATGATTCTCCTCTAAGAGTTGCTGGCAAGGAGAGCACCAAATACCTAATAGCACATCCACCAATTTTTGCAGCAACCATACTTGGTATGCCACAATAGCAGAAAGAAAGAAGTAAGAGCTAATAAAAGCATGCAAAAGAGCAGCTCCTGAATGCTCTAAACAATATACTTGTAGAGCAAGTCAACCATTCTCACCATCCAGCTGATTTGTCTATATTGCTCGAGAGAAGAATCCGTTCTCACAGATTTCTTTTCCTGACAAAAAATGAGACTTATAACACCGAGTTACATACCAAAACTGCACAACTTCAAAGGAATACAAGCATTCAAAATTTAATTCAACTCCTAACAATGTCCATGAAGTGACCATTAGAAGCTAATTGAACCATATCCAGGCACGGAATTCAGCTTCTGTATAAAATACTCAAAATGGATATATTCAGAACCAAAATATACCACAATAAATGATGCCCCATTTGTCTCTCACAGAAAATAATATACTCAAGATTAAACATCCCCCATCGATGATATCCTTTAAGTGACACCTTCCAATTTTCAATAGAAATAGCCCTCCACCAAAAAACTAGCATTCAAGTGTTGCATGAGCTGATCTAGTAAATAAAATCATCTGCTAAGACCAAGACATGGAATTTGTGTCCAAGTGGACATTACATTATCTTTCTGCAACAAGACAAAACTTCATTGCAGCCTTCGATGATCTACTACCACACACAAATGGTTCCAGGAATTTTGCCAATTCGGTCAAAAAGGTGCATGTAACTTGTAGGTTGTAACCAAAAGCTTCATTTATAGGCCATAGATTTCAAATGGACCTAAGTTAACTACCTTATTCAGGGGACAGCAATTCTACCTAAAGTAATATTAGTTATATTCAAGCAAAACAGTTAAAATAAAACAAACAACAATAAAAATGGCAATGAAGAATTGGACTGAGTAGAAGTTCAAATTATCATATTACGATCTTGTGCATACATGAGAGATACCATTTCCTCTACCAATGAAAAGAAAGCAACACAGAATCTTAAATAAGAAGTTTAAGATGACTAGCAATGTATTAAGATAAAAATTACTGCTGTTGCATGAAACATAGATGATTATAACCCCATGCTGGTCAATATTTTGCACTTCCAAAATAGAGCAACAATTTCACCTTTCTTGCATCAAGCAATAACTTTCCTAGCGATGAGTATTGCGGGACTTCTCCCAAGTCCCAGGAGAAGGACCATGAAAAGGACCCTGATTAGCACCAGCCTGTTAAGTGAAAACAAGTTTTAATTGCAAAAATAACAATCCTGACGTGATAGCTTTATGGTCAAACAAATAACTCAAACAAGAAGATGAGCATCACTACCAGACGAGCCCCGTATCCTTCATATGAAGCTGGAAAAGCCCCCTCTGAACTGTGGAATTTCACCCCATATGGTCCACCTTGAGCTATCATTTATGAAGACAGTGAGATTAGAAGCAACATAGAACACTACTGCTTGGTTGAATGGAATCCAGAAGAGTCACCAAGCATTTTGAACTTAGACTTTCCACTTCAAGGTCCCAAGTTTAAACCGTCATAATTTTAAAAGCCGGAAGGTTGAATAAACACCATTATATACAACTAGTCTCAGTAGGAAAACGTTAGAAAATCGTATCAGATGGTGACAGAAATCTTGGAAAAACACAGGTCCTGAATGTAGCCAGATAGCACAATTAAAAACATTCCCAGTACTCAAGTTTGACAGAGAAACTCCAACCAAACAGATAAAAGTGAGATCATACCAGCAGCCCAAGGTCTACCATCCACAATGGCAAGTTCTGCACGTAGCTTTTCAACTTCACGTGCCATGGAGACCATGTTCTTCTCCATTGCTTGTCTCTGTTCCATCAGCTCAATATTTGCCTTCTTTTCATAATCAATAGCATTCCTATGAAATAAGTTTTAAATTTAGCATTTAAATATATGATTGGATATATTAAATATTAGCACTACAAATTAAATGCTCAACAAAATGGAAATACTTTTATTTGTTTGAAATTTTAAAAAAAAAAGGAGAGAAAGGATTCAGGTATGTACCTTGCATGCATCAATTCCTGGTGCAGGCCATCAATTTCTGCTCTCAGAACAGGTATCTGTTGATTATCAGCTTGCAGCCTGCCAACATCTTGTTTGAGAGCCTGAACTTGACCAGTTAGTTCCTGCTTATTATTATTCAGTTTCTGAACTTCTGCACGAAGTTGCACAACCTCTTTTTTAATTGGCTCAGATGCACGCAGATCTGCTTCCAGCTTCAAGCCTTTGTCAATAAGTCCCCTTGAGTACAGCTCTTGCTCAGCACGAACGTCACCAATGAAAAGATTTAAACGATGAATTTCCTCTTTCGCAGCACCAAGCTCTTGTCGTATAGCTATTCGATCTTCTACCAGCCTGCTGTTATCAGTCAAAAGCCTCCGAATTTCTGCATGCTGCATTTCAAGTTCTTCCTCCAGCAACACAGGATGAGGACGTTGTTGTGGCAGAGGAGGACCACGGAGGAAAGATCTTTCAGGAGGAAATCCATGCCGGTCATTGAAGGCTTCGCGAGGAATGCGGTTTCTTCCAGCCATTTTAAGTTATTCTGGGAAAAAGTAACACAATAAAATAATCTTTCGTCAGCTTTTACAAATGTTTGAATTATTCTGAAATCAGCTTTTTATGAATATGATTCCAACCACAGATTTAGTATGTACTCACAGCATTTTCACAGAAAATGTGTTAATCAAAACCTTGATAAAATTTATGTGGTCTACTTCCAAGAGGAAACAACGCATTAACCACACAGAAAGTGGCAACTGGATTCGAAGATGATCTATAGTTAATAACCAGAACAAAAAGAGCTCAACTGAGTCTAGCATACAACTATTGAATAGAATTCAAAATGAATCTTATGTAGGATGCCAAAAATCAGAAGTGACAAAGTCCAGATTTTTCTAACTTTTCCTAATGTTTGAATCAATAATCTGGATTGACAGACATTTTTTGAACCATCAAATCCCCTACTCCATACACTTAAGGTGCCAACATTAATTCAACCTTAAAATTCCCCCAAGTTCATCATGTTCAAAACTCCTATGGCAGAAATATAACAAGAAAGCTACCATTCTCTCGATTGGACCCCCACCAATTCCATGAAAAAAATCCCCTCAAGTTCTCGTCAAATACCCATCTCCAGAACACTAGAAACCTTATTTCAATTAAACCACATTGAAATTTCTAATCATCTATTTCAGATTGCAATATTAAGTTTATCTTCTAGCAATTTCTGGCAGACAAATATATATATATACACACACATAGCAAAAATAAACAAACAGATGCAAGGAAGAAGAGGTTTTTTTGCCAGTAAATATGCAAGGAAGGAGTTAGAATATCAAAACCATTCATTTAAATAGATGAACTAGAAACATGAATTCCCAATAACATTGAAAAAAAAATAGCATCTTTTCTTCTTACTTGAGCACAATTAAGGGGGAAAATCCCGCTTCTTCTCTCTGCTTCAACACCGTTTTGCCTGCACAACCAAACAGAGAATTAAGCAACAAGAAGAAGAAAAATAAAAAGAAACCTTATCTTGGATATGAGTCCCAAGCTTCTGCTAATGTTAATCAAAGCATGATAAAAAAGAAAAAGGAAAGAAGATGAACCGAAACCTGCGAAAATGATACGAATGATTAGGGTTAGTGAAAAGGGAGTTGATTCAAATATTAGAAAGAAAAAGAACTTGTCTTGGGCGCAAAATTTGAGAAGAACAAGATAGCTTAGAGCCTTGGATGAATAAAGCGAAGGTGTTAGCTGACACTCGGCCAGACCTGTGATTCATCAAGGCAAATATTCTTTATATATTTTAATTATAAAAATTAGATTAATATATATACTAAAGTAATATAAGCAGGATAATAATCCTATGTTAAGTTCAATTAATTAATATAATATGATTACAATTATATATTAACATTAATAATTAATTACAAACTATTTTCATAAATTATGTATATATAAAATTAGGATATTAAGTTGATTTATATCCTTTATTAATCATTTAGTATCTTTCTTTTTTTTTCGCATTTGACACATCATTTTATTAAACCCCAAATTTGTGCAATTAACTAAAATTCCCCATCCCAACGTGTATCTGGTTCAATTCAAGGTTACAATTACTCCAACACTGCAACTCTCCAAATTTATTTTTCCGAAATTTTATCAGATCATTGAGGTTGTTATATTCATCTGTTAATTTACAGGTAAGTTTTCTTTGGCATATATAATATTTATCCTTAAATAATTTATTTATTTTATTTTTTTATAATATCTTTATATGCCATATATATAATGATTCGAAATTCCTCAACTATTAAAAAACTTTACTAATATCTTATATTCCATAATAACCACCTTGCTGTAAAATAATCAATTTAGCCATTTTATTAATATTAATATCTGTATTTACATAACATTTTTCATATTCATTTTAGTAAATTTCGGTAAGATTCTCACAAGATAGTAAAGTATGCAGAAAATAAAAATTGTTATTTCAGTCCCCTCATAATAATAGAATAATAAATTAATATAGACTTAAATAGAAAAATAGACTATGACATTATTATCATATCGTTATGCCACATGTCACAATCATATTCTACGGTTTGTCTTAAACTTAACTGCGTTACAAAAAGTACCGATTTAGTTGACAGAAAAAAAAAATCGAGTATCAATCTGAGACAAAAAACCTATATATATAATATATTTAAATTATTATAAAGATATTATATTCAAGTAATTTTATACACATACGTTGCACGAGAAAAAAAAACTAATTTAGGTCTAAATCTCATTATGTACCTTTTATTAGATTTTGCATAAAATATTTAATGGCAACATAAATTATAAAAATATGTTTGTTGTTTTTATAAAAAGAATTGTTTTTTAATAATTTTTTAATTGAATTAAAATCTGGTTAACGAGTAACATCAATAATTCAATCAACCCTTTAAATAATAGTATAGATATATATAAATATACACTAATATAGTGCTTTATGAGGAAGAATCCATTTATACCAATGCAAAGCTAAAATAATTTTACACCTTTTTATATTATTAATATTTTAACGATCCAACTATCATATTTCATATTCTATTTATATAGATTATGTATGTCAAATTTGATATATATTTAAAATTTGTAACTATTTGTTTTATGTAAAAAATAAAATAAAATTCAACCGTTCAATAAATATTAATACACATATTTTAAATCGATATGATATGACTCTCGTATTGCTTTAAAAATTTTACATGCATGACAAATACAAATATACTGATAAATTCAACAGGTAAATCATTTGAACATTAATTGTACAAATATATATAGAAATGTGTAAAACTTTATATATTATGAAATTATATATACTTAAAGATAAATTTATTTTTAAAAAATTAAATAAGAAAAATTATTTACATACACCGATGTAAAAGATTACGTTAAATGTAACCAATATTCATAACAATATTTTTATGAATACTCCTTAGAATTAATTTAATTTAATTCTGGAAATATTTTGAAAATTATTCTCTATTGTAAAAATGAAATGAAATTAAGAGAAAGGGAAGTTATGGTTTCCACATCCTGTTGCAAAATTGTACATGATTTGCAATGGCATACTTGCTTCTGTATTAAGAGAGTACTTCCTCAAGAAAATTGTACATTTTCAACCAGAAAACAGAATGCATGAAATCCAGGAAACCAAACTTCCAAATTTCTTAAACAAACAAACCAACAAACAAAGGCAATATATCCAAGTTTCAACAATGGATTATCAAGTCATAACTGTGGTATGGATTTAGCTCGGATAAATTGTTTGAGTATAGCTTTCTCTTCGTCCAGCCGCTTCTTCTCCTCGGGATCTTTCGGTTTCACTTTCCTCTTCTCTTCCAATATATACTTAAAAAGTTCACGCTGTTGGCTCTCCGGAATCGGTTCAGGCAATTTCAAAGGCTGTGTGATGGACGATACAGGTGATTGGGTTTCAGTAACTGGAGGTGCAGTGACAGGTGTAGTTGATACAGGAGGACTCAAATCATCTTCTTCTGCTAAGTTCGTGTCCTTTTTCTTCGTTCTCATGAAAAGATAAGCTGCATTAATCATACACATCTTTATCAGACAAGAAGCAATTCATGTTTCTGAAACATTGAATTCTCAAGACCCAACTTACAAATTCCAAACTTTACAAATTTGACAATAAAAAGCAAACTTATGTTACAAATTTGGGTTCGGACCAGAGAAAGCGGCATAAGTTGGTGAGGGTGAACAACAATCCCGTTTCAGTGTATGATTTTTGTCAGACAAGATAAACACCACGATCAAAGAAGTGATACGGTTAATGCTAGTTACTACAGTCTAACAATGAAAGTCAATCAAGATGTGCTCCTCATGCAAACATTCGAAGAAAAACCAGTAGCTAGTTCACTCTCCTCATCTAAAACCAATTATCAGATCACAAAATTCTTAAAATCCATACATCTTTTTACAGACGAGAAATCACTCATCTCACTCTCATTTAAACGTAATTCATTCTCTCTCAGTGTAAAAAACTGGAAAGAAAAATAAAAAGAACATTAAAGAAAATCTTTCAGTAATTGAAGACTATGAATCCAACTTCATCCGAAAGTAATTTCCATGCGAATGCCATAGCTATTAGTTACTCCTCTGTAATCTCGCATTAGTTAACCTACGGCTTATAATTTTTGCAATTTATCATTGAAATGTTTTTTCAAGTAATTTGGATATGAAATTATGAAAGAATGGAAGTACCACATAAACTCTCTCTATAATGGAAAGTCAAAATGTGGGATTTAACATTTTAACCTCTCATTGGTTTAGGGCTATGTTACCTGGGTTCTTTGTTCCTTTACAACACTCATATCTGACATTTGGAATAAATTGAGCATACCCTAATCCACTTTTACCCACTAATCCAACCCCAATCTTTTGCATTTCTGCTATCTATTCACTAAAACTTCATGTATTTTATGAAGATCATACAAATGGGGAAATACTCTTTTGCATTTCCCCAAAATTAGAACTTGTATGGTGTTATCCTTCCCCCGAGTTTTGGACAATCCAGGTATTTTGGGGGTGGCACTGTGGCAGGCAAGATAAAAATGGGGAATCATATCACTCGGTCATTATCATTATAAGCCCTGATGAATATAGAGATAATCACTCCACAATACTGGTTGCTTAATTATTGTAACTACGGATTTAAGAGACTACCGCAGCATGGTGTTAAAATGTAAATATTTACTAACCCTCATAATAAGTCTTAATTCTGGCCAGTTTAATAAAAATATTTAACCCTGTCAGTTCGATACACATTTAGACTGTGAATGTACCAAAACTTAAGAATTCCACACTTATAATGCCTATATATAACCAGAACTCCTCTTTCGAATGAATACCATAGAAATTAAGTAAAATTTTCATAGCTTTATTAAACATTTAGAGGGTTGGAAAAACAATCTACTCAGGTGAAATCATAGTTAGAAAAAGTGCCAACTTATCATTTCTACCAGTTTTCAACCCAGACTTGGATGGGATGACAATACTAGCAGGAGATCAGAAAACTTTTCCTGCCATCAATATATTATTATTGGAAAATGTTTCATGCCTCAAAGTAGTTCAACACAAACAGAAAACTAATATCAGAATGAATGTAGAATATGCAGATTTTAGAAATAAGTTATGCTAAATATTGGTCAAACAATGAAGGGGAATTGGTTCCCATTAGTAAGCAGCAAGAAAGAGATGTGAAGTTGTAAATTACTCAATTTAGCTATGTGCACTAAAACAAAACAAAATAATATCAATGCCCCAATCCAAAGCAAAGGGGTCTCAAGGGGATTAAGGCTGGTTAAGCAGAGCTGTGCTGGGAAATGAACTAACAAGAAGAGTGAAATCAAAGTTTCATCATCATATAAATCCCTTTAACATAAGCCCTAAACATCTTTGAAACAACAAAGAGAACCAAGAAGTAGAATTAAAAAGCATGAAAACAAGAATTGGAGCCAAATTAGAAAAAGAAAGAAGCCATTTAAAACTACTAATGATCCAACAAGTGAAAAAGGAAAGGAAATGACCTCCGACAGTAAAGTTGACAGCCAAGAGAAGGGGCCAAAGAAACTTGTAACGCCTTGCAAACGATTCCTTTGGAGGCTGAGGTGGTGGCGGCGGCGGCGGCTGACCCATTGAATATGATGCTGCACCTGATGATGTTGAAGGAAATTCCTTTCCTTTTTGATGCTGTTGAAATTGTTTCAATTGAGCTGCAATCAGAAAAGAGAAACAAATTTTGAAAGAAACTCTATTATTTGAGAAGGAAAAACAGAGAGGCAAAAGTTGAAAAGATGATAAATTGAGGGTGTTGAAATTAGATTGAGAACAGTGAGACCTTTTTTAGGTTTGTTGTCGTAGAGCTTTGGACCTTGGCTCATTGTTGAGATTCCTTTTCCGGCAAAGCTTTCGCTACTCTCTCCCTCACGTTTCTCTCTTATGCCTCTCTGCCTACGCCTTTTGATTCTTTGGTTACTCACCAAATTTTGGTTCAGTAAGGGTTTTAACTTTTTAACTTTGGAAACTAATACTAATCCTTATTTTTACCATTTTTAAGTGCTTATTTCACTCAAAAATAAAATTTATTAGTGTTTTTTTAACATAAAGACACTTCTTAATTGATTTTTTAAAAAATTAAATTAAATAAATAAGATTTATGCAAGTTTTACATTTTAACACTTAAAAGTTAAAACCAAGTTTAGATAGACTCAGTATTCTAAGTTTGAATGATTTCTAATTTTAACTTTTTGAACTAAAAACATAAATATTTTTTTTCAATTTAAAGTAAGATTACTTTATGAATACATCAACTTCAAAATTTTCAAGACATCCCATCAAATGGTTGTTACTTTTTATCTTTTATAAGGGTTGATTACCCATAAATTGATACAACATCAATTCTGATTGTTTTAGATCATACTACAAGAGCTATGGCAAGTTTTAAATTTCCTTTTTATACTGAAGGACCTTATTTATTTAAGAAAAAATAGATTATAATTAAGAATTAAATATGAAAAATAGGTCATTTTTTTACCCAAAAATATGGGTAGTCTAATATGAGTCATTCATACAAATATATATATATATATATATATATATAAAGCAACATTCGATTTGATTTGAGTGGAAAAATCAAAGCAACTCAAGATTACTCGGGGAAAAATATGATTTATCAGAAAAAAAAAAAAAAAGACAAAATTAATTTACAAGTTTCCATCTATGCTTGTTCTTCCTGCTAGTCCTTACAGGTGAAGACAATTGAACCCAGAAAAAACAGTGGTGGTAGTCAAACAAATTAACAAAAGTATGTCTACACTACACTGTACCCTCATAGTCTTACAATTTAGACCCCTTTGTGGTCTTTTCATTGATCAATTCCAAGGGCGGCTGCCCCCATAACCCTTACCTCGGTCTCGGAAACCACCATGTCCTGCTTCATCAGATGAACAAGATGAGTATGCTTATAAAGCTTTCATAACTTGTTTACAACATGTTATAGACATTGTTATTTATGCATGAAAGCCCAGTAACATATTGGGCAATTCAATCGGTTCAATTAGCTACTAAAGCTCCATTGAAATTTATTTTATACTCACCACCAATAATAGCAAAACGAAGTTCAATTAACAATTACTTCTATCAAAGTGAAGAAACACTAGTATTGTCTAATAACACCTTCATGGAACTAACAAAAATTATTAAATTCCATTTAATTTGCTGCTGTCATATGTTGATGATATATGCATAAACTTGCATATTCCAAGAGAACCACAGTAAACTAACCTGATGGGGGAGGAGGTGCACCACGTCCCATTGCTGCCAATTCAGGACTGACCTTTTGTCCAGCTTCCTTAAGTATGGCAATAAGTTCTTTTGCAAATCTGGCATTTGCAGCTGTGAAGAAAGTGTAGGCAGTTCCTTTTGCCCCCGCCCTTCCAGTTCGACCAATGCGATGAACATAATCCTCAAGAGAACCCGGGAAGTCATAATTGATTACATATTTGACATCTTTCACATCTGCCACCAACTAAATCTAATAAATAATCCAGATGACAACGCTAGTTGCAAATTGGAAATGTATGGTCCCATGTTATTCTAAACATGCAAATGGTTCTTTAGAGAAAGTCCAAAGGCAGCCATATCATACCACGTGGTCTTATATTTTGCTAAGGAATCAAAGCAATTATACTAGCCAGGCAAAATTGCAATAATAATAATAATAACAATAATAATAAAGAATGTCAGGTACGACTTTGAATAGGAACCCAAGGATTATTCGCAAATTCAAGTTGGAGCATAATTGTGATCACAATTGAACAAACTAAAAACAATGGTCCTGGTTCACTTAAGCTATAGCTAACCATAAAAATGACAAAACAGAAGAGACATAGGTCATGGGAATAAAGAACACTAACAGAAAACCAGTTTCTGGTAGATTAAATTATAACTAAAAAAATTTTGAAAGCTACAGGGAAAATGGCCATAACAACAATAAGTCATTTACAGTGTACTAGTTAGGAAGAACAAAGGAGGCCTGAAGTACAGATTTGAGGAATATACATACCTAAGCCACGAGCTGCAACATCTGTTGCAGTCATTATAGGGCTCTTGCCAGCTTTAAACTCTGAAAGGACCCAATCCCTTTCTGCTTGACTTTTATCTCCATGAATTGAGAGAGCCGGCCAACCATCCATGCGAAGTTGCCTAGTGATTTGGTCACAGCCTTTCTTGGTATCCATGAAAATCAAAATTCTGCTGCCATCCATGATATCCTCCAGCAGCTTCACCAATCTGAAACACCGACACAGATCAATAAATAGCCTCAAGAATATTATATGCTAATGGTAAAAAGAATTAAAACCCATAAGAACAAGAGAAACTGTTCTCTACTTGTTATATTTCTGACTCTCCGAAACAATGTCAACATGTTGGCGAATTGCATGGTTAGCTTTTAAATCCGCAGATCCAATTATCACCTGCATAAAGGCCAACGAGACAATAAATTTAAGCAGATAACAGAGCATCAGAAACAACTAAGTAAATTGCAGAAATCCTACTTTTACCTTAACATCAGATTACCACATTAGAGAAACCAAGAATTATATTTGGAAAGACTAAAAATCTTCCAAGTTATAAAAAGAAAGTAAAGAATAAGATACATGGAGCACACATTAGCATTAGATAGAAAGTCAAATGTGGAAATAGAAGCTATAGATAACATTTCCTCACAGGATAAGGTAATTAATGAAAATTGCCAAAAATGTGAAGCATCTTACTTTGTACGGATTGTAAAGAAACTGCCTTGCCAATTGTTCAACCTCCTTTGGCCAAGTTGCACTCCAGTATAAAGTTTGACGATCAGGACGGATCTGCATAAAAGGGCTCCTTAATATGAGCTCTCCATCAGCTCAAATGTTACACAAAACATTACAAAAATTGTAATACTTTGTGTAATTGGGTAATTAAACATTACAAAACATTACAAAAGTTGTAACAACTTATGTAATTGGGTAATGTTATGTGTAGTTGGAGTTGATGGAAACCTTATTTTAGAAAGCTCACCCTAGAACTTCTCTGAAGTAGAGGTGAGACTGCCAATTAATTTAACTGCCTACATAAAAAATAGACATTCTATACAAGCACATATTCTTAACTATATATAAAATTGGAGAGTAACAATCTAACTTCGCTATTTTAAATAATTTTTGTTCAGACAGTAGAGGGCTGCATTATATTGTAACGATAACAAAGAATCTAATTCTTTCATGAACTCTGATAACATTAGCTTAGACTTATGAAATCAACACTCTTATCATCCTAAAAAGTTGAGTTCCACCATATCAATTGGATAATTTAATCAATAAGTATAACTAGCAAAGTCTAACATCTCAGTTTTTTTTTTTTTTTTTTTTTTGAAGTGCAATACTTGAGTAACATAAAAAGGAAGCCATTCTCAAAATGAACTTTTCTCAGACATAAACAGTAACTAATCAGTACTTTTCCCAAATAGAGTTAAAAATTGTAAATTTCAAGGGAAAATGGAGAGGGTTGGCCGGAAAACCAAAAAGAAACAGAAAGGTAAGAAGAAAGACCTGAGAAACAATTTTTCGTATCTGAGGCTCAAACCCCATATCTAACATCCGATCTGCCTCATCCAAGACTAAATAAGTAACTCTTCGCAAATTTGTGTGATGTGAATCCAACATATCTATTAACCTTCCTGGTGTAGCAATAACAATCTCAACACCTGATCCAACAAACAATATTAACACTTTCCTGTCAACAAGTTTAAGCAATTACAAACTAAGAAACAACTGATTATTTAAACTAACAATAAACATGTCAGAAAGCATCTTAAATTGAAACCCATGTATAGGAGATCACAAGCAGTTCAGGAACAACAAAATACAGCGGAACAGTCAGCCCAAGCATGTTACCCCATACCTTTCTGGAGATCACGCACTTGAGGTCCCTTTGGAACCCCACCATATATGCATGTATTCTTGATCCTTGATGACGCACCAAACTTAGCAGCCTCCTGTTGTATTTGAACCGCAAGTTCACGTGTGGGAGCTAATACTAATACAATTGGACCATCTCCAGGAGCTGAAATATATACAAACAGGCAAAGAGTTTTTCTGTCCCAATTACTAAAAACAAGCTGAGAAAATTAAATCGTAATCATAAGTCAATTTTTTTACCTAAAATTGGCTGTGCGTTGACATGAACAATTGCAGGCAATAAATAGGCAAGAGTCTTCCCTGATCCTGTTTCAGCAATACCAATAAGATCACGGCCCTTTAAAGCCATTGGCCAGCCTTGAGCTTGTATGGCTGTTGGTTCAACAAACCCTGCTTTCGTGACTTCTTGCAGTACATATTCTGGAGTACGAAAATAATATCAATTCAACATGCTAATTTATATAAAGAGATAAGAAATATCCAAAATACATACAAATACAATAATTTCCAAATGCTATAGTAAAATCTATATAACAAGAAATACCGAAAATGCTTTCAGAATAACAATTAGCCTAACTATCAAAATGATAATCATTTTACTCTGATATGAAGTCTATAAGAAAAAACGTTTGCAAGCCATAAAAACACTCTTACAGTAGTTAACAATTCATAAAATGCAGCAGAAAATATCAATGATCTAACATCTAGAGGCAACAAAAGCTTATCAACAAAGATATAGGAAAATGAAAATTTAAGATGACACTAGTTGCTAAGTTTAAGATGAGGATACAAGCAACTATTGTCAAAAGTGCTTTCAAGTGCGGTCATGAAGCATGGCAATGTTTTTTTCTATTTCTGCAAGCATATACATATTTGAAAATCCTCAAGTAATGAAGAAATATTGGGCTTGTCCTCTTTTCACCAATGCCAAGTAAAACAAAAGGTAGCTAGGTAAAAAGACAACAAACAAACAAAAAACCAGTTTAGTAAATGTCAAAAAGGTTAAAACTAAACATCAGGCATCAACTATGTTCTTTTAAATAAACTTGGCCAAATGGTAAGGTTATAAGATGGTACACCTAGTATTCTAGTCATTCAAAAAAGGCATTTCCTTTGTAAATTTTTTATACATCCTCAATCCTACAAGGGGAGGGGGAAAAGGACTTCTAAGAGTTCCAGTTTTTCAAACAGCACTTTCACTTTTAAGGCTTTAAAAGTAACTTTTTATAAAAACAGATTTAAGCAAACAGGACTAGTTTTCTTTCAATACTGCAACTACTTAAATTATTGGCTTCTCTAATGATGAAAGAACTAATTTTAATAACTGAAGAGAAAAAATAATTGCAATACATTTTCACTAACTATGCGGTTCATGTAACTGACAATTCAAGAGAATTCTACATGCATTTACTGCAATAATGTGAAAAAATCATCAAATTATCAATTGAATCTCACACAGATAACAACCCCTGCCATCATATACTCTTTCTCTCAAAAAAAAAAAAAAAAAGAAGAAGAAGAAGATCACAGTCATAAAAGCAATAAGTCACAGATACAACCACTTCTATCAGACAGAAAAACAGAAAGCTTGGCCAGTAAAAGAAATGCAAACAAAATAAGATAACATGAATAACTTAAATGACATAAAAGCTGAACTTATTAACAGAAACAACAAAAATTACCTGGAAATCCCATATCAGCAAAACTCTTCACGGGCTTTGGAACATCACGACCTTCAACCGTAATTTCCCTCCGCTGCCGATATTCCTCCACCTCCATCTCAGACATTGCCGCCACAGAAGGAGATTCAACATAAAAGTTCTTTTCAAATGGTGTCAAGCCATCCAAATCCAACTTCCTAGGTGGTTCAGCAGCATCATAGTCCTTTCTGCTTGACAAGGACCGCCCTGAACCACCATATGCTGAAGCCCCACCAAACCCTGAGTCACTATATCATCACACAATTAAACAGAGAAACTCCGAAGTACTACAATCTTCAAGTATTACAAAAGTAGGTAGAAGATTTGCCAATGACTCAAAGACATTGTGTTAAAGTTAATGAAATGCCACTCTGTTTGAACTTGAATTTAGAGCATTGGGTGATTAAACAACGTAAAATTCATTGAAATATTTAACAGAAACATATTCAATAACTGTCATTCAGTCTCAAGTTAATCTAAATTAAAGAAACGCAAAACCCAGATGGAAAAAAATACATAAAATTCTGAAAAAAAAATCACTAATTTTGAGGAAAAGAGCATAACGAATGAACGAATAACTCTATCTATATACATAAACAATAAAACCCAGAATGAATATGAGCTTAAACATAAAAAAACTGAAAAAAAAAAAAAAAGAGAGTCACAATTTAAAGGGCAAATGCAAAAGTTTTAGTAGTTACCTTCTACGGTCACGGTAGGAGGTGGGATCGCCGGAGCGGCTATCATATCGACTCATTTTATGTGCTGCTGTCCGTAGAAATGATCAAAAGTTAATATAAATGTCAATGTAACCGAAAAAACGAATTCGTGTTATCGTTTAGGCTTTGTTCTAATTAATTAGGGTTTTTATGTGTCAGGGTTTTACTCGATGAAGCTTTGTCCCTCTCCTTTTTGGTTTCAATTGGGAGGAAAAGAAGTTAAGAGAAAGGGAAAAATTTTCCACTCTGGTGCTGAAGCGTGTTGTGCACTGCTCTTGCCCTGGGTGTGTTAAGCGAACGCGTCAAATGGTAAAATATGCAGTGAATAACTGACACGTGGATAAATGTTTGCCTATTGCCTGTTTGTCACCGCCTTTGACCTTTAAGCTGCTGTGCCCGGATGGCTGGAGGTATCGGTTTAGAAAACTGGTTCATTTCTAAATCAGTACAAATTGAATTACAAATCGGTTCAATTAGTGTTTCAATTGTTTTTTTTAATATTTATTTAATCCAACTCGGATTAACATATCAATAACTTGATTAATTTAATCATTAACCCTGGTTGTACCTCAAATTTACAATTTTAAAATTAAGAAAATTAATTACAAATTTTCAAAATTTGTATAATAAATCTTAGTTATACATAAAAAGAATGAGGGTTAAAATCGAAACAATTCACACAAAGAATTGAGGCGAGAGTTAAGAAGTAGATTTTGTCTTCTCCCTAATAAACAAGATTACATGTCTCTTGCAAGTATTTTTTTTATCAAAATTTAAGTTTCTTCGTATATGTTAGAGGCCATTTTACTTAAAAATGCCTAATTTTAATGTTATTTATGAAAATAGGTCAACTTTTTTATTATTTACCGGAAAGGGTCGAATTCTCCGAAAATGCGTCTACATCAGCGCGATGTCAGGTGCTATGTCAGCAAAACGCTCCCCCAGAGACACGTTTTGCCCCCTTTTTTTTAGGGTTAGGGTTTTTTGCTTAGTTTTAGGGTTTTTAAGGAAAAAATTAATGAAATTAGGGTTTATGGTTAATTAATTAAATTAGGGTTTAGGATTTTAAGGTTAATTAACTAAATTATGTTTTAGTTTTTTTAAAATAATTTTGTGTTTAGGGTTTTGAAAAAAAATATATTAGCAATATAATTTTTTTTGTTTTTTTTTCTACAATAGTATCTGAAAAAATAATTTTGAGAAGACGTTTCTGAACAAATAGTGTTCAAAAGGCTTCAAGCAGGATGCACTTGTCAAAGAAGATTATCAAAAAAGCTCCCACGTGGGCGCTCTTTTCTACAATGAGTGTCTGAAAAATTAATTTTGAGAAGACGTTTATGAACAAATAGTATCCAAAACGCTTGCAAGCGGATGCGCTTGTCATCGAAGATTACTCAAAAAAGCTCCCCCACGTGGACGCTCTTTTTCTACGATGAGTATCTGAAAAATAATTTTGAGAAGACGTTTACGAACAAATAGTGTCCAAAACGCTTCAAGTAGGATGCATCATCGGCAAGATTCTTATCAAAAAGCTCCAACGTGGGCGCTATTTTTTCTACGATAGTTCCTATTGGCCTTAGACTATAAATGAGTCAAATTTCATTCTCGGGTTGCATAAGTTACAAACAAGAGAAATTGAGGCTAAAGTAGAATAGAAACGAAGATGAGTGAACGTATTAGTCTTTGTTATTTACTATGATGGTGAGGTCCGTGGCACTGAGAACGACGTTATTTTTTTATCGGAGAACACAGCGCAACTGGTTTTTAACCAGAACATAGATTTGACAGAACTTCGTAAAAGAATTAGGCGTAAAATCTTCGGAACGGCGCCAATGAAAGTTTTGTCTATTAAGTATAGATTTTGTGCTTCGGTTGATCCCGTGAGATATGACTCATTCGACATCAAAGGTCCTCGTAGCTTGGAGGCAATGGTGCAGACTCATCTTGCTAATGGATCACCCTATCTTGAGGTATATGTATAATTGTCATCGCCAAATGATGCATTTGCGACTTCAACATCGACTGCTATTCGAGAGGAATACATGACCCCTAGCCGACACTCTGTTAGTGGGAGGCAGAATACGGAAGCGCCCATGTTTGGTAGCAGTATAGAAAACACAACCCCTGCATGACACTCGGTTAGTAGATGGGACATGCATATCGGTGGGTCGATGTTCGATGCTAGAAATACGTATTGGGGAACGACATCAACTTCTAGTGGTTGGCAATCCACATATGATTGGGGACGTTACGAAATGTCTACAAGAAGGGATGATGTACTCCCTACAACGTCCACCGGTGAGGGGACCTCATTCGTTGCAGATGATGGTGGGTCGGATAATGAGTCCGATGTAGATCCACCTCGAGAGCCCAGCCCCGATGGGGCAGAAGTTACATTATTTTCTGAACCGGAGTCTGTTCCAACCATACTTGAAGATGTTGAAGGGGGTTCAGATGAAGAAGAAGAAGATCCGCGATTCAGGGCGTACTCGCCTCCAGCCTACATGCATAATGTCGATCTATCTCAAGATGATGCGTTGGAGTTTCCAAATCTACCACACAGAAGGCATGACCGTACAAGTTCGTCGTTGAATTCGGGTGAATTGGAAGTTGGTAAGGAGTTTTCCACTAAAGATAGTTTTCTTGGTGCATTGAAACAACATAGCATCATGGACGGGGTTAACTACAACATGGTTAAATCCAAATCCGATAAGTATGAGGCCAAGTGTGCAATGCAAGACGGTATATGTTCATGGAAAATTATGGCCTCGTTGAGGAAAATGATAGGCTTGTGGGAGATAAAAAAGTACAAAGGTCTACATACATGTGTTGCTGGTACAGTATCACTAGGTATTTACGGTTTTTGAATAATCTTTGTTATTACGTAATGTTGCATTATTTAACGTACTTCATTGTGTGTGTTTCACAATATCATCCCAAGATGGATTCGGATATGTTAGCTAGCTTAATACTACCGACGGTGAAGGCGGATCCCGGACTTCGATCTTTGGTCTTAATTGCCAAAATTTGTAGCCAATTGAGGTACACACCTCTTACCGCAAGGCTTGGATAGCTAAGTAGAAGGCGTTGAAAAAGTTGCATGGTCGGTGGGGCGCTTCATATAATGAAGTGAGGCGATGGCGTCAGTCTTTGGAGAGATATGTCCCGTGCTGCATAACGCACCTTGAAACGGTACTTGCGTACTACAACGACCGATTGCTCCATGGATGCCAAGTGTTCAAGCATCTGTTCTGGAACTTTAAGCAATGCCGAGACGTATTTCTATACTGCAAGCCATTAATACAAATTGACGGTACCTTTATGTATAGTAGATATACCAATCGGCTATTGCTAGCTGTGGCACAGGATGGCAGTGGGAGAATCCTTCCAATTACTTTTGCAATAACATCGGGGGAGTCAGCTGATGACTGGGATTTCTTTCTTTCTAGGTTAAGGAGGCATGTATGCCCCCAACCTAATATCTGTGTTATATCGGATCGGGGCCCTGTAATACTAGCCGCAATTGAGCGACAGGGAAGCCTATGGCATCGCACACACCATCGGTATTACCTAAGCCATGTTGCGTCCAACTACTACGGGCAACATCGATCTACAAGTAAACGACGGCAAGTGACCAACATGGGTATTTAATCTCTATTAATATAATTTCATTTCTAATATTCAATTTATTCTTAATGGAAGAGTGGTATGTAATATTCGCTATCAACTTATATTGGCAGGGTATGAGATAAGTAAGGACCGTTTTTATGAGATGTTGGCTGTTTTGCGTTCAGTTAACGGAGAAGGTGCAAACTAACTCTGTAACATACCTTTCGAACAGTGGACACAAGCATACAACGGTGGCCTACGATATGGTCATATGACCTCAAACTTAGCTGAATGCATAAATTCTGTTCTAAAAGGAACGCCTCATTTGCCGATAACATCGGCTGTGCGAGAGACATATTTTCGTTTAGTGGCACTATTTCCAAAGCGAGCAGCGAGTTATAAAGGCCAAATGCATGGAAGCCATGTATGGTGCGCGAAGGTATTGCAAGAAATTAACAAGGCGAAGGCACGGGCCAACACCATGCACACAGTGTATCACGATCGCGACAACCTATGGTTTCATGTGACGGAGTTTGACAGACCGAACCAAGGTATTATTGGTGAGCAATATGGTGTACACTTGAGAAATAGGACATGCGACTGTGGGATGTTTGACGCACTTCGTTATCCATGCGCTCATGTAATTGCAGCTTGTCAGAATCTCCGTCTGGATCTCATGAGCTATGTCGACGAAGTGTACAAAATAGAATACATGTACAACGTGTGGAGACACGTATTCCCACTAGTCCCAGATGAACATAAGTGGCCGTCTGTATCGCTTATTCCGCTTAAGTTTTATTGATGGGAGAGAACTACGTCGCAAACCAAAGGGTCGACCTAGCTCGACTAGAATACGTAACAATATGGATATCCGATAAAAGACCAACCAACAGAAGTTGTGCGGATGATGTAGGAACCAAGGCCATACAACTCGATCATGTCCAAATCGGAATAGCTGATAGTTGTTGTAATAAAATTATGTTGCATTATTTATATTTTATTAAAAATATAAAAATATTAAAAATATTGCCTTATTTAAAAGAACTTTTATTTTATTAAAAATATAAAAAGTAAATTACAATTAAAATATAAAAAAATAACTTTTATTTTATTAAATAAAACAATATAAAAAAGTTTGTACAAATATATTAACAAAAATCAATATTGGTGCCGGTCGGAATCAGTGCCACATGGGGGTCGTCGACGGTTACGCGCTGGATTCCTCCTTGGTTCAGCTTCCGGCGGGGGTTGTGGTTGCTCCGGCGGGGGTTGTGGTTGCTCCGGCAGGGGATCTGGTTGTGGGTGTTGAGAGGATGACCCACTTTGATAGAATAATGACTGCGGATGTGTTTGCATCACCCATGGCGGAGGTGTTTGAATCCCATAAGGCGATGGGGATTGGTAAAAAGAAGAGCTCCCCGACGGTGACTCGTGCGATCTCTCATGCAACGGCGACCTATAGATCGGTGGTTGACTCGAAGTAATCGGAAACAGAGATGAACCGAGCCATGCATTCCAACCTGCCATAGGACTGGGAAAAAGGAAACATATAAGGGTTAGGATACAAATAAGGGCTAGGATACGCACCTGGCATAATCTGAAAAGGCTGTGATATGGGTGTCGTCGGTTGAAGTGTTGGGCCTAGTGACTGTGTGGGCGCTGTTGATGGGCCCGGTGATTGTGTGGGCGCTGTTGATGGGCCCGTGTTGTCATCCATTCTTCTTGGATTTAAAGGGCCCCGTCGTTCCCTTTGGACATGAATTTACCGTCGCCTCTCCTCTTCTGACAGTAAATATGGCTTGCCATGGATCCTAAACCATGGCATGTATTCCAACACGCACACTAACTCAAGAACGATGATCGGTTCCCGAGTAGGTATATAATCATACCGATTTTCCTACATTTCGATATATGTTGACCAGAATCTCGGCCAATCCGTATGCAACTGCCGTAACTCGACTTTGTGCTCATCATCGAGCACCTCAGGTGCTACGGGAATCAATTGTCGGAATCTAAATTGTCGTAATACTCTATCTGAATGGTGCATCTCCACGGTGGCATAGTTGACCAATAGGACCTTCACATGCCAAATGTTCGGATTTTGAAAGAATTTATCCGGAATTACTGCCCGAATTGTCGGATCCTCGTATGGTGTCCATTGAAACTATATGAACATGATAAAAATATTAGTTATATACATAATACATAATACTAAATACTAAATACTAAATACTAAATACGAAACAACTATTTTATTATGTATATATATTTTATTTAATACTTACTTGTGCTTCCGACTGTTGGTCTAATAGAAACCGTATATCTTCAAGAGAGGTAGGTATTCCAACATAACTCACCGAATGGTTCCACCTAATTAAATAAATTTTTAGCATACAATTATATTTTAAATCTACGTAATAATTGTAAAATTTGATATAAAATTTACCTCGCTATGAGTGGGAATGTATATGGGTGGTCCACTCGAGGACGTAAAAATGGAAAGCGAAACCGTGTCCATGATTGCAGTAGTGATAGGCAACCTCCGATTTTGGCTTTATTCGGTCGCGTCGCCCCGCATATCTCCCGGTACAATTTTTCTAACACGGAAGACCCCAACTAAATTCACCAACAGCTCTAAAATCAACGAGTTTCAGTAGCCATCTCAGATGTACGAGGTTTCGTGACAAGTCCGACATCAGATAACCTCCAATCATCTCAAGAATGTATGCCCGAGCATATCGTATTCTTTCTAGTTCAGTCGAATCATTATCCGGCTCTGGGAATGTGTCTCATAACCAGTTCATCTCGATCTGACCTCCGTTAATGTTATCCGGAATAGCACCCAAAAGCTCGTAGCATCACGGCTCCCCGGTCGTGATTAGGCGGACCGGTGTTGCGTACCCATCCACCGACAATCCCAATTGCAACTGCATGTCTTCCAGAGTGATAGCACACCCTCCGCATAGAAGATGGAAAGTGTGCATCTCGGGTCTCCACCTCTCTATCAACGCATCGATTAGTTTCGGTCCAACTTGCACCTCGACCTATCGTGGCCCACGTGCAAAAACCCGTTTCCATGAGTAATTCTCTATCAACGGCGATGACAGACCGGACATATTACGAATATAGCATTGCAACACCCGATCTACAGACTGTTATAAAAAAATTATAAAATAAAAATTAATTAAAATTGCATAAATGAAAAAAAGATTAAATAGTATTGAAAAATTAAAATTATCACTTACTATTGTCATTTGATCGACGGAGATGTGTTTATTATCGAGACGAATTAATTCTCCGGCCATTGCAACACGATCAAATATTTATTAATTAAAAAAAACTAATTCAAAAAAAATTTAAATAGAGCTTTTTTGCAAAAATTAAAGAGAGCTTTGAGAAAATTTGAGAGAAATTTGAGAGGAGGACTTTTGTGTGAAAAAAAGGACTTTTGTGTGAAAAAAATGAAAGGGGGGCCTTTTATAGTTTTTCTTTTTTACCGTTTGAGCCCAAACGGTCAAAAAAACAACGGTAAAAAAAAGCTGTTAGAGGATTAAAAAAAGGGGCAAAACGTGTCCTTGGGGAGCATTTTGTCCATGTCAGCACAAAGCGTTCCCCCAGGGACGCGTTTTCGCGGAATTCGGCCCTTTCCAGTAAATAATCAAAAAATTAATCCATTTCCGTAAATAACGTTAAAATTGAGCGTTTTTGGGTAAAATGGCCTATGTTAGATCATGTGTCGTTTTTTTATCTATAGGTAACAAATGCTATTGTGATTTTATTATAAAATGTTATAGATGTATAACATATGTATTTGAGTCCTATATACTTTACAAAATATCAATATCCTTTGAAACATTAAAAGGAAAAAAAGATAAACATAACTTGGGAGTTATTAATAAATAAATAAAAAGTAATATTTTGTGTAATTCATTTCACACAAAAATATTACAAAATCTTCAATAGGATCTTGATCGTGTTTGGGTGAAGATGCTATGTTATTAACGCTTGCATCAACAATATTTTGTCTGCATTTTAGTGGAATTAAAAATCTCTCTCGTTTAAAACCCAAATTGAAAATTAAATTAGTTTAATTTTTTATTTCTGATCCAATTTTAAAATATTGTAAGTATCACTTTTATAAGGGACGCCCTTTTAGATTTCTTGCGAGTTGGGTTGAACATCCAAATTTTTCTCGATTTTGTCAAACATAATTGGAATGTTCCTGGAATCATGTCGAAGACCCACTCTAACTTTACAAGTCAAGTTAGACTCTGGAACAAGAAAGTGTATGTCACAAGAAAATGCGTCTACATCAGCGCGATGTCAGGTGCTATGTCAGCAAAACGCTCCCCCAGAGACGCGTTTTGCCCCCTTTTTTTTAGGGTTAGGGTTTTCTGCTTAGTTTTAGGGTTTTTAAGGAAAAAATTAATGAAATTAGGGTTTATGGTTAATTAATTAAATTAGGGTTTAGGATTTTAAGGTTAATTAACTAAATTATGTTTTAGTTTTTTTTAAAATAATTTTGTGTTTAGGGTTTTGAAAAAAAATATATTAGCAATATAATTTTTTTTTCTACAATAGTATCTGAAAAAATAATTTTTAGAAGACGTTTCTGAACAAATAGTGTTCAAAAGGCTTCAAGCAGGATGCACTGTCAGCAAGATTACTGAAAAAAGCTCCCACGTGGACGCTCTTTTTCTACAGTAGTGTCTGAAAAATTAATTTTGAGAAGACGTTTATGAACAAATAGTATCCAAAACGCTTGCGAGATGCGGTTGTCGGTAAGATTATCAAAAAAGCTCCCACGTGGGCGCTCTTTTCTCTGATGTATCTGAAAAATAATTTTGAGAAGACGTTTCTGAACAAATAGTGTCCAAAACGCTTCAAGTAGGATGCACTGTCAGCAAGATTACTGAAAAAAGCTCCAACGTGGACGCTATTTTTCTACAGTAGTTCCTATTGGCCTTAGACTATAAATGAGTCAAATTTCATTCTCAGGTTGCATAAGTTACAGCAAGAGAAATTGAGGCTAAAGTAGAATAGAAACTGAAGATGAGTGAACGTATTAGTGCTGTTATTTACTATGATGGTGAGGTCCGTGGCACTGAGAACGACGTTGTTTTTTTATCGGAGAACACAGCGCAACTGGTTTTTAACCAGAACATAGATTTGACAGAACTTCGTAAAAGAATTAGGCGTAAAATCTTCGGAACGGCGCCAATGAAAGTTTTGTCTATTAAGTATAGATTTTGTGCTTCGGTTGATCCCGTGAGATATGACTCATTCGACATAAAAGGTCCTCGTAGCTTTGAGGCAATGGTGCAGACTCATCTTGCTAATGGATCACCCTATCTTGAGGTATATGTATAATTTTCATCACCAAATGATGCATTTGCGACTTCAACATCTACTGCTATTCGAGAGGAATACATGACCCCTAGCCGACACTCTGTTAGTGGGAGGCAGAATACGGAAGCGCCCATGTTTGGTAGCAGTATAGAAAACACAACCCCTGCATGACACTCGGTTAGTAGATGGGACATGCACATCGGTGGGTCGATGTTCGATGCTAGAAATACGTATTGGGGAACGACATCAACTTCTAGTGGTTGGCAATCCACATATGATTGGGGACGTTACGAAACGTCTACAAGAAGGGATGATGTACTCCCTACAACGTCCACCGGTGAGGGGACCTCATTCGTTGCAGATGATGGTGGGTCGGATAATGAGTCCGATGTAGATCCACCTCGAGAGCCCAGCCCCGATGGGGCAGAAGTTACATTATTTTCTCAACCGGAGTCTGCTCCAACCATACTTGAAGATGTTGAAGGGGTTGATTAAAGAAGAAGAAGATCCGCGATTCGTATGTACTCGCCTCCAGCCCACATGCATAATGTCGATCTATCTCAAGATGATGCGTTGGAGTTTCCAAATCTACCACCACGTAAGGCATGGCCGTACATAAGTTCATCGTTGAATTCGGGTGAATTGGAAGTTGGTAAGGAGTTTTCCACTAAAGATAGTTTTCTTGGTGCATTGAAACAACATAGCATCATGGACGGGGTTAACTACAACATGGTTAAATCCAAATCCGATAAGTATGAGGCCAAGTGTGCAATGCAAGACGGTATATGTTCATGGAAAATTATGGCCTCGTTGAGGAAAATGATAGGCTTGTGGGAGATAAAAAAGTACAAAGGTCTACATACATGTGTTGCTGGTACAGTATCACTAGGTATTTACGGTTTTTGAATAATACTGTTATTACGTAATGTTGCATTATTTAACGTACTTCATTGATAGGTGTTTCACAATATCATCCCAAGATGGATTCAGATATGTTAGCTAGCTTAATACTACCGACGGTGAAGGCGGATCCCAGGACTTCAGTGCTGGTCTTAATTGCCAAAATTTGTAGCCAATTGAGGTACACACCCTCTTACCGCAAGGCTTGGATAGCTAAGTAGAAGGCGTTGAAAAAGTTGCATGGTCGGTGGGACGCTTCATATAATGAAGTGAGGCAGTGGCGTCAGGTGCTGGAGAGATATGTCCCAGGTTGCATAATAGACCTTGAAACGGTACTTGCGTACTACAACGACCGATTGCTCCATGGATGCCAAGTGTTCAAGCATCTGTTCTGGAACTTTAAGCAATGCCGAGACGTATTTCTATACTGCAAGCCATTAATACAAATTGACGGTACCTTTATGTATAGTAGATATACCAATCGGCTATTGCTAGCTGTGGCACAGGATGGCAGTGGGAGAATCCTTCCAATTACTTTTGCAATAACATCGGGGGAGTCAGCTGATGACTGGGATTTCTTTCTTTCTAGGTTAAGGAGGTATGTATGCCCCCAACCTGATATCTGTGTTATATCGGATCGGGGCCCTGTAATACTAGCCGCAATTGAGCGACAGGGAAGCCTATGGCATCGCACACACCATCGGTATTACCTAAGGCATGTTGCGTCCAACTACTACGGGCAACATCGATCTACAAGTAAACGACGGCAAGTGACCAACATGGGTATTTAATCTCTATTAATATAATTTCATTTCTAATATTCAATTTATTCTTAATGGGAGAGTGGTATGTAATATTCGCTATCAACTTATATTGGCAGGGTATGAGATAAGTAAGGACCGTTTTTATGAGATGTTGGCTGTTTTGCGTTCAGTTAACGAAGAAGGTGCAAACTAACTCTGTAACATACCTTTCGAACAGTGGACACAAGCATACAACGGTGGCCTACGATATGGTCATATAACCTCAAACTTAGCTGAATGCATAAATTCTGTTCTAAAAGGAACGCGTCATTTGCCGATAACATCGGTTGTGCGAGAGACATATTTTCGTTTAGTGGCACTATTTCCAAAGCGAGCAGCGAGTTATAAAGGCCAAATGCATGGAAGCCATGTATGGTGCGCGAAAGGTATTGCAAGAAATTAACAAGGCGAAGGCACGGGCCAACACCATGCATGCACAAAGATGTATCACGATCGCGACAACCTATGGTTTCATGTGACGGAGTTTGACAAACCGAACCAAGGTATTATTGGTGAGCAATATGGTGTACACTTGAGAAATAGGACATGCGACTGTGGGATGTTTGACGCACTTCGTTATCCATGCGCTCATGTAATTGCAGCTTGTCAGAATCTCGTCGCCGATCTCATGAGCTATGTCGACGAAGTGTACAAAATAGAATACATGTACAACGTATGGAGACACGTATTCCCACTAGTCCCAGATGAACGTAAGTGGCCGTCTGTATCGCTTATTCTGTTTAAGCTGTTACCGGATAGAGAACTACGTCGCAAACCAAAGGGTCGACCTAGCTCGACTAGAATACGTAACAATATGGATATCCGATAAAAGACCAACCAACAGAAGTTGTGCGGATGATGTAGGAACCAAGGCCATACAACTCGATCATGTCCAAATCGGAATAGCTGATAGTTGTTGTAATAAAATTATGTTGCATTATTTATATTTTATTAAAAATATAAAAATATTAAAAATATTGCCTTATTTAAAAGAACTTTTATTTTATTAAAAATATAAAAAGTAAATTACAATTAAAATATAAAAAAACAACTTTTATTTTATTAAATAAAACAATATAAAAAAATTTGTACAAATATATTAACAAAAATCAATATTGGTGCCGGTCGGAATCAGTGCCACATGGGGGTCGTCGACGGTTCTGTGTACCGGATTCCTCCTTGGTTCAACTTCGTGGGGGTTGGTTGTTGCTCGTGGGTTGTGGTTGCTCCGTGAGATCCAGTTGTGGGTGTTGAGAGGATGACCCACTTTGATAGAATAATGACTGCGGATGTGTTTGCATCACCCATGGCGGAGGTGTTTGAATCCCATAAGGCGATGGGGATTGATAAAAAGAAGAGCTCCCCGACGGTGACTCGTGCGATCCCTCATACAACGGCGACCTATAGATCGGTGGTTGACTCGAAGTAATCGGAAACAGAGATGAACCGAGCCATGCATTCCAACCTGCCATAGGACTGGGAAAAAGGAAACATATAAGGGTTAGGATACATATAAGGGCTAGGATACGCACCTGGCATAATCTGAAAAGGCTGTGATATGGGTGTCGCTCGGTTGAAGTGTTGGGCCTAGTGACTGTGTGGGCGCTGTTGATGGGCCCGGTGATTGTGTGGGCGCTGTTGATGGGCCCGTGTTGTCATCCATTCTTCTTGGATTTAAAGGGCCCCGTCGTTCCCTTTGGACATGAATTTACCGTCGCCTCTCCTCTTACGACAAGAAATATGGCTTGCCATGGATCCTAAACCATGGCATGTATTCCAACACGCACACTAACTCAAGAACGATGATCGGTTCCCGAGTAGGTATATAATCATACCGATTTTCCTACATTTCGATATATGTTGACCGTAATCTCGGCCAATCCGTATGCAATCGCCAGTAACTCGACTTTGTGCTCATCATCGAGCACCTCGGGTGCTACGAAATCGATTGTCGGAATCTAAATTGTCGTAATACTCTATCTGAAATGGTGCATCTCCACGGTGGCATAGTTGACCAATAGGACCTTCACATGCCAAATGTTGGATTTTGAAAGAATTTATCCTAATTCTTGCCCGAATTGTCGGATCCTCGTATGGTGTCCATTGAAACTATATGAACATGATAAAAATATTAGTTATATACATAATACATAATACTAAATACTAAATACTAAATACTAAATACTAAATACGAAACAACTATTTTATTATGTATATATATTTTATTTAATACTTACTTGTGCTTCCGACTGTTGGTCTAATAGAAGCCGTATATCTTCAAGAGAGGTAGGTATTCCAACATAACTCACCGAATGGTTCCACCTAATTAAATAAATTTTTAGCATACAATTATATTTTAAATCTACGTAATAATTGTAAAATTTGATGTAAAATTTACCTCGTTATGAGTGGGAATGTATATGGGTGGTCCACTCGAGGACATAAAAATGGAAAGCAAAACCGTGTCCATGATTGCAGTAGTGATAGGCAACCTCCGATTTTGGCTTTATTCGGTCGCGTCGCCCCGCATATCTCCCGGTACAATTTTGCTAACACGGAAGACCCCAACTAAATTCACCAACAGCTCTAAAATCAACGAGTTTCAGTAGCCATCTCAGATGTACGGGGTTTCGTGACAAGTCCGACATCAGATAACCTCCAATCATCTCAAGAATGTATGCCCGAGCATATCGTATTCTTTTTAGTTCAGTCGAATCATTATCCGGCTCTGGGAATGTGTCTCATAACCAGCTCATCTCGATCTGACCTCCGTTAATGTTATCTGGAATAGCACCCAAAAGCTCGTAGCATACGGCTCCCCAGTCAGCAGATTGGGCGGACCCGGTGACTGCGTACCCATCCACCGACAATCCCAATTGCAACTGCATGTCTTCCAGAGTGATAGCACACTCTCCGCATAGAAGATGGAAAGTGTGCATCTCGGGTCTCCACCTCTCTATCAACGCACTGATTAGTTTCGGGTCCAACTTGCACCCTCGACCTATTGTGGCCACGTGCCAAAAACCCGTTTTCCGCAGGTAATTCTCTATCAACGGCGATGACGGACCAGACATATTACGAATATAGCATTGCAACACCCGATCTACAGACTGTTATAAAAAAAATTATAAAATAAAAATTAATTAAAATTGCATAAATGAAAAAAATATTAAATAGTATTGAAAAATTAAAATTATCACTTACTATTGTCATTTGATCGACGGAGATGTGTTTATTATCGAGACGAATTAATTCTCCGGCCATTGCTAACACGATCAAATATTTATTAATTAAAAAAAACTAATTCAAAAAAATTTAAATAGAGCTTTTTTGCAAAAGTTAAAGAGAGCTTTGAGAAAATTTGAGAGAAATTTGAGAGGAGGACTTTTGTGTGAAAAAAAGGACTTTTGTGTGAAAAAAATGAAAGGGGGGCCTTTTATAGTTTTTCTTTTTTACCGTTTGAGCCCAAACGGTCAAAAAAACAACGGTAAAAAAAAGCTGTTAGAGGATTAAAAAAAGGGGCAAAACGTGTCCTTGGGGAGCATTTTGTCCATGTTAGCACAAAGCGCTCCCCCAGGGACGCGTTTTCGCGGAATTCGGCCCTTTCCAGTAAATAATCAAAAAATTAATCCATTTCCGTAAATAACGTTAAAATTGGGCGTTTTTGGGTAAAATGGCCTATGTTAGATCATGTGTCGTTTTTTTATCTATAGGTAACAAATGCTATTGTGATTTTATTATAAAATGTTATAGATGTATAACATATGTATTTGAGTCCTATATGCTTTACAAAATATCAATATCCTTTGAAACATTAAAAGGAAAAAAAGATAAACATAACTTGGGAGTTATTAATAAATAAATAAAAAGTAATATTTTGTGTAATTCATTTCACACAAAAATATTACAAAATCTACAATAGGATACTGATCGTGTTTCGGGTGAAGATGCTATGTTATTAACGCTTGCATCAACAATATTTTGTCTGCATTTTAGTGGAATTAAAAATCTCTCTCGTTTAAAACCCAAATTGAAAATTAAATTAGTTGGATTTTTTATTTCTGATCCAATTTTAAAATATTGTAAGTATCACTTTTATAAGGGACGCCCTTTTAGATTTCTTGCAGGTTGGGTTGAACATCCAGCTTTTTCTGATTTTGTCAAACATAATTGGAATGTTCCTGGAATCATGTCGAAGACCCACTCTAACTTTACAAGTCAAGTTAGACTCTGGAACAAGAAAGTGTATGTCACATTTTTTTCTCGTAAAAGACAATTGATTGGGAAATTTAAGGTTTGTTCCGCAGTGCTTAAAAAAAGCACTTTTGGCTCTAAAAGTATTTCTGGAGAAAAAGTTGTGCTAAACAAGTTGTTTTTGGCTGAAATTTTTAGCTTTTCAAAAGTACTTCTGAAAATGAGAAGCTAAAATTTTTAGCTTTTCCTCTCCCAAAAGCACTTTTAGTGCTTAATTACTTTTTCACTCCTCCAATAACATAGTACTTTTCTCTTTTTTTCTTGGTGCTTAATTACAAATGTGTTAAAATCATTAATTAAAAAAATATTTTTTAAAATACTAATTACAAATATTCAATGGTTATATTTAAATATTTAAAATATAGTTTATATATTCTAATTAAATTTTATAAATAATTAATATTTATTGCTTAAAAATATTTAAATTTTATATTTCATATATTAAAATATTAACAAGTTATAATAATTTTTTTATATTTTTACTAAAATATAATAATATTAACTAATTTAAATATTATTTAAATGCATATTTGTTACTTGATAATAACATGTCTAAAATGGACATTTTATTTCTCAAAAGCAAATGCTAAACACTCAAATTTTAAACCAAACTTTTCAAAAGCACTTCTCAAAAGTACTTTTCCACATCACTTCTCAAAAGCACTTTTCAAAAGCATTGCCAAACTAGCCATTAATAATATCTAAAAAGCTTTGGATTGTGCAAATTCAGTCTGCCTTAACCAGGTTTAAATGGAGGTTAGGAATGAGTTGGAAAATATATTGTATCACGAAGAACTATTATGGCGTCAGAAGGTAAGATGCGATTGGTTGTCCTTAGTAGACCGCAACACCAAATTTTTTCATATGCGTACTTTGGGAAGGAGAAAACAGAATCAAATTAGCGCTATTAAGAAGGATACAAATAATGGATATTTTTATGAAGAAAAATTGAAATCTGATGTAACACCCCCTAACCTTAAACCGTCGCCAAAATAGGGTTACGAGGTATTACAGGACATATCGGACAATTTACAAGTAATATATAAATAATTATCGAACATATTATTAAATAATCAAAAAGCCCCTTAGTTGGACCCTCGAGGCCCAAAACACGTATTAGAAGTGGAACGAAACTTGTTCGAGTACTTCGGAAATTTTTCGTAATTTTTTTTTATAAAAAAAAATTCAATATAACCCGTTTATAAACATCTAACCTTCCCTGCAATTTTCAAACCGAATACAATCCAAAACCAATCTTTCAACCAATACATTTGCACACTTAATATACCTAAATTATGTCTATAACTTTGACTTAACCATATAATCAAATTACATTCATAAAATCATATAATTTACTAATTAGCTTTATTCATTTTTCTTTCCAAGTTTATTACCCAAACTTACCAAATTTGTCATACCATTTTATTAAACTTAGTATCAAAACACCAAATATCATTCATTACAACCAAAAATTATATAACATTTTAAAGTGACCACTACAACACCTATGTACATGCCACTTTCATTTAAGGAAGAAAACATCACCAAAATTTTTGTGCTGGAGTCGGGATCGTTCGGATGCTGGATCGGGACTCTGGACTCCTATTGACCTGCGCACGGAAACAACCGTACGCTAAGTATTTCATACTCAGTGGTATTACCATAGTTCAAATAATAATAATAATAATGGAATATAATTATCAAGCATATAACTATCCAATTTCTCAAATATCAATTCATTCTTAAACTTTCATTAATTAACAATAACAATATATATATATATATATATATATTAGCTATTCTTCAATTTCATTCACATATCATATGTCTCAATTTCAATCATTACATGAACATTAAGTTCATGCCTTTCATTTCCAATCTCAATCTCAATTTCAATCCACAATTCAACTTTCTTACATTTTCAATAGTACAATCGATCAAATTCATTTAATTTTTTTTTTCAATTTTGGTTATTCACCCTATTAACGAACCCGGACTTTGACGGATACACAGATTCCAACCCACACACACCAGTACGGCACATTGTGCCTAAAACGTTACATAGTACCTGATCAGTATGCGACAAATAAGTGCCTGAAACGACACACGAGGTGCCTGATACGACACACGAGGTGCCTGATACGACACATAAAGTGCCTGATCAGCAAAGCCGATAAATCCCGTACTCTTCCAAATCCTATGGCATGCCAACTATATCCGACTTAGCCCAACCAGTTAATAAGGTATTTCAATTCTCAATTAAATTTTCACTTTCATACCAAATTTAAGATCACTATTCAATTTCAATTTCACATTCAAATCAATATACAATTCAATTATACATACACATTCACCATCCAATCCAATTCCCATTCAACTCAAATATTAATACTTACCTTATACTCATTTATTAAATATAATTTATATAAAATATTTAATAAAAAGTAATTTGAATTATAGTAATACAAACCCGGATTTGTTCGATTACTCCTCGATAACTTTTCCCCTTCCTTTCGATGCCGATGCTTCGGGTTCTTTGCTAGCTACGAAAATTAAAATAATTATACCATTAATTACAGCACTAATTATAACAAATAATTGAATTTCTATTCAATTTACACCTTATTTTCAATTAGGTCCTAATTAACTCATTCACTTTACTAACTTAATTCATACTTCATTCTTATTCAAATTCCTATCAAATTCAACCTAACTATCAAGTGTTCATAATAAAACCCTAATTTAAAATTTCTTTCAATTTAATCCCTCAATCACAAATCTTATAGCTTCTTTTACAATTTAATCCATTTATCAATCCTAACTTGAAATTCATTCAATTAAATCCCTAATTCAACCATTTATCCAACATGAACCATGCTTAAAAACCTATGAACTTCCAAGACTTCAACTTAATTTCAACAAAACTTTGTTTTAAAGCTTCTAAAACATCAAAATTAAGTAAAAATGGCTTAATTGACTTACCAATCAAAGCTTTAAACCTTATACCCTTAGTTTTTCCTTTTCCTTTTCTTTCTTTCTTTTTCCTGATCTGTTTCGAATGGTTCTCTGTTACTTTTGCCTTTGTTTCTTTCTTTTATACTTTTTTTTTTCATTTACTTATTTACTTTATTTTATTTAATTAGCTTAATAGTAATTAATAATTAATATAACAAATATCTATTAAATAAACAATATATATTACAAGTGTATATCATCATCACCTTACAATTGTCACTATTTAATTTATTTATCATATAAAAATCTTATAATTTAATTATTTATCTAATAAATATCTTTTACTTAATAATAATAAATAATAAATATCTATACTTAAATAAAAAGTAATTAAATATTTATATTACAATTGTATACATATTATTATTACATTTTTATATTTTTATCATCATATAAAAATGTTATAATATAATTATTATAGATTATAATTTAATAAAATAATAATAATAATAATAATAATAATAATAATAACAATAAATATCTTATACTTAATTAATAAGTAAATTAAATCTATAAATTACAATTGTTTATATATTTTAACTGTATATAATTTTTATCCTTTATTTTATTTAATTATTTAATTCTAAATTATATTATATTATAAAATCTAAAGAAAAATCCCAGATTTTTCTTTCAACTTGCCGCCTCAATTACCTTAAATGGCATATTTTCCATTTTGGTCCCCCTTTCTTTCTATTAATCTATAATTAGACTTTTACCCCTTTATTCAATTTAGTTCTTTTTCTTAATTACTCTAAATTAAGCTAAATTCACCTAATCAAAACTTAATTAGACACACTACTAGACTCATAATTACTTCTAATAATTATTTACGGACTCAGTTTACTAAGATGGAGGCCCGATACTGTATTTTTCCGATGCCTGTGAATTTTGGGTCATTACATCTGAGGCGGTTAAGTTCTATACGAAGTTATACAGAGAGCACCCTGGGCCAATGAGAGACTTACTTCCGAGCGTTTTCCTACATCTTAAAGAGGAAGAAATTCAACTCTTAAGTAAACCTGTTTCTGAGGAGGAAATTAAGGTTGCGCTCTTTGATATGGCCCCTTTAAAGGCTCCAAGTAGCTATGGTTATCATGCCTTGTTTTACCAAAGTCAATGGGAACATGTTAAACTTTGATTACTTCAGGGTTATTTTAGTCATTTTAACCTATTTAAAGGGCCTTTGTAACCATAATTTAGACATTTCAATCAGTAATGGCTTTTCTTTGAGGGTGATAAGATGTAGTTGCATATGAGTTTGAGAGAGTTTTTGGTGGTAACTATGGAGAGGATTTTGTACCCCTTTTGAGAGAACTCTATAAGAGTTAGGGTTTTGTTTTCGGGGTTTGAGTTTGTACGTATACTACAATTAGGTTTATTTTCTACATATTGTACTCTCATTTGTTTACTCATTTAGTGAAAAGTCAAAACCGTAGTTTTTATCCTCTCTGGAGGAGTTTTCCACGTAAAATTTATGCGTTCGATCTTCTCTATTTTTTTATTTTGTTACAACTCCCACCAACTACTCTTCCTCATTCTTTCCCATCACAACAGCTCGGGAGCTCGCCGATTATGTCGTCAAGACATTTCTTACACTCAGTGCTGGAAAGGTCCTTGGTGCACTGAGTCAACCCGTAAAGTTTCTTCGATCTGTACAGCTCTATCTCTCCAGCTGCATACATTTTGGGATTTGTATAAGCTTGGGTAGCCAACTCGTTCACCAGTTCCTTGGTCTTCGCATTGAACGACTGGGGTTCACTCACGTTGTTCAAATTCCACATGTAGAACTTGTTTTGGTTATCAACACGGCCAAAGAACGCCATGTTTGAGTACTTGAAAAGACAGTTATCGTACCAAATGATTGCACCTTTGTCGTAAGTAAGGGCAGCGTTTTTCGTATTTCACCGCTCGCTTCCAAAACACGAGTTTTACTGATCCGGTCGACACATCGCCTCTGCAAAGTGTGAGACCATAAGCTTGGTTGGGGTTTTGACCTATGGAACCGAGACCGAACCCTGAGGGAGGAGCTTGAATGGAGAGGTAGCCAGTGAGCACATTTAAGTTGGCTTCATAAGGATCATTATAGGCGGAGAAATTCCCATAGTTGGAACAAATATGGAAGAGAGGATCAGCTCCGAAAGCTGTTTGGAGAAGGAAAGCAAGGCTTAATAGATAAACAATGGAAGAAGACTTGTAATTTGCAAATTAGCTTATTTGTTTGAAGTTGAGGAGAATGTAAAGTGTTATTTATAGGGAAATGTTTCCAGGGTTTGACCGAGGAGATTGATGGGGTTGACATTTTCAGGTTTTGGTGATGAGAATTTTTCAAACACGGGCTCCGGCGGCGGAAGTAAAATAATGCTGTAAATAATGGGGTAAACTAAAACCGCAGTCATTCTAGTAGAAATGTGGAAAGTTGAAATTTTAGAAGAGAGGGTGATAGTATAAATCCTGCATATAAAAAAAAAATCATGAATAAAGCAACATGTAAAGAAATATATTCAAAATGGAAGAAGTAAAGCATTGCATATTTTATAAGATCATTTAGGGTTTACTTTTACATTTTAATTCACAAGGGCATAGATCATTGTATTTATTTATTTTCTGATGCTTGTTTGTATTTTTCATAAATCTACATTTCAATTGCAGCTAGCCATATGATTAATTCAGCTTCAACCATCAATGGTTTGATGAATATAATATCATGCAAACAATTTGACTTTCTATCATCAATCTCATTTCTCTGCTTTTCTCCATCAACTCAAATCACTCTTTTTTTACTTCAAGACACAATTTTTTTTATATTTACATTGTTATTTTTTATACATAAAAAAATATATAACTTTTTTAATTATTAAATGTTGGGTTTACACTCTTGTCAAGACTAGATCTACACAGCAACCCAACCTCTGTAACATGTATAATACCAAGTATGGTGATAATTAATGATATTGCTAAATAATGATATTAGTATTTACCAAAAAAAATATCTTTAATCACTTTTTACCCCTTCAACTTTCAAATTTTTATTTTATTTTAGCCATTTATTTAAATTTTCACCTCTTTTAGCTCTTAAGTTTTTTTTTTTTGGTTAACATCTAATTAAATTTTAAAAATATTTAAAAATTATACTTTTTATACTTTTTACATTAGGACATGAAATTTCTCAAGGTAGCTATGCAGTTAGAAGACATGAAATAATATGAAAGGGTTATTTGTATGAAAAATCATTTTAGTTATGCAGTTAGCATCTTTATTTCCTTCTTTAGGAATATATATGTTATAGGAGCTACTGTTCAATCTTCATAAGGAGTTGATGAATTTGTTTTCTATTCTCTTGCTTTAAGTTGTTGTAACTTGTACTTTATATTTTATTTTGATATACATATTGAAATATTTACAATGTTAAAATAAATTCATTTAAACCATAAAATTTATCTAAATTATATATATTTTAATTTAGTACCTAAATTTTTTGTCATAAGTGGTATTTAAACTATACTTCATTAATTGAAGTGATATTTAAACTATATTATGTTATCTAAATTATTTCATCCATTTTTTTAAAAAAAATCTCTTAACTAATTATTTTGTAACATGTGATAATTTTTAATTAAAAAATAAAAAAATGATTGAATATTATTTCCTTAAATTATTTCTTTTAAAAAAAATTATAATTATATTGAAGCAAAATTAATAATTTAAATATTACCAAATTTTGGTTCGCAAACGGAATCACAATAAAATTTATTACTATGCAAAAATAATACTTTATTACTCCAAAAATATATTTCTCATACTAAGAATTTTGAGGGTATTAAAGAAAGAGAGAAAAAAAATACCAATTATGAAGGATTATAAAAAAATTATAAGAAAATACCAAAAAATATTAAGGATTATAAAAAATGATGAGACAAGTATCAAAAAACACGAGGGAGTACAAAAATTATTAGAGATTACAAAAAATATGAGTGATTATAAAAATTCATGAGAGAATATAGAAAAACATGTCGGAGTACCAAAAATTTTGAGGAAGTAAAAAAAAAATGTAAGAAATTATCAAAACTTTTGAAGAAGTATAAAAAAAAATTTATGAGTGAATACAAAAAAATTTTAAAAAATTTCTTTCATTTTATCTTTACCAAATTACCTAGTAACTCTATTTAGTATTAAAAGGGAGCTTATGGGACCCTAGAATTTCTCAGGAGGGAGAGGGTGTAAAAGTTGAAATTTTTTAATTATTATAATTTAATTTAATTATATTTTTATTTAAAAGTGTTATAAAATGAATAACTAAGAGTTTTTTTTTTTCTTTTTAAACGCTAAGGTAATTCGAATAACGAAGTGTAGTTTAAGTATCACTTATAACAAAAAAGAAAAAGAAGTTCAAGTGCCAACTTAAGAAAAATAGTATAGTTTAGGCATTTTTTTATTTAAGCCTTAAAATTACAAAAACTAATTACAATTTTTGAAATTCAATTTATTCGTATAATAATTTTTATTTATATATATATATAAAGAATAATTGTTGAAGGCGTCGGATATTAACATAAAGAGTTGTAGTCAAAATCAGATTCTGTATTCTCATTAATAGTTTTTTTTTTTTTTTTGGAAATCTCTTTCAACTGTTTATTCATTAGAACTTAAAAATTGAATCATGATCCTCCACATGTGTTACGATGCGATTCTCAAATCACATGCCACTTTTTAAGACTTCTTTAATTTATAAGTGATTTTATTGTAAAATATTATAAATGTATAATATATCTGCTTGAGTCAAGTTATACAAAATATAAATCCATATGAAACATTAAGGGTTGATTTGTTTGACCGAAAATGGTTTCCGGAAAATGATTTCTTGAAAATGGTTTACTTTTCCAGAAAAGCTAATATTTTCTAATGTCTGGATGAATCTGTGTAAAATATTTTCTATTGTTTGGTAAATTTTCTGAAAATATTTTATAAAAACTGTTTTAAATGAAACAAACATACATTTAAGAATTTATTGTCTTCTCATTGTTTAATTGAGTTTATTTTATATCTATTAAATTTATATTTTACGCAATGATTTATTTATAAATAAATACATCAAATTAAACATTAAGAACCAGTGCCAAAGAAATGGATTCAAAGATAAAAAAAATCAATTCCAAAAAGAAATTTCCTAGTCTAAGAAAATAGATTACACAAGAATACATAGTTTAGACACATTGTCTATACACAAAAGCCCATAATTCCATTTCCATACCAGTCATTTACATCCAACTACTATGTTAACATGATTATGACTTACAACAAGAGAGGTAAACAGAGAGATGAAGTATACAAATAACTAAAATATTTAACACATACAATCATCCTTATCGTCAATGGGCACATTTGGATGGAAGACAAAGAGAGCACGAGCAAACTCTTCGAAACCTAGAATTCCATTATGCTTTGTATCAAACAAGTCAAATATTTGCAGTGAAATCAGAAATATATTGACAGCAACTCAAGCAATATTATGCTAACAAGAATTATTCTTTCAAGGATGGAGACATTATTAATTAACATTAGATAAAAATACCCGATCAGCAAATAAACTCTTCTTTTTGTTTGTTTTGAATAACGCCAATTGGAACTCCTCTTGTCAAATAGTAATATAAATAAAACTTAAATACTACAAAGATGAGAGGGAAAGAACCAACTCAAGACGAGGAGTGATCATCAAGCCAAAAAACTTGACAAATATAACAAAAGATATCAATTATATAACAAAATGGGAACTATGAAAAAACAAAAACCTTGTTGATCAGCCCATTATCTATAACAACATTGCTTATCTTCTTGAAAAGCTCATAAAGTGCTTCTATTTCACTTACATTAACTGCATGAAGATGAGCAAAATAACAAATTTCAATAGAATGACTCAAGAACTAAAACAACACAGGCAAAGACTGAACAAATGTTAAATCAAGCAAAAGCATTGAATTTATCAAATAAGCAATATAGAAAAATATTTAAAAAGAAAAAGAAAAAATGATAACATACAAACGGTCTCTCTTACAAGAATTTCAAGATCAACAAGACCTCTTGATTTGTAACAGCCCGGTTTAGACCCTAGTCGGAACAGTGGTTTCGAGACCACAAATCTGAGGTCAGAAAAATATTTTAATATTATTATCTGTGTTCATAATATGTGATTAAATCTGTGGGAAATTTCTGTGTGAAAATTTATTGATTGAGTGCTTAATTAGCAAAAAAGACTTAATCGCATAAAGTGTAAAATGCTGTGTGCTGATTGTTAAGTGCTTAATTGTTATTGTCTTTATAATTTGGAGGATTTATGTTGAAATAAGCCATTTTATAAATAGTGGAAGATGACAGCATGGCATAATGTGTTATTATTAATATTCATTAAGGGCAAATTGGTAAAATGTCTATTAAGTTAATATTAATTAAACAAACATGAAATTTGTGGCAAAAGTGTTCATCTTCCACCGATTTTGAGATAGAAAATAAGGGTTTGAAGCTTTTTCAATTTCGGCAAGCTTGGACTCAAATTGGTATGTGTTTTCAACTCGGTTTTTGATAATTTCTACGTTTTTGTAATAGTTGCATTGTGCTTTAGCTAGTCCATGCTTTAATTTTAGAATTTGATGAAGATTTTGAGATGTGCCATTGATGAACATGTGAACTTTGTGTTGATAGTTGGTAAAATATGAAAGCTTAGTGTTGGGTTAACATGTTTTGTCTTTGGATTTTTGGTGAAATTGAGCAATTTGGGCTAAATTGTGAAAAGTGTAAATTGAGGGACTAAAATGTGAAATGAATGAAGTGTGTGGGCTTGTATGAATACAAGGAAAATTCGGCTAGGCTTATGCTAAGTGACATTATGTGAATTTGATGATTTTGTGAATTAGGGACTAAAGTGTCGAAATGTGAAATGTGAGGGCTATTTTGCAAAATGCCCTAAATTTGTGTGTGTGGACTAAATTGAATGAATTGGTGATTTAATGAGTTGAATTTAAATGTGTATAGATCAAGAAAGGAGAGGTTCGGATCGAGATCGAGGCAAAGACAAAGTGCTCGATTAATCGACCGTTTCGGTATTTCGACGTCCGAGGTAAGTTCGGACATAGTACAAGTTGTTAATTTACCTTATATGTGATGTGAATTGAATGATAGATATTGAATAAGTGAAATTGAGTAACGATGCACTAAGTGTACGTAATTAAATTGAGACAAAGTTGATTAGTACTGTGTGTGCGAAATTACAGAAGCTTTGGTTTCATAGTTGGCACTGTGTGTGCGATTCCGAATTACGTTCGGTTTAGTATTGAGGCACTAAGTGTGCGACGTTATATAAGCTTCGGCTATGAATTGAGGCACTAAGTGTGCAAAGTTAATTTAGTTTCGACTACAAATTGGGCACTAAGTGTTCGATCAAACCTAATGAATAATGACGGCTGGATCAAGATACAATATCGAGCATAAATTAGTTTGGGATGGTGAGTAACCATGTTTTGGCTAAGGTATGTATTGAACCTTTGTGGTTGAGGAGATTGTGTATGACTTCATTAGTGGTTGAGTAAGATTGTTGGTTAAGAATGATATGGTATAAACATTTGGAAATTGATCTATGTGATGAGTTCTTGTTGTGCATAGTATTTGAACTATTAAGTTGAATGTATTATGTTACTTAACTTACTAAGCTCTTAAGCTTCTTGTGTGATTGTTTCTCTGCTTTACTGATGTCGTAAAGCTTGCTCGGATCGAGAAATTCGTCAATGCTAAATCACACTATCAGCTAACCATTTTGGTACTTTTGCAAAGATGTATATAGTTGAAATATGGCATGTATAGGCTAAAAGTTATGGCATGTTTTGAAATGTTAAATCCTTGCCATGTGATTTAGATTGGAGGTTGAATGATGTTAAACTTATGAATGAGCTATGAGTATGGTATATTTCATGATTATGTGGTTGATGAAAGATGTGGTTTGAAGATGAATTATGGCATAGATTATATAATGCTTGACATATATATATATATATGATTTGAGGTGTATAATTGTTACTTTGAATGGACCCATTTGTGATGATATTAGGTATGGAAGTAGGTGATATGGATGATGATTAATTGGTGCATGAAATGGTATATTTGAATGCATTTAGAAGTATGAATTGGTATTGCTTTGAGCTTGTAGAGATGACCCTTGTGTAGGTGGCGAATTGGCCTTGCAAATGGCATATTTTGCATACACGGTCAAGGGACACGGGCGTGTGTCTCTGCCGTGTGGCTCAAGGGCCATTTCGAGGTGTGCCTGGGCAGGTTACACGACCGTGGAACACGAGCATGCCTGGTGGTCGTGTGACCAAGTCAGTAGCTAGCTTAATTTCACACGGCCATGGCACACGGACGTGTCTAGTGGCCGTGGGAATAAGTCAGTATGTATACTCTGTTTTGGCACGGCCTGGACACATGGGCGTGTCTGGTAGCCGTGTGAGGCACACGGCCTGACTGCATAGGCGTGTGACTTTTGCAGTGGTGAAGAATTGTTTAAATTCTTGAAAGTTTTGTAAGTGTTCAGTTTAGTTCCGACCCCTTTCTAGCATGTGATTAAGGTCTCGAAGACCTCATTAAGGGACTATATGATTATGTTGTGATATGTTTTAATGTTGATTGACTATGTGTTGTAAAATGGTTGTGAAATGTTCCGATTGTTCGGTAATACCTCTTAACCCTATTCCGGTGATGGTTTCGGATTAGGGGTGTTACATGATTGCTTGTACAAATCATTATCACATCATTGCGGCATTGAAGTAAATAAATGCTTCAATCCGTCTACGCACTGCAACATGATATTCTCTTCACAGCAATACACTCCATACCTAGGCAACAACAAAAGAGACCAGAAATCCCATTCATGTCATTCTTTCCATACACTCGATCATTCTAAAAGCAAACAACAAGACTAACCTTTTAACCATTTCTTGATTCTATTGACTGAAGACCAAATATTGGAGTTGGAATCTGATAAAGCCGGAGACCTCAAACTCAAAGTGAAATCAGTATCTATCTTATAAAATCAAACCATGATCTTAACCTTTTAACCTACTTGAATTTTCTTTTGTCCTAACAATTTTAAAAGCATTCCATAAGTGTTTCCCCTTCTTTATTTTTTGTGTATGGAGGAGCACATAAAGAATTAACTGCTCCATGTCTATTTCTCATGCATGGATCAACAAAATACAAACAGGCAACACATACAACACTACTCATCATGAATCAATGAACGCAAAGCAGAGGATAAAAATAAGTAATCCTACCAAACAAAAAATTAGCCATTTCATCCATTTTACAAAATTAAGGGTGACCAACAATCACCCATCTTTGCTAACATCCATTCTAGGGTTGCAGTATAGAACAGACAATCTAATAAAGAGAAGTGGTTCAAAATCAAATATCCATAAAATCAAACGCATCAAAAGGCCCAATTCAAACACAAAATCAATAACTCCATCACAAATTGAACCTGATCAAGATCCCATCTAATCAATTCCACAAAAAATAAAAATCATTTAAAAAAATATACAAAGAAACTGAATTGCCAACTTAATGGATCTATTGAAGCGTAGGAATTAATTAAAACTACATACTTCAATCTCACATCGATTCAAAAAGGTTTCTTTTTTAATTATTATCGGGGAACAACCAGAAAGAAAAACGAATATATGAAAACAAAAATGTTATTACATTTTGCTAAGAAGCAAGCAAACAAATCATATAATTCCAAAATGGTTCTCAATTTCTTATTATTTCCCATAGTTAATTGTCTCACCATCCATTTTGACAATTGAGTTTCAAACTTGAATCGACTAATTTAGCTTGAAGTGGCAAATCGCTGAAAGGAAATAGACGAAAAAACTGAAGAGAAAAAATCACCAAATTGTTTGAGAGTTTCATTTCTGAAAAGACTAGAAATGGCTAGGGCTTTTTTCTTTTTGTCAACGAAACTATTGCTGGTTGTTTTTGATATAGAGATAAATCCTAGGTCTGGGACACAATGTAGGGAAGGGGAAGGAAAATGAGAAGGAGAGAGCATTTAGCAAGTTCTAATGCTGGGATGTGAAGAGGAAAAACTTTGGAAAATGTCTTATCGAAATAAAAAGAGTAAGACATTTTTCCCAAAAAAGACCTCATTTTCCTTTGTTCTGTGTTTTGTAAAATGTTTTACTGTGGAAAATCATTTTCAACCAAACAAGCGTAGGAAAAGGCTGAAAAGTTTTTACTAAAAAACTTTTACAAGTAAACAAATAAAGCCTTTAAGGTAAATCATAACTTAATTTCCAAGGGATAAGTAAAAAAAAAGTGATAAGTTATACCAATTATAATTGTTGCCATGAAAGAACACCATTGCATGGAAAAAGTAACATTATTTATAAATTTAAGAAATTATAATTTAAAAAACATAATTTTTTATTTATTCAGCAATGAAAGAATACAATATATTTCCATACCAACATACAAGTAACATTATTTATAGATGGGCAGGGTTTCGTTTCAGGAAGGTTTAATTAAGCATTAAGGAAAGGGTAAATTTCATATCTAAAGTTACAACTCCCACCAACCACTCTTCCTCCTTCTTTGCCATCACAGCAGCTCGGGAGCTCCCCGATTATGCCATCAAGACACTTCTTACACTCAGTGCTGGAAAGGTCCCTGGTGCACTGAGTCAACCCGTAAAGTTTCTTCGATCCGTACAGCTCCATCTCTCCAGCTGCATACATTTTGGGATTTGCATAAGCTTGGGTAGCCAACTCGCTCAGCAGTTCCTTGGTCTTCGCATTGAACGACTGGGGTTCACTCACGTTGTTCAAGTTCCACATGTAGAACTTGTTTTGGTTATCAACATGGCCAAAGAACTCCATGTTTGAGTACTTGAAAAGACAGTTATCGTACCAACTGATTGCACCTTTGTCGTAAGGGCAGCGTTTCCGTATTTCACTGCCTGCTTCCACAACACAGGTTTTACAGTCCGGGGTCGACACATCGCCTCTACAAAGTGCGAGGCCATAAGCTTGGTTGGGGTTTTGACCTATGGAACCGAGGCCGAATCCTGGAGGAGGAGCTTGAATGGAGAGGTAGCCAGTGAGCACATTTAAGTTGGCTTCATAAGGATCATTGTAGGCGGAGAAATTCCCTGAGTTGGAACAAATATGGAAGAGAGGGTCAGCTCCGAAAGCTGTTTGGAGAAGGAAAGCAAGGCTTAATAGATAAACAATGGAAGAAGACATTGTAATTTGCAATATTTAGCTTATTTGTTTGAAGTTGAGGAGAATGGAAAGTGTTATTTATAGGGAAATGTTTCCAGGTTTGACCGAGGAGATTGATGGGGTTGACATTTTCAGTTTTTGCCGATGAAATTTTGGTGATGAGAATGTTTCAAACGCGGGCTCCGGCGGCGGCAGTAAAATAATGCTGTAAATAATGGGGTATGCTAAAACCGCACTCATTCTTAAACTATCATGCAGAATTAGTAGTAGAATTGTGGGAAGGGTGTACCAAGTAAGGGATATTTCGTTTTTAAAAAGAGAATGAAGATGCAATTTTAAACAGTAAAACAAACTTAAAATATATTAGTTGATAAATAGGTAAATATATATTATTAAACTGAATAAAGTTTTTGCTGGAAGGAACTCAAAGCTTAGATGAGTAACCCCAATATTAAAATATAAAAAAGAAAATTTTAAGCATAATAAAATAAATAGGAAAGAAAATAAAAAAAAAATATTTGCTTTTTTGAATTAACTTGTAAGAAGAAATAATATTCTTTATATGTCAATCAAGAGATGTAATGTAATGGATGGTAATTTTATCTTTTAATTATGAGATTGTGAATTTGATTCTACCTACAAAAATGTAAAACATTTTATGAGTAGCACTTTTTTTAAAATGGTGCACCCCTAACCCCAAAAAATATATATTTTCATATCTTTCTACCTCAAATTTATTAATGAAAAATGATTGATTACAGATTGAAAGCGTTTTTCTGGTTTTAGAATTTCATCGCATGCTTGTTTGTATTTTTCATAAATCTAGATTTCAAGCAGCTATATATGATTAATTCAGCTTTAACAATCAACGGTTTGATGAAAATAATAAGTGTAAGAATCCTATAAAGAGTTGACTTAGTATCTCATTTGTCAGCTTCATAGATGTTTCTCCACACATTAGTCAACCTTTTTTTCCCTTTTATTTATAAACTCAAATCACTATTTATTTACAAATTTTAAAAAATATTTTTATATTAACATTATATTTATTATAATTGAATTTAAAAATAAAAATATATACTTTTTAAATTGATACAAACAACTGATAGATACAAAAGCAAATGTCAATACTAAAACCTACAAATATGCTTTGTCTAAAGATTATACAAGAACCCTCAACTTTAACTAAGGGGCTAAAACCCAGAAGGAAACAAATGATATACTACCCATTCTCTTCTCTCTCTCTATATATATATATGTCAGTTGAGCCAGCTTGTACTGAACAAAAGTGTTGAGCACCATCTTTATCTACTGCACTGGTTTTGCACCTGTTTAAAGGAAAAAGTAGAAGATGATTATTATTGAATCAGATAATAGTGAAAAGATAAACGAACACTGAGCTGAAACTTGGAAGAAAAATACTTGGTCAAATTGCAGGAGTTTCTTATTCCATTTATAATAAAAGGGTCATTTTGTTACAAGAGGCCGGACATAAAAAGTGGCAAGCAAGCAATCATGAATTAGATCAGAAAATGACTACTGTTTTAACTTTCCAATAATTCTACACCACATTTGCAAGTTGCAACATTATCTAGAGATAAAACCTAGTGTCTGTGATTCATGCAAGCTTGTTGCATGAGCCTCCCTCCCAAAACTAAAACATAAGGATAAGCATTTGGGGAAAAAGTCAACTATCTAGAGAAGAATGCATATTTGAGACATAACAAGAAGCTGCTTTTGCACTATGGATTAACTTTTAACTTACCATTTATTTCCTTCAATATCATCTCTGCAGATGCACCAGTGGAAAATCCAAGCCTTACCATGAGTTTTTCCAAACGGTTCACATTTGTAAGGTAGAGATATCCAATCTGAAAAATTGCATGATTAACAACTTAAATCAAGAGAAAAGGTTCTTGAATTTTCGACTTATAACTTCTTTTAAACATGTTTAAATCCAAATATTAAACAGCAAGAAACTGGTTACGTATCAAGTAGATACCATATCATACATGATCTTGGAAGGCTTACAATTGCAAAACTCAATGCATATACAACATGGTTAATCCTAAGATGAATTTTAGAGAATCAAACACTCTATGGTACTAAATGAAATATCATAGCTACATGCCGATGATGCCTTGGCTGCGTTGGCAAGGTTGAGACCTTGGGTCCATGAACACCAAGGTTCAAGTCCCACTGTGGTAATTACCATGTGTGGGTTCTCCCCTAAATTTACTCTATAAACACTCCTCCCCCCCCACAACCAAAAAAAAAAAAAAAAAAAAAACATCCCAGAGGTTCATACGTTTAAGTGAAAAATAAAGATCGTATAAACTGACTGGTGGAATTATGTCAAATCTCTAGATATACCAAATGATGCATGGCATTATCCTGTTTTACCATGCAGATACCTTGACAAGACTAAGATTAACGTGCAAGTACAATGAAAATTCCAGAAAACCTTTATAAGAAGAAAACAGAATGGCCTCCCTTTTTTTTTTTTTAGTATTAGCAAGTCATAAATAGATTTCAAAGCTGACAAATTTTTTGTTTACAATAAATGAAATACTTCAGACCAAGCCATAGGTCCATAGCCTATTGGTCCACAATTTCCTCCAAAAGAAGAATTTAAGTGCAAATCCCCTTGCCAAAACCAACGATAACTAAATCAATCAAATACTTTTCCAAAGGAAACACAATAATTTAGGATACTAACCAGTGTTTCAAGTGAAGATGCTCTATTATAAACTGCCGCACCAGCACGCTTTTTTGTCCGTGTTTTAGCGGAATTAATGTTCTTTCCCCACCGAAGAACATCCCTGCAGTAAAATGATCAAATACAATAATATTTTTTTAATTATATTCATGAGAGGTTTAGGTTTTGCATGCTCATGTTAAAAGGCTGTGGAAAGTGCAAACATAAGATTTTGAATCTCTATATCTGTGCTGACAAGAATCCATGGCTGTTTCTTGATGCCTCTACTTATGCAACATAACAACTGGTTATTGTCCCTACTACTAATTGTTATTTTTTTGAAGGATACTAATTATTATTATTATATCTAGACTTCTCCTGCCATTACAATACATTAGAAATTTATATGTATCATGGAATATTTAACCGCCTTAAATGTCACACCTTCTGGTCTTATCACCATTTAAAACACATAGGGGAAAAATTCATCTTTCTTATGTCCTAATGGAGCACCATAGACTTGAGTAGAAAACTTATCAAGCTTTTCTCTTTTTAAGCCAAAGACATTTGATGTCTACACCAATCAATCCATCTATTCTAACCAATATTCGAATAACTACAGCAGTTCTTTTGTCTTCAGTTGTTCTAAATTTATTAGTTATATAACAGCTTGACTGCAACTCAAATGTTGAAGTCAGAAATTCCAAATTTTTAAGTATTGTAATGGGGCAGCCATATACATAGAAACAAAGACTATGTTGCTTTAGTTCTTCATTTTTCTCAATATACCATGTCCAACACATTCAAATTTGGATACAAGAATAAGACTCCAAGGATCCTTCATATAAATGTCAAAAAACATTTTTAAAAAATTAAACATAGCCATGTCTCACTCATACTACTAACCTTTCAGTGTTCGATAAGAAACTATCATTAAGAAGTTTCTGTAGCAATGCATCCTAAAAGAATCAAAGGAACTAAAGTTTATTAACATGCACAAATAATCAAAGTAGTCTTCACAACATTACTAAATATTCATTAAAAAAGACTCATACTTGCGCCTCACAGCGTACTACCGATGTCACACGATCGTTATACTCTTCAATACTTAGAGGAGGGTACAGAAAATGTCTACGCGCATATACCTGCAGATTACAAGAAAAAACATTACATGTAAGATACCCACAAAGACATAATCAAACTTCAAAATTAAAGTTACTGTCATCTTATACTCTGACAAAGGATAAGACAAACATGTTCATGGGTTTTTGCCCAGTGACTAACAAGTTGAAAAGGTTACAATAAAACAACCTCGTAAATGCAATCACCAATATAGGCTAATGTGGCCGCATTGAAAACCGATCGAGGCTTCTCCACTTTAGGTGGGGTGGGTAACCATCTCTCATAACCCAAATAAGTGTCATCCAAATCTACCTTTACGGGCGTTACTTCTACAATTTATAATTAAGGAAATGAGATAATAACTCAATATTTAGCTACAAAATGGCAATAGATTGGCAAGGAAGGGATTACCTTGAGTGGGACGCTTGAGGATATCGAAAACCGAAGGGTCGGTGCGGGTGGGGAGGGTGATTGGCGGTGACGGTTTAAGGTTGGGGGTGGGTTTTAGCTTGCGTGGAGCGTTGGGGTTGTAAGATGGCCTTTGCTGGGTGTCCCATGAAGCGGTAACCGCCACTGGAGATGGTGGTGTCCAGGTCAGAATTGCCATTTCGCCCCCGTTATCTGAAAGAGCGAAGATTTTGAGACGGGGGTTTTAAGGAAGGGTTTAAAAGGGGTTGATGGGTTCTGAGCCCAAATAAATACAGTCATAAGCAAATACGATAAATTCAAATACTAGTTTGTTAAGGTTATGGTGAAATTTTGGCATGTTTTTTTTTTTTTCCCATTTAAACTCAAATCTCACTAAATTATTATTTTCGTCCTATTTTCGTCATTTAATTTTTTTCATTTATTCACTAAATTTTTTGAAATAAAATATTTAGCCACTTCCTGTTGGAGAAATGAACGAAAATTGATGTAGACTTGTTGATTTAATAATAAATCTAGTCTTCTAATATTTACACATTTTATCAATTTGATCCTAAATCCTCCTATTGTACCGCTTTCACCGTTGGTGGTCTTGGGTTGTATGTGAACATGTCTGTTGGCCACATATATGAGTTCATAACCATGTCCTCAATAAGCTGATAGGCTTCCTCATAGGTTTTATTCATAAAGGTCCCTCTTGACGCACCATCTAGTCCAGACCTTAAGTGTCCATTATTGTGCTTATGTGTGAGGGAATTGAGGCCCTTGGACTGGTTTGGAGAGATAAGGGAATGTTTCCATTCAATGGGATTGGTTGGTGTGTTTGGAGAGTGTTTAGCTTCATGCTACACTTTTATGGGACTAGTATGGACTTTATGAGTCATGAGGTGTATTGGGAGATCCGCTTATCCAATGCATATGTGTTTATACATGTTTCCTAGTCACAATATGCCAATATATTAACATGAATTGCTATAATACATGTTTGGTGTAATACCATGAGTAAATGATCTAGTATGCTTTCAATCAACCTTGACATTTGTGGATTATTTGTGGCAATCTTTGAGCACTCACTGAGCTTGAAAAAAATCACTCTCTTATGTATATTTTGCAGAAAAATAGATTGAGTGAGGAGGAGAAATGGGCAAGCTTGTGATGAGTATGTGTTGTGTTTTCTACTTCAATAAGAAAGGCAATGTGGGACCAAAACTGAGGATGTTAGACTTTATTAATTGCTAGTTGTAGTGAAATTTTTAAGGATTGTTTCAAGTATTTTATATTTGGTTTATGATTGTTTGTTTGATTGAATTTAATGCTTGAATATGCATGACATGTTTGTTGAAGGTGCATGATGAATGGTATGTATGTCTACTAGTGAAATGTTGTTATAGATGCTCAAATGGTATGTTGAACATTTGGACAAGTTTTAAATGTCATATTGCTATGAAATGAACCTATTTTGCACTTAGAAATGCATGAGCTGCAAATTTGACATGTTAAGTAATTGAATTGTGACTTTAGGATTGCATGCTAGCATAACAATTTACTTGAGATGTCAAGGTATGTTAATGCATGATATAGAGTAATTGAGCATGATTTATATGATCTATGAATGTTAGAAAGTTTCCATTGTTGATTTCTTGAAGAGCTAGGCTTGTAATTGATAGATTTTAAGCTTAGAATATGAAAGGACTAGATTGTAAAGTTAATTTAGCTTATTCTTAACTTTGTCACATTAGGGACCAAATTGAATAAATGTAAAACTTTTCATGAAATTATGTTAGAAATAGAAAGTATAAGGTCCCTAATGAGAATATATGAAATTAGATTTTAATCCAAAGCTAGGAATCGAAAGTTATGCTTATCCCGAATTTAAGAACTAAATTGAATAAAATATAAAATATGAGGAAAATTGAAAAATAAAATTATATGAAATCATGCATATCATGGTATAGTATGAAAATGTTTGATATTGATTAGTAATATGAAATAATTGTATAGATCAAGAATTGGATGAAGTGGAGTTAATCAGGAAAAAAGTTAAAATTACAAATTAGTCCCTAAAGTATCCTCTATTTTCATATTTTAAACCAGTAAGTTCATATGGAACTTGTTAGTTTATTTTAAAAAGTACAAAAAATTAATCTTTAAAAAGTTAATTAATTCACGACAGCATGCAAGTTGGAGAGATAAATAAAACATTTTTCCAATTTAAAAAGGATTTTAAATTAGTTGCAAAAGAATTAAGAGTTGTTAACAGCTTAAACTAAAATGTAGGGGGAGGAGCCCAAATATGCCCGGGCCCATTCATTAACCAAAAAATAAATTACAATAAAACACACACAAAAAAAAAATTCAAACGTCCATAGTCCAAATTACAAGTCCAAAATGTTACACATTAACAGGCCCAAATAGGTAGCCCAAATTTGACCCAAATTGAAAAGGGCCCAATATCTAAATTTTTCAGAAACCTTAGGGTTTCTGAAGTTTTCTTTAGCGCCGCAAGAGTCGAATCCGTACCCACACGCTCCTTCACGCCAGCGCACAGCCTCCGTACGTGCCACGTCCACGCCTCCGTACTCGGCCTTGCACCTGCAAAAACAAGGGACAAGCAACGACAGCAAATAACAAACAACCAGCGCAGCAAAAACAGGGGAAACAATTGTATATTTGATTTTTTTTATTTTTCTATTTCGATTTCGGCCTTTAAAAGGACCGAAAGAAATTATTGTAAAAGGGGGAATCCATTTTTGTATTTACGAACGCATATATACAGAATACAAAAAGAAAAATCAGAGAAAAAGGGTGATTTTCGATTTCCTTAAAATTTCAGATTTCATTCCATTTGGGTTTTGATTCGTTTTTTCTTCTTCTTGCATGTGTAAGCAAAACAGGGGAGGAGAGTTTACCTTGAATCGGAGCCTCTCTTCTTCGTCGTGATCGAAGCAAAGGGGGACTTCGAGGCCGAGATTGGGTGCCTTTAGGCTTCACCGATCGCCGTTCATGGTGATATTTTAGTGCCCGATCGGAAGGTTTTGGGAGTCGGCTGATAGGGGAAAGATTAGGAGAGTTTTAAGTTTTCTTTTCTTTTCTCTTTCTGTTTTAAGTTACCAAATGACTAGGGATTAGGTTTTAAATTTTGGTTTTATTTAGATGCATGAAACGACACCGTCTAGGGCCTGTTTCAATGGCTCTAAAACGGTGCCGTATAGGCCTGACCGATTTGACCCGACCCGATATCCATGAAGATCCGCGCGGTTTGTGGTGAATGGTTAATTTGCGCATTTGGTCCCCCTGTTTTGTGTTGACATCGGATTGAGTCCTTTTTATTTATTTCGTTCTTTTAATTTTACCTCGAGGGTTTGTGTGCCTTTTCGATTTAATCCAGTCTGTGCGCTACGTTTTGTTTTTTTAAATATTTACTAGTTTAGTCCTCCTTAATTTACGCGCATTGCATTTCAGTTCATTTTTCGTTTTCTTTACTTTATTGTTTTAGCTCTCAGATTTTGTGCTGATTTTAATGCAGTCCTTTAATTATTTAGCTAATTATTTGTTTATTGATTCATTTAACTAGCCTTTTTAATTAATATTTAATATTAAATATTTTAATTTGTTTTAGATATTATTTATTTCTAGTTATATATGTTATTTTCATTAATTATATATATATTTTTATATACATGTATATATAATTTATATTAAAATTATTTTTATATTATGTATATATCATTGATTTCACATTATTTTATGGTTTAAAGATTTATATAATATATTTTAAATACTTTTATATATCATTATTATATATATTATTTAAATTACACTATTTCTTAATGTATGTATATTCTTCATATTAATTGTTTTTTAATTTATGACTATTATTCATTTTGATGGATATTTTACCTTGTATATTATGTATTTTGATTTTCTTCTTATAATATTGATTTTAAAATTTATTTGCATATTATGATCCAATATATTTTTAATCCTTATTTTTATTGATATATACCATTTTATACACTATTTATTTTAATCTTCTTTTTCATAATATTTGTTAAAAAAAAAACTCGTATACCTATAATTCATCGTTTGTATAATATAATGTATTGCTATTGCATAAACTCTAAATTACCCTTTTATGTTTTCATTATTTCCATGTATTGTATTTTATGCTCATAATTATATCTTCGGTTTTACCATTGTACTGATATTAAAATTCCCAACTTATTTATGGAAAATTGTTCATCCAAACAAACCGAATAAACATGTTTTGAGTCGTTTTCTTTTTACTTATTTAAAAGATTTAAAACAAGGCAATATCTGATATTTGGAAATTCGAAGAAATCGTGCCCAATCGTGCTGGGTGTGGTTTTTTGTTTGTCCAAATAACCAAATACCCTTTCAAAATTTCAATACACGTGCTTGGAGAATTTTGGGGATGATCTTGAATTTGAGGACTCAGATTGTCGTATCCAATCGTGCTGGATGTGATACTCTATTCCTTCAGAACAAAGGAATCTCAATATCCAATCAAGTTATTCAAAATCATAGAATAAAGGAACAGAATTTCAAAATCATTTCAAACTTTTCAACATTAGGACATCAATTAATCAATTTGGTACCAATTTTGGGCGTTGCGAGTGCTGATCCTTCCTCGCACGTAAACCGACTCCGAACCTGTTTTCTTCTGGAAATTCGTAGACCAAAATTTATTTTATAGGTGACCCGATCACACCTAAACAAAAAAAGATTGGTGGCGACTCCATATTTTTCAAAGTCGATTCCCGTTTTTCAAAATAGCGATAAAAAAAATTGGTTTCGACAGCTTGGCGACTCCACTGGGGACTGGTTGAGAGTCAGGCCATTAGATTGATTAATTATTGTCCTTTGATTGAAAATTTGGAAAATTGTTTTGAAAAATCATGCTACTTTTAATGCATTTACCGATGTTATGATTAAAATCTCGTAGAATACTCTGGCATTGCATTGCATAATCGTTGTGGTTACACCTATAAGAGGGAGTAAGAAACTATGCCTTCGTGAGGTTTTCACCTCCGCATGGGCTAGTGGACTGCTTCCGGGATACATCCGTACCTATGTGCTTCGTGAGATTTTCATCTCCGCATGGCCATAGGGAAATGTATTCCCCTGAACCGAACTAAATCCATATTAGCCTATAATGGGTGAGGATTGAGGAATTTGCTGGTTCAGGTACCCATTCTTTAGAACTAAACCACATATAGTGAACCCTAAAAGCCTACCCTAGATAGAGCCATACCAAGCCCTAGTGGTCACCCGGTCAGGTGTTCTATGTTGATTAATTCTCTAACATGTTGTCTTTTATTTTGAGTGTATTGCATTGCATTCATTCCATGCATTTGCATTGCATTACATCATATGCATTAGATTTCATGAGAAGACCCTGATTAGGCGAAATATTTTCAGTTAACCTAGAAGATATGGAACAAAGGTTGGAGAGATTAGAGTAGGGGCAAATACTGATGCAAGAGCAGTTAGCCAAAATTCAACGGGATATGCGAGATCAAATGAATATGATGCGCCAGTTAACCCAATTACTAGTCGGAGGGCTTGAAAAAAAGAGTAGCCCAGTGGCCAACAGTGTGGATGATGATGAAGACATCAGTTATACCCCGACTCAGCCAGACACGCATTCACATGGGGTACCCGTCATTATTGGACCCCAATGTCAGACTGATGCTTCGGCCTTGTTCAACTTCCCGATAGGTTTAAATTTTAACCCGGAGGATGATCGAGCCAAACCGGTTATACTGACAGAAATAAAGGAAATGGGAGAGTGGACTTCAAAGGCCCCGAGAAATAGGGAAAACGAAGTGAACAGCTTGAGCAAGCGTCCTAAATTAGTCACTGTAGGTCAACCGAGGCCTGTGACCACTGGCCATCAAGGCTAATCAAGACAAGAATCCAGTACAAAGCAACTCCAGTTTACACCTATTCCAACGACATATAGGGAGTTATACCAGAGCTTATTTGATATGCATGTTGTAGCTCCTCATTACCTAAAACCAATGCAATCCCCATACCCTAAATGGTATGATTCGAACGCTCAATGTGAGTACCATGCCGGGATTACAGGACATTCAATAGAAGATTGCCTTGCTTTCAAGAAGCTGGTTGAAAGATTTATCAAAATAGGAGTTATAAGATTCAATGATCTCCCTGGTGCAGAAAATCCGTTACTCAACCATACTGTTAAAGGGATAACTATTGTGAGTACCATGATGAATGGGGGCATGAGATTAGGAGTACCTCAAGTCCAGGGCTCTAGTGCAAAACCTGATACTGGCGAATTTGAACATTAATGACGTATTTGAAGGGTGAACCAGGGAACAGACTTTTCTAAGCTTCTGTCTTTACGTACTTAAGATGTTTTGAACAATGGAACCGTGAAAGAGATCCTTGTATATTTTTAGAGCTAATCTAGAGCAATATTCAAAACATGCTTGTTGCTTTAAGCCTAGAAGCAACAAGAATCTTTTTGTGAAATAGGCTTGTGTCCAGAATTTTTATTTCAATAAAATGCATCCTTTTAAGCAAATATTTTTCTTTACATTTATACTATACATTCTTTTGTGTTTTAGAATATTCTTTCATTCTTTATTTATGACCATACCATATAAATAATCATCCTTAGAATCATTTATTATTTGGAATTTGCCTTCGTACCTACAATAGGTATCCAGATATCAATGACATGAGCGACGCTATTACTAACTCCTTTTTTGAATGAAATAAAGGTCTAAGGGATCGCAGGACTTTGAAGATGACAGAAATTGTAATATATCTTCTGATTTGTTAATACTGGATGAAAAGCGGATCTTACGTCGCGAGCCAAGGAAGGAGACGAAGATCAAAGCCTCGCTCAATGCAGAAATAAGATTTTCTATATGTGGGGCATGGATGTTACCAAACCAGTCTCATCAAAAGCTTCTAGCCAACATCGATTCACTTTCGTGGATGTCGGTTACTTCACTAAGATGGTAAAAGTCGCTTCATGAGCCAACATTACAAAGTCGATAGTCGTCAAAAAGAAGAATAAGAAGAAGAAGAAGAAGAAGAAGAAGAAGAAGAAGAAGAAGAAGAAGAAGAAGAAGAAGAAGAAGAAGAAGAATAAGAAAGAAAGAATACCAAAAAAAGGGTCGAAAAGATTATATTTAACCGCACAATGTCAAAAGTTTGCGGTCTATTCAAAGATCAGGTGCCACATCACAGTGCAGTAAAGACAGCCAAAAAGAAAAACAAAAGATCAAAAAGACCGAGACTTGTAAAGATTGGCATACAGAAGTTACTATTTATGCTTATCAAACATTGGCCAGGACTGTCAACGGGGCAGCACATTTCTCATGGGTTTCGCCCATTGAAGTTGAAATTCCTTTTTCTGAGTTTTATCAACTAAAGTTGGATGAGGCAGAATGGATCCAATCCCGATGTGATCAATCAAATTTGTGAGGAAAAGTTAATAGCTATCCGTTGCAGTCAGATGATGCGGGTTTGCGACAAATAGGTTCATCTTAGAAATTTCCCAAATAGGGACCGGATATTGAAGAGAATCCTTCATATACAAAAAGATTTCAGAGAAAAATGGAGCCCAAACTAGAAAAGATTTTAAGTAGCGAAGAAGTCTGTTATGGAAACATTGACCAAATGGATGGCAGGGATATGCCCAATCCGGTGAATTCTGTCAAGAAGTATTTCACTTAAAAATGAGAAGACAAGGGGAAAACCTGCAAAGGGCACTCTAAAAAAAATTTAATCAAAAGAAAAAAGAAGGAGAGGCCAAGGCGAAAACCCGCAAAGGGTGCTTTGAGACCAAAGGGGATTTGAGTTGAAAACCCGAAAAGGGCGGCTCAAATTTCGATCAAAGCTGGGGCATACAACAATCTTGTTATGCCTGAATTAACATTGAAGAAGTATGCTACGTCTTGGGGCATCGACAAAGTACTCCGAATCCCCTAAACACATATTGAACTTAAAATGGTCCTCAAGAAGTTGGGACAGAGAAGCTCAGGCTGCGATATCTGGGGCACCTAGTTTCCATTTTACCCATGCTAAATTTGTTATTTGTGATTATATTATTCTTTTCAAAATATGTTCACAATAAATTTCCTTCTTGATTACGATTGCTATCTTGGCTTAACTTATTTGTTTCGAGCTATGCTCCTAATTAATTTCCTTCTTGTCCATGGTCATGATCTTTTTCAAGCATTTCGCATTGAAATAACGATTAGTGGACTAATAACACTTTTATAAAAGAAGTTTCGCATATTACTCTAGAAGCTTCTGAATAATACAAGAAACTGAAACAGAACTATTGTTTAAAACTCACCAAGTTTAAGGAAGAGTCTAAACTGAGATTTTCTCTCCGAATTTTTGTCAAAGATGGTGGTTGAGCAAACAACAAGATATTGCGTCAATGGGCAGCATTAACCATGCGTAAAAGGGGAATCATTCTCGAAAAATTGATATCCTGCATTCACGCGAGCATCATGCACATCTGATTGGGTCACTAGAGGAGTGATCAGTTGATGGAACAAGCTACAGGCCCTATACCCCCAAGTTATAGTGGGATAGATGGAAGCTGATACAAGTCCTGTACCCTTGAATAGCAAACAAATCCTATGTTTTGGAGTCGCAGTGGGATGAATGGAAGAGATTCAGACCCTATACCCCTAAATCACAAAGAGATAAACCCTGAAGTTACAATGGAGTAAATTCGTTGAGCAAGATATAATCATTTTCTCGGGTTTTCTGTTGAGAATACCAGCCGAATAAGAAGACAGGATATTACATCAGTGATACAACCTGGAGGAATAATGAGCAATGTCAATTCTAGGCATTTAGAAAGAGGATCATTCTCATGAAATCCTGCGTTCATGTAAGACACATTTAGTTAGGAGCATTCGATTCATTCGGATCATTGCGTCTTAATCATTCTCATGACATTTTGCACTAAGGTAGATGTCATCCATAATGCATTTAGTTAGGAGCATTAGATTCATTCCAATCATTGCATCCTAACCATTTTGCATAAGCATAAACAAAAATTGATTTTACAGAACAGGTCCCCTAGAGGACGTTGTCACAACATCGAAGACATTAAATCTTGCCTCCCTAAGTTTGCAGTGGAGCAGATTGAAGATAGAAAATCTGGCAATCCTGAAGTTGCAGGAATAGATTAAAGATAGCAAATCTGGCAATCCTGAAGTTGCAGGAGCAGATTGAAGATAGCAGATCTGGCAATCCTGAAGTTGTAGGAGCAGATCGAAGACATCAAATCTTGCCTTCCTGAGCGAAGTGGATCGAAGATAGCAAATCTGGCAATCCTGAAGTTGCAGGAGCAGATTGAAGATAGTAGATCGGGCAATCCTGAAGTTGCAGGGGCAGATTGAAGACATCAGATCTTGTCTCCCTGAGTTTGCAGTGGAGCAGATTGAAGATAGCATATCTGGCAATCCTGAAGTTGCAGGAGCAGATCGAAGCCATACAAGTCTTATTTCCCCGAAGTCCCAATGGAGTATGTGGAGGTTACAAATCCCTCCTCCCTGAGTGTATTGAGGATTAACCTTTATTTCCGAAAAGTTTCAGTAAGAGGATCGAAGTTACAAATCTCTTCTCTCTTCCTATCACCCTGAAGTCCCAGTGGAGTAGGTGGAGGTTACAAATCCCTTCTCCCTGAGGTTATTAAGGATCAAACTACATTTTCGAGAAGTTTCAGTAAGAATATCGAAGTTACAAATCTCTTCTCTCTGAATTCCTATCACCTCGAAGTCCCAGTGGAGTAGGTGGAGGTTACAAATCCCTTCTCCCTGAGGTTATTGAGGATCAAACTATACTTTCTTAAAGTTTCAGTAGAGAAGATCGAAGCTACAAATCTCTTCTCCCTGAAATTCTACTGGAGCAAGTTGAGACATCATTTCCCATACCTTGAAAGACGCGGTGAGGCTTCTTGCCAAGAGGTCAAGATCTTACAAGACCGGGCAAATTTGGCCCTCTTTAAAGTCTTTGCTCCATTCCCGTTACATGACAATGAGCAAAGAGGGGCAGCTGTAGGTGCCCAAATCTGCCCGGGCCCATTCATTAACCAAAAAATAAATTACAACAAAACACAAAAAAAAAAAATTCGAACGTCCATAGTCCAAATTACAAGTCCAAAATGTTACACATTAACAGGCCCAAATAGGTAGCCCAAATTTGACCCAAATTGAAAAGGGCCCAATATCTAAATTTTTTAGAAACCTTAGGGTTTCTGAAGTTTTCTTCAGCGCCGCAAGAGTCGAATCCGTACCCACACGCTCCTTCACGCCAGCGCACAGCCTCCGTACATGCCATGTCCACGCCTCCGTACCCGGCCTTGCACCTGCAAAAACAAGGGACAAGCAACGACAGCAAATAACAAACAACCAGCGCAGCAAAAACAAGGGAAACAATTGTATATTTGATTTTTTTTATTTTTCTATTTCGATTTCGGCCTTTAAAAGGACCGAAAGAAATCATTGTAAAAGGGGGAATCCATTTTTGTATTTACGAACGCATATATACAGAATACAAAAAGAAAAATCAGAGAAAAAAGGGTGATTTTCGATTTCCTTAAAATTTCAGATTTCATTCCATTTGGGTTTCGATTCATTTTTTTTTCTTCTTGCATGTGTAAGCAAAACAGGGGAGGAGAGTTTACCTTGAATCGGAGCCTCTCTTCTTCGTCGTGATCGAAGCAAAGGGGGACTTCGAGGCCGAGATTGGGTGCCTTTAGGCTTCACCGATCACCGTTCATGGTGATATTTTAGTGCCCGATCGGAAGGTTTTGGGAGTCGGCTGATAGGGGAAAGATTATGAGAGTTTTAAGTTTTCTTTTCTTTTCTCTTTCTGTTTTAAGTTACCAAATGACTAGGGATTAGGTTTTAAATTTTGGTTTTATTTAGATGCATGAAACGGCACCGTTTAGGGCCTGTTTCAGTGGCTCTAAAACGGTGTCGTATAGGCCTGACCGATTTGACCCGACCCGATATCCATGAAGATCCGCGCGGTTTGTGGTGAATGGTTAATTTGCGCATTTGGTCCCCCTGTTTTGCGTTGACATCGGATTGAGTCCTTTTTATTTATTTCGTTCTTTTAATTTTACCTTGAGGGTTTGTGTGCCTTTTCGATTTAATCCAGTCTGTGCGCTGCGTTTTGTTTTTTTAAATATTTACTAGTTTAGTCCTCCTTAATTTACGCGCATTGCATTTCAGTCCATTTTTCATTTTCTTTACTTTATTGTTTTAGCTCTCTGATTTTGTGCTGATTTTAATGCAGTCCTTTAATTATTTAGCTAATTATTTGTTTATTGATTCATTTAACTAGCCTTTTTAATTAATATTTAATATTTAATATTTTAATTTGTTTTAGATATTATTTATTTCTAGTTATATGTGTTATTTTCATTAATTATATATATATATATTTATATTTATATACATGTATATATAATTTATATTAAAATTATTTTTATATTATGTATATATCATTGATTTCACATTATTTTATGGTTTAAAGATTTATATAATATATTTTAAATACTTTTATATATCATTATTATATATATTATTTAAATTACACTATTTCTTAATGTATGTATATTCTTCATATTAATTTTTTTTTAATTTATGAATATTATTCATTTTGATGGATATTTTACCTTGTATATTATGTATTTTGATTTTCTTCTTATAATATTGATTTTAAAATTTATTTGCATATTATGATCTAATATATTTTTAATCCTTATTTTTATTGATATATACCATTTTATACACTATTTATTTTAATCTTCTTTTTCATAATATTTGTTAAAAAAAAAACTCATATACCTATAATTCGTCGTTTGTATAATATAATGTATTGCTATTGCATAAACTCTAAATTGCCCTTTTATGTTTTCATTATTGCCATGTATTGTATTTTATGCTCATAATTATATCTTCGGTTTTACCATTGTACTGATATTAAAATTCCCAACTTATTTATGGAAAATTGTTCATCCAAACAAACCGAATAAACATGTTTTGAGTCGTTTTCTTTTTACTTATTTATAAGATTTAAAACAAGGCAATATCTGATATTTGGAAATTCGAAGAAATCGTGCCCAATCGTGCTGGGTGTGGTTTTTTGTTTGTCCAAATAACCAAATACCCTTTCAAAATTTCAATACACGAGCTTGGAGAATTTTGGGGATGATCTTGAATTCGAGGACTCAGATTGTCGTATCCAATCGTGCTGGATGTGATACTCTATTCCTTCGGAACAAAGGAATCTCAATATCCAATCAAGTTATTCAAAATCATAGAAAAAAGGAACAGAATTTCAAAATCATTTCAAACTTTTCAACATTAGGACATCAATTAATCAATTTGGTACCAATTTTGGGCGTTGCGAGGGTGCTGATCCTTCCTCGCACGTAACCGACTCCCGAACCTGTTTTCTTCTGGAAATTCGTAGACCAAAATTTATTTTATAGGTGACCCGATCACACCTAAACAAAAAAGATTGGTGGCGACTCCATATTTTTCAAAGTCGATTCCCGTTTTTCAAAACAGCGATAAAAAAAATTGGTTTCGACAGTAGGTGACTGTTACCCAACCTATACTGATTCAATTAAGTAAATTAACTATCTAATTAGTTGACTAAACAAACCAATAAGAGTCAGATTAACGTTTGGTCCCTAAGCATCAATAATAGGCATTAATGTTCCCATCACTAAAAGTAAGCTAAAAAATTAATTTGAAAATTTTAAATAATTTTTAGAAAAATTATCTACTAAAATTATTTTCTTGAAAATTTAATTTAAAAAGTTTAAGTGATTTTTGAAAAATTTCAATAACCTTGGAACGATCTCAACGTATGGTATCCTGTCCACATGGACCTTGGGTAACTTTTTCATTAAGTAATATTTTAGCCCAAGTAGTCCAAATTAATAATATTAATGTAAATGATTATAACACTACTCACCAATTTTTTAAGCTTTGTGCAATTTTGTGATAATTTTTACTTTTTATTACTCTAAATTCAAGGTTAAGGATATACGATCATGCCTTTCTTAATTAGCCTTTATTACACATATCAAAGTCAGCAAGATATTCTCTTTTTTGTATTAATTGAAACTCTAAATAAACCTATAGAATCATTATTTTATTTTAGAAAAATTGCAAACAAATTTTGTATAGACTAAAAATATGAGTATTTCTAATATTATTGTATTTTGTTAAATATTAAAATTAAATTTATGATATTTTATAAAAATTATAATTTATAAAATTTGCAACCAGATTATCATCATGGATGTAAAATAATTACTTTTATAAATTATGTTTTACACATTGGACAAAAAAAAAAAACAGGTATCAAATTAAAAATAATGTCAAACTCTAGGTACCAACTAATATATTAAGACATTACAAAAAGGTATAATTTTAATTATATTAAATAGGTGTAATTTAAATATATTTTATATATTAACATTTTATGTAGATATTTTAAAATTAAACTATAATAATTATAATAAATTATGCAAAATGTGAGATAAATAGGCATATTAGATAAAAATACAATAGGATGGAATTAAAAATGACATGGTGTTCTAAATCAATCCATTTAAATAACATGATTTAATATTAAAATTAAAACAATTAAGTAATAAATTTGTTTTTAAATTTTAATTACTAAGATAAATTATTTAAATAATTTAATACCAAATCATTATAGATTATGAATACATCAATTTTTTTCTTAAATTGAATCACAATAACAAAATTAAAGTGCAATATTAAATAATTGATACATGACATAAACATAACATACCATAAATAATTACAAAGCAATACAAAAATTAAAATGAATACAACATGAGTAAAATGTATAAGTTAAAAAATATATGAATTATTTGTGCATAAATATATATATATCTAAAACAATAAATTTGTGCATAAATATTTATATATATATATCTAAAATAACATAAAATAAAAAAAAAATTATTTTTTTCTTAAACCCTAAACCCTAAACCTAAAATAAATCTATAATACAACAATGTATTCACTTTTTATATAGCACGTTTGAAATTTTCTCACCACCTTAATGCAATCAGAATGGAAAATTTTGCCTATAAATAACACCTTTCATGGTCCTAAGCTTCAAACGAATAATCAAAATTAGAAAATTACAATGTCTTGTTCAAGAATTGCCTCCTTTGTTTATCTTCTAACCCTTGCTTCTCTTCTCCAAACAGCTTTTGGACTCTTCCATTATTGTTCCGACACTGGAAGTTTCTCCGCTGGCGATCCTTATGAAGCCAACTTAAAGCAGCTCATTGAGTACCTCTCCGATCAAACTCCTCCATCAGGGTCGGGCTCCGTGCCATAGGTCGAAACCAAAACCGAGTATATGGGCTGGCACTTTGCAGAGGCGATGTGAGTAGCGAAGATTGTAAAACCTGCGTTGTTAGGGCAGGCAATGAAATACGTCAACTCTGCCCCTACAAGAAAGGCGCAATCAACTGGTATGATTATTGCCTTGTTAAGTATTCAAACATTGGATTCTTCGGCCAGATTGATAACCAAAACAAGTTCTACCTGTGGAACCCGAATAACGTATCCGAGGCATATAGTCGGCAGACCGAGGAATTGCTGAGTGTATTGGCTAATGAAGCTTCTGCAGATCCCAGATCACTTTACGCCAGTGGAGAGATTCAGGTGTACGGGTCAGCGAAAATTTATGGGTTGACTCAGTGCACCAGGGACCTTTCAAGCTCTGACTGTAAGAAGTGCCTTGACGGCATAATCGACGAGCTTCCCAAATGCTGTAATCGGTTAGCAGGAGGTAGAGTTATTAGTGGCAGCTGTAACTTCAGATATGAAAGTTTCCCTTTCGTTAAGGCTTAAACCTTTGAGGACAAAAACTAGAAAAACTACACCATGAATAAATAAACTACACAAATAATTATTAGCACCGGAATAATACAAATAAAGTTGGTATGATTTCCACTCTCAGTGTTAGATTTATTATTATTTAAAGTTTAAAATATACTTTTAATTTTATTTTTCAGAAATTTATAACTTTTACTATTTGGATTTAAAAATTTAAGTTGAATTATTATCATTATTAAAAATTTTCTATTAAATTTATCAGTGTGGCATTTTAAAATTAAAAAAAACAATCACTTGGTAGTTATATGTAACAATAAAAATAACATTAAAAATGTTTATATAATTTTTTTCTTAAGAATATTCATTCGAATTTGGCGTGATAAAATAATTTTTTTGTTGTTGGAATAGTCTAAGAAAAATTAACATCAGTATTTTAAATGAAATAGTTAACAATATTAAATATTTAGACTAACTAATGACATTGTAAAAGTTGAAGGATAAAATTATGTCAAAAATAAGGTATAGTAAAGGGCTAAAATTGAAATTTTATCATTGTCTTATAATATAAAAAAAAATGGAGCAAGGCAAACCTAAAAGAAATAAAATGATATGTAGACCATTAGGGCAACAAATCATGTATAATCACGTAATTTTTTACTCAAAAAATTAATAATATTAACTATTTGGACTAATTAATAACATTATAAAACTATAGAGACCAAATTACATTAGAAATTAAAGTGTGGCAGTTAAATCTCAAATTTATGCATGATAGAGGGGTCAAAACTAAAATTTAACCATTTTTTTAGAACTGAAAAAAAAGGTAAGCACCGACGTAAACCTAAAAGGAATGGATGGAAAGCCACATGCATGTTTGTCTTTAATACTTTTAAGGTATTCAAATTATATATAATATAACCACGTAATGTTTTAACTAAAAAGTTATGTATTAACTATTTGAACTAATTAATATAATTATAAAAGTATGGGATCAAATTATATTAAAAGTTAAAGTTTATAGATTAAATCTCAATTTTAAGCAATTAGAAAGCTCAAAGTGAAATTTAACCATTTGTGTAAAATGAAAAAATTAAAAGAAAGGGAACATAGTGAGAGAGCCACGCGTCAACAAAAAAATTGCATCATACAACCAATAGCGACCAATCACCAAGCCAGAAACAACCACAGTAGAACCAACTTGGATTCAAGGATGATCACCTACGAATGAAAATATCAATGAAACAAAACATTGCCCGAATCCTTCATAAACAATCAACCAAATAACCACTCGTTAGCAACATCTACTGTCAAACAAAATTTTGGGTTTGGATGAGCGGTGGAGTGCGATGCGTTGCGTTTAATTTACTTTTTGTCTCATGTTATAGTATTACTACAATATCTAATCTTACATCCACCATTATTTTTAGACTTACCGCAAGTAAACGTACTACCCATCTAAATCTACTTTAAAAGTCCTTCAAAGCATTAACACTGTCAAATAAAATGTTGATTATTGCTAATTGATTCACCATCACCCTTTAGTCATTGGAGCCAACTACACCTACACATAACCAAGAAATTGCAACTTTGTTATAGACAGGTCCGGTTCTGGTGATTGTTTGAGAGTGCAGTCGTCTAGGGCCCAGGGTTGGAAAGGACCCAAAAAAAATATTTTTTCGGTTTTTAATGGGATAAAAAATTTTCAGATTAAAATAAATTAATTAAATGTCTAGGCTTTCAATTTTTACCATAAATGCTTTATTTTCTAGGGCTTTAAACTTTTTTCAGCTTTTATTATATTATATTTTATAATTTTTTTTAAAAGAGCCCAATTTATTGTTTCGCTTAGGATCCTAAAAATATTAAGAACGAATCTAATTATAGAGATAAAAACAATAAGTAACATATTCGAAATTTAGGAACGAGAATACCACAAAAGCATTCCTTCAATGAAACACCTTGGCACTTAAATCACATAAAACACTATGCTCAATCCATGAAAGGATTTTTCCATATATGATTGCACCAACCATCCTCGTAAAGGAAAAAAGCACAATCTTTGCCTTGCCTTAAGCAAAAATAGAACGAGCTTAATAGTAACTAGACAAAATTCAAAAACACAAAATCATCACAATGAACATATTTGAACTCCAAAAAAACATAATAATAATTCTAAAAAGCAAGAATAGTTGGGTCCTTGAAAATTTGTCCAAATACCATAGTCCTTGATCCAGTCCCCAATAAATCAAAACATCTATTCATTTTAAGACTATTGTAGGTATTGCAATATCTCTAACGAGAGGAGACAGAAAATGACTGTAGGGGTAGTCCTTATCTAACATGTCCCACAACCAAAATTAGACGATCGGGGGTAATTTGTTCATTATTTTTAGGTTTGTAATCTATTAAAGAAAAGGTCAAATTTAGCTAAACCACAAAAAGCTTATAACACCCCTCACCCGTATTCAACGCCAGAATAGGGTTTCGGAGCATTACTGGACTTATAACACAATTACACATACATTTACTCATACATTTCCAAATTTCATTCAAATATCAATCAACACAATCATATCATCCCTAATACGAGCCTACGAGGCCTTAAACATGCTTTATGAGTGGTTCGAGACTAAACCGATAACTTTTGAAACTTTTTGAACACTTAGAAAATTTTCTTAAAAACAGGGGACACACGTCCGTGTGGCCCGGCCGTGTGTCTCACACGGCCAAAGACACGCCCGTGTGGACATTTGAAATGAGAGCACATGGCCGTGTCCCAGCCCGTGTCCGACCCCGTGTAACTCTCTGACTTGGGTCACACGGCTAACACACACGCCTGTGTGGCTAGCCCGTATGCCCTAAAAATGGCCATACATGCCCGTGTACTAGGCCGTGCCAAACCTGTAGGGTATACTGACTTATGCCACACGGCCAAGTCACACGCCCGTGTGTGAGGCCGTGTGGAGCATACTGACTTGTTTTTATTTTCAACACCAAGGGACACACGACCGTGTGTCACACATAGCTGAGACACACGCCCGTGTCTCTGCCCGTGTGGACAAAAATAGGCTATTTACCAAGCCAATTTGCCACCCAAACTTGTGCACACCTACGTCAACCCAAATGGCACTAAAACATAGCATAATATGACATTATAACCAACCAATTCAAGCTTAATTCATGCATAATCTATACCACTTTTCTCAATACACACAAGTCACAAAATATACCATACCATTTAGACCAAAATCACATATACAATTCAATTCCTTATACATTTCCAAATATGCATCATTTAGCCTAATTTCACAAGCAAACCAATAACCACAATTCAATCATTTGATATACATAATACCTATTATCATAAAGCATGACACAACCATCATCCAACACATTTCACAAAACATAGACGCATATATATATACACACATGCATGATTCAAACATACCAAAATAACCCAAATTAAGCCATCACTCATGGCTATATATATACAAACCAAAACATATACATTTACAAGCCAATTCAAATGGCTAAATTCATTACTAACACATAACCAAAATGACCAAAGTCCCTATACATTCCATATACTAAAATACCAAAGTTCAAAAGTACCAAGTGATAGTAAGATAGTGTGACGTAGTCTCCGACGATCCCCGAATCCGAGCTAGCTTGATTTCACTATAAAAATATGGAAAATTAAACAAAGTAAGCTATAAAGCTTAGTAAGCTCGTATGAAATAAACTCAATCTTAACACAATTATACAAATCATTAATTTGAACATAACAACATGTAATTCATTTAACTAACAAACCTTTCACATTTTCTATCATAATCTTATGTATGAACTTCATAACTTCTTCGATTTAAGCTTATACGGTTCATGTACATACCTGTACCATCTCGTATCAATCTCTTACACAACCACGTCTTTCATTTACCCGTTGAACCATTCAGAATACTATCGGATACATGGGAAACTCACACCCGAAGTGCCACATATATAGCCGAAGCTATCTCAATCACATATCACATATATGCTCACTCTCGAGCTATCAACGCCCGCCACACACAAGCTATGGGTCAAGACGTAGCTACACCTGTGCTGCTTCACACAAGTCGTCAAGTAAGCGCAAACACATGCCGCTATACTCAGCCACCGGTAGGGGCGTGACAGACCAAAGACCCGGATCACATAATCACAATAATCCCTAATGACATGTCACTAGTATCCAAATCTATTCCTAAGGTTCAACCGAGATTTCCAATGCCGAATCATCGTTGAATCATTGTCAAACATGTCCGATGACTCGTTTTCACAGTTTATGCAATATCAAAGCATTTAAAATAGATTTATAATGAAACTTATTACATACGAACTTACCTCGGATGTAAAAACAGCTAAATTGATCGATTAGTCGAGAACTTTGTCTTTCCCTCGATCTAAATCTGAGTTTCACTTCTCTTGATCTAAATGTAATAAAAATTAACTTATTTAATTATCTTTCTATTCAATTTAGTCCAAAATACGCTTTAAAAAACATTTACACTTTTGCCCCTATAATTTCACAACTTTTACAATTTAGTCCTTATTTCATTAAAACACAAATTAATGCAATTCAACCACAACCCATGCTAGCCGAATTACAAATAGGTCCCTAGCAGCCCATATTTTTCATTTATTTCACATTTTAACCTCAAACTTTCCACATTTCATAATTTAATCCCTAATTTGCATTTTCACTAAAAATCACTTAACAGAACTTGTATAACTATCATCAAACATTCAAAATCTATCATCAAACATAAAAATACATGCTTATTCATCAATCAAAACTTTCTAAATCTTTAACAATTTTGCAAATTAGTCCCTGGGCTAGCTAGATCTAGTTGCAACGATCACAAAAACATAAAAATCATTAAAAACGGAATAAAAATAATACGTAATTGAGTAAGAATAGTATAGCTGAATGAACCCTAAAAAATTTTGGCCTTTCTTCTCTTCAATTCACAGCAATGAAGAAGATGGACACAAATTTTGATTTTGTTTTATTTATTTTAGGTTTATTATACTAATTACTATTTTAACCTTAATGATAATTCATTAATATCATCTAAATGATGTCCACCTATGTCCACTTATATTTCAAATGGTCTATTTATAACATAGGGACCTCCAATTTAATATTCCATAGCTATTTAATACCTTTAACTGTTAGAACATCACTTTTGCACTTTACACGATTTAGTCCTTTTTATCAAATTGTCCAATCAAACGATAAGATTTCTTAACGAAATTTTCACACAAACATATTATCATGCTGTAGACATTAAAAAAATAATAAAATAATTATTTTGACTTCAGATTTGTGGTTCCGAAACCACTGTTCCGATTTGACTAAAAACGGGCTGTTACAAAGCTAATGTATACTCAACACATTTTCATGTTTTTCAATTTTTCTCTTCATCTTTTAGGGTTTTAGTCTTCTGCTCCATAATTATAGCGTTTAGTTTATGTTTTCATCCAGTTTTTCTTAGTTTCAAGAGTAGTTAGTTATGTTAGTTATCACTGTAGCTAGTGTTTATTTGCTTATTTAGTACCTTAAATTCTTTTTATTTTCAATTTAATCCTTAGTTTCAATATAACTCAATTTCCTTTTAGTTTCATCATTAAAAATATGATTTTAAGTTTTTTTTTTTTTTTTTTTTTTACATTTCCTTTGCTGCCATTTTCATTACTTTCAAGCTTTTCTCATTTTTATTGTGTTTAGCTTGGATGCAAATTTTATTTGATTATTGTGTTTTTTTTTTGCTTAAGTATGATTATGGGTAACTAAATCTGAAGTGGAGGTTGGTGGAAATGTTAGCTAGTTAACTTTTGTTTTAGGAACTAAATTGCAAAAAAAATAGACTAAATCGAATAGATTTTAAAACTTAGGATTGACGCCTCTAAGAAAAAAATTAAGATAAGTGAGATCGAGAGGAGATCTTATCGGGCACCAATTTGATAGTCCCGGGTTAGTTGGGTGAGGTCGAGAGATAAACGAGACTAATTCGTCTAACTTAGTAAAATTGAGGCCGAGAGGTAAAATTGAGTCATTTTAGGAGTTTAAGCCAGTCAGTTCCCTCATTCAAGGGTTAACTAGCTACATGGAAGTCAATCAACCACTGCTTTTTATAAATCGGTTAAGTTCATAGTTTTGCTTATTTTACGATTTAGTCCTCTTTAGCGATTAGTTAGTATATTAACATAATTAACCTCATTTATGGCCTTCCGTACTATAATGCTTAGTGAGTAGTTGGCTAGACTTCCTTAATTACATGTCCATAGTTTAGAAATCGCTTAATTGTCGACTCCTGTGGGTTCGATCCTTGGAATTACTCTGGTGTTCCATTGAACATTATAAATATTACAACTAACCTGTCACACTTACAGATACTGCTTTATTATTTAATTGTGTTAGTGTTGATTCTGCACCTTGATGTTTGCACGTCTGCGACGCGAGCAGTCACCTTGCCACCATCTTCAACCAAAAGGGCCAAGGACTTTAGAGGTTATTTTTCCACTCTTTCATAGTCTTTAAGGAGGGAAGGACATAGGCATGATAGTCAGTGACCTCAGACTACCTCAATTGCTAGTACAGAGGGCATGAGAGATGTATCTACGCCTATTTGTGAACGTCATAGAAGGAGGCATCCAGGTGATTGCTAGAAATTAACGGGAGCCTGCTTTAAATAAAGTAGTAATCTGAATATAATCATAGTCCAAATATATATAATCTAAATATATAATCCATAGTCCAAACATAATCCGAACATTAAAAAAATATTTAGCCCAAACTAAGTAGTAATCAACCAAACATAGTCAAAATGAAGCCAAAACATAGTCCTACACATATTCCTATAAAGCATCACCTGTATAAAATTGAAAACAAAAACTGTAATTAAATTAATAGTAACTCAATAGTAAAATCAATATAAAATAATAAAGTAAGGACATAATTCATCATAATCATTTCAGTAAATTGATAACGATAAACAAGTGATCGATTTCTCGAACGTGATAATTTTGGATCACTACCAACATTAGATACCAAAAAAGTAGTATGAAAATGAATACCTTAGCATAGGAATGCTTTCTCGTGAAATGGAGATAGCTAGCTTACTTAGAAATGTCAAATTTGTGTATGTTTGCAGAGAAGTTAGTACCAGTAAAAGTTCCTTTGTCATAGCATAAGTGTATTGTTGATGGCTGTAGGGATGTACTGGTTTCTTCATTGGACACCATCTCCTACAGGTTTCCTTAAGTTTAATGTCAATGGAGCTACTCGAGGATGCCTAGGATCAGCAGGTTGTGGAGGAGTTTTTCGAGAAAACAAGGGTGTGGTTATTGATTTGTTTTCTAACTTTGGTTCTACTCTCCCACTTATTACCGAACTTGTTGCCATTAACTTGGCCACTTGCTTTTTTGATCAATCGGCAAGAAGATGATCGACCAGTCTACATCTACACAATAACCACACCTAATTTGATGCAAACACACACACCAGTCTATATCTATATATATAAAATGTAATTCCTTGTCCATTACACTCCTCTTGCATGATAGTTTTATGAATAAGTGCGTTTCAGCTTACCCCATTATTTACAGCATTATCTTAGTCTCACCAGCCCACCTCTGACAATATTAATTCATCAGTAAAAATCTGAATGGAAAATTTTGCCTATAAATAACACCTTTCAAGCTTCCAAGCTTCAAACAAATTACAATGTCTTCTTCAAGAATTGCCTCCTCTGTTTATCTTCTAACCCTTGCTTCCCTTCTCCAAACAGCTTTTGGAGCTGAGCCTCTTTTCCATACTTGTTCAAACACTGGAAATTTCTCCGCCGGCAGTCCTTATGAAGCCAACTTAAAGCAGCTCACTGAGTACCTCTCTAATCAAGCTCCTCCATCGTGGTTCGGGCTCCGTTCCATAGGTCAAAACCCAAACCAAGCATATGGGCTCGCACTTTGCAGAGGCGATGTGAGGAGCGCGGATTGTAAAACCTGCGTTGTTGAAGCAGGTAACGAAATACGTAAACGCTGCCCTTACAACAAAGGTGCAATCATCTGGTATGATTATTGTCTTCTCAAGTATTCAAACATGGAATTCTTCGGCAAGATTGATAACCAAATCGCGATCTACTTGTGGAACCCGAATAGCGTACCCGAGTCATATGGTCGACAGGCCAAGGAACTGCTGAGTGCATTGGCTACCGAAGCTTCTGTATATCCTAAATCATTTTACGCCAGTGGAGAGATGGAGGTGTACGGGGCAGTGAAAATCTATGGGTTGACTCAGTGCACCCAGGACCTTTCAAGCTCTGACTGTAAGAAGTGTCTTGACGGTATAATCGAGCAGCTCCCCAGATGCTGTGATAAGAAAGAAGGTGGAAGAGTGATTGGTCCCAGCTGCAACTTCAGATTTGAAAGATACCGTTTTGTTAATACTTAAACCTTTTAGGGCAGAAAATAAAGAAGTAGACCACAAAAATATCAACTTCATATAACATATATATACACTTTGCATTATAATATAAATAAAGTTTCAAGTGAATCGTAGTCAACAAAATATTTATATATAAAGTGAATGGTGGCCTATTATCCTTTAAAATTAAAATGTTTTTTTTTTTAATTTTTTTTTCATTCTTTTTAAATATTTAAAACAAATAAAGTTAAGTCTTAAACACATAAAAGTGTTTACGGAGTCAACATACAACTAGTAAATTTTTTTTTTACAAAAATAAAAATCACTTAAGTGTATATTACTTTCATGAAAATGCAATATCTTATAATTTTAAGCACAAGATTCACAATAATCACTCTATCAACAACAATTTCTAAATAAAAATGTTAAATTTCTAATTAATATTCAAGAAATTCAAGATTATAAATACAACCAATCCTAATTTCTTCAAGGATTTTTTTTAATCAACCTTTAAAAATTATTACCCAATCACGATATTAGAAATCTTATACAAAATCAATGTCCTAAAATCATTTAATAAATAAAACACTAAATGTGCATAAAAATCCTAATCGATCACATAAAAAAGTAACAATCTTAATTTTCTAGAAATTAATCAATGAAGCTGGAAAAGAAAAAAAAGAAGATTATCACTAAATCAGGAAGACTTACTTGAAAGTGCCAAAAGATTGAACATTTATCTCGTAAAAATTCTGGAGAGAATGTGAGAAAATAAGAGAAAAATGATGAGTGTTGAAAGAATATAAATGACTTTTGAGTTTAGTTGGGTTGAGAGAAATTCATTTATATTTATATAAAATAATTTGCTTTATAAAATAATTTTTTTTGAAAAAATTTAGCAGACCTTTCCAAAATTTTATAAAATCAATTTTTTATGAGATTATTTTCAAATACCTTGCAGATCAATGTACTAAATATATAATTAATTTTTTTTTTTAAGTTTTTTATGTGGGTCAATTGACTCCACAGTGATATGTGTGGCTCTGTCACTGTGGTGCTCTATCAAGACTAACTATTTTTTTTCTAATTTTTTTTTAATAATCATAGTTGTGTTAGTCCATTTAAAATAATCTTGTTGGGTTAGGATGGTATTTAAGTAAAGTTCTCTCAACAATTTCAATTTTAAGATTCGAATTTGGTCGAAATGTTTGGAAAAAAAAACCCACTCATACTTCTTTCAACAATCCCAACTTCTAGATTCGAACTTGATTTCAATTTCCCAAATCCTATAACTATATATATATATATATCTAATGGAGATGACATTGCGTGACTAAATTAACTCAAACCCACAATTTTTAATGTCTTTGACAACAATGTTGCTAGTTAAACTGGGATTTTCCTACGTGTTCTAGATGGTGACATTTAAGGCAGTTATACATATAAATTTATAATGTATTGTAATGGCAGGAGAAGTCTACAAATAACAATAATAATAGTGAAGGAGTAATAGGGGAAAAAACCAGTTAGGTTTGCATGAGAAGGAGAGGCACTCAGAAACAACAGCGGATCTCATGTTAACACACATGTAGAGATTCAAAATCTTATGTTTTCACTTTCCACATGCTTTTTGTTATGAACAGAAATCAGGAAGCAAAAATGGCAGAGAAAGAAGGAAGGAAGAGAGAAATTCCAGAGAGGGAGGAAGAGTTTGAGAAGAAGGAAGAAGAATAAACAGAAGAGAGAGAAATAGAGAGAAAATAATTTCTCAACAATTTTCATTAACAAAAAACAATGACCTTAGCCAAAAACAAAACATCATATATAAGAGAAGATAACAACAAAAGGAAAATAAAAAGTAAAAGAAAATAGTTGGATGAAATGCCCCGTATCATCGACTCTTCTGCGCACCATATCACTAAAGCAAAACGTATGGTTTTGCTTGGTATTCATTTTGGCTCGTATCAAATAGCTCCACCTCAAAATGATCATTGTTCTCAAGGATCAAACTGAGGAAATGTGCCTGAATTTCAATAGGATAGCATCCATCAGCATAAAGTTCATGACAGTAACATCAAACTTGAATTCAATGGGACATAGATCATCAAAAAGTTCTAGCCCAACACTATCTATTGTGTCATTAGGATCAATAACCTTATTCACTTTGGTAATCATGGTAGTAAATTTCACATCGTTATAAATTCGGTTTCCACGTGCCTCGCCTACAACTGGATAATATAAAAGGAATTGTTTTGGCCTTTGAGAGTTAACCCATATCACATCCCTATCATCAGCAAGAAAGACAAATTCATCATTGTTAAGCAAGCAAAAATATGATATAGCCATTTTTGTAGTAACTCGCATGACTTCATTAAACCTAAAGCCAAACTCCATGTCTAATGAAAATCCACACATTTTCTCCGAATTTGGATAACCATTACGAAACTCGTGAAGTGCAAGTAAAATGGGGAGAGGAAGAATAGGACCCACAAGTGAATCATCAGGCTGCATTTTATGTGACCACTTAGTGCTGTGGCATGAAGGCTCCCCTAATAGGAATGGAGGCAATTGAGGAAGGTCTGGAACAATTGAAAATTCCAGAGGCATGGTCATGTCATCGAAGGGCACATCAAGTAGCTCAGGATGGCTAGAGAAAACTAGTAGTAAAAGCACCAAAGGAAAGGTTGCCCACATTTGCCTAGAAGCAGCTTCGCATATACTTGTTGGCAAGCTAATGTTATTGAAGACAAAAGAAAGTGCACGAGATGACCTAAATTGACCAAATCTGCATACCGTCAACTTCTTATACGAAATTTCATGAAAGTCTAAGTTAAAAGATTCCTTCTGCTAAAAATCCTTATGGGACTTCTGCATCTTGGAACCTAGGCCTTCCGCAAGATTGCCATTCAAATAACCATAAAGATAGTTAAGGTTCACATACTTAAACCTTTTAGGAATTTCATATCCATCGTCACTCAAGAAGTATAGTAAGCTATCCTCAAAATTGAACAATGGTTCTCTATGAGCTATATCAAAATTCAACGCCAAATCCCATGAGGCACAATATCGTTGAGCTTCAATCTTCCCTGAAGACATTAGCCTAATCAAAATAAACCTACCAAATTCATTTAGCTCGCACACCAACTTTGAGAGATCTCTCATCAAAAAGGGTTTGCAAAGTATTGAAATTCCCGTAGCAACATATCCTTCATTGGCTGAAAAAGGCCCATAACAGAACAACTTAAACTCACCATTCCAAAATGATCCCAACATTATGTAAAAATCTAATTTTAGTTGCCTATTGATATGTATCATTCCTAGATTGTGACCTTAATTTTAATAACCTAATCACATCAATGAAGCATGGATTATCTAGATCATGAGCCCAACACAACAATGGCACCATTGGCATACGCACATCACAAAGAAGTAATAAACCTTTGGAAGCCAAAACACACTGAAACCCATCAGCTCCTGCTTTAGAAAACGATAGGAACGGATCCTCATCAACTACAACATAAGAGCTCAACATCTCAATCTTACATAAACAAATTACATTGCATTCATCATGTATAAAATCAAGTAATAAAGTAACATATGATTGGGCAACAATTAAAACCCTAGGATGCAAATTGAACTCAATACCCAACCATTTATAATTCTTTGCACCATTTAAATCATCCCATAAAACTCTAAGTTCACTCCCTTTAACATAGCCATTGATTTTCTGACAATTAACATAAGAAACTAAATCAAACAAGAACAGTGCACCATTTTCTAACAAAACCACACTTTTTTCAGGTATGAGTCTACTGCAACAAGCACAGAAAATTGAGGAACTCTTGAATAGCTCACTGCCTAAGTAATCCAAAGTAAGGTTTTGCAAGGGTTATCAAATTTAATCGAATACCAATGAACAGAATATCGAGTAGAAGCCATTAAATTCTCAACAACAGAATCACATGAAATCCTGTCGAAATCATTAACTGGATCGTTTGCTACTGGCACTCTACTGAAGAAGTATTCATTTGGAGGAACCTTACCCATCACTGCACACCTATCATTTGTCCCAGTTATGGCTTGCCTCACTCGTGTCCCTGATATTTTTGTGTAGTTGAAATAGTTGAAATACTATTATTAGGTTCACCTTGTTCCTGTATCGGTGAAACTTTGAACATCAGATCCGATTGAAGCGCTTGAATTTTGACTTGTGTAGACAGACCTTCTACCTTCACAGCTGATGCATGAGAGAGAGCAACAATCGTGCAGACTTGATAGAGTTTATTCTTAAGGATCGCGTGGTACTCATCTGTGTCACTCGGTATCGTCGATTTCGAATAGGATGGTGGAGAACTACGATTATTATGCTTTTTTAGCTCCACCGCACCACCATCCGCATCACCATCTTCAGATTTAGAAATCGGCATTTGAGGCACAATTAAATACGTAGCAATCACATTCTCGCTCGCACATGACCCCTGGATCGCCGTACCAACATCATAAAACTGTATATCAAGTTGGAAACAATCATCATAAATATTACGGCCCTACAAAGAAATTCTAGCTAAGATAGCATTCAAGCATCCTTCAAATTGGATCAAGGCTTGAAAGCCAGTTGACGTTTGAAATGTGACGATTTTCTCCACAGATTCATCAGGTGAGAAAACTTGGTGGAGTGCTTCCACGGTAATAAGATAAATCATATGATGGGTTGTGATCAAAAGGGTTTGATTCGACTCATCATCAGCCATGGAGGATCGACTGAAGCTCTGATACCTTTGTTACGAACAAAAATCAGGAAGCAAAAATGGCAGAAAAAGAAGGAAGGTAGAAAGAAATTCTAGAGAGGGGGGAAGAGTTTGAGAAGAAGGAAGAAGAATAAACAGAACACAGAGAGAGAGAGAGAGAGAGAGAGAGATTAATTCCTCAACAATTTTCATTAACAAAAAACAATGACTTCAGCCAAAAATAGAACATCATATATAAGAGAAGATAACAAAAAAGAAAAAGAAAATAAAAAGTAAAAATAATAGTAAGATGAAATGCCCCATATCATCGAGACTTCTGCACACCGTATAGCTAAAGCAAAACACATCGTTTTGCTTGGTATTCATTTTGGCTTGTATCACTTTTCAACATGAGTATGCGAAAATGTCGTTGGTGGAGGCTACCAGAAGAAATAAACACTCGCATCGGTCATAATATAAAAGTACCAAATTCAGATTTGCCCAAATCAACAATTGCATTGCTAGGAAGGCAACCGGATCTTTGGTGTCTAAAATTAAGGCTGCCATTGAATCTGATATTGAATTCATGTAATATATCACAAATTAAATTTAAGTTTTTTTTTTAAAAAAAAAATTGAAGTCTTCTTCTCTTTCTAATTTCTTTCTCTTTTGTTTTTGGAAGATTGTTGCAAATGGTTTAGAAATTGATATTGAAGAGACTTGGATTGTGTTTAAAAAATATTGTAGAAAATGATAGGTTTTTTATTCAATAAAATCTCTCTTTTATTTGAGGTTGATGTCCACTAAACTAACTAATAAATTGACTAAGACGGTTGTACCTATCAATTAATAGTAAAGCTTTGGTAAGTATATATATCATTCCTTTCAAGACTACAATTACTAGTAATTATAAACTTTCTATTATTTAACCTAATAATTCAAATGATTGATTAAAAATAAAATAAACTATCTAAATTAACTAATGAATGCACCAAAGAATAAAACACAAAAACAATCAAGTATCAACCAAGTGACAAAACAATACCTAGGTAAGGATCCATCTAAATTTCATCTATAATTCTCAATCTAATTTATGCAATTTCTTTTCTTAGCTCTTTGATCCGTACAAATCCTAATTTATGCTAATATCTCTTTCGAGTATAAGAGCAACTAACTCTAGGTTGATTAATTGAAATTTATTTATAATTAAAACATCTATTATTGCATTAATTCGCTCTGTTGATCCCCCTATTAGATTTGAGTCTAATTCAGTAGATTTATGTCATCCTATTTTTGGAATTGCATGCAACTCCATTCAATTATGTAAGATCTAATCACAAAAAGGATCTATTCAACCTCAACTTATGCACATCAAACATGAATTAATGTTCTAGAATTATCAACCCAAGAATAATTAAGTATTCATAATTGAAAACAAAGAAACTAAGGTTTTATTGCATAAAAATAGAAATCAAACAATAGAATTCATCCTAGGGTTCATCTCCCCTAAGTATTAAGAGAATTATTTCATAATTGCAAGTATAAACACAAAAAATACAATATAACCACTAAAATAAAAGAAATCTATGATAACTCCCTTGGAAATCAGCTTGGACTCTTGAATCTTGATAGAGAACTGTTTGGAAATCGACTTCAATGGGGTTCTTTGGGTAATTTCCATGCTATCTCTTGACGGTTGCTTATTATCTCATTTATTTCCTTATTTATGTATTTTTAAAGTGCCAAAAACCTAAAAATTGTAACTTTCAGCTGTTAGCGCACATGGTTCCTGTAACACCCCTAACCCGAGTTTGTGGCCGGAACATGGTTACGGAGCATTACTGGAGTTTACCGAACAAATAGACAGAAATTTCAAACATTTCACATCACATAATATACATGTCAGAAACCAATCAAAATTAAACATATTGTCCCTTATACGAGCCATCGAGGCTCAAAATACACATTAGAAACAAATCGGGACTAAATCAGAAACTCAGAAAAATTTTCGAAAACATTTAATATTTTCAACACTACAGGGGTCACATGGCCGTGTGACCAGGCCGTGTGACTCACACGGTCAAGAGACACGCCCGTGTCTAAGGCCGTCTAACTCACTGACTTGCATTCTTTTTAAAAGATACAGGGGACACACAGCCATGCCACCTAGCCGTGTGTGACACACGGCTGAGACACACGCCCGTGTCTCTGCCCGTGTGGACGAAAATAGGCTATTTTATAAGCCATTTTTCTCACCCAACAAGGCATGTACCTTCAGTTAACATTGTGCATATCAACAAGCCAAAATTAGGCACTAAAAAAAACCAAAATGTGCCAAAAACATAAGCCAAATAAATGGTTAATCTCCACAAAATACATATAGGCCAACATTTAGCCAAAATAACCTATACATGCCATTATAACCAAAATCAAAACATCTAAAAGTACCGATAAAGCCGATAGATAGTGTGATAAAAATCCGACAAGCTTCCAACCCAATCGAGCTTCCGATAATCTGAAAAGTAAAGAAAAACAAATACGTAAGCAATGAATGCTTAGTAAGCTCGTATAAAATTTAATCATATAAATTCATTTCAAATATGAAATTTATACATATCAAGAATAATCCAATATCGATACTGCAAGATTCATGAAGCTATATTCAACAACTCACAAGGTGAATAAATGCATAGCATCACTTATACATATCATTCCTAGCATAGAAGGATTTTAAATAACTTTAAACCTTTCCACTCTTTCATGAGCTCAAGCATATTTTCATTTGAACACTTACCATTTCAATACAACTTATAATTAATCATATTATCATTCAACCAACAGCTTGGCATTTGCCTAAGCATCAAACAACAACACTTGTTAGCATACTTGAACATATTTCATATAAATTCAACATCGATAACCTTATTATCTCAACATGTCACACTTGAGTTTATTACTTGTCTCAACTTCCATAATTTCCATGTATCAACATTTCAAAGATATTCGTATATGTTCATGTCATGATACATATCATTCTCTTACCATTTCTTCATATACATATATCATCCATTTCAATATATCAATATATCAATATATCATGTGCCATCATTTTCATGTATTTCATGTATATACTTGTATTAGTCCGTATCAAACTTATATTGTCTCGTAACAGAACATTGCCCATTAAACCATTTAGAATATCGTTGGTGTAACATCCCTTACCCGGGTTCTACGCCGGAACCGGGCTCGAGACGTTACCATACTAAAACCTCACGGTCGCCACTTAGGCTAATCGTGACTACTCTCTTTAGTCACCTCAATCACCCCATTCTCGACTTACAAGGCCTCACTTATACACACGAGGGCTCTCGAGACTAATCCGGAACTTTTACGATTCTTAAAATTTTTCTCTTCAAATACAAGGCTCACACGCCCGTGTAGAACGAGACACGCCCGTGTGTAGACACACACGCCCATGTTCAACAACCGTGCTTAAAAACCCAAGCACTCTGCCAAATGCCCCACGGTTAAGGCACACGCCCATGCGGTTTGGGAACACGCCCATGTACTCTGTTACATGTCCGTGCCTTCAACCCGTAGTCGACACTGACTAATCACACACGGTCTTGACACGCCCATGGGCCTAAACTGTGTGCTATACCTTGATATACTGACTTACTCAACACGGCCTAGGCACACGGCCATGTGCTGGCCGTGCGTATCACACGACTTGAACAAACGGCCGTGTGATCAGCCCGTGGTCTATTCTAACTTAAGGTACTAAGGTGTAGGGTGCACACGGCCTAGACACACGCCCGTGTGTGTATCTGTATGGGCACTTAGAAGCTATCTTACCAAGCTTTTTACTACTCTTGTTTGCATACATTCCTGCATTGATCACCACATGATCATATAAAACAACACATCAAGCATTTTCAATAAGTCGCTCAGACTACTAATATCTCTGGTTACGCACTTAGCCCACCATTGAATCTCTTACAGGTGGTATCGCACACACCCAAAGAATCATTTACCTAAGGTGATTTCGCACTTAGCTCACCAATCATTTATATCTATGGTGATTTCGCACTTAGCTCACTCAAATATTTATAAGTGATGGTATCGCACATAGCCCATCAATTAATAATCAATCGTGGTAAACACACACACCCACCAATAAATAATACATTGATGGTATCGCACACACCCCATCACCACCATCAATAAGGTGATATCGCATATAGCTCACCGTTATTTACATTCATGGATAATAATCCACAAGTATATCTATATTTCAAATGTTCATTCGAGAACATTCTCACATGTTTCTATTCTTACTTAACTTTCTACGATACTCGTTCTCATTCACACAGTGCATCAACTACACAAACACCACTAGGGGTTCATCATATAATGAATTCATCTCAATTCAGTTCTACACATACTTGTGCTACTCATGGTACAACCACATACATTGAATCATGCAAATTGTTAAATAACTCTCTTGAGTCTCATGCACATAGTTCTCATCGTCATCATACCCCAATTGGGTCTTACATACATTAACGTATCGATGCCATATCCCTGACATGGTCTTTTACTAATTCTTACCCCGAGGCCATATTCCAATATGGTCTTACTCGAGACTTTAACCATCGTCCTATCATGCTATACACCTTTCCCATTACTCTAAATTCAATTCCATTCACATCTCATCAAGAGACATTTCATACATTCATATAATAATATACATTCCATACAATATTGGAATGCTAAATAAGCTCATACATAATTGCAACATTCGCACATGAACTTACCTCGATGTCGAAAGAGCCGAAAAAGACTTTTTGCCCACATTTCTCTTTTCATCCGTTCTAGGTCCGAAACTCATTTTCTTTGATCTAGAACAATGAAATTTAGTGATTTAATATCTTATAAATCATGATATACCATAATCTAAACTTTAGGCAAAAATGACTATTTTGCCCCTACACTTTGGCAAAATTACCATTTTGCCCCTAGGCTCGTAAATAAATTTTCATCACATTTTCTTGTTAAACAAGTCTAGATGAACATTTTATCCTCTTACAACTATCCACAATTCCATCTATTTCATGCCTTTATGAACAATTTACAACTTTTGCATTTTAGTCTCAAATAGGTGTTTTCATGAAAACATCTTTCACAAAAGTTGTTTCTCATCATTCTATCATTCATTTTCTTCCATAAAACTCATCAAAAAACATGAAATCTATCATGTCAAGTCCCTAGACTTTCAACCATTTTGCAAACTAGTTCCCTCTTTAGAAAGCTTAAACTTTGGGGACTCCAAAAGTACATTTTTTATCAAGAAAAATCATCAAAATCACTTACTTGTGAGGAGAATTGCTTGCTGAAATTTTAAGCTTCAAAAACCCCTCCCATGGCTGCTATTTTCGGTGGAAGAAGAGAAGAAATAAAAAAGATGATAGCTTTTGCTTATTTCATCTTTTTTTATTCATTTGTCAACTAATATCACCAACTTTTGACCAAAATTTAATGCTCTTGTCCCCTTAACTTTCTATGGCCGGCCAACACATTTAACAAGGCCAAATTGCACATTTGGGACCTCCAATTGATATTCTATGACTATTTGGCACCTCTAGCAATTAAAATAGAACTTTCGCACTTTATGCGATTTAGTCCTTTTTTACAATTTAGCTAGAATTTGCTAAAATTAAGGCACCAAAATTTCCATGCATCCTTATAAACATGTTATATCACATAACATATCATGAAAATAATTTTCTCTAACCTCGAATTAGTGATTCCAAGATCACTGTTCCGACTAGCCCCTAAATCGGGCTGTTACAGTTGGATAACTTTCAAATTCATTAAATAAATCACTTTACCAAGACTTTCCCAAATCGAAGAATGAATTACGGATAAGAGTACATCGTTAACAGAAGCTCATAAGAGCTGGGCCTTCCAAATATGCCAACAGAAGCTCGAAAGCTGAACAGAAGCTCGTAAAAGCTGAACAGAAGCTCGAAAGAGATAAATAGAAGCTCGAAAGAGCTAAACAGAAAGTAAAACACGAGAGTTCGCAACAAATGCTGAACCCCAGTTTACTTGGGTAATTTTTCGATATCTTCCTTCAATAGCGTCATACGCCAAATAACGAATGTACTCAAATCCCTCGTTCCATTCAACCCGAATATTCAATTCAATATTATAATTCCAATAATAATTCATTTTCAACAATAAAATAACTGCATAATACCATTCGTCAAATTAATACAAATATTAATTTTTAATCGTACGAACTTACCTGGATAAATTGCAAAAATACCAAGATTCAGGAGCATTTTGGTAATTTTCTATTTTCCTCGATTTTCCACCCGATCTTGATCGATTGAATTTTAAAGCTTGGCCAAACCCTAGCTCTATTTTCATGGAAGCTTTCGGTTGTAATTGGGAAAGAAGATGATAACCACACTTTTTTTTCTTATGTTTTTATTTTAATTTAATTTAATCCATCAAATTACCATATTACCCTTAGGTAATAATTAATTTAAAACTCCAGATCTATGCCCATATTTGTCCATCACATAAATATATGGCACAATTACCATCAAAGGAAGGTTTAATTTCACAATTGTTCCTTCAATTTAATTAAATTCTAACTAAATAAACTTATTTACAATTTAGTCCCAAACTTATTAGGATTAAAAGAAAAATTAATCCAAAAGCTAGTGGAATCTATCATAACACCACCACTTGGAAACTTTGACCATGGTTTAATTACCATTTAAGTCCCTTTTCCTTTATCAATTACCCATTTAATCAAATAGTGATTAAATTTTATATCTTTTACAATTTAGTCCTTTTTAATTAATTAACTATCGAAACGTTAAAATTTTTCAACGAAACTTTAATACCACCTTAATGACACTCCATAAATATTTATAAAAATATTTACGGCTCATTTTATAGAAACGAGGTCCCGATACCTCACTTTCTAAACCCACTTGACCTAGGATTTTACCACTCGAACCTAATAATTCATTATAAAACATAAATTACCCATTCAAAAATATTTTTAAAACCATATTTGACTCGTAAATATTAAATAATAAAATTTATGAGCTTACCTGCCAAATTTGGTGGCCTCGAACCACTATTTCTGACACCACTAAAAATCGGGCTCTTACAACTCTCCCCCCTTAAAAAATTTTGTCCTCAAAATTTCTTACCTGATAAAAGTCATCAAGTCGAGCCTTTCTATTTTCTTATTAATGATAAACCACATATAAGTCCATCATAACTCATTTCGATTCAGAACTCGTATCAGAAGTCATATCAAAACTTGATATTATACCAAGTTTAACTGAACAACCATGATGTTCTCCTGTCACAACTTTATCATTAGTAGTATAATTACCGAGAAATACAAAGTGATCGTCTAACGAATCATGACCGAGAAACCTGAATTATCAAACTCTGACTAATGCTTCTGGCATGTCTGCATCTGAAATCTTTCAACTTATATTTGTTTCTCCTTATATGGAAAGCGTCATGCAATATTGTTTAACACAAATGCAATAGCTTGAACTATCGAGACGACTATAATCCATAATACCATTTCCCGATTAGAACTGATCTGATCATGTCTACTAGAATATGAATCCCTCATTCTAACAGTTCGTCAATTTGCCCGTGAACGCACAAAATTTATTCCTGGACCTGAAGATAAACTCAAAAGCTTATAACTCAATTAACCTTTCAAATGAATAACCCGATCAGATTAAAACAACTGAGTCGATTTTATCTATCAGATAATAACATTTCAGAATAATCCCTTATTCTTGTTGTCAAGACAACCAAAACATACAATCTATCACAAATCCCTTAGAATACTAATAAAAGATCCTTAAAAACTGCATTAACTTAAACGAAACATAACATCCCCTTTTAACTTGTTGACATTAATCAAGATTACCTGAGGAATGAAAACCAATATACAAGTTTGAGCTCGATCTTTCACCGTCTACACTTTTGCCGATGTCAGCCCTTTCACGAAAACTAGAAAAGGATTATGTATAATAAAGCTATTTCAATTATTTGCATCGAAGCTTTGGACTCTATCGAAGCCATAACCATCAGATAATTTAAAAACCATAGTGTTATAATAGAACCGACGTTTCAACTGTATAAATAGAACTGTAATGGCCCATTTTTGCCCGGGCTGGAATAAACCAAAATAAAAACAAAATAAAAAATAAATGTCCATTTTTAAATGTCCTTTTACAAAAAACCCAATCCGGTGGCCCACTACCCAAATTAACTAAACCCGTATAGCCCAAACAATTGACCCAAGACCCTGACCCAATCAGCCCAAAGTTTATTCGGCCCAAAGGGGCCCAAAGCTTCAACAGTTTCAGACCTAGGGTTTCTGGGGAAACCTTAGGCGCCGCAATGGCAGAAACCCAATCGTCGCGCCGCAGCACCCCAGCCTTCGTGCTGCATTCTCGTCCGGCCTTCGATCGCACCATGATTCGCGCCCAAATCACTCTGCCACCAAGATCCTCGCCGATGACCTGCACGAAAAAGGAAAACACCAGCAGATCACAGCAAACATGGCATTTTTTCTTCTTTCCTATTTTATTTTCGGGTTATAAAAACCCCTAATATGTAAACCTAAAGGGGGGAGAGAATAAAGAGAGGTATAAATATACAATACACAGAAACATTGAATAAAAGCAAAAAATACAGAGGTGATCTTCATTTTTTTAATCTTTGTTTTCTTTTATTCTTCACTGATTTATTTTTTTATACAAAATACTGATAATAAACAAGAGTTTAAAAAATTACCTGTTGATCTGCGTTGGAAAACTGAGTTTTTAAAACTCCGACCGCCGTGTTGGGGCGCGCCGACGACGGCGCGTGGCGCGTGTAGGGGCAGGATCCCAGAGGTCTAGTGACCAGACCTCGGACAGTGGAAGGGGGTTTCTGAAGAGGATTCTCGAGTTTTTTTTTTTTTAGAAACAGAGTTAAAATGATTTTTTGGGGGTGAATTTTAGGTTATATAGGCCTGAAAGAACGACGTCGTTTTCCCTTAAAAGATCCGCGCGTTGACCCGAAAACCCGGGGAGGATCCGCGCATTTTTTTTAAATGGTTTAATTTCCGTTTCAATCCTCCCTCATTTTTATTATTTTTAATTCCGTTTAATTTGATTTTTTTATTTTTAATTTGGCCCTAAAAGTTTAATTACTTTCTAGTTTAGTCCCTCGGGCTCTTTAATGGCTAAGATCAAAACGTCGAAGTTTTTAAATTTTGCCTAATTGCCATTTTAACCCCTGTGATTTAACACGCGTTTTAATTTAGTCCTTTTATATCTGTTTTAATTGTTATTTAACCCCTGTTTCTTTGTTTTTTTTTATCCTTTTTATATTATATTATATTTAATTATTTTATCATATTATATATTATTCCCTTATATTTATTAATTTATTAATAGTACGTAAATCCATATATATATTTTATATGTATTATCTTTATATATATTTAATTATTATTATATATTATTTTACTTGGTTTAATAATTTATATATTATTTTAATATTTATATATTATTTATTATATTATATTTTTAAGTATTATATTATATTATATATTAGTTTTAAAATTTTGTTTTGTAATAAGTCTATTATAATATATAACCTATTTTATTTATATTATTTATTACATATATAATTTTTATGATTAGTATATTATGTATATATATGTTTTTATTCAAAATTATTATATATATTATTCACTAATTATTTTTATTATGTATAATCCTTATATATATTATTATTAATTATTTTATATTATTTTATTATATATTATGATTATTATTAATTATTATATTATACATTTAAAAAAATATTTTATATATTATATAGTATTATATCTTATATTATTTTATAAAATTTTATTCTAAAATTACATAGTATATTATTCATTCTTAAAAATGTAGTTTTATAAATATAAATTATTTATTTATTTTAAAATGTATTTTATTTATTTTCTCAATACTTATATACATATATATATTTTTTTGTATTTACTTATTACTCGGTATAGGTTATCGTATGAAAATTTTCAACCTGCATGAAATGCGTTCATATTCATTTTATTGTTTATTGTATTTGTTTATACTCCATCATGTATTTACAATTGCTATAGTATAGAAATTATTATTTGTCATATTTTGTATTATTATTGCCTATATTAAATGTTAGTATATTAATTGCTTTTGATGTTTGATAATGTGTTAATATGATATTTTCATAAGATCATCATTTTAAAATAAAATGCATTTTACAAAATTACTATATTTTACCTAAAGGTTTTAAAATAAGGCAATGTTTAATATGTAGAAATTCGGGAAATAGTGCCCTAACGTGCTGGGTTTCGATTTTCCGTTTGACTAAATAATTAAATACCCTTTTAATAAATTTCGTAAATTACGAGATGATTTTAGTTATGAGGGTTTAAAAATATCGTGTCCTAACGTGTTGGATGTGATGTTTGTATTCTTTCGGAACGAAGAAATCTCAAGTTTTAAATCAAATTGTTCAGTTTTTTAGTCATATTTTAAATGTTTATTAAATTTCAAACATTTGGACATGATTTTATCGATTAGGTACCAATTTTTGGGCGTTATGAGGGTGCTAACCCTTCCTCATACGTAACCGACTCCCGAACCCGTTCTCTTGTTTTTTGTGGACCAAAAATCAGATGTTTTAAAATAAAATATTTTGCAAGGTGATCCAATCACACCTAAGTAAAAAGGGATTGATGGCGACTCCCAGTTTCGTTTTTGAAAAGTCGATCCCCGTTTTTAAATCAAACATAAAAATGGTTTCGGCAAGAACAATACCTCGACATCAATAGTGCACTCAAAAATAGAAGAGGAAAACCGAAAGTAGTCCCAATAACAACCAATGCAGTAATACAACTTCTATAATCTGATATCCATATCACCGAGCTCCCATGATCGAACCAGGATTTATAACAATAATAAATGTAATTACCTCTGACCAATAAATATCTTTTACAGATGAACCATGTTTGATAGATAAGATTACACCATAAAAATAACAAGAAAACCGAGATAATGAAATCCAAGATGTGAAGCTATACTAAATTTCCAAGAATAAAAACTACATTGAATGATAAAAAGATCGATGATATCCCAGAGAAAGTCCAGAAGAATAATATCGCTCATACGCACTAGAAACAGTTATGATAGAGACAATATAAATTGCACATATGTAATTCAAAGCATCAACCAGTAAAAGTAGAAAATATCATCATATGAATCTTATAATCAAGTCTTCTATCAAACATAATGGATTTGAAAACCAAAGAAAGATAGAGCAATGTCAATCATGAATCAACCAGACTTACAATAATTCCGTCTAATATTATGATTAGCAAGATTTTCTATATGATAAGTATCACATCTAAAAATGAACAGTTACATATATCTCTGAGAATAACAGAACATATAGAATGCCTAGAGGAGATTGCTGTAAAATACTCTACTATAATAGCTGCATTCAGATATCTTTGCAATTTCAACACTATCCCACTGACTACTACAGTCATCAATGATCTCACATTATCCCAATCACAAAAGAAACCAATTTAGAAGAATTTCTGGTTAACCCATTCTTTAAATACCATACCTAAATAAATCGATTAGTCGAGATTAACTTCTTGTTTAACAGCGACATGTAACAGCTCGTTTTCAGTGAAATCGAAACAGTGGTTTCGGGATCACAAATCTGAGTCCATAAGAAAAATTATTTTAAAATTATTTTATGGTCTATTTTATGTTAGGAATATGGTATAAAAAAATTTCGTTAGGAAATTTTATTGATTACATGATTAATTGATAAAAGGACCATATTGCATAAAATGCAAAATTTGAATTCTAGTAGCTAGAGGGATCAAATAGCTATGAAACTCAAAATTTGAGGTCCTTATATGGTAATTATACCATTAAATGTAGTTATTAGATAATCATGCTTAGTCATCCATGGAAAATTAATAAAAGAAAAGGATGAAATTGGAATGTTGAAAAATTAAAAGATGATAAGTTAATTAAATAAAAGAAAATATCATTTTATTATCATCTTCCCCTAATTTTCTATGGAAACCCTAGCTAAGAGAAGGAAATTCAAGCAAGCTTAACTGGGTAAGTAATCTTGTCCCATTTTTAGTAACTTTTATATTTCCGAGATAGTAATAACCTAAAATATCTATTTTGGGGATTAATTTGTAAAGTTATCAAAGTATCAAAATTTTTCCATGGATGTGTATGCTGAAATTTTGAAATTTATGGTAGAAATGAAAGGTTGTTGATAGATAAACAACTTTTGTAAAGGAAATTTTCATGAAATTGTAATTTAGGGACTAAATTGAAAAGATGAAAAATTCATGGAAAAATTCTTAATTTTGTAAAAATACATGGGCTGTAAATGTTATATGTAAAAATTAGCTAGGCTTGGAACAAGGATTAAATTGCATGAATTTCATTTTCCGAGCCTAATGATGAAATCGTCATTAATTAAAAGTTTAGGGGCAAGATGGTAATTTTGCCTAAAATGTGAATTGGATTGAATTTAACATGAATTGTATTAAATTGAGTTAAATTTACTCATATAGATCCAGATAGGCCTAGTACGGAGTTGGATCGAGGAAAATAAAAAGTATCGGATTAGTAGATTCTCGTGTACGAACAAGTGTTGAGGTAAGTTCGTGTAACTAAATTGTGTATATTTACATATTTGAGTGAAATGTTGAATATGTGAATGTTGAATTATGAATTTGGTATGTTTAGGAAATAAATTCATAAATCCGATAATGCCCAATAAATATTAAATCTCATTTGAATATATGAAATTCGATTGGATACTAGGCTCATGTATTGGTTGTGGTCTTGCATATGTTGCAGACACACCATAGCTCGAAAGAGCGTCCCGTTATTAGCTCTCCTGATCTTCCCGTATGACAGTTCTTGCGAGCTTCCCGTATGATGGTTCTTGCGAGCTTCCCGTATGATAGTTTTCGGAGCGTCCCGATAGGTTGTGATCCTATATGTGTTGTGAACACACCTTAGCTCTTATAAGCTTCCCGATTACGGCTTTTCGTGAGTTTCCTGTTAATTGGATCTTTGTGAGCTCCTAATATGGCTCGCTTGAACTTCCCAATATGTGGCTATCCGAAGCTCCCGATTAATGGCTCTTCAGAGCTACCCGTTATAGGCTCGCACGAGCTTCCTGAATATTGCTCTTATGAGCTTCTTGTTTTAGCCCGGATAAGCTTCCTGTTTATGTGCTTTTATAAGCACTCCTGAATATTAGTTGATGGATTTACCATATTGTACACTTCATGTGTATTGCCCATGTATCCATCAATATTTTAAATGATTCAACGGGAAAAGTTCTAATATGAGATGATATGAATTTCAAGATGAATTACTATAAGAAATACTTGAAATATAAAGATATAATATGTACATGATTATTGTATACTTGATATAATAAATACATGTATGTGGAAATTGAATAATGATGAGCTCATTCTTGTCTCTTGAAACTTATGTGAATTACATAACTAACATGTTTGATGAGGATGTATGTGTATTTAGATATTGATTTAATTGATTTGGATGCACTTGTATGATTATTTTGAAAGTGAAAAAATCGTAAGTTTATTTCCCGTTATACGAACTTACTAAGCTTAAAAGCTTACTTTGTTTTATTTCCTCTATTTTATAGTGTTCGGAAGCTCATAAAGGTTGGAATCGGTCAGAGCATCATCACACTATCCTTTAGTTCGTTTTGGTATAAATAGCAAACTTATTTTAGTATAATGGCATGTATAGGTTAAGTTGGCCAATGATGGCATATATATGGTTGGTTGTAACTAGCCATTGGAATGGCTAGTGATGACTTGTTTGATGTAAATGTATGAGGGTATAATATGATTAATATAAATATGTGTTTGGTATGATTAGATTGAATTTTGGTAAATTTATATGTTTATACAAATAGGTAAGTTTGAATACATGAATACATGTGATGATATATCATGCATAAGATTGATTGCGGCTTGGTTTTAATGTCTTGAATTGGTTGGTGAATGTATTCAAGTGTTGTTGTAGGTTGAAGGCAAATTTGGGTGAGAAAAATGGCCTTGAAAATGGCCTATTTTCGTCCACACGGGTAAACATACGGGCATGTGTCTCAGCCGTGTGTGACACACGGCCATGCGCACAGGCGTGTGGTTTGGCCTTTTATCCCCTGCATCTTTAAAATTGAGAAATAGAATGCCCAAGTATTTTCACACGGGCAGAGACACGGGCGTGTGTCTCAGCCGTGTGTGACACAAGGCCTAGCACACGGGCGTGTGACTTGGCCGTGTGACCCTTACACCTAATTAATGTAAAATAAATTGTTCACACGGCCTAGCACACGGGCGTGTGGTTTGGTCGTGTGACCCAAGTCAGTAGCTACCCTAATTTGAACACGATCTGGGACACGCACGGCCTGGCCACACGGGCGTGTGTCCCCTTCACCTAAGAAAAATTTTTAAATTTCGTGAAAAATTCTCTGAGTTCCCAGTTTAGTCCCAATTTGATCTAAATGCATATTTTGGGCCTCGAGGGCCCATCGAAGGGACAATATGATTGATTTCGGATAAGAATAGTAAATGATATGAATTTTTCTATAATTGATCTGTAAACTCTGGTAATGCTCCGTGACCCTGTTCTAGCGACGAATAGGGATTAGGGGTGTTATGTTTATTGGTTTTAGAGCTACGGTTTAGCCGATTCTCGGACTAATGTATCAAGTACGAGTTTAGATATACATGCCATTATATAATTTGTGATAGTCTGATAACTCCTTACCATTTTAAACATGTTTTTCATATAGTAATGTCGTCCAACCGAGCTGAATCAGAGGAAGCTGAGAGCAATGCTCATGCTTCAGTTCAAAGAGCTGCTTCAAGCAGTAGAAGGCCTGTATCTGAGGGCCGAGGTGAGGAGGCAAAAGAAGCCTTAGTTCAAATGATGAACGAGTGGTTCACTGAATTCTTGAGAACAAATCTTGCTGTACAACAACCTCCCCCTCATGTCCCTCCACCGGTTCTTGATATACCACCAGGTACAGAAGCTGTTAGAACTGGTAAGCCTCCGGTAGGTAAAATTCGTAAATATGGGGCAGAAGAATTTAGGGCTACTACTAAAGATGATCCAGAAAGGGCGGAATTCTGGTTAGAGAATACCATCAGGTTTTAGATGAATTATCATGTACACCGACCGAGTGTTTGAAATGTGCTGTATCACTGTTAAAAGACTCAGCTTATCAGTGGTGGAATACATTGACTTCTGTTGTATCAAAGGAAAATATTACATAGGAATTTTTCCAAATAGAATTCAGAAAGAAGTATATTAGTCAGATATTTTTGGATTAGAAAAGAAAAAAAAATTTAGAGCTTAAACAGGAAAATATGACAGTATCTGAGTACGAACGAGAATTTGTCAGATTGAGCAAGTATGCCAGAGAGTGTGTTCCGACTGAAGTTGCCATGTGTAAACGTTTTGAAGAAGGATTAAATGAAGACATTAAGTTATTGGTTGGGATTCTAGAACTAAAGGAATTTGTAGTGTTTGTTGATCATGAACATAAAGCCGAAGAGCTAAGCAAAGGAAAGAAGCAAGTAGAGATAGAAGCCCAGACTTCGAGTAAAAGATTCATGGGAAAGTCACAATCATCAGCTTTAAAGAAATTGATGAAATATCACGATCGTTCTGTTACATCTCCGGGGTATTCTGGGAGAGATCGAGGTACTCAACGCTTAAATCTGAGATTTTTGGCTCCATCCGTAGTATGTGTAGGAAGTGTTGGTAACCCCAAACCTAGATGCAAACATTGTAATAAAGTGCATTTTGGGGAATGCCGCATGAAAAGCGGGGCATGCTTTAGATGTGGTTCTCTTGATCATTATGTCAGAGACTGTCCAGAAAAGCCTGAAAAAGATATTGTTTAGACTTCAAGGCCGAACAACCCTGCTTCGAGAGGTAGACCACCTTGTAACCCCGGTAATGTTTGTGGTAGCCGATGAGTGACAAAAGATTCAACTGTAAAATCTTAAGCACAACCACCGGCAAGGACATATGCTATACATGCATGTGAAGAGGCTTCTGCACCTGACATTATCACTGGTACTTTTTCTCTTCTTGATACTGATATTACTGCTTTGATTGATCCTGGTTCAACACATTCATACATATGCACGAATTTAGTATCTGTTAAAAATTTACCTGTTGAGTCCACTGAATTCGTGGTTAAAGTTTCAAACCCCCTGGGCCAGTTTGTGATGGTAGATAAAATTTGTAAAAAATGTCCGTTATTGGTACGGGGTTATTGTTTCTCGGCTGATTTAATGTTGTTGCCATCTGATGAATTTACTGTAATTTTGGGTATGGACTGGCTAATTCAGCATGATGCAGTGGTAAATTGTAAACAGAAGCATATTGTATTAAAATGTCAGAATGGTGAATTACTCCGTATTGAATCTGATAAACTGGATGGGTTGTCTAATGTGATATCAGCCGTGTCAGCACAGAAATATATCAGAAAAGGGTATGATGCCTATCTTGCATATGTGTTGGACGCTAAAGTATCTGAATCAAAGATTAAGTCAGTGTCGGTTATTTTTGAGTTTCCTGATGTGTTTCCAGAGGAATTACCCGGATTACCACAAGTCAGAGAGGTGGAATTTTCTATAGATCTTGTTCCGGGGATAACTCCTATATCTATAGCACCTTACAGAATGGCCTCTACAGATTTAAAAGAGTTGAAAGAACAGTTGTAAGAATTAACTGATAGAGGATTTGCTCGACCTAGTTTTTCACCTTGGGGTGCACCGGTTCTATTTGTTAAAAAGAAAGATGGATCGTTTAGATTATGTATTGGTTACCGGCAGCTCAACAAAGTTACAGTAAAGAACAAGTATCCACTACCTTGTATTGATGACTTGTTTGATCAGTTGAAAGGTACTACTGTATTTTCAAAGATTGATCTTCGTTCCGATTACTGCCAGTTACGGGTAAAAGACTCGGATGTGCCAAAAACAGCTTTCAGAACCAGGTATGGGCACTATGAATTTCTTGTAATGCCATTTGGCTTAACAAATGCACCTGTAGTATTTATGGATCTAATGAACATAATTTTTAGACCATACTTGGATAGATTTGTGGTGGCATTCATTAATGATATCCTGGTATATTCTCGGAATAAAAATTAACATGCTGATCATTTGAGAATTGTGCTGCAAACTTTGCGTGAGAAACAACTATATGTCAAATTCAGTAAATGTGAATTTTGGCTTCAGGAAGTCGGTTTCCTTGGACATATAGTATCTGCAAAAGGTATCAGGGTGGATCCGAATAAAATTTCAGCTATTGTTAATTTGAAACCACCGAAAAATATGTCTAAAGTCAAAAGTTTTCTGGGATTAGCCAGTTACTATCGGAGATTTGTACAAGGATTTTTGATGATAGCTTCTCTGATGACATGATTGTTGCAGAAAGATGTAAAGTTTGAATGGACTGATAAATGCCAGCAGAGTTTTGACAGATTGAAAGCTTTACTAACAGAAGCACACGTACTAGTTCAACCTGAATCGGGTAAAGAATTTGTAATTTACAGTGATGCATCATTGAATGGTTTGGGCTATGTCTTGATGCAAGAAGGTAAAGTAATAGCCTATGCTTCTAGACAGTTAAAACCACATGAAAAGAATTACCCGATATATGATTTAGAATTGACATTCATTGTTTTTTGCATTAAAAATTTGGTGACACTATCTGTTTGGTGAAAAGTGTCATATATTCACTGATCAAAAAGTTTGAAATATCTGATGACACAAAAAGATTTGAACCTGAGACATCGCAGGTGGCTTGAACTAATAAAAGATTATGATTTGGTTATTGATTGTTATTGATTATTATTAAGGAAAAGCCAATGTGGTTGTAGATGCTTTGAGCAAAAAATCTCTGTTTGCTTTGCGACAATGAATACCCGGTTATCTGTATCTGATGATGGTTCAATCATAGCTGAGTTAAAAGCTAAACCAACATTTTTGCAACAGATCTGCGAGGCTCAGAAAAATGATGATGAATTACAAACTAAACGTGTACAATGTAAGTCAATTTTCGATTCAGAATTTCAGATTGGATCTGGTGATTGTCTTATGTTTAGGGGCCGAGTATGTGTACCAAGGAATTCAGAGCTAGTACAAAAGATTCTACACGAAGCTCATAGTGGTACTATGTCTGTTCATCTGGGGAGTAACAAAATGTATAATGATTTGAAAAAGATGTACTGGTGGCCGAGAATGAAACGGGATATTTTTGAATTTGTATCTAAATGTTTGATATGTCAACAAGTTAAAGATAAACATCAGGTGCCTTCGAGATTATTACAGCCAGTTACGATAACGAAATGGAAATGGGAAAGAATTACCATAGACTTTGTGTCGGGATTACCCTTATCTCCGAAAAAGAAAGATGCTATTTGGGTAATCGTTGATTGTTTGACAAAGTCTGCACACTTTATTCCAGTACATACGGATTTCTCCATGGATAGATTAGTAGAGTTATATGTTTCTGAGATTGTCAGATTGTATGGAGTGCCGGTCTCCATTATTTCAGATAGAAATCCTCGGTTTACATCCTGATTTTGGAACAAATTGCAAGAAGCTCTGGGTACGCAATTACATTTTAGTACTGCCTTCCATCCTCAGACTGATGGTCAATCCGAATGTGTGATACAAATTTTAGAAGATATGCTTCGATGTTGTGTACTAGAATTCGAAGGTAACTGGGAAAAGTATTTACCTTTAGTTGAATTTGCATACAATAATAGCTATCAGTTAAGCATTAAAATGGCACCGTATGAAGCTCTGTATGGTCGTAAATGTAAAACTTCGTTGTACAGGACTGAACTCAATGAGAAAATGTAACACCCCAAACCCGGCCCACAAGCCCTGACCGGATCTAGTATGCCACTGCGGAAAAACGTTTGAGAAGAATCGACCTAAAGATAAAATCATGACAACTTGTTGAGTTTGTAAAACGGTGACCATTTAAAATCTTAAGTAAAGTGTGGTGTTTATAAAAATGTCCTCGTTAAAACTTTATGATACATTTTAGGATATAGTTTTGCTTAAAAATAAACCTAAGTTTCAAAATAATAATTCAATCGCCACTTTGCTTTAACATAATAAAAATACTCAAATAGAAATACTTAAATACTTTAATCGGGCCTTATTACAATAAATAATTAAACAAAAGTTCTTAGTAATAAATCGAATAAAATAAAGAAGATGTCTTCTACATGGGCCACCTCGTATCCACTCCAACCCGGTCCAATCACCACGAATCATCCGCAATGTTTAATAAAAATTGGGTGAGTCATACAGCACTCAAAGTGTAATTAATCCACCGAATTCCACCCACATGTCAACCACATATTAACTCATATATCGATATCAATTATCAAATTCACATGTTATCACATTCTGGCTTGGCCCATATTCATATCACATTCATCTAATAGGTAGTTAACCACATAATTTCCACATACCGGGCTTAGCCCATTTCCACACCGATCCACATTCATATACTGGGCTTTGCCCATTTCCACATTAATCCACATATCATGTTGGGCTTGGCCCATTTCCACATATGTTCACATACGAAATCATGCAATTATGAAGCCCAACCCAAACCTAGGGTCCATCCGCTACACACCCCTTATCCAAATTTACCACACACCAGGGGGATTATCAAATCACCCTCTCCTTTTCACTCCAAAGGCAATCACCGCCGTCCACGCAATTAAGCACAATAGTCCACAACGCGACCTCGATCCACGCCAATCCACGATGTAGCCGTAGCTAACACCAAAAACCATGATGGGACACATAGTCACTCATCAACCACGATATGGCACATAGCCGATATCAACCACGATGAGGCACATAGCCACTCATCAAGCCACGCGAACTAAATCGCAATTAATCCACAACGTGACCTCAGTCAACATCAATCCACGATGTAGCCGTAGCTAACACCAAAACCACGATGGGACACATAGTCACTCATCAACCACGATATGGCACATAGCCGATATCAACCACGATGAGGCACATAGCCACTCATCAAGCCACGCGAACTTAATCGCAAATAATCCACAACGTGACCTCAGTCAACATCAATCCACGATGTAGCTCAAGGCTAACATCAAACCACGTACTCGAAGTACACCCGCACCTTCTTTCATATCCCAACCCATGCACATGTCACATAAAATAATGATACAATGTAATGATGCATGAGCATGTTCATCAAGCATATTATCACATATTTATATTAATAATCACATATCATCGTGTTTGGTACTTACCGGATTATCGACATACCCTCGAGGTATCTTTATCACAATTTCCACCGCACTAGTTAGCACATTCATAACACATACACATTTCACATACATATCATATTACTTCGAAAACGGTGTGTTAATCACACACCGATCACTTGGAGAACTATGCTTTCTGATCGATGCTATCACTAGGCGATACTACGGCTTATTTGCCTACTTTCTTGTTCCGACGTGGTCCACACCCCTGGTGGCCAATCCCTAACCGCGAGACAGATCTCTTCTTAAACTTCGTGATAGGGACCTTCCTTTCCCTTCTTGAATGGTATTCGCCTCCATCAACACACTTAATCGTAACAATCGATTTAATCATCAATATACGAATTCTTAACCAAATATCCACAACTTATCATACTTACCAAAGGGTCTTGAAATCTCAAAAGCTTGATCTAATGCTTAGATCCTTAATCCCTACATTTGATTAATCACCTACTACTTTAATAAAAAGCCATTCTACCATAAATCCAAATCCTAGTAGGATTAGTATTCTTACCTTGCTCACCGATTGGAACACCAACAAATCCCGAAACTGCTCCTTGTTTCACTAGGAATGTCAAAATCCCTAAAACCTTACGTTAGACTTAATCTTAATCATCAAACATAAATCAAGGCCTTTGGCCGAATATTCACATGTCTTACCTTAATCTTAGAAATCCCGAATACTCCTCCTTTTAGTCGACTACTCGATAATCCCGAAAGGTCCTTCCATATTCTGCAACCATAATATGTATGGGGTTAGATTATCTCTCGGCTAATCTAAAAGAAAAGAAAGGGAATCAAACTTGTTCTTACCTTTGAAGAAATCGACAAAGACTTCTACGCTTGAAGCCCTTCCAAGATTCGGCTTTTGATGGATTGGAAAGAAAAGAAAAGGAAGAATAAAGATGGAGGATTCTGCTATGGCTTCTAATGGAGAGGAAAATATTCGGCTAGGTTCCAACAATTACTTAATCTCGACTTGACAAAAGAAAAGAAAGAAAAGAAGAGAAGAGAGCACTAAGAATTCGGCAGAGAGAAAGGAGGAAGCACAAATTGATGAGTAGCCCTCCTTCCTTCCTTTTATAGCCGAAATTATCATCTAAGGAGTCCCTTACTTGGCCACCACTCCTCTATTTTAATAGCTTTATCTCTTTAATTATCACTTAAAATAAAAGATAATTCAAAGAACTATCCTTACTTAGCCGAAATTATTAAACTCAAAGTCCCTTACTTGGCCATCACTTCTCCCTTATTTTCCTCTTTATTTCTTTATTCAAATTAAAAGAATTTAATCCAACAATTATCTCTTGAAAATAATGATAAATAAATCCCTTATTTATCCACTATTTATAAAATAATAAAAGCTCCTAATTTATAGCCATGTGCCAGTCCACCTCAGTCTTACTGAAGCAAAAATAAAACCTCCTTTATTTGCTTCCCAAGTGACTCGAACTCGTGCCCATTTCTCTTGCATATGGCGCCATTTCCATAGGCCCTAAGTGGCATCTTCTGCACCACTTTTCCAAGCCTGCTTTGTGTGTCAAATTCCACAAACTTTTTCTTTAAGTCCACATTGCCTTAATTTCCCTTTTAAACCTTAAAACTCGTTATTTCTAGGTCATTTCTAAGTTTCCAAAAATTTTCGATCGGCTCTCAGAAACTTGACATTTCCTTACATTTCCATCACATTTCCTTACAAGACATTTCTTACATTTCCAAGACATTTCCTTACATTTCCATGACATTTCCTTACATTTCCAAGGTTCTAAAATGTTCACTTTCCTCTTTAAACTTAACATTTCCATACATTTTCAGTTTCCAAAATGTTCATTTCTAACTCATTTTCATTCATTTCCTGGTTTCAAAAATATTCAAAATTTATTCTTAGTACCTAAAACATGTCACTTCGTAGAACTAAACCGAAAATGCATAGGCCCTTTCCAGGATGTTACAGAAAAAGATACATGGATTTGATATAATACGTGAGACTGAAGAAAAGGTGAAAGTGATTCGGGATAGTTTGAAAGCAGCCTTTGATCGTCAAAAGTCTTATGCCGATCTTAAACGAAAAGAGATAGAATTTCAAGTCGGTGACAAGGTATTCTTGAAAGTATCACCTTGGAAGAAAGTCATTCAATTTGGCCGTAAAGTAAAATTGAGCCCACGGTTCATCAGACCATACGAGATCACTAAAAGAATCGGACCTGTTGCGTATTAATTAACATTACCACCAGAGCTTGACAGAACTCATAATGTTTTCCACGTATCTATGTTGTGACGGTATCGATTAAATCCTTCACATGTTATTTCTCCGACAGAAGTTGAGATTCAGCCTGACATGACTTACAGTAAGGAATCGATCAAAATTCTGGCACATGAGATAAAAGAGATAAGAAATAAAAAGGTAGCTTTAGTGAAAGTTCTATGACAACGACACGGAACAGAAGAAGCTACCTGGGAACCGGAGGAAACAATGAGAAAGCAATATCCGAACCTCTATAATGGTAAGATTTTCGATGATGAAAATTCTTTAAAGGGGGAGAGTTGTAACAGCTCGTTTTCAGTTAAATCGGAACAGTGGTTTCGGGACCACAAATCCGAGTCCGTAAGAAAATTTATTTTAAAATTATTTTATGGTCTACTGTATATCAGGAATATCGTATAAAAAAATTTCGTTAGGAAATTTTGTTGATTACATGATTAATTAATAAAATGAACAAATTGCATAAAATGCAAAATTTGAATTCTAGTAGCTAGAGGAATTAAATAGCTATGAAACTCAAAACTTGAGGTCCTTATATGGTAATTATACCATTAAATGTAGTTAGTAGATAATCATGCTTAGTCATCCGTGAAAAATTAATTAAAAAAAAGGATGAAATTGGAAAGTTGAAAATTTAAAAGATGTTAAGTTAATTAAATAAAAGAAAATATCATTTTATTATCATCTTCCCCTAATTTTCTATAGAAACCCTAGCTAAGAGAAGGAAATTCAAGCAAGCTTAATTGGGTAAGTAATCTTGTCCCGTTTTTCGTAATTTCTATAATTTCGAGATCGTAATAACTTAATCTAGCTATTTTGGGGATTAATTTGCAAAGTTATCAAAGTATCAAAAATTTTTCATGGATGTGTATGCTAAAATTTTGAAATTTATGGTAGAAAATGAAAGGTTATTGATAGATAAACAACTTTTGTAAAGGAAATTTTCATGAAATTGTAATTTAGGGAATAAATTGAAAAGATGAAAAATTCATAAAAAAATTTCTTATTTTTGTGAACTACATGGGCTGTAAATGTTATATATAAAAATCAGCTAGGCTTGGAACAAGGATTCAATTGCATGAATTTCATTTTCCGAGCCTAGGGATGAAATTGTCATCAATTAAAAGTTTAGGGGAAAAATGGTTGTCGAAACCATTTTTTAAGAAAAAAACGGGAATCAACTTTAAAAATATGGAGTCGCCACCGATCCTTTATTCAAGGTGTGATCGGGTCACCTTGAGATGGATTATTTTAATAAAACATTTTAGATTTATTAAAACAATAATTTTGGTCTACGAAATCTAAGAAAACAGGTTCGGAAGTCGATTACGTGCGAGGAAGGATTAGCACCCTCGCAACGCCCAAAATTGGTACCAAATTGATTAATTGATGTCCTAATGTCAAAAAATTTGAAACGATTTTAGAGTACAATTCCGTTTTAAAAATTTTAAATAACTCGAATTGGATATTGAGATTCTCTTGTTCCGAATGAATAAAATATCACATCCAGCACGATAGGATATGACGTTTCAAACCCTCGATGCCGAGATCCTCTCATGATTTCCAAAGTTCATGCATTGAGATTTTTATAATGATATTCAATTATTTGGACAAACGAAAAACCGAAATCCAGCACGATAGGACACGATTACTCGAGTTTCCAAACACGAAATATTGCCTTATTTTGAAAACATGGGCAAAATTGTAAAAGGATATTTTGTTATTTGGTCAAACGGAAAACCGAAACCCAGCACGATAAGGCACGATTCCTCGAATTTCCAAACACACGAATATAGCCTTATTCTGAAAACATGGACAAAATTTTAAAAGGATATTCGGTTATTTGGTCAAACAGAAAACCGAAACCCAGCACGATAGGGCACGATTCCTCGAATTCCCAAACATACAAGTATTGCCTTATTTTGAAAATTTTCAAATATGCAATTTTAAAATTGGCTAAATGCATTTTATGTAGTATACACGTAATAAAATGAAACATTTAGTAAAAGCTCGAATACATTAGAATTTGAGACATAAAACAATAACGAACAGCACAAGCATGGCATCAAGCACGAAGTAATATACGAGCTCAACATTATAAGAATGAATGTAATTATAAACATAATTTAACTCACAAATATACAATGACGATAACCGCATGGTTAAAAGGACATATTAACAATCAATAATAATTCCTCAAGATTTATGATGGCAAGCTAATGTAAAACAAAATTTTGAATGCTGACAAATATGTTTAAAATAAATAAAGAATGTGGATTTTGAAATCAATAATTTATGAAATTATTTAAAAATGGATAACTTATAAGTAAACTTGTGAAATGTGCATAAAAAAATTTGAAATAAATCATTCAATAATAAAAATAAATAAATATATATATAAGCAAATTTAAATGAAACTAAATGTGCGTATAAATAGGTTTAAGAGGAAATGTATATATAAAATAATGTGAGAACCAATAATTTAAAACCAAATATACTTATTTAAAAAATATAAAAAAAATTTAATACGTAACGTATTATATAAGAATAGTATATAAGAGTGTTTGAAACATATAAAACATAATTCAAAATAAGATCTTTAAGAGAGAAATTATATATTTATATATAGATTTAAAAACAAAATATATACATATAGATCTAAGAGAAAAATACATAAAATAATCTGAAACTAATAATATATACATAAAACGAGATAATTTATATAAATTATGTATGTGTATATATAAAATAATAGTATGTAAGAGTATTTAAGTTAAAAGTTATGCAAATTATTAAAACAAAGAAATAGGAAATTTTGAAATCAAACATTTATATGATAAATAAATAAAATATACCTAATTGAATTAAAAATAAAACTACTGTGCTATTTTATAAATAAATGGAACAATTTAAGCAAGATTGAGGACCAAATTAAGATGCTTAAATAGTCAAGGATCGAACCAAAGAAATATTTCCAAAGCCCAAAACGCAGCTGCTCAAGTTGGACCAAATTGAAAGCGCTTGAATTACCGAGGCTAATTAAAAACAAATAAGAAGTAGCTAGGGTCTAATCAAATAACAACGCAGAGAGAAGGGGGCTAATCGCGCAAATTATCCATCACCGCGAAAACACGCGGATCCTGTGGACACTGAATTGGATCGGGTCGGGCGACCTCATACGGCATCGTTTTGAGGCCACTTAATCAGGCTTCAAACGATGCCGTTTCGCACAGTTTTAAAAGGCTAATAAAAGCCTAAAAACAATCCGAATATCGGCCTTCCCCCTATTCTCTTTTGAAATCAAAACCCTAACCCCCTTTGGCCTTCTCCCTTAGCCGCAGAAGGAGATCTCCCTTTCGGCCACTACAAACGCCACGACAATCGGCGATTAGGGGGCCAACTCAGGTTCGATCGACCGACCTCTTTCAAACCAGACCTGATCCTAACCTCGACGACCACCTTTGTTTCGATTTCGACGAAGAAGGCAGACCGTCGATTCAACTTTCGAAGGTAAGTCCCTTCCTTTTTTTTGATTTCCACACGAACAACAAAACAAAAATCTTAAGAGAACAAAAAACGAAAGAAAAAGAATATTAAAAGCCAAAAATCACCTTTTAGAAAACTTTTGATTTCTCTGTATTTTTTTTTTGTATATATTCTGTATGCGTATGTATCTCAAAAATCGGATCCTTTACATTGTTTAAAATCGGCCTTAAATAGCCGAGACCAAAATGAAGAAAAATAATCAAAATACAAAATCCTTTTTTTTTTATTTCTCTTTTCTGTCATTTGCTTTCTGTTTGCTTCTTTGGTTGTTGCAGGTACAGCTGTGGAGGAGGGGTAGCCCGAGCGTTCAGCTGGCGCGCGTGCACGTGATGGCCGCTGGAGTGGATGCACGTGAGGCACGTATGGAAAAGAACTGCGGCGCTGGAGGTCTCCAGAAACCACTAGGGTTTCTGGAAGGCACTGAGATTGTTGGGTCATTCGGGCCAATTTGGCATTTGGGTTTCGGACATTGAGTTTTGTATTTGGGCCTTATTTTTAATTTAATTTGGGTTTAAATTTTGTTTGGGCCAATTGGGCTTTGTTGTAAATAAGGACTGTGTACTTTTTATTGGACTTTATTTTGTTTTATATTTTATTTGGTTTATTTTTGGGTTTTAAATGGGCCCGGGCATAAATTGGGTCTTACAGCTGCCCGTCTTTGCTCATTGTCGTTAAAAGAGGCAATTTTGCCCGGTCTTGCTGAATCTTGCCTTCTTTGGTGCTTCTCCTCTTCGAATAGCTTCATTCCATCCCACTGCATCTTCAGGGGTATAAGAACTAGCGTTTCGATCCAATTCAAGGAAATTAGACTTGTATATTCCATCTACTCCGCCACAACTTCAAGGAGATGAGATTTGCTGTCTTCTGTCTACTCCACTGCAACTTCAGGGAGATAAGACTTGTATGGTAAATTTAATCCAACCTACTGCAACTTCAGAGGTATAGGATTTGTTATTTTAATCCGCTCCACTGCAACTTCAGGGAGATAGGATCTGATGTCTTCGATCTGCTCCTGCAACTTCAGGAATGCCAGATCTGCTATTTTCAATCTGCTCCACTGCAAACTCAGGGAGAAAAGATCTGATGTCTTCGATCTGCTCCTGCAACTTCAGGAATGCCAGATCTGCTATCTTCAATCTGCTCCACTACAAACTCAGGGAGACAAGATCTGATGTCTTCGATCTGCTTCCTGCAACTTCAGGAATGCCAGACCTGCTATCTTCAATCTGCTCCACTGCAAACTCAGGGTGATAAGACTTATATGGTAAATTCAACCCAACCTACTGCAACTTCAGAGGTATAGGATTTGTTGTTTTAATCCGCTCCACTGCAACTTCAGGGAGATAGGATTTGATGTCTTCGATCTGCTCCTGCAACTTCAGGAATACCAGATCTGCTATTTTCAATCTGCTCCCATCGAAAACTCGGGAGACAAGATCTCGATGTCTTCGATCCGCTCCCCTGCAACTTCGTGAATGCCAGACCTGCTATCTTCAATCTGCTCCACTGCAAACTCAGGGAGATAAGACTTGTGACTTCAACCTGCTCCACTGCAACTTCAGGGAGATAAGGTTTATTTTGATATGCTCTACTGCAACTTTAGAGAAATAAGATCTGTAATTTATGGCTTCAATCTGTTCTATTGTAACTTCAGGGAAATAAGATTTGCCGTCTTCAGTCTGCTCCACTGCAACTTCAGGGAGATAAGACTTGTATGGTAAATTCAATCCAAACTACTACAACTTCAGAGGTATAGGATTCGTCATTTTAATCCACTCCACTGCAACTTCAGGGAGATAGGATTAACTGTCTTCAGTTTGCTCCACTGCAACTTCAGGGAGATAAGACTTGTGACTTCAACCTGCTCCACTACAACTTCAGGGAGATAATGTTTATTTTGATCTGCTCTACTGCAACTTCAGAGAGATAAGATCTGTAATTTCGTCGATCTTGTTACACCGTCCTCTAGGGAACATGACCTGTAGAATCAATTTATAGAATTATGTATAATGATTAGGATGCCATGATCCGAATAAATCAAATGCTCCTGGCTGAATGTATTATGGGTGACATTCGCATGAATGCAGAATGTCATGAGAATGATCCTTTGTAGAATGATTAGGATGCAATGATCAGATTGAATCGAATGCTCCTAACTAAATGTGTTTTGCACGAATGTAGAATTTCATGAGAATGATCCCTTTTTAAACGCTTAGGATTGAGATTGCTCATTGTTCCTCCATGTTGTATCATAAACGTAATATCCTGTCTTCTTGTTCAACCGACATATTTTTTGATAGAAAGCCTGAAGAAATGGTCACCGTTTGAAGTTTCCTTCTCAAATGTTTCCAACCCTTAGGCTTGGTGAGTTCTAAATAAAAGTCTTGTTTCAGGTTCTCGTATTATTTAGAAGTTTCCAGAGTAATAGGCAAAACTCCTTTTATGAAAATATTATTAGTCCATTAATCATTACTTCAATACAAAATGCTTCAAAATAATCATAAATAATGGACAAAATGGAATTTATCATAAACGAAATCTAAAAAGAATAAGTTAATTAAAGAAAGAAAACATTGCTAGAAAATAAAATGATTAGGGGAAAAGATAGGTGCCCCGAATATCGCAGCTTGAGTTTCTCTGTACGGACTTTCTGAAGATCATTTTAAGTTCAATATGTGTTTAGGAAATCAAGAGTACTCTGTTGATGCCCCAAGACGTAACATCTCTCATCCTTCTTAATTCAGGTATGGCAAGATTACCACATGCCTCATCATTGATTGCAATTTGAGTCACCCTTTTCGGGTTTTCGACTCAAAACCCCTTTGGTCTCAAGGCGCCCTTTACGGGTTTTCACCTTGGCCTTTCTGTTTTTCATTTTCATCTTTTTTTCATTTCTTCTTTTTTTTTTAGAGAGGTCTCAAAGCGCCCTTTGCGGGTTTTCACTTTGGCCTCTTTTCCTCTTTAAGTATAGTATTTCTTGACTGAATTCGAGTTTATAGGATTGGGTAAGTTTTTCCCGTCCATATCAGCCAAGATCAGTGCTCCTCCGGAGAAAGCCTTTTTCACCACATAAGGTCCTTCCCAATTTGGCATCCATTTCCCTCTGAAGTCCTTATGCATGGGGAGGATCTTTTTCAAAACCAGGTCTCCCTTGTAAAATTCTCTTGGGCAAACCTTTTTGTCATAAGCCCGCATCATTCTCTTTTGGTACATCTGACCATGACGGATGGCCTTTAGCCTTTTTTCCTCAATCAAGTTCAACCGATCGTATTGAGACTGGACCCATTCGGCTTCATCCAACTTAAACTCTGACAAGACTCGAAGGGAAGGAATTTCAACTTCGATGGGTAACACTTCCTCCATTCCGTAAACTAATGAGAAAAGAGTTGCCCCGGTAGAGGTCCTGACTGATGTTCGATAAGCGTAGAGAGTGAATGGTAACTTCTCGTGCCAATCTTTATAGGTTTCAGCCATTTTCCCCATAATATTCTTAATGTTCTTGTTGGCTGTTTCCACTGCACCATTCATTTTTGGACGATACGGTGATGAATTGTGATGCCTGATCTTGAATTGACTACAGACCTCCGCGATCGTGCTGTTGTTCAAGTTTAACGCATTGTCAGATATGATCCTTTCAGGCATTCCATATCGACATATGATTTCATTTTTTAGGAATCTACTAACTGCCGACTTAGTAACATTGGCATATGAAGCAGCTTCTACCCACTTGGTGAAATAGTCGATGACTACAAAGATGAACAGATGCCCATTTGAAGCTTTTGGGGAAATCGGCCCGATGATGTCCATGCCCCACATGGAGAAAGGCCATGGGGAAGTCATGACATGCAAAGGTGAAGGAGGCACATGAATTTTGTCTCCATAGATCTGGCATTTGTGACACGTTTTAGCATAATTGATGCAGTCCCCTTCCATGGTAGACCAATAGTATCCGAATCTCATGATTTGTCTAGCCATTGTGAAGCCATTAGCATGCAATCCACATACCCCCTCATGGACTTCTTTCAGAATTTTCTTAGCTTCAACAGTGTCCACACATCTCAATAGTATCTGATCTTTTCTTCTTTTATACAAGATCTCCCCATCTAAGACATAGTCGCAGGCTAGTCTTCTCAACGTCCTCTTATCATTCTCGGTCGCTTGTTCAGGATATTCACGATTTCTCACGTATCGCAATATATCTTGGTACCAGGGGTGATCATCCCTTTCTTCTTCCTCCATATTGTAACAATGAGCTGGGGCCTCGTAAATACTCATTTGAATAGGTCTTACATCCTCTTGTTTACTCACTTTGATCATGGAAGCCAAGGTAGCCAAAGCATCTGCTATTTGGTTTTCGTCTCGTGAGAGATAATTGAAAGTAATGTCATCAAACTCCTCAATTAACCCCAGAACTATCCTTCGATAATTGATCAATTTTGGGTCTCTTGTCTCTCATTCACCCTTCAATTGGTAAATCACCAGTGCAGAATCTCCATATACTTCCAGCACTCTAATTTTGCGTTCTACGGCAGCACGGAGTCCCATGATACATGCTTCGTATTCTGCCATGTTATTCGTACAATCAAAATCCAACTTGCATGTGAACGGATAGTGATCTCCATTTGGGGATACTAAGACTGCCCCAATTCCATTACTAACAGCATTTGATGCTCCGTCAAAATTTAGCTTCCAAAGATGATCCTTTAGGGTGTCTTCCTTCACTGTCGCTACATACATTAAATCCTCGTTGGGGAAATCAAATTCAATGGCTCATAATCCTCTAAAGCTCTGCTAGCTAGAAAGTCTACTATTGCGCTCCCTTTCACAGCTTTTTGACTCACATAGACGATGTCGAATTCAAAAAGCAAGATTTGCCATCTGGCCATCCTTCCATTTAAAGCAGTTGACTCCATCATGTACTTTAAGGGGTCTACTTTCGAGATTAACCAGGTCGTGTGGTACAACATGTATTGCCTCAATCTCCCAATCGTCCAAATCAAGGCACAACACAATTTCTCAATTGGCGAATATCTCATCTCACACTCAGTGAATTTCTTGCTAAGGTAGTATATCGCCTTCTCTTTTCTTCCCGAATCATTGTGTTGACCCAGCACACATCCCATAAGTGATCAAACACTGTCAAATATAGGATTAATGGCCTATCTGGGCATGGGGGTGACAATACTGGAGGGTTTGACAAGTACTGCTTGACCCTATCGAAAGCTTTCTGGCATTCATCATCCCACATGCCAGGATTCTGTTTCTTCAGAAGACGAAATATGGGATCACATTTCTCAATTAACTGTGAAATGAACCGAGCAATGTAATTTAACCTTCCCAAGAAACCTTGAACTTCTTTTTGAGTGCGTGGTGGAGGAAATTCTTGTATAGCTCAGACCTTATCTGAGTCAATCTCGATTCCCTTCTCGCTGACTATGAAGCCTAGCAATTTTCCCGATCTAGCTCCAAAAGTGCATTTTGTGGGATTAAGTTTTAACTGGAATTTCCTCAGTCTCAAGAACAACTTCCTCAAAACTTGGATATGTTCAACTTCCGTTCTGGACTTTGCAATCATATCATCGACGTAAACTTCAATCTCTTTATGCATCATATCATGGAACAAGGTCACCATGGCCCTTTGATATGTTGCTCTTGCATTCTTCAACCCAAATGGCATCACCTTATAACAAAATGTACCCCACAAGGTTATGAAGGTAGTTTTTTCCATGTCTTCAGGATGCATCTTTATCTGATTGTATCCCGAGAAACCATCTATGAAGGAAAATAATGAATAGCCTGCCGTATTGTCTACTAAAGTGTCAATGTGAGGCAAGGGAAAATTATCTTTCGGACTGGCCTTATTCAAATCTCTATAATCTACATACATTCGTACCTTCCCATCTTTCTTAGGGACAGGCACAATGTTGGCTACCCATTCTGAGTATTTGACCTCTTGCAGGAATCCGGCATCAAACTGCTTTTTGACTTCCTCTTTTATTTTCAGCATAATGTCTGGCCTTATTCTCCGGAGCTTCTGTTGAACCGGCTTGCAATCCTCTTTTATGGGGAGACGATGCACAACGATGTCAGTGCTTAACCTTGGCATATCTTGGTATGACCATGAGAAGATATCTTTGAATTCCTGAAGTAACTCTACGAGGTCTCGTTTCGTCTCTTCAGTTATACACGTTCCAATCTTCACTACCTTTCCCTCTTGCAAGGTCACAATCTCTACTGTTTCTTCATGAGGTAGAATTTACTTTTCCTCTTGTTTTACCATTCTTAACAAGTCCAGAGATAAGCCACAGTCTATGTCATCTTCAAAGTCCTTGGATCCCTCTAAACACATGTCCTGCTCAAAAAGAGATTCTAAATCCGTAACAGCGTTACTCATGTCATTGATATCCAGGGACCTGTTGTAGGTACAGAAGAATATACAAAGAATGAATGAATTTGAGAATAAATATTTGTACGGTATGCTTATGAATGAAATGAAAGAATGATTCGAAATGAAATAATCTAAAAGAATAAGAAGATTTTTATTCAAAATGATCTCAAGTATGTATTTCATAATGAAGTTTAGACATAAGCCTATTTCACAAAGGAATGCTTATTGCTTCTAGGCTAAAAGCAACAAGTGTGTTCGGAACATTACTCTGAGTAAGCTCTAAAAACTACAGAAATTTCTTCTACAGTCCAATTATTCAGAACACTCCCAGGTTCGTAAGGGCGGATATCCGACAAGGTCCCCCTTTCCGTGATTTATTCATGTATGGCATTGATGTGCACATTTTCTAACATTTCCTTAACATCCCCTTCACAGAACTCAATTTCTTTATTATCCATTAGACCTTGTACCAAGGCTCTGAATTCTGCGCATTGTTGGATCTCATGCCCCTCTTCATGATGGAACTCACAGTAGTTCCTCGAGTTTTCACAATTTCTTTCGTGATCCGCATGCTCAAATTTCTTTTACCATTTCTTTCCAAACCCATTCCAAAAGAGTTTTTACTTCTGTGATATCAGCCTTAATTCTTCTCCCTGTCTCTCCCTCAATCGCATTTACTCCACCATCAGTGTGATTTGGTAGCGGATTATCGGCACTTGGTGTATCATCAAATTTTACAATGCCCATCTTAATAAGTCTTTCCACGACTTTCTTAAAGGCAGTGCAATTTTCTATTGAATGTGCTGAAATTCCCACATGATAGTCACATTGAGCATTTGCATCATACCATTTGGGGTACGGGGGCTGCAATGGTGTTAAGTAAAAAGGGGACACCACGTGTGCATTGAACAAGTTCTGATATAGCTCTCGGTATGTCATTGGGATAGGAGTGAACTGGAGCTTTTTCGTACTCGTCCTTTGGTTAGATTCCTGCCTTGGAGGAGTCTGAAGGTTGGCGGTCGTCGTCTTTGGCAGGCCAATGGTAATTTGCTTTGAGTAGCCCTTGCTGTATGCTCCCACATTGTTTACTTCATTTTTTTCTTTCTCGGGGCTGATATTTTGGCGCTTTTCCCCGTATCTATTTTATCGCTTCTCACAGCATTTTCGATCATTTCACCGGACATAACTATGTCCGAGAAACTCTTCGTGGCACTCCCCAACATATGATTAATAAATGGGGCTTTCAAGGTGTTTATGAAAAGCATGGTAGTTTCTTTCTCCAGAAGAGGTGGCTGGACTTGTATGGCAATCTCTCTCCATCTTTGTGCATATTACCGAAAACTCTCGCTTGGTTTCTTCTCCATGTTTTGCAAGGTAGTTCTATCAGGGGTCATGTCTGTTACGTGACTATACTGCTTCATGAATACCTGTGCTAAATCCCTCCAAGAACCAATTTTGGTACGTCTTAACTGATTGTACCATTTGGATGCTGCTCCCGCCAAACTGTCCTGGAAGCAATGTATTAGTAGTTGGTCATTGTTAACATACCCAGTCATTCGTCGGCAAAACATGGTTATGTGAGCTTCGGGGCAACTAGTCCCATTGTATTTCTCAAATTCTGGCATCTTTAATTTGTGGGGAAGTATTAGATCTGGCACCAAACTCAGATCTTTAGCATCAATTCCATGTTGCCTATCAGCGCTTTCCATGGCCCTAAATTTGTCCTCTAGCCATTTGCATTGATCCTCTAACTGTCTTGGAAATTCAGACCTTGCCCTTTTCCTTTCTGCTGCCTCATCAAAGTCAGGAATAACAGCATTAATTGGATAATCCCCTAAGTTAGAACCCGATCCCGTTTGGAAGTTTGTCGGTATCGAAACACCCTCTTGAAATTATTGAGGTTTAATTGTGACGGATGTTTTTCGCGGGTACACCTCAGGATGTGTTGGGGTAAAACCTGGATGATATAGTGGTTCCTCATTATCTTCACCAGTGTTAACCATGGGGGTTTTTCTTTTGTCTATTCCTCCCGCCAGTAGTTGAGTCAATTGAGTCATCATACTCTTTTGTGATTCCACCATTCGGTCCATCATATCTTGCTGGATCTTAGCAAGCTGCTCTTGCATTTGCAGTTGAAGTTTATCTTGCATCTCCCTTTGGAGTTGTTCCAGTCTTTCTAATCTCTGATCCATATCTTTCGTCTTGGTTCGGGTACCGTAAGGATGTTTGGTTTTGCTGGTGTCCAGGTTAATGCTGAAATAATTTCAACCAATCAGGATCTTCTCATGAAATCTAATACACGTGATGTAATGATATGTGAATGCATGAAATGAATGTAAAGAGGTGTCGATTCTGACTCAATTTCGTTTAGAAAACTTTACTAGAGGGCAAAATTATTTACATGAAATGGACTACAAATATACGAACAACCGTATTGTCTTTCGTTTTATCAAGAAATTCGTTCTCCATGACAAACTCTCTAATTTAATAATCGAATATGAATCGACACTCTTTTAGATATGAAATGATATTTGATGCAATCATAACCAAGACAAAATGAAACACATTAGTATAAGGTAAAAGTAAGCAAAAAAGAAACAAGTAGAGTACTTATTCGGATGACCACTATGGTTTATTATGGCACTATTCAGGGTGGGCTTTTAGGGTTCACTATATGTGGTTTAGTTCTAAGGAATAGGTACCTGAACCAGCAGATTTCCCAATCCTCACCCATTATAGGCTTATATGGATCGAGTTCGCTTCAGGGGAATACATTTCCCTATGGCCATGCGGAGATGAAAATCTCACGAAGCATATAGGTACAGATGTATCCCGGAAGCAGTCCACTAGCCCATGCGGAGGTGAAAACCTCACGAAGGCATAGTTTCTCACTCCCACTTAAAGGTGTAATCACAACGGTTATGCAATGCAGTTGCAAGTATTCTACCCAAAACATCATAATGAGTGCATCAAAGGAAACATGATTTTTCAAAACAATTTTCCAAATTTTCAATCAAAAGGAAAAGAGTTAATCCATCTATGGCCTAACTCTCAATCGTCCCTAGTGGAGTCGCCAAGCTGTCGAAACCATTTTTTAAGAAAAAAACGGGAATCGACTTTAAAAATATGGAGTCGCCACCGATCCTTTATTCAAGGTATGATCGGGTCACCTTGAGATGGATTATTTTAATAAAACATTTTAGATTCATTAAAACAATAATTTTGGTCTACGAAATCTAAGAAAACAGGTTCAGAAGTCGGTTACATGTGAGGAAGGATTAGCACCCTCGCAACGCCCAAAATTGGTACCAAATTGATTAATTGATGTCCTAATGTCAAAAATTTGAAACGATTTTAGAATACAATTCCGTTTTAAAAATTTTAAATAACTCGAATTGGATATTGAGATTCTCTTATTCCGAAGGAATAAAATATCACATCCAGCACGATAGGATATGACGTTTCAAACCCTCGATGCCGAGATCCTCTCATGATTTCCAAAGTTCATGCATTGAGATTTTTATAAGGATATTCAATTATTTGGACAAACAAAAAACCAAAATCCAGCACGATAGGACACGATTCCTCGAGTTTCTAAACACGAAATATTGCCTTATTTTGAAAACATGGGCAAAATTGTAAAAGGATTTTTGGTTATTTGGTCAAACGGAAAACCGAAACCCAGCACGATAGGGCACGATTCCTCGAATTTCCAAAAACACGAATATTGCCTTATTCTGAAAACATGGACAAAATTTTAAAAGGATATTCGGTTATTTGGTCAAACGGAAAATCGAAACCCAGCACGATAGGGCACGATTCCTCGAATTCCCAAACATACAAGTATTGCCTTATTTTGAAAATTTTCAAATATGCAATTTTAAAATTGGCTAAATGCATTTTATTTAGTATACACGTAATAAAAATGAAACATTTAGTAAAAGCTCGAATACATTAGAATTTGAGACATAAAACAATAACGAACAGCACAAGCATGGCATTAAGCACGAAGTAATATACGAGCTCAACACTATAAGAATGAACGTAATTATAAACATAATTTAACGCACAAATATACAATGACGATAACCGCATGGTTAAAAGGACATATTAACAATCAATAATAATTCCTCAAGATTTATGATGGCAAGCTAATGTAAAACAAAATTTTGAATGCTGACAAATGTGTTTAAAATAAATAAAGAATGTGGATTTTGAAATCAATAATTTATGAAATTATTTAAAAATGGATAATTTATAAGTAAACTTGTGAAATGTGCATAAAAAAATTTTGAAATAAATCATTCAATAATAAAAATAAATAAAAATATATATATATATAAGCAATTTTAAATGAAACTAAATGTGCGTATAAATAGGTTTAAGAGGAAATGTATATATAAAATAATGTGAGAACCAATAATTTAAAACCAAATATACTTATTTAAAATATATAAAAAAATTTAATACGTAACGTATTGTATAAGAATAGTATATAAGAGTGTTTGAAACATATAAATCATAATTCAAAATAAGATCTTTAAGAGAGAAATTATATATTTATATATAGATTTAAAAACAAAATATATACATATAGATCTAAGAGAAAATACATAAAATAATATGAAACTAATAATATATACATAAAACGAGATAATTTATATAAATTATGTATGTATATATATAAAATAATAGTATGTAAGAGTATTTAAGTTAAAAGTTATGCAAATTATTAAAACAAAGAAATAGGAAATTTTGAAATCAAACATTTATATGATAAATAAATAAAATATACCTAATTGGATTAAAAATAAAACTACCAGGCTATTTTATAAATAAATGGAACAATTTAAGCAAGATTGAGGACCAAATTAAGATGCGCCCAAATAGTCAAGGACCGAACCAGCAAATATTTCCAAAGCCCAAAACGCAGCTTTCAAGTTGGACCAAATTGAAAGCGCGCTTGAATTACCGAGGCTAATTAAAAAACAAATAAGAAGTAGCTAGGGTCTAATCAAATAACAACGCAGAGAAGGGGGACTAATCGCGCAAATTATCCATCACCGCGAAAACACGCGGATCCTGTGGACACTGAATTAGATCGGGTTGGGCGACCTCATACGGCGTCGTTTTGAGGCCACTTAATCAGGCTTCAAACGGTGCCGTTTCGCACAGTTTTAAAAGGCTAATAAAAGCCTAAAAACAATCTGAATATCGGTCTTCCCCCTCTTCTCTTTTGAAATCAAAACCCTAACCCCCTTTGGCCTTCTCCCTCAGCCGCAGAAGGAGATCTCCCTTTTGACCACTACAAACGCCACGGCAATCGGCGATTAGGGGGCCAACTCAGATCCGATCGACCGACCTCTTTCAAACCAGACCTGATCCTAACCTCGACGACCACCTTTGCTTCGATTTCGACGAAGAAGGCAGACCGTCGATTCAACTTTCGAAGGTAAGTCCCTTCCTTTTTTTTGATTTCCACACGAACAACAAAACAAAAATCTTAAGAGAACAAAAAACGAAAGAAAAAGAATATTAAAAGCCAAAAATCACCTTTCAGAAAACTTTTGATTTCTCTGTATTTTTTTTGTATATATTCTGTATGCGTATATATCTCAAAAATCGGATCCTTTACATTGTTTAAAATCGGCCTTAAATAGCCGAGACCAAAATGAAGAAAAATAATCAAAATACAAAATCCTTTTTTTTTTGTTATTTCTCTTTTCTGTCATTTTCTTTATGTTTGCTTCTTTGGTTGTTGCAGGTACAGTTGTGGAGGAGGGGTAGCCCGAGCGTTCGGCTGGCGCGCGTGCACGTGATGGCTGCTGGAGTGGATGCACGCGAGGCGCGCGTGAAAAGAACTGTGGCGCTGGAGGTCTCCAGAAACCACTAGGGTTTCTGGAAGGCACTGAGATTGTTGGGTCATTCGGGCCAATTTGGCATTTGGGTTTCGGACATTGAGTTTTTTATTTGGGCCTTATTTTTAATTTAATTTGGTTTTAAATTTTGTTTGGGCCAATTGGGATTTGTTGTAAATAAGGACTGTGTACTTTTTATTGGACTTTATTTTGTTTTATATTTTATTTGGTTTATTTTTGGGTTTTAAATGGGCCCGGGCATAAATTGGGTCTTACAATGATAATTTTTCCTAGAATGTGAATTGGATTGAATTTAATACGAATTGTATTAAATTGAGTTAAATTTACTCATATAGATCTGGATAGGCCTAGTACGGAGTTGGATCGAGGAAAACAAAAAGTATCGGATTAGTAGATTCTCGTGTACGAACAAGTGTCGAGGTAAGTTCGTGTAACTAAATTGTGTATATTTACATGTTTGAGTGAAATTTTTTATATGTGAATGTTGAATTATGAATTTGGTATGTTTAGGAAATAAATTCATAAATCCGATAATGCCCGGTAAATATTAAATCCCGTTTGAATACATGAAATTCAATTGGATACTGGGCTCCTGTATTGGTTGTGGTCTTGCATATGTTGCAGGCACACCATAGTTCGAAAGAGCGTCCCATTATGAGCTCTCCTGAGCTTCCCGTATGATGGTTCTTGCGAGCTTCCCGTTATAGCTCTTCGGAGCGTCCCGATAGGTTGTGATCCTACATGTGTTGTGAACACACCCTAGCTCGTATGAGCTTCCCGATTACGGCTCTTCGTGAGTTTCCCGTTAATTGGCTCTTTGTGAGATTCCCGATATGGCTCGCTTGAACTTCCCAATATGTGGCTATCCGAAGCTCCTCGATTAATGGCTTTCCGGAGCTACCCGTTATAGACTCGCACGAGCTTCCTGAATATGTCTCTTATGAGCTTCCTATTTTAGCCCGGATAAGTTTCCTATTTATGTGCTTTTATAAGCACTCCTGAATATGAGTTGACGGATTTACTGTATTGTACACTTCATTTGTATTGCCCATGTATCCATCAATATTTTAAACGATTCAACGGGTAAAGTTCTGATATGAGATGATATGAATTTCAATATGAATTACTATGAGAAATACTTGAAATATAAAGATATAATATGTACTTGATTATTGTATACTTGATATGATAAATACATGTATGTGGAAATTGAATAAGGATGAGTTCATTCTTGTCTCTTGAAACTTATGTGAATTACATAACTAACATGTTTGATGAGGATGTATGTGTATTTAGATATTGATTTAATTGATTTGGATGCACTTGTATGATTATTTTAAAAGTGAATAAATGGTAAGTTTATTTCCCGTTACACGAACTTATTTATTTCCCGTTACACGAACTTACTAAGCTTAAAAGCTTACTTTGTTTTATTTCCTCTATTTTATAGTACTCGGAAGCTCATAAAGGTTGGAATCGGTCAGAGCATCATCACACTATCCTTCAGTTCGTTTTGATATAAATAGCAAACTTATTTTAGTATAATGGCATGTATAGGTTAAGTTGACCAATTATGGCATATATATGGTTGGTTGTAACTAGCCATTGGAATGGCTAGTGATGACTTGTTTGATGTAAATGTATGAGGGTATAATATGATTAATATAAATATGTGCTTGTTATGATTAGATTGAATTTTGGTAAATTTATATGTTTATACAAATAGGTAAGTTTGAATACATGAATACATGTGATGATATATCATGCATAAGATTGATTGTGGCTTGGTTTTAATGTCTTGAATTGGTTGATGAATGTACTCAAGTGTAGTTGTAGGTTGGAGGCAAATTTGGGTGAGAAAAATGGCCTTGAAAATGGCCTATTTTCGTCCACAGGGGCAGACACACGGGCGTGTGTCTCAGCCGTATGTGACACACGGCCATGCGCACGAGCGTGTGGTTTGGCCGTGTGTCCCCTGCATCTTTAAAATTGAGAAATAGAATTCCCAGGTATTTTCACACGGGCAGAGACACGGGCGTGTGTCTCAGCCGTGTGTGACACACGGCCTAGAACACGGGCGTGTGACTTGGCCATGTGACCCCTACACCTAATTAATGTAAAATAAATTGTTCATAGCCTAGCACACGGGCGTGTGGTTTGGCCGTGTGACCCAAGTCAGTAGCTACCCTAATTTGAACAAGGTCTGGGACACGGGCGTGTCACTTGGCTGTGTGAGCCACACGGCCTGGCCACACAGGCGTGTGTCCCCTGCATCTAAGAAAAATTTTAAAATTTCTTGAAAAATTCTCTGAGTTCCCGGTTTAGTCCCGATTTGATCTAAATGCATATTTTGGGCCTCGAGGGCCTATTTAAGGGACAATATGATTGATTTCGGATAAGAATAGTAAATGATATGAATTTTTCTGTAATTGATCTGTAAACTCTGGTAATGCTCCGTGACCCTGTTCCGGCGACGAATAGGGATTAGGGGTGTTATAGACATTGCATAATCCGAATGATCTTCAGAAAAATTTGATATCTCTTCTGAAACCGTCTTTACTTACTAACCCATTCTCAGCTCTGACCACGTTATTAATCATTCAACCACTAAACTCTTCAATTTCACACTTGCGAACTTAATCAATATAAATCTTGTAAATTCCATTATATAAGACATGTAGCTGAGGGGGTAAAGGTCGTAAAGCCTCAAAATTGATTTTCATTTATATATACACAAGTATAACATAACATTTATCATTAAGATAATCATTATAAACATTTATTCATACCTTTATAAGTTTCGTCTTTACTCATCATAAGCAACTTTTTAATCAGATACTTGAGTATCGCTTTCAGCATTACCAGAATTAGCTCGGTTGGAAAGCATCTCTGTCTATAAGTAAAACAAATCTCATCAGAGTTGGGAGATATCACACTATCACTAGTTATATAATGTCATGTATTTCTAGACTTCACATATGCTGCATTCAGTCTGAGAACCGACTAAACCGTAGTTTTGATACCAATAAATGTAACACCCCTAACTCGAGTCCGTGGCTGGAATAGGGTTACGGAGCATTACCGGAGTTTACAGAACAAATAGACATAAATTTAAAACATTTCATATCACATAATATACATGTCAGAAACAAATCAAAATTAAACATATTGTCCCTTATACGAGCCCTTGAGGCCCAAAATACATATTAGAAACAAATCGGGACTAAATCGAAACCTCAGAAATTTTTTTGAAAACATTTAATATTTTCAACATTGCAAGGGTCACACGGCCGTATGACCAAGCTGTATGACTCATACAGTCAAGAGACACGCCCGCGTCTAAGGCCGTGTAACTCACTGACTTGCATTCTTTTTAAAAGATACAGGGGACAAACAGTCATGTCATCTGACACACGGCTGAGACACACGTCCGTGTGGATGAAAATAGGCTATTTTATAAGCCATTTTTCTCACCCAACAAGGCATGTACCTTTAGTTAACATTGTGCATATCGACAAGCCAAAATTAGGCACTAAAACAAACCAAAATGTGCCAAAACATAAGCCAAATAATTGGCTAATCTCCACAAAATACATATAGGCCAACATTTAGCCAAAACCTATACATGCCATTATAACCAAAATCAAAACATCCAAAAGTACTGATAAAGCTGATGGATAGTTGATATAACTCCGATAAACTTCTAACCCAATCCAGCTTCCGATAATCTAAAAAGTAAAGAAAAACGAACACGTAAGCAATGAATGCTTAGTAAGCTCGTATAAACTTTAATCATATCAATTCATTTCAAATATGAAATTTATACATATCAAGAATAATCCAATACCGATACTGCAAGATTCATGAAGCTATATTCAAAAACTCACAAGGTGAATAAATCTGCAGCATCACTAATACATATCATTCCTAGCATAGTAGGATTTTAAATAACTTTAGACCTTACCACTCTTTCATGAGCTCAAGCATATTTTCATTTGAACACTTACCATTTTAATACAACTTATAATTAATCATATTACCATTCAACGAACAGCTTGGCATTTTCCTAAGCATCAAACAACAACACTTGTTAGCATACTTGAACATATTTCATATAAATTCAACATCGATAACCTTATTATCTCAACATGTCACACTTGAGTTTATTACTCGTCTCAGCTTACATAATTTCCATGTATCAACATATCAAAGATATTCGTATATGTTCATGTCATGATACATATCATTCTCTTACCATTTCTTCATATACATATATCATCCATTTCAATATATCAATATATCAATATATCATGTGCCATCATTTCCATGTATTTCATGTATATACCTGTATTAGTTCGTATCAAACTCATATCGTCTCATAACAGAACATTGCTTATTGAACCATTTAGAATATCGTTGGATAACTTTCAAATTCATTAAATAGATCACTTTACCAAGACTTTCCCAAATCGAAGAACGACTTACGGATAAGAGTACATCGTTAACAGAAGCTCATAAGAGCTGAGCATTCCAGATACGCCAACAGAAGCTCGAAAGCTTAACAAAAGCTCATAAGAGCTGAACAGAAACTCATAAGAGTTGAACAGAAGCTCGTAAGAGCTGAACAAAAACTCATAAGAGTTGAACAGAAGCTCGTAAGAGCTGAACGGAAACTTATAAGAGTTGAACAGAAGCTCGAAAGAGCTAAACAGAAAGTAAAACACGAGAGTTCGCAACAAATGCTAAACCTCGTTTTACTTGGGTAATTTGCCGATATATTCCTTCAATAGCGTCATACGCCAAATAACGAATGTACTCAAATCTCGCGTTCCATTCAACCCGAATATTCAATTCAATATTATAATTCCAACAATAATTAATTTTCAAAAATAAAATAACTGCATAATACCATTCATCAAATTAATACAAATATTAATTTTTAACCGTACAAACTTACCTGGATAAATTGCAGAAATACCAAGATTCAAGGGCATTTTGGTAATTTTTTATTTTCCTTGATTTTCCACTCGATCTTGATGGATTGAATTTTAAAGCTTAGCCAAATACTAGCTCTATTTCCATGGAAGATTTCGGTTGTAATAGGGAAAGAAGATGATAACGACACTTTTTTTTCTTATGTTTTTATTTTGATTTAATTTAATCCATCAAATTACCATATTACTCTTAGTTAATAATTAATTTAAAACTCCAAATCTATGCCCATATTTGTCCAGCACATAAATATATGGCACAATTACAATCAAATGAAGGTTTAATTTCACAATTGGTCCTTCAATTTAATTAAATTCTGACTAAATAAACTTATTTACAATTTAATCCCAAACTTATTAGGACTAAAAGAACAATTAATCCAAAAGCTAGTGGAATCAATAATAACACCACCGCTTGGAAACTTTGACCATGGTTTAATTAGCATTTAAGTCCCTTTTCCTTTATCAATTACCCATTTAATCAAATAGTGATTAAATTTTACATCTTTTACAATTTAGTCCTTTTTAATTAATTAACTATCAAAACATTAAAATTTTTCAACGAAACTTTAATACCACCTTAATGCCACTTTGTAAATATTTATAAAAATATTTATGGCTCAGTTTATAGAAACGAGGTCCCGATACCTCACTTTTTAAAACCACTTGACTTAGGATTTTATCACTCGAACCTAATAATTCATTATAAAACATAAATTACCCATTCAAAAATCTTTTTAAAACCATATTTGACTCGTAAATATTAAATAATAAAATTTATGAGCTTACTTGCCGGATTTGGTGGCCTCGAACCACGGTTTTCGACACCACTGAAAATTGGGCTATTACAGTTCTTGAGATTGACATGCCTGTGTGGATTGCTCGTGTGGAAGTCTGCTACATATGTACAGCTTCCGGAATACTCAAATGTTCTAATTTCCACTCGTTTTTCACTCTTATTGCTCTCAAGTGCCCTATCAAGCATCAAAACACGAATATAAAAGAATTAGGAGTATATAATTCACAATTAATGTCACATAATCTCCTAAAAATGCACTAAGAATGAGGTTAAAATCTATTACTTTTGACACTTATCAGAGGTTTTTTTTAACAAAGAGAAACTGAAATTACAAAAAAAAAGAAAAGTTAATGGTGTTAGACTGAACTAAAACTCTATCAAACAATAAAAGGTTATCTTACACATGGACCAATGAAATTTAAGGTGCACATAAAGGGGTAAGGAAAAAGGGAAAAGGAAATCCACCAATATCTTAAGATATTGAAATATTATGGTTTTGGTCTTCCAAAAGTATTTTAGAGAAGGTGATTCTATTTTCTGAAGATGAGATGTCAAAAAAATTATGTGTGTGTAATTTTGGGACCATAACGTAATATATAACTTCTTCATATTAACTTTAATATCTAATCCACCCATCACCAATTCGAAATTAATTACTAGAATATCTCTACATATTTGGCCCATACTTTATTTATTAACTAAAGCTCAACAAGCCTTAGTCATATTAGATTACTTTTAATTTGGGCTAACTTTTTTATGATAGTAAATAATATGTGATTATTCTTATTATATATGGAATGTCCATGTTATCCAATAATCTCCCACTTCGACCACATATACGTATTACCTTATAATTGCATGTCATTATATAACCATATGAGTTCAAAATTTTACTATCATGATCTAAAGATATTCTGAACAATCTCGTCCATTAATTATATTAACATAGAATCAAGATGACTTTTGTTACATATATCATAACTAAATTCATCCCTGATCATGTATATTAATATAACCAAATGACATAGATCAAGTGTGGATGTGTAACAAGAAAATTACATGCAATGTGATCTAAACATGTCTATTTCCAACTGGTCCTCCTTAGACCTTAGTGAGATGAAATCTTACCTAAATTAGAGTGTGAATTGAATGACATTTAAAATCTAAATCATCAAGTGTTTGCGTGTGGAGGACACATGTGGTTCGTGTTGTGCTGTAGAGGTGAATCATCAAAGAGGAGAAGGTGGTGGTGCAAAGGAGATCCATTCACCTAAGCAGGAGGAGAGTCGAAGAAAGACAAGAAGAGGAGGATGGTTGTTGTGAAGGTTAAGGAGATTGAGTGCAAAGAGTAAGTGCATAAGGCTGCTAATGGGGGAGAATCCATTCTCATCATTATGTAGGGTATTTATAGGGAAGACACTATTGTCTATTAATGGTGACATGGCAAGTCATTACCAACGGGTTGTCATCATGGAGTGCGTTGGGGACATACATGGTGGGGCCCTCTATTATTTCTTTTGAGGTAGTACGAGATTATTATATTCATGTGGACTCCAGTGACCCCTAAAAGGAGTTTTCACACTTGAGTGAGTGCTCACTCTAAAAAGCAGGTGGCTTAATGTTGGATGCGTTCCGGTTGCCAACAAATGGTCTTCACGGGAGGCTGAGCAATTGGTGACGATCCGAAGAATGAGAGGTAAATTTAGATCGATTTGATTCAACTCAATTCATTATTTAATAATTTTAAAAAAAATAACCTTTTTATTTAAATTTAATTTACTTTCAAAATGTAATATTAATATGAAAATAATTTTAATAAATGATGAATCGAGTTTGTAGGTAATAAGAAAAATTAACTGTGACTAGTGCAGGTTATGGGCAATTCTATTTAGCAAAAACAAATGGTTGACAAATATGTGTGGAGAAACATTGATGAGGCTGACAAATATAAGGTTGACGATACTGAGTCAACTCTTTACATGATTGGTTCACTTATTATATTAATTCTTCAAAGTTGAATTAACCATAAATTGCTGCTTAAAATCTAGCCTAACTTATGAAAGGTAAAAACAAGAGCAACGTCTTTCGTTTTATATTCATCAATTCAATTCATTTAAATAAGAAAAAGCAAATTCTAGAACTTGTAACATATTTGAAAATTCATTCAATCTGATAAAAGAGTAACATTTCACATAAAAATAATAATAATTTAACGTTTATAATTATTTCTGAGAGAGAATAAGATGGTTAAAAACATATATTTCTTTTTTAGAAAAATTGTTGGGGATCGACCCGTATAAACAACGAACAAGAAAAGTAAAGAAAAAATTGAAAAAATGAACATAAATATATTTTACGTGGAAAACCCTCAAAGAGGAAAAAAACCACAGGCAAATCAGGTATTTGCTTTTCAGTACTAAATGAGTAAACAAATGAGAGTACAATATGGAGAAAATAAACCTAGTACAATCTATACATTTCTCAAAACCCCAAATGCAAAGCTCAATATCTCAAAAAGCAAATCAATAAACAAAACCCTAAACCTCATAAGGTACTCACAAAAGGGGTACAAAGTACTTGTAGTGGCCCATTTTTGCCCGGGCCCATTTTTATCCAGAAAAGAAAAACAAAATAAAAAATAATAAAATATCCCTTACAGTCTATTTTACAAAACAAACCCTTAAAGCCCAACAGACAAGTCCTACCCAATTACACCCCAAACCAGACCCCAACTAAACTAACACCCAAATACCCAGTGGCCCAAAAACTAAAGAAGCCCAAAATAGCTTTCAATTTGCTGAAAACCCTAGCAGAGATTCGCGCCATAGCGAAACCCAAGCGCCACCTTACAAATACCTCACCCTTTGCGCCGCAATCAGATCCTCGTACCCGCGCCTTCGATCACGCCTCCGCCCGTGAGTCATGTCGCCATCAACGCGCCTCATCGCCACGATCTCCGCCGCTCTTCACCTGCACGAAAAAGGAAGCAAATCACAGCAGCAAATATGGAATGGTTTTCTTTCCGTTTTTATTTTTCATTTCGAGGGTTATAAAAACCCCATGATAATCTATAAAAAAGAACACGAGAGACAGAAACAATAGTGCAAAATTTTTTTTTACAGAATACAATATATTTTTTAAAGGTGATTTTCGATTCTATTTTTTTCCGTCATTTTTTATTTTTCTTTTCCGATTCAGGCATGTTTTATATAAAAAAATGATGTAAAAATAAAAAGGGAACGTTTTACCTTTTTCTCCGCCGTGGGTGGCGGCGTTTGCGACGGCGCGTGGAGTACAAGCGCGACTGGTCATCGTCAGAGTTGGGGCCGGAGTCGGGCCTCCGGCAGTGGAGACAGAGGAACTGAGAGCTCTCTCAAAATTTTTTAAAAAAAAAAACAATGAAATGTTTTTTTTTTCTCTGAGTTAGGCTATTTATACAGAGTATAAAACGGCGCCGTTTTGGACTTAAGCTTCATTGCCAAAACGACGTCGTTTCTCTCAGGATCTGCGTGCAGCTGACCAGACCCGAAGGGTCCGCGTGTTTCTGAGAAATGGATTATTTTCGAATCTAGCCCCTCCGCATTTTCTATTTTTTTAATACAGCTTATTTTTGTTTTCAAATTTCGCCCCATATTTTTCTTTCTGTTCCAATTTAATCCCTCAGATTCCTTGAATGCTAGAATCAGAACGCTGTCGTCTTAAATTTGGCATAATTTCCTTTTTAGCCCTTATAGTTTAACGCGTATTTTAATTTAGTCCTTTTATATCTGCTTTAATTGTTATTTAACCCCTGTTTCTTTGTTTTTTTTATCCTTTGATTTTATATTATATTTAATTATTTTATCATATTAAATATTATATATAATTTCCTGATATTTATTAATTTATTAATAATAAATCCATATATTTTATATATATTATCTTTATATATTTAATTATTATATATTATTTTATTTGGTTTAATAATTTATATATTACTTTAATATTTACATATTATTTATTATATTATATTTTTAAGCATTATGTTATATATTAGTTTTAAAATTTTGTTTTGTATAAAGTCAATTATAATATATAGCCTATTTTATTTATATTATTTATTGCATATATAATTTTTATGATTAATATATTATATATATATATTTAATTATTATTATTTACTAACTATTTTTATTATGTATAATCCTTAATTTATTATTATTAGTTATTTTATATTATTTTATTATATATTATGATTTTATTAATTATCTTTATATATGTTTATTATTGCTTTAGTATGTTGTTTTATTTATCTATTCATGTTATATTATTTTTTATTATTACTAATATAATTCGTAGAATTGCAATTTATATATATGTTACAATGTCTTACTCATACAATTTTTTAATAAAAATACCTTTTAAATGAAAGATTTTTTTTGTAAAATATTTTAACGGTGATACCTGATATTTGGAGTCTTCGAGAAGAATTGTGCCCTAACTTATTGGATTGTGATTTTTCTCGTAAAATTCAAAGTATTAGATATCTCTCCATTTTCAAAGTTTAAGGTTACCAATTTCAAATAAAAAAACTTATTCTTGAGAATTCAAAATGTTGTATCCTAACTTATTGGGTGTGATGTTTTGTGTCTTGAGGTAAGAATTTTTTTTAAAAATAAAGATGCACCTTGCTTCGAAGTTATAAGATGCTGTATCCTAACTTATTGGGTGTGGTATTTTTATTTCTTTGAAATAGGTAAGTCTTGGCTTTCCTTCTAATAAGGGATCTTATTTTAAACTTTTTAAATTTCAAACATTTGGACATGATTCTATCAATTAGGTACCAATTTTTGGGCGTTATGAGGGTGTTAACCCTTCCTCATACGTAACCGACTCCCAAACCCGTTTTCTCGTTTTTCGTAGACCGAAATCAAATGTTTTAAAATGAAACGCTTTACAAGGTGATCCAATCACACCTAAATAAAAAGGATTGGTGGCGACTCCCATTTTGTTTTTAAAGTCGATCCCCGTTTTTATAAACCGATTTTAAAATGGTTTCGAAAGTACTCTTTCATAATTATCACGAAACTCTCACCAGAACTGATATACGACTACATCTTGTCGCCCTTAAAGAAAAACTCTTATTGATTGGTGTCTCAAAACAAAGATACAAGACCCCTTTAAATAAGCTAAGATTAGAGTTATAATCATATATAGTAAAATATTCCTAGAATAATTAGAATTTAACTGAAAAAAAAAAGAGTAAAATTTAAGTAAGAAAAGAATACGAGTTACACCCCCACGAAAACATAGAACTGCAAAACATATATAAGCATAGATGCCAAGTTATATAAAGTTTAGATATAATGAATATATAACAACGATTATTATTGTTTCCTTCTTATTCATATCCTGTAACCTCATTCCACATTGAACTTGTAAGCTTCCAATTCCTTTCAAACAAAAACTTTATTCCATTTAATACACTATATAGTTACAACCTTTTGCCAAATGTTAAATGTATTTCATTTGAACTTAATCAGCATCATGTATCAAACACTCAGTATTTTTTAAAAACTATAAATTTCAACACTCAATATTTAATAATTATCCATGCATCATGCACGTTTAACCAATCACTAATTATTATAATTAAGTAATTAATTCCTTACATAAACCATTGCAATTTGCATGACTTTAGAACCTAATGATGATGCAGAATACACTTAAAAAGGATCTATATTGTAATTCTCACATCCCCCATGATAGTTTAAGTGCGTTTTCAGCCTAACCCATTATTTACAGAATTATCTTAGAGCCGCCTCTCAGCCGGCGTTTGAAAATTTCTCATTACCTTAATTGATTCATCAGTAAAAATAACTGAAAATGTCAGCCTCTTCAACCCTTAGCCTATCAACCTCCTCCGTCAAACCCGGATAATTTTTCCCTATAAATAACAGCTTTGCATGGCCCTAAGGTTTAAACAAATAAGCTACATTACATACAATCTCTGCAATGTCTTCTTCAAGAGTTGCCTCCTTTGTTTACCTATTAGCCCTTGCTTTCCTTGTCCAAACAGCTTTTGGAGCTGACCCTCTTTTCCATTTTTGTTCCAACTCTGGGAATTTCTCTGCCTATGATCCTTATGAAGCCAACTTAAAGGAGCTCACTGGCTACCTCTCCATTCAAGCCCCTCCCAAAGGGTTCGGCCTCGGTTCCATAGGTCAAAAGCCTAACCAAGCTTATGGCCTCGCACTTTGCAGAGGCGATGTGTCGACCCCGGATTGTAAAACCTGTGTTGTGGAAGCAGGCAGTGAAATACGAAAACGCTGCCCCTACAACAAAGGTGCAATTATCTGGTACGATAACTGTCTTTTCAAGTATTCAAACATGGAGTTCTTTGGCCAGATTGATAATCGAAACAGGTTCTACATGTGGAACTTGAACAACGTGAGTGAACCCCAGTCGTTCAATGCCAAGACCAAGGAACTGCTGAGCGAGTTGGCTAACCAAGCTTATTCAAATCCCAAAATGTATGCCGTTGGAGAAACGGAGCTGTACGGATCGAAAAAACTTTACGGGTTGACTCAGTGCACCAGGGACCTTTCCAGCACTGAGTGTAAGAAGTGTCTTGACGGCATAATCGAGGAGCTTCCGACCTGCTGTGATGGAAAAGAAGGCGGAAGAGTCGTTGGTGGCAGTTGTAACTTTAGATATGAAATTTACCCTTTTGTTAATGCTTAATTAAACCTTTGTGATCGTTCAAAAAAAAACTATATATGCCCTGCAATAAATAAAGTTAATCTAATCATATATATATATATTTAGGGGAGCCAATTCTTTGGCTGATTCACTAGTTATGTCTGGAAAGCATAGGAGATTAGCCTTAAAGTTGCCTGGAAGGTATTGGCCTGGCCAATCTACTTATGTAATGCCTTCAGAGCATTTTGCTCCTTTTAATAGAAATTGCCTTAGCAAAAAAAAAAAAACAAAACAGTGTTTTTGGAATTGGGTATTTATACTTGAATCATGCAGTGAAGTACATAAATATATAGATATGTATGATCAAATTTATTTGCATGAAGTGAATTTATAATATCCTTGTTCATATGAATTAAGAAGAAAAAAGTTGGGAGCAAAGGTCATTTAAAATCTATTTAAAGATTGAGAGGAGTAATAAGTAATTTTAGACACTTATAAAAAAGAAAATAGAAATGGAGGTAATACAATTCAAATCTATACCAATCGAGCCTTTACCAATTCAAGTCAGACAAATCATTTAAAATATGATTATAACTATTATAAGTATTCCTCATCAACTTTCGAATTGGTTTATCAAATCAGAACTTCAAGTCAAATTAATAATATATGTATCATACTGGTGGTATATAACGGTAATAAATTAGATAATAATATGTATAAATCAATTCTTTTTTACAAGTTTCAATTATGTATTAATTTTTAATTATTAGATCACAAAAATTTTAGATATTGTTTCAAAACATTGACGATAATAAAAACTTAAGCACATACAAATACAATTGTAATGTTTGACTCTTCAATTGTTTCTAGAAATTGGCTTTGTTATCAAGGTCTTAAAGTAGAGACTTGTCAAATGGAACCCTCCATTACATGCAATTACGGAAGAGATGAATTGATATGTCAAACAAAGTTGGTAACAAGGTCCATTGCATATATTATCATTTATTAGAGTACTTTCACACTTCAATACATTCAACTAGGGGTGTTCAATCGGTTAACTGACCGATTAATTGACCCGAACTACCATTAACCGAATTAATCGACCCTTTTAAACCCTTAACCGTTAACCAAACCGAAATTTTTTCAAAAAAAATTAACCGAACCAAACTTTTTCCGTTAATTCGGTCGGTTAACCGAATTAACCGAAATTTATATATTTTTGGTCAAAACAAGTATAAAACATATAAAAAATTAACCGACCGATTAATTTATATTTCTAAAAAATTAACCGAACCGACCGAATAACCGAATTCGGTCAGTTAACCGAATTAATTCGGTTTTACCCGAAATTTGCACACCTCTACATTCAACTAAGCACTACACCAAAACAGACTTTTAGCGGCGTTTTTTTGCTTTTAGCGGCGTTTTTAAGCGCCACTAATAGTATTTGCGGCGCTTTTGAAAGCGCTGCAAAAAACGCCGCTAAAGAAAATGTCGCAAAAATTAGTGGCATTTTTTGTGAAATAACGCCGCTAAAAGTCAAGACTTTTAGCGGCGCTTTTCAAAAAAACGCCGCAAAAGGTATGGGCTTTTAGCGGCGCTTGTAAAAAACGCCGCAAAAGGTATGGGCTTTTAGCGGCGCTTTTCCAAAAAACACCGCAAAAGGTATGGGCTTTTAGCGTCGCTTTTAAAAAAACGCCGTAAAATGTATGGACTTTTAGCGGCGCTTCTTGAAAAAATGCCGCAAAATGTATGGACTTTTAGCGGCGCTTCTTGAAAAAACGCCGCTAAAGGTGAGGATTTTTAGCGGCGCTTTTAACACAAACGCCGCTAATTTGCACAGATTTGCAATGCTCATTTTCTCCAATATCCTACCCTCCCTGCATTAAAACAAACCAAAAACAAAGCAAGAATTGCATATAATTTCAACTTAATACAACAAATAAAACATTTAAATCTCACTAAAAGCATTAAATCTAAACGATACTTCAAATTTAATAAAAGATATATGATATACATTAATAAATGAAGTATAATTCAAACAATTCTTACAATAATGTTAAATGTAATAATGTTAAAAATCATCTTACAACAAGAAAACAAATGTCTAAGAAGCGGCCTCTGCATTTCGTTGGAACATCTTCATCATAGCCCAAGTCAGTAGCCGAGTTCTTCATACTTTATGTTCGCTCGCTTCCTCCTCATTTCTTCCTCCGCTCTAAGTTGAGCAATATGCTCGCCTCCCTCGCCGCTTTGCCTCCGCTCTAAGTTGAGAAATCGCCACCGTGTGCTCGCTTCCATCCGAGCTATCTCGGTCTTTTAGTCTCTCGAACTTCAAAGACGAGATTGACTCCCGGAAGGCATGTATCTGGGAGCCGGATCCAAAATATTGGGTGGGGGTAACCCTGCATCCTTGACATCGAACCCGACCATACCTTTTAAGACCCAAAACATTAGTGACAATTTTGTTATAAATATACTCAAGATTAACGAACTATCAATCGAGTAGTCGTACCTTTCAGGGACCCAAAACATCGCATAATAATTACGTTATCAATCTCCTCGAGATTAACGAACTATCACTCGACGCAACCGTTTCATACTCCGCCTTCTTCTCCTTTAGTTTATCCTAATAAATCAACGAAAGAGTTAGAAACGAAATATATAATAAAAAGGAATGCAACATAACTTAAATTTATAAAATTAAAACTACAAACGATGAATTAAAGTACTATAATTAAACATTATAAATATTTATAATAAATCAATTATTAAGTAAATATACCAAAATTTCTGCACTTTTCGGATGTCATCGAAATCCGTCCTTCTTCCTATATGCGTAATGTCAAAAAGTCAAGGCGTCCAACTTTTGACCACCGCATTTAAGCTTCTTACATTATAGCGAGAAAAATATAATTTAGTAGTATAAAGTCATTAATATTTGAAAGAAATAATAAATTATAATACCTCGGCCTCAACTATACAAGCAAAACTTACGGAACTCCGCTGTAATGCGTAAATTTTTGTTTCTGTCACGCTTGTTCCAACTCGCTCACGGTCCTAAATAATGGAATTTGAATTATGTATATAGTAAATACGATAAACCAAAAATTTTATAAGACTTTACAAGTACGTAATACCTCTCCTTTCTTTGAATTCGAGAATCTAACTTGATCTTCCCATTGGTACCTCAACATTCCCATGGGACATTTCGCAATTTTTCGTCAAGGCTTATGTCTTTCTTAAAATATTGTTTTTAGCGTGCTTTTATTATCTCTCCATTTTTTACCTAATGTCTTCTTAACATAGTCATCGGATACCTCTAAAGTAAATCTACCTGAAGAAAAAGTTTAAAAGTTAATATAATTGAAAGTTAAATTAAATTATTATAAATTACATTCACGCTTTTGTTACCTTAATATTATCGAGCCCGATTTTTATTGGCATCGGGCATGTGATGCCATGATTCGTAGTTAATGGGCAACATATTGGCATTTCGTGCTATAATGCCCAAATAGCCTGCTAACAGTCGAGCTTCAGATCCAATAGGCTGGCCATGATTGTTTCTCCTTACTTTAACACGATCGATAGGCTCTAAGTCGTATAAATCTTTAAGTAATGTACGCCCCCGACTTCTCTGCGTCCCACCACCTTCAAATGAAAAATGATATATTATTATATTAAAATTAAAAACGAATCAATAATAAAATTTAACATGCATGTAAAATAAACTTAACATTACTTTCAAATTCTCCAGTGCTCGTCATCTATGTCCTAGCAGACTAGAAGATCCAACAAATCGCTTGTTGTTCACTATTTGCTTCTTCTAAATTTGGAGTAGTGTGGACAATGTTTAAATCTCGTGAATCGTCCTCTAGGCATTTTTCCCTGCAATACAGATGAAAAAGTTCAACATTTTAGTAACAAATAACAATAATAATAGTACATTTAAAATAGTTAAATTATATAACATGCCCAACATTAAAATTATAAGATAACATATAAATAAGAAATCGTAAAATCTTACTAAATCATATTTCAGAAATATCTTCGTCCACATCCCGACGAACCCATTGAAATTGTTGACTAGTACTAGGGATATTTTCATTTAAGTTTTGTTCGGAAAAGACAATGTTTCGATCTTTCGACTATGTCATCTCTACTTCCACTCGCCAATGTCGAAGAAGTCTCTAGGGGTGTTTCAAGTACAACGTACCAACCCTCATCGCTTGGATCTTCCGAGTAAAAACTTGTTTAACTTGAGAATAAAACACATACGGCTCGTCTCATCGCTTGTTCTCCTGGTGTGAATCAATCGAGAGAAATTTACCATTGTAAAGCCATATTGATCGCTTTTAATTCCGCGAGCCGTATTCACATAAGCCCAATCACCTCGAAATAAGACAACTTTGCATTTTCCGTAATAATCCAACTCAATGATGTCAGTAATAAGACCGTAATACTCTAGATTCCCCTCGACAGGATTACCGTCCCTAGCACTAGCATAACTTGTAATTGAAGAATTAACAACGATTCCACAATTTTGGGTTCTCTCAATCTCTCGCGATACCTTGTATGAAATCGGTATCCGTTGATGAGGAAGGCACTATATCTTTTCACTATTCTGCTTTGGACCTTGTGAAAGCCATTTAACTTCGTCATTAACTTCATTCGACTCCAAACCTATTGAATTGAAAGTAAATCGAGTAATTATAAATGTTATGAGAAAACATTATTACTTGTCAACGAAAACTTAAATTGCATACCATTTGGCTTAACCATTCATGGAATGATTCTGTGAACAACTTATTAATTTCTTGCCGATTTAATCTTCGGATCGTGAACGAGCTCTCAATATTTGTTTGTACTCACTACGCTTTAAAAAGGTTTACTTTGTTAGAAGACAAACAAATTATAATTGATGAGTATTTATCAAATTCTAGAACTTACTTCAAATGGTTCCATTGAATCGTGATGAAAAAGAACGACGATGATGTGCTTGGACCCACGATCTATCGTCCTAATTCACGTGATTTCGACTTTCCCGATCGGTTCTCCAAACTTTGAAATAAATAAGTTTCGCCAAGTTATGATCTGTGAGCCCAAAGATTTCTACTTGGTCTGTTCATTCTTGTTTCAACATCTTCCAAATACCTCGACAGAAAGTCATACATTCCTCTCGCCAAGTAGCCCTCAAAGAATTGATCCTTCCGGATAACTCTTATTGCGGCAGTAAGACTTCAATTTGGATATGAACCTAAACACGATATATAACATTATCAAAAGTTGCAACTAAAGGCATTGAGGTGAATGAAGGAATAATTTGCAAATAAAGTAAGACCTTTCAATAGGATACATCCATCGATAGAAAACGGGTCCACCAAGTATTGCTTCACGCGGGAGATGAATTAACAAGTGCACCATAATAGTGAAGAAGGAAGGCGGAAAGATCTTCTCCAAGTTGCATAAAGTCAATGCGGCTCGATCTTGTAGTGTCTCAAGTTCTTGAACATTCAAAACTTTACCACAAATGCCTTTCATTATATTTGATGAGTTCAATTACACAAGACGTCACCTTTTTGACATACAACACCGCATAGCAATCAATGCGATAAGTCTTGCATCAAGATGTGATAGTCATGCGATTTTAAGCCATATAGTCTTCGATCCTTAAGACTCACACATCGAGATATATTTGATGCATACGCATCCGGGACCTTTATATCCTTCAACACCATACAGAACACTTCTTTCTCCGTCTTCGTCATTGAAAAAATAGCAGGCGGCAACCGATATTTCATATTCGGAAGTGCTTGGGGATGAAGCTCACGCTGAATTCCCATGTGGGCTAAATCAAGTCGACTCTGAAGATTGTCTTTCGATTTTCCATCGACATTCAAAATAGTCCCAATGTTGTTCTCGCAGACATTTTTCTCAATATGAATGACATCAAGATTATGGCGTAAAATCTGATGCTCCCAATAAGGCAACTCAAAAAAAATACTTCTTTTTTTCCATAAGTCCGCCTCATTAGGATCGTCCTCTTCATCAGATTCATCATCAGAATCATCCCTAGATCTTCTATTTCTTCGCGGGTTGGCCAGTTGATTCATCTTCCCATAAATGAAATTCATATCTTTCAACATTAACAATATTTCTGATCCACCGGTCAAAGGAGCTTCTCCGAACTCTTGATGCACCGTCAAACCGAAAGCGATGAAATCTAAATCTATGATTTTTCGGTAACCACCGACGATGCCCCATGTAAGAGAACTTCTTCCCATTATATAACCATTGCGAACATGCTCACGCAAGCTACAACACGGACAAGCATAACGCCCCCGTACTCCAACCATATAAATTAGCATAAGCCGGGAAGTCATTAATAGTCCACATCAAAGCCGCACGTAAATTAAAGTTCTCTTTTCTCATTGCATCAGATGTCTCAACACCAGCCCATAGTTGTTTTAACTCTTCAACAAGTGGTCGCAAATAGACGTCAATATCATTCCCGGCCCTTTCTCTCCGGTATAATCATAGACAAGATAAAGGATGATTGTTTCATGCAAACCCATGGAGGCAAATTGTAGGGAACAAGCACTACAGCCAAGTCTTCAGACACCTGTGCTCATGAGTTTGTAAGGGTTAAATCCATCGAATGCTAGCCCAAGCCTCACACTCCGAGGATCGCTTGCAAAGCTTGGAAATTTGGAGTCAAAAGATTTCCAAGCTAAAGAATCTGCAGGATGCCTTAACAATCCATCATCGGTTCCGTCCATCACGGTGCCACGTTATTGACTCGGCTGTCTTCGACAACATGAAAAGCTGTTGAAGCCTTGGTATTAGCGAAAAATACCGCAAAATCTTAATGGCTGCTTCCTTGACTGTATCGTGATCTTCTTCGTTACCATCCTCTCAGATTTCTATTAATCCAACGGGATTGACCGCATACATGACAAAGATCGTTGGTTTATCCGGTCCCCAATACAACATGCAGTCATTTGGGCAACTATGAATTTTGTTGTAGCCAAGGCCCAAATCCTTTATCAGTTTTTTCATGTCTTTGAAAGATTAAGGAATTTTTGCAAACGGGAACATTTCTTGCAGAAACTCTAACAAAGATTGTCAACGAGTTTCCGATCCATCCTCCCAAACATTTCAAGTGAAAAAGACGAATACTGAAAAGACAATTTTGGAAAATTTTGATCCTCATACGCTTCTTCATTCATTTCACCAAGTAACGTGTAGAACCTTGCCGCTTCTTCATTTGGTCGTTCATCGCTTACACTTCTTCCCCTTCAGTTGAAAGTATTTCCACCAAAATTATAATCATCGGTTGCACCCAATTCGGTGGAAATGACCAAAACCATCATCACAAGATATTAAAAGCATCCCGCAACATGCCTTCCATGTTATCATCTCTAACATTTTGATTGTAAGCGGTATGAGGATAACCTGATTCATCGATGAAGATGCTCCACTAGATGTACACTTTCCATGAAAAAACCATTTTTTGTACCCCCGGACAAAGCCATCAACAACAAGATGTTCGTAGACAACTTCACGATAATGCCAATTGATATTGCAACACTTTTTACACGGACAAAGAATCATATTCTCTTGGCTTGCATTTTGAAATGCGAAATTCAGAAAAATCCCTACTCCATTTCGATAGCCGTTGCTTACCATTGACAATTTCATCAAACTCCTATCCATTTCGTAGTTGTTGAAGTCTAAAGTTGACAATAAATTAAAGGGATAAATTGTTAATTTATAATTTATGTAAGTACTGATATGATCACATATATAACTGAGTACTATGTAAGTTATGTAGATTATGTAAGTTATGAAGTTTGATCTTAAAATTATGTAAGTTATGAAGTTTGACCTTAAAATTATGTAAGTTATGAAATTTGATCTTAAAATTATGTAAGTTATGAAATTTGATCTTAAAATTAAGTAAGTTATGTATTCTTTAAGATTCATCATACGTGGCATTGTTACACCTAGGGAGGATCCATTATATCTAACAGTGAGATATAAGGCAACCCGTCAAAGTTTCCAAATTTATATACTTTGAATCTTTTTTTTTATCTATACAAGTATTATGTAAGTTATGTATTATGTAAGTTATGTAAGTTTGATCTTAAAATTATGTAAGTTATGTAAGTTTGATCTTAAAATTATGTAAGTTATGAAGTTTGATCTTAAACTTATGTAAGTTATGAAATTTCATCTTAAAATTAGGTAATTTATGTATTCTTTAAGATTCATCATACGTGGCATTGTTGCACCTAGGGAGGATCCATTATATCTAACAGTGAGATATAAGGCAACCCGTCAGGTTTCCAGCCTATATACTTTGAATCTTTTTTTTTATCTATACAAGTATTATGTAAGTTATGTATTATGTAAGTTATGTAAGTTTGATCTTAAAATTATGTAAGTTAAATAATTTGATGAAAGCTATGTAAGTTATGTAAATTATGTATTATGTAAGTTAAATAATTTTATGTAAGTTAAATTAAAATTTCAAATCGAGAATCAGTTGAGGTGTGAACATATATGGCATGCATTACATTGTAGTTTTTTTTTAAATATTAATTGGTTTTAGTTTTTCGTTTGAGGTTGGCTGAAAATATTGAAAATATTGAAAAAATAATTTATTTTTTATAATAAAACCATTTTGTAAAACATTGAAATTATTAAATATTAAAATCAAACATTATTCATATAAAAAATTATTTAATATAATATATGTTATATGTAGTGACAGGTTTATATTAAAATATGTTAATCTCTTCTGAACTTGCAAATACTCACTAAAATATGAAATTTATGTTAAAATATTTATTAAAATATAAAATTTATGTTAATCTCTTATCTTAACTTGCAAAACTCAACTTTGTATTATCATTTCATATCATCTTATATGCATGATTTTAGACGGGAGCTTCTAAAAAATCTAAGCGGCATGATTAGATAGCAATTTGGAGGTTGTTCAAACATTATTAATAATAAACAACATTAATAAACCACAATTTAGACATAAATTCTTTAAGATTCATCATACGTGGCATTGTTACACATGAGGAGGATCCGTTATATCTTACAGTGAGATATAAGGCAACCCGTTAGGTTTCCAGCCTATATACTTTGAATCTTTTTTTTTTTTTGGACAAATAGAATAGAGCAAACAAAGATATATACCAACCAAGCAAGATAATAAACCGCAATTTGGACAAATTCATCATGATATAACTGTTAATGATCTAAATTTTGCACTAAAACGTACCTTAATAATTTGAAGAAGATGGTCTACTCCACTATCACCAAGAAACAGGGGCTACAGTCAGAAATACAAAAGATTAATAATCTTGACTAACAATTGGATATCTAATATTTTTCTATCAAATGAATATAAATCAAAGAAAATGAATATAAATAAGAATAATACGATTTCATACCATTAAGTTATTACCAAAGAAATCCAATCCGACATTCTGCGAGGAGCGAGAGTAAGCAATAATCAAATACAAACAACATAAAAAATTTAGCAAATTAAATATACATAATTCTTTGTCCGTTGCCACATGAAAATGATAGTACTATGCTATATATCCGAACTAACTTAAAAGTAGGACTGATTTAAAAAAATCGAAAATGGTTTTGAATAGTGATGTTGATATTATTTTTAGTTTAAGCTAAAAAGGTTTAATATAGTATTTGGTGCTAAAATTCCACATTTTATGTTACTGCTTTTAATGTGATATTTTTTATTGTACATAAATTAATGTGTCACAGCTTTATTGTACAGAATTAATGTGTTACAATTTTATAGGTATAAAGAAAATATAAAAAAATTATTTATATAGAGTAGTAATGTGTTGTATATTTTTAAAAATATTTAATACGATGGAATCATGTACTTGTATTTCATTTTCGAATCCTTTTTAGCCTAACCGAGGAGTTCAAAAATTTAAACAAAAATTCAAAAATTACTAAATATGATACTTTTGAGTTTTTCAAAGTGTTTTTGGTACAAAAAATGTTTTATAAAAGCAATCGCTTTAATCAAAAACTCAAGCATAAAAAAATTAACCAAAAGTCAAGCGAAAAATACTTAAGATAATTAATAAATAATACGATATATAATAACAGGTGACATTATTTTGAATCACTAGTAAATTTTTTTTTTTGCTTCATTAATAGTGGATAGGATAATAAATATTTACTATGAGAGCATGCCAGTTCCACTAGATGGCTTGGGCTGAATATTAATCCGAATGGTCTCACCTTCAGTCGATGATTAATAGCCGGATGATTAACAGCTACAAAAAGTTGGAAAAAAAAAAGACCCGAAATTTTCTACCTTCAGTCGATGATTAACAGCCGGATGAATATCAATAAGAGAATCAGTCGCATTTTTCTCACTGGTACTTAGGAGTACTTAGGAGTAAGAGTACTGATACTTACTATGAGACCAATATAATACCTCATTCAAGATATCCAAAATTTTAGGCAAAAAATGCAGCATGCCTACTCCAAAAACATACAACTTAAGTTCAAACCAATGCTACAAAAATTGACATACCAGAAGTACGTATCTATAACAAGGGTCCAGCATGTAGAAAAATCAGTTTAGAAACTAAAATCAGTTGAAATAATTTCAACTCAATCAACTCACCTCAGATGAAAAGATAAAGCCACTACCCAGCCGTATAAATCCACAGGCGAAGAAGTTTCCGTGCAGTTTCGTTTCCTTCAACAATTGTTATCGTAATCGATTGGGTCCGCTACTAATCACCCCAATACAGATAAGTAGACAAACGACCTCATGTGGTTAGCCCATTTATACACGTATTGAAGATTTTACACATTATTTTATACAAAAAGGAACACACTATAATTTGCAAGATTTAATAATTAATTGTAAATTTATAAACAAATGAGCATTAATAAACATAATACAGCCATATGCCTAAACACCACCACTCTGATAGATAACATGATCATCCAAAACAAAACTTCATATTCAAGCACACAAAAACCACCCGATCGGACATTCAATGCAAAGAAAAAAAGGAAAATTCAGACGTTCAAGAGAGTCATTTTCACTAAAAACTATGAAGGAATTTAGTTGCCATTTTTTCAGCCATCGCTCATAATAAATTTACATATAGGGGTTACACAACATGCATTTGTCAGTCTAAATGATGGCATAACATAAAAAGATACAAATACCTTAGATATATATATATATATAGGCACACACTTATCTAACTTTATTTCTGATGGACTGAATATAGATATTATATTGCTTTAATTACATAGTAGCCAACATGCCATCAAGAGAGTCATTCTAAGATTTTGATCCATGCAACAACAACATATATAGGTGCAAGTTCATAACTATTGTCCACTTAGCCACAAATATAAGTTCACATGCATATAAGAGAGAACTACAACTGATGGCTAAATATGTCAAATACAGTCAATACCAAAACACATGTATGAAAATGGTGGCAAATGGTTGATACAGGCCTAACTAATTGGTGTTAAGTACAAATAAAAAAGTATAAGCCAAATTATAAGTGGCAGGCATGCAAATGCTTGCAAAAACACAAAAAGAAAAAGAAAGATAGACCATACTCTTTGTGGGTTGAGACCAGCAGCCGCAACATACATATCAAGTTTTCCTATTGGTATTCCGATCCCGTGAACTCCAATGATATAGTTGATTTCCAAACAACATTAAAAATCTGAGATTCTTAAAAAAAAAACATTGATCTTTTAATATGTTTGGAAATTTAGAAACCAATATAAAACGACCATACAAAGTTCAACGCTAGAGAGAAATGAAATTAAAGCAAAAGGCAATTTAAAGGGACCAAAGATGAAGTTAAACTAACGCTGGAAAGCAATTTAAAGGGATCGATTGAAATCAATTTAAAGACTCAAGCTTTTATTGAAATCAATATAAACCCAGAAACAAACATGGATCGATTAAATGAAGGAAACCCAATTTGGATTATATCAAATGATAGCCAAAAACAGCAAAAGAAAAAAAATTGAAGCATAGAAATCAATATATGCATAGAATGAAAAATACCCAATTTAGATAATACACAAAAAAAAAAGTAGTGATTAAAAGAAAGTGTTACCTTGAAGAAAATTGTGTTGATAAAGGGAGAAAATACTGAAACTTCTATTCGGCGAGGGAAACAGATATAGGGGAAACTGATTGGGAAACAGATTGGGAACGATGGGGAAAATTTGGGTTTGGGGAGGGAAACTGATTGGGAAATGATAGGGGAAATTTGGGATTAAGCAATTTTGAGTTTGGGGAGGGAAACAGATTGGGAACGATGGGGAAAATTTGAGAAATTCTGAGTTTGAGTTTGGGGAAAAAAATCGAGGTTATAGGATAGTGGATTTAGTTGTTTAGCAGGGAAAAAACGGCACCGTTTTATGTATAAAAGTTTGTAATTATTTGTGGCGTTTTTTGTACGCCACTATAGATCCGTTTTTTGTGGCGTTTTGCCACTATAGATCCGTTATAGCTCCATTTTTTGTAAAAACGCCGCTATTATGCAATTTTAATTTTTTTTCTATTTTTATTCTATATTTTTTTTTTCAAAATTTTTGTGTTGAGATTACCATTTTCATACATCAATATATTTTTATTCACAAACGCCACTAATTCATACAACAAATTTTCAAACGACGCCGTCTTCGAATCTATTGATGGGTTTTGTATGCGTTTTTATAAAATGCCGTAATTTTAATATCATTTTTATACTATTATTAATTAATCCAATTACTTATTTTTAATATTTATAATTATTATTAATTACCCATAAATCTTTAAAATTATTTTAAATAATAGTATTAGTGTTAATAATAATAAAATAAATTTTATATAAAAATTTCATAAAAGAGATCTCTTTACTGGTTATATAATATATTATTTAATATATAAATTAAAACACTTAACCCCAAATCCCAGTATATATATAACCCCAAATCCAAACTTCAAACCCTAATCTCTAACACATAATCTCAAACCCCAAACTATATAATAATTTTAATATTATAATTCATATTATATATTTTACAATTATATAATAAATTATTTCATATATAAATTAAAGATAAAAATTTGAACCTATTTTAAAGAAATAAACATTGGGGTAATGGATACATATACCTTAAACCCTAAACCCTAAACCTTAAACCCTAAAACCCTAAATCATAGCTCCTGAACTATCAATCCTTAACTCTTGACTATAAACCCTAAACCGTAAGCCTTAAACCCCTAAACCTTATAATGATCTAAACATATAACCCCAAAATTTAAACCTTAAAACATTATAAACCCCAAAACCATAAACCATAAACCTTTCCTAAACCCTAAACATCGTAAAACATAAAACCCTAAATCATAAACCCTTACAAACATATAAACCCTGTAACCATAAATACTAAACCTTAAATCAAAAACTCTAAACCACTAAAACACTAAACTATAAACATTAACCCCTAAACCATACGACCCACACCTTATACACTAAATGCTAAAGCTTAACACTAAGGCAAAAAATTTAAACACTAAACGTAAATTAAATTTGAATTATTATACAATGATCAAAACAACACTTTTTTTTGTTTTGAAATAGATTGAATAAATGCCACCCTTAGTTTTTGCTTTGAAATAAAAAATAGTTTGTGGCGTTTTTTTTAACAAACGCCGCTAAATATCACCTTTAGCGGCGCTTTTATAACAAACGCCACTATAAGTCAGCCTTTAGTGGCGTTTTTCAGAAAAACGCCTCTAGTTTTATCCCATTTTTATATTGTAATTAAAACGGCGTAGTGTTTGATTCGAAATACTATTAGCGGCGTTTGTGAAAAAACGCCGCTAATGCTCATACCTTTAGCGGCGTTTTTCTAAAAGCGCCGCTAATGCTCATACCTTTAGCGGCGTTTTTTAAAAGCGCCGCTAATGCTCATACCTTTAGCGGCGCTTTTTGAAAAGCGCCGCTAATGCACATAACTTTAGCGGCGTTTTTCCAAAATCGCCGCTAATTCTCATACATTTAGCGGCGTTTTTTTAAAAGCGCCGCTAATGCTCTGATTTATAGTGGCATTTGTGAAAAAAACGTCGCTATTTATCCTTTTTAGCGGCGTTTTTTGAAAAGCGCCGCTAATGCACATAACTTTAGCGGCGTTTTTCCAAAATCGCCGCTAATTCTCATACCTTTAGCGGCGCGTTTTTAAAAGCGCGCTAATGCTCGATTTATAGTGGCGCTTGTGAAAAAAGCGTCGCTATTTATCCTTTTAGCGGCGTTTTTGAAATAAACGCGCTGTTATTGCTCATTTTTTGCGGCGTTTTCCTTCAAACGCCGCTAATGTGTAATATTAGTGGCGTTTTTCTTTAGAACGCCACTAAAAACGCCGCTAAAAGTCTGTTTTGGTGTAGTGAAGGTTAAGTAACTCTAGTGTATCTGTACAAGGCATTTTCCAAGATAACTCAAGAATCAAACCACAAAACAAAATGATGCTGTCTATATCTACAAACATGCGTGTGGATACCAACGCCTGGTTAGTGCCCATCCTTTTTCCAACCATGACAAATCCATTCGAATTGGAAGTAAAAATATGATCCTACTTAATATCGTAAAATATTAAGTGCATTCAACGGGCTTTGGAAGTTCATAACTCCAAGAATCTTTTAAAGCTGGAGAAGAAATTAGGTGAGCAATTAGAAATACTGGAGCAAGAGGAATTACCATGGGAACAAAAATTGGGAATGGAGTGGTTAACTTAGGGGACCAGAATACTAAATATTTTCATAAACAAATGATTGCTTACAAGAAAAGAATCAAGATTGAAGCCCCCAAAGTAAGTGATGGGTACTTGGTTTTTTGATGAAGAGAAGTTAAAAGGTTGAAGCTATCTCATATTTCAAAGATATATATATATATATACAAACGAAGGGGATTTTTCAGGGTATTTTCCTAGAATACCTTATGCGGACTTGCAGTACCTCAATGCTAATGTTCATAATAAGGAGATTAAATATGCATGCTGTATTTGAAATGGCACTTCTTAAGGCGCTAGGGGTTTATGCTCAGTTCTTAGAGTTAATGGGATATAGTTGATACTTCAATCTGTGAGTGTGTGAAGCTTGTATTCAAGGGGGGCGACTATTCCAAAAACGCACTGTTCGGAGTATATTTCCACTTTCTCCCATTAAATCTACTCAGTTCTATATAAATTGCAATTGATTTACCGTCGTTCGATGAAAATTTCGTTTCAAAAAGATGCTCACGACTTGTTCGTCGTGGTCATTGCACCTACAATACATGCCCTTGGGGGGTTAGAGGCCTGTATTTGCAGGTTGGCAATCAAGCAACAGACACATGTGTCGCTTGTAGCCTGAATTTTAACTTAGAGCTGTTCAATCATAATTTAACGCATGATTAAAATATTAAAAAAATCAATCTTAAATTAATGAACACAAGAAAAACAAATCAGAGAAAAAGAAAAGAAAAAAGAAAAAACAAATAACGTATTTTAATATGCTTAAGATGTATGATATATATTTATAAAAAATTATTTGATACACTAAAAGTAAAGCTTTTTAACTTCATAAGTGAAATTAAGAAAAAGCTACATGTCGTTAATTAATAATTGAAAAAATAAAAAAGATATAAGAAAGTTTTTAACCCAAAATTAAAAAAGACAAGATTGAATCATACATATTACATTAAAAGTTCTAGATATGGTTGGAAAACTTTGAGGACTATCAAAAGTAAAACACATTCAAATCCAGTTGTAATGTTTGACACTTCAATTGTTTCCAGAAATTGACATTGTTATCAAGGTTGAAAACAGGATATCGTAGAATAATTTTGCATGGCTATAAGATTTGACAATTATAGCTTCAACACTACTTTTATGAAACGTATAGCTTAAACCATTAATATCAACAAAAGGTTTTATTAGTCGAAAGGAATTCGAGCTTAAATTTATTTATGATATCAATATTATTTATAATTATCTCGATCCGGTTCAAAAGTATAAATTAAAATTATTTTGTTCAATCCTATTTGAATTTATAAATGTTTAGTCCCATATAATTTTAAAAAATAATTAAAAATATATTATTTTTCTTGAATATTTATTAATTATATATATATACATTTCTTTTACTAACATTATATATTTTTATTTTATTAAATTTTTAAATAGAAACAACTTATATAACATATTATCTCATATTTAGATTTAGAATATTAAATATAGATTACATATTACATCAAATAAAAAATTAAAATAAATCTCTTAAATGGCAGTTTTGAATATGAGAACTCAAATTCAGATAGATTATATTTTTCGAATCTTCAAATTTAGATAGATAATTTGACCCTTGAATATGTGTAACATCAATACACATGTAGAACATATAAATAAATAAATAAAAATATATTAATTTAGTAGAATTGTACTTATGAAATTCTTAAAGATAAAAATAATGCGATTTGCTTCATTAATTAGAATTTTAGGAGAATGAAAAGGTGTCTTATCCTATATATGAAGAAACAAAGCTATATGTTGATTAAGATGCATTTGTTTCTTTCTTTTTTTTGGATTTTTGTTAAGTCATGTAATCAAACAAAAATAATGGATAAAAAATGGGTGTTGGGTACTTTTGATGTTTGATAAGAAAAATAAAAATACCATTCCTGGGCTTACCAGCCTCACAATTGAAAGCTCCTGAACCCACCAATGAAGCCTACCACTCAATGCCAAACTCCTATAATGCCACTAATCCAACATTTCAAAACCATAGCCTATGTTATGTTTCCTCTATTTTTTATTTTTCATTTCTAAACCCAATTGAAAAATAGAGGTTCTCAATTCAATTTTTTAAATTATTTATTGTATTTAAAACTATCAAAGTCATATTTTTGTTACCTAATTAATTAATTTAATCAAGGGTTAGATGAGATGATAATGGTATCTTCTAATCAGTGGTCGAGAGTTCGATTCTCGCCTTGGATATGAAGCAACTTTAAAACTCGTGACCAGCATCTATCCCTTAATGAACCTATAAAACGTAAATGATTAGTCACTAAAATCACTCTCTAGTAGATATAAGTAAAAACTGAATATGAAAGAGAAAGATAAGGGAAGGGATATTTTGATGAGGAGATTTCTGGTTAACAGCAGCTCAAAACTGATCCTCAAACAAACCTTAGCCCAATGAGATAGGACAATCACAAAGAGAGGCTCCTCTTCACTTTGCGGCTATCCAATTTCAAAGGAGGGTCTGTTTTGTTTTGGATATATTTCTTAAATTAATTTTAACTACTTTTTTGTCGTAGAAAAGATAACTACTAAAGTGGTGATGTGTTTAGAAATGGTGCAATTGGTATTTACAGTATGGATAAGATATTGAGTTGTCATTCTCATCATCTTCCCAATTAGACCCAACTTATTGTTCCACCTACGTAACAATTACTTCAGCTTGTTTCAATCTTTCAATAGGTGAAGATCAAGGAAACCCATCTGGCTATGCATAACGAAAAGCCATTTAGATTAGACTTTTTTAATCACTTTATAGTTCACGTCTGTTTCAAGATTTAAAGGTACATATTAGGTCGCATATCAAACGTGGGAGGAATGGACCCATTTGGTGGGGAGTGGTTCGAGACGTAAAAGGGAAGTGTGCTGGACACTCTTTGTTTCCAAAGGGTCACTCATCACCTTTGGGGCTCAACCAGCCATTGCCAATCTGAATAAAAAGCTTTTAACCCCACCAGCCACAACCGCTTACAGCACTAGGAATGGACACATTTCTTGTGGGGTTTCTGCATGGACACAATTAACATTAGAATTACGCAAGTGCACATGCATTTGATTTGATTTCACCCCAATCAACATAAAATATTATTTCTTAAAAACATAATAGTTTGCTATAAACTTAATCTCATTATCTAAGTTAATCACAAAATTGATTAGACAACGAAAAAGAAATAAAAAATAGAGAAAGTAAAAGAAATTTTACATAGTCGTTTGTTAACGCAATTCAAAAATAATTTTACTCTATAAAGCATCGCTCAATGAATTATTCTTATTTAACAATTTTCAACTTTATCTATTGGTTTGAGCTCAATTTACCCTTATCCAAAGATGTAATTGCAGCTCAACATAGACTCCAATTGTTACAAATCACTCACCTAAAAGACCTCACTTACATATTTTTATTAACCACTCCAATAAAAACCTAACATAAGAGTGCAAAAATACCAAATAAAAGACACAAATAACCAACCAAAATCACTCCAAAAGCATCTTCAAATGTGTAGCATAACAGTTTATTTATAGGCTAAAATCGACATCTTCTCCATGTAATCTTGGTAAACTAAAACTTTCAATTATAATCTGAAGATAATTCTGAATTATCTCCGATAATTATCCAAAATAAATTAGAATTAATCTCCTTAAAAAACAGCCCGTAAGTTTTCCAAGATAGATGCAAAGAATAAGCACAATAAATCTCATCCATAAATCAAGCCCTAGACGTCCATTTGCTTACGGAAACATCACATGAAAAAACTCAAGTCAAATAAACCAATTAAACACCCAGTTGTTTCAACATCTGGATTGATCAGACATCTAGTCTTTAGTGCTTGGCCAATCTTGGTCCTAACAATCTCTTTTTGGTGTCCAACAAGGTTTTAGTAAATCAAACTTGCAGGGAGGGGGCGAAGCCAAAAATTACTTTTGGGGGTTAGAGATGAATCATAAATTTTTAAGAAGAGCAAAGTGCAAGATTACCATTATACTAACTTGTAATTTCATATATTTCAAAAGGACTAAAATATAATATCACCATTTTAGAAAGTTGAAGCCCACTACCTGCCCGTTTTCTACACCCCTGCAGACTTGTATCAATTTTTGGTTGGATAAACTCAACCAACCAATCTGATTTTAGTTAAATAATTTATAAATGATTAAGTAGAAAAGAGTGGTTGGAAAAAAAATATTAACTTACTTTGGACTCAGGGGGTAAATTTAATGTCTGTTTTCATACAAACAAAACTAATAATTGAAGGATAATGATAAACAGAGAATGGGATGGTCAAAATTCAATGGTTAGTAGTACATTAAAAGATGGTGATACGTATGAACCCTAATCACTTAATTAATCAAAATTTGTTACATGTCAATGTCATTTGCAATTTGATTTTAGAAGAGGATTGGATCAAACTTATATTTTGCATGAAATTTGGTGGGATGTCATTACCATGAGATCATGACATTTTTATGTCTATACATCAAGATTTTGATGCCCGTGAGTCCATATTGCATCAAAATAAAAGAAGTTGCCATTCATTAAATGAATAAGATAAAAATAAATTAAGGTTAGAAACATTAAAATTATTTGATATTTTTATTTTTAATTTAAATAAACAATTATTTAAGCTAACAACTTATAGTTTTCAAGTTTACTAACAACCTTTTGCTTTATGACAAAAACTCACCAAACATTTTATATTGAACAACTTCTTGGTACTAAATATCTTAATTTCAACCTAATTATCATATCTTAAAATTTCTCCAATTTTTTCTCATAGGTGATAAGAACCGACAGTGCTAAGCAAAGTAGATATATATATATATATATATATATATAATAATGATAATTTAAAAATATAAGATAGATTAGAAAAAGACACACACTGATTTAGACAGAAAAATCCCAAATGACCCCCTTTCATGATAATACCACCAATAAAATATGAATTCCCATTAACATCTTCTTTTTCCAAAGCAAGGATTAAAATTACAAATAATGCTGAAAACAACACCATGTACAGAGGAATAATTTTATATTAATATTTTGCTTTACCAAATTATTTAACGTTTGGATTATTTCTAATAAATCTTTTATACGATTAGTATTTATTCTGTTAAAAGTAAAATAAAAAAGGTGACATATGTATTTTATCTAATATGATTAAAACTAAATAGAAAATCAAAAGATGATCATATGTGAAACACTTAAGAAGAGTATACAGTCGTTATTTTGGAAAATTTATTTTAACATAATAGAGTAAGTCCACAAAATATCATGAATAAGCACTTTTTAGGCCCACAAATTCACAACACAAAGATCAAATCGATGTTTTAAATGGATTGAAATTGACCCACCAAATTCCCCCAGTGGCTACAAAAGTGTAAAGATGTAGACTTCAATGGTTAGCTAAAATTTGTGTTTATGTGGCATACTCATCCATATTCTCAGAGAGACAACGTTTTTAAGTTTTTATGGCTACCAAAAATTCCTATCTTCTTCTTTGGCATATAATTAAAAGATAGCCACAATTTTTCCATCTTTTCCTGAAACATCAAGATGTTTCGATGGGATAAGTGTTCATGTTTTCACGTGAACCCATCTAGTTTTGCTCTCACAATTCAAACTTAATATCAATTTTCTCAGGAATGATTATATGATGCAATTGAGCAAAATAAAATTTTGCCTACTTCTTTATATTGGTAGGCAATAGAGGTAGAAAAGCAAATCAATACATGAAGTACAACCATCTTCTCCTGCAAAGAAATGTAAACAATCAAATCAAATAGAATTAAATAAAAAATTTATGATCATAATAAAGATATATATCTCTTTTTAAATCATATAATTTCATTTTTTTTATACAACCTTTTTAATCAAAGGACAAAGAGAAGAGATTGTTTAAATTTGAACTCGAAACATGATATTAATAAAGACGATTAAAGTATCATGGAGGCACTTGGACTAAGAGTTAGATTGCATTTAATCCATTCTACTCAAAAAAAATGAACAGCTTAGTTCTTATACGTTAGATCAAAGAGTAAACTAATTATTTTGTTAAAAATTCATCCATTTTTACTATTAAAAAATAGTCAATTTATGTTAGCATGAGATATGCGTTGTCCATTCTACTAAAAGAATGGGTATTTTAGTCCTTATACGTTTGATCAAAGAGCAAACTAGTCCATTTTGTTAAAATTTTCATCCATTTTTACTGATAAAAAATAGTCAATGTATGTTAGCGTGAGATACACATGGCACGCCACATGTCATTGTCTAGTTATTCTATATCATACAATAAATAGATGAAATTTTTAATAAAAAGAATCAGTTTACTCTTTAACCTAACGTACATAGATGAACTAGTGTATTTTTAAGTAGTGAAGTAAAATATAATGTAACTCTTAGTACCCATAAAAATTTAAGCAAGTGGGTTTAATCCTCATTTAAAACTTGATAAATTTATTTGCTTTCCATCTTTTAGTTTTGGTGGATGAAGAAACACAATATGAAGGTAGATATACGTGGAAAGGCTTGTATGTATCCTAAAATAAAATGGCATCCGAACATTTACTTAATTATTAAAAAAAGTAGAATTCGAATCTCTCTCTAATAATCTAGTTTATATTGATGTTTCTTTTCTTAAAAAAAAAAAAACCCAAGTAGGACCTAACTAATCATGATTTTGCCATAGCAAAGGCATACATGGTTATTGATGAATACCCACATATAAAATGTGTGAATAGGCATGCCCCATTTTGTTCCAAATATTCAAACAAATCTGCCAAACTTTCCTTTTAATTTCTTCTAAAAGCATTTAGGAATTCATGAAGATGGAGTGGACGATACAATCCACCATATGGGTTTCAAATCTATTCCGTTTTTCTTTCATCTCTTTTTTTTTTTTTTTTTTTTTTTTTTTTTTGTCTTTGTTTGGATAAGATAAGGCCCCGACAATTGCTAGTTCAAACAAAATAGACAATGTCATGCAAGAAGCAGCAGAATCTATCAATAATTAAAACTTGTATTCTCTTTCTTTGGCACAATACAATATAAAAAGCATATATAAATATATGAATGTATCTAAACTTATTAATAATAGGATAAATTATAACCAAGTTAGTCTAAATTATTAGTAAGTTAATTTTAAAAATTTATAAAATGATTATTGAATTATTCAAAAGTTTTCATTTAAGTTATCAGGCTATCAAAATCGTTATTATATCTTCTTCTCTATTCACAAAATCTACACCAATTAAAAGCTCTTGATAAGTGCTAAAAGTAACATGTTCTAATCTCATTCTTAATGCGTTTTTGGGTGATTATTCGATATTAATGGTGAATTTTATGTTCATAATCCTTCAAATTCATGTTTTTATACTTAGGAGAGCATTTGGGAGTGAAAATCGGAGTATGCTACAGGAGCCACACGGGTTGACCCCTTCCACATGGCTTGTCCACACGACCATGTGGCAGGTTGTGTCGATTTTGCGAATTTGCACTCTAAACTGCGGAAAAATGTGATTTTTAGGTTTTTCGAGCATTCTAAGACGTATATATGACAAACATAAGAAGATAGGAGTGAGCTGTTATAGAATATTCAAGAAAACAACTCGAAAAACACCATTGAAGCCGATTCTGAAGCAGATTTCCATCAATATTAAAGATTCCCAATTGATTTCTTAGGAGATTATAATGAGTTTCTTTATTTTTTTATTTTTTTTGGTTATACTGTCTCTTAGATGTTTTTATTTTCAAGCATAAACTAATTGTCGAAATACCTAGGGAGATGAACCATATGATGGATTCTATCGTTTGATTTTTATTTTTCGCAATAAATACTTAGATATTGTTCTCAATTATATGTGTTTAATTCTTGGTTTGATATTTCTAGATTATTGATCCATGTTTGATGTGTTTAAATTAGAGGAGAAATAGATCTTATTTAAAAGTAAATCTTGCATAATTGAGTGGAGTTGTATGCAATCTTAGAAATAGAACGATATAAATCTACCAGGTTAGAGTCAAATCTAATAGGGAAATCCATAGCATGAGTTAATATGATAATAGAGGTTTTAATTAAAAAGAAATTTCAATTAATCAACCTAGAGTCAGTTGCTCTTACTCTTGAAAGAGATATTAGTATAATTTAGGGATTTCTACGGATCGGATCAAGTTACTAAGTGAAGAAATTGCATAATTTAGATTGATAATGACAGATAAAATCTAGGTGAATTCTTTTATGGGTATTGTTTTGCTTATTGGTTGTTTATCGGTTATTTTCATGTTTTGTTCTCTTGCCTTAGACAAATTTTTAGTTAGTTTCGCGATGCATCAGCTCTTAATTTCCTTCTCTTCTACAGTCTAGTTTTTTTTTTTCTATTAAACAACTTTGAAAGTCATGAATCTGTAAATCCAAATCCAAATAATTTTTTTCTCCGATTTCAAACATTGACCGTCAAATCATCTTGGACCTAAAGCATGTTCTTCTACTTATCGATGGGTACTGATCCATTGTACCACTTGTTGAATCGTTGCTTGAAGCTCACTAGTTTGATTTCTTTTTATAAAAAAAAAAACATTTACAACCTAATGACTTAAATAAAAACTTTCGAATAGTTAGTGACCATTTTCTAACTTTTTAAAAATGTAAACTTATTAATAATTTAGTGACCTTATGTGTAGTTTACCTTAAATACTATTTGGTACATTCTTGTTTTTGTTCTATATTTGCTGCTTTTTTTTATATATAATGTTGTATCATATTTTAATTATTTATTCATTATGTACTTTGTCAAACTTAAAAATATGATTTATTGTCGATTAAGTCTTAACTCAATTAACAAATTTGTTATTACAGTAACAAGGTAGACGTAGATTCGAGCGCACTTCAACTTATTTTACTTCCAATTTAAGAATTAAGAAGGAATTATGAATAGAAGTGAGTATTAAATAATATACATGTATTTGCATGACTTCTTGCCTAACATAACAAGGTTAATAAAGTGATTATTCTTATCTAATTTTAAGATATTTGATTCGAATTTCGAGTTTAATTCAAATTATTTTGTTGAATCAGATTAAGCTGAGATTGTTGTTTAATTTTAGTGTTTATTTCAGTTAATTCTAATTATAAGTTTTACCTAAACAAAAATAAAATAAAAGTAATGACGGTAAATAGTTGAATATGAGCATACATAATTGGTTATTTGGTTAGACACCAAGCATAAATTAGGTGCCCTTTCTTTATTTCCTAAATCAATTATTGTATTGACTTTGCACCCAAATTATTGGGTTGGTTAGAGAAATTTCATATATTCTTGTTGAAAAATGGAACTTACTTATATATTTTAAAATAGATTTTGATCTGTTAAATCAATTATCTCTGATTCTTAAACCAAAATTAAATACCCATATTTTTTGGCTAACCTTCATATAATTGAATATGATTCATATAGTGAAGAATAGATGGTTTTCGAAGTGGTTGGTTCATGCAAATAAAATAAAAAGGCAATAATTGTAGAAGCAATTTAATTTGTTTGGCACCTTGCTTCCTATTTCTATACTTGACCTGTTTTACACCACAAAATCCTTATATCTTAATTAATTAATATTATTATGAAGGTTTGGCTTTTGTACTTAGCTTGCCCTCCTCATAAATCCCTAAACAAGTTTAATTAAAAATTATACGTTGAAAATCAGATTTATATTACATAAGGTTAAAAATACACCAAATTCGAGATACGATAAATTTTTTTAAAAAAAATTTGAAGCCATGATCCTTAATATGGCTAAATGTGCAGAGTATTCGAAGGTCAAAATGGTGCCATGATCCTTGATATGGCTAATACAAAAACAAACGAGGGCGCAAGAAATCTAATTAGGAACTAGTTTAGGGGAGGATGCTTGGCAAAATCTTACTAGCCATTCATTTTCATTGTTTGGAAGGGGAGTGAAAGACAGATACAAATGGTAAATTCTTCGTTAAATCATCTTATAGTATATTTAAACATCGGATTTAAATAAAATAAAAAATTGTACAATAATATTTGGATTAATCACTATAGACTCAAACTTCTATTCAAATTAATTCTATTTCTCTAAGGAAGTATGTCAACAAAGCATATTGGCCAAAAAGGAATTGGCAAAAGGATCTTTGAATGTAGTATCGGAATGTCTACAATATTGAATCAAAGTTCCTTGAACATTTATTTGTCAAGTGTGATTTTGCTTTGGTTGGAGGCATTCTTTTTATGAATACAAAACTTCAACCTCAGCTCAATATTGAAATGGATTATTCAATGATTAGGACAATATGACTTAAAAAGCGAATTTCTATACATTATTCATTGTTAATTTGTGAGAAATTTAATAATAAAAAAACAAACAAACAGAGAATCGAAACCTAATTCATTAAGAACTTTAATTATAATAAGAAAATTGTACAATACTATCATGAAAGCGGGTTTTTAAGAAAAACAAGCTTTGTGACACGTAAATAAAAAGAACGTGATTGATAAATTTTTAGTGCGTAGAAAAGACAATATTTATAAAAAAAGATGTTAATCTATATAAAATAGAACACACATGTAATAAAATTCAAGTTAGAATAAATTTAATTAACATCCACACATAACTTATACAAGATGAAACTCTAACTCCAACCTTTCTCGAATCTCCACTTGTAATAATGCATCATTAGCAGATTAATATAAATAAAAAGGTTAGGAGGTCAAGTCCAATGAACCTAATTCAAATAAATAGCGTGAGGGATATTAAGACCAAACCCTTCGTTTGTATCATGGAATGGTAAGGCAACCAAATTATTTATTGCTGAAATCGGAGACGAAAAGATGTATCTGCACGCGCTTACGATACACGTGCAGTAAGTGGTTATAATAATTTATTACAGTGGTTTGCCAACTAAATAATAAATGATCCTTAAAAAGGCTGAATGAGAGATTTAAGAGGACAGCGAGTAGTCACTACTCGTATTTCGTTATACCACTTTATAAATAAGGTTCCCTTTTTTGGGGTCATATTTAAATAAAGTTACATGCAGAACCAGGTTATTTGCGGTAAACATGAGTCTTGAGTTTATCCAGCTGCTTCTTAGTTAGGGCTAGTTTGGATAGACAGTATGTTTACTTTTGGTGATGTTAAAAATAACGGTGGCGGTAAGATTAATTACTCTAGCGGTGAGATTAGATATTATAGCAGTGAGATTAGAAACAGCGGTGGAGTGTGTATTTGGATTCAAACGCAGGTGTAACGGTGAGGTGAGAATAGAAAATGACTTTTAAGGACATTAGAGTACAAATTATATATACTAATTTTTTTTTAAATTTATTTAATAAAATATTAATTTTAAAAAATTAAATTTATATTTTTGTTAAGGTTAAATATTTATATTCTTTTGAATAATTAAAAATATATTTATCATAATTAAAAATTACTAAAATTAAACTAAATATTTTAAAAATAAAATTAACGATAGTTATGAAAACAAATAAAGAATATATTTAAATTAATAATTCCTTTAATAAATATTATTCAAATAATTTATTAAATTATAAAATTAATATCAAGTTTTAAATAATAAATTATAAATGAAATTTTAATTTTAAAATATCATAAAGATAAAATAATAAAAATGAAATTACAAAATTATAAATACAAAAGACAAAAAAAAAAAAAGAGGGATAAAAATCCCACTTTAATTCTTCAACCATTAAAACCAAACAAACCCTCACAAATAAAATTTCCCTCTTTTCCACTACCTTCGTTCACAGCTCTTCAAATCCTTTGAAAAGTTGAAAGCTGAAACCCCTCCCTTTAAGCTTTTCCTGCATTCCCTTATTAGAATCCCTCCTTCCTCACTTTCATACTCCTTTTTCTTTTCTTTCAGGAATTTAATCAAACAGATAACGATCAACAATTTTTGGTGCCAAGCTATTGCTGATTATGCTCATTGACGTCCCTTCAACTCCAGTACCCACTTTTCTTAAGGTCTCAAAACACCTAAAATTTCACCTGATTTTTTAATTTTGATCTCTGGGTTTGGTTTCTTTAAGTATGGTAACTGGTAGTAACAGTGCTCAAAACCATAACCACCAAGAAGATGGGGATCAAAACCGAACCAAGCTCTCCAAAGGGTTTTCATCGACACTTTTAAACCAAAAAAATTTGGTTTTCACCGGTGTCCACGCCGATTAATTGCACCGGAGGTGTGCTATCCAAAGGGATAGCAATTGTGCTATTGCACCAAAAATGTGCTCAAACTCACTGTACTGGAGCTAAACGGGCATCCAAAGGGAGCCTTAGTTAGAAAGCTAACCAACAGCTTAGGATCCACATTCTTGTTGGAAAAAAATTAGGTCCTTTATTTAAGGTTGAGATTTAAATTCATGCTCAAGTTGGACTTAAATAAAAAAAAATATTAAATTTGAATTCGATTTGGTCCGTCGATATTAATTTTTTTATATAAATATAAATTAAAAATTTTAATATATTAAATACATTAAAAATATTTAAATAAATATTTCCCAAAAATTAAAAATACAATAAAATTTTATTATACTTAAATAACATTGTAACTTAGAAATTAAATATCTTTAAAATAGTAATAAATTTAACAATAAAACAAGAGTTATATAATATCTAAATAATAACAGTAATATAATAACAAAATAGTAGTAAAACAACAATAAAATAATTGATTCGAGCCAAGCTAGACTCAAGTAAAAAAATCCCACTCAAAGCTTGACCTATTTAAAAAATAGATTATTTTATTTTTGAAACTATATTTTTATCTAAACTCTCTCACTTTTCAAACCAACCTTCAAGTTTAAATAAATAATCAATCTACTTGTCTCTTCTTGAGCAGCACAAAAATCAACTTTAATGCTTTTATTTTTCTCACAATCTACACTTTCAGCTTTACTATTAACCTAATCTCTGTTTAACTATGCTTTTGATTGGCTTAAACATCATTGTGCCTTAAATCACACACAGTGAGGGTTTTAGAGAGCGGGTTTGGTGTGTATCAACATGGAAGCCTCAAATTTAATTCATCCACCTCGAGTCGTAGTTGTCTCCACCATCATAAACGACCTTAACATTTTTAATGTTGTATAATATTTCTATTATTTTTCATATCGTTTTCTCGCTATTAATCACATCATATGAACTAAATAATTTATGTATTATTATAAGGGTAAACTACAAAAGATTATATTTTAGTCACTTACTTTATTATTTTGTTGCGAAGTGACCATTCTATTGATAAACTCCGTTACCTTTCTAACGACAGTCCTACGTGACAATCCAAATAAGTTCTTAAATGTCCCGTCGCTGAGATAAAAATATTGTTTTAATTAAATAAATTTAATTTGAATTGTCACTTAAGACATTTAAATTGGCATTTAAAACCCATTTGGACTGCCATGTAAGACCGTTGTTAGGGAGATAACAGAGCTAACGATAGAGTGACCATTTCGTAACAAAACGATAACATAAATAACTATAACATTTCAAATATAAGTGACTAAAATATAATCTAAAACAAATAAAAGTAATTATTTTTATAATTTACCCATGTATTCAAACTTAATATAATCATAAATAATTTTAATTTTTTACCTCATAATTATAGCGCATGTGATATTAGAATATGTTTAATATACCGCGCGAACGTTTTTACTCCTTGCGCCTGCTGCCTGTCCCTTTTCCCTTTTTCCTGTATTTCAAACTACTTTTAATTTCTCACGCGCGATAATAGCGAGTGGAAAAAGAAGTAGATAGGCTATGAAGGCTTCCATTGATTAGGAACCGACTCTTATAGGGATTGCGTAGAGAATCTGTGTGTTTTACAAATTGAAAAAAGGGTGTAGAAAGAGAGGATATGAGGTTTTTAATTTATAAGTAAAGCCAAGCATCCATTTAACTTTATTACATTTTTAAAATAATAATCAAGTTAAATTATTCCAAAAAAAAAAAAATTGATGGTCTTGCTTTTTTGCCTTCAATGGATTCAAGCATCCGGCGTTAAGTTTTCAAAAATATAAATAAAAATAGAGGCAGTGAGAGGCGCCGAAGAGTGGTGTGTCAAAAGGCCTACACGAAAGGGTCCCCACATTTCACTTTCAGTTCCTCAGTTCTTCCCTGTTTAAATGCAGCTGCAAACCACCTTCACTCTTTGCAAAAATCAAACCTTTTACATTTCTGTAACCCTAAAAGAAGAAAAAGTTAATAGGAACACATACATTGTAATGTGTTAGGCTTTTTTAGCTTGTTTTCCTCTTATATAAAGGTCAAAGGTAATGGAGGACTCAATTGGACAAACAAGCACATAAGCAAAGCCTGTTTGGTTTTTCTTGTCTTTCTCTCCCCCTTCTTTTATTCTCAAGAATAAAGTGTAGAAGAGAAAAGCATTAGGCAAAAAGGGCATTGCTTTTTTTTTTTTTTTTGTGTGTGTGTGTGTGTGTGTAAAGAAAGAGTGTCATTTGTTTTTTTGGCCATGGCAATGGTCTTAAACTCCAAGCTTCCCATAGTGTTGAATGCTTTGTTGGTTGTTCTGTTATCAATATCCGGGGTTTGTTTAGTTTCTGGTTCTGTTTCCTATGACCATAAAGCTATCACCATTAATGGGCAAAGAAGGATTCTACTTTCTGGATCCATTCACTACCCAAGAAGCTCTCCTGAGGTAATTTCTTTGTTTCATTTTTCTTTTTCTCTAAAATGTACTTCTTGGGGTCTCTTTTAATTCCCCAAAAGTCAAATTTTTTTTACGGCTTTTCTTTTTCCCACGCATTTCATCTTTTGGGTGCCTTTAAAGTTTCCTTCTTTCTGTATGCATAGTTGCATAGCTGTATATCATTCTGTTAATCTATTATGTTCAAGTCTGCTATTTTAATTTTTCCCCTAATTTTTTTTTCTGTAGATGTGGCCAGACCTTATACAGAAGGCTAAAGAAGGAGGGCTGGATGTGATTCAGACATATGTTTTTTGGAATGGACATGAGCCTGCACCTGGCAAAGTAATTAAAGAAAAAAAACATGTTCTTGAAAAGAAAGCATTTTTTTCTTTACAGAGATTGTGTTTTTGGTAATGGCATAAGAAATTCTGAATTTTCTTTCTAATTTTGGTTATTGTAGTATTACTTCCAAGGAAACTATGATTTGGTCAAATTTATTAAGCTGGTGCAGCAAGCAGGCCTCTATGTTCATCTCAGGATTGGTCCTTATGTCTGTGCTGAATGGAACTTTGGGTAATGCTAAAAATATATTATTTTCTAATAAATATAAAGAAATTCAGGATAAAGTGCAGTTCAAGCAATGACTTTTATTTAAAATTTCTCAGGGGTTTTCCTGTTTGGCTGAAGTACATTCCAGGTATCATTTTCAGAACAAACAATGGACCTTTCAAGGTTAGCTTATTTCCACCCATCAATCTGAAGTTCATTGTATTTATTTAGTAACACAAAATTGATTTGTGGGGAGGAACTAACTTACTCATTAAATTACTACAATGAAGGCTCAAATGCAACGATTTACAAAAAAGATTGTGGATATGATGAAAGCTGAAAGGTTGTATGAGTCTCAAGGGGGTCCTATTATTCTATCTCAGGTAGGCAAATTGGTCCCTATCTGGAAACTGTTGTAAATTTTCTCAGCTCAAGATATGGGACATTAGCCATCCGTTCTTAGTTTAAATGTCAATTCATTGGAATACGATGATGGACTAAAGAATAGTGTCTTTTATAATGCTTGGTTTTGACAGATTGAAAATGAATACGGGCCCATGGAATATGAACTCGGTGCACCTGGTAAAGCTTATAGTTACTGGTCAGCCAAAATGGCTTTGGGACTAGCCACTGGTGTTCCCTGGGTCATGTGCAAGCAAGATGATGCACCAGACCCTATTGTACGTATGCTATACATTTTAATTTTTAAACCATTTCTTTAACCTTTTCCTTGGCATGTTTCATATTCAGTCCTAATTTACCTTATATTATGTTCAATCATCTTTAGTGGGGGTTGCTAGTGAACAGTGTGTTGTCTACTTGTTGGTCATGGTAGAAATGAATTATTATTTTTCATTGCACATGGCTCAGATTTTCTCTTTCATAATCCTGTCTGATAAAGTGTCTTTATTTTATTCCTTTTAGACTTTTGGTTTTCTTAGTCATCTATTAATGACCACGTTCCTTTCATCAATTATTACTTCACCCATTTGAACTTACATAGTTTGTGGTGTTGGTGAATAATACCTTTGCTTTTTTAATGCTTCGAGATGTCAAAGCTGTAGGGTATTTCTAACCTGATATCCAATTGCGTAGAAGCACAAGGATAGATGTTTGATTGAACATTTTGACTTATTGGAATAAGCTAGTCTTACCATGTATTACGCTCATGGTGAGGTATGCATTTGAATTCTTCATTTTTAGCCTTCTCAACTTTTTGTTTTCTTCCTACAGATTAACACCTGCAATGGGTTCTACTGTGACTACTTTTCTCCTAACAAGGCCAACAAACCAAAGATGTGGACTGAAGCCTGGACAGGCTGGTAAGCTCAAGTTTTTGCCCTTTCCAAGAGATGATGTTTTGTGGCTCTTCCATTCAAGTTCAATTAAAAGTTATCTCCTAGCTGATGGTTCTTTTTATTTTATGGTGTAGGTATACTGAGTTTGGAGGGGCAGTTCCTTACAGACCTGCTGAAGACTTGGCATTTTCAGTTGCGAGGTTTATACAAAAAGGAGGATCGTTTGTTAATTATTATATGGTAATCAAATTTTGTGCGTGTGTGTTTACCAAGATCAATCACTGGAAGAGTGAATCTTATATGTGGCTTTCGTGTTATCAGTATCATGGAGGAACAAATTTTGGCCGAACTGCTGGGGGTCCTTTCATTGCTACTAGCTATGATTATGATGCTCCTCTTGATGAATACGGTATGCAAAAAGTGTAAATGATGGCTTTTTAAAGTCAGCTATCCATCTTCTCGTTCCTATTATCCATTCTATGTTTTTTAGAATTATAATAGGGTGGTTTAAGACTGTAAGTATATCTTAAGGATTAATTCTTTGAGATTGTCTTGAAGGAGAAACATTTCTTTTCATGCAGGACTGAAGAGGCAACCCAAGTGGGGTCATTTGAAAGATTTGCATAGAGCAATAAAGCTTTGTGAACCAGCTTTAGTATATGGAGACCCGACCGTGATTCGACTTGGAAATTATCAGGAGGTTAATATGATTCCTATTTCTATGAACCTTAATCCTATGGCAAATTGGTTTGTACGTAGAACTTACATATAAATGCCATTCTCCATTCTAAACATACAGGCTCATGTATTCAAATATAAGGCTGGAGGTTGTGCTGCCTTCCTTGCAAATTACAACCCGAGAGATTATGCAACAGTTTCCTTCAGGAACAATCACTACAACCTACCTCCTTGGTCTATCAGCATTCTTCCCGACTGCAAGAATACTGTGTATAACACTGCAAGGGTGAGAATAAAAGATTTTGATGAATTTGAAATCAGTTTTTTCCCTATTTTCAGCAATGCTATGTGTCAAGATTAATTTCTAATTAGGTTGATCAAATTCGATATCATAACATGCTATTTTTGCAGTATATCCTCTTGCTTAATGTTGAAGCCTTTGTGTAAAACTAAAACAATAAGACTCCCAGCAAACGTAATTTTAAAATTTTTGAGAAACTCTTCCTAATAGATTGGAGCCCAAATTGCTCGGAAGAAAATGGTTCCTGCTCCCATGCATGGAGGACTCTCTTGGCAGGCATACAATGAAGAGACTGCTTCAGATGCTGACAGTTCATTCACAATGGTCGGGTTGTTGGAGCAGATAAATACAACCAGAGATGCAACTGACTATTTGTGGTACACAACAGAGTACGTAGTACATAGCAGTACTTCGTCATCTGTCTTTTTATTACCGGTATTATTTCTTTCTAATGTTCTTTGTGTTATGTTTCCATCCCCAGTGTTAGGATTGATTCCCGTGAAGGATTCTTGAGGAATGGAAAATCTCCTGTTCTTACTGTCTTATCAGCTGGCCATGCTTTGCATGTTTTTGTCAATGGTCAACTATCAGGTGGGCTGACTTCTTGTTGGTTTTAGGTTGCTTTTTGACTACTTCAGATGTCAGCAATATCTTGAAGCTGTAACTATAGTGTTACATGCTTATAACTTAGGCTTTCCACTTAGGTCAATGTTTTGGAATGTTATCCTTGGGAAAAATGGAAAAGCAGTTTCCAAATCATAATGCTTGGCCATGCAAATTACTGCATAACCTTAAATTTCAATAATCAGTAAACTAAGTTGACAAAGACCATATACATACAGAATTTTAGGTGTCTTCGGTTTATTTTAGATTACTTAATGTAGGTCAATAGTACTATTGTGGTTTGCAGTGCCTACTTGTTAAGGATGGTTAGTATCTTGTCCCCTGATATTTTCTCTTTCCATTTATTTTATTTTTCAGGAAGTTCCTATGGAAGTCTAGAATTCCCCAAACTAACATTCAGCCAAGTTGTTAATTTGAGAGCTGGTATCAATAAAATTTCACTTCTGAGCATTGCTGTTGGTCTCCCGGTATGTTCTTTTTCTCTCTCTCAGCTGACAGCTTCATGCCCATGGATTTTGTTTATGAATTATTAATTTTGTGGTTTTAAATGCAGAATGTTGGTCCACACTTTGAGACATGGAATGCCGGTGTTCTTGGCCCAGTTACACTGAATGGTCTCAATGAGGGAAGGAGAGATCTCTCATGGCAGAAATGGTCTTACAAGGTCTTTTTATTGTGTATTAAATTTTGTTCTGTGGTTATCCTGGTGTGGTATATAATCATCTGGTTATTTATCCACTTGCAGATTGGCCTTAAGGGAGAAGCCTTGAATCTGCTTTCGCTAAGTGGTAGTTCATCCGTGGAGTGGGCACAGAGGTCTTTTGTCTCACAAAGACAACCACTTACATGGTACAAAGTACGTATCTCAAAATGAAACTGAACCATATGTTAATATGAATTGTGGAACTCAAAATGCACCTGAATGTCTCCTTTAGTCTGCTTTTTCTGATACTCTTTTTAACTTTGCAGACAACTTTCAATGCTCCAGCTGGAAATTCTCCATTGGCTTTAGATATGGGTAGTATGGGCAAAGGCCAGATTTGGATAAATGGAAAGAGCATTGGACGCCACTGGCCTGCATATAAAGCATCTGGAAATTGTGGTGTCTGTAGTTATGCCGGAACATTTAAGGAGAAGAAATGTGGAACTAATTGTGGAGAGGCCTCTCAAAGATGGTAAGCTAGAACAAAACCAATCTGCTTTGCTGTTTCTCCGACAATCTAGGAGTTTTCGATAGACTGACTTGTGGTTACTAACTTAATATAGGTACCATGTTCCTCGTTCATGGCTCAACCCAACAGGGAATTTGTTGGTTGTGTTTGAGGAATGGGGTGGAGATCCGAATGGAATTACTTTGGTACGCCGAGAAACTGACAGTGTCTGTGCTGATATCTACGAGTGGCAACCGAACCTAATGAATTACCTGATGAAAGCCTCTGGTAAAGTCAACAAACCCCTAAGGCCAAAAGCGCATTTAGAGTGCGATGCTGGGCAAAAAATCTCAGCAGTTAAGTTTGCCAGTTTCGGAACACCGGAAGGGGTCTGTGGAAGCTACCGCGAAGGAAGCTGTCACGCTCACCACTCTTATGATGCTTTTAATAGGGTATGATACTTTCTTACGTTAACTCTTTGCTTTTTGGTTCATTGCTACATGAACATTGACATATGTTTTTGTGCTTTCAGCTTTGTGTTGGACAGAACTTCTGCACAGTGACTGTAGCACCCGAAATGTTTGGAGGAGACCCATGTCCTAATGTGATGAAGAAACTCTCTGTGGAGGTCATTTGCAGCTGATGAACACATCAGAAACATATGAAAGAAACAAATCATTTTCTCTAAATCCAACCCGTCACTCCGTATTCTTGTCTTTCAAGTAAATTAAGATCGCAACCATTTATTTCAGCTTTTACAGGGTGAAGTTGTACAATTATACAACACGCCCCTTGGCAAAAAGCTTATTAGATTGTGAAGTGATTGCAGAATAAGCTCTATGTATATACACAAATACGTATTCCTGCATGATATACAGAAAACCGAAGAAGCAATGGAAATCCGTAGAAGCTGCGCTTTGAGACAATGTACCGAGTGCATGTGCAAAGTGTTATGTTGTTTAGGATAAGCAGGGAAGCCTCTGGTTTCTGGTAGTAAAAGAGTGGATTGTCTTGTAATCTTATATATTTGAACAATCTGGGAAGCAATCTTATCATTGCTTTGTTCTGGAAGATAATAAAATCATGTCTTTCATCATCTCTGATCTGATTATTTTATTCATACTGCGTATATTAAATGATAAAAAATAATGTGTATAAACCTGGAAAGGATATTCTTTTGATTTTTTTTAATTCTTGATGTCAAAGAGGTAAAAAAAATGATATGTTCAAATCTAATTTACCATACTGTAAGTACATTAAATATAAATATTGTTGAGTAATATTTTTCTTGTGTAATATTAAGAGAAAGGCTACTGTTACAACTCACAATAGGGCCCATTATTTTGTCTCGGTCTTGGGGCCGATGACACTGACATTCACTGTCTTTGGTGCTGACATTCCCTAGGCATCCCCTATCTTATTGGACGCGTGTCTGCAGAGCACGCGGTCTTTTCTGATCCTGGGACTGATATCTCCAGCAAGCCCTGTACTTACTGGTCACGAGCGGGGGTCCCTTGTAGGTCTCGCGATCCCTTCTACGGAAATAGCTCGCGACCCTGTTCCTCCGAGGCTTATGCGAGCTCTCCCCACTAGCTATCTTTGCGAACATCCAACATCCCAACGGAGTCCCCAGTGAACTATCTTTACGGTGAACATTCTTCTTCCGCGTCGAGTCTATTCGGGTCGAAGACCCGAGCCCTATTGGGTCATTTGGGCTAACGGTTACCAAATCCTAACAATCCAGTCCTTCCCTTAGTGGGCCTAAGGGACGTTATAAAGTGGCAGGCCTTAGGTCCATTTCGAACACAGCTTGTTGGGTACGCCGCGAGATGTGGTGCATAACAGCTGCCTTGCCACGTGTGCACCTGGGTATTGGGTGCACGCATCTAACTGTTGAGAGACGAATCGTTTCTTCTTACTTGCATCTTGGTCGTTAGTTCATTTTTGGCCATCCAAATAGTTTAAGAAACCTTTCTTTAAAAGAGGATCTTCGAGGGTTTAGGTTTTTTCACTGTTTGGTATTTTATGCAAGTTAGAATCGAGGTAATTCTCACGAATCTTTTCTACTTAGTTTCCATTTCTGTTTTCCTTTTATTCAAATCACGGTGAGGATGGGAGGAGCCCAAAACCACATCGTCGAGGCCTGTCTAGTTCCAGTCATTGTAACTAAGAAGCACTATGTTTGCACCACCACACCGGAGGAAATGGAACGGGCTCTAGCTGTGAGAGGAATAAAGCTCCCCCACTTTGCCTATGAATTTTTCATCCTTTCGAGGTCGCACTGTGTGTGCGAGGCAATGGAAGATAGTTTCCTTCTCCCGTTGCATGTCCTAGAAGCGAGATTTCACCTTCTCCTACATCATTTCTTGTGTAACCTTCTTAAAGACTACCGCTTCGCTCCTGGCCAACTCTCCAATTTTTCCTGGTGGCTAGTTATGGTGTACTTTCTCGATAGCTGTCAGCGTGGTGAAATACCGATGCTCTCAGTCTTTCAGCATCTGTACCAGTTGAAAGGGAGTGATGTGGGGGGTCAGTAGGGTTCTACTACTTTTCCAATTGCCGGAAGGCGCAGACGATCATACGAAATCAGTGCAAGAACCTTCGGCTGAAACGGGGGAAGTATATCCAAGTCCGTAACATCCTTGGCAAGGACTTTGGGCTCCCTACCATGTGGTCTTCCCCTAATGAAGACATGTGCGCCTTACAAAAGAGTCTTACCACTGATGAAACTATTACGCAATTTCAGAGGTTGGGCGTTGGTCACGTACTGGCCTTGGAGGCAGTCTTGACTGCGAGGAATGTCTTCATATTCTGCCTAGAGAATCTCAGCCCGAACGGTTGTAGGGCTGACGACAACCAAGAGGTCGCACAGTCAGTTGGTAGGCGACCAACGAGGAGTACTTGACCTCATGATTCCCTCGATCAGCTGGGCATGATATTAATGAGGCGTCTGGAGGATCCTGCGAACTTCTTCTACCATTACTATAGGATGACGCTCCGTCCCTTCGCTCTTCCTGAGTTCGAGCAAGAGGAGAGGGCTATAGGAGGTATTGACTTATTAATTGCTTCTACTGGTCCTAGGGTTGTTGATGGTGCAAGGGGCAATCGGGGCTGCGACGATAATTCCAATGAGACTGACAGCATCTTGCGTGAGCTTAACGAAGCTATGGATATTGATGCTTTGATAGGAGTGGTCGCAAGAAGCGTAAGGATTCTGCTGGGGCCGTACGTACTAACCCTTCCAACGAGGAGGAGGAGAGCGGTGCTCCATTAGAGCAACGCCAAAAATGAAAAGTCGATCGTGGTGGCCTTGTTGCTGCGGTCACCCTAATCCATTCTTCCCCTATGGCGAGCTTACCAACTGTTGCCTAAGCGAACTCACCGATTACCATCAATAAGGATACCCCTCTTCCCCTACTCCTGAGTACTCTACTGTAGCTCCTGCTGTTGAAAGAGTGCCTGTTGAGGCTGTGGAGGACTTCTCTTCCCCTTTACACCGCTTGCTATCTAAAGTCAACACTCTCGAACTAATGTACATGGAGCCCGAAATAAGGAGCTCGCGGACACCAAGGCTGAGCTGAATAGGGTGCGCGAGCTGTATCACAAGATGAGGGAGGAGAATGAGATAATAAATGAGAAACAGTGGGTTCTCACCGAGTGCCTTGCAATCATGGAGATGAATGTAGAAGAGTGCGAGGCTGAGCTTACTTCAGAAAGAGAGAGGCATATAACTGCGGAGGCAGAGCTGAAAAAGGTTACCAAGAGCAGGTGGATAGCACCATTCAAAAGCAAGATGAGACTATGACAGCATTCAAGCAATAGACATCCCAGAACATCCTGGGCTCCCTCCTTAAGTTCGAAGAGAATCTACTTCTTCATGCCCAGGTTGCTTATTGTCCTTTTGGTGTTTGAAAAATGGGTTTTGATGCGCTTGCTGATATGGACATGAGTAGCCTAGGTTTTGATGTTTTCTATCATTTTGGGCTTGCTTGGGACTCCTTTATGGCTACTTGGAAGGGCGAGCTTTATCTAGAGGAGGGGGAAGGTTCTGCCATTGCGGACATGGCTCATTCTATTTTCGGTGACGCTGTGAACTTGGTTCCTCCTTCGGTGACTTGGGGTGCTTGTGTTGTTTCCTAAGCTAGTGAGGGTATCGCTCTTGTTAACGTGAACCAGGGTGTTGGGGGGTTGATAAGTAATCAAGCAATGATTTTGTAATTTTGTTTTTCTTTAATGAACAAATATTTTTTTATTTCTTGTTGGTTTTATTTCTCTGTTTGCGAGCTTCGTATTATGTAGTATGCTCCAAGAATAATGCGTTGGGGATGTGGATTTGTGAATTGTTCTTTACTTAAGAATTTTCAAATTCATAGCTGGAAATACGAATCCGCGAGCTGTTTTGTATTTAAGGGTTTTTTTTCAGCTGGGAGTATGAACTTGTGAGCTGTTTCATACTTAAGTGGTTATAAAATTCTTTGCCTGCGAACCTTGTTTTTACAACTGGGAGCTTTGCTCTCGCTAATTGTTTTAGAAGCTGCGGCTCTTCGTATGTGAACTTTGTTTTTACAGTTGGGAGCTTTGCTCTCGCTAACTGTTTTAGAGGCTACGGCTATTTGTCTACGAACCTTGTTTTTACAGCTGGGAAATTTGCTATTGCTAACTGTTTTAGAGGTTGTGGCTCTTCACCTGCAAACTTTGTTTTCACAGCTGGGAGCTTTGCTCTCGCTATCTATTTTAGAGGCTACGACTCTTTACCTGCGAACTTTGTTTTTGCAGTTGGGAACTTAGCTTTCGCTAACTGTTTTAGAGGATGCGGCTCTTTGCCTGCAAACCTTGTTGTTACAGCTAGGAGCTTTGCTCTCGCTAACTATTTTAGATGTTGCAGCTCTTCGCTTGTGAACCTTGTTTTTACCGACGATAATTTTGTTGGAATGGAATTTTATTCATGGGATAGGAATTTATACATAATACTTTTTGAGGTGTCGGGCATTCCAAGTTCGCAGTATCATCGTGCCTTCCATTCTTGCCAACCTATATGCTCAATAGCCTATTTTCTTTACCACTTTATACGGTCTCTCCCAGTTCTGAACCATTTTCCTGCGTTGGAAAGCAGGTAGGCTAGCTTCAGTGTTTCTTAGCACAAGGTCGCCTACTTGAAACTCTTTTCTTCTGACCTTGAAGTTATAGTAGTGAGCTACTTGTTCGGCGTGAGTTGCATTTCTAATTTCAGCTGTTTCTCTGAGCTCATCAATTAGGTCCAGGTTGAGTTTCAATGCCTCATGGTTAGCTTCTTCGTTAAAGTGTTGTGTTCTATTTGATCTTAAGCCTATCTACGCGAGGATTACGGCTTCTGTGCGATAAACGAGTGAGAAGGTCGTTTCTCCCATCGCAATGTGGGGCGTGGTTCGCAATGCCCACAAGATTCTTGACAACTCTTCCAACCAAGCCGCTTTTAGTTCGCCATTGGCAATTGGTTAGAATTTTCTTGAGAGCTGTTAGAATTTTCTTATTTACAGCTTCCACTTGGCCATTGGTTTGTGAGGTCTTTACCGAGCTTTGGGCCAAGGATTTTTGAAGGTCTGTGCAAAACTTTTTAAATTTCACCTGAAACTGCGTATCATTGTCCGTGATAATAGTGTGAAGAGTTCTAAATCTACACATAACCGACTTCCATATTAACGACTCCATTTTTTTTCTATGATAGTTACCAAGGTTTCTACCTTGATCCACTTGGTGAAGTAGTCTACAACTACTATAATGATTTTTTTCTTCATCGTGGCTATGGGAAATGTTCTGAGGATATCGACTCCTCAAGTCGCAAGAGGCCAAGGTCCTGTGATGATTTGGAAGGGTTCTACTGGTTGTCATTGTATTCTCTGGGGGGCATCTCCGCGATGGCCTGGATTTTTTTCAGATTCACCTCTATTCATCTTTCTAAGATCATGAAACCCATGAACTTACCGGCTTGCACACCGAAAGCACATTTCTCTGAATTAAGCTTCATGTTGTGGGCCCTCAATGTTGCGAATGCTTAGAAGAGGTTCCACACATGTTTCTTCATGGATTCACTCTTTACCAGCATATCATTTACGTACATCTTCAGGCTGTGGCCTATCTACTCATTGAATATCTTGTTTATCAACCTTTGGTAAGTTACACTCGCGTTCTTAAGCCTAAATGGCTAGTAACAAAAGAGACCTTTAGTGATGAATTTTTTTTTCTTAGTGGCCGTAGTTTAGTAGAATTTGATTGTAGCCCAAAAAGGTGTCCATGAAGCTCATAAATTTGTGCCTAGTGGAGGTGTCAACCAGACGATCTATTGACGGTAGGGGGAAGCTATCCTTGAGGAATGCCTTGTTCAGGTTGGTCAAGTCGATGCATATCCTTCACTTGCCTATCGTCTTTTTAACCATTACCACATTCGAGATCCAATTCGGGTACTCCACCTTCCTGATAAATTTGACGGCAAAAAATTTGGAGACTTCTTGCCTCACTGCCTCTATTACTTATGGTGTGAATTCTTTTTTTCTGCTTTACAGGCTTTTCCTCTAGGAGCACATTCAACCTATGCACAATTACCCGCCAATCTACACCTGGCATATCCATCACGGACCATGCAAAGACGTCTAAATTCCCCCTCAGACATTTGACCAACATAATTTTTTCTTCCTCATTTAGTGCTAACGAGATCTTAACTATTTTTTCTTTAGTGTCGCAGAATAGCTATAAGGTTTCGGTGTGCTTCGTTGCTTCGGGTTTCTTATCCCGATGCTCTTCTCTTACATCTAGATCGTCTAAGTTGATGACTTGGCTCATTAATTTTTCCTCTTGTGAACTTTGCCTCTCGGTTAGCGGCTCATTTGCCTGCCTGACAGACAGCATGTGACGTTACCTCGCCATCCACTGGTCGGATTGCAAGAAGCCTATAACGACCCGATAGTCAAGGGTGTCAGAAAGTGTATTTTCGGGACTCTGTTTTCGTAAATCAGACTCATAAATGTTTACGAAGTTAGTTGTGTAATTAATTAGGTTTTGGTTAAGTGAATTTGCATGAATTAAGAGTAATTAGGTATAAGGACTAAATTGCATAAAGGGTGAAAGTTGAATTATAGATTAAAGAATAATTAAAAGGACTAAAGAAGCAATTATGCCATTTTTTTATTAATGAGGCAGCATGAGTTAAAAGTATGTAAATTTAATATATAAATATATTATATTAAATTATACTTACTTAATTATTAAGTATATATATTATATATTATAATATAATAAAACAAATAAATAAAAGAAAAAAAGAAAGACAAGCAAAACGAAACAAAAGGAAAAGAAAGAAAAGAAAAAGGGAAAAAAAGGAGAAAGAAGGAGACGAAGGGCCTTAAGGGCTTCAAAGTGTCAAAGTTCAATTGGTTAGTCAATTTAGTCCATTTTTCTTGTAATTTTTATATTTTTGGAATCCTGGTGTTAAATACTACCCGGCCCATGTAGAAATTTTAGAAATTATTGAGTTTTTAAGTGTTGTTAATGTTGAATAATTTTAGTATTAAGGATTAAATTGATATATTTTTAAGTTAGAAATGAAAAAGGATTAAATTGTAGAATAAATTGTAAATTTTGAGTAATAGGGACTAAATTGTGAAAATTTAAAATTTAAGAATTTAAGTGAAAATAGAGAGTTAAATTTAGTTTAAAGTGGAATTTGTATGAAAATATAAGATTAATTGTGAAGAATAAAAATTAGTCTCAGTTTAGGGACTAAATTAAAATTTAGGAAAATATGGAATAAAAATTGAAATATTAATTATGAGATTGAATTGTGATGTATTGATGAATTTTAATTGTTTTAATTCCGTAGCTAACGTCGTACTAGAATCCTCGACTAAAAAGGGGAAATATAAAGTCAACATCAAATAGCTCGAAATTTCTGGTTTGTATTTCTATAATCTGAATCTAGTTATTAATTATTAAATTTTGATTTAATGCTTATGGTAAGTAATTGAGGTGAGTATTTGACATTTTGATATTGAATTGATTTTAAATTGATGGGAATTGATTGAATTGATATATATATATTATGAATGTATTGATTATTTGAATTGAATTGAATTCACATGTATATGTGATTATATGAAAAATTGATACTGAACATTGGTTGTTTTTAAAATGCAAAATTAAACCTATTAACTGTATCGGGCTGAGTCGGGTATAGATGGCATGCCATAGAATTGGAAGAGTTTAGGGATTTCTTCGACTTCGATTTGATGAGACACTGGGTGTCAATTTACTACTTTGGATTAATTCGATAAGGCACTAGGTGTCAATTTACTTCGGTTTAGCCGATGAGACATTGGGTGTTAAATTATTACTTCGAATTATCCGATGAGGCACTGGGTGCCAAACTGGTGTGTTTTGGTTGGATCCGTGTATCCGTCCGAGTCCGAGTCGTTTTAATAGGGGAAAATGAATAATAAAGTTTTATAATTGATATTGAAATGGCATGGTATGAGAAATGGAAGTGAAATAGTGAATTGAAAATAAAATGTGAAATGTGTTGCAAATATATGGAATGTATAAGTTATATACTCATGAAATGAATGTGGAATGGATAATGCAATGTATAAAGAAATGTGAAATAAATTGTGAAAAGTTATTTATATAGCAAGTATGAGAACTGAGATATTTGTGAAACAAATGAAATATGATATGGTTGTTGTAAAAATTAAATATTAATATGTGTTTATATTTCAATTTTATATTTGTAATTTATTGTCTTTAAATATTCAGATTATAGAAATACCACTGAGTTTTTACTCAGCGTACGGTTTGTTTTCCGTGCGCAGATTAGGTACAGTGATTTTGAAGAGCTATAATTGAGGTTGTGAGCATCCATCTCATCACATCTCCAAGTACTAAGAGGGTACGTTTCAAAACTTTGAATAGAATGGCATGTACTTAGGAAGATCAAGTGTGTTCCAAGTAGTAGGGACTAAAATATAAGTTATATAATTTTTTTTTTTAATATTCAAATATATTAGTGATTAGCCAAAATCACTTTGGCACCAAATGTAATATTCCTATAGGTTCCTTGGGTCAAACTGGGTATAGGGGTGTTACAAAGCCGATGTCGGTACTTGTTGGGAATTTGATCTTTATGCAAAAGGTCGTCATCACCATCTTCGTCATCCTCATGATTGGTCTTCCAAAGATGGCGTTGTATGCTATTAGATAGTCAACCACATAGAATTGGACACACTTTGTGGTCGTATGCTCATCGTCACCTAAGGTGACTGATAGGGTGATTGCGCCTTTTACCTCGATAGGGTGGTTCGCAAAGTCATACAAGGGGCTAGCCTCGAAAAACGACTATTATTTTAAACTCATTTTCTTATACGCTTCTCAAGATATGACTTCCACCGTACTACTGCTATCGATAAGCATCCTTTTAACTTCGAAGCCTGTGACCATATTTGAAACTACCATTGGGTCATTTCTCTCCTCGTCACAGATTAGCTCATCGTCATCGCTCCCAAACACCACACTCTATTTTTCTTGGTGTCACGGCCTCTTCGGAGCACTGAGTGACATCACACCTCTCATTTGTGCTCACCGTTTTGCGCTTGACTACATCCAATCGTCATTGGTGCCTACGATTACATGAATGGTGCCTCGCACCCTTTGCTTACCCTTGGGATTCGGTCATCGTAAGTTTTGGCCTTTGCTGCGGACCTCCCTGATTTACAAACTCAACAAGTTCGCCATTTCGGATCGCTTCTCCTATGGTGTCATTTACCGTGAAACAGTCTTCTGTCTTATGCCATATTTTATCGTGGAAAGCACATCGGTCCTTAGAGTCCATCCTTCTACTGGTACTCTTCATCGGGGTGGTTTGGAAAGGATGCCCAGGCTCTTTACTTGGTTGAGGATGCAGGCTTGCGTGGCATTCAATGAGGTGTAAGCCTAAACCTTCCCTGGGGAGGGTAAAGCCCCGCGTGTTCTTGTTAGGGCCTCTACGGGTTTCTAAGTGTGTCGCCTTGGGCTAAGGTCCTGTGCGGCCTATCGATCTTTACATGTAAGGACTGTTTGATGGGAGATTGCCTACTGCGCTGTCTCTCTCTACTTCTGGGTTGCCGGTCCTCCCTTTGAAAATTGGCTCGTGACGCTCTCTTAATTTATTCTACCTCTACGAACTTATGGGCCCACTCATACAGGTCGGCTAGGCTCTGCGACTTGTTGTCTATGAATGAGTACTGTACGTGGTCGTTTTGCATTCCTATAATAAAGGCGTCTATCGCCCACTAGTCTTTCAAGTTTTTTGTGTTAAGTGTAGCCGCATGGGACCTCTTTACGTAGTCTTGAAAGGACTCACCCTCCCACTGCTTTACTGATATCAGTCCCATGGGTGTGTTCATGATCGTTCGATGGGCCCTGAACCTATTGAAGAATATTTACCCCTATTGCAAAACGAGCCTTATGGGAGGGAGATATACCAGTCCTCGGCGCTTGCTTTCAGCGTTGTAGAGAAGGCCTTGCATTTGGCTGCGTTCGATGCTCCTAACACGTTTATATAGTCATTTTATTGCATCAGGTGAGCTCGTGGGTCCTTTCTTCCTTCAAACATATCTTTAGGTACCTTGAAATCTTAGGGCAAACCCATTACTGCGGTTTTTGGAGCGAGTGGGTTGTTGGAGCAGGATAACCAATCCATATCTCGTGACTCAGGGTGCAATGCTCACACATCGCGGTGAAACTTGTCCATTTCATTCAGCCACTCCTTCACCTAGGTACTCGGGGCTTCATCTTGGTGTTGGTGTTTCCTTGGGACCCCAAGTTGTCAGTATATATTTTTTTGCGCAGTTTCTTGTTCTGCCTTAGTAACTCCTGCTGGAAGGTTTGCTGTTCCACAAACCGTGCTTCTTGTGCGGCCATCTATTCCCTCATGAACTTCATCATCTCCTAGAGGGTCAAGAACTACAGTGGGGGTGGTTCCTGTTAACATAAGAGGGTATTCCCTAACCCAAGGAGAGATTAAGGTCCAGCGAAGAGGAAGGCCCTTGGTAGACTGCATTGTCGAGGTTTTCGGGTCTATCAGTGAACCAAGTAGCAAACAAGTCTGTCTCGTCGTGTCGTGGCCAGAACCCGACGCTCCTACTTGACCGGAGGAGGGGATAAAAGGAAAAGTCTCATTTGGGTGAGTCATTTGGTTTTTTAGGGTTGAAGAGAACTGAATCAAACTGAAGAAAATCTGTCAGTCGAAAATAGTCCACATTCACCGCATCAATTGTTGAGTAATATTTTTCTCGTGTCAAATTAAGGGAAACGTAAGGGATATTTATACATGTTCCTACTGCTACTGTTACAGCTCACAATAGGGCCCACTATTTTGACTCGATCTTGGGGTTGATGGCACTGGCATTCCCTGTCTCTGGTGTTGACATTTTCTGGGCATCCCTTACCTTATTGGACGCATGTATGCAGAGCACGCGGTTCGTTTTGATCTTGGGACTGACACCTCCAGCGAGCCCCGTACCTGCTGGTCACGAGCGGGGGGTCCCTTTTAGGGCTCGCGATCCCTTCTGCAGACATAGCTCGCGACCCTATTCTTGCGAGGCTTACGCGAGCTCTCCTCGCGAGCTATCTTTGCAAACATCCAGCATCCTAGTGGGGTCCTCAGCGAACTATCTCTACGGCGAACATTCTTCTTCCGGGTCAGAGACCCGGGCCCTATTGGGTCATTTAGGCTGGCGATTACCAAATCCTAACAAATATAAATTAGTTATTCATGGTTAAACACTCAGATTGGTGAAGTTCTTTTTTTTTACTAAAATATTTTTTTCACTATCTAAAAAATATAAGATAGAGTAAGTAACAAAAGTTAGTTAGAAAATAAGGTTTAGAAATTAAAGGGACTTGGTAGATAATCTAAGCGGCAAAGTGAAAATGGAAAATAGTACACCATAAACTCTCTCATCTTCAACCTTTTTCTTCAATTTGTTGAGCAATGCATGTAGTGTAACAACCTAATTTTAATAGGTGTTGGAAAATGTAATTTCAGAATCAAATTTAGTAAAATCGAGTCAGTGAAATTATGAATAGAATAATTTGTGTATTTAATTTGAAAATATATATTTGTGGACAGTCGAATAGTTAAAAAGAAAAAGCGGATAATTTTAATATAGAGACTAAATTGCAAAAGTACAATCGCTATTAAATTTTAAGCTAAATCAATGCATGTGGCTTATTTAACAATTATGCAAGAGACTTAATGGTTATTTGACCATTAATAAATAATGTTAGTGGGTTGATATGATTATATTCATCTATTATCACTAACTTGTTCTTATTAAAGTTAACTTTACATTAATAATTAGTTAATGGTGATTAATTAAGCTTAATTTACTAATCTAAGTATAAATATCAAATGTTAGTGGGAAAGAGACATGCTCTCTCTCTCTCTCCAAACCATAGCAAATTTAAGAGATAAAGAAAAGTCTTTCATTGTCCATTCGTTCACCAAATTAATTAAGGTAAACGAATTTTCTCTTCATGAGTTTTACAAAATCTTAATCATATAAGCTTGGTTTAACATGCCTATGAGTTAGAATTTTGAATTGATTAATGTTTATCAAGTTGTCATTAAAGAGTTGTTAGGATTAAAGCTTGAAGATGATGGTTGTTTAATTGTCAAGCTTAGATTTTGTTAATATTGTATTTGAAGATAGTGAAATTAGATTGGAATTAAAAGTCTAACCATATAGTTAATTTTTTATATTAGGGACTAAATTGAATAAATTAAAATTTGTTAAGAAATTATGCTATAGATTAAAAGTACGAGTAAAATCGGATTTTGATTCGATGCTAAATATCAAGATATATGAGCATTTCGGACATAGGAACTAAAATGAATAAAATACAAATTATGCTAAATTGTTGTGTTTTCATGTGTTTGTACGAAACTAATATTATTTCTATTATCGAATTTATCATATGTAACTAAAGATGACGTCGGACTGTTTCAAGATAAATGAAAGGTGAATGTCGTAGACAAGTAGTCTATTTCGATTTATGCTTTCATGATTTGATTCTAATATATATAACTTGATGGGTGTTAAATTGAGCAAAGTAATATTTAGATGCTTGTCTCATGATTTGGTAAGTATATGCATTATGGCTAATTGATGAATATATGTATGTATGATGATATGAATAAGATGTTTTCGTGCAAAGGTTTGAGTAGGAAATATTAAGTGATTATATGCAATGGCATATAATGATTTGAGTGTGATTTGAAATTGTTATATAATGTCTTTTAACATGAGAATTATATATGCTTTGAAACATTGAATACCCTATTAACGGTCTTAGATAGAGTTAGGTATAGTTGGCATGTCATATGATTTAGTGTATGGGTTTTACTTCGGCTTATATTGATGATGTGCGGAGCACACATTTTACTTCAGACATACCGATAAGGTGCTAGGCACATTTATATATTACTTCAGTTTATACAGATGAGGCGCGGAGTGCATTATACTTCAGATGTACCGATGAGGCACTGAGTGCCAAATATATTGGTTTGATGGTTGGATGATTCGTGTATCCGTCTTGAGTTCGTGTCTGGTTAATAGGGATTATAAAATATGAAAATTGATAAATGATAATGACTATTGAATGATGATGTTGAATTTGTAAATGAACATTGTAGTGTTGGTAATATCATATAAAAGACCATGCGATATTATTATTACAAGCCTTGAGCACCGATATAGATATAAAACGAATCACTGGATTTGAGTATGAAATGAGAAAGTGAAATTGTTAATGATATTCTTTAATTTACATGCAATTGAGATATAATTATAGTTGAATTCAAATATTGATATATATCATAATAATAAGCACAAAAACATGATATTAAAAGCATGAGACACGAAATGTATACATGATATAATTTATGGTTGAATTTCATATGAAATGTATACGAGCCTTGTTGCTTAGCATATGATTTTATTTGTTTTCGTGTGTAGGTGTTATATGAGAGCTTAGTAGATCCAGGGTCAAGTATCCAATTTCTCCCACTCAACTTAAAAAACATCTCATGTTATTTTATATGTATGCAAGTGTTTTGGGTCTTATGGCATATACCTGGTTTAGTTGGTATGTTTTAAGTTTATATTTGGTACTTTTAGCATTATGGCATATAAAATTTTTAAGCTTAAGTTTTTTCACTTGAATTGTGATTATCTATGCTTGTTTAAATAAGTTTGAATGTGTTAATTAGTAGTCTAAGTCTTAATGCTTTGGATACTATGATTTGATGATGTTTAATTCTGTTCACATGTGTTAAATTGATGATTTTGTATTGGTATAATATTCGGGGTATGTTTTAGGTACAAATTGGTGAGGTTTGAATATTTAAAAATGTGCTTTTTTGTCCATTTGACCATTAAGTCTCGAGACAAAAAGAACATGTCTTAAGATCGATGAAACAAATTTCATTTAAATTTTGCATTCAAGAACTTGAGGTCTCGAGATATATTTGTATACTTTCGAGACATTTGATCTTAGGTCTTGAGACAAGTGGCCTTTGTCTCGAGACAAATGAACATCAAAGCTATGTAGATTTTGTCATGCTTCAAGTATCGAGATAGAAACCCCTTGTCTTGAGACAATCAAACATCGAAACAAAAATAGAAAAAACATGATAGGTTAGTCTCGAGACATAAAAGACCTTACCTTGAGACACAATGTGTAGTGTCTCAAGACTGTTGCAGTCATGTTAGTAAAATAAACAGTAATATAAAATATTTATTTAAATCACACGATCGAATGAGAACAAAAATATGTATATATATAATTAGAAAAGAATAGAAATAAAGACTTGATCGAAATATTATACTCTTAGATAGGCAGGAAAAATGGACTGGTAGTTGAGACCTGTTTTCACAGTTTCCTTAAGACAGATCCGACCTCTCATTTGGTGCTGGAGAAACGTTGGTCGACTGTCTCCCAGGATAAAACAACAAGATGAGCACGACAGTAGCATGGTTGTAGTGATCAACGAACAGTAGTGTCGAAACCTTTTTGGAAATCGACTTTTTATTTTGAAAAAAAACGAAAGTGGAGTCGCCACCAATCCTTTTTAATTAGGTGTGATCGGATCACCTCAAAACTTTGTTATTTTAACAAAATGTTAGATTTATTAAAATTATTTTCGGTCTACAAAAATCCAAGAAATGGGTTCGGGAGTCGGTTACGTATGAGGAAGGATTAACACCCTCATAACGCCCAAAATTAGTACCTAATTGATTACTTGATGTCTTAGTGTCGAGAATTGAAAATTTGAAAAGAATTTAAAATACGATCCCTCTTTGCATAATGTTATTTTCGATTAAAATATCACTTAACTAAATTAAATTTTATGAAAAGGCCTTACTTCGAGTTAGTCGAGAAGAAAAGATCATGCCCCGTAAGTTAGGACACGATTCTTTAAATCCTCGAAAATAAGAATAATCACCATTTGATCATTACTTAAATCTCCTTTTTTTTATTTTTAAATAGGATATTCAATTACTTCGGTTTTAGAAAGGGACCATACTCCGTAAGTTAGGAGTACGACTCCTCAAATTCCAAAAATAACGAACATTGTCTCGATTTTGATTATTTCCTATACGTTGGGTAAAAATGAATATAATATTTAATGTGATGTGCCATTAATTTATTTAAGCAATATATAATTATGTGCAAGCGTAATAGAATACTTAGCAAAAATGGAATCGCTATACAAGTACAAATAATATTATAAATAAAATATAAGAAATAAAATAACAATAGCGATAGTAATAATAGTGCATCATTAATAATATAACTATAATAATAATGATAAAAACATTGATCAATAGTAATAAGAATAACAATAATAATCATAATACCATATTTGATAATAAAATAAATATGATAACTCAAAATGAAAATAAAAATGAAAGATGCATAATTAAAAAGGGTAAATATGAATGACATGAAAGTGCCGAGAATAATAAAAGAAATAATAAAAATAACAATAACAATAATAAAAATAAAAAATAAAATAATAATGATAATAATAAATAGGCAAAGGACTAAACTAAAACCTAAGTGAAATTCGAAGTATAAATTAAAAAAAAAAAGGAACAACAGACAAAGGACTAAATCAGGACAAAATAAAAAGTACAGGGATCGAAAGGGTTATTTTCCTAAGCCCAACACGCGTGTCATTCCCTTGGCAGGTCAACGTTGGGTCAAGGGATTGATTTGTAAGTAGATTAAAATTATGGGGCAAGAAATAAAATAACTAAAAAGGAATAGGACTAAATTGAAAAAATCCACAAAAGCGGAAGGACCAAGGAAATAAATAGACTCCCATATCAAAAACACGCGGATCTTGTGCGGTTCCGGTCGGGTTCTTGGGCTTAGCGTCAAAACGACGCCGTTTTGGGCGTTTGAAAGTCAAGCCCAAAACGACGTCGTATAGGGCCCTATATAAATAAAAAGTCAGAAAAAAACACTTTAAACCCTGTTTAAAAAAAAAAAAACTCTCTTCTTTTAATTTTTTTCTCTCAAAATTCTCTTCCACTCCGGCCACAAGGCCGTCGCATGTCTACCATGGCCATCAGGCGGCCGAAAAACAAAAAAAATCCCTTTCTGGACCCTCTCTTAGAGTATAATATAGATCTGGGGTTTAAATCCCCAGAAATTTAACCGATCCTCGGCCAAAGGAAAAGAAACCTAAAGGTTTCTCCCTTTTCCGACGAGGCCCTCGACGAAACCCTAAGGGGTTCCGAGGCTTCACGAGTCGAAGGAAAGGGACTCGTGACAGCAACGGTGACGACGACGACGTTTTGCAAGTAAGATTTCTTTCTTTCTTTCTTTCTTTTTTTTTTTGCTTCGAAGTAAAAGAAATAAAAATGCTACCTTTTTCTTTTGAAACTTGTTCTTTTTTGTATCTTGTTATTTTTCTGAATCTATTCGGTTGCTTGTGTATTACATCTCGTTGCTATGGCTTTTATAGCCAAGTATATTACATATTGTTCCTTTTCTTTTTTGCTATTTCTATCGTTTCTATCTTCTGTTCTCTGTTCTTTCTTCTCTGCAGGTATCCATGGTGGAGGTCAATGATGAGGGAAGGTGTGCCCCTTAGCCATTTTGGTGAAACGATGGCAGAGGGGCAAACCTTGGGGCGTAGGTGTCTTCGAGAGAAGTGCCCGCTGATGTGGCAAGGAGCGGCGGCTAGAGGCTTTAGGGTGGCTAGGGTTTTTGAATTTTTTAAGGTTTTGGGCTTTAAGGTTTAGGTAATTTGGGCTTGTGATGGACTGGACTCTTTAATGAATTTATTTGTGTTTTTTTATTTTATTTTTTGTTGGGTTATTTTGGGCTGGACAGATTTGAGCCATTACAAGTAGCCTTACCTTCGTCTATCACCAAAAACAGTTTGAAAAATATGTAGGGAAAATATCACTTGAAATTTTGGATAATTCAGTGTATCTCTTTTCTTGCAGATTATTTGGTTTTAAATAAAATTTAAATAAAGAACTTTTGAAAATTTTTGACTAATTAAGCATGAAGTTGAAATTTGATATTTGAGTTTGGATTTAAGTCGTAACTCTGATATTAACCTATATAATTTTGTAAATTGATGAAAGGAAGTCATTGAGTTTATAAATACATGTATATGGATTATATGATGATTAAATTGAATGTATTTGTGTTATAGTAGCTTGAGTTACTTCAGAAACGTAATGCGGCATTACGTATTCAAATCAGACGATTAGGTCGGGTGTGGGGTGTCACATATAGAGCTTTCTTTGACCTAAGAATGATAATCGTTGAAGGAGGATCCATCCTGAGTAAGACACTAAGACGATGCATGATCTAATTTGCTTCTTTACAAACAAGACAGGGGCGAAGCCAGGACAATTTTTTAGGGGGAGCCGGATAAAATTTTAATTTTTTATAGTTTATATCTTTCTAATTTGTAAAGGATTAAATCAAATTTTTATAATTTTAGGGAGGTCCAAAGTGTAATTTTACCTTTACTAATTTAAAATTTTTAAAAAATTTGAAGGCTTAAATGAAAATTTTACCTTTTAGGGGGGGCCGGGGCCCATGCCACCCCCTGGATTCGCCACTGAAACAAGATGAAGTGAAAAAGAATGGAAGGTTATAAAGAAAAAACATAGCTATTTAGTAAATCAGTAATAAATCAACTACTGATGAGAATACAAAATGTGACTACACATGTGACCACTACACGATTCCCCCCTTCCCCATCTTTTTTTAATTTTGGATGCCAACGAAGCCTTGGTTTACTATTGAGGCTTTAGAAACTTTGGATATTATTGTAGTTACTTTGCAATGGTTAATTCTTGTCATATTTATTCGGATGTATATTATTTGATTTGTAATTTGTGATCATATTTGTATTTATAACTTAAAAAAAATGATATTTTATCACGTGATTTACTAATAGTGTATAATTATGCACTGTAATATAACTGAAAAGGGTTAATACTAATGGTTTTTTAAGTCTTTTTATTGAAAGACAACCAAGACAATGGAGCAAGTAATAAAAGCTAGTTAGAAAGTAAGGCCTGGAAATTAAGGGGACCAATTTTAGTAATCTAAACGAAAAAGTGAGAAAAAAAAAGAGTTTATCCTATAAATTCTCTCGGTCTTTTGCTTTTCTCTTCAATCTGTTAAACAATGCATGTTGGAGTTTCTTCCACCTAAAATGATCATCGTTGAGGGAGGGTTTATGCTAAGTAAGAAAATACGTTTTATCTTAATTAACTATATTTTTCTAAATTAATCATCTAACATCATTACTGTCCACTTAAGTAAGAAAAGGGATTTATTTTTCGTTGACTAAGCCATTTTTTTGTAAAACAAGCACAATAAAATGCGAAAAAAAATTTTTGTAAGTCATATTCAGTGAAACAAATGTACCTTGAGAGTACAAATTATGATCACACATGTTACCTATACCACCGCATGATTTCTCCCTTCTAAAAAAAAGAGTTGGATGCCAACGAGGCATTGGTTTAATGATAAGGTTGAAGCTCTAGAAAATTTGGATTTTATTCTAGTTATCATTCTGATCATACTCTGTGATGATTAATCCTTGTAATAGTTATTCGAATGTATATTATTTGACTTGCAATTGTGATTATATTTGTACTTGTAACTTTAAAAAAAATGATGTTTCATCATATGATTTACGGACAGCGTATAAATATAAATAGTATATCACAAACTTAAATATAAATAGTAAAACAAATATAAAAGATATAAAAAATTAAAATAAAATTAAAAATAATTTAAATATCAAAGTTAAAAAAAAAAAAAAAAACAAGTATAGTTTAAAATAGTCACATAAACCCACTTATTTTTTTTCCTTTATGGGCGCTTGCCTTGATGTTCTTATTTTACACCATGTTAGATTGTTTATTAATTTTTATTGGACATTTATATGTATGTATACCTATTAGATTAATACACTAAAAACAAAGTAAAACATATTTAAGAAAAACAATACATAACAAAAAATTATAAAATAAATTTTATATATACTGAAAGTGCTTTTATTATTTTACATTTTTATATATTTGTAACATAATTTTATTTTATATTCATAGGAGAATCTAGGGGTTGGTAAGTGTCGCCCTAAAATGAAAAATTGCTATTTCTTTTAAAAAAATTTAAACTTTTAATTTAATAAATGTAAAATTTTACTTTACCCTTTAAAATTATAAAAATTTGATTTAATCTTTTAAAAATTATAAAGATTTAAACTATTAAAATTTAAAATTTCATTCAGTTCTCTCTAAAAAAATTTTCTAACTTCACCCCTGTTTACATTAACATAATAAGTGTGACAATAATTTAATTATAATAGTCGTAGTTATATATATATATATATATATATATATAAGAATTAGTTCATATTATTCTTTTTAATGTTAATGTCTAAACTTGTTAAATCTAAGTAATATTTACAAAACCATATAGATAATATTAAAATAAACGAGTAAACTATAAAATTAGTTACTTTTGTTTGCCTCAGATTACATTTTAGTCACTTATATTTGAAATGTAACGTTTTAGTCACTTACGTTATCGTTTTGTTACAAAGTGATCACTCTACTGTTAAACTCCATTACCTCCCTAACGGCAGTCCTACGTGGCAGTCCAAATAGGTTTTAAATGCCAACTTTGATGTCCAGTTGTTGGGATGAAAATAGGTTTTTAATTAAATAAATTTAATTTGGACTGCCACATAGAACCACCGTTAGGAAGGTAACAGAGCTTAATGGTAGAGTGACCACTTCGTAATAAAACAATAACGTAAGTGACTAAAATATAACATTTTAAACATAAATGACTAAAATATAATTTAAAGTAAATAAAAGTAATTTTTTTATAGTTTACGTTAAAATAATCTTATATAAATGGATAATGCTAATATTAGTAATAGTTGCGTGTAGAATTTATGCTTAGACTTATGTTCTGATTTTCTTGTCAAAAGGGTTAGCTAATAATATCTCTATATTATTAAATTAATAATTATCATTAAACCAATATTACAATTATATAACAATTAAAACTTAATTTAGCACTATAATTTTGAAGTAGTATCTTTAATTTTAGTATTCTTTGTTAGATTTCGATGGTCATTTTTAACATTAACAAATTAAAAGTATGTCAAAAAATTGAGTCTTAAAGAAATTGGTTTTTTTTTTTTTTTTCATTCGCTATTCTTAGGGTCCGTGATGAGGTAATAATACTATATTTATATTTTTAAATTGGATTAGTATTTAGTATACTAATAATATAATTTTTTTTATTTCACAAGTAATATTAAAAAAATTGTCATGTATTTCTTTTTTAAAATATCTTACTATACACTTATAAGACAGTGTACTAAATATTTTTTTATTAAAATTTATTTATATTTAAATTATTTTATTTTTAAAATTTGAAGAAAGCAAAATTTAAGCAAGCAAATCTAATGATGTTATGGCAAAACTCAAAGACCTTTTTCATAAAGATGGAAGAATGAAAATTATGTATGTGCAACGTCTCTAACTGTTATGCATTCTACATACATAATTTTTTAAATATTACATAATTACTTAAATTATCATTTGAAAATTATTTACTTCTAGAATATTATATAATTAACTATATTAATTGCACAAAATAAAAAATTAAATGTATATATTCATGTTCAATGCACTTGATGAGAAATCTAGCATTTGATAACACTTACTAATGAACCAAATAATGATACCTCATTTAAAGTAAAGTTAGTTGAATTTTTTTTTTTTTTAAATGGACGTTTTGATTTAATGATAAAGTTGAGAGTTTAAAAACTTTAAATATTATTTTTATTTTTTAATTTTGGATACCAATGAGTAGGAGCGAAGTGATAAAAATTTGGTTTAAGGGAAAGAAAGGCAAGATAAGAATATAAATTGTGGGGAAAACTTAAAAATTTCATGCTAAAAGGGTCAAAATGTATTACAACTGTTATGAATATCTTATTAAGTGGATGTCCATCATGATCAAGATCAAGTTTTAATGTACTTTAAATTCTAATAGTTATTAGAATTAGATCTCTACTTCTTTTATATTTCTTATGCCTATAAATAAAGACTCTAATGAAGCATTGTAATCATCCCATTGATCAATAAAGTACATTCTCTATTACTTTCGTATTTTCTTTGTTCTTTATTCTCTCCATCTCTCTTTATTTTATAACACGTTATCAGCACGATCTTGTTCAAAGTGATAGTTCCTTTTAGCAACAATCAAATTTATCCTTCATGATTTTCAATATCTTTGACAGCAAGATGCAAAGTTTTTACAGGAAGTTTCTTTTATTTAATGTTTCATATCTGATTATTATTTTTCATTCTTCTTCCATTATAGGTTATCATTGTTTTGATTAACTTATTTTACAAGGGAAACACGCAAGGACAGAGAAATAAATGGCAAACAAACAAAAATCAGAATCCAAGAGTTTTGTAAATTGGCTTTAAAAGCCAAGATCTACTCTTTGTATTTTTTTACGAATTTTGGACGAACATCAGAAATAAAAAAAACCAAATAGAAGTTTTAAGAAGGTGGATTTTAGTCTCTTTCGTTTTTACTTTTTGTTGCTTAATACCTTTTTCTTTTCTTTTTATATTTATTTTTCTTTTAATTTTTTTTTACAAACGAAAAAACAAAAAGAAGGGGAAGGGGAAGGAAATATACCTAAATCGGTTCATAGTCGTCGGAGGCCCCCTTTTCTGTTGACGGAATCCAGCTTAAACACGGGCTAGGAACTCGATTCCTTCAGTCTCTCGGGTTGAGAAGGCCCGGCTTCCGAACGGCTCTGAAACGGAGACTTGAAAGGCCGCCTTGCGCAACGCCGGCCACCGGCCACGGCGGTCGCACGACCAGTCGCCGATCGGACTCACGCTGACACAAGAACGAGTTCAAAAAAAACCCTAGCAGAGAAAATAGGGTCTACTTGATTATTTTTTTTAAAAGAACACAGGCAGAAATGAAATTTAAAAAAAAAATTGGGCTTAAATACGATTGCAAAACGACGCCGTTTTACCTGGCCTCCCAGGCGCCAAAACGGCGTCGTTTTGGGGAGGCCAACCCGCGCACATGACCCGACCAGGGGAAGGGTCCGCGTGTTCTGGGTAATTGGGTTATTTTCCACTTTAGCCCTTCCGCATTTTTCACCTTTTTAATTCAATTTTTTTATTTTTTAAATTTACCCCAAATATTTTCTTCTGTTCTGATTTAGTCCTGTGCAAAACGCAGCGCATAAAGGCCGAGGATATTTGCCCATTCGGTCCTCTTTGTTTTCCGCGCATTACGTTTTAATCCCAGTTCGCCCTTTTATTTTAATTTATTGCAATTTCAGCCCCCTAATTTTTATTCTGATTCCAATATAGTCCTCGATCTGTGTAATGAGTTTATTTATTTATTTATTTATTTTCTTTAAAAATTGTATTATTATTATTATTATTATTATTATTTTAAGTTTTATATACTATTTTTATTAAACTGTTTTGTTTTTATATATGTTATTTATTTTAAACTCTTTTTATACATATATTTTTGAATTGTCAACTATTATAAACTTTTATATACTGTTTTCCTAAAAAAAAAACTTTTGTGTACATTATTTTTTTTAAAAAAAATCTTTATACTATTCATTTTAAACCATTTTCATACTTTAGATTTTGTTATTTATTTTCATCTATTTTACATATTATTCGTTTAAATATTTTCTTCATATATCATTTATTTTAAATTTTTGTACATATTATCTATCTTATATTTATATTTATATTTATATACGTGTTATCTTTTTTTTTTTTAATTTTTGTATAAACATATCATCTTTTTAATCATTTTATGTATTTTAAATTTCTTTTTTCGCATTATTTATTTTCAACTCACTATTCTAATTTTAGAATGTGGTACATTTTATTCATTTTATTTTAATTCGTTTTGTACTTTTTAGTTATTATTTAACTCATTTGTCTTTGATTATTACTGATTAGAATTTAAATGGTGCATATTGTAAGATTATTGCCATTGCGTGTATGATAAACCGAAATAGTAACATATTTTAAACCCACATTTAGCATGCTTTTGGGTGATTTAAGCCTTGAATTGTGTAATTTGGTGCTCTTAATCCTTTGTTTTCATGTTTTATACTTAGGAAAGCACCGGAGGATGAAAAGAACGAGAAACGGGCTTAAAACGGACCAAATGGGCCAAATCACGAAATCGACACGGCCTGGGCCCAAGCAACACGACCGTGCCTCCCTAATCAGACCTGAACACGGCCTGGCCATGATTCACACGGGCGTGTGCCAAGGGCGTGTCCCTGCCGTGGAGAAGAGAAATTTCACTCGGATTTGGATACTTAGGGGTAAAGAAACACATTCCAAAAGCCTATATAAACACCCTAGAGGCCAATTTTCAGGGGGCGTCCAGCTAGGCCAAGGAGCCGAGCCAGAAAGATCAGAATTGTGGATGTAACAGTCCGATTTTGACCCTAATCGGAAAAGTGGTTTCGGGACCACAAATCTGAGTCCGAAAAATATTTTAAAATTATTTTCCGTATGTATTATGTGTGAATTTGTTTGTGTTAAATTTTCGTGATTTAATTTTGTCGTTTAGGTGTCCGATTAAATAAAAGGACTTAATCGCGTAAAATATAAAAGTTACAAACTATAGTGTAAAGTGCTTAGTTGATAGTGGCTTTTTAATACTGAGTCCTTAAAGGGCAAAAAGCCCATTTTCAAATGTAGTGGACGGCAACATGCCATCATTATATGTTTTATATATTATTTGTTATATTAAAAATATATATTAATGTATAATAATGTCATATTATAATATAATGACATAAAAATAAAATAAGAAAGCCATAGTTTCATTTCTTTTTTTTATTCCATGGCCGAATAATAAAGAAAAGAAAAAGAAAGAAACCAAGCTAGGTTTCGGCTCTTATTCAAGCTCAATCAAGGTTCGTTTTTGTTCGGTTTTTGATAATTTCTACGTTTTTGAGATCGTTGCTTAGAAATCTTCAAGACCCATGTTTTAATTTTTGAGTTTGATGAATATTTTGAGTTGAGCCATTGATGATAGTTTGTTGTTTATGTTGTTTGAGGATGAATTATGATAAATATGTGTTAGATTAACATATGTTGTATTGGAGTTTTTGATGATTTTGAGTAATTAGGACTTAATTGCAAAAATAATAGTTTGAGGGACTAAAATGTGAAATTAATGAATTATATGGGCTTGTATAGTCATGGGTAAAATTTGGCATAGCTTGGGTATGAAGAAGTTTGATTTATTTTGTGTTTTGTGCAATAGGGACTAAATTGTAAAAAATTGTAAATATTACGGGTAAAATAGTAATTTACCCATTTATGCGTTTTTAGACTAAATTGAATGGAATGGTGTTTAAACAAGCTTAATTTGAATATTTTTAGATCAAGAACAAGATAAATCAGATCTGGATCGGGGAAAAACGAAAGTAGTCGATTAGTCGATTTTACTGACCGTTGACGTCCGAGGTAAGTCTTTAAGCAATAAAGCATTGTAAATTTTGTATATAACTTAGTATATACCGATTTGGAAATTTAGTAGCATTAATTTGAAGTAGCCGAATGTGAGTAAAAATAGACTTTAATATACTTGAGTTTGATTCGATTGAGATATGATGTTAGAAAATCCATACAAAGATTATGAAGTGTATAAAAGTTTCGATATATGAAATGTGTGGGTGACAGCTTTATAGTATCGTTATTCGGGCTTTGGGCCTAGCAAGCTTTGAGCTGGTGAAATTAATCGGGCTTCGTGCCTAGCAGGCTTTGTGCCGGTAGATAATATCAGGCTTTATGCCTAGCAGGCTTATTGCCGGTGATTTATTATAAGTATATGCTTCAATATATATTTTTTTACGATGTGGAATTTAAATACGGCAAATGAGCTCAATGTTCAGGTATGTGTAAATCTAATGGTTGTGAGAGATAAGGTAAATTAGTAAATTGTTATTTGATACTAGTTATAAGTGATACAATTGAGGAATATATGTAAATTTTAGTAAGTGTATTCGGCCCTCTAAATGAATAGTATGACATTATGGAATTGATTTTAGATATGAGTATAGATGTGTCTTTTATATTCGTCCAAATTGGTAAGTGCATATGTGATGTTTATTGAGCAAGTAAATTGACAAAATGCTCTTGTGTATGTGAAAATAAGGTAAGTCAGTTATTGAATTGATTATGTAGATGTTAAAGTTACAAATGTGAAAAATGTGAATGTATATGTGATTTTAATAGTGAGATTTGTATAAGTTCATGTGTATTTGTACAATTAGCCATACGATATGTGTATGGAAGATTTAAATGATAACCTTGTATTTGAGAACATGTATATTCGGTTTTGCTAACTTAGTGTTAATATATAATAGTTGGTAAATATATAATTGCTTATGACTTACTAAGCTTAAATAGCTTATTCTGTGTGTATTCTTGTTTACTACATTTTATAGATTTGGATATATGTTACGAGCTCGGGGATCATCAAGAAGACTACTCACACTATCGATAGTTTTTTAGGTATTTTACTAAGTTGAATCGGGCTTATGGCATGTATAGCATAGATGGAATCTTTAAGTTTGATTTTTGGTCATGTATATATATATAGCCATGCGAAAATGGCTTAATCATTTTGTTTAGATTCGATTATATGAGTTCATGTTTAAGTGTTTAATGTGTTTGGTTTTATCATTTCAACCATGGCTTATTTATATGCGGTATATGGTTGCTATGATTAGTTAATATTACGGTAAAGGTTTTGATATATATATATAATATGTATGGTATGTTTGGATTTGGTATTTAAGTGAGTTCGGTTAGGTCTTATAAAATGAACTATGTATATAAAGGTTAGAAGATATTTATATGTCCGAATGTGTATGAGTTGGATGATTATAAGTCCGAATGTGTAGAGGTTATATTGATTAGGTTTGAATTGGCAATGTATGCATATATATTATGCTTGAATTATTGACTAAATAGGTACGATTGGTAATAGATAAATAATGAATATGCCATATGATTGTTTTGGTTGATAAGTAAAGTGAATATGTAAATGAGGTTAAGGATATGATAATAAATGATAAGCATGTCATTTTGGTTTATAACACACCTAAATAAATATATTGTGCATTATATGTTATATTAATTGTCCGATTGTAGATTAACTTAGTTTGTGGTATGAATGAAATTTTTGGTACAATCTAATGCATATAAATTGATATGTGAATAATATGTGATTTTAGTTGTTATTTGTGTTCAAATTGGTTTATGATAGCAAGGTCATATGCGCATGGTTTTATGATTGGTAAAGGAATATGTCCAGTTTTAAATTATGCTATTTTAAATGTGTGCAATGTCGTTTAAATGAGTGGTATTTAAGTATGTGATATGGTTCATATTGATTGAATTTAAAGGCGCATCATGTTGATATTAATTAGTAGTATGTTCGGCCATGATGAAATGTTACTATGCTTGTATATACAATTGAATATTAAATGGTATAATATAGTTCGGTTGGTTTAATATGTGTATATATTGAATTAATATGATTAATAATCAACTTATGTTATATTTGTTTTGATTTATGTTCGATATATGTTATAATGATATATATGTGCTGAGATAAGTTTTAAGTTTATAAATGCCATTAATGTTTAAGTCATGTGGTTTGGACATTTTATGTATTAAGTACTTGTAATATGACTTGTTGCATATTGTTAAATTGAATATGTGATTATTTAGATGATATTAATATGGTTAAATATTGAAGCATGATTTGTACATGTGATATGACTAGAAAAAAATATGAAGTGATTTTGGTTGATTATGTGATCCATATATATATATATATGAGTTTGATTTGTAAGGAATAAGAGGATGGATAAAAAAAAAATTTAGAAAAGATCATATTGCTTTGTGCTTGAATTCAAATGAATGTCTGTTCCAAGTTGCGATTTGTTTGGAAATGCCTCGTAACCCTAGCCCAGCGACGGATACGGGTTAGGGGTGTTACATTTGATTGGTATCAGAGCTATGGTTTAGTCGGTTCTAAGACTACCATAGTGTATGTGAGTCTAGCTATACATGCCATATTTAACCTGCGATAGTGTGATATCTCCCGACTCTGACAAAAATTATTTTAATTAGACATATATGCTTTCCAACCTAGCTAAATTCCGATAGTATGGAATGTGTACTCAAATGTTTGAGTGAAAATATATTGGTGATGAGTTGATACTCGTAAAGGTATGAATCAAAGAGTATGACATTTTTGTTATTGATAAATGTTATAATTATATGAGCATATGAGTTATGACATTTGAGTTATGATGCTATATGAGAATTTCGATTGTGAATTAGTGATTTGAGTTGGCTTATGAAATATGTGTTAAGAACAAAAGTGATTATAAGCAAATTTTTATTAAATGTTTTGAGAATGTGAAATTAGAAATAAACTGGCTATTTGTGATAGTATGTGTTATGTGTATTTATGTGCGAATTAAATTTGAGGCGTTACTACCCTTACCCCCTTTTTAGTAAAAATGTTATAATGAAATCTGTAAGATTTGGATTGAATAAGTTCATGAGTGTGGAGTTACAGTCCGTCCGTTTTGAAAGATTAGTAATGTGGTCAGAAAAGAGAACAAATCAGCAAATGAAGACAGTACTAAAAGAGATATTGGATAGTTCCGAAGACTATTCAGATTATGCAAAGTCACTATTATAGAAGAAGTTAACTCCGATTAAATGACCTATCCAGGTATGTTATTTAAAGAAAGTATTAACTGAAAGCTTTTCTGAATTGATTTCTATTAGTGAAGGGATAATGTGAAAATTTCTGATGACAGAATTAGATAGATGAATAATGATTGAATCGTATTAATGGTTGAATACAATGGTTATAATCGGGTAGTTACTATGATTCCTTCTGGGCATTCTATGTGTACAATTTTCCTCAGAAGTATATGTGACTGTTTAATTTCAAAAAGGAAGTCTTATCGTATGAGAACATTAGCTAAACATATTAATAGACGAAAGCATCGTAGATCTGTTTGGGTTATGTTCGACATTGTGATGTCTTTCTCTGATAATTTATTCCATTATGTGGATATGAAAGTCGACGGTAAAATCTGTATGAAGTTAATATTCTGTTTCTACTAGTTATTGTTCTGTTGAATATACGTGAAGATTATATTGCTTCTGTTACTGGGGATTTTAGTATTTATGAGTGACATTGTTCTTTCTGGACATTTTCTGGGATAGTATCGGAATTGATATCATTCTATACGGGTTGTAATTTTCAGATATCCTGTATAGCTCCATATGTTGAAATTTCACTATTTCAGTTTTCTTATGATTCCATGTGATTATCTGCAAGAGATCTCTATATGACAGAGATGACTATGTTTATTATGATTATAACTTCTGGCTTGAAATGTAAGAGTGCAGTGGTACCGTCCTCAGAGTTATAGAAGTTGTGTCTCTGTAATGGTTGCTACTAAAATCATATTTGATTCTTTTCAGTGTTCAAATGCTTCCTTAATAGTCGGGATAATATTTATTATAGGCTTGAGACATCGTTCCTAGTAAGGTCCAATGATTTCTATTTGGTTAAGGTGATTTCAGTAGAATTCAAAGTTTCGATGATTAATATAAGAGACAGCTTCATTATAAACTCTTTTCTAGTTCTTGTGAAGGTTCGACATTGATAAAAGTAAAAATGATAGAAGATCAAGATAAATTTGTATAATGATATGTTTGGGGTTATCCTTTTAACGAGAAGAAAAGATTTCTTCGAAAAGACCAAATCAGTGGTTTAGTATGATCTAAATTATTTGATTGAAAAGTTAATTGGGTTGTATGTGTTTGAATCTATCTACGAACTGGAAATAAATTTTGAACGTACATGTATGAATTGAAGGATAGTATGGAAGAAGAATTTGTACTCTTGAAGATTTAATACAGAATTATATCTATTGGAACAATTCTATATGAGAAATGTTGTGGTAAATTAAAGTTAGTTCGAATGTTGAAGCTTTCTTTTGCACGAAGACATTATCAACCGAAATGTCAGTTCTAGTTTCGTCTGAGTTGAATAAAGAGTTTATGATCTTCAGTCATATGTTAATGTGAAACACTCCAAACCCGGCCCACGAGCTTTGACCAGATTTGGTATGTTCCTCAAGTAAACCGGTTCAAAATTCTTTTGTTACTTAGGAAAAACTTGTATGATTTTTAAAAAATATTGTTTGGGTTGGGCTTGAGTTGAAAACAAATTTATCTTATGTTAAAACCCATTTATTTAAGGTGACAAAACATTTAGAGTTAATTTTAAAAAGGAATTTACTTAAACTTTAATTGATAAAAATCCATAAACATAATAAATAAAAGAAAAATAAAGTAAACCACAATGGCCTTATTATATCAATGATCCCAAAGTAAAACTTAAAATACTTAAAATAAATTGAAAGTCCAAATCATAAATTTCTTTCTATGCATGGCCACCTTTAAGCTCCTGCCGACCCTTGGTCCATTCTTTGCCATCACACACAAAAATATTTCCCAAACGGGGTGAGTCAACGAGACTCAATGTGTACACAACACTAAGTCATAATAGAATCAGGCATGCAAATGATACACATTCAAATCATAGAATACAATTAATGATGCATTCCCAAACCCAAACCTAATTAACCATCCGCTACACACCACCCGTGCTCGCCAGGTCTGCACCGTGGGGGACTACTAAGTCAACCCTCCATCCGCTACACACCATCGAAGCGATCATTGCGATCGACGTGCTCATCGCCCATATAATTTGTGTCATTAGACACCATATTCAAATAATGTAACCGGTTACCATATTCAAATTTTGTGACCGTAGTCACCATATTCCGCTTAGTGAGACCAAAGTCAACACCTTCTTCCCTTTTCACATAGATCCCGAATGCCCCATAAATTTTATATCATGCATAACATACTTAATTCTCATTCATGTTACTATTCATATGTTCAAAATATATCATATTCATAATCCTATCAAGTAGGAAACGTGCACAGGTACTTTTACCACATTTGTGGTACTTAGCCACATTCACATTCTTATGCATATTCATATATTAAAATAATTGCCATATGATATATCGAAGGTTAGTATGAGTACACACATTCTTAATAATACATTTAATTTAAACATAGCCATGAACCTATCAAAACTTAGGGTAGGGTACACACACGATTTGCTTAACGAATTCCTTGAAATCCCAAAATCGATCCATCGCCTTAGATCTCAAATTCCTACATTTGATTAATCACATACTAATTTAATAAAAAGCCATTCGACCATAAATCCAAATCCTAGTAGGATTAGTATTCTTAAAACTTACCTTGAAATTCTCAAATCCCAAAATCCTTGTATCCCTATCGAAATCCCTATAACTACATGTTAGATCAATTTCTAACATTTATTCACAACAAATAACCCTTAGCCGTATGTTAAATATGACTTACCTTAGATTCTTAAATCCCAAAATTCACCGAATAACTAGGAACACGCGCTTATGGTGTACCTTCGGAAAAGAACTTCTCCTTCCTTGTAGTCGACACTTAGTAAATCCCGAAAGATCTCTTCACAATGTATATTAAGGGTATTAGAATCTTAATTTCGACACCTTAAAAGAAATAGAATGAGAATCTAACCTAATCTTACCCTTCTTCAAGAATTTGATGGAACTCTTGCTTGAACCCTTAGCAATGATTCACTATGGCTTTGATGTGGATAACAATTTCGGCTCTAGAGGCTTAGTGAGAAATCGACTAGGGCTATTGGTATCTTGGCTTTTGATTGTGTTTGTAATAGAAGAAGAAAAGAAAAGAGAAAAAAAGAGAATAATGGCAGAGAAAATTTGGCAGAGAGAGAGAGGAGAAACTTTAGAGAATTTTCGTGAGAGGTTTTCTTGAAAAGAAAAGAATGAATGAAGAATAGCCTTACTCTTCCTTTTATAGCCAAAATTACTAGCTAGAGTCCTTTACTTGGCCACCACTCTTCTATTTTGATAGCTTTATCCCTTGATTTATCACTTTAATAAAACTTAATCCAATAATTATCTCTTATCTCTTAATAAAAATAATACTAATAATAATCCTCTTTTATCTCTTCCTTATCTATCAAAATAAAAGAAATAATATCCACATTTATCTCTTGAAAATAATCTAAAATAAATCCATTATTTATCCCTTATTTATCCACCCTTTATCTCTTAAAAATAAAAGAATAAAAGCTCCTAATTTATAGCCATGTGCCGTCCACCTCACTTTTCTTCCGAAGCAAAATAAAATTTCTTTTATTTGCTTCCCATGTGACTTCGAACTCAGGCCCAACACCTTGCATGTGGCGCCATTTCCAGAGGCCCTAAGTGGCATCTCCAGTGCCACTTTTCCAAGCCTGTTTGTGTGTCAAATTCCTCATATTATTTTTCTTAAGGCCACCTTGCCTTAGTTTTCTCTTTTAAGCCTTAAAACTTGACATTTCTTTACATTTCCAAGTTTCCAAAAATTTTCGTTTGGCTCTTTAAACTTGACATTTCCTTACATTTCCAAGTTTCCAGAAATGTTTACTTTCCTCTTTTGAATCATTTCCACATCATTTCCTTACATCCCCTAGTTTCTAAAAATGTTCACTTTCCTCTTTTAAACTTAACGTTTCCAAAGCATTTCCTTACATTTCCTTACATTTCCATACATTGCCTTACATTTCCATACATTTCCATGCACCTTAGGGTTCCTAGAACTCCTCAGAACACATCCAACACACCCACTGAGCCCACTATCTCATGAATTACACACGAACGCATAACCCCTAATCTAGGATGTTACATAATGAATGGTTTGAAGTGTATTCTAATAAAAAAAAGTGTATAGAGATATCTTGTGATTTCATATAGTTAAAGATGCATGAAAAGAGTTATGTGATATATATGATGACTATAAGAGTTTAAAATGTTTAATGTCAGAGAAAGATCCGAACTTGGCACAGCAAAGTTAGCCCGAATCGTCGAAAAACTTTTGAGTCTGTAAGTGATTCTTATCCGAGGAAATGATTATAGTTTCGGATGTTTTGAATGGGAAGCTTTTGTGTGCTTTTTGAGCGATGAATATGTGATTGATCTTATCAAGTAATGAACGGTTGTTAGCTGAATTAGAGGCTAAATAAATGTTTATTTAGTGAAGTTGTGAAATTCAGAAATGTGTCAGTGAATTATAAGTTAAAAATGGGGTTCAGCATAAATTGATTTCTGATTCAGAATTTCAGATGTGGAATCGATGATTATTTGTTACTTTGAGATAAAGTGTCTATACCGAGAAGCTCTGAGACTGTATAACCATTGTTATAGGTGGCTCACAGTGTCAGTTAATTTGATCGTATAAGGGTAACATGATGCACGACAATCCGAGATATGATATTGATGAATGAGTGTGGATGTGATATTTCGACTTTGTTGATTATAGAAATAAAGTGTTGATTATAGAGTTATCTGCTTTACGAGATGATAGGTATACACATGGTACCAATTATCATTATTTAGATTGAGATCTGAAACTCATATTAGGATTCTCGAGGAAAGTTACAATAATCTGTGAGTATGAGATTGCATTGAAATCGGAAACGCAAATTCAAACTCTCGAAATATTTATTTGTCACTTTGTCTTTTAGAGTTTCAAATCAATTAAGAAAGATCATTTGCTATTATAAGCGATTCTGAAACTCTATTATTACAGATCGAGTTTTGTGAGAAAATGATCCACGGGATTAATATCGTCAAAGAAATTGAGCGAGAAAAAGAAAATAATTTAATACGATCATAAGCGATCTCAACTAGAGATGATGTCACAATAAAAGTCGATCGTAATTTCAATTGTGAGATTAAAGAGATTTGAAATCCGGGCTATGTGTGAATTTAAAATGTATTGTGCGGAAGCAAATCCTTAATCTACTTTCTGGTAAGATTTTCGAGGACGAAAATCCCTAAGGGGGAGAGTTGTAACAGTCCGATTTTGACCCTAATCGGAAAAGTGGTTTTGGGACCACAAATCCGAGTCCAAAAAATATTTTAAAATTATTTTCCATATTTATTATGTGTGAATTTTTTTGTGTTAAATTTTCGTGATTTAACTTTGTCGTTTAGGTGTCCGATTAAATAAAAGGACTTAATCGCGTAAAATATAAAAGTTACAAACTATAGTGTAAAGTGCTTAGTTGATAGTGGCTTTTTAATATTGAGTCCTTAAAGGGAAAAAAGCCCATTTTCAAATGTAGTGGACGGCAACATGCCATCATTATATGTTTTATATATTATTTGTTATATTAAAAATATATATTAATGTATAATAATGTCATATTATAATATAATGACATAAAAATAAAATAAGAAAGCCATAGTTTCATTTCTTTTTTTTATTCCATGGCCGAATTACAAAGAAAAGAAAAGAAAAAGAAACCAAGCTAGGTTTCGTCTCTTATTCAAGCTCAATCAAGGTTCGCTTTTGTTCGGTTTTGATAATTTCTACGTTTTTGAGATCGTTGCTTAGAAATCTTCAAGACCCATGTTCTAATTTTTGAGTTTGATGAATATTTTGAGTTGAGCCATTGATGATAGTTTGTTGTTTATGTTGTTTGAGGATGAATTATGATAAATATGTGTTAGATTAACATATGTTGTATTGGAGTTTTTGATGATTTTGAGTAATTAGGACTTAATTGCAAAAATAATAGTTTGAGGGACTAAAATGTGAAATTAATGAATTATATGGGCTTGTATAGTCATGGGTAAAATTCGGCATAGCTTGGGTATGAAGAAGTTTGATGTATTTTGTGTTTTGTGCAATAGGGCCTAAATTGTAAAAAAATTGTAAATGTTACGGGTAAAATAGTAATTTACCCATTTATGCGTTTTTATACTAAATTGAATGGAATGGTGTTTAAACAAGCTTAATTTGAATATGTTTAGATCAAGAACCGGATAAATCAGATCTCGACCTGAAAAACGAAAGTAGTCGATTAGTCGATTTTACTGACCGTTGACATCCGAGGTAAGTCTTTAAGCAATAAAGCATTGTAAATTTTGTATATAACTTAGTATATACCGATTTGGAAATTTGGTAGCATTAATTTGAAGTAGCCGAATGTGAGTAAAAATAGACTTTAATATACTTGAGTTTGATTCGATTGAGATATGATGTTAGAAAATCCATACAAAGATTATGAAGTGTATAAAAGTTTCGATATATGAAATGTGTGGGTGATGACTTTTTATAGTATCGTTATTCGGGCTTTGGGCCTAGCAAGCTTTGAGCTGGTGAAATTAATCGGGCTTCGTGCCTAGCAGGCTTATTGCCGGTGAATAAATATTAGACCGTGGGTCTAGCAGGCTTTACGCCGGTGGATAATATTAGGCTTTATGCCTAGCAGGCTTATTGCCGGTGATTTATTATAAGTATATGCTTCAATATATTTTTTTTTACGATGTGGAATTTAAATTCGGCAAATGAGCTCAATGTTTAGGTATGTGTAAATCTAATGGTTGTGAGAGATAAGGTAAATTAGTAAATTGTTATTTGATACTAGTTATATGTGATACAATTGAGGAATATATGTAAATTTTAGTAAGTGTATTCGGCCCTATAAATGAATAGTATGACATTATGGAATTGATTTTAGATATGAGCATAGATGTGTCTTTTATATTCGTCCAAATTGGTAAGTGCATATGTGATGTTTATTGAGCAAGTAAATTGACAAAATGCTCTTGTGTATGTGAAAATAAGGTAAGTCGCTTATTGAATTGATTATGTAGATGTTAAAGTTACAAATGTGAAAAATGTGAATGTATATGTGATTGTGTATATTCGGCCAAATGGGGTATATGTGATTTTAATAGTGAGATTTGTATAAGTTCATGTGTATTTGTACAATTAGCCATACGATATGTGTATGGAAGATTTAAATGATAACCTTGTATTTGAGAACATGTATATTCGGTTTTGCTAACTTAGTGTTAATATATAATAGTTGGTAAATATATAATTGCTTATGACTTATTAAGCTTAAATAGCTTACTCTGTGTGTATTCTTGTTTACTTCTGTTTATAGATTTGGATATATGTTACGAGCTCGGGGATCGTCAGCAAGACTACTCACACTATCGATAGTTTTTCGGTATTTTACTAAGTTGAATCTGGGCTTATGGCATGTATAGCATAGATGGAATCTTTAAGTTTGATTTTTTGGTCATGTATATATATATATATAGCCATGTGAAAATGGCTTAATCTTTTTGTTTAGATTCGGTTATATGAGTTCATGTTTAAGTGTTTAATGTGTTTGGTTTTATCATTTCAACCATGGCTTATTTATATGCGGTATGTGGTTGCTATGATTAGTTAATATTACGGTAAAGGTTTTGATATATATATATATATATAATATGTATGGTATGTTTGGATTTGGTATTTAAGTGAGTTCGGTTAGGTCTTATAAAATGAACTATGTATATAAAGGTTAGAAGATATTTATATGTCCGGATGTGTATGAGTTGGATGATTATAAGTCCGAATGTGTAGAGGTTATATTGATTAGGTTTGAATTGGCAATGTATGCATATATATTATGCTTGAATGATTGACTAAATAGGTACGGTTGGTAATAGATAAATAATGAATATGCCATATGATTGTTTTGGTTGATAAGTAAAGTGAATATGCAAATGAGGTTAAGGATATGATAATAAATGATAAGCATGTCATTTTGGTTTATAACACACCTAAATAAATATATTATGTATTATATGTTATATTAATTGTCCGATTGTAGATTAACTTAGTTTGTGGTATGAATGAAATTTTTGGTACAATCTTGTAACACCCCAAACCTGGCCCAAACGTTACGACCAGATCTGGTATGTTACAGGGTGAAGTAAAAACAAACTTTTGTTTAATTTAGGAAAAACCGTGGATTTGAAAACATTCCGATTAAGGCGATGTTAGAAAACAGTGGTTTAGTAGTGTAGGAAAATTTTCAACTTTTAGTTGTTTAAACATTCGTTAAAATTGGTGATATTTGAAAGAAAACATGGGTATTGAATTACTCGTATTTTGAAAGCGTCATTTCCAAGTTGGTGATTAAGTTTGCGTAGTGTCACCTTTTTAATGAAATAATAGGAAAATGAAATAAACCCGAATGTTAACTTAGAAAGGCCTTATTACATAACAAAAATTCCCAAATTAAAATAAAATAAAGCAGGTAATAGTTTTACGAAAGATAAAAATCCTTATGGCCTCCACGAGTCCGCCACGGCTCCCAATCCACGATCTCGATTACACCAAAAAGTTAGAAAAAAAAAGGGTGAGTCACAGAGACTCAGTGTGTAAAACCACCAAAACTCACGACATGGCCCACGGCCCAAAACCCCATACTCTGCTCATACACAATATTATTTAACAAACATGGATGCATCAGCCCAGCCCATCCTAGCATTTTCCATCCTCTACACGCCAGCCCGTACCAACCATCACACAGTGGGGATTTCTACAATCAACCCTCCATCCGCTACACACCGTCTCGACGATCCACGCCGCCGGTTATAATAACGATCACTATGCGACACGAAAATCCACTGTGGCTAGCCAGCCACCGATCACCATGTGACCTCGTAAACATATGTGGCGAGCCACCGATCACCATGTGACCTTATATCATATCATCAACGTGGCGAGCCACCGATCATCATCGTGACCTTATCACTTCCCTTTATCATCATTCCCACACCCCATGCACAACATATGTGTCATAATCAATGTAGCATGCTAATAACAAGGCAAAGATTTATTACATACATCAAAACTCACATCAAATCATTAGAACCCATACCGCACTCTCTACCTTACCCACAAGGGCATTTTGATCATATACACACGACCTTCTCTCCTAGCTTTTCAAATTTGCATATAATTAATAATAATAAAACAGGTAACATGAAGCGTGTTAGGTCTACACACCTGGTAACACGCAAGATAATACTTTCTATATCGACACTATCGACAGCAGAAACGACCGCTATCTGCCTACGAATCTGATCTGAAGCCGGCCCATAACCCGGTGGTCAATCCCGTACTGCTGACACGGCACGTCTCTTAAACTTAGGGGCTGGGTTCACGGGTCCAACCCCCTCCTTAGGATCGCTGGCATTTGAGTCCATAGAACAGATCTTGGTCAGAAGACCGAGTTAAAATAGAGAATAAGATATGAGTTGGATTATACGTTTAGCCGAACAGATCTTCTTACCTAGATTGATAAAAGCCAAACGTTTTAGGCTTGGCTCATTAATCGAGTGAATCCCGAAAGTCTCCCAAAAAGAATGCGAACACAACCCTCACCTATATTCGGCCAAAGCATACATATCAACAAACCAATTAGCCATTCGGCTTTGGTTTCAAAAACCCGAAGGGAATAAAGGAATAGGAGAAATCGCCATTTACCTTAACTCAGCAGATCCGGTTACACCTAGGAGAATTCGGCAAAGACTATGGTAGAGATCAAAGATCGAAGTAAAAGAACCGAAAGTGGAGATAAGAGGGCTTCGAATAGGGACTCAGAGGTTTTTGGCTTGTATGAATGTGGGGGCAAGAGGATGGTATCGGTTTGAAATGGAACAAGTAAAGAAGAGGAAGAGAGGAGAAGTGATCAAGGAATGGTATTTCGCTTGTAGTTTAAGGCTTAAGAGTTTGAATGGAGTGGATGAGAGATTCGGCCAAAGAGAAGAAGTGAAGAATGGTGAAATTTCGGCTTTTGATGCAACGAATGAAAAGTGAAACAAATAAGAAAAGATAGAATGAGGGTTCGGCTAACCTAGAGGGATGGTTCTCAAGTCGACAGAAGAAAGCTCCAAATGCCGAAAAAAAGAAGAGAGCTTCCTAGCTTGGCTACTAAATACTTCCACAATTTTGGCACCCTCCCTAAGCATACTAGAATCGATTCCTACACTCCCCCCAAGCATCCTAAATCCGGCCACTACCTTCACCCCTTGCTAAATCCCTTATTTTTCTCATCAATTTACTCCTGATCACCCATTCGAGAAAGTTTGAATGAGTCAAACTCCTTTATTTTCTCTCAGCCACACATTCAAATATTTTGACCCAATCAACACTCCATCCTGAAGTGTCCCAGTTGGTTTTTGCCTGTGCTCTCCTTGACGCCAAAAAGAAATCCAAGTTGAGCTCCACGCAACTCGAACCTGCTCCCCCTCAGCTCCCTTGAGGCGTCACCTTCCTGGGCTTTAAGTGGCGCCTCCTTGCCACTTTACTAAAGCGCTTCTTGTGTCAGCAATTACTAGCAACAAGCCATAAGTCCTACCCCAGCCAGCTCTCCCTTGAAAATGCCCCAAAACAAAAATTTTTGGCCAAGGTTCCGGCTTACCCCTGGGCCTTCCCGAAGACCCCAAACGCACATAAACAACATACAAAGCATACCAAACATATCGAAACAAGACAAATGCAGAGCCCCTAAATCCCGGATGTTACAGTTCTACCCCCTTAAAGAAATTTTGGCCTCGAAATTACCTGGTCAAAAGAGATGAGGGTATTACCGCTCTATAACATCCTCTGGCTCCCACGTAGCTTCCTCCGACCCATGGTTCTGCCACAATACCTTAACCAAAGGGACTGATTTCCTACGCAATACTTTGACTTCACGATCCAAGATCTTTACTGGTTCTTCCTCAAAAGATAGATCAGGCCTTACTTCAATCTCTTTCACTGGCACAACATGGGATGGATCCGAACGGTAGCGTCTTAGCATCGAAACGTGGAACACATCATGGATCTGACTCAACTCTGAAGGTAACTCGAGCTGATAGGCTACTGGTCCCATACGCCTCAATACCCTATACGGTCCAATGAACCTGGGGCTTAGCTTACCCTTCCGTCCAAACCTTAACACCTTCTTCCACGGTGACACCTTTAAGAAAACTTTGTCACCCACTGCAAACTGTATGTCCTTACGCTTCAGGTCTGCATAAGACTTCTGCCTGTCTGATGCTTCTTTCAACCGAGCCCTAATTAGCTTAACCTTCTCTTCCGTCTCAACAACCAATTTTGGCCCCAACATCTGACGCTCACCCAATTCATTCCAACAAGTAAGAGTGCGACACTTCCGACCATACAACACTTCATACGGTGCCATCTGAATACTAGATTGGTAACTATTGTTGTACGCGAACTCCGCTAACGGCAGAAACTCCTCCCAGCTTCCTCTGAAGTCCATAACGCAACCTCTCAACATATCCTCCAATATCTAAATTACCCTCTCTGATTGCCCATCAGACTGTGGATGAAACGCTGTGCTGAAGTCTAACTTCGTACCCATCGCTTGATGCAATGCCTTCCAGAATCTCGACGTAAACCTAGGGTCCCTGTCTGAGATGATAGATGCCGGTACCCCATGCAATCTCACGATCTCTGCTATATATAACTTAGCCAATTTCTGCAGAGAGTAATCAACCCGAACCGGTATGAAATGAGCAGACTTCGTCAGACGATCCACTATCACCCATATCGAGTCTTTCTTGGTAGGCGTAAGGGGTAGCCCACTAACAAAATCCATCGTGATCCTTTCCCACTTCCACTGCAGAATTTTAATAGGCTGCAACAACCCAGAAGGCAACTGGTGTTCTGCTTTTACCTGCTGACAGGTCAAGCACTTACTCACAAATTCGGTTACCTCACGCTTCAACCCTGGCCACGAGAATTGCTCTCGCAGGTCTCGATACATCTTACTTCCCCAAAGATGCATAGCGTACGGGCTGCTATGTGATTCCTGTAAAATCTTACCCCTTTACTCAGGATCTCTTGGCATGCAAACCTTCCCTCGAAAGCACACTACCCCATCATCATTCAACTGAATTCCGTGGTCCCCTCGCCTGATCCCAACTGAAATTTTGAATTCAACAACTCATCGGCCCACTACTTCTCTTTAATTTGACCGACCCAAGAACGTTTCACCTGCAGTTCAGCTAGTATACTTCAATCATCGTATAAGCTGAGGTGAGCAAACATTGCTCTCAAGTCAGAGATCACCCTACGACTTAATGCATTTGCCATCACGTTAGCTTTACCCGGATGGTACTCAATCGAGCAATCGTAGTCCTTCAGCAGCTCAATCCACCGCCGCTGCCTCAAGTTTAATTCTTTCTGGGTGAGAAGGTATTTTAAACTCTTGTGGTCTGTATAAATAACGGACTTCTCCCCATACAGATAATGCCTCCAACTCTTCAGAGCAAACACCACCACTGCTAATTCCAAATCATGCGTAGGGTAATTTAACTCATGCGGTCTCAACTGCCGAGATGCATACGCTACCACTTTCCCATCCTGCATCAAAACACATCCTAACCCCGTGTGTGACGCATCGCAGTAAATCGCAAACTCTTTCCCAGCCTCAGGTTGTATTAACACTGGAGCCTCCGTCAAAATCATTTTCAGCCTTTCAAAACTCTCATGTTGCTTATCGGACCAAACAAAAGATACCCCTTTCCTCAACAGCTTGGTTAGAGGTGCAGCAATTAGTGAGAACCCTTCCATAAACCTATTATAGTAACCAGCCAGCCCATGAAAACTTCGAATTTCCGCCACAGACTTAGGGGGCTTCCACTCCAACACGGCCTCGATTTTTCGAGGATCAACCCTAATCCCCTCAGCGGACACTACATGGCCCAAAAAGGTAACTTCTCTAAGCCAGAATTCGCACTTGCTAAATTTAGCGAACAACTACTTTTCCCTCAGGACTTATAGAACCACTCAAAGATGCGAATCATGCTCCTCTTCCGACCTCGAATAAACCAGTATATCGTCTATAAATACCACGACAAACTGATCCAGATAGGGTTGGAAGACCCGATTCATCATGTCCATAAACGCTGCTGGTGCATTGGTCAACCCGAACGGCATTACCAGGAATTCGTAATGGCCATAGCGAGTCCTGAAAGCCGTCTTATGGATATCCACCTCTTTGACCTTAAGCTGATGATACCCTGACCTCAAATCTATCTTTGAGAAAATCGACGCCCCCTTCAGTTGATCAAACAAGTCATCAATCCTCGGTAACGGGTATTTATTTTTTATTGTCAACTTGTTCAACTGACGGTAATCGATGCACATACGCATCGATCCGTCCTTCTTCTTGACGAATAACACCGGCGCTCCCCAAGGCGATACACTTGGTCGAATAAAACCCCGATCTAACAGTTCCTGAATCTGTGCTTTCAACTCCTTCAACTCCTTTGGCGCCATCCTATATGGTGCGATGGACACAGGCGCTGTTCCTGGTAAAAGATCAATACGAAACTCCACCTCGCGATCGGGAGGCAACCCTGGAAGTTCCTCTGAAAATACATCAGGAAATTCTCTCACTGTTCGAAAATCCACCACCGCTGCTTCCTTAGCCTCTAAAGCACAAATATAGGCTATAAACACCTCACATCCTTTCTTCATCATTCTCTCAGCTTTTAGGACAGATACCATATTAGATAAATAATTCCTCCTCTTACCTACCACCACAACTTCTTCACCCTTGAGGGTTCTTAGCACCATGCGCTTGTCGCACAATCCAAATTCGCTTGATACTCCACCACCACCCATACCTAAGATTAGGTCGAATTCCCTAACGGAACTCCATCAAATCAGCCGAAAAAACTACCCCTTGCACTTCTAGAGGTACATTCCTATAAAGTTTATTTACTACTACGGATTGTCCTAGAGGGCTAATTACAGATCATCTCCTGAGGGAACTCTCGAGTCCAAGTTCAAAGTTCCCGATATAATACTAGCAACATAAGAGTGGGTCAAACCAATATCAATCAAAGCAGTATAAGGCAACCCATAAATAAGGAACATACCGATTATGACGTCCGATGCGTCGCCCTCTTCTCTGCACCTGGCTACATAGACCAAACCAGGCTGTCTCACCTCTGCATTCCCAGCGCCCCTGCCTGGTATTCCACGGCCTCGACCGAAACTATTACCTCCTCTGGCTGTACCACGACCCCTCTGTGGTTGCTGACTACCTCTACCTGGCTGGGCATAACCCTGACCTCCCGGTCTTGCACCGACCCACTCTTGTGGACAGTCCCTAATCTGATGGTCAGTAGACCCACACCTAAAAAACTTTCCGTTGCTCGTCCAACACTTACCTACAGGAAATTTCCCACATCGAGCACACCTCTGAGACCGATTGTCGCTGAATGTGTCTTTCAACCCGACCAGCCCATCCGTCCTGGGTCTTTTCTCAAATGCCTAACCGCTTCTCGACACGGTCCAAAATTCCTTTTATTACTTCCTCTATCTCTATCCCGGTTCTGCTTTTCCAATCGCTTCACTTCCTCAGCTATCTTAGCCTTTTTCACTAAGACATCAAATTATCTTTCTCGTTGTGGAGCTATCAGTACCAGCAGATCATCCCTCAACCCGTCTTCAAACCGGACACAGCGCTCATGGTCTGTGGCCACTATCCCACGGGGCATAACGGCTAAGGTGTAAGAATTCTGCCTCATACTCAGCCACTGACTTGTTCCCCTGTACCAGATTCAAGAATGCTCTTCGCTGCGCATCTACATAACTTGACCCAATGTACTTACCCTGGAATGACAGCTTAAAGAAATTCCAGGTAATGCGGTCAGCCACAGCACTATCTCTGACCGTAAGCCACCATTGATACGCCTCATCCCGCAGAAGAGACACGACTCCCTTCAAATTTTCCTCCTCTGTGAAATCGAGGTCATCCATTATACGTTTGACGGCCTCCAACCAATACTCAGCTGCGTTAGGGGCTACTCCGGAAACGCCCCTAAACATTTTCGTTCTATTAGCTCGAAATCTTTCTAACACCGATTTTCGAGCCCCTGTACCCAAGCCTGCCCCAGCAACTCTCTCCAAAACCCGTAACATCGCATGGGACACCGTATCATCTCCACCCGTTTGGTCCTGAAACTCTGCTTCCGCAGCTGGCGGTAGCGGCATCTCATTTCTTGACCCATGACCAGACCCTACTGGTTCTCACACAGTAACCCTGCCTCTACCATGTCCACGCGCATTACGTCCTCGTCCCCTAGTACTCATGACTACTGTCGCGTTGTAATCTAATTTAGAAGTTTTATGCGTTAGTATCTTTCACTGTTTAATACCGAGCAGTTTTATGTGAGATATCCTTAAAGGATAGTTTTCGCAGAACACAACACATCCTAGAGGTTTTTCGTCTCTAAAGTTTGAAATTCCTAGAGCTGATCAGGCATATTTCCTCATACTAACAATTATTCCATACATACAACATCAAATGGTTAGAGCACTTACCTAGGTGGATCGAGTGTCGGTAGTCTCGGATGCCATATCCCCATTAAACCATTTTCTTTGTTTAACCTTAACACTGATTTTGTAAAACACCATTGAGCCCTTTTCACAGCTCGGGTTTTGCAACCTGGCTCTGATACCAAAATGTAACACCCCAAACCCGGCCCAAACGTTACGACCAGATCTGGTATGTTACAGGGTGAAGTAAAAACAAACTTTTGTTTAATTTAGGAAAAACCGTGGATTTGAAAACGTTCTGATTAAGGCGATGTTAGAAAATAGTGGTTTAGTAGTGTAGGAAAATTTTCAACTTTTAGTTGTTTAAACATTCGTTAAAATTGGTGATATTTGAAAGAAAACATGTGTATTGAATTACTCGTATTTTAAAAGCGTCATTTCTAATTTGGTGATTAAGTTTGCGTAGTGTCACCTTTTTAATGAAATAATATGAAAATGAAATAAACCCGAATGTTAATTTAGAAAGTCCTTGTTACATAAAAAAAATTCCCAAATTAAAATAAAATAAACCAGGTAATAGTTTTATGAAAGATAAAAATCCTTATGGCCTCCACGAGTCCGCCTCGGCCCCCAATCCACAGTCTACTGATTACCTGAAAAAGTTAAAAAAAAAGGGTGAGTCACAGAGACTTAGTGTGTAAAACCACAAAAACTCACAACATGGCCCATGGCCCAAAACCCCATACTCTGCTCATACACAATATTATTTAACAAACATGGATGCATCAGCCCAGCCCATCCTAGCATTTTCCATCCTCTACACGCCAGCCCGTACCAACCATCACACCGTGGGGATTTCTACAATCAACCCTCCATCCGCTACACGCCGTCTCGACAGTCACGCTGCCGGTTATAATAACGATCACTATGCGACCTAAAAATCCACTGTGGCCTAGCCACTGATCACCATGTGACCTCGTAAACATATATGGCAGAGCCACCGATCACCATGTGACCTTATATCATATCATCAACGTGGCAGAGCCACCGATCACTGTGTGACCTTATCACTTCCCCTTTATCATCATTCCCACACCCCATGCACAACATATGTGTCATAATCAATGTAGCATGCTAATAACAAGGCAAAGATTTATTACATACATCAAAACTCACATCAAATCATTAGAACCCATACTTGGCACTCTCTCGCCTTACCCACAAGGGCATTTCGATCAGACACACACTTTTCTCCTCCGCTTTTCAAACCCATATAATTAATAATAATAAAACAGGTAACATGAAGCGTGTTAGGGTCTACACACTCGGTAACACACAAGATAATACTTTCTATATCGACACTATCGACAGTAGAAACGACCGCTATCTACCTACAAATCTGATCTGAAGCCGGCCCACAACCCGGTGGCCAATCCCGTACTGCTAACACGGCACGTCTCTTAAACTTAGGGGCTGGGTTCACGGGTCCAACCTCCTCCTTAGGATCGCTGGCATTTGAGTCCATAGAACAGATCTTGGTCAGAAGACCGAGTTAAAATAGAGAATAAGATATGAGTTGGATTATACGTTTAGCCGAACAGATCTCCTTACCTAGATCGATAAAAGCCAAACTTTTTAGGCTTGGCTCACTAATCGAGTGAATCTCGAAAGTCTCCAAAAAAGAATGCGAATACAACCCTCACCTATATTCGGCCAAAGCATACATATCAACAAACCAATTAGCCATTCGGCTTTGGTTTCAAAAACCGAAGGGAATAAAGGAATAGGAGAAATCGCCACTTACCTTAACTCAAAGCAGATCCTTACACACCTAGGAGAATTCGGCAAAGACTATGGCAGAGATCAAAGATCGAAGTAAAAGAATCGAAAGTGGAGATAAGAGGGCTTCGAATAGGGACTCAAAGGTTTTCGGCTTGTATGAATGTGGGGGCAAGAGGATGGTATCGGTTTGAAATGGAACAAGTAAAGAAGAGGAAGAGGGGAGAAGTGATCAAGGAATGGTATTTCGCTTGTAGTTTAAGGCTTAAGAGTTTGAATGGAGTGGATGAGAGATTCGGCCAAAGAGAAGAAGTGAAGAATGGTGAAATTTCGGCTTTTGATGCAACGAATGAAAAGTGAAACAAATAAGAAAAGATAGAAGGAGGGCTCGGCCAACCTAGAGGGATGGTTCTCAAGTCGACAGAAGAAAGCTCCAAATGCCAAAAAAAAGAAGAGAGCTTCCTAGGCTGGCTACTAAATACTTCCACAATTTCGGCACCCTCCCTAAGCATATTAGAATTGATTCCTACACTCCCCCCAAGCATCCTAAATCCGGCCACTACCTTTACCCCTTGCTAAATCCCTTGTTTTTCTCCTCAATTTACTCCTGATCACCCATTCGAGAAAGTTTGAATGAGTCAAACTCCTTTATTTTCTCTCAGCCACACATTCAAATATTTTGACCCAATCAACACTCCATCCTGAAGTGTCCCACGGTTCTGCCATCCCTCTCTTGACGCCAAAAAGAAATCCAAGTTGAGCTCCACGCAACTCGAACCTGCTCCCCCTCAGCTCCCTTGAGGCGTCACCTTCCTAGGCTTTAAGTGGCGCCTCCTTGCCACTTTACTAAAGTGCTTCTTGTGTCAGCAATTACTAGCAACAAGCCATGAGTCCTACCCCAGCCAGCTCTCCCTTGAAAATGCCCCAAAACGAAAATTTTTGGCCAAGATTTCGGCTTATCCCTAGGCCTTCCCGAAGACCCCAAACACACATAAACAACATACAAAGCATACCAAACACATTGAAACAAGACAAATGCAGAGCCCCTAAATCCCGAATGTTACAAATCTAATGCACATAAATTGATATGTGAATAATATGTGATTTTAGTTGTTATTTGTGTTCAAATTGGTTTATGATAGTAAGGTCATATGCGCATGGTTTTATGATTGGTAAAGGAATATGTCCAGTTTTAAATTGTGCTATTTTAAATGTGTGCGATGGCATTTAAATGAGTGGTATTAAGTATGTGATATGGTTCATATTGATTGAATTTAAAGGCGCATCATGTTGCTATTAATTAGTAGTATGTTCGGCCATGATGAAATGTTGCTATGCTTGTATATACAATTGAATATTAAATGGTATAATATAGTTCGGTTGGTTTAATATGTGTATATATTGAATTAATATGATTAATAATCAACTTATGCTATATTTGTTTTGATTTATGTTCGATATATGTTATAATGATATATATGTGCTGAGATAAGTTTTAAGTTTATAAATGCCATTAATGTTTAAGTCATGTGGTTTGGACATTTTATGTATTAAGTACTTGTAATATGACTTGTTGCATATTGTTAAATTGAATATGTGATTATTTAGATGATATTAATATGGTTAAATATTGAAGCATGATTTGTACATGCGATATGACTAGAAAAAAATATGAAGTGATTTTGGTTGATTATGTGATCCATATATATATATATATATATATGAGTTTGATTTGTAAGGAATAAGAGGATGGATAAAAAAAAATTTAAAAAAGATCATATTGCTTTGTGCTTGAATTCAAATGAATGTCTGCTCCAAGTTGCGATTTGTTTGGAAATGCCTCGTAACCCTAGCCCGACGACGGATACTGGTTAGGGGTGTTACAGTGGAAATTACTTGAAGAAAGCCAGTTGATTCATCTCAAGAAGTCAGAGTTATACTCAAGACGGAGGATCTCTCTTCAATTCCTTCAGGGGGTTTTAGAGTTTTTCTTATGTTTTGTTTTATCTTTTATTTTGAGATGTATTCTATTATCATTATGAACTAAACCCTCAAATACCTGAGGGGGATGAAACCTAAGATGAATCTTGTTATCGTTTGTTGAACTATATGATAAATATTTAATTTGTTCTTAATTATGTGTTCTTAATTCTTGTGTTGATATTTCCGAGATATTAATTCAAGTTTGATGTGCTTAGGTGGAGGAGAAAAAGTCCCTGCCTAAGAGTAGATCTAGCATAATTAAGTGGAGTTGACCGCAAGCCTAGAGATAGGGTGACGAGATTTTTTCGGATTAGGGTGAAACCTAATATGGGAGTCCATAGATAGAGTTAATGCGATTCTAGGGGTTTTAATTAGAAAGAGATTTCAATTAATCAACCTAGGGTTAGACGTTAGTCGCCTCGAGAGAGGGGTTAATATACATTAGGGAATCTTACGGATCAAGTCAAATGAATAAATCGTCTGGTTCAGAGTTAGATAACAAGTGATGTCTAGGTGGATTCTTCCTTGGGTATTGTTTTAATCAATTGGATTTTCCCACAAGTATTTCCCTAATTTCATTCTTTTTGTCTCATCGCCTTTAGCTTAGTAGTTAGTTAATTTTCTAGATTAAACCGATTCACTTCAATTTTAAGGCTAAATAATAAAAAGAAAGTTTGTATTAGTACTTTCGGTTCCTTTGGGTTTGACAATCCGGTCTAGCCACTAAGCTATACTACTGTTCGATAGGTACACTTGCCTCAATCGTTGTCATAGTTAGTTTTTAGGCTCGATCATTCTCATTATAAATTTTAACACTGTGACACACTGATCAAGTTTTTGGCGCCGTTGTTTGAACCAAATATTAAGAACACTCAATTTTTATTACTTTAGCCATTTTTATTTTCTCTGCAATTTTACTCTTATTTTGTTTTCTATTTTTATCTTTCTAAATTTTAGTCTTTGCTCCTTGTAGGTACCTCTAGTTTATGACTAGAAGGAACTCGACAGGACCTTTAATTTACGATAGTGAGATCGAAGCAACCGCTCGCAGAAATCGGAGAGAAATTAGGCGAAGTCTACAATACACGTAAGAAGAAGCAGAAGAAAACATCATCAATACCACCAAGAGATAGCTGAAAATAATCTCTACCTCCAGAGATGGCCGAAAATCAGGCTCCTCGAACTATGTATGATTATGCTAAGCCTAGTTTAGTTGGTACTGAATCTAGTATTGTTAGACCTACTATTGCTGCAAATAATTTCAAATTGAAACCTAACACTATACAGATGATACAACAGTTCGTTCAGTTTGATGGTTTGCAGGATGAGTATCCTAACACACACTTAGCGAATTTTCTGGAATTCTGCAACACTTTTAAAATTAATGGTTTTTCTGATGATGCCATCAAACTTCGGTTATTTCCTTTTTCTTTGAGGAATAAAGCTAAACAGTGGTTGCATTCTCTTCCCCGGGGATCAATTACTACATGGGAACAAATGACCGAAAATTTTTTATTAAAATATTTTCCACCGGCCAAAACGGCCAAATTAAGGAATGATATATCTTCTTTTGTGCACATGGATTTAGAAACAGTTTACGATGCATGGAAGAGATACAAAGATCTATTGAGAAGGTGCCCACACCATGGATTACCCTTGTGGCTACAGGTCCAAACTTTTTACAACGGTGTGAACCCCTCAACTAGGCAGTTGATCGATTCAGCAGCCAGTGGAACTCTGAATAATAAAACACCTGAAGCAACTTACGAATTTATAGAGGAGATGTCCCTAAATAACTATCAGTGGCAAGTCACGAGGACAAAGCCCACGAAAGCTGCCAGTGTTTTCAACCTCGACGCAGTAACCATGCTATCGAATCAGGTAGATGTGTTAACTAAAAAATTTGATGGTTTGTGTAATTCCTTGCGGTATAACCCATTATGCGCATGCGAAACAAGTGGAGGTGTGGCGAATCCCGAGTACCCACCCTACGGACATGGCATAGAAGGCGAACAAATGAACTATGTAAGTAATAATTTCGAGATATCAAAATAACCCTTATAACAATACTTACAATCCAGTTGGAAGAACCACCCCAATTTTTCATGGGGTGGTCAAGGAAATCAAAGACAACAACACCCTCTAAATTTCCAACAAAGCGGTAGCACTACGGAAAAAGAAGCCGAACCTTGAGGAGATGTCGACAAAATTCATGTCGACCACGAAACACGTTTCAGAGTATAGAAACAAAACTTGAAAAACAAGAAGCATCAACACAGAGCTCAAGGATCAAATTGGACAACTTACTAAGTTAGTTTCTGAAATACGATCAGAAATTTTACCTAGGGACAAAGAGCAGGTAAAAGCAGTGACGCTAAGAAGTGGAAAGGAATTAATTGAAACGAAAAAAAAGACATCACACAAACCCGATGAGGCAAATGCAACACCAATTCGTGAGGGAATCAAACCACCGATTCCATATTCAGCAAAGTTAAAAAAAGACCGCTTAGACACACAATATGGTAAATTTCTTGAACTGTTTAAACAATTGCATATTAACTTACCTTTTGTTGAAGCTATTTCATGAGATGCCAACATATGCAAAATTTTTAAAGGAGCTTCTTACAAATAAGAGGAAGTTCAAGAAATTTCAACAATGGAACTTAATGAAGAATGTTCAAATTATCATCCAAAACAAGCTACCAACTAAGTTAAAAGATCCAGGAAGTTTTACTATTCCCTGTTTAATTGGTAGTTTGAACATAGAAAAAGTATTAGCTGATCTAGGTGCTAGCATTAATTTAATACCTTATAGAATGTTTAAGCAACTTGGTCTAGGAGAACCCAAACCCACTAGGATGAGTATTCAGTTAGCTGACAGATCTATTAAATATCCTAGGAGAATTATTGAAGATATTCTGGTAAAAGTTGATAAGTCTATATTTCCTGTTGATTTTGTTGTGCTTGACATGAATGAGGATGTAGAGGTACCTTTAATTTTGGGACGACCCTTTTTAGTCATTGCTAGAGCTGTCATTGATGTTGGTAATGGTAAACTCGCGCTAAGGGTAGGCGATGAGGAAATTATTTTTCAAATTTATGAGGCTATGCGATATTCTAGAGAACAAGATGATTCTTGTTACTTTGTTGATACCACTCGATCACATTATTCAAGAGTCTTTGCAGAAATCATGCACAATGACACGATGGAACTCTGTCTTACACAAGGTGAGGGGATAGATGATGATATCGATGAATTGAATCTTAACACATCCTCCCCTAGACAGCATTTAAAATAAAGGATATTGAAATTAACGACGAACCAAAACAAAACCCTTCATTGATGAACCACCAAAGTTAGAATTAAAACAGTTGCCAAAACATCTAGAATATGCATTCCTTGGGGATAATTCTACACTACCGGTAATCATCTCTTGAATCTGGAACCCAAAGAGAAAGAAGAGTTGCTTAAGGTACTAAGGGAACATAAAAGAGCCATAGCATGGAAAATGTCTGTCATTAAAGGAATAAGCCCATCATTCTGCACTCACAAAATTTTAATAGAAGATGAGTATAAACCGTGTGTGCAACCTCAGAGACGCTTGAACCCCAATATGAAAGAAGTTGTTAAAGCTGAGGTAATTAAACTTCTAGATGCAGGAATAATTTATCCTATTTCTGATAGTACTTGGGTAAGTCCTGTGCATGTAGTTCCAAAGAAAGGAGGCATGACTGTCGTAGCCAACGAAAAGAATGAACTGATTCCTTCAAGAACAAATCCACGAGTTGGAGAGTCCAGTATTGACTATAGAAAGTGAACGACGCCACGAGAAAAGATCACTTCCCTTTGCCCTTTATTGATCAGATGTTAGAAAGATTATCTGGGCATATGTACTACTGCTTCTTGGACGGACTCTCCGGCTACTTCCAAATCCCAATAGCTCCCGAGGATCAAGAAAAGACAACATTCACATGTCCATACGGTACATTTTCTTATCGTAGAATGCCTTTTGGATTATGTAACGCTCCTGCTACCTTTCAGCGCTGCATGCTGGCCATCTTTGATGAACTTGTGGAAGACATTATGGAGGTATTTATGGACGACTTCTCGGTATTCGGTAATTCTTTCCATTTTTGCCTTAAAAATTTAGAACGAGTTCTAATGAGATGTGAGGAAATAAACCTTGTCTTAAATTGGGAGAAATGTCATTTTATGGTTAGAGAGGGATCGTGTTAGGACATAAAATTTCTAGTAAAGGGGTCGAGGTAGATAAAGCAAAGATTGAAACCATAGAAAAATTACCTCCCTAGTTCGCCAAGGCTATTAGAAGTTTTTTAGGACATGCTTGGATTTTATAGAAGATTCATTAAAGATTTCTCTAAAATAGCTAAGCCTTTAACAAGATTACTAGAAAAAGATGTTCCTTTCAATTTTGATCAGGAGTGTTTAGATGCATTTAATATCCTCAAAGATAAACTAATAAATGCTCCGATTATAATTGCACCTGATCGAAATCTACCCTTTGAACTAATGTGTGATGCGAGTGATTTTGCAGTAGGTGCAGTTTTGGGACAGCGAAGAAACAAGCATTTTCAACCAATTTATTATGCTAGCAGAACATTGACGCCTGCACAAGAAAACTATACTACCACAGAGAATGAATTGCTGGCTGTAGTTTTTGCATTTGACAAATTTAGACAGTATCTGATATTATCTAAAGTTGTCGTTTACACTGACCATTCAGCTCTTCGTTATCTTTTAACTAAACCTGATGCAAAACCTTGACTCATACGTTGGATCTTACTCTTACAGGAATTTGATTTGGAAATTCAAGATAAGAAGGGAGCTGAAAATCTCGCAGCAGATCACCTTTCAAGGCTGGAAAACCCACATATCGAGGAACTCGACGAAAGTGAGATAAACGACTCGTTCCCTGAAGAACAACTCTTTTCTATAACTAGCTCCGAGGTACCGTGGTTTGCAGATATTGCAAATTATTTAGCTGCTAACATCCTTCCAAAAAAGTTAACACACCATCAAAAAAAGTGATTTTCTGCTAATGTGAAAAATTATTTTTGGGAGGACCCTTTTATTTTCCGTGTATGGGCAGATCAGGTAATTCGGAGATGTGTAACAAAAGCAGAAGTAAGCAAAATCTTAGAATATTGCCATTCAGGACCATTAGGAGGACACTACAGTGGGGTCAGGACAGCACACAAAACACTCGAATCAGGTTTTTATTGGCCAACCTTGTTCAAGGACGCTAACAGGTATGTTGCTTCATGCGATAAATGTCAGAGAACAGGTAATATTTCTAAACGCAATGAAATGCCTCAGACATACATGTTATCATGTGAAATTTTTGATGTATGGGGTATTGATTTTATAGGGCCAGGTAATATTTCTAAACGCGATGAAATGCCTCAAACATACATGTTATCATGTGAAATTTTTGATGTATGGGGTATTGATTTTATGGGGTCATTCCCTAGCTCATTTGGAAATAAATACATCCTAGTGGCAGTGGACTACTTGTCAAAATGGGTAGAAGCTCAAGCTTTACCCACTAATGATGCCAGAATGGTAGTGAAATTTCTTAAAAAACTTTTTTCTCGATTTGGAACACCCAGAGCAATTATTAGTGATAGGGGTACTCATTTTTGTAATACTCAATTTGACAAAGTCTTAAGAAAATATGGAGTACACCACAGGACATCTACCCCTTATCACCCTCAAACTAGTGGACAAGTGGAAGTAGCAAATCGAGAACTTAAGCGCATTCTAGAGAAAATAGTTGAATCAAACAGGAAAGATTGGGCGCTAAAAGTAGACGATGCTTTATGGGCCTATAGAACAGCGTTTAAAACCCCTTTAGGAACATCCCCATAGTAACTTGTCTACGGAAAAAGCTATCATCTACCATTTGAGTTAGAGCACAAAGCTTACTGGGTTATAAAATTCTTAAATTACGATCTTAAAACCGCAGGTGAGAAGAGGAGGATGCAGTTGAACGAACTAGATGAATGGCGAGCTGAGGCCTATGAGAACTCGCGACTATATAAGGAGGCAACAAAACGACGCCATGATGCTCGTTTGAAATAATCAAAGCAATTCGAAGCAGGAGACTTGGTCCTGTTGTATAATTCAAGACTTAAACTGTTTCCTGGAAAGCTGAAATCAAGGTGGTCAGGTCCATTTGTGATCAAAACTATTTTCCCTTACGGAACAGTCGAGGTAACCCATCCAACTCATGGGACATTCAAGGTAAATGGTCATCGACTAAAACTTTATAATGGTGAAGATTTTAGGGGTATAAGAGAGGAACTCCGGCTCCAAGAGCCTCAATTTAGGAATGAAAACAGGGAAAGTCTAGCTTAAGACTTTAAACAAGCGCTTCTCGGGAGGCAACCCGAGTACTAACTTTACTAATGTTATATTGTCAATATTTAGCATCTAACTGAAAACTAACCAATTTCTCAAGCGCAGGATTTTCGCACCACACAGCATTGCACACGGCCGTGGCTATAGCCGTGTGAACACCACGTGTTGATACATGGGCGTGGCGGAGACCGTATAGAAACAGGATAAAATTTTCCCCAATACACGGGCTCTAATTATACACCACGGCCGTGTGACTAGACCGTGGTCGAAACTGTCCAAAAGAACACGAGCTATGATAAAAGGCACACGCCCGTGCGATTAGACCGTGGTCGATACTGACTAAAGCGCCACGGGCGTGCACCACGCCCGTGCATCCAAACCGTGGCGAACACTGAGTAACCAAGCACGGACGTGCGACCAAAAACACGGGCGTGGCATCTGCCCATGCCCTCTTCCCCTATTTAAAGAAAATAGTCCCCGTTCCCTCCAAAATTTTCCCCAAACCCCCAACCCTAGTCGTTTGCCTCAAAAAATTTCCACCCTACTCAGGCCACCATCAAAGAAAACCCCACCCTTGATTGCCCCCATCCTTTATCTCTCTCGCTATTTCACATACCCATCAAAAACCAGTCCACGCCCATGCAAAAAGAGTACACGGCCGCTCCAAGGTGTCCCACCGCGTGTTTCCCAAATTATTTACAGCACACGCCCGTGTCTCACCCCTACACGACTGTGCTCCTCCCAACTGCGCCACTTCTCTCCACTCACTACACCGGTTAACCTTATTTTTACATTTCTTAGAACTATGTTATCATTAGAATATTATTTTTAAGTTGCTATCTAGTTGCTATCTAGTTTATTATTAATATTTAGGATTAGTTTTATTCACTATTAGATTGATTAGTCAATTAAATCATTGATTAAAATTTATGCAACATGTTAGACTGTTCTTGTTGAGATTACATTTTCCTTGCTACATCTTTGACATTGTTGGATTCTTAAATATTGTGAGACATTTCTTGGCTAGAACCGCTACTTGAACCATTGAATATGTGTTATTTCCAGTAACACAATGTCATCGTCCTGAAGTAAGAAAACCGTAATACCGAGTTCAAAAAAACGAAAGAGACCCAGTTCATCATCCGCCAGCGCATCAACCGAAGTGAGACATCCATTCCTACGGTTCCCTCCTGGAGCCCAAGACGAACTTTTCCAAATATTACGAGCACGACCTCTCAGTCAAGGACGATGTATCGATTGGGACACCCTGGAACATGTTCACCTCGCTGATGATATTCGGGCACTCCTGAAGACTGACCCATGGGAACGTTTTTTCGGTATAATTGAACCCACCTACCTCGAACTAACATTAGAGCTTTGCTCTACTTTCCATTTGCAGGTAGTAATGACAGACCACGATGATTCGGGCACTATTCAGTTCCGTCTAGGAGGCGCAGTTCGGGAAATGAGTGTACCTAAATTTGGCGTCGCTCACACCAATACACGATGATGACTCCGAAGGAGCATAATCTTGCAGAACTTCATCGCCACATCCATAAATCTCTCGCACAATGTTGGTATAATATAGCTCCCAGCGTAGGCAACTATGACCCTAGTCGCTCCAAAGCGACAGCCCTCGCCCCATCCTTGAGATACCTACACGCCATCTTAGCCCACACATTGACAGGAAGATGAGAGAGCATTGGGTTCGTTAACACACATGACGCCTACTTCCTCTGGAGTATGTCAAATGGCCACGTCTTCGACCTTGCATACTTTATCGCTTTGGTAATTCAACATCAGATGGAGCGCCATCGAAAGGGAGTCATATCCATGGGTCCCTACATCACACGTTTGGCTCGATATTTCGGGCTCCTCAACACCGACGCCCAGATTTCCTCCCTCACACTAATAGGTCCGATGTCCTTACAGGGCATCCAGACGATGCTACACATGAGGATGATTCAATGTCGACGTGGGACCGATCCCTCCCAATATCGGCTGGCACCTACCACCGACGAGGAGGACCCGGAGGACGTCACTGACGATGTCCCCATACCACAGGAAGCACCACAACAGGGCCATCGCCAAGCTCATTCGGCCGTTTCGCTCTCAGACATTTCTGCACGTCTCACTCAGTTCGAGAATTACTGTACACAATAATTCAATAACACCAATCGAAGATTTGACGGCATTGAGGCGACTCTTCAGCAGATCTGTCAGCACTTTCACATCTCCTCGCCGCCACCACCTCGCGACCCAGCCGATGACAAGGATATTTGAGCCTTTTTATTTCTTTCATTTTTCAATTTTATTTCCCCCTTTTATTTTTAGTTTATTTCTGTTTTAATTAAGACTTTTTATCATTCATATTTACAACTTTTATTAGCACAATTTAATGTCTTTTATCACTGGCTGTCTAACCCTCGAGTATCTCTAACAAATTTCATTCAATATTTCTTCCTGAACATTTAATTAATGATTGTGCAGATTAAATGGATTAAATATCCAACACAACACTCACCTTTGCCTAATCATCCTCAAGGAATCCACCCAAAAAAATTCAGGGAGTTTCACTTCTCTCCATATCTTTTGATTTTCTACTTAATTGTTTATATATATATCTTTGTACATTGAGGGCAATGTACATCTTAAGTGTGGGGGGTGAACCTTAAAGGCGTCTAACTTTTTTCATTATGCTCAAATTCCTGAAATTAGGTGCCAAACTTTTTGCATTATTCTCAAATCCTGAATTATGTCTTGTTTCTTAAGTAAGTTTCTCATATTATGATTAGAATAAAATTTCATGTGATTTATGATTTTTATTGATATATTTTAGATTAAGTCATTGATAATTGTGCATTGATAATTTAAACTTTAAGATACTAGAGAATCAAGCAGGATAAGTCTATTTTTCAAAATTAATCTTTTTTTTAGGTTGTCTACCTGAATTTGAATATTACTTTGAAGTTTGAAATTTGCTAGGTTGACATCAAAAAGCCATAATTTTTGTGAGAGTTGAGCCTTATAGAGCATATATTCTTTTTCTTGCTCACTTTATTGATTATGAGTGTGTCAACATTGATTTGTTATTCTAAACTTGCATCGATTATACATGTCGAGACCACACCTTTGATTTGATATACTAAGATGATAAAGGCACTTAGGTTTTAACCCACTCATTCCACTAAAAAGCCTACCCATTTTATTAACCCCTAGTGAACCCCGTTAATCCTAACAACCCTTTTTATTGACTCACCCACTAATATTATCCCAAAACCCTTTGTTTTTGTTATCACCATTCCTTTTGACTACCCTTATATCGAGATTTGATTTGATCGATTGCCTATTGATTTCGATAGTAAATTCATCAATTATTATATATATCTGATTTGTTCCTAAAAAAATTTGAAGTATATTCATTATTAGTTCTGTGATTAAGTGAGCTTATATGTTTAAATCCCAATGGTTGAAAAAGAAGCTCGTATTAGTATAGTATTATTATTACAAGTTCTCAATTGATGTAATTGTTTATTATCAGTTCATTGTTTCTGGTTAGGTAATTTGTCGAGTCAATCTCGATTCTAACCTTCTAATTCAGCCTATATCCACACCTTAACCCAAGCCCCAAGTTACAACCTCAAGTAAAGACCTTTTGATTTGTGTATTATCTCATATTATAGTGGTGGAGATTTGATTCTCATGCAAGCCTATGTGATTAACTTTTCATGTTCGACTTATGAGTGCTTAATTTTTGAACCTTAAACACCTCGAGTGATTTGAGTGAATCTTTAGTGAGGATGTCAATCCTTGTCAATTTTAAATCGAGAGGTAATTATTTAGATGAGGGGAAACACCTATGTTTTCATGCTACAAAATGTATGACTTGGATTGTTTGAATCTTTAGGACTCTTAGAGTTGAATTACCCATGTATGAATTATCTTTTAATTATGATGAAACATTATTGATGAATATTATGAATCAAGGAAGTTCGTTTTAATCATGAGTTGAGAAATTTGCTTGAGGACAAGAAAAAGCTTAAGTGTGGGGGTATTTGATAAACCGAAATAGTAACATATTTTAAACCCACATTTAGCATGCTTTTGGGTGATTTAAGCCTTGAATTGTGTAATTTAGTGCTCTTAATCCTTTGTTTTTATGTTTTATACTCAGAAAAGCACCGGAGGATGAAAAGAACGAGAAACGGGCTTAAAACGGACCAAATGGGCCAAATCACGAAATCGACACGGCCTGGGCCCAAGCAACACGACCGTGCCTCCCTAATCAGACCTGAACATGGCCTGGCCACGATTCACACGGGCGTGTGCCAAGGGCGTGTCCCTGCCGTGGAGAAGAGGAATTTCACTAAGATTTGGATACTTAGGGGAAAAGAAACACATTCCAAAAGCCTATATAAACACCCTAGAGGCCAACTTTCAAGGGGCGTCCAGCTAGGCCAAGGAGCCGAGCCAGAAAGATTAGAATTGTGGAAATTACTTGAAGAAAGCCAGTTGATTCATCTCAAGAAGCCGGAGTTATACTCAAGACGGAGGATCTCTCTTCAATTCCTTCAGGGGGTTTTAGATTTTTTCTTATTTTTTGTTTTATCTTTTCTTTTGAGATGTATTCTATTATCATTATGAACTAAACCTTCAAATACCTGAGGGGGATGAAACCTAAGATGAATCTTGTTATCGTTTGTTGAACTATATGATAAATATTTGATTTGTTCTTAATTATGTGTTCTTAATTCTTGTGTTGATATTTCCGGGATATTATTTCAAGTTTGATGTGCTTAGGTGGAGGAACAAAAGTCCCTGCCTAAGAGTAGATCTAGCATAATTAAGCGGAGTTGATCGCACGCCTAGAGATAGGGTGACGAGATTTTTCCGGATTAGGGTGAAACCTAATATGAGAGTCCATAGATCGAGTTAATGCGATTCTAGGGGTTTTAATTAGAAAGAGATTTCAATTAATCAACCTAGGATTAGATGTTAGTCGCCTCGAGAGAGGGGTTAATATACATTAGGGAATCTTACAGATCAAGTCAAATGAATAAATCGTCTGGTTCAGAGTTAGATAACAAGTGAAGTCTAGGTGGATTCTTCCTTGGGTATTGTTTTAATCAATTGGTTTTTCCCACAAGTATTTCACTAATTTCATTCTTTTTATCTCATCGTCTTTAGCTTAGTAGTTAGTTAATTTTCTAGATTAAACCGATTCACTTCAATTTTAAGGCTAAATAATAAAAAGAAAGTTAGTATTAGTACTTTCGGTTCCTTTGGGTTCGACAATCCGGTCTTGCCACTAAGCTATACTACTGTTCGATAGGTACACTTGCCTCAATCGTTGTCATAGTTAGTTTTTAAGCTCGATCATTCTCATTATAAATTTTCAGACTGTGACACACCGATCAGTGTACTTTAATTTGCTTATTCGTATTCATATTATTGTCATTCGCTTATGTAATATTTTATTTATGTATCATCGTTCCATGTCACGTTATATTTTTATTTCATGCCATCGCGTCGTGAATTAAATCCCAACATATTTATCCAACTTAGATCGCTTCATTCTATTTCAAACAAAATCAATGTACGCCTTTGAATGTTACACTCGTGATTATCCAAAAGCGAAAATCTTTCAAAATAAGGTAATATTTCGCGCTTTGAAAATTCGAGAAATCGTGCCCTAACTTACGGGGTGTCGATTTTCTCGTCAAACCTAAGTGGCCTAATATCCTTTTAGATTTCAAAATGCATGAAATTTCAATTAAAATTAAAGACAAACTTGCGCCCGAGTGTTCTAGGTATCGCGTCCTAACTTACGGGATGCGATACTCTGATATCTCGAGACGAGGAAATCTTTAGCAATCGTTTTGATTTAATTCAAGCATTATTTTTTTTTCAAGACTAATAAAAAGGATCGTATTTTAAATTCATTCCCGGTTTCAACTTTCAACATTAAGACACTAATTGATCAATTTGGTACCAATTTTGGGTGTGGCGAGGGTGCTAATCCTTCCTCGCACGTAACCGACTCCCGAACCCATTTTCTCGAATTTCGTAGGCTAAAAACACCGTTTTAGTAAACCAAAACGTTTTATTAAAACAAAGGTGATTCGATCACACCTAATAAAGATCGGTGGCGAATCCTATTTTTCGTTTTCATTTTCAAAACCCTAGTCGATTCCCGTTTTCAAAAAAATGGTTTCAACAGCTTGGCGACTCCACTGGGGATCAATAAGAGAGTCAAGCCAAAAATCGATTAATTTTTGTCTTTTTGTTGAAATTTGAAAATCTGGTTTAAAATTACGATTGTTTCATTGCATGTTATTCTTTACTTTCATGGTTTTCTTCATAATATGCTTGCTCTAGTGGTTTAAATCTTTTGATGTATCTTTGCATATCGTATCATATCAATTGGTCAATTTTACCCTCTTAAGTGGGAGTGAGAAAATTTTCCTTCGTGAGGTCTTCACCTCCGTATAGGATAGTGGATTGCTTTCGGGATACATCCATACCTGCATCTTCGTGAGATTTTCATCTCCGTATAGCCGTAGGGAAATGTATTCCCCTAAACCGAACTCGGTCCACATGAGCCTATAATAGGTGAGGATCGAGGAATCTGCCGGTTTGGGTACCCTTACTTTAGAAATAAACTGCATAGCGAACCTTAGAAGCCCACCTTAAGTAGAGCCATGCCAAACCCTAGTGGTCACCCATTTAGGTAATCTATTTTTTTGTTTATTTTTCTTGTGCTAACGTGTTTTGTTTTGTTTATGATTGCATTGCATCGCATCATCTTAGAAATGAGGTGTTGATTCATATTCGATTGCTAAATAGAAGAGCTTGTCATAGGAAAATGAACTTCTTGATATAGTGGAATATAGTACGGCCGTCCGAATAGGGTCCAAGTAAACACAACGAAAGAAGACTGATAGTCTGCGGAGGAAAACAAGACTTTGCTTCATTACCCGAGGATTCAAGCCAACAAGGATTATTCGAGAGCCGTCACGTCTCAACTCTTTTAAAAGGAGTTAATGAGCATTGCGGGGATAAGTGAGCAATGGGTCGCGACACGGATCAAGCAAAAAAGGAGACAATAGAGACATCTTTGGAAAATTAGCAAGATTCGACCATAGCGTCCGGATATGAAAAAGAAGATCGATGTTTTCACCGGGAGTATGAGGCAAGGCCGCATATGTAATCCATTTTATGTAAAGAACTTTATTTTCTAGAAAAGTTGTTTTAATGGAATTGAATTCAGAATCAACGCCTTTCTTTCTTTTGCATTCATTCCATGTATCTACATTGCATTGCATCATTTGCATTTGATTTTCACAAAAGGACCCTAATTAGGTAAAATTATTTCAGTTAACCTGGAAAACATGGAACAAAGGTTGGAGAGAATAGAGTAAATGCAAATACAGATGCAGGAGCAATTAGCCAGAATTCAAAAGGATATGCGGAATCAAATGTTAGAATTCCAAAGGAACGTGATGGGCCAATTAACCCAGTTACTAGCTGGAGGACCTGAAACAAGGAAAGGCCCAGTAGTCAACAGTGGGAATGATAATGAAGACTTCATCTATCCCCCAGGTTTTACTCCAATAAGCATTCAGACTCAACCAGACGCGCGTCCGCAAGGGGTACCCATTACTATCAGACCCCGACAACATCAGGATGATATATCGGCACCAACAAACTACTCGATAGGCTCAGGTTCCAATCTGGGGGGCAATATAACCTATCCCACTGTCATTGATCTGAATGGTCTAGCAGAAACAAATAAGGCAAGGGTGGAGATCCCAAAACAATTTGAAGATCGTTCCAAACGGAAAGAGCGAGAGTGGAGCTCCCAGATCAATACTCTAAAGACCTCGAGGAAGAGGGAAAATGTGGTGAATAATACGAGTATGTATAATAAGGGCTATTCAAGATCGATTACCGTAAACCAGCCAAGGATGTCAACTACTAGCCATCAGGTCCTTCCAAGGCAAGATTCCAATCCGAGACCAAATTCAGAAAAACCCCAGTTCACTCCCATCCCGATTACGTATGGGGAATTGTACAAAAGTTTGTTTGATGCACATATAGTATCCCCTTTCTATCTAAAACCTATACAGCCCCCCTTTCCCAAATGGTACCACGCGAACGCCCAATGCAAATACCACGCGGGAATCACAGGACACTCGATTGAAAACTGCACTATTTTCAAAAAGAAGATCGAAAGACTCATCAACATTGGTATTGTGAAATTCGATGATCCATCTGATGCAGAAAATTCGTTACCCAACCATTCTGACAAAGGGGTAGATGCGATAATCGAGAATGCGGGGAAGAGAATTAAGAAGAGTATTGCAGAAGTAAAAACCCCTTTGAAGTGGGTTTTGAAACAATTGATAGACATGTGATTAATCATTCAGACTTCAGAGGAGGTACCCAAAGGGATGAGGGGCCACTTTGAATTCCACGCAAAAGAAGGCCATGAAATCCAAGAGTGCGTTGAATTCAAAGCCTTGGTGTAGAGCCTGATGGATAATAAAGAGTTGGAATTCCTTGAAGAGGTTAAAAGCCCAGAAGGAATATCGGGGAATCTGAACATTAACGCCGTATCTGAAGAGGGAACCGGGGAATAGACTTTTCCAAACTTCTGCCTTTACATACTTAGGAGTGTTTTAAACAATGGGACTGTGGAAGAAATCCCTGTATTTTTAGAGCTAATTCGGAGTAATGTCCAAAACACGCTTATTGCTCTAAGCCTAGGGGCAATAAGAACCTTTTTGTGAAATAGGCTTATGTTCAAAATCTATATTTTCAATAAAAATGCATTTTTGTGTCTCACTTTGAGCAAATATTATTTTATTCCTTTATTTCATTTATGTTTATACCATACAAATAATTATTCTTAGATTCATTTGTTCTTTGAATATTTCTTCGTACCTACAACAGGTCCCTAGATATCAATGACATGAGCGACGCTGCTACTGACTTAGAATCTACTTTTGAGCAAGATATGTGTCTAGAGGGATCTCAGGACTTTGAAGACGACAAAGACTGTAACTTATCTCCTGATTTGTTAAGGATGAACAAGATGAAAAATAGATCCTACCTTACAAAGGGTCAGTGGACATTACGAGCCTAGGAAAGAGAGCCTAGCTCACCATAAAAATAAGGTGAGACATCATTTCAAAGATGTTTTCGCATGATCATATCAAGACATGCCTGGGCTACTGAGACGTGGGTATGCTGTTAAGGCTAAAAAAATCCTAGAATAGGTCCATAAGGGTATTTGAAGATCACATGCTAATGATTTTACGATAGCCAAGCTAATCATGAGATTCAGATTCTGTTGGTCCATCATAGAAAGGGATTGCATCAATTTTATCGTAAATGCCAAATTTATGAAGACAAGATTCATGTGCCTCATTCATTTCTTCGTAGACCTTATCTATGTGGGGCATGAAGTTTATTGGGACGATCTCGTCGGAAACTTCTATCAGGCATTGATTATTTCGCTAAGAGGGTGGAAGTAGCTTCGTAGGCCAATATTACAAAGTCAATAGTCATCAGAACAAAAAAGAGAAAAAGAAAGAAAGAATACCGACAAGAAAAAAAAAGAATCCAAAAGATTACATTTAATCACACAATGTCAAAAGTTTGCGGTCTGTTCAAAGATCTGGTGCCACATCACAGTGCAACAAAGGCGGCCAGAGAGGAAAAACAAAAGTAAAAAGAGAAAAAAAACAAAAAACAAAAAAATAAAAGCAACAAAACAATAATCATTAGGAAGGTGACCTAGACATGTAAAGATTGGCATAAAGAAGTTACATTTACCCTCTATGCTTATCAAACATTGGCCAAGACCTTGGTTGGGGCAATGCCTTAGTTTGTGGAATAAAAGCGTTTTGTCCATTGAAGTCGACATTCTTCTTTTCGAGTCTTGTCAGAACTGAAGTTGGAAGAGGTAGAATGGATTTAATCCCGATATGATCAGTTGAATTTGAAGAGAAAATGTTAAAAGCTATATGTCACGGTCAGATGATGCGAGCTCGCAACAAAAAGGTTCGCCCTAGAAAATTTCATGATAGGGCTTTGAAGAAGATTTTTCCATACAAAAGGGACTTCAGAAGAAAGTGGATGCCAAACGGGAAGGACCTTATGCAAGCAAAGAAGGCCTGCTGCAGGAAGTATGGATATTGGCCAGAGACGGATGGCGTGGACTCGCCTTGTCCAAGTGAATTCAGATTCATTCAACAAAAAGTTTTTCAAAGAAAAAACACACAAAAAAACACAAAAAAGGAAAAGAAAGAAAAAGGAGAGGCCAAGGCGAAAACTCGCAAAGGGCGCTTTGAGACCAAAGGGGATTTGAGTTGAAAACCCGAAAAGGGTGGCTCAAATTTTGATCAAAAGTGGGGCATACATCAGTCTTGTTATGCCTGAATTAACAATAAAAAAGGATGTTACATCTTGGGGCATCAACAGAGTACTCTGGATTTTCCTAAGCACATATTAAGCTCAAAATGGTCCTCAAGAAGTTCGTGCAGAGAAGCTCATGCTGCGATATCTGGGGCACCTATTTTCCTCTCACTTATTTTGTATCCCAGCAATGTTTACTTTCTTTGATTAATCCATTCTTTTCAGATTTTGTTCCTAATAAACTTCAGTTTTGACCATCATTATGATCTTTTTCAAGCATTTTGCATTGAAATAACGATTAGTGGACTAATAATACTTTCATAGAAAGAGTTTCCCATATTACTTTGGAAGCTTCTAAATAATACAAGAACCTGAAACAGGACTGTTGTTTAGAACTCACCAAGTCTAAGGTTTGGAAATATTGGAGAAAGATGATTATCTTTTTGGACTTTTTATTGGTTGAACAAAAAGACGAGACATTTCATCGGTGATACAACCTCGACGGATAACGAGTAATGTCAACCTAAGTGTACAAGGGGATCATTCTCGAGAAAAGGAAAATGATATTCTGCATCCATGCAAATATCATGCATACACATTTGGTTAGGTCACCCGGGGAGTGATCAGTTGATTGAACAAGTTACAGATCTTATACCCTTGAGTTACAGTGGGATGGGTTGAAGTTGATACAGATCCTATAGCCATAAGTCGCAGTAGGATGGTTTAAAGATGGCACAAATCTTATGTCCCCAAGGTACAATGAAAGGGACGCTGAAGTTACAGTGAGGCAAACCGATTGAGCAAAATACGATTGTTTCTTCGGGTTTTCAGTCAAAATACCACCCAAGCAAGAAGACAACGTAATATGTCAGTGATAAAGATGAACAATGAGCAATGACGCCTTAAATATTAAAAAAGGGATCATTCTCATTCATGCAAAACACATTTAGTTAGGAGCATTTGATTCATTCCGATCATTGCATCCTAATCATTGTACATAAAAAAAAAGAAAAAAAAAAGATCATTCTCATGACATTCTGCATTCATGCAAATGTCATTCATAATATCATTTAGTTAGGAGCATTTGATTCATTCCGATCATTGCATCCTAATCATTAAAGGGATCATTTCATTTTGCATTCATACATCATCATTCAAAGCACGTCTAATTAGGAGCATTTCGATCATGGCATCCTAATCATTCGGCATAAGCGCAGATCCTGCCTTTCTGAGGTTACAGTGAAGCAGATCGAAGATACCAGCCTCACCTCTCTGAGTTTGCAGCAGAGCAGACTGAAGACAGTAGATCTTGTCTCCCTAAGCAGTAGTGGAGCAGATCGAAGACGGTGAATCTTATCTCCATGAAGCAACAAAGTAGATTTAAGCCATCAGTCCTATCTCCTTGAAGCGGCAGTGGAGTCGACTGAAGATTACAAATCTTGTCTCCCTAAGCAGTAGTGGAGCAGATCGAAAACGACGAATCTTATATCCATGAAGCAGCAGAGTAGATTTAAGCCACCAACTTTGTCTCCTTGAAGATACAGCGGAGCAGGTTGAAATTACCAGTTTTCATTCCCTTAAAGTTTCAGTAGAGAATATCGAAGCTACAAATCTCTTCTCCCTGAATTCTTATCCCTTTGAGGTTCCAACGGAGTAGGTCAAAGGTACAAATCCCTTCTCCCTGAAATCCTCATTTCCTTGAAGTTTCAGTAGAGAAGATCGAAGCTACAAATCTCTTCTCTCTGAATTCTTATATCCTTGAAGTTTCAGTAGAGAAGATCGAAGCTACGAATCTCTTCTCCCTGAATTCTTATCCCTTTGAGGTTCCAACAGAGTAGGTCGAAGCTACAAATCCCTTCTCCCTGAAATCCTCATTTCCTTGAAGTTTCAGTAGAGAAGATCGAAGCTACAAATCTCTTCTCTCTGAATTCTTATATCCTTGATGTTTCAATAGAGAAGATCGAAGCTACGAATCTCTTCTCCATGAATTCTTGTCTCGTTAAAACTTCAATGGAGTAGGTCGAAGCTACAAATCTCTTCTCACTGAAATTACATTGAGGATCAATTCTCATCTCCTTGAAGTTCCAGCGGAGTAGGTCGAAGCTACAAATCTCTTCCCCCTGAGATTACATAAGAGCCACAATTCTTACTTCTTTGAAGTTCCAGTGGAGTAGATCGAAGCTACAAATCTCTTCTCCCCGAAATTACATTCGAGCGGATCGAAGCACTATTTTCTATACTTTTGAAGTTGCAATGGGTCAAAGCGAGGTCACTTGAAGAAGAAGAAAAGAAGCGCCGAGACTCAGCAAGACCGGGCAAAATCGGTCCTTTTAAAGTCTTTGCTCCATTCTCGTTACACGACAATGAACAAAGAGGCAGCAATTGTCTGAGCTCAATTTAGCCTTGAGCTCAGAAAATAAAAACCAATAAATAAAAAGTCCAGATTTTAAAATCCAAATTACAAATTAAAACCCCACATTAAAATAACCTAAACACATAAACCCAAACCCAAATCATTACAAACCCAATTACAAACCAGCCCAATAAGCCCAAAAGTCTAGAAACCCTAGCCCATTTAGCCTAAAACATTTCAGCAAACAAACCTATTTCTATCCCCAATGTTGCCGCTGCATGCCTCTGCCACCACTGTCTTCAGCCACCGCTACTCCACACGTGCCTCTGACACGCTTCTTTCACCTGCAACAATAAGGGAAACACGCAAGGACAGAGAAATTAATGGCAAACAAACAAAAATCAGAATCCAAGAGTTTTGTAAATTGGCTTTAAAAGCCAAGATCTATTCTTTGTACTTTTTTACGAATTTTGGACGAACATCAGAAATCAAAAAAACCAAATAGAAGTTTTAAGAATGTGGATTTTAGTCTCTTTCGTTTTTACTTTTTATTGCTTAATACCTTTTTTTTATATTTATTTTTCTTTTCTTTTTTTTTTTACAAACGAAAAAACAAAAAGAAGGGGAAGGAAATATACCTAAATCGGTTCATATTCCCGTCGTCGGAGGCCCCCTTTTCCGTTGACAAAATCCGGCTTAAATATGGGCTAGGAACTCGATTCCTTCCGTCTCTCGGGTTGAGAAGGCCCGACTTCCGAACGGCTCTGAAACGGAGACTTGAAAGGCCGCCTTGCGCAACGCCGGCCACCGGCCACGGCGGTCTCACGGCCAGTCGCCGATCGGACTCACACCGACGCAAGAACGGGTTCAAAGAAAACCCTAGCAGAGAAAATAAGGCCTGCTTGATCTTTTTTTAAAAGAACACAGGCAGAAATGAAATTTAAAAAAAAATTGGGCTTAAATACGATTGCAAAACGGCGTCGTTTTACCTGGCCTCCCCAGGCGCCAAAACGACGTCGTTTTTGGGAGGCCAACCCGCGCACATGACCCGACCCGGGGAAGGGTCCGCGTGTTCTGGGTAATTGGGCTATTTTCCACTTTAGCTCTTCCGCATTTTTCACCTTTTTAATTCATTTTTTTATTTTTTAAATTTACCCCAAATATTTTCTTCTGTTCTGATTTAGTCCTGCGCAAAACGCAGCGCATAGAGGCCGAGGATATTTGCCCATTCGGTCCTCTTTGTTTTCCGCGCATTACATTTTAATCCCAGTTCGCCCTTTTATTTTAATTTATTGCAATTTCAGCCCCCTGATTTTTATTCTGATTCCAATATAGTCCTCGATCTGTGTAATGAGTTTATTTATTTGTTTATTTTCTTTAAAAATTGTATTATTATTATTATTATTTTAAGTTTTATATACTATTTTTATTAAACTGTTTTGTTTTTATATATGTTATTTATTTTAAACTCTTTTTATACATATATTTTTGAATTGTCAACTATTATAAACTTTTATATACTGTTTTCCTAAAAAAAAAAACTTTTGTGTACATTATTTATTTTTTTTAAAATCTTTATACTATTCATTTTAAACGATTTTCATACTTTAGATTTTGTTATTTATTTTCATCTATTTTACATATTATTCGTTTAAATATTTTCTTCATATATAATTTATTTTAAATTTTTGTACATATTATCTATCTTATATTTATATTTATATACGTGTTATCCTTTTTTTTAATTTTTGTATAAACATATCATCTTTTTAATCGTTTTATGTATTTTAAATTTATTTTTTCGCATTATTTATTTCCAACTCACTATTCTCATTTTAGAATGTGGTACATTTTATTCATTTTATTTTAATTCGTTTTGTACTTTTTAGTTATTATTTAACTCATTTGTCTTTGATTATTAATGATTAGATTTTAAATGGTGCATATTGTAAGATTATTGCCATTGCGTGTACTTTAATTCGTTTATTCGTATTCATATTATTGTCATTTGCTTATGTAATATTTTATTTATGTATCATCGTTCCATGTCGCGTTATATTTTTATTTCATGCCATCACGTCATGAATTAAATCCCAACATATTTATCCAACTTAGATCGCTTCATTCTATTTCAAACAAAATCAATGTACGCCTTTGAATGTTACACTCGTGATTATCCAAAAGCGAAAATCTTTCAAAATAAGGCAATATTTCGCGCTTTAAAAATTCGAGAAATCGTGCCTTAACTTACGGGGTGTCGATTTTCTCGTCAAACCTAAGTGGCCTAATATCCTTTTAGATTTCAAAATGCATGAAATTTCAATTAAAATTAAAGACAAACTTGCGCCCGAGTGTTCTAGGTATCGCGTCCTAACTTACAGGATGCGATACTCCGATATCTCGAGACGAGGAAATCTTTAGCAATCGTTTTGATTTAATTCAAGCATTTTTTTTTTCAAGACTAATAAAAAGGATCGTATTTTAAATTCATTATCGGTTTTCAACTTTCAACATTAAGACACTAATTGATCAATTTGGTACCAATTTTGGGCGTGGCGAGGGTGCTAATCCTTCCTCACACGTAACCGACTCCCGAACCCGTTTTCTCAAATTTCGTAGACCAAAAACACCGTTTTAGTAAACCAAAACGTTTTATTAAAACAAAGGTGATTCGATCACACCTAATAAAGATCAGTGGCGACTCCCATTTTCCGTTTTCATTTTCAAAACCCTAGCCGATTCCCGTTTTCAAAAAAATAGTTTCGACAACGATTAAAGTTTGTTATGATTATTGTTGAATCTCTTGAAAAGATCAAAATATATTTCCCCAAATTCCCCTCACTCATGACTTTTAAAAGAATGGTGATATAAATGGTTAGCAGTACATTCAAATAGTCATTTGAAAAACTAGTATTCAAGATTGAATACGTAGAATATGAGAAAGTATGTGATGTTTTCATGAGGGGGAGTAAATACGCGTTGTACTCTTTTTCCCTTAACCGAGGTTTTGTCCAATTGGGTTTTCCTGGTAATGTTTTTAATGAGGCAGCATATTATGCGTATTATAGATCGTGTACTTTTTTTCCTTCATTAGGTTTTTATCCCACAGGGTTTTTCCTTATAAGGTTTTAACGAGGCACATTATCTACCAATAGACATCCAAGGGGGAGTGTTATGAATATCTTATTAAGTGAATGTCCATCATGATCAAGATAAAGTTTTAATGTACTTTAAATTCTAATAGTTATTAGAATTAGATCTCTACTTCTTTTATACTTCTTATGCCTATAAATAGAGACTCTGATGAACCACTGTAATTATCCCATTGATCAATAAAGTATATTATCTATTACTTTCATATTTTCTTTGTTCTTTATTTTCTCTATCTCTCTTTATTTTATAACAACAACAAAAATATAAGAATCTAAAATTACAATAAACCCACTTTATCCAATGGGACATATAATTTACTTGCCTCCCTTTGAATTAGGGGATGGAGAGGACCCTGCTTGCTACTATTAGATTCACCCATGCTCATTTGCATCCAAAATTAAAATGAAAAATAAATAAATTCAAAATAATATTCATGGTACCACGGCTCTTGTTTGTCCCTTTGGATTTGTCCCTACCAATGAGACATTAGTTTAATGTTAAAGTTGAGATTTTAGAAACTTTGGATATTATTCTAATTATAATTATGATTATGTTATGCTATGCTATGGTTAATTCTTATTATAGTTATTTGAATGCATATTATTTGATTTGTAATTCTGATTATATTTGTACTCATAACTTTAAAAAAGAAGATGTGTCGTAATATAATTTATTGATAGTGAATAATTATGATGTATTGTAAGTACGTTAAATATAATTTTATTATTTATATTAATATACCTACCACATATGTATGTATGTAGAAATCATATATTTAAAATACAAGTGTGCGTTTGAATATAACATGCAATAAATAATTAAACGTAATGTTTAAAACTAATTAATAATAATACATGCAATATGTACAGCATTAAAATGAAAAGGATTAGATTAAATTATGAGTAAAAAGAAATTTAAACACGTAAATAAATCAAATTAAGAACATTAAATACATTACAATTGTTTATCATGGCATTGTCATTAATCTTAAGTTAATATCGAATTAACTTGTGACACCAACTCAATCAATAACATTATGAATATAAATACAATTGATGGAATCAATAAAGTATTCATAATATAATTAAAATGTAAATATTAGATTAAAATAAAACTTTAATTTAGTGGTGAAGTTAAAGATTTATTGATATAAATGGCATGAGTTTAAATCCCACTATGTAATTTTTATTGGTTTTTATAAAAATTAAAGTACCCTTGAATCTCGTGACACCAACTCAGGAATTAAATAATAGTATAAATACACAATGTAGGTGAGAGAAAACATTTTATATAAAAAAAATTATTTTTAAAATATTTACTCAATAATTATTATTAGTGTGATGGTAAAGAATTTGCTTATAAATTTTTTAAACACGTATTCATAAATTAAATATGTTAATTTGGGTTAGTTTATTCAAGACGCGAGGCACATGATAGAGATTTCATCAATGTGAATTTGCGTTTGCCTTTCGAGAAGGAAACAATTTGATGCACCAATTAGCAAAAGTAAGAAGACGACTTGAAGGAGATAAACATTGGGTCGAGGACTTACTTGGGGTTTTGATGTCGGTTGCCTTTTGAGGGATGGTGGTGGGTAGACCCATCAGACTGATCGACAACTGTACGCTTGATGAATTGAGGGGTGACATGGCGTATTTGCTTTTGGGTCACGATGGCCTCCATCGAGCGGTGTAGAAATGTGAGTGAGCCTGTGGGAGCTGAGAGGGCCCCTTGATTTTTTTCAGCTAGTTGTTTTGCTTTGTTAACGGTTTTATTTTTTGCCCTTGTTTTGTTTTTGTTTTTTTTAGTGGGCTTTTTCGCTGGTTTTCTGGTTACTTTTCTATTATACCAACAGGGCTTCATTCATGAATAACAATAAGTTTTATATAAAAAATATAAAATTATGAAAAAGATAAAAACGTCATTAAAATAATAATAGTAATAATTTAATAGACATAATAAATTAGTCTTTTTCCAACTGAGTTGGTACATGCTTAACTTGTGACACCAACTCAGTTAAGACTTAAATAATACTATTGACTTTTAGTAATTTAAATGAAAACGTGAGAAAAGAAAAGATTATCCTACAAACTCGCTCAGTCTTCTGCCTTTCTCTTCCTGTTGAGCAACGCATGCACGGCTTTCTTCCACCTAAAAATGATCATTTTTAAGGGAGAGTTCATGTTGATTAAGAAGATGTGCAACTTAATTTACTTCTCTGTGAACATGACGGAAAAAACAAGAATGGAAAATAACACAAAAAAACATAACTATTTAAGAAAGCAATTAATTACGAGAATATAAATTATGACCTCATATGTTGACCACCGCATGATTCTACCCCGAGATCAACCGATTTAATTCCCATTGCCAACAATCCTCATAATGTGATTGTTTTACTCAAGTAAAAAAAAAAAAAAAGATTTTTTGATTTTTTTTTAACTTTAGATATCAATGAGTAGGGACAAAGCAATGATTTTTTTTTTTTGTTGAACAATGCATGCAGGATTTTTATGTTAAGTAAGAACTAATTTTACTTTATTATGAATATTGTAGAATAAACAAGAAGGAAAGATAACACAAAGAAAAAAGCATAACTATTTAAAAAATAATTAATTACGAGGATACAAATTATGATATCACATGTTCACAACTACATTATTCCGCCCTTTGATCAACGCTTTAATTCCCGATTGCCAATAATCCCTTGGTGCAAGTAAAAAATATGATTATTTTCGGCAAGAAAATAATTAAACATTAATATAAAAAATAAATAAGCAAATATATCACACACATATATATCAATTTATGGCACATGCTAAGATGTTTAAGTTGAAATCGTTTATTTTTTCTACATATTATATAAAATATAAAAAAGATAAAAACATTTTTATTGTAATATTTCTTACTTTGTAAAAGAAATGAATTGATGGTGATTTCACAATTAAACTGAGACCTAATTGATGGGTGATATTAACGTAACCAAATACTAGATTATGATACACCCACAAAATGAGTAAAAAAAACTATAGTAAAACTTAAATATTATTGTGGTGCGTTAAGTTCAAATTTACATATTTTAAAATTGGTTTAAAGGGTAATATTTAGGTTTGAAGCTCATATATAAAATTATAAAAATAATTTTATAAAAAAATAATATTTTAATAATTTTACAACTGATTGAGGGTGACAAAATGTGTAAGTGAAAAAAAACAAATATTTATAAAATAATTATATTGAGACAAACATTGATTTAAATCTTAATATAAAATGAAAAGATAAGTAGTGAATGTTTAGAAAAAGCATGATTATATAGATATGATAAGAAATCAGAATTGAGAAACAAATTTCATTTGTGCAGTAGTACTAGGAAGGAACATAAACCTCTTTGTAACCAAACATCAAAACATTTTATCTCTCTCTCGCTCTCTATGATGACGCGTTTTAATGGCGGCTAAACCTTCAAATCTTCTTCTTCTTCTGCCATAGTTTTCCTTTCTATCTTTTAAACAGACAAAAAAAAAAAAAAGTTTATATATAACATTCCCTTTCCTTTCTTTTCCTTCCATATTTTTACTTTGCTTTGCTCCTATCCTTTCCCAATGTTTTTCTTCTTCTTTCTCCTTTCTTTCGTCCTCTCTTTTTTATTCTTATTCTTTTCTTTTCACTATAAAAAACTCCATAAACAACAACAACTACAAGAAGAAGGCAACCCCCAGAATGAATCTGCCCTTTTGAACTGCTGTTTTCCCGATATTGTTGATACGAGGGCACAAACCCGGGGAAACGACTCTACTCATTTGCCCCATACTCTTCTTCTACAGATTATGCCTTCCGATTCTGCAAAATGGGCTGGTTTGTTTACCGGGGAAAACCAACAAAAAGGGGATGCCAGTCGGGTCGGGTCGGATCGAGATGGGGAGCGGTGTGAATCAGGTGGTGAGGATCAGAGGACGAAGAAGAAGAAGAGAAGAGGGAAGAAGAAGAGATTGGATTCCAAAAGTGAAGAAGAAAATGGTGACGGAAGGTGTAGTTGTTCGGCGCAAGAGAAGAAGAAAAAGGAAGAATCGGGTCGGGGGGATCCGGGTTGTCGGATCAAACCGGAGCTGGTTTGCTTGTACCCATTTACATCAACAGGTAGTGCTACGCAGAGGAAGATTAAGCAACATTATGACCAGCTTGTTAAGTGTCATCAAAACAAAGGATTAACATTAGCTCAGGTATCTTCTTTTTTTGCCTTCTTATTATCACCTTAATTTTTTTAAAGTTTTGATGTTTTTCATTTATCTGTTTTTTTTAGCTAGTAATAATCAAATCTTGTGTAGTTTGTTGCTTAAATATATGGCTTATCTTGATACTAAAGCAAGTCTCATTGTTGCTTCATATTTTAATTAATGCTTTTTTAGTTCTCTAACTATCATTAAGCTATCTGGAGGATAATTTGGTCAGGTCTTTTCTCATTTCAATCAATATTTTAAAGTTTAAATATTTGTTTTCTTTGCTTAGGAGGTAAGACTATCCCATTTGTAACTTTATGAACTTGTGTTATATCTTTTCTGCAATAAAATGTTAATAAAGAAAGAGAAGAGAGGGAGCAGAATCTGAAAACTTTTGCTTGAATTAAGTGAGGAAATCTAGGCCACATTTGGGCATTACTTGCAACAAGGGCTTATTGTAACCGTTACTTAAGACGGTCCTCGAACTTTATTATCGGTTCTAAGTGAAATGAACTTGAAACCGATGCTTACGTAGGGAAGGAATCAGTGAATTGAAATCTAGGCCACACTTGGACATAACTTGCAAACAAGGGCTTATTGTAACCCTTACTTAAGACGGTCCTCGAACTATATTGTCGGTTCTAAGTGAAATGAACTTGAAACCGATGCTTACGTAGGGAAGGAATCAGTGAATTGAAATCTAGGCCACACTTGGACATAACTTGCAAACAAGGGTTTATTGTAACCGTTACTTAAGACAGTCCTCGACCTATGTGGTTGCTTCTAAATGAAATGAACTTGAAACCGATGCTTACGTAGGGAAGGAATCAGTCAATTGAAATCTAGGTCACATTTGGACATAACATGCAAACAAGGGTTTATTGTAACCGTTACTTAAGACAGTCCTCAAACTATGTGGTCGGTTCTAAATGAAATGAACTTGAAACCAATGCTTACGTAGGGAAGGCATTGGTGAATTCCCATAAAGAACCAACTGCATAGTTCAAGGACGGTCTTAACTAACCATTACAATAAACCCTTTTTTGCAAGTTCTTTTCATTTACATAGCTTTGATGCACTGGTTTCAAGTTCTTTTCATTTACACATGAAAATAGCTTTGATGCTGTTATAGATACATCGAGTGTGAGATGTTGGTCTTAATTAAATTGCAAGTTGGAGTAACTAAAATTTTCTAGTTCCGGAAAAGAACTAGATCGCTGGCTTTCTTTCTTGCTGGCATTTGAGACAGGCAGACAGACATATGTTCTCATTTTGATTACAGAAGTTTAGAAGATAGATTCTGAATTAGTCCCGAAACTTCTAGATTATGCATGAGTTAATCCTATGAGTATACTTTAAAAGTTATGGTATCAAAGAAAGTTGCTTGTACATTGTGATCATAGTTAATCCTATGAGTATACCTTACAAATGAAAGTTGATTGTAAATAACTTCTCCAAGGCAAATTCTTAGGCTCACTCTCTTTATTTAATCTCCCCTGCCCTTTTTTTTATAAGGAAAATAAAATTCTGAATTCTGATACCTTCTATGGAATTTATTGTAGTTCTAATACCCACAATTGTAACATGCCATCCACCCTTTATGTAGGTTGGAGAATTTGCTAATTGCTTGATGGAGGCTAGGAATGAGTTGCAGCACAAGTAAGTTCATAGTTATTGTCATGTTTTACTAAGCTACATCTTTATTTTGGCTTTTTGAGTGTTTCCTTTTAGTTTTATTGTTATTGTTTCTGGAAAACATGCTGCTCGATTTTAATCTAATGTAATTAGCTTGCCCACATTTTTTTTTCTTTCTTCCAAGTCAGTTCTGTTTGTTCTCAGAATATTGAAATGCTTTCTATTTCTTTCTTCACTCCTTTAAGCTCGAACGTTTTCTTAATGTTTTACCCTCGGCACCGGTTCCTATTCCTTGACTCAAATTTCTATCATTAATATGTTTTTTTAATGTTGGCTATCCTATTTAATTTACTGCTACGATCTTACTGCAGGTCTGAGGTGGTCAAACGTAGGTTCACAATAACAAAGGCTCTACTATTCAAAGCAGATCGATCATCATTTGATCGCCTGAGACAGCAAGTGAGCAACTATATGGAGATTAACTTATGCTTTTGGTGTGAGCTGGTTGTTATCATTAATCTTGATTCCCTCTAATAAAGATTTGCATGTTTAGATATACAAGCTAGAAATGGAACAGAAGAGATTAGAAGAGGATGCATTTGTCTATAACTGGCTCCAACAGCAACTTAAACTATCTCCGGCTTATAAGAGGGTACAATTCAGAGCTTTATTTGTTCTGTCATAGCTTCACATCACTTTCTGCAACTAGATGAGCAAAAAGGATTATTGAAATCTTTTTCTGCTCCCCTATTATGTTAATTCAGTCTCTTATTGCAATCAGAACAGACATTATCATGGTTCTAATCTCTCTCCCTGTCTTCCAGATGCTAGAAGTTTGTACTTGCATGGAGTCAAAGGGCAAGTCCAGTGAGCCAATGGAAGACCCGGATCCTGAATTTGCTGACATTTCTTTTGAGGAGTTACTAGCTCAGGAAAAGAAGGATTCGTTTTGGTTGATTTCTCATCTTTTTAACTTCTGGTTTGTAAATTTTGTTTTCACCACTTACGATTTGACCTTTCTTCGAATGTTCCGTGCAGGCAGAAAAATGGGAAATCAAAATTAAGCTCAAACTGATGACTTCATTTGTTTAGCTAACTTGACTTTAAACCACACCACTTTTTGTAGTATGTACCTTCAAATACCTAACACTATTATTTTTCCATAATATTTTGTAGCAAATCATTGTCATGACTTTTGTTTTTAACAGGCTCTCTCATGGAAGCTATTAAATGACAAAGCTCTCATCATTCTCCACCATGTTTAGCAGCCAACACAATCTTTCGAGATCGAGACATTGGCTTATTCTATAGATTAAAACTTTATATAGCATCAATGTTGCGGGGGCTTTAGTTAATATGGTTGAGGAGTTGAGCTGTGAGTAAAGCTAATTATATATATAGCTTAAACATCTGCATCAGCTATGAATAGAGGGGTTGGTGTTATTGTAGATTATCAGAACTTGAAAATGTATCCTACTCTTTAATATCAAATTTACTGTTTTAACGTAGTTGATAAATGCCTTCAGTAGCAATTATGTTTAACTGCAGACTCATGTATATATATAGTGTGTTCTCATGTCATATTATGTTCAAGGTATTATATAATTTACAACCTTGAGATAAAAAATAAGAGGACCGATAATGGAGCAAGTAATAAACACCTAGAAATTAAAGGGACCGATACTCAGCAATAGAAGACTTTAGAGACTTTTATTAATTTAAATCACATTCTACATCTCTGAGTCTTTTGTTGTTCTCTTTAATCTATTGAGCAACACATGCATGGTTTTTTTCTACTCAAAAAGGGATTGGCTAGCTCCCAACGTTAGAAGAGTAATGACAAAATGAGAATAGAGAAACTATTCACCCACTCTCTCTGTCTTTTTTTCTTCAATCTGTTTTTCTTCAATCTGCAGTGCAACACATCTAGGGAAATCCATGTTAAGTAAGAAGATGCGCAACCTAATTTACTTCTATGCAAACATGGCAGAATAAACAAGAATGAAAGATAATACGGAAAATATGTAACTATTTAATAAATCAATTAATTACGAGAAGAATACAAATTATGACGCCATATGATTCCCCCCTTCTTAAATTTTGGATGTCAATGAGACCTTGGTTTTATACTGGTTATGCTATGCAATGGTTAAATCTTGTTATAGTTATTCAAATGTATATTATATGATTTGTAATTGTGATTATATTTGTGCTCGTGACTTCAAAATACAATATAAGTGCATCAACTGTAAATTCATTATTTATATAATTATGCACTATAAGTGCTTCTAGTATCATCCTATGGTTGATAGTTTCATGAAAATTGCTTGTTGAGGAAAACACCTTTTTTGAGGTTGAAAGATTTTTCATTTTTTCTTCTAGTTTTGGGGAGGCAAAATGATGGGTAGCTTTAGTTTTCTGTTATCTGATTTTGTTGTTAGATTTTTTTCTTTTTTCTTTTTATCTTTTTCTGTTAGCTTGTTGAGACATTTTTGCCCCCAACTCAATAAATCTTTCGGTCCTTTATTTTGGAGAAAAAATTATTGTCATAGTTATTCGTATGTTTATTTGACTTGTAATTGTGATTATATTTACACTTGTAACTAAAAAAAAAAGATTTGTCTTCATGTGATTTATTGATAATGTAAAAGTAAGTGCATCAAATATAATTTCATTATTCATATAACTAAAAATGATTAACACTCATAGGTTATTTTCTTTTATACTAAAATAGTTTTTCATGACCTCAGAAAGATAAGATGACAATCACGATAGTGAAATAAATAATAAAAAGACGATTAGAAACTAACGCCTTGAAATTAAAGGGACCAACTAGCTCCAACGATAGAAAAATTTAGAAACTTTTAATAATCTAAGCCACAAAGTAAGAACAGTAAAGACCATTCCACAAACTCTCTCAGTCTTCTATCTTTTTCTTCAATTTGTTGAGCAACACATGCAAGACTTTCTTCCACCCAAAAATCATTGTCATCGAGGGAGGGTCATTACGAGTAAGAGGATGTGTGACCTGATTTGCTTCTCTACAAACATGGTGAACGAACATGAATGGAAGATAACAAAGAAGAACCCATAACTATATAGGAAATCAATTAATAATGGGAACACAAATTATGATTACACATGTTACCACCACATGATTTTTCTCCTATTTTTTTTTTTTTTAAAAAATTGTATGCCAACAAGACCTTGGTTTAATGTTAAGGATGAGGCTTTAGAAACTTTTGACATTATTCTCGTTATCATTCTGGTTATGCTGTGGAATAATTAATTCTTGACATAGTTTATCCAAATGTATATTAATTGACTTTACAATTATGATTATACGTACTTGTAACATAAAAAATGAGATGTCATCATGTGATTTATTGACAATATATAAGTATGCACTATAATTGCATCAAATATAAATTCATTATTTATATAATTGAAAAATATTAAAACTAATAAATTACTATTTTTTTTTTACAAAAATAACTTTTCATTACCTTAGAAAGAAAATAGGGCAATTCAGATATGGAATAATTAACAAAAGCCCGTTAGAGAGTAACACCTAGAAATTAAAGGGACCAGTTAGCTTCTAGCAACAGAACAGTTTAGAAACTTTAATGATCTAAACGTCAAAACAAGAAAAGAAAAGATTGCCCTACACACTCTATCAGTGTTCTACCTTTTTCTTCAATCTAAAAACTTTTACCTGAATCAAGTGAGGAAAATTAGGCCTGTAACACCCCTAACCTTTATCCGTCACCGGAATAGGGTTACGGAGCATTACTAGACTTTACAGACTAATTTACGAATATTTCATTACCTTTATTATACAGATCAAGAATCATTTATATAATACTTATATTGTTCCTTAGATGGGCGCTCGAGGCCCAAAAATACACTTTAGAAGTGAATTGAGGCTAAACCGGACACTCAGGGAATTTTTCCCAAAATCTTAAAAAAAAAATTTAAGAACAGGGGACACACGCCTGTGTGGTCAGGCCGTGTGGCTCACACGGCCAGGTAACACACCCGTGTCTTAGGCCGTGTGGGCATTCGATGTGAGGCACACGGCCGTGTCCCAGCACGTGTTCAAATTAGGGTGGCTACTGATTTGGGTCACACGGCCAACCACACACCCATGTGCTGGGCCATGTACGAAGTGCAGAGGTCACACGGCTAAGCAACATGCCCGTGTGCTAGGCTGTGTGTCACATACGGCTGAGACACATGCCTGTGTCTCTGCCCGTGTGGACGAAAATAGGTTATTTTAAGGCCACTTTTCTTACCCTTTTTGACATCAACCTACACACAATATTTCAATACATCAAATAGCCCCAATCAAACAATCAACACAAGCCAAATCATGTTTTAAACATAATATTTCATCACGAAACTCAATTGGCTAAACTTACTAGAATAACTCCCTTCATTGATTTACCAAAATCTACTACTAAATACATGCACACAAACATATATATATATATATATATATATATATATATGTCATACATAACCATACTTCAATTTAGCTCTTTTTCAATCCATCCCTATACATGCCATATAAACCATAAAGTGTATAACAAAATCTACCGGAGCAACTGGATAGTGTGACCCGACGTGTTGATCCGATCCTTTGAACTTCTTGAAAATCTACAAAGAACATTAGAAGACACAAGTAAGCTTAATGAAGCTTAGTAAGTTCGTTGGCTTTAACATAAATCTTACCGAACATACTATAACAATTCATTTAGGTAAATCATTTCATAAACATTTCTTGCCAGTCACAACTTAATTGATGAATTCACTTATTTGAGATCAATAACAATAATAACTTAAAATCTTCCACATAATTCCATGTGGCACTTACCAATCCTTATCAAACCAAAGAATGTCTTACGGATTTGAGTACATCGTAAAAAGAAGCCCGAAGGCTGCACATAAGTGCTAATCGGAAACCTGTAAGGGTTAAACGGAAGCTCATAGGAGCTAAACGGAAACCCATAAGGGTTAATCTGAAGCTCAAAAGAGCTAAACTGAAACCCAGAAGGGTTGAACTGAAACTCATATGAGTTGAATGAAGCGCATGAGAGCTAAACGGAAAGCAAACACGAAAGTTCACAACAAATGCTAAACCTCAGTTTACTTGGGTAATTTACCGTCAATTCCTCTTTTGCACTGAACAACTATACTCAATCCCGCGTTCCGTTCACTTTGAATATTTGATTTAATTTCATAATTTTCACAATAATTTTATTTTCAACAAATAATATGAATAAATACATATTACCATTCATCAATTTAACAAATAACATTAAAAATTTAACCATACGAATTTACCTGAGTTAAATTGTAAGTTTTTAGTAGTTAGGGACTATTCTGTTAATTTCTCTTTTTTTTCGTTGATCTACGGGCTCTTGATCTAGAATATAAAATTATTCATTCATTAGCACATATTTCAATTCTAATTAACTTCACAATTTATACCTCTCAATTTTCGAAATTGCACAATTACCCTAACTTTTATAGTTTTTACAATTTAGTCCCTCACTAATTAGCCCATCAAATGAGCTAATTTTTCTCAATTAACACTTTATATAAATATTCTAAGCTATTACACAGCCTTTGATAAACATAATTTAATACCAAACCCTAAGATTTAATCTTTTGACAATTTGGTCCTAAAATCAATTTCTATTGAAATTACTTGATAAAATCATCACATAACATAATTAAAGCTTCAGTTCCATGTTAAATAATCATAAACATCCAGAACTCATCAATGGTAACTTTCAAAATTACCCATGAAATCAAAAACTAATGAAATGGATAGTTGGACCTAATTGTAAAAGTCTTAAAAACATAAAAAAATTCAAGAAAAGAGCAAGAATTGAACTCACTTGTAGCGAAATATGAAAAACCAGCTTTTAGAGACCTTCTATGGTGTTTTTGGCTGAAGAAATGTGAAGAAATGTCTAGAGATTCAATTTAGTCCAATTTTAACTATTTAATTTTATTTCTTTTCCAATTTTACCCCTTGTTCACACTAATTCTTTGGGTTTTCTCTGCTTATGCCGCCCAAGCCTTCCACTTTGGGTTAATTTGCCCTTTTAATCCTCCCTTATTAAACACTTAAGCTATTTAATCACTTTAGCAAATTTTGCACCTTTTTCAATTTAATCATTTTTAATTAATTAACTATCAAAACGTTAAAATTTTCTAACGAAATTTTAATACTAACCTATTGAAACTCCGTAAATATTTATAAAAATATTTACGGCTCAGTTTATGAAATCGAGGTCTCGATACCTCGTTTTTAAAACCACTTTTCCTAATAATTTCTTCTAAAACACAAACCACCAAATCAGAAATCTTTCTAAAATCACACTTAACTCGTAAATAATAAATAATAAAATTTTAAAAACTCACTTGTCGGATTTAGTGGTCTCAAATCACTGTTTCCGATACCACTGAAAATTTGGCTGTTACAAGGCCACAGTTGGACACAACTTGCAAACAAGAGTTTATTGTAACGGTTATATAGTAATCTTGTGGTTGGTTCTTTATGAGAATTCATGGATTCCTTCCCTTGTAAGCATTAGTTTCTATTGCAGTAAGTAGAAGCTTATGAAATGACTACACATTTCATGCCCTGCCATTTAATTCTTTGGAGAACACCTACATGAGAGGATTGAATAATGTTGCTGGTGGTTGATATCCTAATTACGAAAAAAGAAAAAAGGGTTTGTTAGCTAAGCCCAACATTAATAACTAGTTATCTTCAAAAGCCATGGCATTATGCTCAGCCTTCTGCCCTCATATTTCCACCAACTTCAGACCCAAACCCCTTTCTTCTTTTCTTTCAAAGCCTCTGTTTCTCTTTCTTTCAAAGTTTTTTCTTCCCAGGCCATTGATGCCTCACCCCAAGGTATTCCCTTTCCGGTTACTTCTTCCTTTACTTGTTTTTATGTTGTATTGTGTGTTTTTGTACAATTTGTTTCCTTTCGTCTTTGATGGGTGTTTCTTCTTTGAATTGTCATCTCCATAAGTGCCTAGGGTCATACAAAATGCATTAAGAAGTATTGGGTGTCTTTCCAACAAGGAAAAAGAACAACTAGAGGAATTATTTGGAAATTGAAATTCATGGATTTGGTAATGGTTGAGTTTGTGTTGAATTAAGGTCCTACGGATTCTCACTAAATTTTGAATTGCATGTTTTCATTTCATGAATACTCTTATACAGTGGCGGATCGTGAGATTAAATTTTAGGGAGCCTAGTAAAATATTAAAAAAAATTTAAGAGTTCAATGAGAATTTAAAAAAAAAATTGGGGGTTTAATTGAAGTTTTTGTGAGAATAATGATAATTTTAAAAAATTATCAGAGAGCTTAATTGAAATTTAAAAAAAAATTAAAAGGTATAATGAGAATTTTCAAAAATTTAAAAGAGCCTAATTAAAATTATCTTAAAACTTCAAGGGAAAATGAAATTTTCTAAAAAAGATTGAGAGGTCTAATTAAAATTTTCTAAAACTGTTAAGAAAAAAAATCAAAATTTCCCAAAATTTGCCTCTAGGCCCGAATAGGATCTGCCTCTGCTCACACGGCAGGGCTTTGATATTGATGCTAACGTGGGAATGTAATGTGTAAATGGTACAACTGCCAACAAGTTCTTACAAAGATGATGTTGAATGTAAGAGAGAAAATTTGAGGCGGAGTTGGTGTGGCACAAAGTCTCATTAAAACTGGGTATCTCTTAGTTCATCTTCCTATTTAGTACTGCTAGAACCATCAATCTGAATGAATTTGTGTATTCCATTCACAACAGTAACATATAGAGATTTTACAGACTTTTAATAATCTAAAAAGGTAAAATATTATATATGTGTTCCTGTTTTGGTCATCTAATTTAAATAATAATAATTTAAGTATTAACGTTTCATATTTTCATCACTCGTTATTAAATTGATAACAGAAAATCTTTTTCCAACTGATATATATAATAACACATTTACTCCTTAATACTTACGTATTCTATCAATTTAGAATTGATCCTAATTCTAAATAATTCAATAAATTTAACCCTTCATATTTACAAGTTCTAACAATTTGATCCTCAAACTTCCTAACCAAAGTTTTCGGCTTTTAAAGCATTAGCATTCCACATCTATAAATTTGTAAAATCCAAAAATAGAAAAAAAAAGAACAGATTTAATTGATACACACACATCTAGCTAGTGCAATTTATCCTAATAGTTGGATATATTAATTAATTGATGCACAAATTTGATTGTATATATCAATTAAAATATATTAAAAATATATTTTATGATTTTGTATAATTTGTAATCAATATTATAATTAAGTTTAAATCATTTTATATAATTTGTGTTTCGATATATTATTTGATAAAATTAATGTCTTAAATCATTTATTATATGTATATGGTATATATAATTTCCTAGATTAAACATATATGGAAAGGTGTTTATAAAATCTATTTGTAAAAAATATTTTATTTAAAAAAAAAAAGTGTTTCTAAAATTTGTTTAATTTTCTAAGAAACCTGTTTTCAATTTTTTAAAAGTTTAATTTTTATTAATCTATTTAATAGTTTAAATTTTAAATTTAAGTATGCTACTTTTGGCAAAAAAAAAAAAAAATCTAAGTGTGGTAGCTAAAAAATTAAATTATTTTTAGTTTATTAGTAGTTGGATGGTTACCAGTGTAGTTTATCCTAAAAAGAACACTAGAAACTCACATCTATAAATTACAAAATGATTAAATATATTTTAATAAGATATACACACATCTAGCTTGTGCATTGTACAAGTATATTTTATTGCATGGGATATAAAAGGGTGTCTTTGTTTTCTTAGGATGTCCCTTGTATTGCTTACAAATCATATACTTATTGGGTTAAGTGATAAAAAATTTAGATAGCATTCTAAATTGATAGAATATGTAAGTATTGAGAACTAAATGTGTTATTATACCAATTAGAAAAAGGCTTTACGTTATCAATTTAACAGTAGGTGACCAAAACGGGAATAAATTCAAACGTTAGTGCTTAAATTGAAAAAATTTAAAGTTGAGTGACCAAAACAGGAACATGGACGTAGTTGAGTGATCATTTGTATAGTTTACCCTAATCTAAATGACAATGTGAAAAGAAAAGGCTATCCTATAAATTCTCTCATTCTTCTACTATTCTCTTTAATACATTAAGCAATGCATGCATGGCATTTTTCCACTCAAAAATGATTGGTTGGGAGAGAGTGTTGAGTAAGAAGATTCCCAACCTAATTTACTTCTCTACGAATATGGCGGAATAAACAAGAACGGCTAACACGAAAAAAATATAATTATTTAAGAAATCAATTAATTATGAGAATACAAATTATGACCCACATGTTGGCCACCACATGATTCCCCCTCCCATTTTTTTCTTTAATTTGGATGTCAACGAGACTTTAGTTTGATGCTAAGGTTGAGGCTATAGAAACTTTGGATATTATTTTGATTATGCTATGTAATGACTAACATTTGTCATAGTTATCCGAATGTATATTATTTGAATTATAATTATGATTATATTTGTAATTGTAATTTTAAAAAATTAATGTATGATCATGTGATTTATCGACAATGTATAATTATGCACTGATGAGTGCATCAAATATAACTCCATTCTTTATATAATTATGCTTCTGATATCATCATATGGTTGAGTGTTTCTTGAGAATTGCTTGAAACGATCCTCTTGGTTGAGGAAGAAACACCATTTTTGAGGTTGAAAGACTTTTTCATTTATTTTCTTCTGGTTTTGGAGAGGTAGTTTTGGTTTCCTAATATCTGGTTTTGGTGAGGCAAAATGATGGGTTTTTAATATCTTGGTTTGTTGCCACATGTTTCCTTTTATTTTTAATCTTTGTTTGTTGACTTGTCGAGATGTTTTTGACCTCAAAATAAAATCTTATGGATATGATTTAACTTATAATTGTATTTGTACTTGCAAGTCGACGTGTCATCGTGTGATTTATTGATAATATATAATTATGCACTTTAAGAGTATCAAATATAATTTCATTAGAATTAAGATTCAGAGATTTTCTTTATAGGAATCCACAGATTCCTCCTTCTGTAAGCACTTGTCTCTATTGAAGTAAACGGAGGTTTATGGAATGGTTTCCACTTAATTTGTTAACAGAAATCTCTATTTATAGAGATGAAATAGACAAATACATTTAAAATGAAAATAAAATAAAATAATAATTTACAATTACATAAATAACAACTTTATTTGAATTTAGAATTGAAAAATTAGATGGATGCAGTTACAGAAAGGGTGAATGTGAGATGATGGACTAAAAAAGAACTAGATTGCTGGCTTTCATTTGACAAGATATAATCAATATGTATACAGAAGTTGAGAAGATAGATTTTGAATTAGTGATAAATACATCGGGAGACAAAAGTGATAAAAAGAAGATACTATTGAGCAATGCATGCATGACGTTTTTTCACTAAAAATAATAAGTTGAGAGAGAGTTTATGCTAACTTAATTTACTTCGGACGTGACGGAATAAAAGATAACATGAAAAAAATATAACCTTTTCAAGAACTCAATTCGTTATGACACCACAATATGTTGACCACCACATGATTCTGGTGTATAATATCAAATATAAATTCATTATTTATGGTTCATATACTTCTTAATAATATTGTGTCTAAGATTCAAATTCACATTCTCCCTTTAAAAAATCCAACAAATTATTATTTCAAAACATTAATTTTTATCACATGTACTTTAAATTTACCATATCAATTTTCAGTACAACACTTTAAAAAACAACAACTGAAAAATTTGCACTACATTGAAATACAACCAATATTTAAAAAAGGAATATTTGTAACTAGTTTTGAAAAAGCAAGGGTCAGCTCAGCTCTGATTCTTTATCTGTTTATCCCAACACTTGCAGACAAAAGCAAAGCATGGCATTGAAATGCGAACTTCTCACTCGGACTTACTTTGGATTAAATTTTAAATTTTCCCAAAGATAAAAAAGCGGCTGAATGCCTTCCACTTTGTTAGCTAAGCCCAACATCAACAACTTGTTATCTTCAACAGCCATGGCATTGTGCTCAGCTTTCTGCCCTCGTATTTCCACCAACTTCAGACCCAAACCCTTGTCTTCTTTTCCTTCAAAGCCTCTGCTTTCTCTTTCTTTCAAGGTTTTTTCTTCTCAGGCCACTGATGCTTCATCCCAAGGTATTCCTTTTGGGGGTTACCTCTTCCTTTACTTCTTTTCATGTTGTATTGTGTGTTTTTGTACAGTTTGTTTCCTTTCTTCTTTGAATTGTCCTCCGTAAGTACCTAGACTCGTAGATTATTATACAAAATGCATTAAAGGGTATTTTGTGTCTTTCCAACAAGGAAAAAGAACAACTTGAGGAATTATTTGGAATTTGAAATACATGGATTTGGTAATGGTTGAGTTCATAGATTATTATACAAAATGCATTAAAAGGTATTGGGTGCTAAGGATTCTCACTAAATTTTGAATTGTACGTTTCCATGAGTACTCTCATGGCAGGTCCTTTGATCTTGATGCTAAAGTCGGAAAGTAATACTGGCTTAACTTGTTTCATATCTGTGTATGGTACAATTGCCACTAGGTGCTATCTAACTCTTACAATGATTATGTTGAATGTAACAGATAAATTTTCAGGCAGAGTTGGTTTTCTGGGTCTTGGAATTATGGGATCGCCAATGGCACAGAATCTCATAAAAGCTGGGTATGACCCGGTTCATCTTCCTAATTACTACTGCTAGATCCATCAAACTGAAATGAAATTGTCTTAAAAGATGCTGCTTTCATTCACAACAGCAGACTATGTAATTTTCAGTTCTTAAGCACCAGAGATGATTCGACTCTAAAATCGATCCTCTAACATGTTGCAGATGTGATGTGATAGTATGGAATAGAACGAAGAGCAAATGTGATCCTCTCATCAGCCTTGGTGCAAAGTGAGTTTTGAATATCCCTGCTCTGAAATTAGGTTTTCATAGCATTACCATGTTGTTATCCTTAACATTTTCCCTCTTCTTCACGACATATTGACATGCATTCTTATATAACATGAGCTAATACTAAGTTAATTAGGTGGATTGGTCATTCTGTTGACTGTTGGTAGACGTGCTTATAGGGTCAGTCACTTCCCTTACAAGACAACCACTTTATATTCTTTAGTGGATATGACTGCGCTCTATGTTTGCTTTTTCTGTCTCTTTTCTCAATGCATTTGCAAGCTGAATGAAAAGAGGCTAAAGAGGATACCTGACTTTATATATCCTCTACAAAAGAAACAAATGCATTCTATAATTCTTGTCTGAATCTTTCAGCCTTTGTGCTTCATCTGCAGAAGCAGCTTTGTGTTGTTATTGGTGTTTCTGACTAGAGCTTTTCAAGATAACCAGATTTAATCTTAAAAGTTATTGAATAAAAGGTTTTTTTTTCTTCCTGGGGTGCAGGTATAGTTCCTCTCCTGAGGAAGTAGCTGCAAACTGTGATGTCACTTTTGCCATGCTTGCCGATCCTGAAAGTGCAGTGCGTATGTTTCTGTTATAAATTTCATTGCTACATTTGTTTTGCTTGACCTATTATTAAGATCTGGCAACTCATTGTTGCTTTGTACCAGATTGATGTTGCCTGTGGAAAGAACGGAGCTGTGAGCGGAATGGGTCCAGGAAAAGGGTAACCTTTCTCCCATATTTTCATATGAAAGCATTTTAGTGTAAAACTGTCTTCTTCCTTTAGTTAGTTGAAAGGTTTCCAGACTTGAATTGATGACATATGGAATGGCATTGGCATTGACAGCTATGTAGACGTTTCAACGGTTGATGTTGCCACTTCTAAATTAATCAATGAACATATCAAAGCAAGGGGGGCATTATTTCTGGAGGTAAAAGTTACAATCAGGCTTTCTGCTTTCTATATTTCTTGCAACTCATCCTAAACACAAATAAATTGAGTATGCTTCAGCAGTTTGATAATGTTAAAATTTCTATTAACTAAGCTTCATTTGCTTCCTTTACAGGCTCCAGTTTCAGGTTCAAAAAAGCCAGCGGAAGATGGACAACTGATATTCCTTACTGCGGGTAAAAAGTCTTGCATTATCTTTTAGTATGCTAAGTATGATGTTGAATCCGATATGAAATAAATTCCAACAATGTAGCAAGATGCTAAATTATTTGCAACATTTGATGTTTGATTGTTATATCATAGGTTAGCTTAGCTTCAAATGTATTCCTCTTAAAACTGAGGTAATAGCCTCCTCTTTCAGGTGACAGATCTTTATATGAGTTAGTTTCTCCACTGTTGGATATATTGGGCAAGGTATTTTGTCTCGTCTCTCACAACACACAAATATTCATAGGTGGCATCTTGAAACCTGTAATTGAACTAGTCATTGCAAGTAATTCTTGATATATTTGTTTCTTCCCCAGTCAAGATTTTACCTTGGGGAGGTCGGAAATGGAGCTGCTATGAAACTTGTTGTTAACATGATCATGGGAAGGTTACGTGTAGTTCTTTAACCTTTAAAGTCATTTGTTTGATGATTGGGATAGCTAGTATGATGACAATGCTTTTCTTTTGCAACTTTGTAGTATGATGGCATCGTTTTCCGAAGGAATACTTCTTAGCAAGAAAGTAGGACTCGACCCAAGTGTTCTAGTTGAGGTATTCCTGAGATCCAAATGCATAATTGGATGATTGAATGTTCTCTGTTGTTTTCTTTTGGGGGTTACATTATCTTGTGGTATTGCAGGTGGTTTCGCAGGGTGCAATTAGTGCACCAATGTACTCGCTTAAAGGTCCATCAATGGTTAAATCCCAATATCCCACAGCCTTTCCCTTAAAGCATCAACAGAAGGTATGTAAGTTACCCAAATAATCCAACATATTTCGAAAGACATGCTGTTAATATTCATGTTATAACAGAAGCTAATGTTGACACAGGACCTTAGACTTGCATTGGGATTGGCAGAATCTGTTTCTCAGTCCACTCCAATTGCAGCTGCTGCAAATGAACTGTACAAGGTTGCAAAATCATATGGCCTCAGTGATGAAGATTTTTCAGCAGTTATTGAAGCATTAAAAGCTAAACCTCAGGACACTGCCTGACCGTATGTTTTTTGTTTGTCATTCTTGGGGCACAAAGCTGATTTAGACATGCTTTTTCATGTATCCACCTATCGATGAACTCGTATCCAAGATTCTTACCCTATATAGTTGATTTTAAAATAAAACTTTTTTGCATTTGTTGGAATTCAACCATCCAAAGTAAGTCACAATATTACATTCCAAAACCAGCAATAACCCCCACTTTGCCAAGACAAAGCCAATGAACATAAAGCATTAACTACAGAGACTAATATACAAGGGAAAATAACCATCCAAGGCTCTCAATTTCACATAGTTGAGAAAAATGGAAAGTAGAAGCTAAAATGGAGAAAGGAACTTGTCTCCAAAAGGCTCTTAGTTATTTACTGCAAAAATAGTAAATAAAGGAAACAGTACTTATAGTTGTACCTGGGCATTTCTACATCAGGTTCTCTGATGGTGTCATGAAGATGCATTGCAACGCTAATGGTTTTTTGGGGAGTAGATATCTGGAGTATCGAAATATCTACAGGCTAGATCACCAATTTTACTCCTTGCAGAGACTACTTAAAGAGTTAATAGTACTGGACTTCTAACAGTGTAGGGAAACTAACAAGCCTAGCCTACCTTCAATGACAAACAATAAAGTGATTGTAGGTGGGATATAAAAGTTTCAGTAGCAAGTATCTTCGACTTGACATAGTCCACATCAAGGCTTTCCCCTCATCAAGTCGGTAATTCGCATAGGTCTTGTGTTCTTTCTATATACTCATCTTAGTCGATTTTGACAGATGAGTAGATCCTCCTAACAAACCAAAAGCACGCATAGAAGCCAATTGTCCCAGTCAGGACGAAGAAGGCATATGAAACTATTACCATGTAGCCAAAATAAAGGAGGCCTGAGACAAGCTTTGTGATCTCCAACTTGGTAAAGAAGTAGAAAATAGAGTATAGGAAAAGGTAGAGAGCAGAGGAGCCAGCTGTCAAGTAAGACCTCCACCACCAATGGTAATCTTCACTGCACAACTGGAAGTAGCATAGCACAATTGTTATCTCGGCGCAAGTGATTATTAGAATAACAAACACTATGAAAAGGAAGCCAAAGATGTAATAGAACTGGTTCAGCCAAATTGACGTTAAGATGAAGAAGAGCTCAATAAAAACAGCCCCAAATGGAAGAATGCCTCCAATGAGTATAGCAAAGACTGGCTTCATATACCATGTCTGCTCTGGTACCTGCTTGGGAATTTTGTTGGTCTTCACAGGGTCTTCGATGGCTGGCCTTTTGAAACCCAAGTAACTGCCAACAAAGACTAATGGAACTGATATACCAAACCATAAGCAAACAAGAGCAAACATTGTCCCAAATGGCACTGCCCCAGAGGATTGCTCTCCCCAAATTAGTGCATTCAGTACAAAGAATACAACAAAGAGGATACCGGGAAACATAAATGCAGTTTTCAAAGTATTTCTCTTCCACTCTGTGCCCTTAAACATTTTGTATAGACGTGCTGAAGAGTAACCGGCAAATATTCCCATGAAAACCCACAAGAGAACCATAGCAGTCATAAGTCCTCCACGATTGGAAGGAGATAAGAAACCCAGCAATGCAAATATCATTGTCACAAGCGTCATTGAGAAGATCTGGACACCTGTACCAACATAAACACAGAGTAAACCATAATTGATTGGAGGCCTAAAGACATCCCCATGGACAAGTTTCCATCCTGTTTCTTCCTGCGCCTCATCTTGGGTTTCCAACTGATTATAGTTTGAAATATCTTTATACAATGTTCTCATCATGATCATGGCTACCATGCCAGAGAGGAAGAGAACAATCATCAGAGAGTTTACGATGGAGAACCAGTGAATCTGATCATCATTCATCAGAAGGTATGTGTCCCAGCGAGAAGCCCATTTGATATCACTCTCCTACAAAAAGCCACAAGTTAACCTATACACTAAGGCCAGCACTGAGAAAATACAGACTGGATAGGCCGGTAACTTGTTCAACTGAAAACCAGAGTCCATCCAGTCCAGCACATCCCCAGAAACCAGGATCTAATGAACTGCTAGAAAACAGTTCAACCGGTAACAGAGGACAAAAAACTGAATTAAACCTGTAAAACTGGTTTTTGTTAATTTTTTTGCTTTCTATTAAAATTATTTTTGAAAATAATAGGATTTGAATTTTTAACATCTTAATAACATATTAATGACAATATTATTAAGCCAAATAAGCATTTATGTTAACCAGTTATTATATTCAACACTTAATGTATAAACGACATATTTAATATTTATTTTACATTTTAATTGAATAATCCAGTCGGACTAGCTGGATGTCACACCGGTTTGATATGAGGTCTGGCTTTTCATTTCATTGATAAGAAATACAGTGGAAAGAAAACAATGAAAGAAAGATAGAGGAAATGCAAATACCTTGAAAGTTATATCATATGTAAACACAACCTCCTTGCCTGCGTCAACTTCTTGTGGAACAGTACTACCTGGAATTAGATTTTTGGTGTCCTTATTGCATGTTGCTATCTGGGGATTCTTCTCATCCCATTCTTTGTATTCATGGTTAATGCTGTAAATAAGAGCCACACAATGAACAAATAGTGGCATACGTAAGCCAGTTATTTGACAACCAACAGAAAATGACTATGATACTAACTAGTTTCTTATATTCCGTTACACAAATGTAACATAGTTCCAATACCTCTTTTTCAATAGCATATTTCAAAAGAAAAATGCAAATTACTACTTTAACTATATTTTAAAGAAATTCAAGAATAATCTATCTTTAAGCACATAAAAAACTCTCAAGTAGTTAAGAACTTTCAGTGAGTACAAGTATTCAGAATACCTATTATGATGAGTTTTGAAATTATGAAACAAAGAAATAATGGACGTAGAAGAACACATAAATTACATGGTTTGGCATATGTTGTATATTTATTAAATCTTGAGATATGATTCAATTGATCTTCATCGAGAATATCCAAGTAAAGCATACAACCAAAATATCTCGAAAGAACATTATATTTCGAGCAATATTAAACAGAAAACCTACATAGAACAATGCTTATGGCTAGTTCAAAATCCAAATCCACAAAAGCTACTAATTAACAAAGTTTGACTAAATGTCAAAACAAATGCAAAATGAACAAAAATAGACTCAAGAAATTGGTAGAAAACCTGTTAGGGGTAACCTCAAACCCAACAATTCGAGCAGCATCGGTCTCAGTATCCCTATGAAACATGACTCTGAAGCTCAAGTGGTTGTTGATAAAATACTTCTCCTCCTTGCTCTGTAAAGGCAAAATGGTTAAGATTAAGGTAAAGAAAACATAAAACTTTGGAATAATGCTACGGCCCCTGACCATACCCCAGCATAATTCCCTTTGAATCCAACACGGAAACCATGTTCATATGTTGTTGACTGACTTCCATCTCTCCTTTGTCTAAGAACAGCGACTGGAAGATTGTCAAGAATCCTATGCATCAAGTTCAGATAGTTCAGTATAAACAGGCAGCACAAACTTGTTAGCAGCGAAAGGAGAGGGAGGAGCGTCGCAGAGCAACAAAAAACAAAGGTAATAGAGGTTAAAAAAACACCATAAAGAATCTCCATGAAGAGAAAGGAGCAAGGAAACTGAATCATAGTCATCATCTTTGTTACTTACATATTAACTCGATATTCATCATCAATTTTTTCCTTGAAATTCTTCGCAGATTCAGCATCAAGTTTTTTTCGACAGACTACTTTGCAAGGCTGATCCTCCCTCATTTCAAACTAAAGGAAAATGCACGATGAACAACAAAATAAGAATTACGGATATAATCTATTAAGCTTTTCATTATATACCACTTGTCACCAACAGCAAGTACATAACACCAAAAAAGGCAACAGAGGCTCACGGTGTAGACTGAATTCTCTATGCGGTCACCACGTAGTACCTCCCCCAAATTTTCAGCACTGTTCACAATCTTGGCTGGTTTACAGTAGTCTAAGTAGTAATGATCATATGGTAGTTGTGTCTTTGTAGATGACAATTTGTTCACCTTAACATACAGGGGATCACCCTGTTCAGAATCAGAAAAAAGGACAATTTAAGGCATGATACAATTAATAAGCTAAAAGTGAATTACAGTGTTAAGGCATGATAAAATTATAAGCTATAAGCCATGTTAAAAACTAATCATAGCATCAAAATTATTTACACTACGAATTTAAAACTAGATCACTTTTAAGAATTCAAGCAATGATTAAACCATAAGATCCTTGCAAGAAAGCAATACTGGCCTTGCACTTAAGGCAAAATAAGTTGCACATTGTTTATGAAAAAATGATATAGTAGCCAAAACAAGCAAGGCTATTACAGCGAAAGGAAAATCAAATCTATTTCCAAAAGGAAGAAAAAAAGAAAGAAAGAAATGAAAACCCAAAAGAATAAAGAGCACAACACAGATCTGAAAAAGAAAAAATGAGACGCCAACACATTAAGATCAAACCATAAAAACCCAAAGATCCAACACCAATCTCCATTAACAAAATGAAAAAAAAAAATCAATGGAAAATCAACACACAACATTAATGATAAACTCAGGGAGGGGAAGAGAGAAAGAGGGGTACCCTTTGAAAATCACGAGGGGCGACCCCAGGGAGATAGAAGGATTGTGCAGTTGATGACAACAGCCAAAAAACGAAGAAGACATCCTTCCATTTCGTACCCATTTTTGCTACCCTTTTTGGTTTCACTACTTACAGGAGATAGAATTGAAAAATGTCGGGATGGAATGGAGCTTTGAAAAATGGCGTGTCATACAACTAAACTACACCATAGTGCATCTACCAATTACATGCTTTTTTTGGGTTTTTTCCTGAAGAGCCAATGCAATTTATTACGTTCAGTTCATGGCCTGTTCAAAAATCCAACGGTCTAATTCAGATTTTAGTCCCCCTATGTCTTTCTTTTTTTGCCAAATTAGTCCCCTCTATCTACCCTATTGAATTTTGAAATTTTAATATTTTTTAAATTAGCATAAATACAATACTTAATTTTATCTATACCCCTCCAAACTCTTAAATCAAAGAAAAATAATATAAACCTAATTGCGCTTGAATCTATATCATTTTGTATTAATGATGTCAACAGAGTTAAAAGCTTAATTTTTTATAATATTTTTTATTTAATTAGAGGTGTTCTTGTCCATTTTATGGTGTGAGCATAATCATATTCCGACAAGATGTAATTCAAATAAAACCGTCTCGACAATGATGATTTCAAGATGTGAACTCAATCCTCTAAAAGGATAACATTTTAGTTGGTGTCTAATGTAAATTTTCTTAACATAATTTCAAGTGTTTAGCTAACGTGTAAGTTTATTATTGATTAAATATAATTGAAAAGACTATAATGTAATATCGAATAGTAATAAAAATTCGTACCGACAAAAACAATTAACAATATTATTAATTTGAAAATACTAAAAATCTTAAATTTAAACCAACTAAGAACAGAATTATATGAAAATACAAATCATGAGACGTTGGTAATGAAATTTACGAGTAAACAAGGAAATGATGTGACTGATAATTTAATAGTCTAAAGTTTGGAATGTGCAACAAATAAAAAACAGCCTTTTCAAATAAAATAAAAATAAACAGCAAGTGAGTGACGCTAACTTGGTCCACAGATTTTGTGATAAGTACCATTAACCACCCTATCATTTTTGTTGTTAACATAAACTTAGAGAACATATGGAGGTGCCAGGGTGGTCTGAAAACCATAAATTTGTTCCGAATATATTTCTATTTTATTGCAACAATCAATTAATCCATCACATTATTTACCATACTTTATAACATTTTTGGAATATGTTCAATCATTATTAAAATAAGTTATATCAAATTTTAGATTTTGGTTACTAAAAATACTTAATTTAATTATATGTTCCATTTAGCATTATTTTTTTTAATACAACCATTAATCATATCTTTTTGTTGTTAATTTGGGGGGAAATGAAATCAAAAGCACCCATAGCATAATAAGGAACATATCAAATTGACCCTTTTTTATTCTTATTTCATCTACAAAGAGATGAACATATGGTGTAAGGGTACTAGTTTAAACTTTAAATTACAAGTGAAATGAAAAGGTAGAAATGGTCTGAAATAACATGAAATTGTTTCTCTCTATCCATTTCTTTTTCATTGCAACGTTAACTTAGTCCATTTAAATGTCATCATTTGCCATACTTTGATGCCATTTTTGAAGATATAATATAGTTTCAATTGATTTTAGCTGTCTTCATGCTCCAAGCATTCAACTCCAAAATCTTTATGGATTGGTTTCCATTGTTGAAAGCATACAAGTGGGCAGCCTCGTTAATTGCTAACGTGGGATAAACTCTAGATGTGATGCAAACTTTCCCACCTCCACCAAAGCTCTCCACTATGGAATGATCTATCTGTTTAAAAAAAAAAAAAAAGGTCTCAAAATGATGAAATGGTTACTTCAAAGCTCAGATGAAGAATCAACTAAAACTTACCAAGCTCCTCCATGACAACTTGTGCTGTCGAATGTCTACATCTAGGAAAGCTCCATATGTTGTCATGTCGTTATCTTGATTTAGGGAAGATCTGTCAGATAGATGAACAAAGCCAAGAGTTAATGATTTTAACTTGTTTAGTTTGGGAGAAAATTGAAAAGGGGTTTGAGAAAAAAATTTCAGACCTGGATTGGTCACTGCACATTAAAACCACATATTTGTTATGGCCTTTGAATATTCTGAACAACACTGCAGTCCTCTCTTTCAGGCCCTCCGAAGCAAGAACTAGCAACCCAAATGGACCGAGACTCCCTTTAACCGATGCACCCATTCGGCTACATAGGAGCTGTGGGTTAGTCCAGCTTGGTTCTAGCACCTCAGCTTTCTCAAAGTCTTTTATCTCAAACCAGACCTCAACATCTGCCTGTACAAATACGAACGAAAAGGACGATGAATGAATACGAGGCACGTGGTGAAAACCCATTGTCTGGTTTTTATGACCAGCAACAATGAATAAAGAAAGTAGAAGCAAAACAAACTCACCTGTGCAGCAGTGACACCAGAAATTTCAATTACAGATCCTCCCTTGAATAACTTGTTCGCCAAGCTAACGTGGTTTGCACGTAGCTTTTCTATTTCAACTACTGGCCATTGCACCAATTGTTTCCCAGATTCATCAAGCCAAATTTTCCTAGGAATTGCCTGCAGAATGAGACACCATAATGGAGATTTGATTATAGACTTTCAACTTAAGTTACTTAATAAACAATCAATAACTAAACCAAAACTTACGTGGACTCCAGACCATCCTTTCTTGATATCATCTGCCACACTTGATGATTCATTGATCCAACTCGTTAAGATTCTCCGATTCTGGACATTGTCAAAGAAAGTCTTGGAAGCATAATATTTTCCATAATCGTATCTCAACCCCGAATCACCCTCCACAGATCCCTCGTCCGGTGTATAAATGTCCTCGACATTGTCATACGAGCCAATAGTGTAGCAGTCATGCTTGGTATCATCAAAGCTAACCTTGAGCACATGCTTGACATTAGGGCCATTAAGAGAGGTGTCGACACCATTTTGGCCATGAAGTAGAACAGGAAAAAAATCAGGGCATTCCCACATTCCAGTGTTGTCAGCAGAATGCAACGGGGTTTTGGATTGATACCAGTTTACAAAATTTTTGCTTTTGTAAAGGATGGCTAAGCCTTGGCGATTCACTTTGCTTCCAATGATGACCCTCCATTCCTTGTTAGGGCCTAACCAGGCAGTCGTTGGATCTCTAAATGAACTTGCATTGATATGATTCTGAGCGGTGGGTTGCATCAAAGGGTTTTTAGCAGATTTAACCCATTCTGTAAGGTAAGGGTCCGATAAATTCTTGGGGATGGCTAGATTCTGAACTTGTCTGTTTTGGGAGTCAATTCCAGTGTAAAGCATAGCTGGTTTGCCACTAGAGAGGATAGTGGCTGAACCGGACCAACAACCATTGATATCAGATGGCTGGGATGGATAAATGGCTGGCTCGTGAGGGGTCCAATTCACAAGATCTTCCGATGTAGAGTGAGCCCATACAATGTTGCCCCACACTGCTCCTTTTGGATTGTATTGATAGAAGGAGTGATAAAGTCCCTTGTAAATCATAACTCCTATAATTTGTATATAATACATTAGATATACAGAAAATCAGGAAGCAAAAGAAAGATAAGTAATAGTAGGAAGTACTAACCATTAGGGTCTGTTCATCCAGAGGTAGCCATCAACCAAAGCATGCCAAATGACAATAAAACAATAAAAAAAAGAAACAAATGGTTATATACAAAGAAAAGCAAAAAAAAAAAGAGGAATTGAGAGAATTTATTATGTGAAGATATATCATATTACCATTAATCCAATTTTTGGGAGGTTGAAAATGATAGCCAGTTCTATAAGGTTGATTTGCAGATGAAGAAGATTGAAAAGTTTGAAGGTGTTTGTAAACATGGTGTGAAGCTTCAAGCTCCACAATACCCAAGAGAACAAAGACAAAAAAGAGGCCAAGATTAGAGTTAGCCATTTTATGCTTTGAAAAGGTGGGACTGTGATGGGTGAGAAGTTGACAACACTATTTATAGGAGAAAGAAGTGCATAATTTGGCAGGATGAAGTGATATATATATATGGAAAATGAAAATTCAAAATTTTCATTAAAAAGTTGGTAGACAAGTTGCAAAGAACTTGCTGAAATTTTTTTTTTCTAATTTTTTGTCCAACTGATAGGCCAACTATATGGCAACATTATTATTTTATTATTTTATGTATAAACATTATTCCTTAAATATTTTAAAATTGATTCAATACCTTTATTATATTAATTTAAAATATTTTATATATATAATAATTGATTTTTTTTACTTAAAATAAACAATTACATAGTTAAAATATTAATTATAAAAAAATAAAGAATATAAATTAAGACTTAATTTAAGAATAATTTTATTTTATTTAATAATTAATTAAATATTTAAAAGTTTTATTGCATATGATAAATTTTAAAATAAAATTTGGATGGGATGGCCAAAGATTGTGTAAAAAAGTGCTTAAATATTAGGGTAGATGTCCCCCAACTACAGCTTAGATTATAATTTATCTTCTAAAATTTAAAATGATTTAATTGAGAGTATTAATATTGTATTAATTAAGTCTCTTTGTTCGTTTAGTAGTTATTTTTTATATTAGATGTTCGATTAAATATGACTTGGAGTATATTTAAAATACATTAATCGAAATTTAAACACATATGCATATGGAACTATCATGTTGATAACTTGGATCCAACGGATTAAAAAAAAGAAGAAGAAAAAAATAGTCCCTTTAAATTTCAATGACAATATTTGTTTTTTTATAACATATCAAATCTAAATTGTTCATATAGTGAATATACGTGTACTTTAAATATGTTTCACATCAAATTTAATCAACTTGTCTTTTGACATCCATTTGTGACATTAAATTGATGGAAAGACTTGATAATATAATATTAATATTTACGGGATTCGGTTAATATAAAATCTAGAATAAAGAGATATGGGTAATTAATTTCAAATATTATGTAGGTTATTAAATTTCGTCAATTTTGTTGAAACTTCACCAATAAATAAATGAAGTTGATAATTAAACATTTTGAAGAATAAGCAAGTCCCATGCTATAATAGGAAGAAAATCACGTAGGATCTTATCTAATATCAATAACATCTAAAATTAATTCCAGTTTTAGGGGTTACCAAATTTCTCATTTACTACCAAAATATCGATTTATTCTGATTTATTACCAAAACAAGTTATCAAATTTTAGATTTTGATTACTGAAAATACTTAATTTAATTATATGTTCCATTTAAAAGACTAATTTAGCATTACTTTTTAATACAACCATTAATCATATCATTTTTTGTTGTTAATTTGGGGAAAAGAAATCAAAAGCGCCCATAGAATAATAAGGAACATATCAAATTGACCCTTTTTTATTTTTATTTCGTCTACAAAGAGATGAACATATGGTGTAAGGGTATTACAAGTGAAATGAAAAGGTAGAAATGGTCTGTAATAACATGAAATTGTTTCTCTCTATCCATGATCTTTTTCATTGCATCGTTAAATTTGTCCATTTAAATGTCATCAGATGCCATACTTTGATGCCATTTTTGAAACTATAATATACTTTCAATTCATTTTAGCTGTCTTCATGCTCCAAGCATTCAACTTTGAAATCTTTATAGGTTGACTTCCATAGTTGAATGCATACAAACGGGCGGCCTTGTTAATTGCTAACGTGGGATAAATTCTAGATGTGATGCAAACTTTCCCACCTTCACCAAAGCTCTCCACTATGGAATGATCTATCTGTTAAAAATAAAAAATAAAGGGTCTCAAAATGATGAAATGGTTACTTCAAAGCTCAGATGAAGAATCAACTAAAACTTACCAAGCTCCTCAATGACAACTTGTGATGTCGAATGTCTACATCTAGGAAAGCTCCATATGTTGTCATGTCATTATCTTGATTTAGGGAAGATCTGTCAGATAGATGAACAAAGCCAAGAGTTAATGAATTTAATTTGTTTAGTTTGGGAGAAAATTGAAAAGGGGTTTGAGAATGTTTTTTCAGACCTGGATTGGTCACTGCACATTAAAACCACATATTTGTTATGGCCTTTGAATATTCTGAAGAACACTGCAGTCCTCTCTTTCAGGCCCTCCGAAGCAAGAACTAGCAACCCAAATGGACCAAGACTCCCTTTAACCGATGCACCCTTTCGGCTACATAGGAGCTGTGGGTTAGTCCAGCATGGTTCTAGCACCTCAGCTTTCTCAAAGTCTTTTATCTCAAACGAGACCTCAACATCTGCCTGTACAAATTCGAACGGAAAGGAAGATGAATGAATACGAGACACGTGGTGAAAACCCATTGTCTGGTTTTTATGACCAGCAACAATGAATAAAGAAAGTAGAAGCAAAACAAACTCACCTGTGCAGCAGTGACACCAGAAATTTCAATTACAGATCCTCCCTTGAATAACTTGTTCGCCAAGCTAATGCGGTTTGTACGTAGCTTTTCTATTTCAGTTACTGGCCATTGCACCAATTGTTTGCCAGATCTGGCTAGCCAAATTTTCCTAGGAATTGCCTGCAAAATTAGAGACCGTAATATCGATTTGATTATAGACTTCGTAGCTGTCAACTTAAATTACTTCATAAACAAGCAATAACTAAACCAAAACTTACGTGAACTCCAGACCATCCTTTCTTGATATCATCAGCCACACTTGATGATTCATTGATCCAACCTGTTAAGATTCTCCGGTTCTTGAAATCGTCAAAGAAAGTCTTGGAAGCATAATATTTGCCATAATCGTATCTCAACCCCGAATCACCCTCCACAGATCCTTCATCCGGTTTATAAATGTCCTTGACATTGTCGTACGAGCCAATAGTATAGCAGTCGTGCCTGGTATTATCTAAGCTGACCTTAAGTACATGCTTGACATAAGGGCCATTAAGAGAGGTGTCGACACCGTTTTGGCCATGAATTGGAACAGGGTAAAAATCAGGGCATTCCCACATCCCAGTGTCAGCAGAATGCAATGGGGTTTTAGATTGATACCAATTTACAAAATCTTTGCTTTTGTAAAGGATTGCTAAGCCTAGCTGATTCACTTTGCTTCCAATGACGACCCTCCATTTATTGTCAGGGCCTAACCAAGCAGTTGTTGGATCTCTGAATGAACTTGAATTGATTTGATTTTGAGCAGTGGGTTGCATCAAAGGGTTTTTAGCAGATTTAACCCATTCTCTAAGGTAAGGGTCGGATAAATTCTTGGGGATGGCTAGATTCTGGACTTGTCTGTTGAGGGGGTCAATTCCAGTGTAAAGTATTGCTGGTTTGCCCCCAGGAAGAATAGTGGCTGAACCAGACCAGCAACCATTGATATCAGATAGCTGGGATGGAAAGATGGCTGGCTCGTGGGGGGTCCAATTCACAAGATCATTTGATGTAGAGTGAGCCCACACAATGTTGCCCCACACTGCACCTTTTGGATTGTATTGGTAGAACAAGTGGTAAATTCCCTTGTAAATCATAACTCCTGTAATTTAATAATCTCATCTTAGAAATGTAGGATAATACTTTAGAATTATACTGCAAATCATGAAGCAAAAAAGATGAAAAAGTATCAGTAAAAAAGTACTCACCATTAGGATCTGTTCATCCATAGGTAACCATTTGCCAAATTCCAAAGTCAAAGCAGATCAAATGACAATAAAACATGAAACCAAATAGTTAGTCGTACAAAGAAAAACAAATAACGAAGGGACTTGAAAGAGTTCATCATGTGAGGAAACATATATATTACCATTAATCCAATTCTTGGGAGGTTGAAAATGATAGCCAGTTCTGTAAGGTTGATTTGCAGGTGCAGAAGATAGAAGACCTAGAAGGTGTTTGTAAACATGGTGTGAAGCTTCAAGCTCCACAATTCCATGTCCAATCAAAAGAGCAAAGAAGAAAAAGAAGGCAACATTAGAGTTGGCCATGTTTTGCAGAGTGGGATTGGGATGGATGAGAAGTTGACAACTCTCATTTATAGGAGAAACAAAAAATGCATAATTTGGCAGGATAATGATGAAAATGAAGTGAAATATACCTAGAAAAACGAAAACTGAAAGCTGTCATTAGAAAACTTGAAGGAGAAATAACAAAGAAATTGCTGACATTTCCATTGTATTTTAGTCTGTCAAATCCATGACCGCATTAGTTTACGTGAAGATGTCCATTCTAATATTTTATAACTCACTGTTTTACGGGTTGACTTTTATTATAACAACCTTGATTAATCCAACCATGATGAATGAAACATAAACTAAAGTTGTGGGAAATTTACCTTAAAACCGCCTCTAAAGCTGCTACTGCTAGGGTTATATTTTTAGCAGCCTTAGATATGGTTATATATGTGGCTTCAATTAAGGCTTAATCTAAGCTTCTTACTCTTTTATTTATTAATAATAACAAATGTTTAAATATAATTAAACAAGTTGTATAATTTACTTGGCCAACACCCTCATGTGCTTTTCATCGAAATGAAACAGCCTCATGTGCTGATGGTAAGAATATTCTGGTGTATGGCATCGACGTCTAATACCTACCAATATTATTTCTACTTTCAATTATATAATAATTTATTTGAATGGTAAATTAGGTTTGAGTTTTAAAAGAATAAGGCTAGCTAATCATATGGAGAATGCCTCTCATTTCGGTCAAATTAAGACACAAATAGAGAGAGACGTCGAGATAACTAAATAGGGGAAAAACAGAAATAGCATTGCGACGACACGATAGGGGACGTCGTGACATGACAACAGTTAAATTCTGATTATTTGTCCCTGTCGAATTCTGATTAATATAGATTAATTTAAGATTATTTAACCTATGAATTTAGCCTATAAATAGATCTTTTTCTACCTAAAAAGATTAACCCATAACGTATTTAAGTATTAGCTTTTATAACCTTTCAATAAATTTTATGTTTAAGTTTTAAGTGTTTCTATTTTTGGGTTTCGAGATATAGTTTTTATCTTCATTTTTATACTCTTTGTTTTTGTCGATTTAGTGAAATTATTTTTATCCGTGATTTTATCCTCTTCAGAAAAGTTTTTCACGTAAAATTTATGTGTTCAATTTTTTAAATTTCTTCGTTATTTTTCTTATTCCATTTATCTCCAACAAACTCTATCCTATACATATTAGACAACCATGTTTAAAAGTTTCACCTTACTTAATTTTGAACAATAATTTTGTAATTTCGCTTCTGAAATAAACAAATTTAAATCAAACAGGTTGATTTTTCCTTGGGGAAAGGGGAGTGGCGGCTACACGACTAGGGTTGACTATAAATATTTAAAAAGTATTTTTACTTTTATATCAATAATCTATCTATTTATATAATATATGTTTTTAACTGATGATCTTATTATTAAAAAATAATTATAATATTTAATTTAAAATTATTATTTCATATAATTGGATATATTAAAAATAAAACATTTAGATAAATTATATATAGATATTACATATATTATTAATTTTTATATCATAATAACAAAAGTAATCTAATAGTACATGTCGTATTTGTTTTCAAATAAATATGATAAAAGATTATTAGTATAATATAATTATAATTATAATTGGGTAAAATATCGAAATATACCAAAAAAAAATTATTTACAGAAAAGGACCAATTTTTTTAAATTTTACGGAAAAGGGTCATTTCCCCACAAAACGCGTCCACGTCAGCGCGTTTTGTGGGGATGCAGCAGGAAAGCGCGCCCCTGGGGGAGCGCTTTTGCCACATCAGCCAAAAACGCGTCCTTGAGGGTGCGCTTTGCTAACGTGGCAAAAACGCTCCCCCAAGGACGCGTTTTAGCCCGTGTTTTTTAAAAAAAAAAAACTATTCTCGAATTTTTTAAAAATTTACGAGAATAAACCTTTATAAAGGCTCAAAATGACAACACTATTTTTTTTTAAAGTGTCATCAATTAATAAGGAAATATAACTTACAAATGAAATCTTTATATAGACCCAAAGTCTCATTTCCCTTGTTTTCTTGAGCAAAGTGGGATATGAGATATGTGTATATATAGACTCATGAATAGTTTTGCAGCTTGTTCCTAAACAATGTGGTATTCCTTCCTCTTTTAACTAACAACATGAGATTAAAAGTTACACTATATTTGATATTTTTTTTACAAAACAATTTCTTTTTTTTTATATATTTTGTTAACATTTTCTTATATTATAAAATTATCTTTTGAGATCTTTAATCTTGTTGCATTTTAGAATTATTTTTTTTTGAATAAAATCTGACTGGACTTTTATTAATAATAAAGAAACAAAGAACAAAGTACATTTGGACCTTAACTCAAGCAAAACAGAGAAAGAAATAAAACGAAACAAGACCATAAATGGTCTAACAGAACTAAACAGCGAAAACAAAAAGCAAAACTCATTTGGGCTTTAGCCCTTGCGAAACAGAGAAAAAAATAAAAAAAAGGATCAGTAATATTCTAACCGAACTAAACAAATAAACTTTCAACCGGAACCAAATAAAAACTAATGGAAACTAAATTAGCAACTTCAAATCCAGTCAAATCAAGAACAGCTGGATCCCTATCAATGCAATGACCTTTCAAATTCACCGACCAACTTTAAAGATAGCCGATTCCCCATGCCATAATTACTTTCTGCTATCAATTTGAACAAACCCCCTTTTCATTCAAAATCTCCTTTTCATTTCTACACCAGCCCTTTCCGATTCCTTTCCCAACCCCTTCACATCCCTCTTTCAGCCTTCCTTCCTTTCTTCCCCTGCCCTTTCCGATTCCATTATCATCCCATTCAACCCTCTCTTACCTTCTTCATTCTTGTGTGCCGAGAAAGCTTCAGATGTACCTACTCATCCCCTTAAGATCTACCTCATCGATTTGCCCACTGCCATTTCCTTCTTCCAGCTTTGCTATCTACTTTGCTGAGCAAGATCCACCCCTTGACGAACACGATCGTGGAGACCCTCCACCAGGTAATAGCTTTCGTCTCTTCTTAATGCATCTCTGCTATATTGTGAGCATAACGATTCTCCGATTTAGGAATAAAAGCAAACCCGATCTCTTGATATCTACTGGACTGGCTATGAATGTCTCTGATGATAGCTCCTATGACCGATTTATCCATATTTCTGCTCTGACATTTCTTGATAACTATTTTTGAGTCTCCCATAATCATTACTCTGTTCAAACTCATTACGACCCCTAACTTTACTGCTTGCAACCCTGTATATGCCTCCGCCATGAATGGGGTTGCGATATTGGAATGGATGACTACCTTCGAAGCCAAAATCTCCCCCTTTTCATCTCGGACCAGTATACTAGTAGCCGATTTGAGAGCCTGTCCGTCAAAAGCCGCGTCAAACTGAATCACTACTACCCCTCTACCGTGAATCAAGAAGAGATCTCTCGCCAACCAGAGGTAATATGTTTTCTCCTTTTAATGCATCCAGCTTCAAACGTAGTTATTAATCTTTCTTACTATATCCGCACCTGTTAACAGCTTCTTTTCATATAGTAACAAATTTCTGCTGAACCAGATGAACCATAGTCTGCAACAGACTAACCGAATCTGTTCTTTACATCCTGTCTCAAAAATTCATGTAAGCCAGTCCCACATATTTAGATCATTATGCATTAACACCCAGCTTAACTGTAACTGATTCCAAACCTCAATTGATACAGGGCATTGTTGAAAAATGTGGCATCCATCTTCCTCTGCTTGACGACATCTGGGGCATTGAACATCTGTGACCACCCTCTTGATCTTGAGATTCACCAAAGACGGGAAAAGATTCCAAGATATTTTCCAAACTGTAATCTGAATTTTTTTTGGGATATCCAGATTCCAAAGTTTCCTGTAGAAATTTTTTGTCACAGTTTGTAAATTAATACCATTAGGGTCCTGGCTAAACTCTTGTAATAGTTTATAGGCACTCCTAACGGAGAATTCCCCTGTCAATTCCCCACGCCATACTTGCAAATCTTCATGAGCTAACTCCGCAAGAGGGATCTGTAAAAAATTTTCCGCTATATCACCTGCGAAGGTATTTCTTATCATCTCTGACTTCCATCTTCTACTAGTGGCATCAATTAGATCCGATACTAACTTAATATTTATATTACTGTCTTGATTCGAAATTCTATCTGCCTCCTTTCCCGAAATCCACAAATCATCCCAGATGGAAATTTTATCCCCCCTCCCAACTCTCCAGCACATTCCTTTATCAAGAAGCCCTCTCGCAGCCCAGACACTTCTCCAGGTAAGTGAAGGTAAATTTCTTAACCGAGCTTCAGAAAAATTCGAGTTAGGATAATATTTTGCTTTTAACACGCGCGCTAATAACGAATCTGGATAATTAATGAGACGCCAACCCTGTTTTGCAAGTAACGCCACATTAAAATTCGCAAGATTTCGAAAGCCAAGGCCACCATCTTCCTTCAAAAGACATAAATCTTTCCAAGCGCACCAATGGCTACCTTTTCTATTTCGACCTTTTTGCCACCAGAACTTTGCTATTATTCCCTCCAAATCCGTACAAAGAGTTTTAGGAAGTAAAAAGCATGCCATCGAGAAAGTAGGAATAGCTTGAAGAACAGCTTTAATAAAGACTTCTTTTCCCCCTTGTGATAAAAAACGAATACTCCAGTTGTCTATCCTTTGTTTAAAACGATCTTTCAAGTTTTGAAAAGATGATCGCTTTCTCCTTCCCACCATACTAGGAAGCCCTAGATACATTTCAATATCATTTCACTACAGCAAAACAGACTTTTAGCGGCGTTTATAAGCGCCACTAATAGTATTTGCGGCGCTTTTAAAAGCGCCGCAAAAAACGCTGCTGAAACAAACGTCGCAAACTTTAACGGCGTTTATGATAAAAAAACGCCGCTAAAGGTCATGACTTTTAGCGGCGCTTCTCCCACAACGCCGCTAAAAGTCATGACTTTTAGCGGCGTATTTACAACAAACGCCGCTAAAGGTCATGACTTTTAGCGGCGCTTTTCCCACAAACGCCGCTAAAAGTCCTAATTTTTAGCGGCGCTTCTGTAGAAAACGCCGCTAAAGACTAGACTTTTAACGGTGCTTTTATAGAAAACGCCGCTAAAGACCAGACTTTTAGCGGGGCTTTTGTAGAAAACGTCGCTAAAGACCAGACTTTTAGCAGTGCTTTTTACAAACGCCGCTAATTTTCATGAAAAATAAAAAAAAATATCTTTCTTCATATAAAAAATTTAAAAAAATAAAAATTTTGGCATTACTATTGGATCTCCGATTTGTTTGGTACCAAAACACCATATTCTATGTCACATCAATCTACATTTTTTCCTTCAATAAATGACCAAAAAAGAGAAAAAAAATACAAAAGGAAACGATATATTAACGGTGGAATCGAATGAATTAGTTATTTCAAGAAACATTCGCAAAGAGAGTAAACTCAGAACTTCAAGTCGCTAAGTACAATTCCATAAGCAAATGTAGACACTAGAATCACAAGAAAGGAGACATGGGAATCGATTCTATTTACATGATATTCCTTGCACTTTCACATAAACTTCCTCTAGTGTTCCAAGTAAACTAGAAAAAGATAGCATTAATACGCCTGCATATGGGAATCCAAGATGTGTATGGGTGGTATTTGTTGTAAGTAACCTTGTCCAACTTGTAAATACATTCATACCACATATAGCCAACCTGAAGAATTTAAGAAATAAAAGAAAAAAAGCCTCCATCAAAAACCAAATAAGCATAATGGCAATATAAAGATCTATTATTAGAAGAATAAAGAATATCTAAATCATTCTATCAAATAAATAAAAATGAAAACTAAAGCAACTACCACGAGCATGATCAGTCATAATTATGCTTAGTGAATCAAAGGGCAACCACTGCAATGAAAAGAAAGAAGAAATTACAACAAAGAAAATAAGATACCTCAAAGTTAGAGTAAACAGAGTATTTCTAGGAACTTCAGAATCAGCAATATTGCTCAAGATCGCGCGATATCTCTGTAGTAACATCATGGGGCATATACTTGAAAAATCACCAAATAGTCTAAACCATGGTAAATAAATTAATGAAGAGGTTCCCAATTTCCATGAAAAAAAAAAAGCGGGATAAATCTACCTTTCATTCACTATGTTAAAATCTTGGATAAAATGGAGCAAACAAGCATCGCCAAAAACATAAATTGGAATCGAACCATCGGAAAAAGCGCAAAGTCTGCATGCATGCAAAACAACAAATCTGGTAAGAAATGCAAAAGCAAAGGCAGAGGAATACCAGAAAACAAACACAAAAAGAAACAAAGGAAAGGATAGATATTGATCAATTAAGGAGAAAATGTACCTCAAGATGGGGAAGGAACACATGTAATCGGTCTGTCATGTCTATATACAAAATGTACCTCAAGGAGAAAAAGTTACTAGCATTTACTTTCTAGGTGAAATTATAACTTAGCATATCCAAAACATCACAGCGATAAGCAAAGACAACAGTTGGCAAAATCTATATACATCTAGAATAACCTTGACATAATCTACTCATTAGAAGTCCTGACATAATCTACTATAGTTAGAAATTAATACCAAAAGAGCTACCCAGAAGCAATATAATGTTGAAATCTCAAACTGTTGAACATTTTACCTCTTAATATTCTGTTGCACACTTGAATCTAGCATTTTCAATACATTGAGAGGTTCATTCTAGATATACAAATTTCATCATGTTTCTGTCTGCCACCCATCCATAGCTCCATCTAATAAACGTTATTGCTTGAAACTTGCATTCATGCTTACACTGACATATCAAAAAGCCAATACATTCACAGCTTTTCATTATCTGCTACTATTATGTATGATTACGTTGCAGGGAATAGCAATGGAGTACGTAGAGCCTGTTCTTGGCATTGCAAATTGTGAGGAATGCCCTACACTTTTATTATAACAAAATATCCAAAACCATTTTACCAGACACACTGCAAAATCTGTCTAGTAAAACATTAAAGCAAAAGAGGATCAACTATTAGCCTTTCTCAACAACCTCACCATCTGTTTCAATGCTAAAATTCCACCACTCCTCTCCAACACCTTATTGGTAGCCTTACTCATCATAACCAACACAACCCTTTCTTTTTCCAATACATTTCCAGAATGTGAGGAATGCCCTACACTTTTATTATAACAAAATATCCAAAACCATTTTACCGTAAAGTCAATGTCAAAGTTGGAAATGAAGGATTTTACACATTCATCTTGGGGAAGCCCATATTTCTTCACTTTGGCAAAACTCAAACTCTCTTCTGGGTCGATTCTACAAAATGCTAAACAAAACTTTTAACAATTTCAAAACTCAAACTATTGATTCAAAACTTTTAAGAATTTCATTTTCTTGGGAAATTATTGAGGTCAAATCATCCAAAAAATCTAATTCTTCCCACAAACTAGTTCTTGGAAACAATTTACTCCAATTTCCAAGAAAAAACAATCATAATCAAAACTCATATGTAATAAATCCAAAATCAATCACTTCAAGATTCTGCAAATGGGTTCTTTCAAAGAAAAATCATAACCCATTTCTTCAATACATACATATTTTCATATTCACACAACCAAGTTATATTTGAATATATATGCATGCTCCCAATGTTCTACCAATATGAATTAGACTTTAAGGAGTTTCATGCATTTCATATGCCTAAAAGCAGCCTATCAAAAATGAAACAATATGACCACATAAATATAAGATAAATCCCTTGCCATTCATTTGCAAAGCATGCCCTCTGAATCACTCTAAAATATTCAAAATGGTGAATCAAATATGGAAAAATATCGGAAATGAAGAAGAAAAAGCCAGATCTTCAATATTTGAGTGATGTGAGTTAAATTACGCCTCAATTGGTAAATGAATTGCATTATACGAAACCAAACCAAAATTCACAGAAGTAAAAAGTCAAAAAGCATACTTAAAGTACCTTTTTGCATACTGATATTAACAATATACACAAATAGAAGCTTAACAAAATGCCATTCAATTCAACCAAAGACAAATACATGTAAAATCAGATTCCATTAGTAGCAAACTAGTAAATACATACCGTTGGTGATACAAAATTCATCTTAGACCCAATCCCAAGGAGCCCAACTAATAAAAGAAGAGCTCGCAATCCTGTTCAAAATTTGGGGGAAAAAGATCAATTAAACAAATCATATTGCATAAAGAATTAGCTGTTACAAAGATTATCAACATAGAAAGAGACCATTACAGCGGTAATAGAGACGAGACCCGTCTTGTAATGTGACTCCAGGGACAAGTTTTCCAAGTAATATAGATCCAACAATAGCTAAGTAAGCAAAGAATATCAACAATACAGCAATAGTAGTTAAATAAAAAAAACATAAGTGATTTTGCACCATTCTATAACTTTTTATACGATTAATATTTTAACATGGAGAATTCAAATGAAGAACAAGAAGCTTTGGTCGTCAAGTCATGGAATTCCATGAAGAAAAATACTGGTGAACTGGGTCTTAAATTCTTCTTGAGGTTAATTACCTCCCACTTCTACCTTTTTTTTCCGTATCCATCCGTCCATCCACTCATAATAATTTTCATAGTAAATGGATCCACAATCAAAATTACAGGATTTTTGAGGAAGAGGGATTCAGACATCCCACTAGAGCAAAACCCAAAGCTCAAACCCCATGCCATGACCAGTCTTTGTTATGGCATTTTACAGCTTTAATTTATCAGGAAATTGGTTAAATTTCGTTTCTTCATTTAGAATAAAAAATTAGAGCCAAAAAGAAAGTCACCGTTTATCCGATGAAGCAACATCGCCCTTAATTTTTCAAAGAAATCCAAATAAAACGACAAGGCCTCTGCAATAGATAATAACTAAATAATTACCCTAATTTCAAGTTAATAAAGGTTAACAAAACGGTTTTCCGAGAAGAAAATAAAAGGAAAGCGAACCGTGATCGCGATTTTCCCGCCAAAATGGAGGAGAAGAGCTGAGAAAGCACGTGAGAAAACACTTGTAAGGCAAAGGGAGAAGCGACGAGTCCTTGATGGTAAGCGCAGCACAAGCTCGCCTTTCTAGAGTGAGAAGATATTCTGCTGCGATCATTTGGAATAAGTTAACCAAATACAATGAGAATAAAAAAGATGATACAAATTTCTTAACAGGAAAGAAATGGAAACTATTAGCAACGATTTAGAGTAGATTGCAAACATTAAAAATTGACTCTAAAAATAAAAGCTTTACCAGAGAGAGAAGGGCGACATGGCATGCAGAGAGAGGACACAGCAAAGACGTGCGGTCGGTCGGGTTTTCATGAGAGAGGGCTAGGGGATTTTAGGGAAAAACTAGGGATTAGGTCTGCTGTTTTGGGGGAGGAGAGGATGGCTCGTTTTGTTAAAACGGTGAAAGAAATTTGCGAAAGAAAAACGGCGCCTTTTTATTAAAAAAAATTGGCCTTTTCTGGCATTTTCAAAAACGCCACTAAAATCTCCTAAAAAAATCAATTAAAATTAATATTTTTTGCGGCGTTTTGGGAAAAAACGCCACTAATACTATTCTTTTACGGTGTTCTTATGGCTAGCGCCGCTAAATCCCCAAGTAAACGGCGTCGTTTTGTTTAGTAATGTGCTTTTTGCCGCTAATACCTTCAATATTAATAAATTTTTATAGTTTAATTATTAATTAGATTCCTTTAAATTCATTGTGTTTTGTTTCTAACAATATGTTTTATTTGTACAGTTTTATAATTTAATTTCTCATACCTAAATCCTAAAACCCTAAATTATACACCTACCTCTAAACCCTAAATTATACACCTTAACTCATATATATATATATATATATATATTACATTGCAGAAGTAATTAAAGAATTAATCTAATTGCTTACCTAAACCCTAAAATAGTATGATTTTTATCTATTTTATCAAAATCCCTAATACTTAAATCCCTAAACACTAAGACTCTAACTTTATTATTCGATATGGTTTAAGCACTAAACCCAAAACCCCATAACTCTAAAATAATAAAAACTAAACTATAAACCCGGCCTAAACCCTAACCTAACCCTTAATCTTAAATCATAAACCCTAAATCCTAAATCATAAACCCTAGACCCTAAGCTATAAAGATTAATCCATAAACTATATACCCTAAATTAAACCATAAACCCTAAATTATCATGAGAATTAATTCAATATTTTAAAATTAATACTATCTCTTTTACGATTATATAAGAAATTATTTAATAATTTTTTTTCATTTTTAATAAATATTTTTCTATGTTTTTACTTTCAAATTTTTTCTAAGTGTCATTATTTTTTTGATTAAAAATAATTTATATTTTAATCAATATAATTTATATTTTAATTAAGATAAAATATTTATATTTTATATATTCAATTAAAAATAAATTGTATTTTAATTAACATTACTAGTTAGGGTTTAAGGGTTTCGATAAAGCAAAACTTCTTAATGGTTTAGTTATCAATTTGTAACGTACTTTTCATAATTAAGTCAGTTAATTTAAAATAGCAAAATAAAATTAAATTCAAAACAAAAATAAGAAAAAATGAAAATTAAATCGAATAAAATCGAAACGAGTGTTGATTACCCTAAATGAAAATAGAATTGTTGCTCAACATTTAGCGGCGTTTAAGGTTAGTGTTTAATGGTTAATGGTTTAGTGTTTGTAGTTTAGGGGTTTATGGTCGAGTGTTTAGAGTTATAATTTAGGGTTTAGAATCTAGATCTATAATTTATAGTTTAGGGTTTAGACCGTTTAAGGTTTAAAATTTAGGGTTTAGGGATAAACAGATGCACAATCAAATTTTGTTAGGGGCTAAAATTAATTTGTAAGTAAAAAATACAATCTCACCATTTTATAGCATATATTTTTATAATTTTTTATTGATTAAATCAAATTTGATATTCTGTCTTCATTCGATAAACCCTAAACCCTAAACCCGTGAACCTTAAACCATACACCCACAAACCTATAAACTCATAAACTCTAGCCATAACCCTAATCCTAAGACTAACCGTAAACCATAAACTCTAAAGTACACTAAATCTTGAAATGCTGAACTCGAAACCCTAGTCAGCCCATACAAACCACTAAACCCTTAATTATTTAGATAAATTTTGAATAATATATATTCTTTCAATATTTCAGGAAATTTAAATAACATTTTCAATTTACTAAATAATTTTGTTTCTCTACAGATGCATGGGTTACCAATTTTTTAAATTTTAATATATATAAAGCTTATCTATTATCTCTAAAATATTTTAAACTATAATTATAATTTTAATATATATATATAAGAAATTAAATAATTTAAACTATAATATATATATAAAGTCTGTTTTCCTGTAGTGACTAAACCCTAAATATAAATTTTATAAGGGACAAAAGTAATTAAAATAGAATGTTAATGCTTACATAGACCCTAAAATAAATTAATTTTTTTATTAATAACACTAACCCCTAATGCCTAATAGACAACCCCTAAAATCATAACCCTTAAATTATTTATTTTTGCGGCGTTTTTTTTTTAAAAATGCAACTAATGACATGCTTTTTGCGGCGTTTATAAAAAAACGCCACTAATTCTCGATCTAGCAACTATAGCTCAACCACAAAACGACGTCGTATTGATTAACATCTTTGCGGCGTTTTAGTCTAAGCGCCACTAACACTCTTCATTTAGCGGCGTTTTTCCAAAAGCGCCGCTAATGCTCAGACCTTTAGCGGCGCTCAGACTTTTAGCGGCATTTTTCCAAAAGCGCCGCTAATGCTCAGACCTTTAGCGGCATTTTCCCAAAAGCGCCGCTACTGCTCAGACCTTTAGCGGCATTTTTTCAGAAGCGCCGCTAATGCTCTGACCTTTAGCCGCGTTTTTCCAGAAGCGCCGCTAATGCTCAGACCTTTAGCGGCGTTTTTAAAAAAGCGCTGCTAATGCTCAGATCTTTAGCGGCGTTTGAGGAAAAAAACGCCGCTATTTATCCTTTTTAGCGACATTTTGGAAATAAACGCCGCTATTGCTCATTTTTTTGCAGCGTTTTCCTTCAAACGCCGCTAATGTATAATATTTGCGGCATTTTTCTTTAAAACGCCACTAAAAACGCCGCTAAAAGTCTGTTTTGGTGTAGTGTTTGATCTCCTAACAGCCAGAATCTGCGAAACTGCCATCCTTTCCCTTTCTTGAGTGTTGGTGCTAAAGAAAACAGTCGATTTATCGAAATTAACACATTGTCCTGAATTCCTCTCATACTCCATCAGAATCTACTTCAAAGAAGTCGCACCTCTTTCTGTAGCTTCTGCAAACAGAATACAGTCATCTGCGAACAGTAAGTGAGAAATAGTTGACCCACTTCGACTAGCTTTGACCCCTTTAAACATGTTTCCTGCTTTTGCCAACCTCATCAAACTCGAGAGCCCTTCCCCACAAAATAAGAATAAAAATGGGCTTAACGGATCCCCTTGTCTAAGACCTCTAAGTGGAAGGAAATTATCACTTGCAATTCCATTGAAAATCACAGAATAAGAAACTGAAGATACACACTTCAAGACCATGTCAACCCATCCTCATCAAAGCCCATCTTTTCATTACCCTTTCCACAAAATTCCAATCAACCCCGTCATAAGCCTTACTCATATCTAACTTCACTACCGTAAGCCCTTTCCTCCCAGCCTTCTTTTTTTTTAAAGTATGTAGAATTTCATAAGCAAGCAACACATTATCAGTAATCAACCTCCCTGGAACAAAGGCACTTTGCGATGTATCAATGCATTTATGAATCACTACCCGAAGTCGATTAGCTATCACTTTAGCTATTAATTTATAAATCACGTTACATAGACTAATAGGCCTGAATTGAGAAATATTAGAAGGATTCGGAACTTTCGGTAACAGCACAATATTTGTTTTATTAATCGAGCCTAAGTCCATACTATTGTTCAACTGTTGAAGGCAGTAATTTGAGACATCCTCCCCAATGATAGACCAACATTTTTGGTAGAATATGGCTGGTAATCCATCCTCTCCTGGGGCTTTTGTCGGACCCATTTCTGTTAACGCCGTCCATATCTCTTCTTTTGTAAATCTGGCCCTCAATTTAATGTTATCTTCTTCCGAAACGCATGCTTCAATTCCTGATAAAATTCTATCAGTATTGGATTGACTTCCAACAGAAAAAAGCTTAACAAAGTAAGATCGTGCAATCTCCTTCATTTCCTCACTCTCCATTGTCTCCCTTCCATCATCAAATTGCAGTTTCTGAGTTAAATTCATTCTCTTTCTTTGAGTCGCTTGCTTGTGAAAAAAAGATGTGTTCCTATCGCCAAGTTTCAGCCAATTTATTCTAGCCCTCTGCTCCCAGTAAATTTCATCCTTATCAATCACCATATTCAGATGAATCTTCGTATCAATAATTTCTGCCAAATTATCGTCATCTCTGTCCGCTTCCAATAACGTTGCCAATTTAGCAGTTAGAATCTCTTTTTTCAGTTTTCTATTACGTCGAATCTGGTTCGCCCATCTCGTCAAATCTCCTTTTAGGATTACCAGTTTATCTAGAAAATCTCCTGAAGAAGCACCCCAGCTCGTTCTAACCTCCTCAAAAAAAGTATCTTCTAGAACCCACGAAGCTTCGAACCTAAAATTCTTACCCCATTGCCTTCTAACCTTATACTCTGTATTAATGAGAAGTGGACAGTGATCCGAGAAAGAGTGTGGAAGATGTCGAATTAAAAAATTCGGGAATAATGATCTCCACTCCTCAGTACCAACTCCTCTATCAAGCCTTTCCTGAATGTTTGTTTCCGGTAGATTCCCTCTCTCCCACGTAAACCAGTTCCCTGAGAAACCCAGATCTGCCAACTAACAATCATCCAACACTTGCCGAAATTCTTCCATTTTCTTTTCATCTCTAGGTAATCCCCTTTTTTTCTCAAAACCATATAGTATTTCATTAAAGTCACCATATACCAACCATGGATACTCACCCTGATTACGGAGTCTTCTTAACAGATTCCAGGCTTCTTCTCTATCATTCATGTATGGAGATCCATAGAACCCTGTAAATCTCCATTTTATCCCTCCATCTTCTTCGACAATTACATCAATATGACGATGAGAAAATCTTTGCAAAGCTATGCTAACATCCCCCCGCCATGCTAGGCTAAGTCCGCCTCTCGATCCCATAGACTCGACATCAATACCAGACTGATACCCACATCTTTGCCGAACTTTTTCCATCTTGAACTTGTTAATTTTTGTCTCCATAAAGAAGACTACTTGGGGGTTATGCAACTTCAGCGAATGCCGAAGCCTTCGAACTGCCCGAGGATTCCCCAGACCTCGGACGTTCCAACTCAGTATTTTCATTGCGACCGGTCGGCTTGCCTCTTGGCAGCCGCCGATAATTGATGACTTTCGACTAACAATTTCCTGTTTCTACCTTCCAAATTAATACTCTCTTCAATGTCTCCTCTAGCCCTTTTCTTCCCCTCTTCCCCTATAACCACCTCATCCTCCAAATCATGATCCATCGCCGTTTGACTTTGATCCTTCATCACGCTTTCTTTCTCTACCCCTGGGCAAGCACTTCTTCCTCCTAGATTTAAACCTAAGACAGGATCAATAATTCCAGATCTTCTGACTCCCCCCATCTTCCATGCCCTTTAGTAAAATCAGTTTCATTGTTAACCCATGCAGCTTCACCATCTTCTCTTAGCCAAACACTATTCATCCCCTGAGCTCTTCTTGATTGCGCACGTAATGACAAATCCCAGCCCATCTCGCTAACTTCCACCCCTAATTCCATTTTTGATTCACAAAAAGAGTTACTATGTCCTAGACGGCCACAAAAGAAGCAAAAAAGGGGGTCAATCTTTCATATTTAAAACTGACATACGAGCATACATTATTGAACATAACTTACTTCCTCCTTTTGAGAGGGTGTCGAATATCCAACTGAACACGTACTCGAATAAAATTCCTGATTCCTTTCCCTAAAATTGAGCCATCATATTCCAGAAACCTTCCCAAGAAATTACCCAATTGCATCGCCAAACTTTTAGAAAAATAACCAATGGGGACATCATGAATTTGTACCCAAAAAGGGGAAAACAGTAAAGGAATTTTTAATAGATCTTCATATCTTTGTAATCTGTGTAATAACAACAAATGATTATTAAAAGTCCAAGGTGATCCCTTCAAGACTCTATCCATATCCATAACATGGAAAAATTGAAATAAAAATCTTTTCTCCCCCAAGTCGTAGACTTGCACCCCTTTAACTGGATGCCATAAATTAGCCATGGTACTTTTCATTGCTGGAAAATGTATAATACTTGCTGTAAGAAAGTAACCTACTAGATTAAACTCTTCAACCTCCCTTACCGAATTGAAATCTGTTTGTATCTGCAGGACAACGTCTTCATCTTCATCCAGAGTAAGATCAGCAAAATCGGCTTCCATAGATACTAAAGGCAAAGGTATAAACAAGGAAAAACAACTTTTGAGACTTTTGGGGAGAATTCCAAGAGGCGGCGGCTGAGCCTAACAAAAAACCTTGAAACAAAAACCTAAAATCTTGCTAAGAGAGCAGACAGAGGCGTGCTAGGGTATACAAAAGAACTATTAAAAAAAAGAGAACAAATTGCACATATGAAACTCGTACATGCAATAATCTTCTATTTAATTTTAAATGTTTGAAGTTAATATTGATTGTTTTATACTTTATTTTCACGACTTTTAAAATATAACTTCATTCTCTCAATTACTTTTCAAAATTAATCAAACTTTATCATAAATTAAACTAATCAAAAAAAATTTTCTTTTATATTTTTCAGCGGTGAGTATTGGAGCTTCCTCCTCTCGCTCTTTTGGTCCCGTTTTGAAAGCAACATTGTGGCCATTCCAAAGCTACACTCCAACAATTACACATTATCTTTCTCATATAAAATACAATATTCCTTTTACTTTCCATAGCTAGGACACTGCTTTCAGATTGAACGAATATGCAATTCCATGTTTGAGAATAAGTAGCTAAGCTAATCCTCAAATATTTGTCATCACTTCCTTAAAACTCCCATCAAACCCAAAGCAAATTAAGAAAACATGATGATCCCTGTGTTAATAGAATCCATACAATTGAATTTCAAAAATCATCACGCAATGTGACAAACATTCAAAGCAGCTTATTCCTCTCCCTCCATACAAATATAGACAACCCCATTCCACAAATCCACGGTGATGAGTTGCTGAAAAAGATTTTCCCTTTGCCATTACTTGGGTAAAAGATTAAAAAAATATCGATTGTCGATAGCTAAAGGTCCAAATAAATTGCATCTCATAGTCGACATTAGATTAGTGCAACAATATAGTAATAATAAAGTATAAAACAATCAATATTAACTTCAAACATTTAAAATTGAATAGAAGATTATTGCATATACAAGTTTCATATGTGCAATTTGTTCTCTTTTTTTTTAATAGTTCTTTTGTATATGTTAACAATTCTAAAATGCAACAAGATTAAAGATCTCAAAAGATAATTTTATAATATCAGAAAATGTTAAAAAAATATATAAAAAAAAAGAAATTGTTTTGTAAAAAAAATATCAAATATAGTGTAGCATTTAATCTCATGTTGTTAGTTAAAAGAGGAAGGAATCCCACATTGTTTAGGAACAAGCTGCAAAACTATTCATGAGTCTATATATACACATATCTCATATCCCACTTTGCTCAAGAAAACAAGGGAAATGAGACTTTGAGTCTATATAAAGATTTCATTTGTAAGTTATATTTCCTTATTAATTGATGACATCTTAAAAAAAATGGTGTTGTCATTTTGAGCCTTTATAAAGGTTTATTCTCGTAAATTTTTAAAAAATTCGAGAATAGTTTTTTTTTAAAAAAACACGGGCTAAAACGCGTCCTTGGGGGAGCATTTTTGCCACATCAGCAAAGCGCGCACTCAAGGACGCGTTTTTGGCTGATGTGGCAAAAGCGCTCCCCCAGGGACGCGCTTGCAGGCGCTGACGTTGACGCGTTTTGTGGAGAAATGACCATTTTTCGTACTTTTTAAAAAAATCGGCCCTTTTCCGTAAATAAATTTTTTTTTGGTATATTTGAGTATTTTACCCATTATAATTATCTTATTATTAGTGTTTTTAAATAAATACAAAATAATAATTATTATTATTAGTGCTATAGTCATTATCATTTAATTAAATTTTGGATTCATATTAAATTATACTTGTATTTGTAAAAGAATTGAAAGGGTAAACCAATGTGTTACAACTTAAAAAGGTTACATTTGATTACAGAAAATATTTTCTATCTTCATTTTTCATAAAATAATTTTTTAAAATTTTACTCTAATTTGTTTCTTCATTTCTTTAAATTTGTATTTGTATTTTTTATTTTAACAATTTTTCAGTATATAATAATATTATTGTAAATTATTTTTTTTTTGTTAACTAGTTAACAAAATAATGAAAAATTATTTAATATATTATAAAAAAATACTATAATTGTTATGAATGCTATTAAGTGGATATTTAACCTTTCACCTTTCATCTCTCTTAACCTTTCACCTTCCACCTTCTACCTTTCATCTTCTTTAACTTTTAACCTTTCATCTTTCTTGTAATATCTTTACTATTTATATATTAGAATATGGAGAGTCTAATCTCAAAGAGAAGTATAGAATACAATAAAAATCTTTATATTCTCATATCCATTATTTTTGTTTATAATAATAATGAAAATAAAACAAATATTTTGTCGCCAGATTTGGAACCCTTTTTCTCCATCCACAAAAATGTTAAGCAAACATTTTTAAAAGTAACTACCATGTAAACATTTTTAAACATCTAATATGTTTTAAGTGATCTAGAAGATTCACATATAAATTATGTATGTCAAATTTCACGTAAATTAATTTTTTTAACTATTTGTTTAATATAAACAACTTTTAACCGTTAAATATATATTAATATAGATAATATTTTAGATTGATAGGATAGAAATATCAAATCGATTAAAGAATTTATCTACATTATAAATATAAATATCTTCATAAATTTAACTATTAATTATATAAAAATTATGAAAAAGTGTCTCCGAATTTTATCTTTTATTTGGATATATGTATGAACCTCTAAAACAGAAACAGTGTGAGATAAGTTGTCCAAATTTCTCTATATTTTCAATATATGTAAGAAAGAGCAAAGAGAAAAAAAAAAAAAAAAAGATTGACCATATATGGTTAACATTGGCCTATTTATGCTTTGCTTCGTTTCTTCAGGCAGCCAATGCTCTCCAAACCAAAACTGCTAAACAAAAGGTGTGGATAAAAAGAAAGAAACCAGCATTTTCACCTTTCATTTCGGAATAAAAGCTGATTTGCTTTTGAATTTTTTTTAAATTTTTTTTGGAAAAAGGAAGTTGAAATTATAAAGTAATAAGAAAATGGTAGCTTTCTCAATGGTTCCATTTTTGGGCACAGTTCGATCTACACCTTCTTTAACGAGTTTGGCACCTTACAAGCGCCAAATATCAATACGAATCTCGCCAGTTTCTTTTCCAAGGAATGGGTTCTTTCCGTTCAGAAGGTTTCTTCAAGCTTGCCTTCAATCTAGTACGTACTTTCTAATTATTTTCTACTTTTTTTTATTTGCCTTTTATTTGTGCCTGGTTCTTCTTATAATTTGTTTTACGTTTCTGCGATTAGGATGCAATTAAATGCGCGGTTTTCTTTTCTGGGTATTAGTTAGTTTTAATTGAACTTTTATTGGTTTTGTTTGTAATAAGATGGGAATGGTTGTTTTATTGTGATTAAGCTAGCTTGGGTTCACCTAGATACAAATTTTAGGCTCTTTTGGGTAATTGGTTATACATAGCTATCTCTTGAATGTGGTATTATCTTGTTTCGATGGTATAGAGTGGCAATGGGGAAGCATGGTGGATCCATTACTCAACTTTATCTTTGATAAAAGAAGTAGCTTGGTATTTAATACATTTGTTATGAAATAAGCTGACAGACTCGATTCTAACTGTTTTTTCTTTATGGTTGAAAGACGATGCTGATGAGGCTATAATGATTTTTACTTTGCTACTCTTTGGCACCTTATAGATTAGTTATGTTAGTGATAGTGCCTTGAATACAGGTTCTGCTACTATGGATACTAGAGAAAAGTTACCTGCAGAACATTCCGAGATCATTTTTATAGGGACAGGAACTAGCGAAGGCATTCCTCGTGTTAGCTGCCTGACTGACCCTGTAAAGAAGTGCCTGGTATACTGGCCATCCGAACTGATAACTTAATCATAAGTAGCTGTCCCTTGCTTTCTGTGCATTTGTTTGAAATTTCTTCTTTTACTGTTTTACGACATTTATTGATTTTTTATTTTCACAGGTTTGCAGCAAAGCAGCAGAGCCTGGTAACATAAACCGGAGACGTAATACAAGCTTACTTATTCGTTATGGTAGGCCTTCTGGAAGATGCAACATTCTAATAGATGCTGGCAAGTAAGTGAAGGTTACTTTAATGAAATCAAGTATTCTTTTAGTAGTTAGTTATAAAAGTTGTTATTGAAAATTCTAACGATGCTGGGGAAATTGTGATCCAAACAGATTCCATTTGGCACCAGACTGTGTACTGTTCTTACAGTTATTTTAGATGCTGGCATTTGACTGCTTCTACTTTAGAATTGTTACAGTTAACATATAAAAGGAAAATTTTGAAAAATAAAGTACTTTTAAACTGACTCAATAAACCAGTTGATTGTTTTCTTTTAGCCAACAGAAAGGGCAGTGGAAACTTTTAAGTGAAAAGCTTAGAGGTTGACTATACCTAAATTGGGATATAACCTTTTCAAAGTTTGATGCATGTATTATGTTGTTGCCTTAAATGGAGAACAAAAGCAATCAAAGATTCTTGCTAGTTAGTGCTAAAATTGTTCCTGGAAATCACTATAAAACTGCCTAATGCTTAATGGCTGCTGAATTTTTGCTACCTTCTGCAATCCCTAGATAAAATTATCTAGTGTTGTTTCTCATCTGTGACTTTGTTTTGTAGGTTCTTCTACCACAGTGCTCTTCAATGGTTTCCAGATTTCGGGTTAGTTTAATACTAAAAGCATTTTGGTGTTTCTCTTTCTTAAAAGTTCGAATTATTATGTCTAGCTCTTAAGTCATTAGATGGTCCATGGTGTTCAATCCATTAACTCTTAAGAGTATGTTCATTGCGGGGGTGAAGTTCTAGCCTTTGTGTTATCTTAGATGCTATTACATTTGCAGTTTTGGAATTTTTTTGTTGTAACTCTGAGATGAAATATGATCTAAATGTGTGTACCATACTGTTTTCATGCTCTAATGGCTGGGATATAACAAAGGAATAGTCTTTCCTTGTCTTAAGCCTTTTCTTCTCACCTTCATGGAGTTGATATTTGATTGTAGATTATTTATTATGATCATCGATGGGCTTTGGTGGCTGAGTTTAATGTATCTTTAGAATACTAGTGCATATGACTTGATGTTTTTTTATTTTTTATTTTTACTTCAACCCTCCCCTTTTTAGTCCCATACACCTTGAAATCATCAGACTTTCCATGGTATTTGAAGGGATGAAATACAACATTTGTATAGTTTCATTTGTAGCTTCAGTTATTTTAATTTGAAATGTTGATTTTAGTGTTATGTGATATTGAATGCGCTACCATGTACGGTAGGCACGATGAACCAACTAGTTTTCTTGTGTGAGTTTGATTTTTCCGTGTTCTGTCAAACTGTGGTCTCATGTTATAGTTCTGGAATTCAGTCAAAATAATCTATCTTAGTATTTGTTGGTTATAGACATAAATGTAAATGTTTTCTCAATGCCTATACTAGCATTAACCATAATAATATAAAATGTACTTTACATAATAATATAATAATATCATTCGGAGGCCATTTTGATGCTTCCTTAAGTGTAAACTTTAGTAAAACTCAGGTTTATTATCAAGTCCTAAAGGTCATTAAGCAAAAAAGACCAGTGGAGGAATGTTTTTCTGATTATCTTATGGTATATATGCCGATTGTCCTGTATTTTCGTTGTTGTAACTAGTTGCATTTGTGTCAGGATAAGAACAATTGATGCGGTTATAATTACACATTCTCATGCTGAAATATGATCTAAATGTGTGTACCATACTGTTTTCATGCTCTAATGGCTGGGATATAACAAAGGAATAGTCTTTCCTTGTCTTAAGCCTTTTCTTCTCACCTTCATGGAGTTGATATTTGATTGTAGATTATTTATTATGATCATCGATGGGCTTTGGTGGCTGAGTTTAATGTATCTTTAGAATACTAGTGCATATGACTTGATGTTTTTTTATTTTTTATTTTTACTTCAACCCTCCCCTTTTTAGTCCCATACACCTTGAAATCATCAGACTTTCCATGGTATTTGAAGGGATGAAATACAACATTTGTATAGTTTCATTTGTAGCTTCAGTTATTTTAATTTGAAATGTTGATTTTAGTGTTATGTGATATTGAATGCGTCACCATGTACGGTAGGCACGATGAACCAACTAGTTTTCTTGTGTGAGTTTGATTTTTCCGTGTTCTGTCAAACTGTGGTCTCATGTTATAGTTCTGGAATTCAGTCAAAATAATCTATCTTAGTATTTGTTGGTTATAGACATAAATGTAAATGTTTTCTCAATGCCTATACTAGCATTAACCATAATAATATAAAATGTACTTTACATAATAATATAATAATATCATTCCGGAGGCCATTTTGATGCTTCCTTAAGTGTAAACTTTAGTAAAACTCAGGTTTATTATCAAGTCCTAAAGGTCATTAAGCAAAAAAGACCAGTGGAGGAATGTTTTTCTGATTATCTTATGGTATATATGCCGATTGTCCTGTATTTTCGTTGTTGTAACTAGTTGCATTTGTGTCAGGATAAGAACAATTGATGCGGTTATAATTACACATTCTCATGCTGATGCAATTGGAGGTCTCTGACATGAACACTTTCTAATATTTCTCTCTAAATAGATAAACCTTTCCACGATGATGTATTAAGTTTTTGCTAGTTTTCTTTTACATAGAAACACACATTGTCTAACATAAATTTTGTCTTAATTTCCCAGGTCTTGATGATCTACGTGACTGGACAAACAACGTGCAGCCAAACATCTCAATTTATGTTGCCGAGCGCGATTTTGAGGTCCAAAATTCTGTTCTACCTCTTTCCACCATATCTTGAACATATGATTATGTGATGGCAATGCGTGTATATATATATGTTTGTCTGTCTGGTAATAGATATATCCTGCATTTTCTGTAAGTTGTAGTGATAAATGGGAAGTAATTAATAACATGAAATGATACAAGCAGGTGCTAAGCTAGTAGTATTCTCAATAAACTTTATAGTACTACACATAAATGGATACTAGAACTATTTCTATGTAGTTCTACAGCTGCTAGTTTTGATAATAAGGAAATTTGAGCTATTATTGCCACTCAAGATGTTGGAAAAACTAATCCACAAACTAATATTATTGGATGATTCAAATGATTTGTTATGCATGAATTATTTGTCTTTCATTGATATTCAGATTGTATAATATCTTCTGTAACAATTTCAGGTGATGAAAAAGACTCACTATTATTTGGTAGATACAAGCGTGATTATACCTGGTGCTGCAGTCTCAAAGCTGCAATTTAATATCATACAAGAAGAACCTTTCATCGTTCATGATTTACAGGTGATTATTGTTCACTCAGTACGGATGGTAATTTCTTAGTACCATATGCATTCTTGAAACTGTAATAATGGGTTTAAGTTCAGTTTTGACTGTAGAAAAGTGAATCAGGCCCTAGAGACAGTTTGCCTTTGTATTTGGCTGCTCCTGTCCTACCATTATGTCATTATAAAAAAATGGTTGAGAAGTTTAGGGCTAAATTGCTTTTTTTCCCCTGTATTCTTACATATTGTTGATGAAACATGCCTAATAATCAATATAATATGTACGAATGCCAATATGTATGAAATTAAGACACCAGCTCCCCTTCAACATTAATACATATCAGGTCATGTCTGGTCATAACGTGTGTTCTCTGTTCAAACATTGTGCTTCAGATTACCCCTTTACCAGTGTGGCACGGCCGTGGTTATCGCTCACTAGGTTTTCGTTTTGGTGATATTTGTTACATCAGGTAACACTTTGATGTGAAAAGACATGATGAATTTTTATTGTTTCTCTACTTCATTCAGTTTTCACCTGAGCATTGTTCATCTGTTATTGACATTGCAGTGATGTCAGTGATATACCTGAAGAAACTTATCCTCTTCTGGAAAACTGCGAAATCCTCATTCTGGTCCTCTCTCTCTCTATATCTCCTTATACATCGACATGCATGCACAAGAATTTACATCCAAATTCATTAATGCACTTTCTGGATACCTTATTGAGTCCATATGTAAAATGCTTTCTCAGGATGCTTTGAGGCCTGATCGATCTTCATCAACACATTTCGGACTTCCAAGGGTATCTACTTGTACATCTTCTGGTAAACAACATTAAAATGCTAAAACTTACTCTCTCTTTTTCACTTGCTATTTTATCTTCAGGCTTTAGAGGAAGTACGGAAGATTAAGCCGAAGAGGACACTCTTTACTGGTAAGTCTCTAGTTTCAGGCCTATATCACTGCAATTCAATTCCATCCTTTTAAAGTGTTCCACAGTTTCAACAACTTATTATTGCATCATTAGGATGTAATTTTTTTACTTTTCCATGCTTTACTGTTGTGATTTTATGGAGGCATGATGCATCTGATGGACCATGAAAAAGTGAGTGAATACCTGGAAAACCTGATGGAAACCGAGGGTCTTGATGTACAACTCAGCTATGACGGATTGCGTATACCGGTATCACTCTAGCTTTGTATGTTTATCCGCTGTTGTTTTGTCGGTGAGAACATGTTATACCATAATCTGCAACTGAAAAGATTCAATGAGCTAACATTATATAACATAATTCTTGGGGAGCATTATGCTGATCCCCGTATACTTAGAATAAATAGAAAAATTTTATTTTATATCTATTTATATAGAATCAATCTATGGGTTTTGTTTATTTTATTTCGCTCCATGATCTTGTTTTGCACTTGTTCTATTATTGGAGGAATCAAAGTCTGTTAAGCATTTTTGTTTTTAGTTTGATATTGATATTTACTTTCACCATTTTCCTTTTTGTACAAGCAATGTCATGGCTCGAAGATAAGGGATGGGTAGAGAATTAGATAACAAATGTAAGGGGGAATGTAATTTTCTCAAGGATGTCTCTATCAATATACATTTGATTGAAGGGATGAAATTCAATGAATTTTTATTTGGTGTAATTATACATGTGAAATTTCGACCGTGGTTAAAATAAATACATGAAATTTTCATTTTAATTTAATTATACACATTTAAAAAAAATAAATTCATCAAATTATTTTCATATTGGATATAATTATTTGTGTATGCAATATATAAACATAAAATGATGCTATATTAATAATTGTGTTAATTATTTTTAAAAATTGAGTCAAATCAAAATTTCATAATAAAATTGTAAGTTAAACTGAAGTTTGTATAATTTTGAGCTTTTATCCCTTTAATTTAAACTTTTGTCATCATCTTGAATAAATATGAATTTTGTTTAATTTATGATACAATTAATTATCTTTTAACTTTTATTATTTTATTCAACTTCACAAGAAAAATAAAATAAATAATAAAAAGATATTTATTAAAATATGATAAATATAATTTACTTTCTATTGAAGTTGTCCACTTCTAACTTTACAAAGTGATTGTCGAATTATTTTGGAATTATAAATTTTCTAAACGAATATAAAATTACAATAAAATTGAATAAGAAAATTAAATTTAAAATATAAATATAATAATATTAGTTTATTATCAATAAAAATGATTTTTCAAACTAAATTTATATCAGCATAAAATTAACTTATACCGTATGTATAATTAAAATTTATTTTGAGTTATTTAAATTTTTTTTTTTTTTGAGAAGAGTATAATTTCAAGTGTAGAATAAGTATAAAGATATGTTCGACCAATTACAATGTAAGCACAACGAATGAAGAATCGGAAATAACCCACATATAACACACGCACACAGTCATACATTGTAATGCAATTTAACTAAAATGATTATAATTTTTAATAAAGATTAAATTTAAATAATAAGAAACTAAGGATATTAATTTCCTTTTGTCATTTGGGCCACACAATGTAACTGTCCTTTCAGCTAAGAATCCAGTGCTAAAATGAGAAAACCCGTAAGTGAATCAACCTCTGTATTTTCTATAAAAATGGGGGATATGATAAAAAGAAATTAAAAATGTACATAAAATTGAGATGCATTAAAGGTGTAGAATTCCGATAAAAAGGCTGCCTTTTGCTTCCTGGGTGATCTTGACATTGAAGTCAACTATAGTGTGTTTTATTTGTATTTAATAATTTGCCCATGTTCTGCGTTGAATATAAAGCTTAATTACCTTGACAATCATTACAGTTATGACCACTACCTTCTCCTGCTTTTACTACCTCAATTTTTTCATTTTTCTCCGCTCACCATGCATGCAAAACGATAATATCGACTTGGGTACTAAAACTGAGTTGTGTTGATGAGTTATATTTTATCATCTTAATTTTATTTTATTTTTTAGAATTAAGTGGAATTATTCGAATTAAATTAAAAAAATAAACATATTAAATTAAAATCTTATTATAGTATAACTAATTACATGTTAGAGTACATAAATTTGAAACAATATATATATTTTTGAAAACCTTTTTAAAACAATATAATAAAAAAATATAAGATACTTTAGTATGATAAACTTGAATCATTAATTAACTTATTTAGTTCCCAAAATTATTATTTTAGAAAATTTTTAAAATTTCAGCTTCCTTTATATATTCTTTAGAATTTTTTTTTTAAAACTATTATAATTTTTCAAAAAATCTATAAATTTTTTGAATTTTTGAAAATTATTTTGAATTTTTTTTATAATTTTTGTTGAGAGAGAGATCAATTTACTTATTTTCAAAATTGACAGGAACCAAAAGAGTATTTACACCAATTTGTTATTGTATTATTCAAATTATTCAAGTTATTCGAATTGTAAAATTTAACTCAATTTATTCGAGTTCAATCGAATAACTCGAAATTTAATTTTTTTTCCCGAATCAAATCGAATTTTATCCATTAAGATTTACAAGTACATCTTAAACTATTATTCCATAAAGTATTTCTAATTAAATTATGATTAGAATCATGGTGAAGCAAGAATTTTTTTTTACCCAATGTCAAATTGAAGTAAAATTTTCTTTTAATGAAAGTTTTTTAAAATTAAAATATGATTTTAACTTATAATTCTCAACACAAAGCAATATGGATTTTCTTCCTAGACTGCTAATTCTGCTTTAAAATCCTTTGAACCATTGGTGGATGCTTTGAGAAAATATTGTAAAATCACTTTTTGATAATAAAAATAATGTTAAACAAAAGGTTTCTGCCCATCAAAATATTTCTAAAAATTGCTTTTGAAGACAAATACTAGGTGTTTTTCTAAAGCATTTTCAACATAATTTTAAATTAGTCCATAATTAATTATGAATTAAAATTTACAATTTGCATAATAATAAATTTAGTCTTCAATATTTACATTTTTATGTCAATTTGGCTCTTATTCTCTTGTGAGCTAAATTTGACCATTAACATTTAAAAAACAATCAAATCACTTCTGTATAACGGAAATGCTGACTAAAATATTAATTTTTTTAATGATGTTGACATAGCAACTCGTGTAGTAACCCATGTGTACTTTATGCTAAAATGGCACTATTTATCTTATATGTCATGTCATCAAATAATTTAAAATTTACAAAATATAAAAAGTTCATAAAAATTCAAAAAATTAGCATGAAGTACTTGTGGATTGCCATGCGAGTTGTTGTTGGGGATCGACCCGATTAAACAACGAACAAGTAAAAATAGCAGAAGAAATTGAGAAATTGAACACACAAATTTAACGTGGAAAAACCCCTCCAAAGAGAGTAAAAAACCACGAGCAAAGATAATTTTACTATAATGGCAAAAGAACGAAGAGTACAAAAGATAGAGATAAAAATTAAACCCCAAAAACCCGAAAACAAAGAACCCTCAAAACGTAAACACAAAATTTTCTAAATGTGTTATGAGTTCTAATCTCTAATGGGTATATTTTTTAAGGTTGTAAAAGAGCCTATTTATAGGCTAAATTCATAGGTCAAATAATAATAAAATAATCTAGACTAATCAGAGTTTGATTGAAACAAATAAACAGAGTTTAACTAGAAGATTATTTCTCAAATTTGACTGAAATAGGAATCATACTTAACAAATCTCCACCTTGACTCATATTTCCACAACGCCATCTTTGCCAAAGCTCGTCACGGGCCTATCTTGAACTATGTAGGGAATTAACGGAGTCGAATCTGTGCTTAGAAATTGGAAGACTTCTAGCCTTCGACTTGTACATTACCAAATCAAAACTAACCTGGGTCTGATTTTCACGAACACAGTGCCCTAACTTTTCAAAACCTACATCCAAAAGAGAACCTCTCTTCAACGAAACGGTCATACCTTTTTCCCTCTTAAAACCAAGTTGCCTCCACTCCAAACGAGTTGACTTCGACCCCGTAACGGACGAGGGACGTCCGATTTCACCGGTCACTATAGAACCTTCTAGAATATAAAGACTGCCGGTTCTTTTACATTTTAACAAAATGAGAGCTCCACGAGATACTTTAATGTCACTCGACTCGATGTTGATTCTACATCCTTTCAAGTCTAAAATACTCAAGGAGATGATATTCTTTCATAAATCAGGTACATACCTGACATCTGAGGGTGTCCTAATCGTCCCATCGTGTAATAGCCCAATTTTTAGTGGTGTCAGAAACAATGGTTCGAGACCACTAAAATTTGACAAGTGAGCTCGTAAATTTTATTGGTTAGTGTTTATGAGCTAATTGAGAATTTAGGAAAGCTAAGAACTAGTGAATTTTATGATTTAAAATAATTATTAGGTTAATTAGTCTTGTAAATGAAGTATCGAGACCTCAATTTCATAAACCGAGCCGTAATTGAGTTAGTATTAAAGTTTCATTAGGAAATTTTAACGTTTCGATAGTTAATTAATTAAAAAGGACTAAATTGAAAAAGGTGCAAAACTTGCAAATTAAGGAAATAGTGATTAAATAGTCTAAAAAGTAAATAAGGAGGACCTAAAGAGAAATTTAGCCTAAATTAAATAGGCTGGGCGGCATGGGCATAGAAATTAGTAAGGAAACAATGTGAACTAAGGGCAAAATTGGAAATTTTGCCAAATTAATGAGATAAATGAGAAAGTAAAGAATTCTAGAGAAATCATCATCATTTTCAGCTCTAAAAACAGACATTAAAGAGGGTTTAAGCTGTTTTTTCATCTTTTTGTATCATGTAAGTTCAATTCTTACCTTTTTCTTGAAATTTTTATGTTTTTGAGACTTTTACAACTAGGTCCAACCATTGATTTCATTAGTTTTGATTCCATGGGTGATTTTGAAAGTTACCCTTGATGATTTCTGGATGTTTATGATGAATTATCATGGATTTGAGGCTTTAATTTTGTTATATGATGATTTTATTAAGTAATTTTGATAGATATTGATTTTAGGACTAAATTGTGAAAAGGTTGAGAATTAGGGTTTTGTGTTGAAATTATGAATTAAAAATGCTGTATGGTAGCCTAAAATAATTATATAAATTTTAAATTGAGAAAAATTAGTTCAATTGAAAGGATAATTGATGAGGGACTAAATTGTAAAAATTGTAAAAGTTGAGGTAAATGTGTAATTTCAAAAAATTGAAGGGTATAAATTATAAAGTGGAGTGAGGCTGAAAATATGTGCTAATGGGTGAATAATTTTATATTTTAGATCAAGAGCCTGTAGATCAACGAGGAAAAGAGAAATTAGAAGAATAGTTCCCGAATTACTACGAATTCTACAATTTAGTCCAGGTAAGTTCGTATGGTTAGATTTTAATGTTTACATATCTAATTGATGATTAGTATTTATGTTTATTGATAAAAATAAAATTATTGCTAAAGTTATGAGAAATGAAGTGAAAGTACAAAGTAATCAGAACGCAGGATTGAGTACAGTCGTTCAGTGCAAGAAATGAATTGACGGAAAAATTACCCAAGTAAACCGAGGTTCAGCATTTGTTTCGAACTTCTACGTTTGCTTTTAGTTTAGCTCTCATGAGCTTCAGTTAACTCATATGAGTTTCAGTTTAACCCTTATGGGTTTCCGTTTAGCTCTTATGAGCTTCCGTTCAACTCTTATGGGTTTCAGTTTAGCACTTATGTGCTTCCGTGCAACCTTTGGGCTTTTGTTCACGATGTACTCAAATCCGTAAGTCGTTCTTGATTGAAAAGAAGTGGCAAGTGCTACATAGAATTAATGTGGAAGAATTTAGGTTATTATTGATATTGAGCTCATATAAGTGAATTCATCGATCAAAGTTGTGGTTGGTAGGAAATGTGTAATGATTGATTTACTTAAATGAATTGTTATAGTATGTTCAGTAAGATTTATGTTTTAAGCCAACAAACTTACTAAGCTTCATTAAGCTTACTTGTGTTGTTCAATGTTCTTTGTAGATTTTCAAGAAGTTCGAAGGATCGGATCAACACATCGGGTCACACTATCTAGATTACTCCGGTAGATTTTGTTGTACATTTTATGGTTTATATGGCATGTATAGGGATGGATTGAAAAAGGGCTAAACTTGAAGTATAATTATGGATGACAATTATATATATATATATATATATATATATATATGTGTGTGTGTGTGTTTGTGAGTATATAGTTATGAGTAGGTTTTGGTAAATCAATGAATGAAATTAGTTTGGAAAATTTAGACAATTGATTTTTGTGTTAACATATTATGTTAAATGCATGTTTTGGCTTGAATTGGTTGTTTGGTTGAGATATATTAGTGTATTTCAATGTTATGTGCAGGTAAATAATAATAGGGTGAGAAAAGTGGCCTTAAAATGGCATATTTTCATCCACACGGGCGTGTGTCTCAGTCGTGTGACACATGGCCTGACACATGGGAGTGTAGTCTGGCCGTATGTCCCCTGTATCTTAAAATTTCAAAACAGAATGCCCAGGTTTTTTCACACGGCCTAGCACATGGTCGTGTGGCTTGGCCTTGTGAACCCTGCACTTCACACACGGCCTAGCATATAGGCGTGTGGTTGGCTGTGTGACCCAAGTCAGTAGCTACCCTAAATTGGACACGGGTTGGGACACGGCCGTGTGCCTCACATCGAATGCCCACACGGCTAAGGCACGGGCAAGTCTCCTAGCCGTGTGAGCCACACGGTCGGCCACACGGGCGTGTGTCCCCTGCTCTTAAGAAAAAATTTAAGATTTTGGGAAAAATTCTCTAAGTGTTCGGATTAGTCCCGATTCACTTCTAATGTGTATTTTGGGCCTCGAGGACCCATCTAAGGGACAATATGAGTGTTATATGACTTATTCTTGATTTGTATAATAAAGGTAATGAAATATTCGTAATTAGTCCGTAAAGTTCGATAATGCTCCATAACCCTATTCCAATGACGGATAAAGGTTAGGGGTGTTACACATCGTGCATCCTAATTTTAACAGTACCAATACCAATTACCTTAATGGATGAACAGTTTCCCATGCGCACAACTCCACCTTCAACCAAACTGTATGTGGAGAACCATTCACTATTGGGACACATGTGGAAAGAACATCCCGAATCTAGAATCCTCTCGGACATAAGCTTGGAGTTATCGATCGTTGAAACTAACAAGAAATCATCACCGCTTTCATCAGCCAAATTAGCACCAGCTACATCTTCCTCGTTACTCTCAGCAGCTCTTTTATTTCGCAGTTTATAACAATATGCTTTGACGTGACCTAACTTTTTTATAATAGCGACACATTTTGTCTCGTTTCTTTGATGCTACCAAAACGGAAGCTTGCCTATCTGCCTTGCTATCCAAACCAAACTCATTGTCGAGTTTGTCTCTACTCAACAAATGACCCTTCACATCTTCGAACGAGAGTTTGTCTCTACCATAAATCAGGGTCTCCCTGAAAGACTTGTATGAAGGGGGTAAAAAGCACAATAATATCATAGTCTGATCTTCATCGTCAATTTGAACCTCAACATTCTTTAAATCATTTAAAAGAGTAATGAATTGACTGATGTGATCTCTAAGAAGCTCACATTTCTTAATGCGAAACGTAAATAGACGTTTCAACACTAAACGGTCAGCCAAAAACTTAGTCGCATAAAGAGTTTCTAACCTTTTCCACAATGCGGATAAGGTCTTTTCCATCAATACCTCCTGCAATACCGTATTCGCGAGGCACAACTAGATTGCAGACCAGGCCTTTTCATCAAGCTCTTCCCATTCTGTTTGATTTAGATTCTCAGGTTTTTTCCCGGTAACAACCTTTTTCAAGCCGGTTTGAACTAGAATTGCCGTTATCCGAACTTGCCACATATTGAAATTTGTCTCACCATCGAACTTCTTAATTTCAAACCTTGTTGCTACCATCTCTAAACAGGTTGATCTATGAAAATTGAACTAGCTTTGATGCCACTTGTTGGAGATCGACCCGATTAAGCAACGAATAAGTAAAAATAGTAGAAGAAATTGATAAATTGAACACACAAATTTAACGTGGAAAAACCCCTCCAAAGAGGATAAAAAACCACGGGTAAAGATAATTTTACTATAATGGCAAAAGAATGAAGAGTACAAAAGATGGAGATAAAAACTAAACCCCGAAAATAAAGAACCCTCAAAACGTAAACACAAAATTCTCTAAATGTGTTATGAGTTATAATCTCTAATGAGTGTATTTTTTAAGGTTGTAAAAGAGCCTATTTATAGGCTAAATTCATAAGTCAAATAATAATAAAATAATCTAGACTAATCAGAGTTTGATTGAAACAAATAAACAGAGTTTAACTAGAAGATTATTTCTCAAATTTGACTACAATATGAATCATACTTAACAGTTGCCAAATTTAAAATTTTAATATTTTAGTCAGTTTCTTATTAAAAAAATAGTTCGACTCTTTTTGAAAGGTTGATGGTTAAATTCGACTCATTTAAAAAGGTTAATAGCTAAAAAAAGGATAATAGTCAAGTTGACAAAATATTTAAGCATTAAGGCTAAATTTATCATTATGTTAAACACTTATTAAGTGAAAGTGAGAGATAGGTGTAGTACTTTGATTAAGTGGAAAAGTGAAATGATGGAAAATAAGAATTAAAATAAATTTTAAATGTGCTTAGTAAGAAAGAAATGTAAGATGAAAGAAAACGGGAAAAATGATAATTTCTTATCCTAATACATAAAGGTAAATCAATTCATATTAGAATGGTAATAAGAGAGAAAATGAAAGAGATGTAAGTGTTGAAAAGTATGTATTATTTTCAGCGTTTTCATTTTCTTCGTCTCATTTTTCAACTCTAAACAATAAATAAAAAAGAAATTACTTTTACTTTCAGATTTTTCATCTTTTCTACTGAGCACACTAATAAAATGAAATATATATATATATATATATATATATATATATTATCTATTTACTTTTCTACTCCTTCAACTTTTCATTTTTTTCAATATTTTGGTAGGAGTCATCTTAAAATGGTTAGAGGAGAGAAGAGAAATACAATCTCAGATTAAGCATTTTTGAAGTAAAAAAAAATTCATTTCTCTAAAATTTTAATTTTACTAAACAATAAGTATTTTTTTTCTTCTTCTTATTTTTCCGTAATTTCTACTAAATACACAAATAATAATAGTTATCTTTCTTGATAAAATTTCCATCTTACCAAGCTAAGCAAAGCCCAATAAAATATTAAAATATAATAGGAAATAGCTTTTAGCATGCTTGTAAGGAATTTAGTCAATGGACCAATTATGTCACCGTAAATGTGCAAAAGCTGTAAGAGAGGTATGCCAAGAGAATACTATAAAAAACTATAAATTTCAACCTTCTTTTTATTATTATTATATATTTTAGATACATAAATAATAATACAATATAATTTTTTTTGAAGAAATAAAATTGTTGAGTATTTTTGTGAGTCTATTTCTCATAGAGGTTAATTTCCTTATTTATATGATACAATTTTTAGATGTGATCAGGGGCGAAGTTAGAGGGCTGGCATGGGCTCCGGCCCTCCCTAAAATGTAAAATTACTATTTAGGCCCTTAAGCTTTTTTTAAAATTTTAAATTAGTAAATGTAAAATTACATTTTGGCCCCCCCTAAAATTATAAAAATTTGATTTAATCCTTTACAAATTATAAAGATATAAACTATAAAAAATTAAAATTTCCCCCTAAAAAATTATTCTGGCTTCGCCCCTGGATGTGATGTATCGGGTAAACCCCCTTGCATGTCAATATGTATCTTATTCTAAAGTCAACATGTGTCCTAAATATGGATTCGCTTGCATGATGATGCGAATCCACCACATGCAAACTGTACGGACTACCACTACTAAAGTAAAGAAAGTTAGGTCGATCTTAATTGGATAGTGGATCGGTAATAACCAATACCCATAACAAAAATATAAATTATTAATGTGTAAATTTATTTGATATATAAAGCATATTATCATAGTGGTCCTGATTTTGAGGTAAAATGAAACTGTATCAATATTGTTTCGTTTTATTTTTTGTACTGACTTGCATTAGTCGTATCTCATTGTGTCAATTTATATATAAAAAAATTTAGATATTAAATATTCATTATTTTGAAATTTATGTTTATATATAAACAAATGTAAGTTTTCATGTGTATATAATACCTAAAGCTTAATAGAAAAATTAAAATAAATATATGTTTTTGAAATTATCCACAAACTAATATATCCAAACGTAATTGTATTAATGGGATTTGAATTTTTTTTTCTAAGTTAATCTTGAATTTGGTAATTATTTTTATATTAGGGCTTGAACTTTTTTTATCCAAGTTAGTCATTGAACTTGATAATTCTTTCCATATTAGGCCTAAACTTTAAGGATTTCAAGGAAATATTAGGGACTAACTTAGACAAAAAAGTTCAAGCTCTAACGTGGAAACAATTGTCAAGTTCAAGAACTAACTTAGATCAAAAAAAGTTTAGACCCCAAATTGAGAGTAGTTACCTAGTTCAAGCCCCAAAAACTTATTGGCATGAAGTACACGCGAATTGCTATGTACGCTGCCATGCTAAACAAATTAATATTTTAGTCAATATCTCTATTGAAAAACATCAATTCGATTATTTTCTTTACCCAAAATACATAAAATTAGAAATCTTAGTTAAAAAGATAGAGCACACTTTTTATGATTCTGCATTTTTGGTGAGACTCTTGTAACTTTATTTTTGGCTTCTTTTGAGTTTTTACTGATAGAGAGAAGGGTGGAGGTGATTACACAAAAACATATACATTTTTTCTTACTGGTAGATAAGAACATATACTTTTATGAGTAGAAAAATTAAAGCTTTGGTAAAGGTGAATAAACAATACTAAAAAAAAAAAGATAGGAAGGATATTTAATTAATTTATTATTTATAAGATGGTGGTGGGAAGAGAACAGAGGAAAAGACAGAAAGGGCAACGTCAGAGTTACCGTAAGGTTCCCTCTTATTTTGGTTGCTGTTGTTTGGACTGCTTTGGGATATCACACTATACGCCTTACGGAGGGATCTCAATCTCATCCTCATCTCTCTCTCTCTCTCTGAGTTTTATGAGCTCAGTCTTTTCTTTTCATAATTTCTTCATATTTATATGGTTATACCTAGTAAGGTTTTATTGAAAGGTGAAATCATGAAGCTTAAAAGTGGATAGGGAAGTTCTCTATAACCTCTACCCGCCTAGTTATATACCCCCCACACATATATATATATTTATATTTATTGAGTGTTTGCCTATAAAACAAAAAAAATGGTTCCTTTGGGTTTATGCCAAACAAAGAAAAACCATCAAGGGTCTCTATGATTAGGATTATGGGATTCATTCACATATATGTTAAGGGTAGCTACTTGAGTCCATAACTAGTATCTATATTTTCTTTTTCTCTTTTATCACTTAAGGTTTTTGTTTTTTATCTATGGATTTTCTGTAACCAAGATCCATGGTTATTTAAGAGAAGATGATGAAAGGTTATATAGTCCACCAACAACAAGAAGTTTTGGAAGAGAATATGTCTAATTTGACTTGTGCATCTGGTGAAGCCAGTGTTTCTTCAGCTGCTGGTGGAACCAACTATTCTCAACAATACTTTAGTAACCCACCAGCTCAAGCTCAGCCAGTTAAGAGAAAGAGAAACCAACCAGGCAATCCAGGTTTGTTTGGGTTCAAACTTCACAACCCTTATCTTAAAACACCGTTACTTTTATTACTTTTTTTTTTGTTTTTGTTTTCTTAACTAAGACTTTTGTTTTGAATCAGACCCAGATGCAGAAGTGATAGCTTTGTCACCTAAAACACTAATGGCTACAAATAGATTTGTGTGTGAGATCTGCAACAAAGGGTTTCAAAGAGACCAGAACCTTCAGCTTCATAGGAGAGGGCACAATTTGCCTTGGAAGTTAAAGCAAAGAACAAGTAAAGAGGTGAGGAAGAAGGTATATGTATGTCCAGAAGTCAGCTGTGTTCATCATGACCCATCCAGGGCACTTGGGGACTTGACTGGTATCAAGAAGCATTTTTACAGGAAACATGGTGAGAAGAAATGGAAATGTGACAAGTGCTCCAAGAGGTATGCAGTTCAATCCGACTGGAAAGCTCACTCCAAGACTTGTGGCACTAAAGAATATAGATGTGACTGTGGAACCCTCTTCTCAAGGTATAAAAAAACAACTAATCCCCTCCTATAATCATTTTGGGAATTAATGTAATAACATGAACATTAAAGTTACTTTTAAACACAACAGTCAAAATGTCCATTTATTGAGGCATGCACTTGAGTAAAATTTTGAAATTTTAAGAAAGGTTTTTTTGCCAAATCTTTGTCTGATACATTGAAGAATTCATTGCACTACACATGTAGCAGTTCCTACTTTCTCACACCCTAGAGGCTAGAGAGAGATAGAGGGATATGCCTGCTTGCAGCCTGACTGCCTGCCTGGTGTAGTGTATTTGGTAATTTTGTTTGCACCAGCCCAAGTGGACAATCTGTCCCATGTACATGCTCTGAGTGAAATGAAAAATAAATACATAAATAAAAATAATGGGACGCAGAAAGAGAAAAGTCAGAGACAAAGTCAAATGTTTCTGGCATTGTCATAATAGCAGTTCATGACTGGTTTGGTTTTTTGTTTTCTTCTGTTTGTGTTTCTGTTTTTTTTTTTTTTTTTTCCAGGAGGGATAGTTTCATTACTCACAGAGCCTTCTGTGATGCATTAGCAGAGGAGAGTTCAAGAGCGGCAATCATGGGAGCCAACACTTTTCAACCAGGCTCATCTCATACAAATTTACAAGTACCCCAATTCAATCCCCATGACATCCAAGCATTTTCACTTAAGCAAGAGCAGCACCAAAGGTTCACTCCTCTCAAGCCTGATATTCCTCCATGGCTCGCTACCCAACCAATTGTAGGGGCTGGGGCTGGTCTTTCCTCATCATCATCTTCCATTTTCTCCCCTAGTTTAACACTTCATGAGAATCCCACCCCTATCCCTACTCTTGATCCGACTCTTCCTCCCTACCATCCAACAACAGTACTTTCCCCACACATGTCAGCTACTGCGTTGCTTCAGAAAGCTGCTCAGATGGGTGCAACCCTGAGTAACAAACCTGGCTCATCATCCGCGCCAGCTACTACTACTGCTAAGAGACCCCACCTACAAACTCACGTGTCTGCTGATTTTGTTGGCAGCACCAACAACAACAGCACAACAGCTGGCTTTGGTCTCAACTTGTCTTCACGTGAAGAAGTCTCTATGGGGAGTGGATTTAGCCATGGTTCGACGCATCATGCAGCTGAAAGCTCAGGTGCTCCTCCACCTCCTTCCCTTCTTCTTCAAGGCATGATGAATTCTTTGTCTTCTCCCATTGGATTTGACTCCACTTCCTTTGATGATATTGCATTTAGTGGGATTTTGAACGCAAAGAACAAGAGCGGGACTCTCATCAATGAATCATTCTCGAAAACAACTGAAGCACCCAAAAATGGCACTGGAAATAATAATGACCATGAAAGTAGAGCGGGTGGTAGTACTCAAGGTGAAGCCTTGAGAAGAGATTTCCTGGCTCTTTGACCTATCTCCCATGTCTAGTTTCTCAACATTGCTGATGTTAGTAACAGCATGAACAGTTGGATTCCATGATCAACAAGGCAGCCAGACTCAAAAACCATGGCAAGTTTTAGGTAATATAGAAAACCATTTCAAATACTATAGCTTAAATTTTATTTATCTAATCTCCTCTACAATCTTTCCAAAGATAATCATGTTACAAATTTTTGTTGTTGGTATAGTATGGTTTTATATAAATAATAAAACCTTGCATGCAAAGCAAAAACGTAAGGTTAATACTATAGCAAATATAAAATATGATAAATGATGTTATGTTATACGAAAAAAAAGCAACTTGTTGACCATGATGAATATGACATCCAATCAATGAGTTTAGTCTTGTAATGTAATCATATATGGTCTTGATCACCTTTACGTGTAAGTTGTAGCTAGGAAAGGGAAAACCATGTCAAAATAATTTTTGTTTTATTTAATAGCTTAGAAGGAAGGGTACCTATATCCTTTTTTATTTTCATTTGTGGGAACGTTATGATTATGATTCAAATAATAGATAAGTAGATGTGATGTCATCATGATTAAGAAAGTTGAATTTCTGAAATTAAGATTTTAATAATGGTGAATTTTCTTGTAAGTCAATTTCCAAGCGGGTTTAGTGTGGGAAGAAAATTACTAAGTTGCTCCTTTTTTACGTTGCTATAGCCTATATAGATGTAGCAAAGTTAATAGATAACTATATTTAAATTTGGTTGGATGGTGTCCTAGACCAAACCACAGTACCTCAATATAGACCAAACCAAAACTGACAAACAAATGTTCATGATTGGGGGATAGACTCCCATATTTATTAATTCCTTATTTTTATACCATACTTAAAACAAATTCCAATCTTTAAAATAGATAATATCACATGTGATTTGGGATTACCTGATATATATCTATAGTAAAGCACTTGGACAATTTAATTAGGATCTTAGGCGGCATATATTAAAGAATAACAATGGAATACTCTACTCATTTTCACTTTTAATATTAATAATGAGGTGGATCCACCATTAATTATTTTAATAATCATTTCTATAAAATCAGTTTTAAAAATGTTCTTTTTCTCTTTTATAATTTCTTTTCTAAAAACATAATGCTAATGTAGTTTTTGTAAACTAATAATACATTAAATACATTTTAAATTTATTTAATAAAATATTTTTTTAATTTTTTTTTTCAAATTAAAATGTTTTTCTTAAAATAGTTTTAAAATATTTTCTTTTCAAATTACTATAAAACAATGATTATTTTTAAATTAAAATAAATAATTAAAAATATATTAAATATTAAATATAATTAACTAGAAATAAAAGTAAATTTCCAACACAAAAATTTACATATAATTGTGATCTAGGTTAAGGAGAAAGGATTGTATGAAACTATGATTCCACGTCTAATTTGTCATTCTCTATTGGAAAGGGATAAAGATGATATACAATCACAGTTTCATACAATCTCTTCTCTTATAACACTATTTCGCCCGAAGTCTTTGTTTGCAAAGTTGAGGTCTTGTTGGAGTCAATTTTTGATAAGTTGATTTATTTTAATTTAAATTTGAATATATATTATTGAAATGAATTCAGTAATTAATTATCGAGGGGATTATAATAAAAAGAATTAATCCACCCAATTCCAAGTTAGAAATAGAGTTGGCAGGGAATATGAAAAAGCAAAGATATACATTTAACTTTAAGTACAAAAGTAATTTATTTGCTCACAATTATTTGGCTTTTTACTATATTAAAACAGGGCAAGTTTTCATAACTTTATAATGTGAAGGCTAAGACTTTCCATTCTAAGTAAACTCGTGACGCTCCCATTAGCTACCCTTGTCCATATTCATGGTGGCCCCCCAAGCTCCTTGGATCTCATACTTTTAAATTTTCACATTTTTCTATATTTACAAATCATGTGAAGGCTTTTTTTTATAAAAATATCCACAATTTTTTATTATTTATAAAAATGACTTATTTTAAAAATTATGTACGTAAATAACTCGTTTTAAAAACAATTTTTCTATAGTTTTAAATTGCCATTGCCTCTAGTTTTAAAAACTTAAAATTTAAAGAATTTTGGAATTTTTTTAGGGATGTATTTGGGTAATTTAAATAAGAATTTTATATAGGTTTTTAAGTTTATTGTTTTTTAAAAAAATAATAAAATTTTAAAATAAATTATTTTTGGTATTTTTATATTTTTTAAGGGCTATTTAAATTTAATTTCAAAAGGGGATAGACCTAACATGCAAATAGACTAAAAATTTTAAAAATCATTTAATTGGTGTTGCGCCAGGAGGAATGGCGCCAGCCCTTTCTCATTCAATCTAAAAGGGTAATTGCTTCATCAAGTCCCTGAACGTTTTATATAATTATACTTCAGCCTAGTACCGCCAATGGCAACAGCGGCACCCAAAAATATTATTATTTTTAAAAAAATTGGAGGTGGTGATGCCAATGGCAATGGCGCCACTGACATTTACTGTTCAAAACGAGTCATTTATGCACATAATTTCAAAGTGGGTCATTTTCATAAATAATAAAAAAATTTGAATCATTTTTATAATAAAGAAATGCCTCGTGTGAATATCAATATCCATGTATATCAACCACTATTAAAGTTAAAATTTAAAACTTATATTTATATATATAGTTAAGATTTTATCACAGTTGATGAGAGAATGTCGATTTTTTCAAAAGAAATTTTATAAGGCATGAGTTTAAATTTCACTAGTGTAAATGTTGAGATTTCTTTTACAAGTAATTATGCGCATCTATCACGAGGTTAGAGCTTTAGTTTGGTAAACCAACGAACAAAAAAGCCATAGAGAAATAACACACACCAAGTATTTGAATAAATGCTCTTAATATATTCTTTAACTCAAGAATGGAATAATTGAAAATGAAGGGGAGGGCTCTATTTATATTTGAGCTCCCCCAAATCCAACGATACAAATCAAATTACATCAATGGCTGAAAATAGTTCTCATCTACAATAAGAGAGTCCTTGTAACCTCCCCAAACGGGCCTAAACGTTAAGACCAAATTCGAGAGATTACATCGGTAAGACTGAATTCAGAAGATTACATCGGCTACCGAATGGACCCAGTAACATCGAAGTTTATAAAACAGTCTTTTTAAAATATTTGCTTATTTTAGTAGAAAAACTTAGTGTATTATCAAAAGGTACAATATCTTTCAAAAACTAGATGCTTTTAATAATTAATTTCGCAAAAAGTGATTTTCAACATAGTTTTAATGAAAAACATATTTCATGCATAAATAATTCGAAATTCATGCTTTAGTATCCTAAAATCAAATTAAATGTCATGCAAGCTATATAAACCCAAAACCTAAGTCCCATGCCACAATTTAAAAATAACACAATACAATCTCTGAAAAATAGAAAATGCGAATAATAAATCTAAGATGCTTTAAATAATGAAATAAAAGAAAACATTCTGAGCCGAGCCCTTCGGATGCCGTGTCTGTGTCCTAACCTGGCGGGTTATCTGGAAAGATGGAAATTAAAGGAAGTGAGCTTAAAAAACTCAGTGTGCGTCTAATCATAAGAAAATCAGTGTGAAACAGTAGACATAATAAACATAATAACAATTTTTAGAGTAATCATATTCGTATTGCAATTCACAATTCACGGTATCAGTTTTCAAATTAACGCATCACTATAATATTTCAACATTCACGGTTTTGTATGCACATGCTTATGAATGACAATGCAATTTCAGTTTATCAGAAAATGTCCTACCCAACTCCGCTACACACCACACTATGAGTTCTTCAAAACTCATCCAATCTTATACACCGAGTTGTGGATAAACCACCACTGATTTGCAGATAAACTGACACTTTATTTTGTAAAAATTGTGAGTAAACCACTAGTATTTTCAGATAAAATGCCACTTGGTTCGTGAACAAACCACATATTTGCAAATAAACTGCCACTGGGTTGTGGATGCACAACATATTTGCAGATAAAAGCTGTCACTGGGTTGTGGACGAGCACCACTATTTGCAGATTATTAAATTGTCACTCTTCCTTCGTACATATCATCCCACCCCATGCAATGCAATATGACATGCTTTGTAATAGAATAATTCAACACTAGCAGTCAACATGCTTAACATGTATTTAATTCAACACTAGTAGTAGACATGCTTAACATGTACTCAGTAGGGTGGTAACCATATTAACACTAACAGTTCATCAGTATTACAATGACAGTAGGAATGTAATATTCACTTCTCATACGATGTAACAATAGCACTTTAGTCATTAAATCACGGATTCCAGAATAACATAATATTAGGGACTCAATTGAGTAAATAAAAAGTCTAAGAACAATTTCGGGAATAAACAAGGACTAAACTACACATATCATAAATTTCTATGGAAAACTATAAAACATGGGTCACATGGCCGTGTGGTCAAATTGTGTAATGGACTGTGGCCGTATGGAAGGATTATATGACATGGTTTGTGTTATTAGTCATTGAATGAGGTGTTCTAGCTTCATGACCTAACACCTTAAATCTCAACAAAATCAAGGTTTTGGGGAGACACTTCTTAAACTTCTTTCGAAAGAATTAGAAATCTCTAAAAAAAAATTCATATAATGTAAATATGAAAAAGAAAATCTGTAATGACCCAAAATTCACGGGCATCGGAAAAGTGCATTATCGGGCCTCCGTCTTAATAAACCGAATTTGTAAATAATTATTAGAAATATTTATGAGTCTAGTAGTGTGTTTAATTAGGTGAATTTAGCTTAAGTAGGAGAAATTAGGAAAAATGACTAAATTGAATAAAGGGTAAAAGTTTAATTATAGATTATTATTTTTTGATAAAAAAGTTTAATTATAGATTAAAATAAAATAAAGGGGATTAAATAGGTAATTATGCCTATTTCATTAGGTGAGGCGGCAAATGAGAAGAAAAATCTAATAATTATTATATATTATATATAATATATTTTTCTTCGATTATATATTGTATATAAATATTATTATGGTTTTATATTAAAATTATTATTATTAAATAAACTAAAATAGTGACAAATGTATGGTAATGATAATAAACATGTGTAAAATACATGAAAATACACTTGTAATATATTTGTATATTTTCTTAAATAATAAGTAAAAGATATTTATTAATTATTATTATATTATGAAATAAAATAAATAAAGACAAGTGTAAGGTGATGATAAAATACAAATGTGTTAATTAAAATATGTACATTTGTAATATATGTATTTAATTTACTTATTATTTAAGTAATAGATATTTGTTATAATTATATATTATATTATTGTTAAATTAATAAACAAATATAATACAAAGAAAGTAAAAAGGACTAAAAGGGAAATTAAACCAAAAACATAAGTTGAGGCAGTTAATCCTTAAAAATCTGAGATTTTTAAGTTTAATATATATATTATATTATTAAATAATAAAGATATTTATTATGTTTTATTATATATTATATATTATATATTTTATTATTATTATATTATATATATATATATATATATAGTAAAGTAAAGAAAGAAAACAAAGAAATTAAAACAACAGAATAGCAAGGACGAAATAGAGAGAAAGAAGAAAGAAAAAGAAAAAGAAAGAATTTAGGGTTTTCAAGGTTTAAATTCAAATTGGTAAGTCAATTTAAGTCTTTTTCTTGTAATTTTTGAGTTTTTATGAACCTAGAACAAAATATTATTAAGTATATGCTGAAAATTTTGGAAGTTATTAGATTTTTAGACATTAATTTTGCTAGGTAAAAGTGTGAATTAGAGATTGAATTAATAAAATTTCTAATTAGAATTGGGAGATGTATTAAATTGTAAAATAAGTTATAAATTTTATATAATAGGGACTAAATTGTAAGAATTTCGAAATTAGGAATTTATGATAAAAAATTGGATAGTTAAGTTTAAGTTTAGTTGAAATTTGAGTAGAAATGAGGTATGAATTGAGATGGAAAAATAAATGAATTTAGTTAGGGATTAAATTGAAATTGAGATGAAAGTAGAATAGAAATTCAAGTATTAGATGAAAAATTAATATTGTATTAATGATTATGAAATTTATCTTAATTTTTCGTAGCCAATATCGCACCCGAGGCATCCGCGAAGAAAGGAAGAGAAAAAGTGGACGAGGAGTAAAAACGAGAAATCACGGTTTGTATTACTATAATTCAAATCTATTTATTATTAATTGTTATATTTTAATTAAAATGCATGGTAAGTAAAATTAGGTAAGCAATTGAGATGATAATATTGATTTGAATGAAATTGATTCAAAAATGATTATGGCTATTGAAATTGAATGTGAACAAATTGGAAATTAAAAGTGATTTGAATTAAGTAATTGAATTATGAATTATGTGATTGATTGGAAACTAAAAGTGATTTGAATTGAATGAAGAAAATATGTAAGTATTTGAAATGTATATTGGTTGAAAAGTAATTAGTGATTTGAATTTGATTGGAAAATGAATTAAAAATATGAATTGAATAAAAGTGAATTAAATTATGAATATGTGAATTGTGTATTGATTGAAAAGTGGTTTGAATTGAATCGAAGTATGATTATATGTGAATATCTGAAATATGTATTGGTATTGAATTATATATTGATTAGAAAGTGGAAAGTGAATTTGAAATAGAAAAATTATTTGAATACCCTATTAACTAGTCGGGCTGAGTCGGATATAGTTGGCATGCCATAGGATTGGAAGAGTACGGGAATTTATCGGCTTTACCGATCAGGCACTATATGTGTCGTATTAGGCACCACGTGTGTCGTTTCAGACACTTTATGTGCCGTATACTGCTTTTGATATATTGATCAGGTACTGAGTACCGTTTTAGGCACAATGTGTCGTACTGGTGTGTTTGGTTGGAATTAATCCGTGTATCCGCCAAGGTCCGGGTTTGTTAATAGGGTGAATAACTGAAATGAGAAAATTAAATAAATTTGATTGATCGTACTATTAAAAATATGAGAAAGAAATTATGAGTTGAATTGTGAATTGAATTGAGACGTGAGATTTGAAGCATGAACTTAAGTTTCATGAATTCGTTAAAATATCGAAATAAGAAGTGAAAATAGAATGAATTGGAAATAATGAAATAGTGTATGAGTTAATTGAATATAATCATATGAATTAATTATAATTATTTTTATTGAAAGACTAATGTTGTAAGGTTTTAGATATAAAATAGAATACGTTATTGAATTGAGATATAGAAATGAAATATATGAAATAATGATTTTATGAAATGGTTATTGATGAAATGCATGAAATGAATATTGATATAGTAAGAAGATATATAAATTAAAATGAAGAAAAGCTATTTAAGATACATATTACTAACAAAATTTAAAGTTTTAAATGCATGAATAATTTATTGAAAGTAAAATAGTGGTAAGATTAATTGTGCATATTTATTGTTTTTACTTTAAGTATTTGAATTATAGTAATACCACTGGGTGTATACTCAGCGTACGGTTTGTTTCCGTGCGCAGATTAGATATAAAAATTTTGAAGAGTTGTATTTGAGATTACGAGCCTTCATCTCATCACATCTTCAAGCAACAAGAGGGTACATTCTAAAGTTTTGAATAGAATGACATGTACTTAGGAAAAATCAAGTATGTTCCAAGTAGTAGTAAGGACTAAATTATAAATTATTTAAATTTATTATTTGTCCGTTTTTATGTTCTAATATATTAGTGATTAGCCAAGAATTACTTTGGCACCAAATGTAATATTCCTATATCAGGTTCCTTGAGTCGAACATGGTATAGGGGTGTTACAAAACCATAAAATGCAAATTAGGCATGGTAAATTAGTTTTTTTCTATTAGAATTACTTAATAAAGTTAATTTAAATGACCTAATTTATATTAATAATAAAATTTCCAATTATGTAATTTGATCAATTAAAAAAATTTATAAGTTACATGAAAGTTGGTATTATTTTAATGATTTAATTTGATGAATTTAAAAGTTTGTGACTTATATGAAAAATGAAAGTAAGTTTAATAATTTATAATGTAAATAATCCATCCACCATATTCATGCTTTTGAAAAGCACCCATTTTTCTCTCTTTTACTTATGGGATTTCATTAATTTTCATAGTTTACAACTCCACTCCATTACTTCACTATGGGCATTGTTGAGGCTCAATTTTTTAAAAGGATTTTTAGTCTGTTGTTGGTAAGTACCCATTTCCACCCAAACCAATGATCTAATGCCCTCACACACCCAACCACTCTAAAAACAACTTTCTTTTTTAATTTCCTTTTTCAGCTTTTTTACTTAAATAATATAAAATTAATAACTATTTACGAAAAAAAAGTATGAAAAATAAATTAATTACAAAAATAGGTTTTTGTTATAGTGTTCTACGGTGCCGCCTGACGTAGCACCAGACTAAAATGTGATGACCTAAAATATTCAAAGACCTGATCTGTAAATTTCCTGTTTTAATTGGCAGTTGAAAAAAAAAAGGCTTTGGGACCTGACAGTGGCGGCACTAAACTTTAAATAGGGTTAATTTCTTCTTAAACCCCCATTGTTTATTATTTTCTTTTATTCCCTTTTAACAAAAAAAAATAAAGAGGCCTCTTACCAATTAGTCCAAAAAATATTTCTACCTAGAAGTATTTTTGTAAAAAAACCGATTCCAACTGGAAATAAATTTATTTATTTTTCAAAAAATATTTTTTTGTTCAAATTATGTTTGACATAGCAGTTAACAATATTCATGGTAATTTTCTTTCGCTCACATTATTTTTTGGAAGCTATAAATTTAACTAATAATTATAATTTATACATAATAAGATTTTTCTAAAGCTTTTATAAGTATAAATTTATAATGTATCCGTAATTCAAATTGATAATAAAATTATAATTATTTTTCGAAGAATAAATAAAATTTATTTTCAGTTTGAATCAGTTTTTTTATAAAAATATTTTTTGGTAGAAAAAACTTTTTGGACTAATTGGTAAGAGGCCTTTCTATTTTTGGTGTTAAAGGGGAATAAAAGAAAATAATAAATAAAGGGGTTTACGAAACAATTTACCCTATTTAAAGTTTGGTGTGGTCACACTGTTAGGTGGCACTCTTAAAACCTTTTTTTCAGCTGCCAATCAAAACAGGAAATTTATAGAGCATGTCCCTGAATATTTTAAATCATCATATTTCAATTTGGTGCCATCAATATGTCAAGCGGCACTGTCAGAACACTATAGCAAATGTCTATTTTCGTAATTAATTTGTTTTCCATACTTTTTTCGTAATTAATTATTATTTTTATATCATTTGAGTAAAAAAGCCTTCCTTTTATTTGGCTATTTCTTCTTTATTTAGGTGGTGTTTAATAAATTTAAAAAATTAAGTACAAGTTTTAAGTTATAAAATTCATTTGGTATATGGGTGAGTATTTAATACACTGGCAGTTTATATTTTTTTTATTTCACAACAGTCTTAAACATCTGACATGTGTCTCTCTTTTTAAAATATTTTATTATTCTTTATACGACACTTGTCAACTTCCTAACCTTGCTTGTAGAGTAAAAAAACTCCACTAGTGTACTAAACTATTTACCTTAATATATTACTTAAAATTAAGTATAAAATATAATTGAATTGTTTAATAAATATAATTTTTAAATTTTAAAGATAAAATATTTAAAATATAACGTTAAAAGTATAAAAATAATTGAAAAAAAAATAAGTGATAAATAACCCTTTTATCTATTTATTATTTCCAATTGTTTCACGAGAAAAGATGGTATGGAACTGTGATTGCACGTCAACTCTATCCCTGTCCAATAGGAGAATGGCAAATCATATTTTTTCTTTAGATATTCAGTATTTTTAGTTGTATTTGAATTTTTTCAGGAGTAAAAAGTTGAACATCAGGAGAAAAAATATGGTTTGTCATTCTCCTATTGGAAAGGGATAGAGATGAGGTGGAATTACAGTTTCATATAATCTTATTTTACAACCTATTTCTTTGACGTATCGTGAGTAATGATTTAATTGAGGCAATTCAGAGTTGTTGCCAGCCTTTAATGCCACAACAATTGCCCTTATTCCTAAATGTCAAAGTCCAAATCACATTAAGGAATATAGACCAATCTCTTGCTGCAATATAGTGTATAAATGTATGACAAAAGTTTTGGTTAAAAGGATTAATTAATATTTGCCAGATATTATTTCTCCTTGTCAAAGTGCTTTTATTAAGGGTAGAAGTACCATTGACAACACTCTCTTTGCACATGAGCTTGTCGAAAGCATATTTCACCAACATGTGTTGTGAAGGTGGATTTGCAAAAAGCTTTTGACTCCCTTAATTGGTCTTTTAATCTTGGCTGGTTTCCAGAGAAAATGGGTTAAATGGATTGCTGCATGCATTACCACTCTTAGATATTCCATTTCTTTTAATGGCGGGCCTGTTGGCTATTTTAAGGGTGGTAGAGGGATAAGGCGCGGAGATGTACTATCTCCCTACTTTTTTGTTATCTCAATGCATGTTTTATCCAAACTTCTTGATGTGGCCTAACGTGTGGAGTCTTCATGTTTCTTCTTAAATGCCTCAGGCTTAAACTTACTCATCTTTGCAAAAGGTTCAACTAATTTTATTTTGGAGGAATTTTATTATCTTTCTGGTTTGCAATTGAATGTTGCGAAAAGTGAGTATTGTTTTGTTGGCGTTTCTGATGAGGAATCGGATATTATCGATACAGTTACTGATTTTCAGTTAGGAAAGATATTTGGGAGTTCCACATTGTAGTCCTTTACGACTACAATCAATAGTTGGTCTTCTAAGCAATTAAGCTATGCTGATTTATAATATCCAAAAGTCAAGCTTGCTGGTGTCAACAATTTCTTTTGCCAAAATGAGCTCTTAAGAATATTAGTCTAGGTATTTCTAGAAAGAGAAAGATAGTGCAACTTTTGGAGCAAGAGTCAGCTAGCAGAAGATTTGTTCACCTAAAGTTGAGGGTGGGTTAGGTTTGAAAAAACTTGAAGATTGGAATCAGGCTTGCATTTTGCAACATGTTAAAGCCATTATTGCTAGCTAAGGGTCTTTGTACTATTGGTTCTCCAGGTTGTTGGAACTAGAAAAGACTACTTAAGATGAGAGACACTACACCAAAACAGACTTTTAGCGGCGTTTTTAAGCGCCACTAATAGTCTTTGCGGCGCTTTCGAAAGCATCGCAAAAAACGCCGCTAAAGAAAACGCCGCAAAATTTAGTGGCGTTTTTTGTGAAAAAACGCCGCTAAAAGTCAAGACTTTTAGCGGTGCTTATAAAAAAACGCCGCTAAATGTAGGGGCTTTTAGCGGCGCTTTTAACAAAAACGCCGCAAAAGGTATGGACTTTTAGCGGCGCTTTTAAAAAAAACGCCGCTAAAGGTAGGGGCTTTTAGCGACGCTTTTAACAAAAGCGCCGCAAAAGGTATTGACTTTTAGCGGCGCTTTTCAAATAAACGCCGCTAAAGGTAGGGGCTTTTAGCGGCGCTTTTAACAAAAACGCCGCAGAAGGTATGGACTTTTAGCGGCGCTTTTCAAAAAAAACCCATAAAGGTATGGGCTTTTAGCGCGCTTTCTGAAAAACGCCATTGGAGGTATGGACTTTTAGCGGCGCTTCTTGAAAAAATGCCGCTAAAGGTAAGGACTTTTAGCGGCGCTTTTGACACAAACGCCGCTAATTTGCACAGATTTGCAATGCTCATTTTCTCCAATATCCTACCCTCCCTGCATTAAAACAAACCAAAAACAGCAGCAATTGCATATAATTTCAACTCAATACGGCAAATAAAACATTTAAATCTCACTAAAAGCATTAAATCTAAACGATACTTCAAATTTAATAAAATATATATGATATACATTAATAAATGAAGTATAATTCAAACAATTCTTACAATAATGTTAAATGTCATAATGTTAAAAATCATCTTACAACAAGAAAACAAATGTCTAAGAAGGCGGCTTCAGATCCAATAGGCTGGCCATGATTGTTTCTCCTTACTTTAACACGATCGGTAGGCTCTAAGTCGTATAAATCTTTAAGTAATGTACGTCCCCGCCCTCTGCGCTTCCCACCACCTTCAGCTGAAAAATGATATATTATTATATTAAAATTGAAAAATGAATCAATAATAAAATTCAACATGCATGTAAAATAAACTTAACATTACTTTCAAATTCTCGTGCTCATCATCTATGTCCTACAGACTAGAAGATCCAACAACCGCTTGTTGTTCACTATTTGCTTCTTCTAAATTTGGAGTAGTGTGGACAATGTTTAAGTCTCGTAATCGTCTTTAGGCATTTTTCCCGCAATACACATGAAATAGTTCAACATTTTAGTAACAAATAACAATAATAATAGTACATTTAAAATAGTTAAATTATATAACATGCCCAACATTAAAATTATAAGATTACATATAAATAATAAATCGTAAAATCTTACTAAATCATATTTAAGTAAATATCTTCGTCCACATCCCGACGAGCCCATTGAAATTGTTGACTAGTACTAGGGATATTTTCATTTAAGTTTTGTTCTCGAAAAGGCAATGTTTCGATCTTTTGACTATGTCATCTCTACTTCCACTTTGCCAATGTCGAAAAAGTCTCTAGGGGTGTTTGAAGTACAACGTACCAACCCTCATCGCTTGGATCGTCCGAGTAAAAAAACTTGTTTAACTTGAGAAGAAAACACATACGGCTCGCCTTTCGGTTGTTCTCCTGTGTGAATCAATCGAGAGAAATTTACCATTGTAAAGCCATATTGATCGTTTTTAATTCCATGAGCCGTATTCACATCAGCCCAATCACCTCGAAATAAGACAACTTTGTATTTTCCGTAATAATCCAACTCAATGATGTCAGTAATAAGTCCGTAATACTCCAGATTCCCCTCGACAGGATTACATCGTCCCTAGCACTAGCATAACTTGTAATTGAAGAATTAACAACGATTCCACAATTTTGGGTTCTCCCCAATCTCTCGCGATACCTTGTATGAAATCGGTATCCGTTGATAAGGAATGCACTATATCTTTTCACAATTCTGTTTGGACCTTGTGAAAGCCATTTAACTTCAAATCATTAACTTCATTCCGACTCCAAACCTATTGAATCGAAAGTAAATCGAGTAATTATAAATGTTATGAGAAAATATTATTACTTGTCAACGAAAACTTAAATTGCATACCATTTGGCTTAACCATTCATGGAATGATTACGTGAACAACTTATTAATTTCTCGCCCGATTTAATCTTCGGGATCGTGAACGAGCTCTCAATATTTGTTTGTACTCACTACGTTTAAAAAGGTTTACTTTGTTAGAAGACAAACAAATTATAATTGATGAGTATTTATCAAATTCTAGAACTTACTTCCGAAATGGTTCCATTGAATCGTGATGAAAAAGAATGTATCGATGTGCTTGGACCCACGATCTATCGCGTCTAATTCTGCGATTTCGACTTTACTGATCGGTTCTCCGAAACTTTGAAATAAATAAGTTTCGGCCAAGTTCTCGATCTGTGAGCCCAAAGATTTCTACTTGGTCCGCTCATTCTTGTTTCAACATCTTCCAAATACCTCGAGCAGAAAAGTCATACATTCCTCTCGCCAAGTAGCCTCGGCAAATTGATCCTTCCGGATAACGCTTATTACTGGCGATAAAGACTTCAATTTGGATAGGAACCTAAACACGATATATAACATTATCAAAAGTTGCAACTAAAGGCATTGAGGTGAATGAAGGAATAATTTGCAAATAAAGTAAGACCTTTCAATGGGATACATCCATCGATAGAAAACGGGTCCACCAAGTATTGCTTCACGCGAGATGAATTAACAAGTGCACCATAATAGTGAAGAAGGAAGGCGGAAAGATCTTCTCCAGTTGCATAAAGTCAATGCGGCTCGATCTTGTAGTGTCTCAAGTTCTTGAACATTCAAAACTTTACCACAAATGCATTTCATTATATTTGATAGCCAATTACACAAGACGTCACCTTTTTCGACATACAACACCGCATAGCAACCGAAGTAAGTCTTGCATCAAGATGTGATAGTCATGCGATTTTAAGCCATATAGTCTTCGATCCTTAAGACTCACACATCGAGATATATTTGATGCATACGCATCCGGGACCTTTATATCCTTCAACACCATACGAACACTTCTTTCTCCGTCTTCGACATTGAAAAAATAGCAGCGGCGCAAGCGATATATTTCATATTCGGAAGTGCTTGGGGATGAAGCTCACGCCGAATTCCCATGTGGACTAAATCAAGTCGACTCAAGATTGTCTTTCGATTTTCCATCGACATTCAAAATAGTCCCAATGATGTTCTCACGGACATTTTTCTCAATATGCATGACATCAAGATTATGGCGTAAAATCGATGCTCCCAATAAGGCAACTCAAAAAAATACTTCTTTTTTCAACAAGTCCGCCTCATTAGGATCGTTCTCTTCATCGATTCATCATCGTAATCATCCCTAGATCTTCTATTTCTTCGCGGGTTGGCGGTTGATTCATCTTCCCATAAATGAAATTCATATCTTTCAACATTAACAATATTTCGGATCCACCGGTCTGCGAAGGAGCTTCTCGAACTCTTGATGCAGTCAAACCGAGCACTCTCAAATCTAAATCTATGATTTTCTCGGTAACCACCGACGATGCCCCATGTAGGAGAACTTCTTCCCATTATATAACCATTGCGAACATGTTCACAAGCAAAGACAACACGGACAAGCATAACGTCCCCGGTACTCCAACGGATAAATTAGCATAAGCCGGAAGTCATTAATAGTTCACATTAAAGTCGCACGTAAATTAAAGTTCTCTTTTCTCATTGCATCGTATGTCTCAACACCAGCCCATAGTTGTTTTAACTCTTCAACAAGTGGTGCAAATAGACGCCAATATCATTCCCGGGCCCTTTCTCTCCGTATAATCATAGACAAGATAAAAGATGATTGTTTCATGCAAACCCATGGAGGCAAATTGTAGGGAACAAGCACCACAGGCCAAGTACTATACGCTGTGCTCATGAGTTTGTAAGGCTTAAATCCATCGGATGCTAGCCCAAGCCTCACACTCCGAGGATCGCTTGCAAAGCTTGGAAATTTAGAGTCAAAAGATTTCCAAGCTAAAGAATCTGCAGGATGCCTTAACAATCCATCATCAGTTCGTCCATCACGGTGCCACGTTATTGACTCACCGCCTTCGACGACATGAAAAGCCGTTGAAGCCTTGGTATTAGCGGAAAATACCGCAAAATCTTAATCTCAATTGCTTCCTTGACCGTATCGTGATCTTCCTCGTTACCATCCTCTCGTATTTCTATTAATCCAACGGGATTGACCGCATACATGACAAAGATTGTTGGTTTATCCAATCGCCCCAATACAACATGCGCGTCATTTGGGCAACTATGAATTTTGTTGTAGCCAAGGCCCAAATCCTTTATCGCTTTTTTCATGTCTTTGGAAGATTGAGGAATTTTCGCATAACGGAACATTTCTTGCGTAAACTCTAACAAAGATTGTCAACGAGTTTCCGGTTCATCCTCCCAAACATTTCAAGTGAAAAAGACGAATACAGAAAGACGATTTGGAAAATTTTGATCCTCATACGATTCTTCATTCATTTCACCAAGTAACGTGTAGAACCTCGCCGCTTCTTCATTTGGTCATTCATCGTGTACACTTCTTCCCCCTTCGGTGAAAGTATTTCCACCGAAATTGTAATCATCGGTTGCACCCAATTCGTGGAAATGACCCGAAACCATCACTGCGCATATTAAAAGCATCCCGCAACATGCCTTCCATGTTATCATCTCTAATATTCTGATTGTAAGCAGCATGAGGATAACCCAGATTCATTGATGAAGATGCTCCACTAGATGTACACTCTCCATGAAAAAATCATTTTTTGTACCCCCGGACAAAGCCATCAACAACAAGATGTTCGTAGACAACTTCACGATAATGCCAATTGATATTGCAACACTTCTTACACGGACAAAGAATCATATTCTCTTGGCTTGCATTTTGAAATGCGAAATTCAAAAAAGTTTCTACTCCATTTCGATAGCCGTTGCTTACCCTTGACAATTTTATCTAACTCCTATCCATTTCGTAGTTGTTGAAGTCTAAAGTTGACAATAAATTACAGGGCTAAATTGTTAATTTATAATTCATGTAAGTACTGATATGATCACATATATAACTGAGTACTATGTAAGTTATGTAGATTATGTAAGTTATGAAGTTTGATCTTAAAATTATGTAAGTTATGAAGTTTGACCTTAAAATTATGTAAGTTATGAAATTTGATCTTAAAATTATGTAAGTTATGAAATTTGATTTTAAAATTAAGTAAGTTATGTATTCTTTAAGATTCATCATACGGGGCATTGTTACACCTAGGGAAGATCCATTATATCTAACAGTGAGATATAAGGCAACCCGTCAGGTTTCCAGCCTATATACTTTGAATCTTTTTTTTTATCTATACAAGTATTATGTAAGTTATGTATTATGTAAGTTATGTAAGTTTGATCTTAAAATTAAGTAAGTTATGTATTCTTTAAGATTCATCATACGTGGCATTGTTACACCTAGGGAGGATCCATTATATCTAACAGTGAGATATAAGGCAACCCGTCAGGTTTCCAGCCTATATACTTTGAATCTTTTTTTTTATCTATACAAGTATTATGTAAGTTATGTATTATGTAAGTTATGTAAGGTATGTATTATGTAAGTTAAATAATTTGATGAAAGCTATGTAAGTTATGTATTATGTAAGTTAAATAATTTTATGTCAGTTATGTATTATGTATTATGTAAGTTAAATTAAAATTTCAAATCGAGAATCAGTTGAGGTGTGAACATATATGGCGTGCATTACAATGTGGTTTTTTTTTTAAAAATATTAATTGGTTTTATTTTTTCTTTTACTTTTTTTTTAAAAAAAAGAATTCGATTTTTATATTAAAAAATATTAATATAAAAAATTAGTAATTTGATTTTTATATTAAAATATATTTACATAACGAAAAAACCGTTTTAAGAAGTTTTTAGATTACTTTTGCTAAAAAAAAAGTATTCGATTTTTATATTAATAAAGAATTGGATTTTTCTATTAAAAAAGAATTTTATGTTGGGGGTTTGACTAAAACAAAACCGATTTGTAAAAAGAAATTTAATTTTAGCATATTCGAATATTTAAGATGTTTGTATCAAATTATAAACCAATGTTGTTTTCATAAAATATCAGAAGCTTAATCACTAGCAAAATATTCATGGATCATAATTTGTTTGTTATATTAATTCGATTTTTATATTAAAAAAGAAACCGTAAGAAAACTATCTAAAATGCTTAACATCACATTTTATAATATATTGCTTAACATTTTATAATATATTGCTTAACATCATAATAAACCGCAATATTGACAGAAAATCTTTAAGATTCATTATACGTGGCATTGTTACACCTGGAGAGAATCCGTTATATCTTACAATGAGATATAAGGCAACCCGTTAGGTTTCCAGCCGATATACTTTGAATCTTTTATTTTATTGGACAACAATATAATAAACATCATATATACCAACCAAGCAGGATAATAAACAACAATTTAGACAACAATTTGAACAAATTCATCATGATATAACTCTTACTGATCAGAATTTTGAAGTAAAACGTACCTTAATAATTTCAATAAGCTGGTAAACTCCACTCACACCAAGAAACAGAAGCTACAGTCAGAAATTAGCAACATATTTCAAAAAGCAACATATAGGAAAAAACTCTCTTAGTTTCATAATTCCACACCAACTTAGAGATCAAATTAGCAGTAAATGTACTTGGGTGTTAATTTGAGCATGGAAATTATTGACTCGTTTGAAAATTGTTGAGCCATGGAAAGCTACACTATACCTATAAGAGAAGACTATATATGGAGAGCTAATTGATGCATGCAAAACTCATTTGGACAGCAATTGGTACGAATCAGTTGATAAATTAATATGTGTTTGATACTTACCAGGTAATAAGTTGAAAATGAAACAATGTGTTGATATCAGCAAACCTTCAATGCTAGCGGTAAATGGTACAAGCTCAGCTAAGATTTAAAAGTAAAACAATATAAGAATGAGAAAAAAATCAAAATTTCTATAAGTAAAACAACAGCACATAACATTTTTATCAGTCAAGTCTCCGAAGCTCTTATGAAATTTCCTCTGTTACTTTAAATTTTCTTTCTTTCAAATTTCCTATTGATATTTTAATGTTTGTTGATAATGAGACATAAATCAGGGCTCAAATCCTGTTTCCAAATCTTACTTTAATCTTTCTCAAAGTTATACAAAGAAACGCTACTAGTTTACCAATAATCATTCCAACTTATAACTCACCCTCTTTTCAAATCATATTTTAAGTTATGCATCATGGAAATTTTAATCTTTACTATTTATATTATTTTTTATTTTATTTGTAGCTAAATTTAATACCTCATTCCAGATATCCAAAATTTTAGGCAAAAAAATGCACCATGCCTACTCCAAAAACATACAACTTAAGTTCAAACCAATGCTACAAAAATTGACATACCAGAAGTACGTATCTATAACAAGGGTCCAGCATGTAGGAAAATCAGTTTAGAAACTAAAATAAGTTGAAATAATTTCAACTCAATCAACTCACCTCAGATGAAAAGATAAAGCCGCTACCCAGCCGTATAAATCTACATGCGAAGAAGTTTTCGTGCAGTTTCGTTTCCTTCAACAAATGTTATCGTAATCTGATTGGGTCCGCTCCTAATCAGTCCCAATACAGACAAGTAGAGAACGACCCTGCGGGTTAGCCCATTTATACACTTATTTAAGATTTTACACAATATTTTATACAAAAAGGAACACATTATAATTTGCAAGATTTAATAATTAATTGTAACTTATATGGATTAACAATAAAAAGAATTTCAATTAGCCCATTGCTGCAATATTCAAGGCTGAGTCAAAATACACACACACACTTTCATTGATATTCTTAAATATGTAATTCAATGTAAAAGCGACTTGAATCATGCATTACTCTTTCTTGTATATAATTTAAACTTTGGGTTATTGTATATAAGATCTGCAAAAGCAGTCAAATGTAAAGGTAGCTTCATAAAACAAAAATGCAAAGGAAATTCTTGTATGACCCCGACACGCTTCAGAAAAGGCACTGCTGAAGTTCTCACATCGCACCGAAACTCCGCAATGTATATGACTACTCATGTTGGGACATCCACGTATGTATGCATATATGAATCAGTTTTATATATATAGGTTGAAAGCTAAGAAATTAGCCAGTTTTCTTGGTCGGTACAGTGCAGTAAGGATTCTATATGTTCATTTCGAGGACTATTTTCTTAAAATAATAAAAAAACCCATGAAAATGGTTTATTGGAACTCATTACTCAAATACATACAAATATGGCTTCTTTATAGTTCCAGTCCATTAGATTTTGTGTTTCATACTTTGTGACTAACATAAAAATATATTTCTGTAAATATATAAAAAAATGAACAAATTCAAATGCATGCACCAATACTTGTTAATAATAATATAATTAATATTTATAGCATGTATGGTGTATTTTTCAGATGTCGTCATTCACTAATATGAGAAAAGATGAATCTAGGTTTTGTCCTTTTTGCGATAAAATACACAAAGGTTTTTTACTATATTATATCTATAATATACCTTAATAAACTGACCTTGCTTCACTTCCAATGCCTTGTCTTTCGATATAAACACCTTTTTTTTTTTCTTAAACATTTGGGTAAATTCTATAGATATTGTTTAACTAAGCAAAAATGGTTGGTTGATGAGAGAAAGAGAGATATAAATAGATTTCACGTTTATATATTAAAGCAACATAGATATCATTACATTAATATATATAATATTGTGTATAACATTATCAAATAAGCCATGGAAATATAAAAGTAGAAAAAAAGTACCTTATACAATCAAAACCCAGTAAAACCTTATCATCCGGACTATATGTTAATTGCAAATTGACCCTATGCTTCTTCCAATTATATAGTTCTCCTCAGTAAAAGGGAAAAAGAAATGTATCCATTAGCATCAACCCAAAAGAGCACATTTGTGATTAAAAAATTCCTAAGAAAAACCAAGCATACCAAAACTAGAAAGCCTATGTATGTACACAATAATCATAAATATATGAATTGACTAGAAATATAGACCATCATTTTCTAATTGGTACTATTCTTTCCCAATTACCTCTGCTTCCTAGTAACTGATCATCCCCTGTCACTACCATTGAAAATCGTCCCTAAAAGAGCAATTTGAAGGGTACCCACCGAACATGGCACAGATCCCAAACAAGGAAAAAATAAACAACATAAAATTTTATTAAGTTCTAATAAAGGTACACATACAAAGAAATGGGGAAAAAATTAGCAGTAATATATAATCAAAGAGAGTTTGATTAAGAACGGAACTAAAAGAATTACCCCAGATGGCGGGACAGGGTTTCGAGTGAACTTGGAACCACCAGGAGCCCAAGGAACTGCAAATTGAATTAAGATGTTAAGCTTCAAACTGCATAACAGGTTTAAAACTGGAAGGTTAGCAACTTATAAGGAAATAACAGTCAATCAGTCAAGTGTCATAACAAGAGCAAAACTTAACAGTACAAACCAAGTATGAACCAAGGAAATACCTCCACGACCCGAATGTCCAGCGACGGTGGCGGAGAGAAGATGCACCGACGGTGAGCAGAGGCGAAGAACTTCCTTTTGAAGCGGCGAAGAGATGATTCGAACAGTTTGCAGAAACACGAGCGTAATTAGGGATTTAGAAAGTTTAATAGTTTTGATAATTTGTAGAGATTGGGGAAGAAGGTACTCAAATTTGGGAGATTGGGGAAGAAATTGGGGATTTTGGAATTGGGGATTTCGAATGTTAGGAAATTAGGGGAAAGAAATCGGGATTTCTGAACTGGAGGAAAGAGGGAAAATGAAATGTAAAAACAAAGAATAAAACGACACCGTATTGCGAACAGTTATCAATTTTTGTGGCGTTTAAGCTAAAAAAAACGCCGGTAATGTATAAACATATTGCGGCGTTTATGATAAAACGCCACGAATAACAAAGATAAAACGGCAACGTTTACCATATTAGTTTACAAATTTGCGGCGTTTTTTCGGAAAACGCCGGTAATTCATTACAATTTGCGGCGTTTTTGTGAAAACGCCACTAACTCCGCACAATTAAAAACGGCACCGTCTCACTGTTCATAATATTTTGCGGCGTTTTTTTTTAAAAACGCCACTAAAACAAAGCTGAAAACGTCATCGTTTTTATACCTGAACCATATTTGCGGCGTTTATAGGCAAAAAGGCCACTAAATGTACACATCAAACGATGACGTTTTGCACTCTTTTGCGGCGTTTTCATTAAAACGCCACTAAAATTAAACCACTTACTATATTTTAATTTTTAATATAAACAAAATATATATTTTATATACTTATATATTAAATAATTAATATGGGTATAGTACAAATTAAATGGGCTGAGTCTTAGTAAATTCCAAATATTGCTTCAGTCAATAGTATATATATCTTAAAGCTCAAACCAGAAACACTTTAATTTTTAATAGTATAAACCTCAAACCATAAACACACTCTCTCAACCCTAAACCGTAACTCGTATATATATTTAGCGGCATTTAATGTTAGGGTTTAATGGTTAATGGTTTAGTGCTTGTAGTTTAGGGGTTTATGGTCGGGTGTTTAGAGTTATGATTTAGGGTTTAGAATCTAAATCTATAGTTTAGAGTTTAGGGTTTAGACCGTTTAAGATTTAGGGTTTAGGGTTTAGGGATAAACAGATGGACAATCAGATTTTGTTAGGGTCTGAAATTATTTTGTAAGTAAAAAATGCAATCTCACCATTTTTATATATAGCATATATTTTTATATGCCATAACCTTAATCCTAATTAATTTTGTTTCTCTACAGATGCATGGGTTACCAATTTTTTTAATTTTAATAAATATAAAGCTTATCTATTATCTCTAAAATAATTTAAACTATAATTATAATTTTAATATATATATATGAAATTAAATAATTTAAACTATAATATATATATATAAAGTCTATTTTCTTGTAGTGGGTAAACCCTAAATATAAATTTTATAAGGGACAAAAGTAATTAAAATAGAATGTTAATCCTTACATAGACCCTAAAATAAATTAATTTTTTATTAATAACACTAACCCCTAAAGCCTAATAGCCAACCCCTAAAACCATAACCCTTAAATTATTTATTTTTGCGACGTTTTTTGAAAAAAACGCCACTAGATCTAGCAACTATAGCTCAACTACAAAACGTCGTCGTATTGGTTAACATCTTTGCGACGTTTTAGGCTAAGCGCCACTAATATTCTTCATTTAGCGACGTTTTTACAAAAGCGCCGGTAATGCTCTGATCTTTAGCGGCGTTTTTGTAAAAGCGCCGCTAATTCTCAGATCTATAGTGGCGTTTGGTAAAAAAACGCCGCTCTTTATCTTTTTTAGCGGCGTTTTGGAAATAAACGCCGCTATTGCTCAACTTTTTACGGCGTTTTCTTTCAAACGCCGCTAATGCATAATATTTGTGGCGTTTTTCATTAAAACGCCACTAAAAACGCAACTAAAAGTCTATTTTGGTGTAGTGAGAGGTGACCGCGACTGACTGCAGGTAGTAATATCTCTACTACCAAGTTGAGGGAGGAGATTAAAGATGAAGGAGAGAAGGGTAGTTGGCAAAAGTTGATAAGGTTTCCATTACACATTCCCAAGCACTTTATTTTTGCTTGGATGGCTATGATGAACAGGCTTCCGCTTAGAGATAGATTACTTTACGGAGGCATGAACATAGAAATTAATTGTTTGCTAGCTTTGTTCCAACGAAGCAGAAACCCCAAATCATAGTTTCTTTGAATTTACGCTTCTCTAAGCAAATTTGGACTTTGTGATATTAGAAGAGCAGTTGGGACTTGGATTCAAGAATTATGTTCAACTCTTCTCAAATTCAACGGCAAATATCTTATTTCTATTATCCTTTACAAACCACACCTATATTAAAATATACATATTTTTCTATTTTGGCATCTAAACTTTTTTATTATTTCAATTTAGTACCTAACATATCCCAAAGTTATGTCTTTTAACGGACATTAAGAAAAAACCGTTGAGTAGATTTAGCCAATGAAAAAGTACCATTAGGCATGTTGTGACCAATGAAAAAGCGTCACTTGACGTTCCTTTATAAAATATATCTTTTTTTTTTAATAAAATATGTATAAACTGTAAAAAATTGAAATATATATATATATATATAAATATATGTCAATTATAAAATGGAAAGAAATTATAAAAATAATCTGAAAAATATGTGAAATAATTAAATATATAAAAATTCCGAAAATATATTAAATATAAATATATATATATATATATATATAATTTATTAAAATGAAAAGGAAGTATAAAAAATCATATATAAACTATAAAAATTTAGAAAAATATAGAGGCATTAATTGTTGTTGAGTTACCCTCAAGGTCAATACAAATTCATATTGATTTTACTGCTTTGTCTAACACTTAAATATACTTTGATTGTTTTATGTTGCAATTGTTTCCCAAAAAATGATTACAGAAATCCAATTTCGACTAACTTATATTAAGCAATGCTTTAACCCATCATCATCTTGTATATATAATTTTATGTAATTTAGATTTTATATGTTTTATTATCTATTTAATTATTTTGTATATATATTCTAGAGTAATTTTTATATTTCCTTTTCATTTAAATAAATTATATTATATTATATTATATTATCGATTGAGTCTTAATTTGATTAGCAATAACATTATTGTTAGTGCAGGAATGAACTATGAATAATTTTGGGCATTATATAAAAAATAACAGTTAATTTAAACATTTTTCATTAAAAAATATATTATTTGTCTATTATTATGTATTATCTTAAAAAATTAATTTAAATGTCGATTTTTGTGATACTCATCCCATTTCTCTTACCACGTGGCAGAACGTAATTGGAGAAAATGGTTAAGGGGCATGTAGGGTACGAAACCAAGGGCCCGCAAATCTGTGTCTAACTGTGCACCGGCAATGGCGGCAAAGTGGAAAAGGAAACGAGGGAGCTACCCATAGCCAACCATTGAGAGAATGACGATGGATCCGTCCGCAGGAGGTGGAAGCTGGACTACGATCCCAAGCGTCCCACCCCACAGTAACGTATCTACTCCCTCAAATCAAGACCCTCCATACCTCTCTCCTCCACCTCCACCATCACAACAACAACAACAAGTGCAGCAGGATCAACATCATCAGTCACTACCTTCTCACTTTCACCTCTTACACGTATTCCTTTAATCAAAACCATAACCTTATCACTCTTTATACTTTCTTTTTGTTTATGGGTTTGTTTTGGGGGTGCAGTTGGTCGAGAATTTGGGTGATGCAATTGATAATGGAACTCGGGATCAACATTCTGATGATTTGGTTTGTTTGGGTTTTTTTTTTCCCCTTCTTTTAAAATTTTAAAACTGGTTTATTATTTGTTTCGAAGATTATTGATTTTCTACTTGGTGGGTTTTCTAAAAGATTAATGAACTGAACAATCATTTTGAGAAGTGCCAACAGCTTTTAAACTCGATTGGGGCATCAATTAATACCAAACCTATGGTAAATTACCTACTTATCTTCTCTTGTTCCTTAACTTATAATTTCTGTTCATAAACTGTGATATTGATAAAGCTGCATGTCTAACATGAAAGTTTTTACTCACATATTCTTACATAGTTATGAGAATAACCCGATCCATAAAATGTACTAATATATATTAGTATTAGTGTTTCTTCCTGTAACTTAATTTATGGTTTTTGGATTGTAGACTGTTGAAGGACAAAAGCAAAAGCTGGAGGAAAGTGAACAATTGTTAAATCAAAGGAGGTTAGTAATTGGTCCTTGATTTGTGTTTTTCTTTCCTGCAACTTAAGTATTTAATGTGTACATTTCGTTTTTCTTCCAATTCAAGGGATCTAATTGCCAACTGTAGAAGCTCTGTTGAAGATCTTGTTAAGACTGAGCCATAGTGCACAGGTAAGAAAATGCATACAAAACAATTTGACATAAATATTTGCTTGCAGTACTGTTCACTGTAACGTATCAATTAAGATTCCAATTTGAGTAAGAACTGCTCATTAACATTCTTTGATTCAAAGATTCAATTTCATCGACCTAGTTTAAAAAGTGTCATTGCTTCTTTGTGTACTCTTTTTTGTGTTTTGTGTGAAAGAAGCAAGTAACAGAGTGTTTAGTCTTCTAGATACTGTGGGGTTTCAGTGAGGGCATATTAATCAGGGTCAGGGCAAGGGAAATTGTCTGGAATCAATATAGGGAAAAACCATGTAAATGCTAGTGTTTATCGTCCGCAAGCACAACAAAAACGAAACGAATCTTACCATGAAACAAGTTTTCGAGTAATGAACAGAAAAACCGGACCATGGCAAGAAGTGCTTTTCAATCTTGGAACTATTGTGTCTGTTATTCTGCAGGTTTACTGTTTAGATTACATTATGATGCACTAATGAAACTTGAAATGGTAAATATGCATGATTTTTGCTGCATGTTTTTCTTTTGAATATGTTCAATCTTATGTTAGATTTATTCGATAGTTTATTTTGACATTGAGTCTTTAATTTCATTACTTAAGTCAATTTGAATAATTTGGCAATTTTTGAATTAAAGTGTTCAAGTATCTAGATTAGTTGACATTTGTGCTTTAAGGTTGATATATGTAACTAGATTTTTCATATAATTGATTGTTTGGAAAAAAATATTTGCTTGTACATAAATAAATAAATAAAATGAAAAATAAATAAATAAATGCTCAAGTTATGAGTGAAAGTTTCGAAAACGTGACCGAATTTAGTAACCGGGGTTTAGGTGCTTGGGTTGTCATTTCATCTCGCATTAAAAGGTTCAAGTGACAAATCGAGAACTTACAAACACTCCGCTAACCGAGCCTCAAAAAAAAAAAAAGAGAGACTGTTTGAACTGAGTAACCGGGATAGAGCGCTTGGGTTGTCATTCTAGTTCGCGTAAAAAGGTTTGACCGTGTCTAAATTTTTTTATTAATGCGTGATTAATTAATATCTTGCAAATTATTGGATTCAAACTCAAAGTGAAATGATTTAGTTTACATATTTCAGTTTTATGACACTTGTTGATCAAACTATATATTCTAAGCATTTATTTATTTTTGCCTATGTTGTTTGCATTGATTATGGATGCGGAAAAGAGGCTCGATTTTTAATAAATTGTAAAATAATTTCTAATGTAAGGAACAATATGCTTGAGGACAAGCATGAGCTAAATAGGGGGATTTGATAACATATTGGGAAAATCTATTTGTGGATGTTATAAAGATTATTGTTCAAACTTTGCATTGTAGTTGTTTATCATTTGTCTGCAGAGCCTGTGTCCTTTTAAGAGTATCAGAGTGAGGATTTTATTTCTTTTCCTTGATTTTGGAATCATTGGCTTAACAATTTTGTTACACTTCTTAAGATAAAAGGCTTTATCTATTGTCATTGAAAACTCTTTAAATGATAATTTCAAACAACACTTGCAAAGTTGTTCACCACTGTTCTAGAGCTGTTGGGTTGGATTGTCTACATGTTTGCACTCATCCTATGATAGATTTGCTTTGCTTATGCTGTTCTATATTTGCTTTCTTCTTTGGTTCTTTCATATTGATGATTGTTTTCTTCCTTGAATTTCAAACTACAGCTTGCGACAACCGGTACTTCGCTTTGCTGCATTCAGGTCAAGTGCTCGTTCTGTTGAAGTCCGGAAGTTCGACAACAGAATCCATAGAACTTGTAGTTATAGAATTAGATCATATTCATTTCTTTGTTTTGTCTAGTCCAAAACTCTTAATATCTTGTCTACCTTGTTCCTTTTATCAAGATTTCTTTTGGAACATGATCATGTTCAAATGCAATCTTTTCCTTTTTCTCTTTTTGGTGCCATTGAAGTTTATGGGGATCTGAAATCTCGTTTGTGCTGGGGCCTGGATGTTCATAAAGTTTCTAGTGGAAGTTAAATTAAGATTAATAAACCTTGTCCAAGTTGGTAATCTAAGACGATTGCTGTTCTATGTTTCCACTTGTATGAAACTGGTTAAAGTTTTTGTCAGACACCTGTTTGACACGGATTCAAATTGTATTATCCCATCATCATTTTTAATATTGTATATGCAAGCTGACATCTTTTATATGAAATAATTAAAATAAATCCCTTACAAGTCATCATTTTGCTTAACCAAGGTGAAAAGAAAATCAATTGGCTTTCTCATAAGAAACTAGTGATTAGGAATTTCTGGAAAACAAACGAAGATTGAAGAAACAAAAGGGGCAAAGACTAATGCGAAAAGTGGCAAAAGATAAAAAGTACCAAATTTAGCAAGACATTAATATCTTGAAGAAAAAAAGGGTCATTACAAAAATTTCAAAAACTCCATAAAAATAGTTAAGACCATGAATCTATTTTAAGCTCCCATAAATAAACAGATAATGTTTTTAAGTCAAATAGTGTGCCAACTTACCCATTAAACAATCCAAAAATATCCATTGATAACAGAATTTGTTTAATTTTCCTTCACTCTTTGGACCTTTTCTCCTTCATATACCAACCTGTCTTCCATTCCTTTCATTTCTCTCCATCTCTTATTTTCTCCCTTTCCTTTATTCCCATCCCATACAACCCTCCAGAAATAAACATTTTGCTGTAAAAATACATAAAAAATAAATAAAAACAAACAAAAAAAACTGCACCATCCCCGGCGGCAACGCATCCGATATCTCATTCCCTTTCAAAAACAATAAGCAAAAAAAAAGAGAGCCAAAAATATGAGCATTTCGAGAACTGGTAGTAACGGTACAACGCAAGCTTGCGCTGCATGTAAATACCAACGTAGGAAGTGTGCACCGGACTGCATTCTCGCCCCATATTTCCCTCACGATCGGCAACGACAGTTCCAAAACGCGCATAAATTGTTCGGGGTCAGCAACATCACCAAGATCATTAAGAACCTTAACCCTCCCGAAAAGGACATAGCCATGCGTACGATCGTGTTTCAGTCCGACGCACGAGCTAATGACCCTGTTGGAGGTTGTTATAGGATCATTCAAGAGCTTCAACGACAAATCGAATACAGCCAGGCCGAACTTGACCTTGTTTTACATCAGCTAGCCATATGCCGTGCACAGGCCGCTCAACAACAACATAGCGATTTAACGCTAGGTTGCGATATGATCAATCCCCAGGATCCATTGAACTCGTATAACTCCAACTATTATTACGTCCAAGAACCTCACGAGGAACTGTTTGCGGTGAACGATAACAACCAACAACATCAGTTGCAAGAAAGCTATGATCATTCATGGGGCATACAAGAATCGACGACAGCATTGTCGACATTGAATATCAAGCAGAGTTTTATGAAACAAAGTGAACATAATGACGTACATGAGGATGAAGTGAAGCATGATTATGGGATAGTTTGTGAAAGGCATGAGATGAAGTTTGAGAACGATGATATAGTTGAAAGGAGGTTTGTGCCATCCACACAATTAGTTATGTCATCTTAATCACATTTTTTTGTTCATTCTTACGAATGAATATGATCCATATTCAAATTAATATAAGAGACAAATAAATGACATTCACGTAAACCTTTTTTTTTGTTGATATATTATATGGGTGTCTATTTTGCTTTCTTTGTCGCAATGTAGTTGATCTAATTATTTGAAATAATATTTTTCCCAGTCCCAGTCCCAGTCCCAATTCTCTATCTCTCTTTTAATAACTGGTCATCTTTCTTTATTAGAGAAGACATATATATACCTACGTGTATATATATATACAAATGTGTTATATTGTAGTGTCTGCATGCCTAGGTCTGTGAGTTTCAAGTTGATTATATTAAAAAAAAAAATTAATAGTTTTGTTAACAAAATGTCCTCAAACCTCTTATAATCTTTTCATCTCTAAGCAGACACCTTTGGGTATAGTAGCGGCATAATTAAGTCAAGTCCAAATATTATTAGGTTCGAACTCGATTTTAACTTAAAATTTTAAGTTCAATATTTGACTCAAATTCAATTAAATATCTATTTTTAAATTAAAGTTTTAGTAGAAATATAATTAATCGAATTATTTAAACTCAATTAAATTTATTTATCAATTTTTGTAATCAATGTGATGACTACTTTAGCAGGAGTGACATTACCCGTTAAGGAGAGAGTTTTAGCTTTCCAACTACATGACTTTTGTCTTTACCCAACATTCAGATCATTATGAGTTACTTCGATAGTATAAAAGTGGCATTTTTAAATGCTTATCAAGACTATAAGAATAATTTTTTTTAAAAAAAAATAAAAATTTAAACTGAGTAAAATGCTATTTGATAAATTTAAAATCTAAGTGTTAAAAAAATAAATGCTTAAAACTTAAGTATTAAAGTTAAATATAGATTTTAAATTATAAAAAAAAATTATATTCTATATTTTATTTTTATTTTTAAATATTTTACTTTATTTTAAAAAATAAAATTTTATATATAAATTTTTCCATAGAACAATATAACATTAAAATAAATAAAATAAAAATAGAATATTCAATTGAAAATATTCTCGGTTAAATGATAAATAGATTTTATTTACTTATTATTTTTCATTTTAAAAAAATATTTAATTTTAAATTATCAAATATGCATAAAAATAAATTATTAAAAAAATTCCCCTAACTTAAAAGTACATAAATTTGAACAGGCAGTCACGCAGAAGGGTTAGAAATTGAAATTTTGGAATTCCCAAAATGTCAAAATCATGAGTTGATGAGGTGTCCTGTTTGCCAATGACAGTATCTTTCACACGTGCCCTCATTCATTTATCCTTTTATGCATATGCTTTCTTAAGATTCATAAAAAAAAATATTATTTTATATAAATAAAACACAATCATGACTGATAGTTATGTGCCAAATTATTTGTGAGTTATTTGATACCTAAGTTTATATTTGCTATTTTTACATTAGTTATGACAATCTCATATGTGGTTACTCATGTATAAATAAATATAAAAATATATTAAATTAATAAAAGAGAAATTATTTGATACACTTTCTATGTTATATTAGTAAAGATTGAAGTTTTTTTGAATGTCCAGGTTTGAGCCTCACTAATTGCATTTACGATGTGTTGGTCTCTTTCCCATCATGTGCATATGCCTTATGAGGGTCTTGTTCAGTTTCTTTTCAGATTGATCGAATCTTCGTCTGTTGTGTACTGTACTGGTTGAATCTATATACCATTATAGTTGGTTAGACATATATTTATACTTACACTCACAAATATATTTAAGCATCAACTATATACATAATCATCTAACTAATAGCGTGTTTTTGTTTAGATTATTCAAGTTTAAAATTTTTTATTTTAGTCACTAATGTTATCGAAATTTAATATTTTGGCCACTCATCCTCTAAATCACTAACAAAATGTTGACTCAATCATTTTTCATTGGCATAATAACAAATTTAGCTACCTAATGTTTATTAATACTATCAATTTGGTCTTAATTCTTAAAAGTTCAATAATTTTAACCCTCAACTTTTACCTATTATGTCAATTCATTCTTGACTCTTATAAATTCAAAAATTAAAAATTAAAAAAACTTTAAAAATAAAAATGATTTAAAAGTTCATTTTTTATAAAAATACATAAAATTTTATAAAAATATTTATAAATAAATGAATATATATTTTTATTATAACATTTATTTATTAAAATAAGAATTTTATTAAAAAAATTAAGGAAAAAAAACATGAAGAAGACATAAGTAGGTTCAAGTTTTCTCATTTTTCAACATTAACGACCACCATGTTAAGGTTTTATAAAAAATTACAGTATGAGGTCGAAACGGGTAAGAATCAATATCTTTAGATTGTAGCCTAGAACAAGTTTGTTGCATTTAAGGTTGTGCTTGAAGGCGGGCATGATTAGGGATATATAGGCAATGATGAAGTCTTGGAGACCCAATAGGTGGAAGACCATGCCGATAGCTCCACAACAAATTCCTAGTTTGATGGCATGATGACTGAGGGTGTGAAAATTAATAAATTCGGAGTAAGGGTTATTGGTACCAATGGCTATAGGTAAAGGTGGTGCGAAGCATTCGACAAATTTGACAAAAACCAAGGAACAAGGCTAAACATATAATATATAAATTATTATTTATTAAAAATTAAAGAAAGGAAAAGTTTGAATTTGGTTTAAGTTTGCTTTGTGGGTTTTTAAAAAAAAAATATTTATAAAATTATTATTTTAATAAATAAATTTCATATTAGAAAAAGAAAAAAATAAATATTTATTTATTTATAAATTTGTATGCATTTTTATGGAAAGATGAATTTTTAAATAATTTTTATTTTTAAAGGTTTTTTTTTAAAATTTTGAATTTTAAATTTTTAAGAATTAAGACTAAATTAACATAATATATATAGTTGCGAGTTAAATTTGTTAAATTTTCTAGAATTAGGACCAATTTGATAAAGTTTATAAATATTAGATAGCTAAGTTTATCGTTGTAGGAATGAAAAAGAGGCACATCAATACCGTAATAATAATTTAACGATAAATAATTAAAATATTAAAATTTAATAACGTTAATGAGTAAAATAATCAAATAATAAATGGTGAGTATACCCTAGTAGTAATAATCTAAAAATAGAATTGGAAGAAATGGGAGAATGGGACCCTGTTCTTGAATATCACCCACCACAATAATTGTGTACTCCTCCTTTGGAATCTCCTACCGACACTAATATTCTCCATAATATTTGATTAGTAATTTGCATATTTGTTTTATTCTCTTAATTTTTTATATGAAAATTAATACAACATGTTATTATATAATTTTTTAAAATCTTGAAAGAAATAAAGGACATGACAACCACTATCAAACACGTAGACATAATTAATTTGGGGACACAGGTGCTTGGAATTTAAGCAAAGCCAGTGAATTATTACATTTTAAGTCATAAATTTTATGCATGAAAAAGTCACTTTTTCTACTGTTTGCATGTGAAGAAAAAGATAAGGAATGTTCAAAATTCCTGTAAGAAAAGGTAGATTTAACTTTGTTTACCATTGTAAGTCTTTAATTAATAATGTATATTACCATTAGGTACAATCAAATGCGGGGTTTCATTTTTTAATGATCATTGTCGGTGGTAAAATGGAAGCCAATTTTCTCTCACGCACAATGTAAGAAAATAAGGCTATAGTAAGACTTACGAGTGGTCAACAAATAATTTAAATCCGAACAAATATTAAAATAATAATCACATTTATTGTAATGTAATAATAAGAGACTTTTTGAGAAGAAATTAATTTACATCAAATTATAAGTTGGATCCTTTCCCTACCCTCGCTCGTAGGTCAAAACTCCACCACTTAATTACAAATTTTGGCACGTCTCTTCAATCAAAATTACCCTCTACTGGGAAAAAGATGTAAAGAATAGAATACAATGAACCAAGTTATATTAAGGAGAAAGACTATAAATTTGCCCCAACGAACAAGGACTAAAAACAAAACAAAAGAGCCAAAAAGATAATAAGAAAAAAAATTATACATCACTGTTTTCTATACCCTATCACCCAATTTACACAAGATATAATAATCACCCAAAAAATGAAAAACACAGATTTCTTAAAACAACCAAACCTTTTTCTTCTTCATTCTTTCTAATCCTGAGCTCTCATAATCATAAAGTCCATTTCCAGATCTTGAGCCTCAAATCAACCTTACACTTTGCATTAGAAGTTGAAGCTATTGTTGCTGATTTCCCCTTGGGAGCAGTAGCTTTAATCCCTTCACAAACAACCCTAATCCCAACCTTGGGGGTCTTCACTGCTCCCATCTTTGCTTTCACTTTAGTGTCCAGCTTTATCTTTAATGGCAGACCCTTCTTGCTCTTCAAACCACTCCTTAACTTGCCAGCTGACGCCTCATCAAGTTCTTGCCTGTTGCTACTTGTTATGGCAGCTTTCAAAAGAGTCGTGTTTTTATTGCCATGCACGAAGGAACCCAAGGAACCCTCCCCTATATCGATCTCGTCGTTTGTGATAAGAGATATGGTGATTGGGTCGTAAATGTAGACGAGCTTTTTGTTCGGGTTTTTGGCGGTGACGTTAAGGTGGATGTTGGTGATGACCTTGGAAGCTGAGGTTACATTAAGGGTCGAGACCTTGAGGGAGGAGACCGTGAAAGTAGGGCGGTGGGGACGGTAAAGGACGTATAGGATAGCACCAGCTATGGCGACTAGGAGGATAAGAACAAGGATAAGTATTGTGGTCCAAAGGCAACAAGAACAACAGCATGAGCGGCGGTAACGGTGGCGCTTGGTTTGTGGACGGTATAGAGGGCGAGAGGCTCCATAGAGTTGAGATTTAGTGGCGGGAAACGAAGGGTTGGCGGCAGCAGCGGCGGAGGTGGTGGGGGGGGCGGTGCCATTTGTGGGTTGTTTGGATGAAGGGTAAACCCTGTCAGTCATGGTGGGGAAGAGAAAAAGAAAAGAAAGAAGAAGGTGTTTTGTTTTGGTGTGGGAACAGGAAATAGTAGTGTGTGGAGCTTGCTTTATTTATGTTACTACTTAAATGATGTGAATGTTGTATAGGCGCGTGTGTTTAGAGAGTGTGATTTTGGAATTGTTTTGGACTTTAAGCAAGCTGATGAAAAAGTAATCGGTGGGGTGTCTTTGTGGGTTGAGGCTATTTTGACTAAACAAAACCCAATTACTATATAATATGCAAAACTGAATTTCACTATTTCGCCTTGCTGCTATTCTGTGTGGTATTTTAAATAGGTTAGATAAAAATAATAATAATTAGATTTGATCAGTTTTATTAAAAAATTAAAAGTAAGATTAATTTATTTATATTTTTCTGCCCATCCACATAAATTGAATGAAATGTTAGGAAAAGGAAGAAAAGAGAAGGAAGGTGGGATGGGAAAGTGAGAGACAGCAATGTTGTAACTTCAACTAAATGAAAAAGCTATTAGCGACGCGCTTGTTCAGGACGTAAGTTGAGTACGTGTGTCTTTCTCATATCTCTTGATATTACACTAACCAGTTCAGTGGAGATTCCACTGTCACGATTTAAGAATACAAAGAAAATATAAAATCAAGAGTTAATTAGTTTTTAAAAAATCAAATATTGTGAATACAAAGTATGAAAGTTGGAGATTTGAGACAATTCACACCATACTTGTGCCAAAAAGTGATGGAGTGGTTGTCTATGGGAATGGGAGGTTCTCTGGACTTGGTTAGAAGGGTCTCCTTACATTGAAAGATGTATTGTCATAATAGACTTTTATATTCCTTAAGACAAGTGTCTATCACAATTAGCTTATAAATTGAGTGCTTGGCTGTGACGGTACAGCCAGGGTGCTGTTTTCCTAAGAATCTTTTATTTTACATTGGGTGGACTGAAGACTCATTATGCTGCTTAAAGGCTGTCAGAAAATGATGTTGCCAATGCTCAATATAAGAGGTAACAGTTGGGTTGTCCTTTGAAAATTGAAGTGACAACTTTTCACGAGGACAAGTTGCGTGTCCTAGGAAGCCAGGTGTCAATTTCGTAAGAATCTTTCATTCTACATGATCCTGTCTTGTCCGTTAGACAAGTTATATTGGGAAATTATATTGCCAAGGCTCAATATAAGAGGTACTCATGAGGCTGTCCTTTGAAAATTGAAGAGACAATAACTTTGAGAAATGTTTGGTTATATTGCTTGAAGGGGAATAGCCCTAATGGGTTAAGAATAGGAGATGTTGAGTGCAAAAAAATGGCTCAAAAAAAATAAAAAAATCAAGCTTGCCCCCTAATGTAAAAGATAAATTAGCAAAGATTCTCTCTAGCACGATAGATGAGCCAAAAGACTTGTAAGTGCTCATTGTAAGGGCCCAAAATGAACTTGGAAATATATGAAGTCCAAATATAAGACTGTTGATGATGAGGATTTAAAAAATATTTATGAGAATGTTGATGATGCAGGCACATCCCAACTACTGCTGTTAGTGAAGATGAGGACAATTTTGAAACATCGATGATTAATAAATCTTCTTTGTACGATGTGTAACAGCCTAATTTTGCCCGGGCTTAGAAATAAACCAAAAATAAAATAAATAAAAAATAAATGTCTATTTTTTAAACAGTCCATCAGACCCTAAAACAACAAGCCCAACACTTAACCAAAACAATCTTAAACAGACTACCCACCAGACTAGCCCAAAACCTAATTGCCCTGACCCAAATTACACGGCCCAATGGCCCAGTAACCAAACAGAAACCTAGGGTTTCTTGAAACCCTCGCGCATGCATGCGTCCCAAAGAGATCCCAACGATCGCGCGCCATGAGCCTCGCGCCAAGGCCAACAGTCGCGCCGCAGTCAACTCCTCGCGCCCGCGCCAAGCCATCGGTCGCACCACGATCTGTGCTCGAATCGCGCCATCATCACATGATTCTCTATTGCTCACCTGCAAAACGAAGGAAACAGGACAACAAACATGGAAAAAGGCATATTTCCTATTTTATTTTTTATTTTAAGGGTTATAAAAACCCCTTGTAAAAACCTGTAAAAGGAGACGGAGACAGAGACACAAAAAAAAGATACCAAAATATTCCTAAAAAATCAGAGAAATAAAAATACAGAATTGGTTTTGCAAAGGTGATTTCTGATTTCGTTTACTCGTTTTTTTATTTTTTTTAATCTATGCATGTTTTATATGTTAAACAATATTTAAAAAAAAGAGAGAAAAGACTGTTTTTTTACCTGAGAGCCGCCGTAGACGACGGCGCGTGCGGTGCTTGGAGACAGTGGCCGGAGGTCTGGCAGTCGGAAGCCCAGAGGGATTTTTAGAGAGTTTTTAAAGTTTTTTTTTTAAAAAAGAGGATAGAATGAATTTTTTGAGATTAAAATCGACTTATTAGGGCTATGAAACAGCGTCGTTTCTGTTTAAGTAATAAACACCAAAGCGACGTCGTTTAAAGGGCCATATCCGCGTGTTGACCCTACAACCCGACTAGGATCCTCGTGTTTTATTAAAAAGGGAATTTACTGTTTAAATCCTCTCAGAATTTTATTGGTTTTAATTTAATCCAATTTAAATTTTTATTTCTTATTAAATTAACCCCGATGGTTGGTTTTATTTCAATTAAATCCTCGGGTTCCTTATAAAGGCTTAAATCGAAACGACGCCTGTTTCAAAATTTGGTATAATTTCCATTTTAGCCCCTACAATTATGATGCATTTTGATTTAATCCATTTATATATATTTTTATTTTTTGATGTTTAATCCTCCTTACTTTATTTTTTTATTTTTAAATTATTTTATTATTTTATTAAAATATTATATTATTCTTATTGCATGTATATTAATTAATAATATAAAACTTGTATATATATTTTTATTATTGGATTATCCTCACATATTCTAAACTATTATTATTTATTATTTTATTTGGTTCAGTTATTTTTATTTACATATTATTTTAGGATTTATATATTAGTTATTATATTATATATTTTAAAATTTGGTATATTAAATAGCATTATATTTTATCATGTATTGTTTTTTTATATTGTATAATATATTATTTATTCTTAAATATATAGTTTTTTTTATATATTAGATTCATGTTTTTATTTTAAGTTATGAATCAATTATTTATTTCAAAACGTACTTTATTTTTTTTTTTATATATATATATATATATATGCTATTTTTTTTGTTTGCTATATCATTTTACATTTTCTACAATGTTCATTATTGGGTATATGTCATTGCATGAAAGGTTCATATTAATTTAGTATTACTTATTGCTTTATATATTTTATTCGTCCATGCATGCCCTTTTATTTATTTACTATTTTATGATTACTTTAGTGTAGTTATTTTTAGTTGTATTTTATATTATTATTTCTTTTATTATATTAATATGAAATGTTAGTGTATTATAATTGCTTTTAATATTTATGTTCGATAGTATATAAATGCAATATTGTCACATGGATTATTGTTTAAAATAGAAATACATTTTTTTGCAAAATTACTATATTTTATCTAAAGGTTTTTTAAAATAAGGCAATATTTTGTATTTAGAAATTCGGGAAATAGTGCCCAATCGTGCTGAGTTGCGATTTTCCGTTTGGCTAAATAACTAAATATCCTTTTAACAAGTTTTGTAAATCATGAGATGATTTTGATTACGAAGGTTTTAAAATATTGTGTCCTATCGTGCTGGATGTGATGTTTATATTCCTTCGGAACAAAGAAATCTCAAATTTTAACTCAAATTGCTCGAAGTTTTTTTAAGAAATCATATTTTTAAATACTTTTAAATTTCAAACATTTGGACATGATTCTATCGATTAGGTACCAATTTTTGGGCAATATGAGGGTGCTAATCCTTCCTCATACGTAATCGACTCCCGAACCCGTTTTCTCGTTTTTCGTAGACCAAAATCAAATGTTTTAAAATAAAACATTTTACAAGGTGATCCAATCACACCTAAGTAAAAAAGGGATTGGTGGCGACTCCCATTTTTGTTTTTAAAAGTCGACCCCGTTTTCTAAAACTTTTAAAATGGTTTCGACAGCTTGGCGACTCCACTGGGGACCAATAAGAGCGTCAAGCCGAAAAATCGATTAGTTATTGTCCAAATGTCAAAAATTTAAAAGTCAGATTTGAAAACGTGTTTTTTTTTACTGCATGTGGTTCTATTTTATCTCTGCATTGCACTACATGACCGTCGTGGTCGTACCTTTAAGTGAGAGCTAGAAGCTATGCCTTCGTGAGGTTTTCACCTCCGCATGGGCTAGTGGATTGCTTTCGGAATACATCTGTATCTATGTCTCCGTGAAGTTTTCACTTCTGCATGGCCATAGGGAAATGTATTCCCCTGAACTGAACTCGGTCCATATGAGCCTATAATGGGTGAGGATCGAGGAATCTACTGGTTCAGGTACCTCAACTTTAGAACTAAACCGCATATAGTAAACCCTAAGAACCCACCTTAGGTAGAGCTATGCCAAACTTTAGTAGTTACCTTAATAGGTGAGCGCTTATTTCATTTGCCTTATATTTTATTCTGTGATACTAACCCGTTGTGTTTCATTTTTGTGCATGTCATTTCATATTTTTAGAGGTATCGATTCACGGTCAGTTTCTAAGTTAGAAAGCTGGTTATGGAGAACGAGTTCCTTGATAAAGTGGGAGACAATGCAGCTGTTCGCACATGGTCAGAACAAACGCAATCGGAGAAAGGAAACAGCTTAGTTGACGGGTATGTATCTGAACTATAAGATTTTACTCGTATTAGTATTACACAAAATGAGTTCCAAGAGTTGAAAGAGATATGGACTGAGTGGGACGATGAGTCAAAGTAGATGTTCTATCGTAGTTACGGTGATCTACCTTACTTGCTCGACATCAAGGTAGATAAACACCTATTCCGGGCTATGACTCAATTTTAGAATTCTGCTTATAGCTATTTTACTTTCGGGGAAGTAGATTTAGTGTCCACACTGGAGGAATATACGACCTTGCTTCGCTGTTCGAGATTCCAAGTAGATAAAGTTTATTTTAGGGCTGCCAATGTTTCAACTTTTATGAAAAAGTTGATGAGCATCACAGGGATGAGTGAGCAGTGGGTTACAGCTAGAATCCAAGAGAAATGTGAAGGCAGATGCATACCTTGGGTGAGTTTGAGAGATCTGATCCTAGCACATCCGGATAAAAAGAAGAAAATCGATGTCTTTGCCTTATGTATTTATGGTTTGATGATCTTCCCCAGAGCCTTAAGACATATAGATGAAGCAGTTACTGATTTATTCGACCGACTTAACAAAGGGGTTACACCTGTACCTGTAATATTAGCCGAAACATTCAGATCTTTGAATGCATGTCGGAAAAAATGGTGAAGGTAGATTAAATCGGATGCGCATGATTATTAATGGTTTGGTTTCACAATCATTTTGGAAGGTTGACAGGGTTCCTTGCCGAGTGTTCTCTGAAGGTTATTCTCCCTTAAAGGAGGCCACAGCTACGACAAGGAGAGACGATCTATCAGAGGAAAAGTGGATGGAAATTCTTCGAAACCTCCGAGAAGAAGATGTTGAGTAGAAAGCCCCTTGGTTGGTTCCCGACAAAGTCTTTTATCGGTGTAGAAGTTTTGATTGGGTACCTCTGCCTGGAATTTGGGGAGCTGTTGGATATGCACCGTTGCTCGTACTAAGGCAATACAAAGCAAGACAGTTCATACCGGCGACATATGGGTTAGCTCAAAGCGAATTCTCATATAAGGGGGATAATCACAAGAAGAGGATTCGAGAGATTTTTGAAGCTTGGAAGCGGGCTGACAGTATGAAGATATTGACTAGAGGGCCAATGACAACCCCAGAATATAAGGAGTGGTTGAGCAAAAGGATCAGTGATAACGTCCCTGGGCCAAGTTCGGAGGGTGCTCGATCGATGAAGGAATATTTACAAGTGGTCCCATCGTAGTTAGAAATTATAATGCAGGACTTCGAAAGGCAAAGTTCAGAGCTCGGAAAGAAGATAGAGAAGCTAGAAGAAGAAAAGATGTACTTGAGGTTATATGTGGATATTCAGAAATCAGAAGTCGAGAAAGTAAGAAAGGAGAAAATAAAGATTGAGGAAGATCGAGATAGCTTGAAGACAGAGTATAAGAAGATGCGACTGACGATGAAGAACGTCGGATTGGGGAAGACTTCTGAACAATGGCAACGAGAGGTCCAGGAGGAAAATGCCAAAGCTGACTATTGGGAGAGGAAGTTTCGAGAAATGCAAGCGTAAAATGAGGCCCTAGAGAAGAGTTTATCGGAAAGTCGAAGTGAAAATGAAGGACTAAAAGTTAGAGTGGCTAAACTTAGATGATCTCTTCATCACCATCGAAGCCGTAATTCCGCAATCGAGTTAAAGGCAAGCCTGAACAAGATCGAGGAAATGAAGGGTAAGATCGAAGAGTTAGAATCGGAGCTGTATAACTGTGAACTTCGGATCGAGTTGCTTGAAACGAGAGAAGGGCGTTGGAAGGAAGAGCTTCACCATTCTAATGATCAGGTTAGAAGTCGAGATTACCTCATGGGTGAAGCGATAGTCCAAATTCGAGAGGTAGCTGATCATCTACAGACTTTGGCATCACAGGCGGATACATTGAGCATGAAGTATGAGCTCCAGTCCGATCGTAGTCAGGAGCTAGCTTCACTGCTTGAGAAAATCAAAACCTTAGGACTTAGGGCGAAAGCATACTTGTAGTCCGTTTTATGTAAATGATTTTCTTTTCTAATAAAGTTTTCTAAAATGAAGTTGAATCAGAATCGATGCCTCTTTGCATTCATGCATTTGCATTACATCATATCATTTGCATTTAAGTCCATAAAGAGAGTCTAATTAGTTGAAATTATAACAGAAAGATAGAGAGAGAAAAATAGAAGGAAATCTGGAAGCTGAACATCCTTACGGTACACGCGCTAAATCAAAGAAAATGGATCAAAGAATGGAACAATTCCAAAGAGACATTCAAGATCAGATGCAAGAGCAAATGGCAAAACTCCAACAAGAGATGAGGGACCAGATGTTGGAGGCCCAAAAGAACATTATGGCTCAAATGACCCAGATGATGAGTGGGATAATGGACAAGAGAAAGGGTCTCATAGTCAATGCTGAAGACAATGAGGATTTTCCTAGGGGATTCACTCCACCACACGTACAAACACAACATGAGGAATATCCCCGGAGGCCAACTGTCACAATTAGGCCTCAGCAAGGGCAAGCTGACACTGGAGTGCCCACGAATTTTCAAGTTGGCATAGGATCCAACCCAAGGGATAACTCTGCTAATCCTGTTATCCCTGACCTAGACATGACAGAGAGAGAGGGGATCAGAGCTGAATCTGCAAGACAGTTGGAGGATCGCTGTAGATGGTTGGAGGAAAAATTCAAGGCTTTAGAAAATACCGATCATCACCATGGGATTGGCGCAAAGGACTTGAGTTTGGTCTCAGATCTGGTGCTTCCTCATAAATTCAAGATGCCAGAATTTGAGAAATACAATGGGACTAGTTGCCCTGAAGCCCACATCACTATGTTCTATAGGCGCATGACTGGTTATGTGAACAATGATCAACTTTTGATTCATTGTTTTCAAGACAGTTTAGTGGGGGCGGCATCCTGGTGATACAATCAACTTAGCCCTACTAATATTAGCTCATGGAGGGACTTAGCCCAAGCCTTCATGAAACAGTACAATTATGTCACAGACATGACGCCTGATAGAATCATGTTGCAAAACATGAAAAAGAAATCGAATGAAAGTTTCAAGCAATACGCGCAAAGATGGAGAGAAGTTGCTATGCAGGTTCAACCACCTCTCCTGGAAAAAGAAACCGCCATGTTGTTCATCAACACTTTAAAGGCACCTTTTATTACCTACATGATAGGAAGCACCACCAAAAGTTTTGCAGATATAGTTATGGCAGGGGAGATGATAGAAAATGCCATAAGGGGTGGTTAGATTGAAACAGGAGAAAGTACTAGGAGATCTGCTCCTAGAAAAAAAGACAACGAGGTGAACAACACGAGTACATACAACAAAGGGTACTCAAAGGCAGTCACTGTTAGACAGCCGAAAGTGGTTACTGCTGGACAACAAGGGTCGACGAGACAAGAATCAGGCCCTAGACAAAATTCTGAAAAGCCCCAATATACGTCAATTTCAATGATGTATAAGGAGCTATATCAAAGTTTGTTCGAGGCACGTGTAGTGTCCCCATACTATGTACAGCCGATACAACCTCCATATCCTAAATGGTATGACTCCAACGCTCATTGTGATTACCATGCAGGAATATCAGGGCACTCAATAGAAAACTGTACTGGCTTCAAAAAGGTAGTTGAAAGGCTTATCAATATGGGAATTGTCAAATTTGATGATACGCCCAGTATGGAGAACCCATTACCCAACCATGGAGATAAGGGGGTAAACGCGGTCGGACAGGATGCCGTGAGAAGGACCAAGGGGGATATCTCAGAGGTAAAAACCCCGTTGAGAGTAGTATGGAAAGAAATGGTAAGAAGGGGATTGATAAAATCAAGTCTCGAGGAAGGAGCTGAAGAATCAAGGAACTACTGTGAGTTCCACAAAGCTGAAGGGCATGAGATCCAGGAATGTACTGAGTTCAGACTATTGGTACAAAGCCTCATGAACAATAAAGAGCTGGAATTTTACGAAGAAGGCTCGGAGGGAGGAAACATACATGTGACTGAAGAAGAATTGACAAATCAGAAAGTCAGCTATCCAAGGATCATCATTTCTCGACCGAGAAATACAGAAGGTGGAGCACAAATCGCGCCTAAAGTTGTAATCCAGAGACCTGTGTCCTTTCATTACAAAGATGACAAAATGGTACTATGGAATTACAATTGTAACGTGACGACACCGAGAGTAGAAAACTCAGTTAGCACTTCCAAGGAGGTCCAAAGTGAGGGATTCTACACACGAAATGGGAGGCGTTACAACTTGGTAAACGTCAAATCAGAACCAGCGAAATCAAAGAATATGCCAGTTGAACCAGAACAAGGACTTGATGCCCTTATCAATGTACTTGTAAGGGAGGAAGAGGCTAAAGAATTTTTAAAATTCTTAAAGCACAGTGAATACAGCATAGTCGAAGCGATTCGCGCGAAACAACACTCGTATTTCAGTGTTAGCCTTACTGTTAAGTTCGAAAGTTCATCGTGAGGCTTTGATGAAAGTGCTGAACGAGACTTACGTTACTAAAGACATATCTGTCAATAAACTTGACCGATTAGTTAGTAACATAAGTGCTGACGACTTTATTTCCTTCAGTGACGATGAAATTCCACCTGAGGGTATGGGATCGACCAAGGCCCTACACATAACTACTCGTTGCAAGGGATATACTCTACCAAGCGTGTTGATCGACAATGGATCAGCTTTGAATGTCCTACCATTGTCGAAACTAAAGAGGTTGCCAATAGATAGTTCTCACATGAAGACGTGCCAGAACATAGTGAGAGCGTTTGACGGCACCGAAAGAAGAGTGATGGGGAGAATTGACATACCGTTGCAGATTGGGCCAAACATATATGAGGTGGAGTTTCTAGTGATGGATATAAAACCTTCGTACAACTGCTTGTTGGGAAGGCCTTGGATTCATTCGGCAGGGGCAGTGCCCTCATCCCTTCATCAAAAACTGAAACTGGTGACGGATGGTCGACTGGTCACTATAAATGCGGAGGAAGGCATAATAGCGACTGTTACCAATGACGCGCCATATGTAGAGATAAATGGGGAGGCCATTGAGTGTTCTTTCCGATCCTTAGAGTTCGTCAACGCAATATTTATCTTAGAAGGAAGTGAAGTCCCAGTGCCTAAGATATCCAAGACCACGAGGATGGGCTTACAGATGATGGTGGGGAGAGGAGCCCTACCAGGGAAATGACTAGGCAGACATCTCCAATGGGAGGTTAGAGTGCCGATGCTGAAAGAGAAGAGAGACTGTTTTGGCTTGGGTTTCAAGCCAGATGCTAAACAAAAGAGAAAGGAAATAGAGAAGAAGCATGAGAGAAGAAAGGCCCGGCTGAATGGAGAAGAAGTTCAGTGGGAATCAATGACATTCGCACACATATCCCAAACTTTTGTATCTGGAGGGATAATTCACCCTGAGAGAGGGTTATTGGAAGATCCCCACATTAATGCCATACATGAGGAAGAAGTTGAGCAAAGAAATCAATTGGGCATTCGCCCTTATGAGCCTGGAAGCGTTCTGAACAATTGGACTGCAGAGGAGCTTCCTGTAGTTTTTAGAAGTTATACAGAGTAATATTCAGAAAACTCTTGTTGTTTTTAGCCCAGAAACAATAAGATTTCTTTTGTGAAATAGACTTATGTTCAGAAATTGCTATTTTAATAAAATACATTTTTGATAATTAACTTGAGCAAATATTCTTTCATTCTATTCTTTTGACTTTCTAATTTCATTTCAAATTTTTCATTCATATCATGTGAATAGTTGTCTTCGAATTCATTTATTCTTTGTACATTTTTTGGCACCCATCACAGGTCCCTAGATATCAATGATGTGAGCAACGATAATACAGATTCAGATGTCCACTTTGAGCAAGATATGTGTTTAGAGGAACCTCAGGATTTTGAAGGTGACCGAGATTGTGATTTATCTCCAGATTTGTTAAGGATGGTAAAGCAAAAGGAGAAACAGATTTTACCCCATGAGAAGGAGGTAGAGAACATAGCCTTGGAGGAAGGAAAGGTTGTGAAAATTGGGACGCGCATAGCCGATGAGACAAAACAAGATCTTGTTGAGTTACTACAGGATTTTAAGGACGTCTTTGCATGGTCTTACCAAGATATGCCCGGATTGAGCACTGATATTGTGGCACATTGCCTTCCCATAAGAGAAGAGTGTAAGTCAGTTCAGCAAAAGCTACGAAGGATGAGGCCTGATGTAGTGTTGGAAATAAAAGAAGAGATCCAGAAATAGTTTGATGCTGGTTTTCTACAAGTGGTCAAGTACTCAGAGTGGGTGGCCAACATTGTTCCTGTCCCCAAGAAATATGGAAAGGTTCGGATGTGTGTAGACTATAGAGACCTAAATAAAGCTAGCCCAAAGGATAATTTCCCTTTGCCGCATATTGACACGTTGGTGGATAATACGACGGGATTTTCATTATTCTCCTTTATGGATGACTTTTCAGGATACAATCAGATTAAGATGCACCTTGAGGATATGGGGAAAACTACATTCATAACACTGTGAGGTACTTTTTGTTATAAAGTAATGCCATTCGGACTAAAGAATGCTGGGGCAACATATCAAAGGGCCATAGTAACATTGTTTCACGACATGATGCATAAAGAGATCGAAGTGTATGTTGATGACATGATTGCCAAATCTCAAACGGAGAAGGAAGACATTGAGGTCTTGAAGAAATTGTTTCTGAGGTTGAGAAAATTTCAATTGAAGCTCAACCCGTCAAAGTGTACTTTTGGAGCTCGGTCAGGAAAATTATTAGGTTTCATGGTCAGCCAGAGAGGAATTGAAGTTGACTCAAACAAGGTCAAAGCAATACAAGAGTTACCTCCACCACGTACTCAAAAGGAAGTTCGAGGTTTTCTTGGAAGGTTAAATTACATTGCTTGGTTTATTTCACAATTAACTGAGAAATGTGATCCCATATTTCGTCTTCTCAAGAAACACAACCAAGGTGTATAGGATGATGAATGCCAGAGAGCTTTGACAAAGTCAAACAATATTTGTCAAATACACCAGTACTATCTCCGCCTAATCTAGATAGATCATTGATACTGTACTTGTCAGTATTCAATAATTCCATGGGATGTGTGCTTGGCCAACATGATGAGTCAGGAAGGAAAGAAATGGCGATATACTATCTCAGCAAAAAGTTCACTGAATGTGAAATGAGATATTCGTCGATTGAAAAACTATGTTGCGCTCTAATTTGGACAACTCGAAGATTGAGGCAGTACATGTTATATCATACTACCTGGTTAATTTCGAAGCTTGATCCGTTAAAGTATATGATGGAGTCCACTGCTTTGAATGGAAGGATGGCTAAGTGGCAGATTTTGCTATCTGAATTTGATATAGTCTATGTGAACCAAAAGGCTATAAAAGAAAGTGCAGTAGTAGAATTTTTGGCTAGCAGAGCTTTAGAGGATTATGAACCTTTGAGCTTTGATTTCCCAAATGAAGAGCTGATGTATGTGGCGAATACTGAAGATTGTCTGTGGAAGCTAAACTTTGATGGAGCGTCAAATGCTGTGGGAAATAGAATTGGGGCAACTTGGTTTCCCCTAGTGGTGATCATTACCCATTCACATGCAAACTGTATTTTGACTGCACGAATAAAATGGCAGAATATGAAGCATGCACCATGGGAATTCATCCAGCCGTAGAGCGTAAGATTAGAGTACTAGAGGTGTATGGAGATTCTGCCTTAGTAATCTATCAGCTAAAAGGTGAATGGGAGACAAGAGATCCCAAGCTAAGTGATTATCGAAAAATAGTCTTGGGATTGATTGAGGAGTTCGATGAGATCACTTTTAATTATCTCCCACGCGATGAAAACTAGATGGCAGATGCTTTGGCAACTCTGGCTTCTTTGATCAAAGTAAAAAGACCAGAGGATATGAGACCCATTTAGATGAGTATCTTTGAGGTTCCAGCTCATTGTTTTAATGTGAAGGATGAGGAAAAAGATGATCACCCTTGGTATCAGGACGTATTACGATATGTAAAAAATCGTGAATACCCAGAACATGCCACTGAGAATGAAAAAAGGACTTTAAGAAGAATGGCCCCTGACTATGTTTTAGATGGGGATATCTTGTACAAAAAGAGGAAAGATCAAGTACTATTGAGATGTGTTGATGCTGTTGAAGCTAAGCAAATCCTTGAAAAAGTTCATGAGGGTGTTTGTGGAACACACGCTAATGGATTCACAATGGCCAGACAGATAATGAGATTTGGATATTATTGGTCTACCATGGAAGGAGATTGTATCAGCTATGCCAAGAGATGTCATAAATGTCAGATTTATGGAGACAAAATTCATGTGCCTCCGTCACATTTGCATGTTATGACTTCCCCATGGTCTTTTTTCATGTGGGGCATGGATGTTATTGGACCGATCTCACCAAAAGCTTCGAATGGGCATCGATTCATCTTTGTGGTTATTGATTATTTCACGAAATGGGTGGATGCTGCTTCATATGCTAGCGTCACTAAGTCAGAAGTTAGTCGATTCTTAAAGAAGGAGATCATTTGTCGATATGGAATGCCCGAGAGGATCATATCAGATAACGCACTAAATTTGAACAATAGTACGATAGCAGAGATTTGTAATCAATTTGGGATCAAGCATCACAACTCGTCTCCATATCGTCCGAAGATGAATGGGGCAGTGGAAGCTGCTAACAAAAACATCAAGAAGATAGTAGGAAAGATGACTGAGACCTATAAGGATTGGCATGAGAAACTTTCGTTTGCACTCTATGCTTATCGAACGTCCGTCAGAACCTCTACTGGGGCAACGCCCTTCTCGTTAGTCTATGGGATGGAGGCAGTTTTACCTATTGAATTAGAAATACCATCTCTTCAAATTTTGTCAGAAATAAAGCTGGATGAGGCTGAATAGATTCAAGCTCGGTATGATCAGTTGAACTTAATTGAAGAAAAGAGGCTAAGGGCTATTCGTCATGGTCAAATATACCAAAAACGAATGATGCGAGCCTATAATAAGAAAGTTCGCCCAAGAGAATTTTATGAAGGGGACCTTGTATTGAAAAAGATCCTTCCCATACAAAAGGATTCTAAAAGAAAATGGATGCCGAATTGGGAAGGACCATATGTGGTGAAGAAGGTTTTCTCAGGAGGAGCACTGATCTTGACCGAAATGGATGGGAAAAGTTTACCCAATCCTGTGAACTCTGACTCAGTCAAAAAGTATTTTGCTTGAAAAGGAGAAGAGGCCAAAGTGAAAACCCGCAAAGGGCGCTTTGAGTTTCTAAAAAAAATAAAAAAAATAAAAAAATGGAGAGGCCAAGGCGAAAACCCGCAAAGGGCGCCTTGAGACCAAAGGGGTTTTGAGTTGAAAACCCGAAAAGGGCGGCTCAAATGCTGAATGCAGTCATCTTGCTACACTTGAATCAACAATGAAATGAGGAATGTTGCATATCGGGGTATCAACAAAGTACTTTGGGTCTTCTAAACACATGTTGAGCTCGAGGCAGTCTTCATAAAGTTTGTATGTAGAAGCTCAATCGGTGATACCTAGGGCATCTGACTTTTGTTCTATTCATTTTATTATCTTGAGATTCTTTTTCTTCTCAAAGATATGTTCTCAGTTAACTTTATTTGTAATTTTGTTAATTTATTCAATTTTAATTCTTTTGAGCAATTTGTTTGTTTCCCATTATTCATAAATGTGTTGCATTGAAATAATGATTGATGAACTAATAATTTCACAAAAGAAGTTCTACATATTACTTTGGAAATATCTAGATAAGACAATGAACCAAAACATGACAATTGTTTAGAATTTCCACGTGCATAGAAATATTTGAGAAAGAAGAGTCTGGATAGAGACCATTTCTGTAAATTCTTTGTCCAGTTGATAATTGGATAAAATAATGAGTTGATGTGATGAAAGTAAGTGATGTCATCAGGTCATAATACTCGGGGTGGTGTGATGAACTAAGAAATCCTGAATTGTGGTGGAAAGGGTTGAATTTGAAATAAACCCTATACCTTGAAAATTGCAGATGGGTCGGATTGAAAGAGTTTCGATTCCCATTATGATAAGATGGTACAGGCCTTGTGTTCTTAAGATCCAAGCGGAGTTGACTTTGAAATTACATTGGGGCAAGCTTGTTGAACAGAACATGATTCATGAACAAAGATGAAGAACAAATGAGTGATAACACCTAGAGTAGGAATCATACTCATAACATTTTTGCATCATAGCAAATCTCATTAGGAGCATTTGATTTATTCCAATCATTGCATCCTAATCCTTTAAAAGGAATCATTTTCATGACATGTTACATTCGTGTCACTCATAACACATGTAGCTAGAAACATTTGATTCATTCTGATCATAGCATCTTAGTCATGTGTCATAAACATATGGAACCGAGTCTACAGGACATGTCCTTCAGTAGACGGTGTAGCAATATCGGTGAGTTAGCAGATCTCATCTTCCTGAAGTTGCAGGAAACAGATCGAAGAGATTTTAGTCTTATCTCCCTGAAGTTGCAGTAGAGTAGACTGAAGAAAGAAGATCTTATCTTCCTGAAGTTGTAGGAAGCAGATCAAAAGAAGATTTTAGTCTTATCTCCCTGAAGTTGCAGTGGAGTAGACTGAAGAGAGAAAATCTTATCTTCCTGAAGTTGCAGGAAGCAAATCAAAAGAAGATTTTGGTCTTATCTCCCTGAAGTTGCAGTGGAGTAGACTAAAAAAAGAAGATCTTATCTTCCTGAAGTTGCAGGAAGGAGATCAAAAGAAGATTTTGGTCTTATCTCCCTGAAATTGCAGTGGAGTAGACAAAAAAGAAGATCTTATCTTCCTGAAGTTGCACGAAGCAGATCAAAAGAAGATTTTAGTCTTATCTCCCTGAAGTTGCAGTGGAGTAGACTAAAGACAGAAGATCTTATCTTCTTGAAGTTGTAGGAAGCAGATCAAAAGCACTATCAGCCTTATCTCCCTGAAGTTGCAGAGGAGTAGACTGAAGACAGAAGATCTTATCTTCCTGAAGTTGCAGGAAGCAGATCAAAAGCATTTTCAGCTTTATCTCCCTGGAGTTGCAGTGGAGTTAGAAGCCATTTAAAGAAGACCAAGAAGCCAAGGTTCCGCCAAGACCGGGCAAAATTGGTCCTTGTATAGTCTTTGCTCCATCCTCATTACACGAAAATGAGCAAAGAGGGGCAGCTGTAAGAGCCCAATTTTACCCGGGCTTAGAAATAAACCAAAAACAAAATAAATAAAAAATAAATGTCAATTTTTTAAACAGTCCATCAGACCCTAAAACAACAAGCCCAACACTTAACCAAAACAATCCTAAACAGACTACCCACCAGACTAGCCCAAAACCCAATTGCCCTGACCCAAATTACACGGCCCAATGGCCCAGTAACCAAACAGAAACCTAGGGTTTCTTGAAACCCTCGCGCCACAAGCGTCCCAGCAGGATCCCAACAGTCGCACCGCGAGCCTCGCGCCAAGGCCAACAGTCGCGCCGCAGTCAACTCCTCGCGCCCGCGCCAAGCCATCGGTCGCACCACGATCTGTGCTCGAATCGCGCCATCATCACATGATTCTCTATTGCTCACCTGCAAAACGAAGGAAACAGGACAACAAACATGGAAAAAGGCATATTTCCTATTTTATTTTTTATTTTAAGGGTTATAAAAACCCCTTGTAAAAACCTGTAAAAGGAGACGGAGACAGAGACACAAAAAAGAGATACCAAAATATTCCTAAAAAATCAGAGAAATAAAAATACAGAATTGGTTTTGCAAAGGTGATTTCTGATTTCGTTTACTCGTTTTTTATTTTTTTTAATCTATGCATGTTTTATATGTTAAACAATATTTAAAAAAAAGAGAGAAAAGACTGTTTTTTACGAGAGCCAGCCGTGACGGCACGCGCGTGCGGTGCTTGGAGACAAGTGGCGGAGAGTCCAGCGTTCGGAAGCCTGAAGGATTTTTAGAGAGTTTTTAAAGTTTTTTTTTTAAAAAAGAGGATAGAATGAATTTTTTGAGATTAAAATCGACTTATTAGGGCTATGAAACAGCGTCGTTTCTGTTTAAGTAATAAACACCAAAGCGACGTCGTTTAAAGGGCCATATCCGCGTGTTGACCCTACAACCCGACTAGGATCCTCGTGTTTTATTAAAAAGGGGAATTTACCGTTTCAGTCCCTCTGTAATTTTATTGGTTTTAATTTAATCCAATTTAAATTTTTATTTCTTATTAAATTAACCCCGATGGTTGGTTTTTATTTCAATTAAATCCTCGGGTTCCTTATAAAGGCTTAAATCAGAACGACGCCGTTTCAAAATTTGGTATAATTTCCATTTTAGCCCCTACAGTATGACGCGCATTTTTGATTTAATCCATATATATATTTTTTATTTTTTGATGTTTAATCCTCCTTACTTTATTTTTTTATTTTTAAATTATTTTATTATTTTATTAAAATATTATATTATTCTTATTGCATGTATATTAATTAATAATATAAAACTTGTATATATTTTTTTATTATTGGATTATCCTCACATATTCTAAACTATTATTATTTATTATTTTATTTGGTTCAATTATTTTTATTTACATATTATTTTAGGATTTATATATTAGTTATCATATTATATATTTTAAAATTTGGTATATTAAATAGTATTATATTTTATCATATATTGTTTTTTTATATTGTATAATATATTATTTATTCTTAAATATATAGTTTTTTTTATATATTAGATTATTATGAACATATTTTTATTTTAAGTTATGAATCAATTATTTATTTCAAAACGTATTTTATTTATTTTCTTAAATATATATATATATATATGCTATTTTTTTTGTTTGCTATATCATTTTACATTTTCTACAATGTTCATTATTGGGTATATGTCATTGCATGAAAAGTTCATATTAATTTAGTATTACTTATTGCTTTATATATTTTATTCGTCCATGCATGCCCTTTTATTTATTTACTATTTTATGATTACTTTAGTGTAGTTATTTTTAGTTGTATTTTATATTATTATTTCTTTTATTATATTAATATGAAATGTTAGTGTATTATAATTGCTTTTAATATTTATGTTCGATAGTATATAAATGCAATATTGTCACATGGATTATTGTTTAAAATAGAAATACATTTTTTGCAAAATTACTATATTTTATCTAAAGGTTTTTTAAAATAAGGCAATGTTTTGTATTTAGAAATTCGGAAAATAGTGCCCAATCGTGCTAGGTTGCGATTTTCCGTTTGGCTAAATAACTAAATATCCTTTTAACAAGTTTTGTAAATCATGAGATGATTTTGATTACGAATGTTTTAAAATATCGTGTCCTATCGTGCTGGATGTGATGTTTATATTCCTTCGGAACAAAGAAATCTCAAATTTTAACTCAAATTGCTCGAAGTTTTTTTAAGAAATCATATTTTTAAATACCTTTAAATTTCAAACATTTGGACATGATTCTATCGATTAGGTACCAATTTTTTGGCGTTATGAGGGTGCTAATCCTTCCTCATACGTAATCGACTCTCGAATCCGTTTTCTCGTTTTTCGTAGACCAAAATCAAATGTTTTAAAATAAAACGTTTTACAAGGTGATCCAATCACACATAAGTAAAAATAGATTGGTGGCGACTCCTATTTTTGTTTTTAAAAGTCGACCCCGTTTTCTAAAACTTTTAAAATGGTTTCGACACGATGAAGAGAATGTTACCTCTATTCCTTTTAATCAAACCCCTTTGAATATAAAATATCTTCTCTAGAGAAGTAGGGGCGAAAGTAAAATTTTTTTAGGGGTCAAAATTAAATTATAATTTTTATAATAAAAAAATATAATTTTATCATTTTAATAGACTATATTTTTATAAATTTTAAAAGATTAAATTAATTTTTTATATTTTTAAGGGGGTTAAAGTGTAATTTTATCTTTACTAATTTAAAATTTTAAAAATTTTAAAAAAACTAAATAGGAAAATTTTTATTTTAGGAAGTTGGGGTCCTGCCAACCCCTTAATTTTGCCATTACCGAAGAGCTTTTGGATTCTTCTTTTTTATGCTACTACTGATAGTTATAGTTTGTGTTACATTCTTATTTTTATTTGCACATAATAACTAATGTTGAAACTAACATCTTTCTATACAAAGTAAGATGTGTGAGGTTGTTCTTCATTTGGATAGGGACGAATCTAGGGGGTTGGTAGGGCCTGACCCCCCCTTAAAATGAAAAAAAATCATTTTTTATCTTGACCTTTTAAAATTTTTAAAATTTTAAATTAGTAAAAGTAAAATTATACTTTGACCCCTTAAAATGATAAAATTTTAATTTAATAATTTAAAAATTATATTTTTACTATCGTAAAAATTATAAATTTAATTTCAGCCTCCCTAATTTTTTTTTTTAACTTCACGAGGAAATTAACAACCCACAAAAAGCAAAAGAGCAGCACTGATCTTGAGAAAGGCCAACAAGAGATGAAAAAAGAACTAAGACAAAGGAGAGTGCTCCTAGGCTTTTCAACATAGAGGAAGTTAGAAATTTATTATTGGAGTGGGTAAAAAAGAATATTAAAAGTTTGGGGTCCAAAGGTAAAAAAAAAAAAGAAAAACTTTTAAAAAGGCTTCAATTTTATAAAAATAATTGCCTGCGTCCCTACTTTCCAAGTGCGTCATTGCCTTCAACAGGGTTGCCTTCTTTTGTAACAATTTCGTCAACCACAAAACTCATGTTTCCAACAAGACAATCAATCAATTGTGGTACTTATAATTTGTAAAATTATAAACCACTTCAAATTAAAGTAAATTTATCTAAAAATGCTACCATTTCAAGAATTAAAAGATATTAAAAATTAAAAATTAAATGATTTTAATAAATATAATAATTTAATTACTATTTAGATCAATATAAGATTCATTAATAAGTTATTAAGCAGTTAAAATAATTAATTATAAGTAAACATTTCTTAATTATAAAAATATATATTGTCATAATAAATAACAAAAACAGACAATTTACATACCAAAACTACTAAATATGAAATAATTTCTGATTTAACTTAAACATCAAAGAGTAATCGAAGCTTTAACTTATTTGATTTTTTGTCTTGTTGGCCCACTTTTTTCTGTAACACAGTTCTAATCTCAATCCATAGATAACGATATTGTGTACAAAGTTGTTACACATTTATGCTTGTTTTAAACACGACAGTACACTTGTGCAATTAAGTCTGTTGTTTACTCCATCAATATTCTCAACGACCGCCTGTTCCTTACTCCATCAATATTCTCAACGACCGCCCTTTTTCCTCGTTAATGTTGTCTCAAAGTACCATCATCTTCTTACCCGACCAATATTTCCTAATCTCTAATTCAGATAAACTTTGAAGCTGATTACATCTAAATAAACTTTCTTAATCTTTAATTTACATATATAAATAAAGCTCCTGTTGTTAACCAAATAAACCTTTAACTAAACTCTTGATATAATTTTTTTTAAAAAAAAAAAAAAAAAAGGACTTGAATAGTTGATCAATTTGTTAGTGTTTTAGCCTAAATAGTTCGATGCTTCAAAGGTATAAAAAGGATCAAAGTATGGAACCTTAAATCTCTGATTATAGGACACCGAAAACATCAAAAGCGAACACATAGCTAAGCCTAATGTCCTAAAATATTTTTCCCTTTTTTTGACTTCTCATCAATCTTGGCACCAACCATTAGTAGAGCACAGTCAACATGACAGAAAAATAAACAGCACAAATCAAAAGGAAACACCAAATTTCCTATTTCTCTACAAACTTAATTATCACATTTCATTTCCACTCCCACTACTACCACAAACAAACGCCGGTCCTTACACACCAGCAGCTTTGCCTAGTCTTCGTCTCAAAATCTTGACTCCCATATACCTGCATAAATCCAAAAAGAAAATGAGTGTCTGCCCTTGCCCAACCACTTTTGTACATAGTTGGTTAATGCTTTGTGTTACTAATCAAATGTGCCTTTAATGCTTACCTGCCCATCATCAAGACAGTGCCTTGAGGGTTAGTTCCAGGGGATTCACTAAATGTGGAGCCATCCACGATCCGGAGTCTTCTGGTTCCAAGAACTTTGCGGTTAGGGTCCACCACCTTCCCAACATGGCACCCTCCATGGTAATGCCAGATTGTAATTACAGTGTCTTTGCAGAACTGTTCTAGGGACTTGGTGTCATTAGTATGCTTGGGTATAAGGTTAATGTTAGCCTTGACACTCATGTTAAGAAGCTTCTCTACGGTCGGTTTGTCACACTTGGCGAAGTTCGTGAATCGGTCCGATTGTATAACCTTGGCAGCCATCCGAATCCCATTGACGCATCTGCGTAGGTCGCGGGGGTGGCCGAAGTAGTTGAAGGTAACCGAAGGGTTGTTGTCGATGTTTGTGTTGATTAGGTTGAGGTGGCCAGTGGAAAGGGGCATTGCAATCTTCTCTAAAATGAAACCTCCCTTGAAAGCCTCACGTGGAAGGTCTCGTTTCCTTTTGATGAATTCTTCAATGGCTTGTCGCGTTCTTTGCTTTGGTGGAACTGTTGAGAGTTGCCCTATCTCAGCAGACAACAATCCATGATGACAATGAATGCTGTCCTGGGACTGTCCGAATCCACTGCTAGCTTCGATGTAAACACCCATCTTGGTAATGCCAACAGTTTGTATAAGAGATTGTTCCACAGAACGTGTCATCGGGACGAAAACCGAGTTCATCGGGTTATCAGCCATGCCTTTTCCAACAAACTCATTATGCAACACCATGGAAATGTTCAACCTCTGGAGTTCAGCTTTGGGTCCAATGCCACTAAGCATTAGCAATTGAGGAGTCCCAATTGCACCACATGATAAAATCACTTCACTCCTTCGATTATTAGTCAAAAATGCCTGATGTTGGTTCCCATTTTCATCTTTGAACATCACTCCCATTGCCTTTGGCCTCTTCCCTGCTGATTTATCGAATAAGACTTTTTGGACAGTGGCATACACTAAAACAGTAAGCATTTTCGGGTTAGCAGAAGCAAGAAGCTCAGCCGCCGTATGACGACGGCCAAATCGGTCGAAAATGGTTCCTCCAACTTTAGTTCCATAGATATGGTCGTAGGTGAATCCATTATAAGGTGAGACCCCAACATCTAAAAGACTGTCCTTGAAGGCATCTTGCCATGGTGCTAGTTTAGGCTGGTGAACAATCTGTTTCTCCACCCATGGATAGGACTCGTTCACTAGCCTAGCATCCCATCCCACTCTCCGTATGAAACTGCAACATATTTGAGCCATAAATTTCATAAAATAAAATAAAATTGAATTTAATCCATTTGGTGGTGCTTGTGCCCTAGTAATTAAATCATAATCTTAGTAGGGTGTACCAAATTAAATGTCTAATGAAGTACAAATAAATGTCATTGCTTTCTATTTTGGATTTCGTACTAGACCTTACCTAATCATATCTCTGAATCAAGCAAATTAAGGCAGAAGGACCACTCAATATCACATCCAAACATTTAATAGGTGACACAATAAAAGGGTCAAAAATTTAAAGAAAAATAAGAATATTTAAGGAAGAAAAGATGACTTCATTGAAAGGAAGATGGAATCATTAATGGGTTCTTTTTATTTTTCCAGTTTTAAAATTCATAACAAAAACCTAATCAATTGTTCTTGATAACCGAAACATCTACATCTTTGATTTTAATTAAAAAGAAAATTAAATGGGATCACCAACTAATTTAAGAATTTTGGCGATATGGGGGACCCTAAATACTTAATAAATACTTTCTTGTGGACAATACTTAATGATTTTCAGGTTTCACATGTATATAGAAAAGTCAACTATTGTTGGACCAAATTCTCTTATATTTGAACTTTTTTTCTTCAACATCAGGATAATTTACAGTCACTTTCAGAAATCATTAGGACCTTAATGCAACCATATTAAGTTCAAATGTAAAAGAAATCAAACAAGAAACACATATGAAACAAAAAAAAAAAAAAAAAGGAAGAGGAGAAACTAACATACTCTGAGTTAGCTCTGGTATAAAAGCCAGCATTAATGCAAGTGCCACCACCCAAAACCCTAGCCCTAGCATTAATAACACCATCGGTGGAAACGAAAGGTTGGGAAGCAGAGGTTGGGGAAGTGTCAGCCAAGGCGATGTGGAAGTTTCTGAGGAAGGAGACATTGGCATTTGAGAAGGGAACACCACCTCTCTCCAACACCAATACACTGAAGTTTTGAGACAGTGTGGCTGCTAAGGGACACCCGGCTGTGCCACCTCCCACGATTATGTAGTCGTACGTAACTTCATCGTTACTCGATGATGAGAACGATGACGATGATGAAAATGAACTCGCCCTTTTGATGAACGGGTACCGAAATTCGTAGAAATCCCTCGCACCTGAATTAATTTTGCAGCAAAATTTTCATATTGTTATAGATACATATTTTGCGACGGGCTATACTTTCGTCACAAAAAAAAAATAAAAAAAAATGCGGTGCTTTCCGTCTTAAAAGAGGAGGTATCGTCGGAAATACATCATACCTTTTCTGACAGAAATTATTCCGTCAGAAAAAACTGTTATTACTTCTCCAACACCTAGTGAGAACTATTAGTAGTTTAATTGAAACTATTAGTACTAGAAAAAAATGAGCCATTATGAACATAATTGATAATTCATTTCAAATGAAAAGATAAAAAAAAAAAAAAGTAGGTTGAAATGAAAAGATATCTAACTACCCCATTTAATTAAAAGGAAGTAAATTGTAGAAAAATAAAACAAAAGGAAAATAGGGGATTACAGTTGACATTAATTTCTTCCCAAATTTCCCAGAAACAAAATGCATATTATATTGAAGAAGGAACATATGTAAATAAAATTATTTTCAGATTGTTTTTTCACCTATAGATTAAGAAAAACTATATATACCCAAAAAACAAAACAACAAGGAGATGATATATATATGCAGAAACAGTGGAGAAAGATGGGAAAAGAAAAAGAGATGAGAGAAGAAGGGAAAACCTTGGATAGATGAGAGAGTGTTGAGCCAAAGAACCAAAGAGATAAAGAGCTTCACTGCCCCAACAAAAGCAGCCATTGAAAGGCCTCAGCACAACAACAGAAACTCACAGCCCAAAATAAAAATAATATTAATAACTTCCAAAGATAAACAAGTTCCAGTATGTGGCTTTCACCGGTTGGCCTTGTTTTGTGTGTTTAACACTCACTTAGATAGTTATATATATTTATCTACACACACAGAGTTGAAGCCTTCAAGAGTCAAAAGCTGATCAATGATGGATGAATATAAAAAAAACACCAAGATACAGTATGGCTAAGCAAATATAACACAGATTATATATATAATAATGAGAATATATATATAAGGGGTATTGCAACCAACAAGGAATGCAGCTATCAACAATATTTAAAGATCACTGAATAGCTGGTGTAAGTCATTAATGGTGAAATTAATGTCACAGTTGGAGTAGGAGAGAAACCTTGGCCTTGCATTTGGCCCTTGGGTTTAAACATCCTAACTAATTAATTTTTAGGCCACCTCAGGTATCCCCCCCCCCCCCCCCTCTCTCTAAATTAAAGAAGAAAAAAAATAGGTTGTCTAAAGAACAAGAGACCAACTCTTTTTTACACATTATAAACTAGGGAAATATTATAACAATAACTAAGATGATTTCTGAAATACCAATTAGACGTTATGTTGTTTGCTTATGTTAGGGTTCGAGATTTGTAATTGTCCCTTTTAATAATGTCGTTTTTAAAGTTTGAACCCGTATTCTTTCTCGAACTTTACTTAAGAGTGCAATATGTAATCTATATAATAAATTTAAATCTACAAAGATTTAACTTATTGATAGTAAATATGAGTGATGGTTGGATATGTGGAATTTGGAAACTAAATTGACAGTTACAAAGGACTAAAGGAGGATGATATGACTAAAAGTCAAAACATTCACGAGGGCCAAATCAAATTATTAAGCTTTTATAACTTTATACTATACTGAATTAGAAATTAGAAAATTGAAAAGGATTGTTAAAGTTCCACATGAAAGTCTTGGCCTTATTATTTCACAACTTGGGGTACCATTAATGTTTTCATCAGAATCATTAATTTCAACATAACCCATGCTATATATGTATAAAATAATGTTTTTGTTTAATTAGATTATTTATATTAAATATTTTTATCAAAATTCGTCCACAAATTAAAGACATTAGTCTAAGTAGGAGTATTAGGATTAGTTAATGGAAATATTATTGCATTCCAATAATGGAACACTCATTTTAGGACACTTTAGCATAGCTATGCCATCCAAAACAAAATGTATGACAATATTATTATTTGTTTCCATCTTTAGTTAACATATAGGGTTACCATCTAAAAAAATTTATTTACGAATTTTGCAAATATTATTAATTTATTAAATTTTAATCATCATTTCTATTATACACATAGCTTTGAATAAATGGTTTTTGTTAATTTATTTATATAAATTATTGAATGAATATTTAAAAAAGGTGGTTGAATTTATGTTACCCATACCATTAATTTCACTCATAGGACCTTGGCTCATTATGTTGAAGCATTTGACAGCTCACTAAAAGCATTTGACAGCTCACTAACTCTGATCACCTGTCTCATCCTTAGCCCCTCTCAGTTCCGTAAACATACACCATTCAATTACCTTACCCTAACTTTTACACTTAGAGAGCGAAATGGTGATTTCTCATTTTTTTTCTTTCTAATTTCCCTCTCCTTATGTAATTAATCTAACATGTTTTTTCATAAGGTAATCAATGTAATTATAGTTTTCAAGGTAAGCTTTCTCGTTTCCAATCTAATTAAGTTTTATATTACTTGTGCAAATATTTGAAGAGTCTTATTATCACCAAAATTACCACGTTTTGCATTTGTTCTATTATCACCAAAATTACTTAGGGAACCACTGAGGTGTAACAACCTTGTACTACCTCAGCAGATGGAATATTAGAGCAGTGTCATACTTGATGATAATTGACCTGCCACCTGGCTGATCACATGAGTGGGCCACCACCCATACTGTTAGTGACATGTAGGGGTGTTCAAACGGTCGTAACTGAATTGAATTACCATTAACTGAATTACTTAAAATGTAAAAAAAATTTAACCGTTAATTGAACTGAAGTTTTTTTTAAATACATTAATCGAACTGAAATATTTCAGTTAATTCGGTTAGTTAATCGAATTAACTGAACATTGGATGAAAAAGAAAAGAAAAAAAAAGCAACAAATTAAAGATCAACCACAACATCAATGGCAATCGACAAAGAAGAAAAAGAACCCAAAATTGGATCATGACTATAATAGGGCAACGTCCAAACAAAAATTTAACGAAATCCATAGATAGACACACATTAGCTCTTGTAAAATAATAAATAACTATAAAAATCAAACCAAAGCAAGGGAATAAAAGAAAAAACCCCACAAATCAAAGAAAATCAAGCCTGTAAATCAAAGAAGGCCAAATGAAACACGAGACTTATATAGATCTTTGTATTTGGTTCTAAACTAATGGATTTGGGTGGATTAGGTTTTTTTTAACAAGGGTTAAGGGTTTCTTGATTTTGTATTTTGAGGTCAAAGACGATTGAGTGGAAGCATGATTTTGAATGAGGGTGATTTGGGAGATTTTGAAACTATCTTTTCAGACAGTGGTGATTGGTGAGTGTGTTAGGCTGTCGGTAGTTGGCACTAGGAAATTTCTGATTTTGGGAGATTTAAGGATTGTCTATTTAAGAATTAGGGGTGTTCAACGTCTTGTTTTAGTTTTTGGGGGGTTTTTTTTTTATTAAATTATTTATGTAATATAAGTTAAATTTATAATTAAATTAATTATTAAGTTGACTTGGGTTTATAAATGCATATTTAGATTGAGTATTTGGGTTTATATAGTGGGGCCTAGGGGGTGGCCAAGTGGGTTAATATGGTTAATTTTGATTAATTAGTTAATTTGGTTAATTATCTGATTTTAAACTGAATTAACTGATAATCGAAATATTAAAAAATCATTAATCGACCTCTGATTGAACTAAATTTAGCCACCGATCGATTAACCGAATTAGATCAATTCAGTCGATTAATTCAATTTTAACCAAACTATGACGTGACACTACCAGACATGGGGCATTCTCTCTATAAACACCCCAAGGAATTATGAAGAAAGGACATTTCTCCCCTTCAGCAACCTTAAGCACTTGTCCTCACTACTCAGGCTCCATTACCTTTCCAACAACCTTCACCTTATTCTCCTCTTACTCTAGTTCTCTGCCTATCTATGTGATTTGGCCTCCTTGCCACCACTATTATCTCCTCCCTTATTGAATATTTGTATCAACAATACTCTATTAAAAAAATGTTAAATTCGTATACTAAATAATATATTAAACTTTAAAAAGTTAAAATTTAAAAAATATATAATTACACTGATGTTGAATATAACATGATCTGACAATCACCTTAAATTCCGGATAACAGAGTCCATAAAAACCAGCTACTCATATCCAGCTGAAAAAACCAAACAGAAAAGTTTCCCTGCTAAATGTAACAACAAATCAAACAACATACTGTGAAAAATGTCAACCAACTGGTTTTGTCTTTTTATTAGCAAAGCAATAACATGTTTCACGTTTGCAATCCAACGAAGAACAAACTAAAAGGGTGTGCATTTTATTTTTCTTATTAGTTTAAAATTAAACTAGCTATTTGCATTGCTTAAAAAAGTTTATATGAAATGTTATTATTTGTTTTTACCAACTAGCAAGTTGGGCAACGGGAAAAAGGTATCATCCATAAACTATTAAAGAAGAGGTACCAAATTGATGAAGGACGGAGTCGAAGGCAAAGGCTTAAAGAAACCTGTGACTAATTTAATATTTGGTCGATGACCGTACGGTGTGTGTTGTGTAGTAAATACTCAGTGTTACGTACAATTATAATAATGCCAATTTCAGTGGCAACTGGCAACCAATTACAGCTATGGATGAATTTAACTTAATCCACTTCTTAAAACTGTAAAATTAATTATATCATAGGAATAGGATGTTTCCCCTAACAAAGTAGAGCAGGATAAATAGCTAAATACATGGCATCTTCAGCTTAATTTAATGGTGACTTGTAGGGTTAGAGCTCCAACGTTACCAACTTCTTCTAATGCAACGAAATTAACAGACCGAATCAGTTGTTGATGCCAACCAAAGTAGGCAAGCTAGAGGCCAAATGGAACTTCAACATTCTGCTTTCATCATATACGAATTTTGTCCAAATTTCATTTGATTTAAGTCTTACCATATGGTGATCTTATTTGAATTATAGTTATTTGTTTGATCGTACATTGCGATGATTGATTCATCAAATATTTTAAACTAATCTTTTCGGGATTTGTAATTCTCTCTCCAAAAAATGCTAATTCATAAGTTTTAACTTAAGTTTACTCTTTAAAAGTACAATATATTTTATCCATTCATGTAAGACTTACTGGTGCTATGATTATATTAGTAACGAATCATGTTTCTATTAAATATGAGATCCACTACATACTGAAAAGCAATTATTTTTCAAATAATGGGAAATGAGAAAATGTTCAACTTATTAAACTTAAAATTTAACTTTGTTAGTTGGTACAATTATTTGAATAAAATGAGATTTATTCGTTTTTTAATTACAAATTATATATATAAATGAAATATTTGAGAGAATTAAGGGACTCACGTAGTCTTGTTGAGAGATGTAATTCCCCCCCCGAAAAATAAATATTCTGAATTATTGGATTAACTCATTAATGTTGCAGTAATAATTTGTTTAACTCAACTCCAATTATGGAATGATTATTATGAGTTTGAAGGCTCACCCATGAGCTTATAAACCCTAGTTGTCAACTGCCTAAATAGTTTAATTTAATGCCGTTATCCATTTTTAACCTATCTTTAAAACTACATAACATTATTGGTTTTTATCTTAAAAGAGAGAGAGGAGGATTAAACATTTTTTAAATAACTAAATTAAAAGTTTGAACAGAGTTTCTTTAATCATTGTTTAGAGCATATTCAGCAAAGCTTGAGCTGCACAAAAAGAAAAAAAAAAGTAGCATTAAGCGTACACTTAACCAATATATTTTCTTAAAGGTTTATGGGTACGTCCAAAAGCTTCATAATTGTAGAAATTTGTAGACTACGGTTTCTTCCTATTATAGCTTAGGAAGAGTAGTAGAAGGTGGACCAATTAGGTTAAGATTGATTTACAACATCTTTTATGAATTCGAATTACTATATTTATTGTGAATTCATTTTTTTTTCTTAAGTTTTAGTCATTAATCTAAAATTTTTCGCCACATCTTAACCCTAATTGAAACTTTTGTATCCGATTCGACAGTAATCACTGAGATTACTATTCACGCTTCAATTTTCTATTTCCCCCCCCCCCCCCTAAATATTATCTTATCATTTGACAATTGCTGCTATTCATCTTGATTCAGAGGTAAGTTTTGATTTTTATAGTTTCTATTCTTAGTTGTAAAATTTAATGAAACATTCTTATCATAAAAAGAAACAAAGTTGAATTTTACTGATTGAACTTTTTTGCTTTTCAATTTTATATCAAAGGGCATATCATTAAATTAAATATACACCACACGATTGCGATGGGATCATTGAGTTTTTTTTTTTTTTTGGTAGTTATTGTTATAACAGTTCGTTTTTCAGTGGTGTTAGAAATAGTAATTTCGGGACTATATTTTCGATGAGTGAGTCCGTAAATATTATTATTTAATATTTACGAGCCAAGTATTGTGATATAGTGAATTTTGATTTGATAATTTTATTTAATTGGATAATTAGTTAAGTACAAGTGGTTCGGTCCTAAATTTAAGTGGTTTTAAAAAATGAGGTATCAGGACCTCGTTTCTGTAATTTGAGGCCGTAAATAGTTTAATTAAATATTTACAGATTCGTATTATAGGTGAATTGAATTTTGGTCCAAAAATTTTAGTGATTGGATGGTTAATTAAAGTACAAGGACTAAATCGTAAAAGTGGTAAAAGTTAATCGCTATAGATTTTAAATAAATAAGGGATCAAAATGGAGAATAGACCATTTTCAAAAGTCCAAGCGGTGGTGGATGTCATTAAATCCCATTAACTTTGGGGTTAATTGCTACTAGACTCTAATTAATTAAGGTTTAATTGAAATATAACTTGATTGATTAATTAAAGGACCAATTGAGCAATTGGACCATTTGTATAAGTCTAAACGGTTGTGGGTACCAATTGTATCCCACCAAATTTGCTAATCATTTTTAAAGTTTAATTAGTAATAGATTAATTAAAATTTAATTTAAAAGATCTTAATATTTACAATTTTACCAAGCTATATAAGTTGATTAAGAAAAAAAAGAGATATTTTATCATCTTCTTCAACTTTCTCTTCCATAATCGAATGTGAGAAACAAAAACAAGGGTTTGGGTTTCAAGCTTTACCTCATCGATTGGTAAGCAAATTCTAGTATGTTTATTGTAATTTATATATTTTTGAAATCCTGGAAGCTTGATTTAGTTAACCTAGGGACTATTTTGTGAAGCTGTTAAATTTTAGAAAAGTTACCATTAAAGAATTCATGAATTTTTTAGTGTTAATGGTTAGTATGATAAGTTTAATTGTTAGTAGAACTGAGTTGTAAGTGAAATTTTGATAGTTTTGTCTTTAAGGACTAAATTGTGAAATTTGCAAATAGAGGGGTGAAAATTATATGTTATATGATGCTGGTATATTAGTTAAGGATGTTTTTGAGATCAATTCCAAAATCAAAGCTCAAAATCGAAGGTTATGATAGTTTCGGTTTTAGGGACTAACTTGAGATAAATGCAAAACTTGGAGAATTAGTGTATAAGTGAAATTGAGATATAGTATGAGTTCTGTAACACCCCTATACCATGTTCGACTCAAGGAACCTGATATAGGAATATTACATTTGGTGCCAAAGTAATCCTTGGTTAATCACTAATATATTAGAACATAAAAACGGACAAATAATAAATTAGTCCTTACAACTACTTGGAACATACTTGATTTTTCCTAAGTACATGTCATTCTATTCAAAATTTTAAAGCGTACTCTTTTGTTGCTTGAAGATGTGATGAGATGAAAGCTCGTAATCTCAAATACAATTCTTTAAAATTTCTGTACCTGCGCACGGAAACAAACCGTACGTTGAGTATACACCCAATGGTATTACTATAATTCAAATACTTAAAAAAAATGAAATGAAAATGAGAATATAAAAGTATAACAAAGTAATAATAATAAAATAAATAAAAAGAAAGGATAAAGAATGAATACAAATGATAAGCTAGGTAAATATGTGTAGAAAGGAGCTATACAATTATAGAGATAATTTTAGGAAAACTAAATGAAGAAAAGACTTCTGGTTAAGAGGAAAGAAAAGAAGCAGGAGATCAATTGAGTAAAAAGAAAATATAGGATTAAAAGAATAACTCTAAAGGTAATATACTAAAAGTCTTCGATTCTTATGGAAATGAAAGTGAATTAAAAGAAGAATATTATTGAAAAGGAAGTGTAAAATGATATAAAAACTAGAAATGTTAGTGATAAGAATGGAGGGAAAAGTTCATGATCAAAAGAAAATAAGGAAATTTCGAGGACGAAATTTATTTTAAGGGGGAGAGAAATGTAATGACCCAAAATTCACGGGCATCGAAAAAGTACAATATCGGGCCTCAATTTTAGAAAACTGAATTAGTAAATAATTATTAGGAATATTTATGAGTCTAGTGGTGTGTTTAATTAGGTTTTAATTAGGTGAATTTAGCTTAATTGAGAGAAATTAAGAAAAAGGACTAAAGTGAATAAAGGGTAAAAGTTGAATTGTAGATTAAAAGAAAATAAAAAGGGCCAAAATGGAAAATAGGCCATTTAGCATAGTTGAGGCGGCAAAACAATGAAAAATCTAAAGATTTTTTTTAGATTATTATTGTATATATATATTAATTAATATTAAGATATAAAATATAAATTATTATTTAATTGGTATTATATTATTAAATTAATGAATAGTTTAATGAATTGACAAATGTAGGGTGATTAAATGATACATATGCAATAATAATATTTATACAATTGTAATATTTTTATTTAATTACTTATTATTTAAGCAAATAGATTTTTATTATATTAAAATATTAAATTACATAAAATAAATAAAATAAATAAAATCATGACAAATGTAAGGTGATGATTTATTACAAGTGTATTATTAAAAATACATACATTTGTAATATTTATATTTAATTGGTAAATAGATATTTATTATTTATTATTATTAAGTTAAAAGATAATTATTAATTAAATTATTATATTATAAGATTTTTATTTGATAAATAAATTAAATATATGACAAGGGTATTGTATTGATGATGTACAAATGTAGTGAAAAATATGTGTACATTTGTATATATATAATTAATTAATTGTATAATAGATATTTATTATTTGAAAGATATATATTAATTAAATAATTATATTATAAGATTTTTGTATTATTAACAAATTAAATGGTGACAATTGTAATTTAAATATTTGTTATTAAATAGATATTTATTATAATTATTATAATGCATTATTATTATTATTATTATTAACTAATATATATAAGATATAAAGTAAAAAGAAAACAAATAGAAGAAAAGAAACAAAAGAAGGAATAGAAGAACAGAAGCTTAAACGAAAAAGGAAGGGAGAAAAGGGAAGGAAAAAGAAAAAGTGAAAACTAGAATTTTGAAGCTTTAAGCTTTAATTGGTAGGTCAATTAAGCCATTTTCTCTTAAATTTGATGTTTTAGAAGCTTTAGAACAAAGTTTTGTTGAAATTAAGTTGAGGTTTTGGAAGTTCTTAGGTTTTTGAACATAGTTCATGTTGAACAAAACGATGAATTAGGGGTTTAATTGAATGAATTTTAATTTAGATTTGATAAAGGAATTAAATTGAAAAGTAAGCCATAAGTTTTGCATAGTAGGGACTAAATTGAAAGAATTTCGAAATTAGGGATTTATGATGAAATTTTGATAGATATGTATAAGTTTGGTTGAAATTTGAATGGAAATAAAGTATGAATTGAGTTAGAAAAGTAAGTGAATTTAGTTAGGATCAAATTGAAAATAAGGTAGAAATTGAATAGAAATTCAATTATTCAATATAAATTAGTGCTGTATTAATAGTATAAATTATTTTAATTTACGTAGCTAGAAAAGAACCTGAGGCATCGGCATCGAAAGGAAAAGAAAAGGTTATCGAAGAGTAATCGAGCAAATCACGGTTTGTATTACTATAATTCAAATCTATTTATTATTAATTGTTATATTTTAATTAAAATGCATGGTGGATAAAATTAGGTAAGTAATTGAAATAATGATATTGATTTGAATGAAATTGATTTAAAAGTGTTTATGGCTATTGAAATTGAATGTGAACAAATTGGAAATTAAAAGTGATTTGAATTAAATTAAAATGAATTGAATGAAGTAAATATGTGATTATTTGAAATGTATATTAATTGAAAAGTGATTAGTGATTTGAACTTGATTGGAAAATGAATCGAAAATATGAATTGAATAAAAGTGAATTAAATTATGAATATGGTGAATATGTGAATTGTGTATTGATTGAAAAATGGATTGAATTGAATCAAAGTATGATTATATGTGATTATCTGAAATATGTATTGGTATTGAATTGTATATTGATTAGGAAGTGGAAAAGTGAAATTGAATTGAATCGTGATTGAATTGAAAGTGAATTTGAAATAGAAAAATGATTTGAATACCCTATTAACTAGTCGGGCTAAGTCGGATATAGTTGGCATGCCATAAGATTTGGAAGAGTACAGGATTTATCGGCTTTGCCGATCAGGCACTTTATGTGTCGTATTTCAGGCACCTCGTGTGTCGTATCAGGCACCTCGTATGTCGTTTCAGGCACTTATGTGTCGTATACTGATCAGGTACTATGTACCGTTTTAGGTACAATGTGCCATACTGGTGTGTTTGGGTTGGAATCCGTGTATCCGTCAAAGTCCGAGTTTGTTAATAGGGTGAATAACTGAAATGAGAAAAATTAAATAAATTTGATTGATCGTACTATTGAAAATATGAGAAAGAAATTATGAATTGAATTGTGAATTGAATTGAAATGTGAGATTTGAAGCATGAACTTAAGGTTCATGAATTTGCTAAAATATCGAATTATTGATATTGAAATTAGTTGAATAAATGAAATGAGAAAATCGAATGAATTGATCGATTGAACTATTGAAAGTATGAGAAAGTGAAATTATGAATTGAAATGTGAATTGAAATTGAGATATCGAAATAAGAAGTGAAAATAGAATGAATTGGAAATAATGAAATAGTGTATGAGTTAATTGAATATAATCTTATGAATTAATTATAATTATTTTTATTGAAAAATGTTGGTTTAAATAATTATTGAAAGACTAATGTTGTAAGGTTTTAGATATGAAATAGAATAAGTTATTGAATTAGGATATAGAAATGAAATACATAAAATAATGATTTTATGAAATGGTTATTAATGAAATGCATGAAATGAATATGGAAATAGTAAGAAGATATATAAATTAAAATGAAGAAAAGCTATTTAAAATACATATTATTAAAAAAAAAGTTAAAGTTTTAAATGCATGAATGTTTTATTGAAAGTAAAATAGTGGTAAGGTAAATTGTGCATATTTATTGTTTTTTTTAATTTTAAGTATTTGAATTATAGTAATACCATTGGGTGTATACTCAGCGTACGGTTTGTTTCCGTGCACAGATTAGGTACAGAAATTTTAAAGAATTGTATTTGAGATTACGAGCTTTCATCTCATCACATCTTCAAGCAATAAAAGGGTACGTTTTAAAATTTTGAATAGAATGACATGTACTTAGGAAAAATCAAGTATGTTCCAAGTAGTTGTAATGACTAATTTATTATTTGTCCGTTTTTATGTTCTAATATATTAGGGATTAGCCAATGATTACTTTGGCACCAAATGTAATATTCCTATATCAGGTTCCTTGAGTCGAACATGGTATAGGGGTGTTACAAGTTCTATATGTTGTTAAATGATAATTGGATTAGTTAATTGAGACGAATTATGACTTAGATCAAGAATTTTAATAATCAGAGGACGTACGAGGAAAAGGAAAAATTGACGACTAGTCACTATTAGTTAAACCGCTACGGTTTTGTCAGGTAAGTTCATACAGTATAATTTAAATTACTTATGTTGATGTATTATATTTGATTTGGTAATGATGATTGTTGGTGATTAGAATTATGTTATAATGTGAGATAAATCCTGATGAAATTAGTAAAAGTCTTTTATACAAGGTTACGGGTTATTGCCCGCAAGTTCCGAGCTTCAGCATGTGTTGTGGACTCAAGAATACAGGTTTATTAAGCCCTGGCCAGGCTATTTGTTGTGTAGGTTCAACCCTAACGGATGACCAGACACTATTATCTGATTCGTGTAGTATGATTTCCATATGTTGTTAAATGATAATTGGATTAGTTAATTGAGACAAATTATGATTTAGATTAAGAATTTCAACATTCAAATGACGTATGAGGAAAAGGAAAAATTGTCGACTAGTCCCTATTAGCTAAACCGCTACATTTTTTTCAGGTAAGCTCAAACAATATAATTAAAATTACTTATGTTGATGTATTATATTTGATTTGGTAATGGTGATTGTTGGTGATTGGAATTATGTTATAATGTGAGATAGATCCCGATAAAATTAGTAAAAGTCTCGTATACGAGGTTATGGGTTATTGCCCGCATGTTTCGATCTCCAGCATGTGTTGCGGACTTGACAATATAGGTTTATTAAGCCCTGACCAGACTAGTTGTTGTGTAAGTTCAACCCTAACGAGTGACCAGACACTGTTATCTAATTCGTTTCGATTATCTGATTCGTGTAGGTTCAACTCTTACAAGTGACCAGGCACTATGATTCATTATTCATGTAGGTTTAACCCAAACAAGTAACTAGACACTATTACTTTCACCTGTGTACGGAGTTTTTTTACGAAGTTTCATCGGGTAATGTTATGAATGAAATGTGATGATATGTCATTTGATATTGGCAAAGTAATGAATATGATTTGAATACAAAGTATAAGTTGATTGGAAATGAAGTTGTGAACAATTGAGGTTATAAATGTGATTGAGCTCAAAACCTTATATGTTAATAATGTGGTTTGAATCTTGATAGGTATACTTGTATTACATTGTGATTTTGTATGCGATATGAAATTGATGTAAATAGATGTTTATATTGTATGAGCTTATTAAGTATTTTAAATACTTACTCATGTTACTACTTTTTCTTTTTTAGATTTTGGACGTCCGGAATGTGTTGATTGGATCGGTGAGAAACTCACACCTATCATCTCTAATTTCGGTAGACTTTTGATATTTTGAAGCTGGTTACTTGTGGAATGTATATAGGATGGTTAATCTTTGCAATGATAGTGGTCATGTTTTGGCATATTAGTTTTGGATACAAGCTTATATTTGTAACTTAGTTGTGTTATGTAGTTGGTACCAATTTGACAATTAGAAAGTTTATGATAATGGTAAAGACTTGTATGATATTATGCTTATGAAATAGGTTGTGATATGAAATGGTTAAAAACTTTTATATGAATTGTATTTGAATTGAATTTATTGAATTGTCGGTTCTAATGATGGCATATTGGTTGTATGTTAAAATGATTAGGTGAATTGGTGTTTTGGATTTGAATTATGCATGTTTTGGATTTGAATTATGAATGTTTTGGTGTTGGTTTGAATAGCATGAAATGACATCATAGGTCACTTGAGGAAATGGCATGAAAGCTTGCTCAAATAGGTCATTTTTGTTGCACACGGGCTACCACACGGCCGTGTGTCACACATGGTTGGATGACACAGCTGTGTGTTCAACACGTTCAGGGTGATATTTAGGTCACACGGTCAGAGAGAGTTACACAGTCTGAGTTGTTTCACACAGCCGTGTGACCTCTGTTTTACTATTTACCTATCTTTTTGTAAAAGTTTCAAAATGGTCCTGATTTGGTTTCGAGCCGGTTTAAGAGCTTTCGTAAGCTTGATTAAGACTTAATTTTTGTTTGTAATGCATGTTAAACATAATACTTGACTTGTATTTATTAATTTATTGAATGTTATTGATGAATATGTATGAGATTGTTCTATTTACAGTTGTAGCATCCTGTAGCTCGGATTCGATAACTGGATCGGGTAAGGGGTGTTACAATTGTTCTTTAGATTATTTTTAGTTTGATGAGGTAGTGCTTTTGTTTTGGGTGTTATGTATTTTTAATTGATTTAGATTTGTTTGAAGTACTCGTGTGTCTGTAATCTTGGACAATATTGGGATTTTTAATAATACTTGATTTAACTTAGTAAAAAAATGCCAGATGTATATGGTACATTAGATTTTAATTAATTCTTTTCCAATATTGTGTCATTGTGGTTTTAATTTGACATTTTATTAATATTTTATTTCCAAGTTTGGTTAATTCATAATTTTTATTTATGGAGATAAATAAAGAGGAAATTATTCATCTTGTCAAGAATGAAGATAACTTTGTTGAAGAAATAAAAGTGGGGTTGAAAGTACATTTTGAAGAAGAGGCTTATAATCTCTATAATCAGTTTGCTTTGAGTAAGGGGTTTAGTGTTTGGAAAGGAACTAAGAGACGAAGTATGACTGAACCTATAAGGCAACGTGAATTTTTATGCTCGAAAGTCGGGTATCATGAATTCAAAGATGTTATTAAAGTGAAAAAAAAATTTAATCGTCTAGAGACAAGGACATGTTGTCAAGCTAAAATTCGTTTTAAAATAGCAAGTGTTTTGGTTGTTTCTTACTTCCATGATTATCATAATCACAAATTAGCAAGAAAACTTTTAAAAGGACATGCAGATGTTGTTCGTTCAATGGTTGCAATAGGAATTAAATAAACAAGTTCATATTTATTTTTCAAGAAAGAGATTGGGTTTGAAAATATTACATTTATAAAGCAAGATTGTCATAATTTCTTACGAATTGAAAGAGATAGAATTATTGAAGTAGGGGATGCACAAATCAATACCAATTTTTTCAAACATAAGCTAGCTGAAGATCCAATATTTTTTTATTTAGTGCAAGTGGACTAGAATAATGGAATAGCTTTTTTTTTTTTTTTAGAGAGATGGAATATCAAAATTGGATTATTGTTGTTTTAGAGATGTTCTTGTGTTTGATACCACATATAGAACCAATAAGTATAATTTGGTTTGTGCTCCATTTGTTGGAATCAACAATCATTGGAATACTATTTTGTTCGGTTGTGCTTTTTTATCAGATAAAACTACTAAGTCATTTATCTGGATATTTGAAATGTTTTTAGAAGCCATGGGGCACCGAAAACTAATGAGCATTTTTACTGATCAAGATCATGCGATAATGAAAGCAAGACAAATGGTGTTCCCAAGTTATCTCATAGATTATGTATGTAGCACATTTCAAATAATGCCAAACATCTTCTGGTCATTTTACCAATGCTAAGTTCAAACCTCAATTTAATAAATGTTTTTATGGATGTGAAAGTGAAACAGATTTTGAATCAAGTTGGGTTGTTATGATTGAAATTTTTGAACTTCAAGATCATGCTTGGCTCAAGAGATTATATAAGCTTTGAGAAAAATGGTACCTTGCCTTTAACATTGATTTTTTTTTCCGACTTGAATTAGATCCACTCAAAGAAGCGAGAGTATGAACAACATATTGCATCAGGTTATGAATTGCTCTTTGTCTCTTATGAAGGTTATACAACTGTCGAAACCATTTCTTTTTTTTTTTTGAAAAACGTTCGACTTTTATTTAAAAACGAAAATGAAAAACGGGAGTCGCCACCAATCTTTTTTATGAGGTGTGATCGGATCACCTCGTAATTTGATCGTTTTAATAAAATATTTTGATTTATTAAAACAATTATTTTGGTCTACGAAATTCGATAAAATAGGCTCGGGAGTCGGTTACGTGCGAGGAAGGATTAGCACCCTCGTCACGCCCAAAATTGGTACCTAATTGATTAATCAATGTCCTAATGTCGAAAGTTAAAAATTTGAAAAGATTTTAAAATACGATCCCCTTTTTTTTTATTAATGTTCATTTTAAAAATGCTTGAATAAATCGAAAAGAATGTTGAAGACCCTCTCGTCTCGAGGTAACGAAATGTCACATCTCGTAAGTTAGGACACAACACTTGGAACCCTCGAGAATAAGCTTGCCTTTAATAAAATTTTTATTGAAATTTCGTGTATTTTGAAATTTAAAAGGATATTTTGCTATTTAGGTTTAACGAGAAAATTGAAACCCCGTAAGTTAGGGCACGATTTCTCGAATCTCCAAAACGCGAAATATTGCCTTATTAATTTTTTTTTTGAATAATAGCGAGTACAATACTTAAACGATGTGCATTTATTTTATTAGGGATAAAATAAAACGGTTCATCATGGATATAAAAAATTAAACGCGACTTTTGAAGTGATGAAATGAGATGGAATGATAATATAGAAAATAGAATAACGATTTACGAATAAAATGTTACATTAATGGATGACAATAATATGAAAACACGAATAAACGAATTATAGTACACATGATGACAATAATCACACAATGTACATCATTTTTAATACTAATTAATAATCAAAGACAAATGAAATAAAATAATTTAAAGTAAATAATATAAAAAGGTTTAAAATAAATAATAATAATAAAATTTTAAAATAAATAATACATAAAAAATGGTTCAAAATAAACAATATATGAAAAAAATTAACATAAATAAAATATAAAACAGTTTGAAATAAATGATTTAAAGCAATTTAAAATAAACAATACATAAAACAATTTTGAAAGAAATAATGTGTGAAAAATAAATCTAAAATAAACAATATATATAAAACAGCTTAAAATAATATAATATATAAAGCGATTCAAAATAAATAATATACGAAACAATTTAAAATAAATAATATCTGATACAATTTAAAATAAATAATATAAAACAGTTTAATATAAATAATATATAAAAAATTTAAAATAAATAATATATAAAACCGTTAAAAATAATAATGTATATAAAAAAAATTAAAAAGAATGAATAAATAACAAATTTAAAGGTTAAAATCAAGCAGATTATGGATTAAATCAGGACAAAAATGAAATTAAAGGTAAAAATTATACTAAAATAAACAAAGAAGGACCAAAATGAAAGGGTGCGAAAGGGCAGAGGGCCAAATGGGCAATAAATCCATTCCCTGGACACGCATCCCTTCCCCAGAGGATCGGCGAATCAGGGATTGATTTGAAAAGCTAAACAAATTATGTGGTCCGATTTAAAATAAAAAAAAGTACACAAAAGGACTAAATCAAAACAGATCGAAAATGCGGAAGGGCTATCCGCGCAAATAGACCATAAAAATAAAACACGCGGATCCTGAGGCTTATCTGGGTCGGATTTCGGGTCATGGCCTAAACGGCGTCGTTTTGGCACCTGGGATTAGGGCCCAAAACGGTGCCGTTTTAAACGTGTATAAAAGAAAATAAAATTCAAAAAAAAATCATTTTACACCATTCTTAAAAAAAAATGGTGGAGAGCTCTCTCAACTCTCTCACCCTCTCCCCACTCCGGCCGAACTCCGGTCGCCGGCGACGGCGCCGCCGTCCACGGTGGCCGAAAATAAAAAATTGCCATTTTTAGGCTTTTTGACTCCCGACCCCGTTTTCGCACCATCTTTCCTCGGAAATGGTCACCTCAGACACCCACGGCGGCTCAAACGCTAGAAAGGTAAGATCTTGGCCTCCTTTCTTTCTTTTTTTTTTTAAATAAATAGATAAAAAATAACAGCACATAAACGAAAGAAAAAAGAACCACCTTTTGGAAATTTTGTTTCTGATTGCTCTCTATATTTGTGTGTCTGTAAAAAAATACATTGTTCTTTCATGGCTTTTATAGCCGAAAATAATAAAAATACATTGTTTTTCTCTTGTTTTTTCTCTGCCGTTTGTTTTTGTCCTTGCAGGTACGGAGGCTGTACGGTGGCTGACGTGGAGGTACGGTGGGAGCAGCGACGGCAGCAATGCTTAAGGTGGCTAGGGTTTCTGAAAAGTTTAAGTGTTTTGGGCTAATTGGGCTTTAGGGTTTTTTGTATTATTGGGCCATTTGGGCTGTTAATGGACTGTGGACTGTTGTTTATTTTTGCTATTGGGCCTGGGCAAATTTGGGCCTCTACAGCTGCCCCTCTTTGCTCATTGTCGTGTAACGGGAATGAAGCAAAGACTTTAAAAAAGGGCCAAATTTGCTTGGTCTTAACGAGTTTTGACTTCTTTTGGTGCCTTTCTTCTTCGAGTAGCTTCATTCCAACCTACTGCAACTTCAGGGGTATAGGAATTGTCGCTTCAATCTACTCCACTGCATCCTCAGGGAGATAAGGTTAATGGCTTCAATCTGCTCCACTGCAACTTCAGGGAGATAAAATTTGCCATGGTAGATTTGATCTGACCTACTGCAACTTCAAAGGTACGGGATTTGTAACTTGTAGCTTTAATCTTTTCCACTGCAACTTTAGGGAAATAAGATTCGCTATTTCCAATCTGCTCCACTGCAACTTTAGGGAGATAAGGTTAATGGCTTTAATTTGCTCCACTACAACTTCAGAGAGATAAAATTCGCCATGGTAGATTTGATCTGACCTACTGCAACTTCAGAGATACGAGATTTGTAACTTGTAGCTCTAATATTTTCCACTGCAACTTCAGGGAAATAAGATTCGCTATTTCCAATCTGTTCCACTGCAACTACAGGGAGATAAGGTTAATGGCTTCAATATGCTCCACTGCAACTTCAGAGAGATAAGATTTGCCATGGTATATTTTATCCGACCTACTGCAACTTCAGAGGTATAGGACTTGTAACTCGTAGCTTTAATCTATTCCACTGTAACTCCAGGGAAATAAGATTCGCAATCTCCAACCTTGCTCCACTGCAAGTTCAGGGAGATAAGGTTTGCTATGATCTGCTCTACTGCAACTTCAGAGAGATAAGATCTGTAATTTATAACTTCAATCTATTCCACTGCAAATTCAGGGAAATAAGATTCGCTATCTTCAATCCATCCCACTGCAACTTCAGGGGTATGGGATAAGATCTACAATTTCAATCTGCTCCACTGCTACTTCAGGGAGATGAGATTTGTGGATTCATCGATCTTGCCACACCATCCTCTAGGGGACATGACGTGTAGAATCGATTTCATGGGCCTATGCTTATGCCAAATAATTAGGATGTCATGATCAGAATGAATCAAATGCTCCTAACTAGATGTGTTATGGATGATATTTGCATGAATGCAGAATGTCATGAGAATGATCCTTTTTTAATGTCTGGGTTTTCATTGCTCGTTGTTCTTCAAGGTTGTATCACTGAAGTAATATCCTTTCTTCTTGTTCAGCCGATATTTTTGACAGAAAATCTGAACGCTGTGATTTTATGCGATGTCAAAGTCTTAAAATTTATAATGAGAATGATCGAACCTGGAAACTAACTATGACAATGATTTGAGGTAAGCGCACCTATCGAACAATAGTATAGTTAAGGCAAGACCGGATTGTCGAACCCAAAGGAACTAAAAGTACTAATACTAACTTTCTTTTTATTATCTAGCCTAAAGTAAAGGAAATTTGTTGTTTAATCTAAATTAACTAACTACTAAACTAAAAAATTTCTAAGACAAAGAAGAATGAATTTGGGGAAAATACTTGTGGGAAAAACCAATTGATTAAGACGATACCCAAGGAAGAATCTACCTAGACTTCACTTGTTATCTAACTCTGAACCAAACGATTTATTCACTTGACTTGATCCGTAGGATTCCCTAATGTATATTAGACCCTCTCTCGAGGCGAATAACGTCTAACCCTAGGTTGATTAATTGAAATCTCTTTCTAATTAAAACCCCTAGAATTGCATTAACTCGATCTATGGACTCCCATATTAGGTTTCACCCTAATCCGAAAAAATCTTGTCACCCTATCTCTAGGCGTGCGATCAACTTCGCTTAACTATGCTAGATCTACTCTTAGGCAGGGACTTTTGCTCCACCACCTAAGAACATCAAACTTGAATTAATACCCCGGAAATATCAACACAAGAATTAAGAACACATAATTAAGAACAAATCAAGTATTTATCATATAGTTTAGCAAACGATAACAAGATTCATCTTAGGTTTCATCCCCCTCAGGTATCTGAGGGTTTAGTTCATAATAATGAAAGAAAACATCTCAGAAGAAAAGATAAAACAAAACATAAGAAATCCCTAAAACCCCCTGAAGGAATTGAAGGAGAGATCCTCCGTCTTGAGTATGATTCCGGCTTCTTGAGATGAATCAACTGGCTATCTTCGAGAAAATCCCCACAAATCTGCCTCCTTCGGCCTAGCTGGACGCCCCCTGACTAAAGTCCTGGGCCCCCCGACAAAAGCCCTGACAGAAGGCTTCTGCCGAACTCCCCGCTTAAGTTGCCCCCTAGGGTGTTTATATAAGCTTTGAGATGCCTTACTTGGCCTCCAAGTATCCTAATCTGAGTGAAATTCCTATTTGGGTGTTTATATAGACTTTGGAATGTGTTTCTTTGCCTCTAAGTATCCTAATCCGAGTAGAATTCCTCTTTGCCAAGGCAGGGGCACGCCCATGGCACACGCCCGTGTGAATCGTGGCCAGGCCGTGTTCAGGTCTGATAAGGAGGCACGGTCGTGTGGTCTTGGGCCCAGGCCGTGTCAATTTCGTGATTTGGCCCATTTGGTCCGTTTTAAGCCCGTTTCTCGTTCTTTTCATCCTCCGGTGCTTTCCTGAGTATAAAACATGAAAACAAAGGATTAAGGGCACCAAATTACATAATTCAAGACTTAAATCATCCAAAAGAATGCTAAATGTGGGCTTAAAATATGTTACTATTGCGGTTTATCAAAATCCGAAGAAATAGTCACAATTTAGACTCTTCTTTCTCAAATATGTCCAACCCTTAGGCTTGGTGAGTTCTAAATAATAGTCCTGTTTCAGGTTCTTGTACTATTTAGAAGCTTCCAAAATATTATGCAAAACTCCTTTTGTGAAAGTATTATTAGTCCATTAATCGTTATTTCAATGCAAAATGCTTGCAAAAGGATCATAATAATGGGCGAAACTGAAATTTATCAGGAACAAAATCTGAAAAGAATGGATTAATTAAAGAAAGCAAACATTGCTGAAATACAAGATAGGTGAGGGGACAACTTGGTGCCCTAGATATCGCAGCCTGAGCTTCTCTGTACGAACTTTCTGAAGACCATTTTAAGCTCAACATGTGTTTAGGAGATTTAGAGTACTTTATCGATGCCCCAAGATGTAGCATACCTATTCTTCGTTAATTCAGGCATAGCAAGACTATCGCATGCCCCACCTTCGATCAAAATTTGAATTGCCCTTTCACGAGTTTTCAATTCAAAACCCCTTTGGTCTCAAAGCGTCCTTTGCGGGTTTTCACCTTGGCCTCCCTTTCAGGTTCTTGACCGAGTCTAAATTCACTGGATTAGGCAAAGTCTTGCCATCCATTTCAGTTAATATTAATGCTCCTCCGGAAAAGGCTTTCTTTACCACGTAAGGTCCTTCCCAATTTGGCATCCATTTTCCTCTGAAGTCCTTTTGTAAGGGTAGGATCTTCTTCAATACCAGGTCCCCCTCATGGAATTCTCTGGGGCGAACCTTTTTGTTGTAAGCTCTCATCATTCGTCTTTGGTACATTTGACCATGATGGATAGCTTTCAACATTTTCTTTTCAATCAGGTTCAATTGGTCATATCGAGATTGGATCCATTCTGCTTCATCCAACTTCAGCTCTGACAAGACTCGAAGGGAAGGAATTTCAACTTCAATGGGTAACACTGCCTCCATTCTTGATAACATGTTAATTTGCATGGTTTCTTGTGTTTAATTTGGTTTATTTCTGAATCAATCCCTGCTAAATTAGTGTTTTTATGATTTAAATCTGGTCAGGGATGCAATTGGTCAAAAGCAAGCTAAAAAGGACCAAATTGAAAGACAATTATTGAAATGGGGCCAAATCAAAAAGATGGAGGAAGTCAAGGACACATCAAATATTTTGACTTTGTAAAAGCCAAAAATAGGAAAATCTTATTTTAGTTTATTTTATTTATTTATTTTTATTTTATTTTAGATTTTATATTAAATTAGTTTAGGCTATTTTTAGTAAACCCCATGTATATAAATAGGGACTTTTTGTTCTTAGGAAATCATCAATTAATTCTTTTCCTACTTCAATTTGGAGTTGTATTATCCTCTTTGTCTTTTTCTACTTCAATTTGGAATTGAATTATTCTCTTTTCTCTTTCAATTTGACGTGGGAATTTTGTTCATTTCATTTCAATTTCTTTGTTCTTTCTAAATTCGTTCAATTGCTTTCCAATCCTTTTTATTCTCCAATTTTTTCCATTATCATACAAATTCAACCACCTTCCACAACTTACAAGCATGAATAAATTCATGCTACATTAAATTCTATTTTAGCCTTAGGCCGGTACTCTTTCCGGTCGGTAATCGTGAGATTCGTATTCGCACAAAAAATCCTTCCAATCGGTATTCACCTTTTTCCTAAGTATCGGGATAGCACAAATCATCCCTTAAAGTTGAATTTGATTTCAAGTCAAAGTGCACGTTGGGTTGGAATCGTGTTTGCAGACAGTTGGAAATTCGAGTCGGTCGTGCTGTATTTGGGTTTTCGAGAACAAATCAAGGAAGAAGTGATCGGGTTTAAACGACCCACGCAGTTGAGGCCGTTGATTCGAGTTGGGTTCTTCAGAACGCAAGGCTACTGGAATCTTCAATCGGGAACACGTGTATCTCGGTTAGGTAATCGGTAAGGGTTGGTTTGTAGGACATACCGGGACCAGCTACGAGAGGAAGAATTGGCGGTTAGGACGTTCTTAATCGCTATAACCAGCTTATCGTTTGGAGGAGAAGATCAATTTTTGAGGATCGATTCTTAACACGAAATTTACCGAGTCTAAGGCTAAGGCTTATTTTCTTTGATTACAAAATATGAATTTAATTTTCAATCTGATTTCTAATTTATTTAATTATTTATTTATGCTATTTCAATTATTTAGTTTCTAAACATTTTAAAACCCCCCTGATTTATTTATTTTCCAGCAGGTTCATTTGGAGTTGTGGGCACGACCCTTGCCACGACCTTTGACACGACAAACGTTCTGTTCACGGGATAAACGCAGAAGTTGATAATAACATCCAATCCCTGTAGACTCGACCCTACTACCACTCTTACTACTATTTAGAGTTATTTGTAGGAATTATTTTTGGTGGTTTCGATGCCCATCAATTCCATAGACCAATGAGAAAGGAGTTGCCTCGGTGGATGTCCTAACTGACATTTGATAAGTATACAGAGCAAATGGTAACTTCTCATGCCAACCTTTATAAGTCTCAGTCATATTTCCCACAATCTTTTTGATATTCTTATTAGCCGCCTCAACTGCACCATTCATTTTTGGGCGATATGGTGACGAGTTGTGGTGTTTAATTTTGAACTAACTGCAGACCTCTGCTATCATGCTGTTGTTCAAATTCAATGCATTGTCAGATATGATCCTTTCTGGCATTCCATATCGGTAGATGATCTCTTTCTTTAAGAACTTGCTGACTGTTGACTTGGTGACATTGGCATATGAAACAGCCTCTACCCACTTGGTGAAGTGATCAATGACCACAAAGATGAATCGGTGCCCGTTAGAGGCCTTTGGCGAGATTGGCCCAATGACGTCCATGCCCTATATAGAGAAAGGTCATGGAGAAGTCATAACATGAAGAGGTGAATGAGGCACATGAATCTTGTCCCAATAAATTTGGCACTTGTGGCACTTCTTGGCATAATTGATGCAATCCCCTTCCATGGTAGACCAATAATACCCGAATCTCATGATTTGCTTAGCAATTGTAAAACTGTTAGCATGTGTTCCGCAGACACCCTCAAGGACTTCTTCTAGGATTTTCTTAGCCTCAATAGCATCTACACATCTTAATAACACCTGATCCTTTCTTCTTTTGTATAGGATCTCCCCATCTAAGACGTAGTCGCTGGCCAGTCTTCTCAAAGTCCTTTTATCATTCTCAGTTGCTTGATTAGGGTATTCACGATTCTTCACATATCGCAGTATATCGTGATACCAAGGATGATCATCTGTTTCTTCCTCTTCGTCGATGTTGCAGCAAAGAGCCGGAGCCTCGTAAATACTCATTTGGATAGGATTCACATCCTCTTGTTTATTTACTCTGATCATAGAAGCTAATGTAGCCAAGGCGTCAGCCATCTGGTTTTCTTCTCGCGGGAGGTAACAGAAGGTGATATCATCAAACTCCTCAATTAATTCCAGAACTAGCTTTCGATAATTGATCAATTTGGGGTCTCTTGTTTCCCATTCACCTTTGAGCTGATAGATTACTAGTGCAGAATCCCCATACACCTCTAGCACTTTGATTCTACGTTCTATAGCTGCACGGATTTCCAAGATACATGCTTCATACTCTGCCATATTATTTGTGCAATCAAAATCCAATTTGCAAGTAAATGGATAGTGATATCCATTTGGGGATATCAAAACTGCCCCAATTTCGTTACCAATAGCGTTTGATGCTCCGTTGAAGTTCAGTTTCCAAGGACGATCTTCTGGAGCGTCTTCTTCGGTAGTTGCCACATGCATTAAATCTTCATTAGGGAAATCAAAGTTCAAAGGCACGTAGTCTTCTAGAGCTCTCCTGGCTAGAAAAGCTGTTATTGCACTCCCTTTAACAGCCTTTTGGTTCACATAAACTATGTCAAATTCAGAAAGTAGAATTTGTCATCTGGCCATCCTTCCACTCAAAACAGTCGACTCCATCATACACTTTAGATGATCTAGTTTCGAGATTAGCCAAGCCGTATGGTACAACATGTACTACCTCAATCTCCGAGTTATCCAGATCAAGGCGCAATATAATTTCTCAATCGGTGAGTATCTCATTTCACACTCAGTGAATTTCTTACTGAGGTAGTATATCGCCCTTTCTTTCTTTCCTGTCTCATCGTGTTGGTCAAGCACACATCCCATAGAATGGTCAAATACTGTTAAATACAGTATCAGTGGCCTATTTGGATTAGGTGGTGACAGCACTGGGGTATTGGACAGGTACTGTTTTACTTTGTCAAAAGTTTTCTGGCATTCATCATCCCATACGCCTGGATTGTGTTTCTTAAGAAGACGGAATATTGGGTCACATTTCTCAGTTAGTTGTGAAATGAACCGGGCAATATAATTTAGTTTTCCTAAGAAACCTCGAACTTCCTTTTGAGTGCGCGGCGGAGGCAATTCTTGTATAGCCTTGACTTTGTCTGGGTCGATCTCAATTCCCTTTTCACTGACGACGAAACCTAGCAGTTTTCCTGACCTAGCCCCGAAAGTACATTTGGTTAGATTGAGCTTTAGCTGAAATTTTCTCAACCTCAAGAACAATTTCCTCAAAACTTGCACGTGCTTCTTTTCTGTTCGGGATTTTGCAATCATAGCGTCGACGTAAACCTCAATTTCCTTGTGTATCATGTCGTAGAACAAGGTTGCCATGGCTCTTTGATACGTTGCTCCCGTATTTTTTAATCCAAATGGCATCACTTTATAGCAGAATGTCCCCCATAGGGTCACGAATGTGGTCTTTTCCATGTCTTCAGGATGCATATTTATCTGATTGTATCCAGAGAAGCCATCGATGAAGGAGAACAGTGAGTAGCCTGCCGTATTATCCACTAAAGTGTCAATGTGAGGCAATGGGAAATTGTCTTTTGGGCTGGCCTTGTTTAAGTCTCTGTAATCTACGCACATCTATACTTTTTCGTCTTTTTTAGGGACGGGGACGATATTGGCTACCCATTGTGAGTATTTAACCATCTGTAAGAATCCAACATCGAACTGCTTCTTGACCTCTTCTTTTATTTTTATCACAACATCGGGCCTCATCCTTCAGAGCTTCTGCTGAACTGGCTTGCACTCTTCTTTTATGAGGAGGCGGTGTACCACAATATCAGTGCTTAACCCGGGCATATCTTGGTATGACCATGCGAAGACATCTTTGAATTCTTGAAGTAACTCAATGAGGTCTCGTTTTGTTTCTTCGGCTATACAAGTTCTAATTTTCACTTCTTTTCCTTCTTTTAAGGTCACAATTTCTACTGTCTCTTTGTGAGGTAGGGTCTGTTTCTCTTCTTATTCTACCATCCTTAACAAATCCGGAGATAAGTTACAGTCTCTGTCATCTTCAAAATCCTGAGATCCCTCTAGACACATGTCTCGCTCAAAAGGAGATTCTGGTCGATGAGTGACATCGCTCATGTCATTGATATCTGGAGACCTGTTGTAGGCACGAAGGAATATCCAAAGAAAAAATGAATCTAAGAATAGCTATTTGTATGGTGTGATTATGAATGAAATGAAAGAATAAAAGAATATTTGCTCAGAGTGATAAAAAATGCATTTTTTATTGAAATAAAGATGTTGGGCATGAGCCTATTTCATAAATGGATTCTTATTGCTTCTAGGCTTAAAGCAACAAGCGTGTTTTGAACATTACTCTGAATTAGCTCTAAAAACTACAGGAATCTCTTCCGCAGTCCAGTTGTTCAGAACACTTCCAGGCTCATTAGGGCGGATACTTGATGAACCATAAAAGTAACATATTTTAATCCCACATTTAGCATACTTTTGGATGATTTATCCCTTGATTTATGTAAAAAGGTGCCCTTAATCCTTTCTTTTCATGTTTTATACTCAGATAAGCACCGGAGGATGAAAAGAACAAGAAACGGGCTTAAAACGAGCCAAATGGGCCAAAGCACGAAATCAACACGGCCTGGGCCCAAGACCACACGGCCGTGCCTCCTCAATAATCTCGAACACGGTCTAAGCCACGAAATACACGGCCGTGCCTCATTAATAAAGTCTGAACACGGCCTAAAGACGATTCACACGGCGTGTGCCATGGCCGTGTCCCCACTGCATGAAAGGAGCAATTTCAATCGGATTTGGATACTTAGGGGCAAAGAAACACATTCCAAAAGCCTATAAATACACCCTAAGTATGACCTAAATTGGGGAGTCGACGAGAGCCTAAAGCTACCGTTTAGGGCGTCTTGTTAGGCCGCAGAGGCGATTTGTGGGGATTCACTCGGGGATAGCCGCTTGATCCATCTCAAGAAGCCGGAATCATACTCAAGACGGAGGATCTCCTCTTCAATTCTTTCGGGGGTTTTAGGATTTCTTATGTTTTGTTTTATCTTTTCTTCTCGAGATGTCTTCCTTTATTGTTATGAACTAAACCTCGGATACACGAGGGGATGGAACTTAGATGAATCTTGTTATCGTTTCTTGAACTATATGATAAATATTTGATTTGTTCTTAATTATGTGTTCTTAATTCTTGTGTTGATATTTCGCGGATATTAATTCAAGTTTGATGTGCTTAGGTGGAGGAGCAAAAGTCCCTACCTAAGAGTAGATCTAGCATAGTTAAGCGGAGTTGATCGCGCGCCTAGAGATAGGGTGACGACGCGTTGCTGTATTAGGGTGAAACCTAATATGGGAGTCCATAGATCGAGTTAATGCAATTCTAGGGGTTTTAATTAGAAAGAGATTTCAATTAATCAACCTAGGGTTAGACGTTATTCGCCTCGAGAGAGGGTTTAATATAAATTAGAGAATCCTACGGATCAAGTCAAGTGAATAAATCGTCTGGTTCAGAGTTAGATAACAAGTGAAGTTTAGGTGGATTCTTCCTTGGGTGTCGTCTTAATCAATTGGTTTTTCCTCAAGTTATTTTCCCAAATTCATTCTTCTTTGTCTTAGAGTCTTTAAGTTTAGTATTTAATTAATTTAGATTTAAATAACAACTTCACTTATTTTAGGCTAGATAATAGAAAGAAAGTTAGTATTAGTACTTTTAATTCCTTTGGGTTCGACAATCCGGTCTTGCCTAAACTATACTACTGTTCGATAGGTGCGCTTGCCTCAATCGTTGTCATAGTTAGTTTCCAGGTTTGATCATTATCTTTATAAATTTAAAACTCTGACTTCACAGCGATCAAGTTTTTGGCGCCGTTGCCGGGGAACTAAAATATTAAGAACACTCTATTTTTATTACTTTAGCCATTTTTTTTTGCAATTCAATTTTATTTCTTATTTTATTTGCTAAAATTTTTTCTTTTATTACTTCTTCCTTCCAGGTACCTCTAGTTTATGACTAGAAGGAACCCAAGAGGACCACTAGTATACGACAGTGATATTGAAGCTACCGCTCGCAGGAATCGCAGCGAAATTAGGCGAGCCCTAAATTACCAAGAAGACGAATCCAATCCTACTGAAGGGATGGATGAGAATAATCCACCACCACAAGATGTGGCAGAAAATAATGCTCCACGTACTATGTATGATTATGCTAAACCTCATTTAACTGGAGCCGAATTAAGTATTGTTAGGCCTGCTATAGCTGCTAATAATTTTGAATTAAAGCCTAACACTATACAAATGATTCAACAATTTGTTCAATTTGATGGTTTGCAGGACGAAGACCCAAACACTCATACAGCTAATTTTTTAGAGTTTTGTGATACCTTCAAAATAAATGGCGTTTCTGATGATGCCATAAGGCTTCAGTTATTTCCTTTTTTATTAAGGAATAAAGCTAAACAGTGGTTAAACTCGTTACCACGAGGGTCAATCACCACATGGGATCAAATAACTGAAAATTTTTTATTAAAATATTTCCCACCAGCCAAAACGGCCAAATTACAGAATGATATCTCTTCTTTTGTGCAGATGGATTTAGAGACATTATACGATGCATGTGAAAGATACAAGGATCTCTTGAGAAGGTGTCCGCACCATGGTTTACCCTTGTGGCTCCAAGTCTAAACTTTCTATAACGGTGTAAACCCCTCAATGAGGCAACTAATTGATTTAACCACCGGTGGAACCCTGAACAACAGAACTCCTGAAGCAGCCTACGAATTTATAGAGGAGATGTCACTGAATAACTATCAGTGGCAAGTTACAAGGACAAAACCAACAAAATCAGCCGGAGTCTTCAACATCGATGCAGTAACCATGCTATCAATACAGGTAGAGATGATGAATAAAAAGCTTGATAGTTTGTGTTCTTCATTTGTACATCCAAAGGATGCAATGTAGACGCAAAGTGGAACTGTGGCGAATCCCGAGTACCCACCCTACCAACCGGGCACACGAAAGCGAACAGATGAACTATATAGGTAACAATTTCAGATCTAATAATAACTCTTATAGGAATACTTATAATCCATGTTGGAGGAACCACCCAAATTTTTCATGGGGAGGACAAGGAAATCAAAGACAACAACCTCCTCAAAATTTCCAAAATCAGCCCTATCCACAGGAGAAGAAGCCGAACCTTGAAGAGATGCTGACAAAATTCATGGCAGCTACAGATAACCGTCTTCAAGACACTGAGACCACCCTCAAGAATCAACATGCATCAATTAAAGGGATCAAGAGCCAAGTTGGGGAACTCACTAAGACGGTTGGACAACTTACTAACACAGTTGGACAACTCGCAAAGATAATTTCCGAACGACCACAAGGGCGTCTACCAAGCAACACTGAGATTAACCTAAATGAGCAAATCCAAGCCATATCAGCTCAAGAAAGTGAAGGGTTAGACGAGCCCAATTCAAAGCAAGAGAATGTGGTCAAAGAAGGTAAGGTTGAGGTAAGTAATAATAAGCCAAAATCGGTAATCAAAGAATACCAACCTTGCATACCATACCCTGAAGCATTAAGGAGAGACGACACAGAGGAACAGTTCGGTAAGTTTCTTAAACTTTTAAAGAAATTACATATTAACTTACCGTTACTTGAAGCTCTTTCACAGATGCCAGATTCTAGAAAATTTTTAAAAGAACTTTTGACGAACAAGCGAAGGATAGACGAGGTATCACACGTGGAACTAAATGTAATGTGCTCAACAATCTTGCAAAATAAACTACCACATAAGTTAAAAGATCCAGGGAGTTTTACAATTCCATGTTTAATTGGTAGACTAACTGTTGATAATGCGTTAGCTGATCTAGGGGCAAGCATAAATGTCATGCCTTATAAATTGTTTAAACAACTAGGTCAAGGGAAACCCAAACAAACTAGGATGAGCATTCAACTAGCTGATAAAACGTTTAGAATTCCTAGGGGTATAATCGAAGATGTACTCGTAAAAGTTGAAAAATTCGTATTCCCAGTAGACTTTGTCGTTTTAGACATGGAAGAGGATAATTCGATCTCCTTAATCTTAGGAAGACCATTTTTAGCAACCGCCAGACTAAAATTGATATTGATGCGGGAGAACTCATACTGTGTAGGTAACGAGACAAATCACTCTCAAAACTCTTGATTCTGCTAGAACATCGAGTAATCAAGGTGAGAAAACAAACTCTATTGATAACCATTCGGTTAACCCTTCTTTTCAGGAAGCACCATAATAGAATACAACTGAACCCGATCCTAGACCCAAAGTTAACAACAAAGAATAACTCATAAGGAACGAGGGATTCCATTCGATGATCTAGACGAGTGGAAGACGCATTTCAAGGAGAAATTAGGAATACACGAAGCAGAACCAGAACCACTCCACGAATCAAACAAGTTCAAAATCAGAGATCAGGTATTGATAGAAAAAACAGACCCTCGAACATCTCCCCCTGACCCGAACACAAACAAAGAAATACCGTTTAGGGTAATCAGTGTTTTTCCATACGGAACAGTCGAGGTAAGTAACCCTATCTTTGGCACTTTCAATATAAACGCATCTCGACTTAAAATCTATCATGATAATACCGATAGCATGAGGAAGGACTTTCAACTCCTCAAACCACCATGAACATACAAATGAGAGGAGAGTCTAGCTTAAGACTATAAACGAGCGCTTCTCGGGAGGCAACCCAAATACTAACCCCATTAACTTTTACAATTTTATTTTGTCTATTTTATCTTTTCTTTATAGTATCTAACTTTAAACTAACCAAAAGTGCAGATTTCCAGGCCACACGGCCTTACACACGGTCGTGGCCGTGGCCGTGTGGAAGTATAGAATCGCCGTACTGACACGGCAGAGAGGGTACAAGTAAAAAAGAATCAAATCTTTGAGTCACGGACTCCAACCACCAACCCACGGGCACTGACAAAATGCCACGATCGTGCGACGCGGCCGTGGACGACACTGACTTAGTACCAACGGGCGTGGCGACCTGAGCATGGGCGTGGGAGAAACGAACAAAGCCCACCACGGCTGTGCGATGCAGCCGTATGAGATGCCACGCCCACGATACACGGGCGTGGGGTTGCACCTGATTTGAGAATTCTATTTTAACCACCCACCCCTCCCTTCTCACCCATTCAGCCCATTCAGTTTTCTTTTTCTTTCTCAACCCTCTTCCTATTTTTTTTCACCCCTTTGCATCTTTCCCCTACTCCTTTTCTCCAATACATACCCAAAACCCTTGAGCTACACCAAATGCCAAAGAAGCGGAAGGAAACAAGCATAGTCTCCTTGAGGGAGACCGATCCATATAAGTTCATGCCGGCCGCTTTAATCATTCGACGAGCCAAGGATAATTGAGACCATTTAATTTTTCTTCTTCTTTACTCTTCTCCTTTATTTTTCTTCTCTTTAACACTCTTATGCTTAATTTAATTTATTTTATCTTAGTTTCTTAATTTTAGGTTCTAAAGGCTGCTAGGGAATCACGCCACTTCCGCACCCGCCATCACCTCCGTAGCCTTAGAGGTCACACCCACCTCGCGAACCATCCAACAATAAGGACCCTACGGTTCATTTATCTTTTCTTTTAATTTTTGTTTCATCTTTATTTTTCTTCACTTTAGCTTGCTATTCTTTAATTATTTAATTAGTATAGTTTTAATTATTATTATTATATCCTGGCTAATCCTCCACGAGCTACCCAATTTCTTCATCTAGCGCAGGATCGTCATCTAGACCGACCCCTCCAACGTATTTTCCACATCCTCCAAGGATTTCATCCATAATTCAGGAAGTTTCACTTCTCCCCATATCTTATGATTTTATTATTATTGTGTTATTATCTAACTTTGTACATTGAGGGCAATGTACATATTAAGTGTGGGGGGGTGAACAACCTAAAAAGGTGCCTAATTTTTTTCATTATTCTCAAATTCCTAAAATTAGGTGCCAAACTTTTTGCATTATTCTCAAATCCTGAATTATGTCTTGTTTCTTAAAGTAAGTTTCTCATATTATCATTAGAATGAAATTCCTATGATTCATGATCTTTATTGATGTGTTTTAAATTAAGTCATTGATAATTGTGCATTGATAATTAAATTCTAAGAATACTAGAGAATCAAGCATGATAAGTTTATTTTTTAGAAATTAAAAATTTTCTAGGTTGTCTACCTGAATTTGAATGTTACTTCGAAGTTTGAAATTTACAAGGTTGATATCAAAATACCCATAATTTTTGTGAGATTTTGAGCCTTATAAGAGCATATATCCTTTTTCTTGCTCACTTTATTGATTATGAGTGTGTCAGCATTGATTTATTATTCTAGAACTTGCATCGATTATACATGTCGAGACCACACCTTTGATTTGATATACAGAAATGACAAAGGCACCTAGGATTTAACCCACTTACTCCACTAAAAACCTACCTTCATTATTAATCCCTAGTGAACCCCGTTTAAACCTAACAACCCTTTTTATTGACTCACCCACTAATATTAACCCAAAACCTTTTGTTTTTGTTATCACCATTCCTTTTGACTACCCTTATATCGAGATTTGATTTGATTAATAGCCTAACTATGTTTTTTATTTCAGTAATTTATCCTTTGTTATGTATTGTTCTTAAAAAAAAATCAAAAGTATATTCATTATTCATTATTAGTTTTGTGATTAAATGAGCTTATACGTTTGAATTCCAAATATTGAAGAAGAAGCTCGTATTATTAGTATTATTAGCTTTCAGTTGATGTAATTACTTTTATTTAGTTCATTGTTTCTGGCTAGGTAATTTTTCAGGTCGATCTCGATTCTAACCCTCTAATTCAGCCTTTAACCACACCTTTAACCCAAGCCCCGTTACAACCCTGTTAAAGACCTTTTGATTTGTGCATCATCTCATATTACAATGGTGGAGGTTTGATTTTCATGCAAGCCTATGGGATTAACTTTTCAGGTTTGACATTTGAGTACTTAATTCTGAACTTTAAACACTTCGAGTGATTTGAGTGAATCTTTAGTGAGGACGTCAACCCTTGTAGGTTTTGAATAAGAGGTAATTATTTAGATGAGGGAAAACACCTATATTTTGTACTACAAATGTATGACTTAGATTGTTTGAATCTTTAGGACTCTTTGAGTTAAATTATCCATGTATAAATTGTCCTTGAATTATGATGAAACACTATTAATGAATATTAGGAATTATGGGAAGTTCGTTTTAATTCTAAGTTGAGAATTTTTCTTGAGGACAAGCAAAAGCTTAAGTGTGAGGGTATGTGGTGAACCATAAAAGTAACATATTTTAATCCCACATTTAGCATACTTTTGGATGATTTATCCCTTGATTTATGTAAAAAGGTGCCCTTAATCCTTTCTTTTCATGTTTTATACTCAGGGAAGCACTAGAGGATGAAAAGAACAAGAAACGGGCTTAAAACGAGCCAAATGGGCCAAAGCACGAAATCAACATGGCCTGGGCCCAAGACCACACGCCCGTGCCTCCTCAATAATCTCGAACATGGTCTAAGCCACGAAATACATGGCCGTGCCTCATTAATAAAGTCCGAACACGGCCTAAAAACGATTCACGCGGGCATGTGCCATGGCCGTGTCCCTACCGCGGAAAAGAGCAATTTCAATCAGATTTGGATACTTAGGGGCAAAGAAACACATTCCAAAAGCCTATAAATACACCCTAAGTATGACCTAAATGGGGGGAGTCGACGAGAGCCTAAAGCTACCGTTTAGGGGCATCTTGCTAGGCCAGAGAGGGTAGATTTGTGGGGATTCACTCGGGGATAGCCAGTTGATCCATCTCAAGAAGCCGGAATCATACTCAAGATGGAGGATCTCCTCTTCAATTCCTTCAGGGGGTTTTAGGGATTTTTTATGTTTTGTTTTATCTTTTCTTCTGAGATGTCTTCCTTTATTGTTATGAACTAAACCCTCAGATACCTGAGGGGGATGAAACTTAGATGAATCTTGTTATCGTTTACTGAACTATATGATAAATATTTGATTTGTTCTTAATTATGTGTTCTTAATTCTTGTGTTGATATTTCGCGGATATTAATTCAAGTTTGATGTGCTTAGGTGGAGGAGCAAAAGTCCCTGCCTAATAGTAGATCTAGCATAGTTAAGCGGAGTTGATCGCGCACCTAGAGATAGGGTGATGACGCGTTGCCGGATTAGGGTGAAACCTAATATGGGAGTCCATAGATCGAGTTAATGCAATTCTAGGGGTTTTAATTAGAAAGAGATTTCAATTAATCAACCTAGGGTTAGACGTTATTCGCCTCGAGAGAGGGTTTAATATAAATTAGGGAATCCTACGGATCAAGTCAAGTGAATAAATTGTCTGGTTCAGAGTTAGATAACAAGTGAAGTTTAGGTGGATTCTTCATTGGGTGTCGTCTTAATCAATTGGTTTTTCCTCAAGTTATTTTCCCAAATTCATTCTTCTTTGTCTTAGAGTCTTTAAGTTTAGTAGTTAATTAATTTAGATTTAAACAACAACTTCACTTATTTTAGGCTAGATAATAGAAAGAAAGTTAGTATTAGTACTTTTAGTTCCTTTGGGTTCGACAATCCGGTCTTGCCTAAACTATACTACTGTTTGATAGGTGCGCTTGCCTCAATTGTTGTCATAGTTAGTTTCCAGGTTCGATCATTATCTTTATAAATTTAAAACTCTGACTTCACAGCGATAAATACTTGATAAGTTTTCTCTTCCGATTCCTTCTTCGAATATAGCATTGATGCTCAGATTTTCCATCATATCTTCAACACTTCCTTTCCTTGTCATCTTCCGTTCAGGGTGAATAATTCCTCCTGACACGAATTTTCTGGATATATGGAGGAAGATCATTGGTTCCCATTGGACCTCTACCCCGCTTAATCGCACTCTCCTTCGGTCTTGCTTCCTCTCTAACTCCTTCATTTGCTTCACGCCTGGCTTATACCCCAAGCCAAAGTGATCCCGTTTGTCGGCCAAGATTGGTACTTCGACCCTTCTATGGAGATATTTCTCGAGTCCCCTTCTAGGTGATGCTCATTTTCCCACTGTCAGTTGTAAGCTCATCCTCATGGCTTTGGATTTTTTGGGCATTGGGATCTTGCTTCCCTCGACGATGAAGGTTGCGTTCACAAACTCCAATGACCGAAAGGAACATTCTATCGCTTCACCATCAGCCTCTATGTATGGCGCATTACTGGTAACAGATGCGATAATGTCTTCTTCCGCATTTATCGTTATCAGTCGGCCTTCCGTTACCAACTTTAGCTTTTGGTACAGTGATGATGGTACCGCCCCCGCTGAATGAATCCAAGGCCTTCCCAATAGGTAATTGTAAGAAGGCTTGATGTCCATCACTAAGAAGTCTACCTCGTATGTGTTTGGACCGATCAAGAGAGGTATCTCAATCCTTCCCATTACCTTCTTTTTAGTGACGTCAAATGCTCTCACTATGTTTTGGCATGTCTTCATGTGAGAGCTGTCCACCGGATACCTGTTTAATGTGGATAGGGCCAATACATTCAATCTTAGATCCATTGTCAATCAAGACTTCAGTAATGTATACCCCTTGCAGCGGGTGGTGATGTGTAGAGCTTTGGTGGATCCCAGGCCCCCCAGCGGTATTTCATCATCATTAAAGAAGATGAAATTATTGGCGCTTATGTTGTTGACGAGACGGTCTAGCTTATGTTCTAAAATATCATCAGCGACGTAGGTTTCGTTTAACACCTTCATGAGCATGTTACGGTGTGTCTCTGAGCTTAAGTGTAAAGCCAGTACCGATATGCGAGTTGGCTGCTTGTTTAGTTGTTCCACAACACTATACTCCTTGTACTTTAGGAATTTCAAGAATTCCTCAGCTTCTTTCTCGTTTACCGGCTCGTTAACAGGTAGTTCTGGCTTTTCTTTCCTTTGTTCGGCCATCACAGATTTCCCTTTTATAGGTTCGGCTTTTGTATTTGGGGCATCATAATGTCTTCCGCTACATGTATAGAAACCCACATCCTGACCTTCCTCTGGCGTGATGACTGGGCCTACCTCTTCTGGGATTGTCACATTGTAGTCATAGCTCCAAGGTACCCTTTTGCTATCTTTATAAGGGAAAGCAACGGGTTTTCGGATTACAACTCTTGGTGCAATTCTTGCCCCGGCTTCATTGGTTCTTGGTCGTGAGATGATTACCAGCGGGTAGTTGGGCTCATAGGCCTTCTCTGTCGACCCTCCCTCTAAGGCGCACACCTCTTCTCCTTCAGTATACTCAAAGAATTCGAGCTCCTTGTTGTCCATTAGACCCTATACTAAGGCCCTGAATTTACTGCATTTTTGAATCTCATGATCTTCTTCATCATGGAACTCACAATAGTTCCTTGCTTTTCGGGACCTGTTCCAAACTTCTTTCAATGAGGTTTTCACTTTTACAATATTCACCTTGATTTTCTTCCCCGCATTCTCGACTATCTAATTTACCCCTTTATCAGCATGGTTGAGTAACGGGTTTTCTGCACCAGATGGATCATCGAATTTTACAATGCCCATTTTGATGAGCCTTTTGACTAACTTTTTGAAAGCGGTGTAGTTTTCTATCGAGTGCCCCGTAATTCTCGCATGGTATTCGCATTGAGTGTTTGCGTCGTACCATTTCGGGTATGGGGGTTGCATTGATTTTAGGTAGAAGGGGATACAACATGTGCATCGAATAAACTTTGGTACAACTTTCTGTACGTCATTAGAATAGGCGTAAACTGGAGTTTCTCCGTATTTTGCCTTGTGTTGGACTCCTGTCTCGGTGGGCATTGATGGCCAGTGGTTACCGTTCTCGGTTGGTTCAAAGTGACTGGTTTCGAGTAACCCTTGTTATACGTGCTCACGTTATTCACCTCATTTTCTCTTTTTCTTAGGGCCGACCTCTTTGTGCTTTCCCTGGCCTCCTTTTTTTCCACACCTTATCGTATTTTCTATCATTTAGCCTGACATCACTATGTCCGAGAAACTTTTAGTTGCGCTTCCCAGCATGTGATTGATAAAGCGTGCCTTCAGGGTGTTAATGAAGAGCATGGTTGTTTCTTTTTCCAGCAGCGGCGGTTGGACCTACGTGGCGACTTCCCTCCACCTTTGAGCATATTGCTTGAAACTTTCGTTTGGCTTTTTCTCCATATTTTGTAGTGTGAATCTGTCAGGCGCCATATCTGTCACGTGGCCATATTGTTTCATGAAGGCCTGTGCCAGGTCCTTCCATGAACTAATTTGGGCACAATTTAGCTGATTATACCATTTAGCCGCAGCCCCAGTCAAGCTGTCTTGGAAACAGTGAATCAATAACTGATCGTTACTGACATATCCGGTCATCCTCCAACAGAACATTGTAATGTGAGCCTCAGGGCAGCTGATCCCGTTATATTTTTCAAATTTTGACATTTTGAACTTTGGAGGAAGCACTAGATTTGGGACCAGGCTCATTTCCTTAGCGTCAATTCCACAATGGTAGTCAGCGCTTTCCAACGCCTTGAATTTCTCCTCTAGCCACTTGAATCTGTCTTCCAGTTGCTTTGGGAGCTCCACTCACGCGTTTCCCATTTTCGCTATATCATCAAGGTTGGGGAAACTGGGATTTGCTGGATTGTCTCTGGGGTTGTAGCCTGAACCCGTCGGGAAGTTTATTGGTGCCGAAGTATCGGTCTGATATTACGGTCTGATATTGACGGACACCCTTTGTGGTTGTGCTTGGGTGTTGATCGTTGTGTTTATGCGATGTCAAAGTCTTAAAATTTATAATGAGAATGATCGAACCTGGAAACTAACTATGACAACGATTTAAGGCAAGCGCACCTATCGAACAGTAGTATAGTTAAGGCAAGACCGGAATGTTGAACCCAAAGGAACTAAAAGTACTAATACTAACTTTCTTTTTATTATCTAGCCTAAAATAAAGGGAATTTTTTGTTTAATCTAAATTAACTAATTATTAAACTAAAGACGCTAAGAAAAAGAAGAATGAATTTGGGGAAAATACTTGTGGGAAAAGCCAATTGATAAAGACAATAGCCAAGAAAGAATCCACCTAGACTTCACTTGTTATCTAACTCTGAACCAGACAATTTATTCATTTGACTTGATCCGTAAGATTCCCTAATGTATATTAAACCCTCTCTCGAAGCGAATAACGTCTAACCCTAGGTTGATTAATTGAAATCTATTTCTAATTAAAACCCCTAGACTTGCATTAACTCAATCTATGGAATCCCATATTAGGTTTTACCCTAATCTGGCAAAATCTCGTCACCCTATCTCTAGGCGCGTGATCGACTCCGCTTAACTATGCTAGATCTACTCTTAGGCAGGGACTTTTGCTCCTCCACCTAAGTACATCAAACTTGAATCAATATCCCGGAAATATCAACACAAGAATTAAGAACACATAATTAAGAACAAGTAAAATATTTATCATATAGTTTAGCAAACGATAACAAGATTCATCTTAGGTTTCATCCCCCTCAGGTATCTGAGGGTTTAGTTCATAACAATAAAAGAAAACATCTCAGAAGAAAAGATAAAACAAAACATAAGAAATCCCTAAAACCCCCTGAAGGAATTGAAGGAGAGATCCTCCGTCTTGAGTATGATTCCAGCTTCTTGAGATGGATCAACTGGCTACCTTCAAGTAAACCTCCACAAATCTGCCTCCTTTGGCCTAGCAAGACGCCCCTTGACAACAGCCTTGGGCTCCCCCCTTTTAGGTCATACTTAGGGTGTTTATATAGGGTTTGGAATGTGTTTCTTTGCCCCTAAGTATCCTAATCCGAGTGAAATTTCTCTTTGTCACGGCACGGGCACGACCATGGCACACGCTCGTGTAAATCATGGGCAGGCCGTGTGGAGTCCGTTGATGAGGCACGGCCGTGTGGTCTTGAGCCCAGGCCGTGACGATTTCGTGATATAGCCTATTTGGCCCGTTTTAAGCCCGTTTCTTGTTCTTTTCATCCTCTGGTGCTTCCCTGAGTATAAAACATGAAAACAAAGGATTAAGAGCACCAAATGACATAAAATATTCATCCAAATGCATGCTAAATGTGGGCTTAAAATATGTTACTTTTACGGTTTATCAAATACCCCCACACTTAAGCTTTTGCTTGTCCTCAAGCAAAATTCTCAACTTATAATTAAAACGAACTTCCTCAATTCATAATATTCATCAATAATGTTTCATCATAATTCAAAGATAATTCATACATGGATAATTCAACTCAAAGAGTCCTAAAGATTCAAACAATCTAAGTCATACATTTTTGTAGCACAAAACATAGGTGTTTCCCCTTATCTAAATAATTACCTCTGATTCAAAATCGATAAGAATTGACATCCTCACTAAAGATTCACTCAAATCACTCGGAGTGTTTAAGGTTCAGAATTAAGCACTCAAAATTCAAACGTGAAGAGTTAATCCCATAGGCTTGCATGAAAATCAAATCTCCACCACTATAATATGAGATGATACACAAATCAAAAGGTCTTTAACAGGGTTGTAACGGGGCTTGGGTTAAAGGTGTGGATAAAGGCTGAATTAGAAGGTTAGAATCTAGATTGAATTGATAAATTACCTAACTAGAAACAATGAACTGAATATAAATAATTACATCAATTGAAAACTTGTACAACTAATAATAATACTCTAATACGAGCTTTTTCTAAAGATGTGAATTTAACTGTTTAGAGCTCATAGAAATAGAACTAATAATGAATGTACTTCATTTTTCTTAAGAACAAGTCAAATACATAATAAAGGATGAATTTAACTACTGAAATAAAGATCATAGTTAGGCAACTGATCAAATCAAATCTCGATATAAGGGTAGTCAAGAGGAATGGTGATGACAAATACAAAAGGTTTCGGGTTAAAATTAGTAGGTGAGTCAATAAAAATGGTTGTTAGGATTAAAAGGGGTTCACTAGGGGTTAATTGTGAAGGTAGGCTTTTAGTGGAGTAAGTGGGTTAAATCCTAGGTGCCTTCATCATCTCTGTATATCAAATCAAAGGTGTGGTCTCGACATGTATAATCGATGCAAGTTCTAGAATAACAAATCAATGTTGACACACTCATAATCAATAAGGTGAGCAAGAAAAAGAATATATGCTCTATAAGGCTCAAAATCTCACAAAAATTATGGGTATTTTGATGTCATTCTTGTAAATTTCAAACTCCAAAGTAATATTCAAATTCAGGTAGACAACCTAGAAAAATTTTTAATTTTGAAAAATAGACTTATCATGCTTGATTCTCTAGTATCTTAAAGTATAAATCATCAATGCACAATTATCAATGACTTAATCCAAAACACATTAACAAAAATCATAAATCAAAGGAATTTTCATTCTAATCATAATCTGAGAAACTTACTTTAAGACAAGGCATAATTCAGGGATTTTCAAATAATACTATAGTTAACCCCCCCACACTTAAGATGTACATTGCCATTGATGTACAAAGATAGATAATAGCATAATAAATTAAAAGATAGGGAGAGAAGTGAAACTTCCTGAATTATGGATGAAATCCTTAGAGGATGTTCCATGACGAATGTGATGACTAGGTATAAGTGATATTTTTGTTCCTTGAGTTGTATATTTAATCTATTTAATCTGCGAAGTCATCAATTAAATGTTCAGGGAGAAAAATTTAATGAGAGTTGTTAGAGATACTCGAGGGTTAGACAACCAGTGATAAAAGAAATTAAACTGTACTAATAAAAGTTGTAAACATGAAGGACAAAAAGTCTTAATTAAAACAAAAATAGATTAAAAAATAAAAATGGAAAATAAAATTGAAAAATGAAAGCAATAAAAGGACTCAAAGGTCCTCGTCATCGGCTGGGTCGCGAGGTGGCGGTGGCGATGATATGTGAAGGTATTGACATATCTGGTGGAGAGTGGTGTCAATATTCGTGCTAAGCGCTCAGATATGTCTGAAATAGATGCCATCATGTGAGATGGATGAAGACTCGGTGGTGGTGCTTCCTCTGATGGGGGAACATCCTCAGTAATGTCCTCAGGGTCCTCCTCATCGGTGGTCGGTGCTAGTCGATATTAGGGAGGATCGGTCGCACGTCGACGTTTAATCATCCTCATGTGCAACATCGTCTGGATGCCCTGTGGGGACATCTGACCTATTAGTGTAAGGGAGGTGGTCTGAGCATCGGTGTTGAGGAGGCCAAAATATCGAGCCAAGCGTGTGATGTAGGGACCCATAGAGATGACCCATCTCCGGTGCTGCTCCGTCTGATGTTGGATGGCGCGAGCTATGAAATAAGGTAAGTCGAAAATGTGCCCGTTCGCCATGCTCCAAAGGAAGTAGGCATCGTGAGTGTTGATGACGTTGGTGCTCTCTCGCCGACCTGTCAGAGTATGAGCTAAAAGTGCATGTATGTACCTTCGAGATGGGGTGAGGGCCATCGCCTTGGAGCGGCTGGGATCATAACTGCCCTTGTTGGAAGCTATATCGTACCAACAGTTCATGAGGGTGTTGTGGATGTGGCGAGGGAGCTCCGAGAGATCATTCTCCTCCATGAATTCATTGGTGAAGAGTCCCAATGCAACCCCGAATTGAGGAACATTCAATTCTCGTACAATGCCTCCGAGACGGAATTGGATCGTACCGGGGTGATCATGTTGTGCCATCACCGTCTGAAGGTGGAATGTGGAACAGAGCTCCAAGGTGAGTTCCAAATATGTGGGCTCGATGATTTTGAAGAATCGGTCCCACGTGTCAGTAGTTAGGAGAGCCCGTACGTCGTTAGCTAGATGAACTTGCTCTAATGCGGCCCAATCTATACATCTCCCAGTGCCGAGGGGTCGCGAACGAAGTATCTTAAAAAGATCTTCTTGAGGTCCTGGAGGGAATCGTAGGAATGGGTGGCGCACTTCGGTGGATGCTGTGGTTGACGATGAACTGGGTCCCTTCTGTTTTTTAGAAGCGGGGACTGCGATTTTCTTGGCTCGGGATGATGACATTCTTGGTCCTGAAAATATCAGATATTGATGATCCAAGTAAAATTTTATATCATGATATATCAAAGGCTTCGATCAGTATCCAAAATATTCAGAGACTAACTTTCAATATAATAGTTCAACCATGTTCAGCATGGGCAAGAATTTGACAAAGAATTATTCTATCTAATTCTAATATTATTTAAACAAAAATTAAATGACTAAGTTAATCTAGGATAATAATACTAACTTAATATTAAACTTAACTAATTAGATCAAATTCTAAGTAATAAACAGTTGAATGTAAGTAAATGTGATAAAAAGAGGTGACCCGAAGTGTTTTTGAGGAGTGACGGCGTGGTTTGGGCGGTGAACGGGCGTGGAGGTGCAAGGCACGGGCGTGTTCTGTAATTTGTTGAAACAACACGGCGGTGGAACACTGTTGGGGCAGGCGTGTACTCTGTTGGCACGGCCGTGTACCTATTTTTGATGTGTTTTTTAAAGGAAGGAGGGAGATAACCGGTAGGGGAAGTCAAGGGTGGTGATTTCTGGGATGGTGGTCGGAGTGGGGGAAAGGGATTTTGAGGAAAATGTTTTAGGGTTGGGAATTTGGGGGAGTTTGAGGGTGACGGTGGACGATAGTCTTAAATAGGGTACGGGACACGGGTAGGTGCCACGCCCGTGTGGATTTAATTCAGCCCGTGTTTTTCGTGATTTTCAAATTTAGGCGCGGTTGAGATGTTGCCCACGCTCGTGCTCCTTGGGCGTGTGCTATTATGCTCGCTTCTCCCACGCCCGTGCTCCTATTTCCACGCCCGTGTCCATGTAGTCAGTGTCTCACACGGTTAGTAGGCATGGGCGTGGCCCATGCCCGTGCTGGTTACTCAGTTTAGACCACGGTTGGTAGGCACGGGCGTGGCCTGTGCCTATGCTAGTTATTCAAGATAGACCACGGCTGCATCGCACAGCCGTGGTCATGTTATCGCAGCCCGTGTTGGGAATTTTTTTTTGTCTTTAACCCGCACGACTACCAGCACGCCTGTTTTTTGTCCCATGGCGTCCACACGGCCACGGGCACGCCCGTGTGCAAGGCCGTGTGGGGAGAAACCTGCACTTCACTTAATCGGTTAGTTTGGAGTTAGGTGCTAAAAAGCACAAATATAGTGTTAGTGAAGTTAGTGCTCGGGTTGCCTCCCGAGAAGCGCTCGTTTATAGTCTTAAGCTAGACTCACCCTATTTTCGTTTCTAAATGAAGGTTCACGGAGCTGAAGCTCCTCTCTCAATTCCTTGAAATCTTCACCATTATAAAGTTTCAGTCGATGACCATTTACCTTGAATGTTCCCTGAGTTGGATGGGTTACCTCAACTGTGCCGTAAGGAAAAATAGTTTTGATCACGAATGAGCCTGACCACCTTGACTTCAGCTTTCTAGGAAATAATTTGAGCCTTGAATTGTACAGCAAGACTAAGTCTCCTACTTCGAATTGCTTCGATTGTTTTAAGCGAGCGTCATGGCGTCGTTTTGTTTCCTCCTTATATAGTCGTGAGTTTTCATAGGATTCAGCTCGCCATTGATCCAGCTCGTTCAACTGCATCATCCTCTTCTCACCTGCGGTTTTAAGATCGTAATTCAAGAATTTTATAGCCCAGTAAGCTTTGTGTTCTAACTCAAATGGTAGATGACAACTTTTCCTGTAGACAAGTTTGTACGGGGATGTTCCTAAAGGGGTTTTAAAGGCTGTTCTATAGGCCCATAAAGCATCATCTACTTTTATTGCCCAATCTTTCCTGTTGGATTCAACTATTTTTTCTAAGATCCGCTTAAGCTCTCGATTTGCCACTTCCACTTGCCCACTGGTTTGAGGATGATAAGGGGTAGCTGTTCTGTGGTGTACTCCATATTTTCTTAAGATTTTATCAAATTGAGTATTGCAAAAGTGAGTACCCCTATCACTGATAATCGCTCTGGGTGTTCCAAAACGAGAGAAGAGTTTCTTAAGAAACTTTACTACAGCTCTAGCATCGTTAGTAGGTAAAGCTTGGGCTTCCACCCATTTGGACATGTAATCTACTGCTACTAAGATGTATTTATATCTGAATGAACTAGGGAATGGACCCATAAAATCAATACCCCATATGTCGAATATTTCACATGATAACATATATGTTTGGGGCATTTCGTCGCGTTTAGAGATATTACCTGTTCTTTGGCATTTATCACACGAAGCGACATACCTGTTGGCGTCTTTAAACAGGGTTGGCCAATAAAATCTCGATTCGAGCGTTACGTAGCTTTGCCTTAATCCCGCCGTAATGTCCTCCTTAAGGTCCTGAATGGCAATTTTCTAGGATTTTGCCTGCTTCTGCCTTTGTAACGCATCTCTGAATTACTTGATCTGCACATATGCGGAAAAGAAAGGGGTCCTCCCAAAAATAGTTCTTTGCATCAGCACAGAATCGCTTCTTTTGATGATGTGTTAACCTTTTTGGTAGGATGTTAGCAGCTAAATAATTCGCAATATCTACAAACCATAGTACCTCGGAGCTAGTTATAGAAAAGAGTTGTTCCTCAGGAAACGACTCGTTTATCTCGCTCTCGTCAAGTTCTTCGATATGTGGGTTGTCAAGCCTGGAGAGGTGATCTGCTGCCAGATTTTCAGCTCCCTTCTTATCCTGAATTTCCAAATCAAATTCCTGTAAGAGTAAGATCCATCGTATGAGTCGAGGTTTTGCATCCGGTTTAGTTAAAAGATAACGAAGAGCTAAATGGTCAGTGTAAACGACAACTTTAGATAATATCAGATACTGTCTAAATTTGTCAAATGCAAAAACTACAGCTAACAATTCTTTCTCTGTGGTAGTATAGTTTTCTTGTGCAGCGCCAATGTTCTCGCTAGCATAATAAATTGGTTGAAAATACTTGTTTCTTTGTTTGTCCCAAAATCGCACTCTCAGAAAATCACTTGCATCGCACATTAGTTCAAAGGGTAGATTCCAATCAGGTGTAATTATAATCGGAGCATTTATTAGTTTGTCTTTGAGGATATTAAATGCATCTAAACACTCCTGATCAAAATTAAAAATAACATCTTTTTCTAATAATTTTGTTAAAGGCTTAGCTATTTTAGAGAAATCTTTAATGAATCTTCTATAAAATCCAGCATGTCCTAAAAAAACTTCTAATAGCCTTAACTGAACTTGGGGGAGGTAATTTTTCTATGGTTTCAATCTTTGCTTTATCTACCTCGATCCATTTACTAGAAATCTTATGTCCTAACACAATCCCCTCTCTAACCATGAAGTGACATTTTTCCCAATTTAAAACAAGGTTCGTTTCCTCATATCTCATTAGAACTCGTTCTAAATTTTTAAGGCAAAGATGGAAAGAATTACCGAATACTGAGAAGTCGTCCATAAATACCTCCATAATGTCTTCTACAAGTTCGTCAAAGATGGCCAGCATGCATCGCTGAAAAGTAGCAGGAGCATTACATAATCCGAAAGGCATTCTACGATAAGCAAACGTATCGTATGGACATGTAAATGTTGTCTTTTCTTGATCCTAAGGAGCTATTGGGATTTGGAAGTAGCCGGAGAGTCCGTCCAAGAAGCAGTAGTACATATGCCCAGATAATCTTTCTAACATCTGATCAATAAAGGGCAAAGGGAAGTGATCTTTTCTGGTGGCGTCGTTCAACTTTCTATAGTCAATACATACTCTCCAACTGTGGATCGTTCTTGTAGGAATCAGTTCATTCTTTTCGTTGGCTACAACAGTCATGCCTCCTTTATTTGGAACTACCTGCACAGGACTTACCCAAGTACTATCAGAAATAGGATAAATTATTCCTGCATCTAGAAGTTTAATTACCTCAGCTTTGACAACTTCTTTCATATTGGGGTTCAAACGTCTTTGAGGCTGCACACACGGTTTATACTCATCTTCCATTAAAATTTTGTGAGTGCATAATGATGGGCTTATTCCTTTAATGTCAAATATTTTCCACGCTATGGCTCTTTTATGTTTCCTTAATACCCTTAGCAACTCTTCTTTCTCATTGGGTCCTATTTCTGAAGAGATGATTACTGGTAGCGTAGAATTATCCCTGAGGAAAGCATATTCTAAGTGTTTTGGCAACTGTTTTAATTCTAATTTGGGCGGCTCATCAATAGAGGGTTTTTGTTTTAGTTCGTCGTTGATTTCAATACCCTCTATTTTCGTCTGTCTAGAGGAGGATGTATTAGGATTCAATTCGTCGATATCGTCATCTATCCCCTCACCTTGTGTAAAACACAGTTCCATCGTGTCATTGTGTATGATTTCCTGCAAAGACTCTTGAATAATGTGATCAGTGGCATCAACAAAGTAACAAGAATCATCTTGTTCTCTAGAATATCGCATGGCATCGTAAATTTGAAAAATAATTTCCTCATCGCTGATCATTGTGAATCAGAGCTTTAAAATTTATAAAAAGAATGATCGAACCTAGAAACTAACTCTGACAACGATTGAGGCAAGTGCACCTATCGAACAGTAGTATAGCTTAGGCAAGACCGGATTATCGAACCCAAAGGAACTAAAAGTACTAATACTCACTTTCTTTTTATTATCTAGCCTAAAAATAAAGAGAGATTGTTTATCTAATCTAAATTAATTAACTACTAAACTAAAGACTCTAAGACAAAGAAGAATGAAATTGGAAAATAACTTGGGAAAAACTCAGTTGATTTAGATGATACCCTATGAAGAATCCACCTAGACTTCACTTGTTATCTAACACTGAACCATACGGTTTATTCACTTAGTTTGATCCGTAAGACTCTCTAACGTATATTAAACCCTCTCTCGAGGCGAATAACGTCTAACCCTAGGTTAATTAGTGGAACTCTCGTTCTCTTATAATAACCCCTAGAATAGCGATGAAATCGATCTATGGATTCCCATATTAGGTTTCCCCTAATCGGCAAAATCTCGTCACCCTATCTCTAGGCGTGCGATCAACTCCGCTTAATTATGTTGGATCTACTCTTGGCGGTCTCTATTCCTCCTCCACCTAAGAACATTAAATTTGGATTAAGCTCACATAATTAAGAACAAACTAAGTATTTATCATATAATTCAGAAAACAATAACAAGATTCATCATAGGTTTCATCCCCTTCGGGTATCCGAAGGGTTTAATTCATAACAATAAAGGAAAGCATCTTAAGAGAAAAGATAAAACAAAATATAAGAAATCCCTAAAACCCCCTGAAGGAATTGAAGGAGAGATCTTCCGTCTTGAGTATAATTCTGGCTTCTTGAGATGGATCAACTGGCTATCCCTGAGTGAATCCCCACAAATCTGCCTTCTCTGGCCTAGCACGATGCCCCTAGACGATGGCTTTGGGCCCTCCTTCTCTGGTCATACTTAGGGTGTATTTATAGGCTCTTGAAATATGTTTCTTACTCCCTAAGTATCCTTTCCCGAATGAAATTACTCTTCTCCAAGGCAGAGGCACGGCCATGGCGCACGCCCGTGCGAATCGTGGTCAAGCCGTGTTCGGATTTATTTAATGAGACACGGCCGTGTGAGTCGGGGTTAGACCGTGTTCTAGATGATTGACTTGGCACGACCGTGTGGGTCCAAGTCCAGGCCGTGTCGATTTCCTCTTTGGTCCGTTTTGAGCCCGTTTCTCATTCTTTTTATCATTGGGTGCTTTCCTGAGTATAAGATATGAAAAGAAAGGATTAAGAGCACCTTTTTACATAAATCAAGGGATAATTCATCCAAAAGCATACTAAATGTGGGCCTAAAATATGTTACTATTTTGGTTTATCAATCGCCTACCCTTAGCGCCAGTTTACCATCACCAACATCAATGACAGCTCTAGCAGTAGCTAGAAAAAGTCGCCCCAAAATTAAAGGTACCTCTACGTCCTCATTCATGTCAAGCACAACAAAATCAACAGGAAATATAAATTTATCCACTTTTACCAGAATATCTTCGATAATTCTCCTAGGATATTTAACAGATCTGTCAGCTAGCTGAATACTCATCCTAGTGGGTTTTGGTTCCCCGAGACCAAGTTGCTTAAACATTCTATAAGGCATTAAATTAATACTAGCACCTAGATCAGCAAGTGCTTTTTCTATGTTCAAACTACCAATTAAACAGGGAATAGTGAAACTGCCTGGATCTTTCAATTTGGTTGGCAACCTGTTTTGAATGATAGCTGAGCATTCTTCATTAAGTTCCACTGTTGAGATTTCTTCGAACTTCCTTTTGTTTGTTAGTAGCTCCTTTAAAAATTTTGCATATGTTGGCATCTGCGAAATAGCTTCAACAAAAGGTAAGTTAATATGTAACTGTTTGAAAAGTTCAAGAAATTTATTATATTGTGTGTCTAAGCGGTCTTTCTTTAGCTTTGCTGAATATGGGATTGTTGGTTTAATTTTCTTATGGGTTGGGATTGCCTTTGCCTTATCGATATCATGTGGTATATCTTTCCTCGTTTCGACTAACTCCCTTCCACTTCTTAGCGTCACTGCCTTTACCTGCTCTTTTTCCCTTGGTAAGCTTTCTGATCGTATTTTAGAGACTAACTTAGTAAGTTGCCTAATTTGATCCTTGAGCTCCTGTATCGATGCTTCCTGTTTTTCAAATTTTGTTTTTGTGTCTGCTATGAATTTTGTCAGCATTTCGTCGAGGTTGGGCTGTTGTTGGAAATTTTGGGATGGTTGTTGCCTTTGATTCCCTTGACCACCCCATGAGAAATTGGGGTGGTTCTTCCAACCTGGATTGTAAGTATTACTATAAGGGTTATTGTTAGATTGGAAATTGTTACCCATATAGTTCATTTGTTCGCTCTCCATGCCCTGTCTGTAGGGTGGGTACTCAGGATTCGCCATGCCTCCACTTGTGTCACACTGCATAACTGGTTGTACCTGCGAGGATCTATATACACCATCAAATTTTTTATGTAACATCTCTACCTGATTTGATAGCATGGTTACTGCATCAAGGTTATAAACTCCGGTTGCTTTTGTTGGCCTTGTCCTTGTGACTTGCCACTGATAGTTATTCAGTGACATCTCTTCTATAAACTCGTAAGCTGCTTCAGGAGTTTTTTTATTCAGAGTTCCGCCGACGGCTGAATCAATTAATTGCCTTGTTGAAGGGTTAACACCGTTGTAGAAAGTTTGGACCTGTAGCCACAAGGGTAATCCATGGTGTGGACACCTTCTCAGCAAATCTTTGTATCTCTCCCATGCATCGTAAAGTGTCTCTAAATCCATCTGCACAAAAGAAGAGATATCATTCCTTAACTTGGCCGTTTTGGCCGGCGAAAAATATTTTAATAAAAATTTTTCGGTCATTTGATCCCATGTAGTGATTGACCCTCGTGGAAGAGAATGCAACCACTGTTTGGCTTTATTCCTCAGAGAGAAGAGAAATAACTAAAGACGGATGGCATCGTCAGTAATGCCATTTATCTTGAAAGTATCGCAAAATTCTAGGAAATTTGCCAAGTGATTATTTGGATCTTCATCCTGCAAACCATCAAACTGAACAAATTGCTGTATCATCTGAATTGTGTTAGGTTTCAGTTCAAAATTATTTGCAGCAATAGTAGGTCTAACGATACTTGACTCAGTTCCTGTTAAACTAGGTTTAGCATAATCATACATAGTTCGAGGAGCATGATTTTCGGCCATCTCTTGAGGTGGCGGATGGTTTTCAGCCATCTCTTCGGTGGTAGCAACTTCGTCTTCTCGCTCTTCTTCTATGTAGTTTAAGCTTCGCCTTATCTCTCTACGATTTTTGCGAACTGTGCTTTCAATTTCACTGTCGTAAAGTAGGGGTCCTGTCGGGTTCCTTTTAGTCATAAACTAGAGGTACCTGAAAGGAATGAAAGAACGGAAAATTAAAAACAGACTAAGAAATAAAAGTAAATTGCAGAAAATAAAAATGGCTAAAGTAATAAAAATTGAGTTTTCTTAATATTTTAGTTCCTCGGCAACGGCGCCAAAAACTTGATCGTTGTGTTTATGAGATGTCAAAGTCTTAAAATTTATAATGAGAATGATCGAACCTGGAAACTAATTATGACAATGATTTGAGGCAAGCGCACCTATCGAACAGTAGTATAGTTAAGGCAAGACCTGAATGTCGAACTCAAAGGAACTAAAAGTACTAATACTAACTTTCTTTTTATTATCTAGCCTAAAATAAAGGGAATTTGTTGTTTAATCTAAATTAACTAATTATTAAACTAAAGACTCTAAGACAAAGAAGAATGAATTTGGGGAAAATACTTGTGGGAAAAGCCAATTGATAAAGACAATAGCCAAGGAAGAATCCACCTAGACTTCACTTGTTATCTAACTCTGAACCAGACGATTTCTTCATTTGACTTGATCTGTAAGATTCCCTAATGTATATTAAACCCTCTCTCGAAGTGAATAACGTCTAACCCTAGGTTGATTAATTGAAATCTCTTTCTAATTAAAACCCCTAGACTTGCATTAACTCGATCTATAGAATCCCATATTAGGTTTTACCCTAATCCGGCAAAATCTCGTCACCCTATCTCTAGGCGCGTGATCGACTCTGCTTAACTATGCTAGATCTACTATTAGGCAGGGACTTTTGCTCCTCCACCTAAGCACATCAAACTTGAATCAATATCCCAGAAATTTCAACACAAGAATTAAGAACACATAATTAAGAACAAGTCAAATATTTATCATATAGTTCAGCAAACGATAACAAGATTCATCTTAGATTTCATCCCCCTCAGGTATCTGAGGGTTTAGTTCATAACAATAAAAGAAAACATCTCAGAAGAAAAGATAAAACAAAACATAAGAAATCCCTAAAACCCCCTGAAGGAATTGAAGGAGAGATCCTCCGTCTTGAGTATGATTCCGGCTTCTTGAGATGGATCAACTGGCTACCTTCAAGTAAACCTCCACAAATCTGCCTCCTTTGGCCTAGCAAGACGCCCCTTGACAACAGCCTTGGGCTCCCCCCTTTTAGGTCATACTTAGGGTGTTTATATAGGGTTTGGAATGTGTTTCTTTGCCCCTAAGTATCCTAATCCGAGTGAAATTTCTCTTTGTCACGGTAGGGGCACGGCCATGGCACACACTCGTGTAAATTGTGGGCAGGCCCGTTTTAAGCCCGTTTCTTGTTCTTTTCGTCCGGTGCTTCCCTGAGTATAAAACATGAAAACAAAGGATTAAGAGCACCAAATGACATAAAATAAGGGATAATTCATCCAAAAGCATGCTAAATGTGGGCTTAAAATATGTTACTTATACGGTTTATCAGGTGTTCGTTGGGGTGAAGCTTGGGGGATAAGCAGGGTCCTCGTTGTCGTCTTCGATATTGATCACATGGCTCTTTCCTTTTTCTAGCCCCCCAGCCAGCAACTGCATTAACTGGCTCATCATGTTTCTCTGGGATTCTAGCATTTGATCCCTTATATCCTGTTGGATTTTGGCCAACTGTTCTTGCATCTGTATTTGCAGTTGATCCTGCATCTCTATTTGTATTTGATCCAATCTTTCTAACCTTTGGTCCATGGGTTTAGTCTTTCTTCGTGTACCGTAATGATGTTCCAAGGTAACTGCCATAATTTTAGAGTTTCTTTGTAAGTTTTAGTGCACACGATGCAATGCAATGCAATGCATGAATGCAATGTATGCAAAAGAAAAAGGCATTGATTCTGATTCAATTTCATTAGAATAACATTTCTAGAAAACAAATTTTTTTACATAAAATGGATTACATATATGGTTTTGCCCTAATGCTTAAGGTCTTAACTTGCTTAAGAAGCTAAGCTAACTCTAGGCCTCGATCTGACTCTGACTCATATTTCAAACTCAGTACATCAGCCTGGACCGCCAATGTTTGCAAATGATTAGCCACCTCTCGCACTTGAGCCAAAGCTTCACCCATGACGTAATCCCTATCCCGGACCTGGTCTTGAGATCGATGAAGTTCCTCCTTCCACCGCTCATCATTTGCTTCCAACAGTTCAACCCGGAGTTCACAATTTTGCAGCACGGTTTCAAGTTCTTCTATCCTCCCTTTTAGTTCCTCAATCTTGCTTAGGCTGGCCCTTAATTCGATTACGGTGTTGCGACTACGATGCTGGTGTAGTGACTTTTTTAACTCCGCCACTCGAGCTCTTAACTTCTCCTTTTCATTTTGGCTCTCCAACAAACTCTTTTTTAAGGCGTCCTCTCGTACTAGAGTATCATGGAACTTCTTCTCACACTGATCAGCTCTAGTCTTTTCTTCTTGAATTTCTTGTCTCCATTGCTCAGACGTTTTACCCAAACCAGCGATTCTTATTGACATGCGCAGCTTTTTGTAATCTGTCTTCAAACTGTCCGAATCCTCTTCAGTCTTATTCTTTCACTTCCTCAGTTTCTCAGCTTCTAGTTTCTGGCCATCGACATCTTACCCCAGCTGTATTTTCTCTTCCTCCAATTACTCGATCCTTTTTCCTAGCTCGGAACTGTCTTGACCTGTATTGCCTTAACATGAGTAGGGGAGCATACCCGACAACCCCCATATCCCAAGCAAGGGAACCCAATCAAAATCTCCACATCGATACAAGATCTCGTCGGGGACCATCCAATGGGCCCTCCACTCGATGTCTTCTTCTTGCAGACTTTGGAGAATCATCATCCACTTTTCCTCCGTAATATTATCCCGTCTCGGCGTAGCCACTATCTCTTTCAGAAGAGAATAGCTTTCGGAGAAGATCCGATATTAGACCTTTTCTACTTTTCAAAAATGGTCATGGAACCATGCTAACAAAAGTTGCGCACACCCTATAAATCTACCCTTGCCCGCTCTCCGGCACGCATTCAAGGATCTGAAAGTTTCGGTCAAAATTACAGGAACCAGCGTGACCCTTTTGTCAAGTCGATCAAAGAGATCCGAGACTACCTCATCTACATGCCCTAATGCCTTGGGGAAGATGAGTAAAACTTAGATACTCAAGGCAAAAACATCAACCCTTTTCTTCACATCCGGATGTGCTAGAATCAGATCCCTCAAGTTTTTTCAAGGGATACACTTACTATCTCCTTTTTGCTTGATTCGGGCTGCGACCCACTGCTCACTCATCCCTGTGATGCTCATCAATTTCTTTAAAAAGGTCGGGACATTAGCAGCTCTTGAATATGCTTTGTTGGCTTGAATCTTCGGGCAACGAAGTAAGGCCATATACTCCTCCACGGTAGGTACCAAATCAACTTTCCCAAAAGTGAAACAAATGTAGGCAAGATTCCAGAACTGGGCGAGGGCTCGAAATAAGTGCTTGTCCACCTTCACATCGAGCAGATAGGGCAAATTTCCATAGTTACAGTAAAACAGCTGCTTGACCTCATCATTCTACTGATCTCATATCTCCTTTAATTCTTGTAGATTATTCTGAGTCACACTGACGCGGGTGAAATCCCATAACTCCGATACGTATCCCTCGATCAGACTATCACATTTCTCTTGCTGCGTTGTCTCGGCCCAAATTCGGACGGCCGCATTATCCTCTACTTTATCAAGAAATCCCTTTTCCATGATAAGCTATTTATTTGGGAACCGAATGTGAATCAACGCCTTTTTTGAAAATGTCATGCAATTTCAATCAAAACAAAAACAAAGCAAGTCAGTACTTCATACACCGTTTAAAGTAAGCAAAGAACAATAAATAAAGCACCTAATCGGGTGACCACTAGGGTTTGGCGCGGCTCTACTTAAGGTGGGCTCTTAAGGCTCGCTATATGGGGTTTGGTTCTAGAGTAAAGGTACCTGAACTGGCAGATTCCTCGATCCTCACCCATTATAGGCTCATAAGGACCAAGTTCAGTTCAGGGGAATACATTTCCCTATGGCTATACGGAGATGAAAATCTCACGAAGACATAGGTATGGATGTATTCCGAAAGCGATCCACTATCCTATACGGAGGTGAAGATCTTACGAAGGAATAGTATAACAACCCAATTACGACTCTAATCGGAATGGTGGTTTCGGGACCCCGAATCCGAATTAGAATAATATATTTTTATTTTATTTATTTATTTTCTATGTTATGTGGTCAAGTGTGTGTTAAAATATTAATTACCAATTTGGGTGTTTGGGTGATTATTTTTAAGTGAAAGGATTAAATAGTTAAAGTAGTAAAAGTAGCCTAAATTAAGTGAGATGATTAAATTGAATTGTTCCTTACATGAGTGGACTTGCATGTCAAATAACCCATTTTATTTGTAGTGGATGGCATGATGATTACATATATATTAAATATCAATTGTTTTTAGTTAGTGGTGTATTATTATATTTTATAATAAGAGTAAAATAAAGGAAATAAGAAAAGAAAAAGATGAGTGTTCATCTTTTCTTCTTCAAGTGGCCGAATGTGTGAAGGAAAAAGGGAGAAAAAAAGACTTCAAGCTCTCTTCATTTCGGTTTATGCATGATTTATTAAGGTTGGTATTTAAGCTTAGTTTTTATCAAATTCAACGTTTTTGAGATTTTTATCATGCATATTAACTAGCCCATTTTTAAATTTGTGTTTAGACGGTATGTTTCGAATATGACCATGGATAGAAATTTGGGGGATTATGTGATTTAAGATGGCACATATTAGAAACGAACTAGATTAATAGAATTTCTTTAGAATTTTAGATGAATTTCGGGTATTAGGGTGTTTTGATAAAAAAGAAAATTTTAGGAAGGGTTAATTAGCTAAATAATGGAAGAAATGAGTTGGGAAGAGGGTGGTGAACATTCGGCCCTTGATGAAGATGGTCAAAATTTTTGACATTTTTTGTCTTGGACTATATGGATTAAATTGTAAAACTTAAATGGTTGAGGGGTAAAATGGTAAACTTTATAATCTTGAGTTTTGGATTAAATTGAATAGAAATAAATGTGAACAAGCTTTATTTGATATTTCTTAGATCAAGAACAAAGAGAAAAAAAGCTAGATCGGGGAAAAGCTAAAGTAAACGAATAGCCGGGAAATACGAATCTATCGACCTCAGAGGTAAGTTTATAAGCCATTGGTTTGATTGAGTGATTTTGATAAATAAAATTATATGTGCAAATGAATTTAAAGTTTCAATTATAATATTACCGAATGAGATATGGATTTTGAGTATGATGATGTAATGGGAATTATTATGTACTTGTATATGGATTTATCTCTTGGGTTAATTGAGATTAGTTATAAAAAAATTTCAATGTTGCTGAATTCTATAAGGTAGGAGAATAAACAAAATTTATGGGTTGGCCGAATGCTAAGTTGGAATAAATATATATATTTTTTATTTAGAAAGGAGCTGTATATAAATATGAGATGAGATGGATAATGTACCGAATGTATGGTTAATAATACATATTTGTGTATGTGTAGTTGGTTTGTGCCGAATGTGAAAGTAGGTTATATGGAAAATTGAGGGTTGCTATTGGGTAATGGTACAATTTGATATGTTGGACTGGATGAATAATTATAGGTTGAGTAGTATTTACTTGTGGAATATGAAATGAGAAATGGTGGTAATTGAATAAATAACTATATGTTTATTTGAGTAACGGCTCTATGTGAGCGATACGTTACGGAGAATGGCACTGTATGTGCGAAAATGATGAGTAACGGCTCTATGTGAGCGATACGTTACGGAAGTGGCACTGTGTGTGCGAAAAATGCTGAGTAACGGCTCTATGTGAGCAATACGTTACGGGAAAGGGCACTATGTGTGCAGACATGTTAAGTAAAGGCTCTATGTGAGCGATACGTTACTGGCTTGTACTACGTGTTCGGGTTTTCAGATTGGTTTTTTAAAAGGAGACAAAGCACTTAGTAGAGGTAAAGTAAATGAGAGTGTCAGGTAATTAAATGTTATACAATTGCTCATTCTCAATATAAATCGGGTAAGTTGCTTTGATTTGGATATTTAACATGTGAATATTCGGATTTATTGGTGATCAAATAGGTATTTTATAAATTAATGATGTTATATACATATTACATATACGGATGTTGCAATCTATTCTATGTTTAAGATAAATCAATTACAAACTGTTACATTTGATTAATATACTATCTCTTTGGCTTATATCTTACTAAGCTTCAATAGCTTACCGTTGTGAAATTGTTTGTTCATGGTATAGATCTTTAAGGTTGAAGCTAGCACTCGGGGATCCCTGAAGTCAAGTACATTATCACCTATTTTGGTATCATCCTTTTGACATTAAACCTTGAAAAAAAAATTATGGCATGTATAGGCTTGAGTATTTTTGGCCTATTTTGGTTGAGATGTATATATGTATGCCATGCGAAAATGGCTAAGCTTTGGTTGTTTTGAACTTTCATTAATTCGATCAAGGTTAAAGTTATTATAGATTTACATGTCATGGTAAATGGTGTTTAATGCTTGTTCATATGAAAGGATTTGAATGATTATGTTATAGTTAAATGTGATGGATGATTTGGTATGATCTTATAAGAATAGTTAAATGACTAGGGATATTTGATAAGGTTTATATATATACATATTAGAATGAGATAAATGATATAGGTTCGGCTTGTGTGCTTGAGGTGCCAAACAAGGATCGAAAAGTAGCAATAGAGGGCATTTATGAAACGGCCGAATATGTCAAGAAAATGTTGCTATTGAATTTAATTGTTTTGATAATTGGGTTGGAAGAGCTTAACAAATAGTGAATTGTCATTCGATTGTGAATAATTCGTTGGTTGATGTTAATGAATTTCAATTGTATTATAAAAAGTTGGAGGTTATGATATTTGATTGAAATTCGTACGTATAAATGGTGATCAAAATTGATATACATTATTTTTTTTATGGAAATTTTCTGACAAAGTATTTTGCCTTGTATGAGAGTTAGTAATGCCCGTAACCCTAATCTGTCGACAGATATAGGCTAGGGGTGTTACAAATAGCTTCTCGCTCCCACTTAAGAGGGGTAAAACCGACCGACTTATGTAATGCAAAAATGCTGAGACACATTAACAGATTTAAACCAACAAAGAAAACATATTATGATGAAAACCACAAAAATGATGGATAAAATGGAGCAATCGTAAATTTAAAACAGATTTTTGATTTTTCGACAAAAAGACAAAAATTAATCAATTTATGGCTCGACTTTCTTATTCGTCCCCAGTGGAGTCGCCAAGCTGTCGAAACCATTTCTTTTTTTTTAAAAAATGGTCGACTTTCATTTAAAAACGAAAATAAAAAACAGGAGTCACCACCAATCTTTTTTATGAGGTGTGATCGGATCACCTCGTAATTTGACCGTTTTAATAAAATATTTTGATTTATTAAAACAATGATTTTGGTCTACAAAATTCGAGAAAACATGCTCGGGAGTCGGTTACGTGCGAGGAAGGATTAACACCCTCGTCACGCCCAAAATTGGTACCTAATTGATTAATCAATGTCCTAATGTCGAAAGTTGAAAATTTGAAAAGAGTTTAAAGTACGATCCCATTTTTTATTAATGTTCATTTTAAAAATACTTGAATAAATCGAAAAGAATGTTGAAGACCCTCTCGTCTCGAGGTAACGAAATGTCACGTCCCGTAAGTTAGGACACAACACTTGGAACCCTTGAGAATAAGCTTGCCTTTAATAAAATTTTTATTGAAATTTCGTGTATTTTGAAATTTAAAAGGATATTTTGCTATTTAGGTTTAACGAGAAAATTGAAACCCCGTAAGTTAGGGCACGATTTCTCGAATCTCCAAAACGCGAAATATTGCCTTATTTTAATTTTTTTTGAATAATAGCGAGTACAATACTTAAACGATGTGCAGTTATTTTATTAGGGATAAAATAAAACGGTTCATCATGGATATAAAAAATTAAACGCGACTTTTGAAGTGATGAAATGAGATGGAATGATAATATAGAAAATGGAATAACGATTTACGAATAAAATGTTACATTAATGGATGACAATAATATGAACCCATGAATAAACGAATTATAGTACACATGATGGCAATAATCACACAATGTACATCATTTTTAATACTAATTAATAATCAAAGACAAATGAAATAAAATAATTTAAAATAAATAATATAAAAAGGTTTAAAATAAATAATAATAATAAATTTTTAAAATAAATAATAAAAAAATGGTTCAAAATAAACAATATATGAAAAAAAAAACAACATAAATAAAATATAAAACAGTTTGAAATAAATAATTTAAAGAAATTTAAAATAAACAATACATAAAACAATTTTAAAAGAAATAATATGTGAAAAATAAATCTAAAATAAACAATATATATATAAAACAGTTTAAAATAACATAATATATAAAGCGATTCAAAATAAATAATATACGAAACAATTTAAAATAAATAATATCTGATACAATTTAAAATAAATAATATAAAACAGTTTAATATAAATAATATATAAAAAATTTAAAATAAATAAAATATAAAATCGTTAAAAATAATAAAGTATATAAAAAAAATAAAAAGAATGAATAAATAACAAATTTAAAGGTTAAAATCAAGCAGATTAGGGATTAAATCAGGACAAAAATAAAATTAAAGGTAAAAACTATAATAAAATAAACAAAGAAGGGCCAAAATGAAAGGGTGCGAAAGGGCAGAGGGCCAAATGGGCAATAAATCCATTCCCTGGACACGCGTCCTTTCCCTAGAGGATCGGCAAACCAGGGACTGATTTGAAAAGCTAAACAAATTTTGTGGTCCAATTTAAAATAAAAAAAGTACACAAAAGGACTAAATCAAAACAGATCGAAAATGCGAAAGGGCTATTCGCGCAAATAGACCATCAAAATAAAACCCGCGGATCCTAAGGCTTATCCGGGTCGGATTTCAGGTCATAGCCTAAACGGAGTCGTTTTGGCACCGGGGATTAGGGCCCAAAACAGCGCCGTTTTAAACGTGTATAAAAGCAAAAAAAATTCAAAAAAATAATTTTACACCATTCTTAAAAAAAAAATGGTGTAGAGCTCTCTCAACTCTCTCACCCTCTCCCCACTCCGGCCGAACTCTGGTCGCCGGACCACCGTGGCGAACTCCCGTCGTCGGTGACGGCGTCACCGTCCACGGTGGCCAAAAATTAAAAATATTGCTATTTTTAGGCTTTTTGACTCCTGACCCCGTTTTCGCACCATCTTTCCTCTGAAATGGTCACCTCAGCCATCCACGGCTGCTCAAACGCGAGAAAGGTAAGATCTTGGCCTCCTTTCTTTTATTTTTTTAAAAATAAATAGATAAAAAAATAACAGCACATAAACGAAAGAAAAAGGAACCACCTTTTGGAAATTTTGTTTCTGATTGCTCTCTGTATTTGTGTGTCTGTAAAAAAAAATACATTGTTCTTTCATGGATTTTATAGCCGAAAATAATAAAAATACATTATTTTCTGTTGTTTTTTCTCTGCTGTTTGTTTTTGTCCTTGCAGGTACGGAGGCCGTACGGTGGCTGACGTGGAGGTACGGCAGGAGCGGTGGCGGCAGCAAGGCTTAAGGTGGCTAGGGTTTCTGAAATGTTTAAGTGTTTTGGGCTAATTGGGCTTTAGGGTTTTTTGTATTATTGAGCCATTTGGGCTGTTAATGGACTGTGGACTGTTGTTTATTTTTGCTATTGGGCCTGGGAAAATTTGTGCCTCTACAATAACATTACGTGGAAAAGGTAAAAGAATTTTGCCAAACAGAATTAAATCAAGACTTTCGATGTAAAAATGGAGCACCAAGATAAGTTAATATACATGAGATTTTAAAGCATGCTTCTGATGTTTACACCATTGCTATGTTTAAAAGGTTTGAAGAAGAGTAGATGGATAACATATGCTTCAATTGCATTGATGATAGTAGAAGTGAAATTCTTTATATCAAGTAACTGAAGATGGATGTGAAAGAATTTACCGTGTGGAGTTGAAAAGATAGGCTTCAATTGCATTGACCCCTAAATGAACTCAAATTGTCAAAGAGAAACTAATTGAGGCATTGCAATTAGTTGAGAAGGATATGGCAACTATGCAAGAAGCTAAAGATTTGGAAAATTTAGAGCATATATCTTTTCAAGATGATGTTATTAGTGATGCCAAAGGTAAATCAAGCGAAAAACCAATGTTTGATCCTGTACATGTTAAGAAAAAGGGTTTAAGAAATTATCGGATGAAAAACTAATTCAAAAAAAGTCAAAAAAAAAAAAGAAAACAAAAAAGGTAACAAACTCTCAAATTCCAAAAGACAAGAAGAATATATCAAGTGAGTATGATTTCCCATGGTATTGTATTTGTCTCTATTTGTTATGTTATCCAATTAATTTATATCTTGATATTACATAAAAAATTAAAAAATAGTTAAATTTTGTTTTGTTATACTTTGATTTGTATCTTGTAATATTTAATTTTAACAAATAATTTTTATTTTGATCAAAGGAAACAAAACAAAACACTGATGTATAAAGATTCTCCATTAGTGTCTCTCTCAATGGTAGCTCAAATTTATTGACGGGATAGATGAAGTTAGGATTAAGAAAGGGTGATTCTGTTTGATATTGTCATACGGTGTTGTTGTGCGCAAATCGTGATGTATGAAACTCTGGGCCTTACGGAAGGGACACTACAGTGTCTGGGCATCAAGGTTAGGATAGTGAATAGAGGAATGAGTGGAGGAATAGAAAAAATGGAAAAATGGAATTCTGTTAAGATATCGTCATACAGTGTTGCTGTGTGCAAGCCGTGATGTGCAAAGCTTCGGGCCTTACGGGGGAACACTTTGATGTTCGAACATCAAGGTGGAATGTGAAACAGGTCCTTCGGGACGTCATTGTTAAGACAGTTATTAGGTTTCAAAGAGCAACATCGTAATAGCAGTCATCAAATTCTATGGGGCGACACCGCAACGGTAGTAAGGTCCTACGGGGCGATACCTCAAAAGAGGTCTAACGTGTAAGACAATAGCTCAACTCTGACAATTAGGGTAGTCTACTGGGATAGTAAACATGGAGACGTCTGTTAGGACATTAAACATGGGGTGAAAGGGTGTAAGACCATGGCTTGGCTACAACAACCAATGGAGTTCGCCATGACATTAAATACGGGGTAGACCGTCTAGACGATAATTATGGCGAATCATACCTAAGAAAAAAAAGTTGGAAGAATAATGCAAGTGTTGGCAAAAGGATTTTAAGGAAACTGCCAAACAAGGCAAAAGTAGCGAAAAAGGGGGGATACAATCCGCCGAAACATTAATCATGAAAGCCAGTAGGGCATATGATGACGACCCAATTAAGATCTGATGGGGAAGGATGCATTGTTAATGCATTATGGACAGACAATGAAAGGGGATCTACCCGTAGGTCATGGGTAAGAATGCGCCATTAAAAATTGCCAAGAAGTTCTGCATGCTAGTGGAAAACCTTGGGAGGTTATTGAGAGATTTGCCTCTGACATAAGGTTCATTGTACCTATAGATTGAGCAGGGAAGGTAAATTGTTAGCACTTCGTAGCGACGAATTGGAAAATAATGGTTAAATAAAACCCATCGACAAGAGAAGGCACTAAGTAGGTTAGTCCAAGTGACAGATATGTCTATCAAGACTATTCCTCTTCGAGGAAAATCGAACTGCGAGTATATCTACCAAAGAGTAGTTCCATGGGAAACGTCAAATAAGGGAGATCGGTAACTAGAATGGTAAACTAGTTATCTGTTTGCTGGAAACTATAAGTCTAAACGGTCAAATTATCAACAAACATATCTCATACTTGTATAGGCCCAAATTTGCCCGAGGCCCAATAAGCAAATTAAGAGTCCAATTTTTCTTTTACAGACCCAATTAATAAATTAAACCTAAAAAAATAATAGTCCAAATTTACAAAAAAAAAACACAAGCCCAAAATTACTAAGCCCAACTGGCCCAACACTTAAACACTAAAATCAGAAAAAGAAAACCCTAGGGCTAGCCTTTGCGCCGCCGCTCCTCCCACGCGCGCCACCACCGTCGACCTCCGTACCTCCACGTCAGCCCCACCGTACCTGCAAGGACAACACGCAGACAGCAAAAAAAAAGAAAAAAAGTTGTAAAAATCGGCTATAAAGCCGATTGAGTTTTTGTAACAAAGAAGGATTTTTTTTAAATACAAAAAATCACAGAGAAATCAAAGTAAAAAATAACAAAAAAGGTGGTTCTTTTTTCTTTATTATTTTGCTTTTGTGTTTGTTCTTGTTAAAAGAAAGAAAACAAAAAGAAAAAGAGAGTCGAAACATTACCTTTGCTATCATGTTCCGCCGCCGTGGGTGGCCGAGGACCGCCCTCTCCGATGAAAGAGGGCATTTTTCGGGCTAGGGAGTCGAAAAGCAAAAAAAATGGTGACTTTTCATTTTTTCGGCCACCACGGTGGCCCGGTGCCGGACCCCTGGCCGGAGATCAGAAGGGAGAAAGGAAAGTTGAGAGGTTTTTTTGTTGTTTTTTTTTTTTGAAAAGTGAGTTAAAATGAATTTTTTTTTAAAAAAGTGATTTTAATAGCATTTCAAAACGGCGCCGTTTTCAGGATTAATCTTAGAGGCCAAAACGACGTCGTTTTGGCCTCTAACCTGAAACCCGACCCATAATCGCCTAGGATCCGCGTGTTTTTGGACTGAGGGTCTATTTGCGCCCTCAGTCCTTCCGCTTTTGAGGCTGTTTTCAATTTGGTCCTTAATTTAGTTTTTTTTGAATTTACCCCTGCAATTTTTTTGTTGTTTTATTTTGGTCCTAAACGATGCGCATAAAAGGGGTTTGGGATATTTTCCCAAATGACCCCTGCAGTTTTCGCGCGTTTAGGTTTTGGTCCTTCCGCATTTTCTATTTTTACATCCAGATTATTTTATTTCTAATTTTTACCCCAGAATTTTATTTCAGTTTCAAATCGGTCTTTTACTCTATTTTCATTCCAGATTTTTGCTCAAAATCCCATTTTGATTTAAATTTAGCCATTTCTTGTTAATATTATTATATTATTAAACTGATTAATTTAATACTTGATTTTTTTTTCTCTTTTCATTTATTTACTTATTATTATTTTTCTAATAGGTTCGTTTTTTATATATATTTATTATTACTCTTATTATTGTCGTTTTATTACTTATTTATTTATTTCTTTAGATATATCTTTTCATATACTTTCAAATTTTAGATTATTATTATTACCATTTTCTTTTATTTGCCTTATTTTAATTTCTTTTATTTATTTCTTTTATTTATTCACTAGCTTATTTTTAAAACCGTTTTCATATTATTTTATTTTCATTGGGCTTTCTTTCTTCTTCTTTTTTTTCTATTTTTCTCATTTTGCTTTATCATTATTACTTTTATTGTTGTGGATGACATTAGTATTATTATTATCACTAGTACCACTCTTGTTATTGTTATGGTTTTGTAATGTGTATAAGTGACATGATTTATTATTATCATTGTATTATTATTTTTTTACACTTTATTAGATCACTAAGTTTACGTCGTATCATCGTTTTTTATTCGTTAAACATGATATTTCTGCATTTAGCCATTATTTACCATACTCGAATAAACTAAACATGTCATTTTAAATATTACATTAATTTTTACCTAAATTCGTAAAAAAAAAAGGGGAAATTTTAAAATAAGGCAATATTTCACGTTTTGGAGATTCGAGAAATCGTACCCTAACTTACGGGGTTTCAATTTTCTCGTTAAACCTAAATAGCAAAATATCCTTTTAAATTTCATAATACACGAAATTTCAATAAAAAATTTTAAGGCAAGCTTATTCTCGAGGGTTCCAAGTGTCGTGTCCTAACTTACAGGATTTGAAATTTCGTTACCTCGAGACGAGAGGGTCTTTAACATTCTTTTCGATTTATTCAAGTGTTTTTTTAAATGAAAATTAATAAAAAAGGGGATCGTATTTTAAAATCTTTTCAAAAATTCAACTTTCGACATTAGGACATTAATTAATCAATTAGTTACCAATTTTGGGCGTGAAGAGGGTGCTAATCCTTCCTCGCACGTAACCGACTCCCGAGCCCGTTTTCTCGAATTTCGTAGACCAAAATTATTGTTTTAATAATATTTTATTAAAATGATCAAATTACGAGGTAATCCAATCACACCTCATAAAAAAGGATTGGTGGTGACTCTATTTTCATTTTTAATTGACCCCGTTTTTCAAAAAAAAAAGATGGTTTCGACAATACTAAAACCAAGGTATCATAAATAGGGTGGATTATGAAGAAGTAATTCGAAACAAGTTTTCCACCCAAATGGAGGGAGAATTGAGAATTAGTCTGCCAGAGTGGCGGAGGACCTCATTAGTTAACTTGGCGGATGTAACGTCGGTAAGTCCTTCAAGAATGTGGTAAGAAAGGGAGTCCGCCATGGACTAAACAAATGGGTAATGATTGCCAAGGGGGACACACCAAAGGGCCATTAGAAGGGTAGACCGAATGGCTACCTTATAAGGACAAGGTGGAAAGAAGAATCCACCCTGGGATAAATGGAAGAGAGGATACAAGTAAAGAAAAAATAGAGTCCATGGAGATGGCGAGACATCTAAGGAGCCCTCAAAGACTGATTGAAGGTTGAAAGGATTGCCTAAGAGAAAATCGATTAACGATCTACTCGTCAATGGATAGGATCAAGAATAAATTAGAGGCCGCTACGTCGAGTTAAGAGAAATTTTCCCGCATAAGAAGGGAGTTAATTGCATTTAGTTTCTGATAAGTGCTAAAAGTAACATATTTTAACCTCATTCTTAATGCATTTTTGGGTAATTATTCAATGTTAATTGTGAATTTTATGCTCCTAATCTTTTAAATTCATTTTTTAATGCTTAATAGAGCATTTGGGAGCAAAAGAAGTGAAAAACGAGAGAAAATCGAATCGTCGGAGCAAGCTACAGGAGCCACATGGGTTGGACGATTCCACACGGCCAGACCACACGGACGTTTGGTAGGCTGTGTCGATTTCACAGAATTACGCACCGAATAGCGGAAAATCACAATTTTTAAGTTTTTTAGGCATTCTAAAATGTATATATGACAAAAATAAGAAAATAGGAGGGAGCCGTGAGAGAATACTCAAGAAAACAACTCGAAAAACACCATTGAAGCCGACTTTGAAGCAGATTTCCGTCAAGATTGAATATTCTCATTTTATTTCTTAGGAAGTTAACATGAGTATCTTTATTTCTTGTGGTTATATTGTGTCTTGGATGTTTTTTATTTTCAAGCATGAACTAATTTTCTCAATACCTAGGGAGATGAACGTTATGATGGATTCTGCCGTTTGATTTTTATTTTACACAATAAATACTTAGTTTCTTGTTCTCAATTATGTGTGCTTAATTCTTGGTTTAATATGTCTAGATTATTAATTCATGGTTGATGTGCTTAAATCGGTTGTTGAATAGACCCTGCTTAATAGTAGATCTTGCGTAATTGAGTGGAGTTGCATGCAATCCTAGAAATACGACAACATAAATCTACCAAATTAAAGTCAAATCTAATAGGGGAATCCATAGCACGAGTTAAGGCAATAATAGAGAGTTTAAATAGAAAAAAAAAATAATTAATCAACCTAGAGTCAATTGCTCTTATGCTCGAAAGAGATATTAGCATAATTTAGGGATTTCTACGGATCAAGGTGCTAAGTAAAAGAAATTGTGTAATTTAGATTGATAGTGACAGATGAAATCTAGGCGAATTCTTTCCTGAGTATTGTTTCTCTTCTTGGTTGTTAATCAATTATTTTCCTGATTTGTTCTTTGTCATGTTTGTTAGTTACTTTTAGTTTTTAATCAATCACTCGAATTATTTAGTTAAATAATAGAAAGACGGAAATTATTAGTACTTTTAGTCTTTGTGATGTTCACGAAACCAACTAAAAATTCGACAAAGGCAAGTGCACCTATCAATTAATAGTATATTTACGTTGAGCACAGATGTCGTTCCCACGAAGACTAAAAGTACTAATAATTATCCGTCTTTCTATTATTTAACCGACAAATTGGAGTGATTGATTAAAACTAAAATTAACTAAACTAATTAACTAAAGAACACGACAAAGAATAAATTAAGAAAACAAACGATTAACATCCAAGAAGCGAAACAATACCCAGGAAAAAATCCACCTAGATTTCATCTGTCATTATCAATCTGAATTAAACAATTTTTTCACTTAGTATCTTGATCCGTAGAAATTCCTAAATTATACTAATATCTCTTTTAAGAGTAAGAGCAACTGACCCTAGGTTGATTAATTGAAATTTCTTTGTAATTAAAACCTCCATTATCACATTAACTCGATCTATGGATCCCCTTATTAGATTTGACTCTAATCTGGTAAATATATGTCGTCCTATTTCTAGGGTTGCATGCAACTCCACTCAATTATGCTAGATCTACTCTTAAACAGAGACTTTTCCTCCTCTATTCAAGCAAATCAAACATGGATTAATGGTCTGAAAATATTAGACCAAGAACTAAGCACACAAAATTGAGAACAAGATCCAAGTATTTATTGCGTAAAACAGAAATCAAAAGATATAATTCACCATAGGGTTTATCTCCCCTAGGTATTTAGAAAATTAGTTCATAATCACAAATAACAACATCTCAGAGATAGTATAACCACCAGAAATAATTAAACTCATAACAAACTTTAAAGAAATCAAAAGGAGATCTTCAATCTTGATGGAAATCTATTTTCGAGTCGGCTTCAATGGTGTTTTATGAGTTGTTTTCTTCAATATTCTTTGACAGCTTCCTCAATATTCTTATATTTGGTATATATAGGTCTTAGAATACCCGAAAAACCTAAAAATTACGTTTTTTCGCGTGTCCAAAATGCGATTCGCGAAATCCATACGGTCTGGAACATGGTTGTGTGACAGCCCATGTGGTTCACATGGCCGTGTGCCCAGACCGTGTGGCTCCTAAAACTTGCTCCAATTTTTCGATATTCGCTCGTTTTCGCTCCTTTTGCTTTCAAATGCTCTCCTAAGTATAGAAACATAAATTTAAAGGATTAAGAGCATAAAATTCACCATTTTTGTAACACCCCTTACTCGTGTTCGACGCCAGAACAGAGTATGAGGCATTACCGAAGAGTACGAAACACTTACAGATTATTTAAACCATTTATCACTCAAATATCAAAATTGATTATAAAAGTTCCTTTAACGAACCCTTGAAGTCCAAATCATGCATTGGGATTGGGTCGGGACTAAATTTGAATCGTATAATTTTTTTTTTTTTTTTTAATCCTTAAGTTTATCTCATTTACAAGAGTCCCACGCCCGTGTGTGGCTCACATAGCCGTGCCTATAGGGCGTATAACTCTTTGACTTGCATCCGTGGAGAAACTTGAGTCACACGGCCTTAGTACACGCCCGTGTTGCTTGGCCGTGTGGTAAAGTTAATTTTCATAATTTATGATATTTTTCAAGCCATATTTCTCACTCATTTGATCCTTATTCTTCACCCACATTTAATACATACAAAAACCAATTTAAGATATTCAATCTGAGCCTTATACTTAATACGATTTGTTAGTCGTACACTTCATATAAATAACAAGAAACGTATATGGGCTCAATTCTCATTAAATTTCTCTTGTACTTGTACTTTTTCATCCTATGTATTCATATAGCATATAACAATTGCACCTCTGTTTTTCATATACATTTTTTTATAACAATTTGTCTTGGTTTCAAACTACTTCATATTTGAGTTTTACTTATCCAATCATTTGAAACATCATCTTTATACATATAGTGCACTTGAGATGCAAAAATTCTATAATTATGAATGAACACATTTATCAAACACATTCCATGTTTGTATATATTATAGTCTCATATTTCCATGTATCATTTACCATCATTTTCTCGTATTTTTGACAAATACATGTAACAACTCATAATCATGCAATTCACTAACTTTTCCTGCCAATTACAATTTAAATTGGCAACTCACTTATTGAGCCCAATTTCAATGTTCTCTAAAATCCATTAGGATGTATGCATCCATCAATAAATTCTATGTACAGATATCATCACCTCATATTTTCACATACATTTACTTTCCATATTATGAACTCAAATAACATACACAAGACATACCAATACATTCCAAGTACATTTTCATAATATTTCATTTCGAATTTAGATTATGTCATTTTAGAACTCTTCTCATTAACTCATTCGGAATACCATTTCATACAGATAATACACTCAAGGTTGTACAAATATATAATCACAAATGAGCTCATTCATCAACCAAGTTCTATATTCATGTATCATCAACTCATATTTCCTTATATCACATAATTCTATATAACACTTACCAACTTCGTCAAATTAGTGAAGGTCTTACGGAATTGTTCTGCACCAGTATGCATTAAATTTCACTGATAATCACTGATGCCATAACATAGCTATGGTCTTTCATCTTAAACACGTACCACACACCGATGCCATATTCCGATATGGTCTTACACGAAATCACTTGTCACTTGTAGCGAAGCTACCTCTTTTCATCGATCGGTAGCCGGAGCTACCACTTTTCACTCGATCGTAGTTGAAACTACCACTTTTCACCGATCGAGATAGCGAGCTACCACTTTTCATCGATCGGTGGCCGAGCTACCACTTTTCATCGATCGTGTGCGGGAGCTACCATCGTTATAATACTTCACATAGTTGAGATCAACATTAACAACTACTCAATCTCTTTCAATAGGTTCACTCCTCTTGTATTACTTATTATCAAATTAGGAAACATCTTACGAATTTGAGTACGCTGTTGCTCGATTGCCACGTTTCACAACTCAATATGGTTTTCCTCATTGAAATACCATACCTATATTTCACAACTCGGTATGGGAAATGCCATACCTCGCTTTCTTAACTCGTATGGTTAATACCATACCTATGTTTCACAAAACTCGGTATGGATGATATCATACCTACATTTCACAACTCAAGATGGATGATACCATACCTACATTTCACAACTTCGGTATGGGAAATACCATACCTACATTTCTTAGCTCAATATGGTTAATACCATACCTACATTTCACAACTCAAGGTATGGATGATACCATACCTACGTTTCACAAACTCGGTCATGGATGATACCATACCTACATTTCACAACTCGGTATGGGAAATACCATACCTACATTTCTTAGCTCAGTATGGTTAATACCATACCTACATTTCACAACTCAGTATGGATGATACCATACCTACGTTTCACAGCTCAGTATGGATGATACCATACCTACATTTCACAACTCGGTATGGGAAATACCATACCTACATTTCTTAGCTCAGTATGGTTAATACCATACCTACATTTCACAACTCAGTATGGATGATACCATACCTACGTTTCACACTTTGCCATGGATTAACCATGGTCTTATCCGTCAATTCATCACATATCACGATACGAACGTACTCAATTCTGCATTTTTCCTAATTTGAATTACCGCCTTTATTCTTTCATTTTATCATAATTTTCATAATTCTACAGCAAATTCATATTTAACAAATGATCACTAAAATTTAGCCATATAAACTCACAAGTTCAATTTTTTGTATTATAACGATAATCATAATTTCATAATAATTATTCCAAATAAAACATTATATCAATTATAATCGAGCATGTAATCAATTTATACACAAGTCATTCATATATTATTTTCCTCCTCCTCCTCTCCATCCACATCCTTAGTATAAACAACACACTTGTAAGTAACATTTTCTATAATTTTCACTCTTTACTCATGTGAATGTTCAAGCTGTCCATCTGTGTTATATTCACTAAATTATTTTTATCTCAAGCTACAGAGCTCTAAATTTCAAACCGTTAATTTTATTTGAAACTAGACTCACATATCTTCTTACCATAATTTTTCCAGAATTTTTGGTGTGGCCAATTAGTACAGTTTATTAGTTAAGTTCTCCCCTGTTACACAGTCCTACTGCTCTGACCTCTCTTCACTAAAAATCAATTATCTCATAGTACGGTTTTCATATAGTGTTTCTGATTATTTCTAATGAAAATAGACTCACTAAGGAATACAAAAATATAAATTATAACTCATAATTATTTTTGTACAATTTTTAGTGAATTTCTAAAGTAATAACAGGGGATCACGAAGTTGTTCTAAACCAGTCTTACAAAAATTTAAATATCTCAATATGTAGACTTCCTTTACCTGATTTGTTTCTTTTATATGAAAATAGACTCAACAAGCTTTAATTCTATATCTTACTCAGCTTCTAATTCTATTTATAAAATTTTTGGTGATTTTTCAAAATTAGACAACTGCTGCTGTCCAAAACTGCTTTAGTATAACATGTTGATTTCTATTTTGTCCCAAATTCCACATTTCATACAATTCAATCCTTGCTCAATTAACCCCTCAACTTAGCTAATTTTCTCATTTAATACTTTTCTCTATCATTTTAAACTACTTCATAACCTTTGAAAATCAGAATTTTAACTCTAGGCCTTAATTTCAACTCTTTCACAATTAGGTCCTAAAATCAATTTCCATCAATTTTACTTAATAAAATCATCATATAACAAAATTAAAGCTTCAATTCAATATTTATTCATCATATTCTTCCAGCACTAATCCACATCAACTTTAAAAATTAGCTATAGAATCAAAAACTAATGACATAGTAAGTAGGATCCAATTGTAAAAGTCCAAAAACATAGAAATTTCAAGGGGAAAGTAAGAATTAAACTTACATGAAGCTTGAGTATGAAAACCAGCTTGAAACTCTCTCCCATGGCTGTTTTTCAGCTGAAGAAAATGAAGAGAAATCTAGATAATTCCAATTTGGTCCCATACTTATTTAACTAATTTTGGCAATTTTCCAATTTTACCCTTATTTCATCCATTTCCTGATTTTTCTCAGCTATTGCCGCCCAAAATATCTCCTTTGGGCTTATTTTCACTTTAGGTCCTTCCTCATTTGACAATTAGGCTATTTAATCCTTTTAGCAACTTTTATACACTTTTCATTTTAGTCCTTTTATTTAATTAACCACTCAAACGTCAAAATTTTCTAACGAAATTTTAATACTACCTTATTGACATTCCTTAAATATTCATAAAAATATTTATGACTCGGTTTATAACACCGAGATCTCGATACCTCTTTTTCTCGATTTCTTGACCAAATAAATCTTTATAAAACACAATTTACTATTTTAAAAACATTTTAAAAGCTACATTTGACTCGTAAATATTAAATAAATATAATCTACGAGTCCATTTCTCAGATTTGGTGGTCTCGAACCATTATTTTTGACATCACTGAAATTTGGGCTATTACAATTTTACATCAGATAATCATCCAAAAACACATTAAGAATGGGATTAAAACATGTTACTTTTATCACTTATCACTTCATGGGAACGATATATTAGCTCACCGTAGCTATACTATTAATTGATAGGTGCACTTGCCTTAGTCAACTTTTTAATTAGTTCCATGGACATCAATTTCTTTTCTTTTACTACCCCTGCGAGATGGGGTCTAAGTATAAGTAATCCAATTAAGAGACTTACTAAGTTCTTTTGGGACTTACTGAGGTGATTTGTGGTTGCAGGATTCGTGGGAAAAGGAACTCGAGGAGGGACCAAGCCAGACTGTGTGGGATCAAGGATCATTGTCAGTAAAGTGTCATGCCCATAGGAAGGAGGTACCTTTAGAGGCTTTGTCATGGAGTCAAATATATTGTAACTATGCAATTTCCTTAGAGTCTGGGGTTGGGACATTGAACTTTTATTTAAAATTATTGCCTCTGTTGTAAAGGTCTTTAAATAAATAGGTAATATAGTCTGATTTTGAAATAATTAGTTCTAATATTGTATATGAACCTGGTACAGTTGTGACACCCCATACCCGGATTCGGCAATCAGGTCAAGCAATGGTGTTACAATGTGACTTCTCTCTTTTCAATTTGCAGATCTATTTTGTGAGTATCTTTGTTTTCTTCACAAGTTATGATGGACAGATGACAGTGTCTATCATCATTGAAACTCCACTAGCCACCAACAATTTCTCTTAGAAAGTAGGTGGCTTTTTGTAGGTTTCTTAATTTGTTTCTGTTTTGAGAGCATTTCAAAATAATAAATTATTTCATGAGTCAATTTGGACTCGTATTGTCTTAAGTTTTATATATTTTTTTATTTTTTCCATTTTTTAATAAGTCTCCACTTTTACAAATTTTTGTTTGCTCTTGTAGCACGTTTTTTAGTCTTGCTTATACATGTAGTCTTGCTTTTGCAAGTGATTTTAGGGATGGTTTTGTCGCTATCCTCTCTAGTTTGGTGTATGCTCAATTCTTTTGTTGGTTTTTTTCCCACCGCTTTGGAACATTCGAGGCCGATTTCTTTATTGTGTTAAGTGCTTGCAATCACTCCGGATATGTCGTGCTTGAGTTGTGATAGAGCTAATTGTCAACGTATCATAATATTTTATTGATGCTGAGGCGTTGAAGCCTTTGTTGTGTTGATGAAACTTGTCCTTTACCACTTATGAAAAGTGTTTGTTGTTTTCTTTCCCCCGAAATATATGATCCCATTCATTGAATGAAATAACAAACTTCCTTTTCAAAAAAATAATTTTTGATTTGTGTACACTAACGTGACTTAATTTAAGCACATATAAATGTTTCTTAGTGTAATTAAGTACCATTAACTAAGTTGTCAAATTACTTAATTAACTTTGTTTATCAAAGAAAACTATTGGATTTAAAAAGTGTCTTTAAATTCTTTTAAGGGTGTAAAGTAAAATTATTATGAGTAAACTATAGTAGAGGTCACCCAACTATGATTTTTTTTTTTTGTCACCTAACTATGAAAAGTTATGAATGGTCACCCAACTATTAGTAAATTTCTTTTTTGGTCACCTAACTACGAAAAGTTACAAAATGGACATCTAACTATTTAATTTTGTCTTTTTTGGTCACCAACTGGCTAACGTAAAAATGGAAACACCCAAAAATTCAATAGTAAGGTGACCAAAAAAGAGAAAATTAAATAGTTGAGTGACCATTTTGTAACTTTTCGTAGTTGGGTGACCAAAAAAGTAATTTACTAATAGCTGGATGACCATTTTGTAACTTTTCATAGTTGAGTGACCAAAAAGGAAAAAAATCATAGTTGGATGACTACTATAAAGTAGTTTACCCAATTATTATTTGAAGATGATGTTTCCAGTTTCATGATAATTCACCTTCGAACTTTAGAAGTCCCACAACTATTATAAATGCATATACAATTACCATAAATATATCTGAATAATTATAAGTATAATTACAATAATTTTCTATTCAATAGTTTTTAATGGTCAGTTAGGCGAAATCATCAAACTGTGTAGAGGTTTACAACAGAGAGACCCGGTCGGCCGGTACTTGTTTCTGATTTGTAATGAAGGCTTCTTTGCGATATTCAGGCTTGCAAGGAGGGAGGGTACGCTCAAGGAGACTAGAATTACAAGGGGTGGTCTTGGGTTAAGCCATTTACTTTTCGAAGATTATAGTATAATATTTGGGGAAGCCTCGGTGAGGGGTGCATTAGTGGGGAAGGAGTGTTCCAGTCAGAACTTGGGGTTAGGCGCAGTACCAATATCGATAGATACATTGGAATCCCTACGATGGTGGGTAGGAATAAAACGGTTGCTTTTTAAGGTCTAAAGGATTGGATTCATAGTTGGAGCTCAAGAATATTGTTTCTAGACAAAAAGGAAATGTTTATCAAATCAGTTGTCCAAGCTATTCCAATTTACATCAAATTTGCTTTGCAAAGAGTTAGATGTCATTTTCAGTTAATTTTTATTATGTTGGGGTTAATTTAAAGTTAGATTTTAGGGTTTTTATTATGTTGGGTTAGATTTTAAAAAAAAAAAAATTGTAAGCATTGATATTGAGGTTCTTAAATTGAATTTTATGTTAGCATAGATTTTTAGCTTTAATCCAATAATTGTTGAATGCATGCTTTTTTATTTTTATTTTTTATGTTATATGCATTTTTGAATTATTTTTAATTAATTTCTAAAATAATGAGGCAATATCTCCAAATTAATTTAATCGATGAATCCTTTGTCGTTTTGGGAGAGAGTTTGTTGATGTTTATTAATAACGGGATACCTTTTTTCAGGTTGAGTGATTTCATGAGTTTATCAATAAAAGATAAATTTTCGGCATTTTCACGGATACCAAAAAATATTGGAAATTATTTTATTTCAAAATTTTAATTTACTTTAAAAATAAAAATTGTTTTATTATATGTAAACTCTTCAAGGGATCATAATTAAATATTAGATTTCGAATTTTTAAATATCGAATTTTTTCATAACATCTGATTAATAAGGTACCAATTTTAGGCACGGTAGGGGTGTTAAAACCTTCCCTACACATAATCAACTCCCGGTCCTAATTTATTTCTCTGGGTTCTAACGCAGATTTTAAAAATATCATTTTTTTAAAAAAATATTAAAATTTCTTTATAAAAATGTGATTTTATAGGTAATCAATCACACCAAACCAAAAAAGAGTGACTCCTCTTTTTAAATGAAAATTTGTAGTTTTCTTAAAACTAAAGTTAAGATGAGTTTTCTAAAAAGTGGTAGACAAAAATATTTGGAGTGCTAGGGACTTAATTGAGGCAAGAATTAAGTGGAGATGGGATATGGTACCTCCATTTTAGTCTGGAGTAGCAATTGGTTGCCAATGGTTGGTTCCTGCAAAATTTGTGACACTATTGTGAGGACAGATATTGTATGCATTTTTTACTTAAGCTTAATTTAGTATTACTTTTGAGAAGTGCTTTTAAAAAGTACTTTGAAAAAGTGATTTTAAGAAGTACTTTTAAAAAGTTTAGTTTAAGGTTTAAGTGTTTAGTATTACTGTTAAAAAATGTTTTTGATAAGTAAAATGTCCATTTTAGACATTGTGTTATAAAGTAATAAATATGCATTTAAATAATGTTCAAATTAGTTAATATTATGATATCTTAGTAAGAATATAAAAAATAATTTATTATAATTTGTTTTTGATATTTTAATATATAAAATATAAATTTTAAATATTTTTTAAGCAATTAATATTAATTATTCATAACATTTAATTCGAATAAATAAACTATATTTTAAATAATAAAATATGACCAATAAAAATTTAAATATTATATATTATATATTTAAAATAAATTTTAATAAGAAAATAATTATATACACCATATAAATATTATATAAAATATATTATAAGGATTAAAATTGTCATTTATTCCTAAAAGTACTTTTGCCAAAAACAAAAGCTAAAAAAAATTGCTTTTACTTTTGAGTTGAAAAGCACTTTTTAAAAGCACTTCTGATTTAAAAATTGTCTATTTAGTATTGTTTCTGACTTCAAAAATACTTTTAACCTCAAAAGCACTTTTGAAAAATAATGCAAACAAAGCCTTAATTGTGGAAGGGACCATCGTTGGACTTGGAATGAAGATTAAGATTTAGTGATTATTGCGTTTAGTGCCGATGAAGCCCATTGAATATTGAGCATTCCCCTTGGCCAGTTCCCTCAAAACAACATGTTGCTGTGGGGTGCAAACAATACCGATGAGTACTCCGTTAGAAGTGGTTATAAGCTACTTCTTATAGGGCTGAATAACCCTAGTTCTACATCTCAGCATGCATTTCCAAATTATGCTTACAATTTCTATAGGAAGCTTTAGCAAATTGCAACCCTTCCTAAGATTAAGATTACATGCGGAGATTTGCTAATAACTATGTTACTCAAACAAGCATATTAAGAGAGTGACCTCTAATTGTGTGTGCCCTAGGTGTAATTTAGGCCCATAAACTACAAGTCATGTGGTCAAAGAGTGATCGCTGGCATTGGAGGTTTGGAGCTTGCTGGGGATTCAATGGCCTGCCGAACAAGATGAACTTTTATTACAGAACTGGCTCCGCGCCATATGTTCGAATCTGTGGATCTAAATACATACGGGACAATAGCTATCACTATTTGGGTGATTTGGAGGTCGAGGAACCAACTGGTGCATGAAAATGTTACTCAAACAAGCTTGGGAGTTGTTATTTGGATGAAAGAGCTTGACTTGACTATTGCTTCTACATCTGAATCCACAATCCTTAGCAGACTGAGATGGGTGCCTCCTTGTGCCTTGTTTGTGCTAGTTAATTTTGATGCCTGTTATAAACAACAAACGCGTTAATCAGTTTCTGATATTATAGTTAGAGACTATGCAGGCCTGGTTTTAGGCTGAAGCACCATAATTAATATATGTATAACTGACATGTTCGTAGCTAAGGCACTGGCAGTCCTCCAACCAGTCGGTTTTGCAGCATATATGGGTTTCTCAAGTATCGAGCTCGAAGGTGGCTCTTTAATAGTCATAAGGAAACTCAGATAACCACAACAAGACAGGTCGTGTATTAGTGCGATTGTTCATGACAGCAAAATAATCTTTTCTTCCTTTGAACAATGTTGGTTCAAATTCACAGGAAACTCAGCGGCTTATGTCCTAGTTAAAGAAGGCTTCAAATTTCAAGAAGATAGGAATTAGATAAAAGTTGTGGACTGATCCACCGGATTGAAGTGCCGGGGGGTCATTCAGGTGAGGGGCTTGCTCTGCTTTGACTTTGGTTACTGTGCTTTGATGGCTTGCTGATGTATGGTTTACTTGTCAGATCGGTGAAGGGGGAAATACATTGATGGGTTTTGTTACTTTCCCATCTTTGGTGGTTTTGTTTTGCAGCCACCCCATTGGCTCGTCTTCTTCGAATTTTAAGGCATCATATCTCTCAACCGCCAACTTTTTAAATAAATTATTATAATACTATCATATTAATAATATTAGTGGTCTTAAATTAAAATTCAAAACTTAGACCTTATTATTAGTTCCCACAACCCTTTTTTTGTTGAATTAATTGTTGGGTCATCAAGCAAGTCAATTAGTGAAGCCTATAATAAGTTGAATTTGCATGGTACATGGTGGTCCATACCTCCTTTGGACAACCACACACGATTATTCGACAGGTCAACCGAACGAATATGAAAATTAATTTATATAAACATAGTTTTTAAAATATTCTTCATATTCTATATTCATCTAGAATTTGGTAATAATAGTCGCAACTACTTAATATTAATTTAATTAAGCAAAGCACCCAACTTTTCTTATTATAATAATTCAGGGTAATATATTTTCCGAAGAAAATAAAATGGGGAACATGAAAGTTAAACAAACTCAACTTTAAAAAACAATTGTAGTTAAAGTTGAAGCAGATCCTTTCACGTAAAAACTATAAAGGAAAATACCAGAGTATAATATATACATTTATAATACACCAAATAATTAGTGTACTCGGAAGTATTAGTAATGGAGGGTCGAAGGTTGTATATATATAAATATTTAAAGTAAGTTGTTAGGAAAAAACACATATTTTATTTAACTTTAATTATAAACATCGATTGAGTCTTAGTTTGATTGGCATGTGAATTATTGTCAATATAGGAAGATGTAGGTTCAAGTATATTGAAACGCATTATCCTTTTATTTATGGGTTGAGGAAAGACTATTGTACATATTTTAAAATATAAAAATTATACCTAAGAAAAAAGTTTTAAAACATATTGAGCTTATAAGGGACTAAAAAAAAATAGGCTCATGCGAACGAAAACTAAGCTCGAAAGTCTAGTGCGGTACAAATCAATGGATTTCCCCTTTGTGAGGGAATATAGCAGACCCGTTTGTTTTTATTTCTTAGTGTAAATTCACTTTTTATAGTCCAAGAGACTTGTCTTGAAGAGCTTATATTTTTACTTTCACTGCATGTTCTCAGCCTTCTACTCAACATCATTTGTAACTTTCTGAGTTTTTTCGATTCTTAGTTCAACAATTTTAAGGATAATTTTGGATGCTTTCCCACTACTACTGATGATCTTTCCATGCCACCGCCAGTGATCATGTCGTTGCAGGTGTTCCTCATGTCACTGCTGTTGTTCCTTCTATCGTTATTGCAATGCCAATGCTGCTTATTGTTTTATAGGCCAAGCACATCCTTAACATCTTCAAAATTGAAGTATTTGATGGGGATAAATTCAAGAGATGGCAAAAGAGTATCTTCTCAATCCTGGATATGCATGGAGTTGCCTTCACTCTCACTGAATTCAAACCTACCAATTCCTTTAATAAACAATTTGATCTATGAGTTTTTGCCAATAAGATATGCGTGCACACTATTATTTTCATAATTTCTAATGAACGATTTGGTGTTTATTCTTTGTATAAGGAAGCTGATAAACCACAATTTATACATATTTTGACCCCATGCTTGACTTATTTTTGGATGAATTCTCATTAGATTTGATGAATTCGATGCTCCTAATCATTTAATTTCATGTTTTACACCCAGGAGAGCTTAGGGAGTCAAAAAGAATGAGAAACGGGCCAAAAAGGGACAAAATGGGCCTACCTCGATCGAAAATCAACACGGCCTGGACTATCTCACACGGGAGGACCACACGGCCGTGTGTGATGAGCAGAAGCGAACACGGCCTGGACTATAGCACATGAGAAGATCACACGGCCGTGTGTGACGAGCAGAATCGAGCACGGCCTAAGTTGTAGACTACACGGCCGTGTGTGGCGAGCAGAATCAAGCACGGCCTAAGCTATCGAACACGAGCGTGTCACACGGGCGTGTCCCTACCGAACCCAAGTTTAACTCTGAGGGCCAAGAAAGGTGCTCCAAAGCCTATATAAACACCCTAGGGGAGGACCTAAAAAGATACACAGAGTAGAAGGCAGAAAATACTCGAAGACAGCCATCGGGAGCAGCTCGAAAGAAGGATCTCCATCAAGACTGAAGATCTCCTATCAATTTCTCTTGAAGTTTTTGGGTTTTCTTATATTTTGTTGTTTTCCTTATTTTAAGATGTTTCCCTCTATCAGTATGAACTAAATCCCTTAAATATCTGAGGGGATGAAACTTAAGATGGATCTTATTACTATTTGATTTTTAAGATAAATACTTATTCTTATTCTTAATTGTGAGTTCTTATTCTTGTTTTGATAATTCAGGTTATTGATTCAAATCGAATGTGCTTATTCAGAGGAGCAAAAGTCCCTGTTTAAGAGTAGATCAACACAATTAAGCGGAGTTGATTGCAACCCTAGAAATAGGGCGACATAAATCTGCCGGATTAGAGTCAAATCTAATAAGGGAATCCATAGATCGAGTTAATGCGACAACATGAAAATCAAATCTCCACCACTGTAAAATGATATGATACACAAATCAAAAGGTCTTTTATGGGTTGTAACGGGGCTTGGGTTAAAGGTGTGGATAAAGGCTGAATTAGAGGGTTAGAATCGAGATTGACTTGACAAATTACCTAACTAAAAAGTTGTACTTAATAATTACATCACGGAAACTTAATACTAATAACATGAGCTTCTTCTAAAGATAATGAAATTACAGTTTGAGCTCAAATAACATAGAACTAATAATGAATATACTTCGTTTTTTTTAAGAACAAATCATACAATAATAAAGAAATTAACAACTGAAATGGAAAGCACAGTTTAGCTAAGTAATTTGTTCAAGTCAGACCTCGACTTAATGTGGGTCAAATTAATTAAAGGGATTTCAACAATAATGGTTTTTGGTTAATGTTGAGGGTGAGTCAAAAAAAAGGTTGTTAAGATCAAAGGGGTTCACTAGGGGTTAATTGTGAGGGTAGGCTTTTAGTGGAGTAAGTGGGTTAAAATCTAGGTGCCTTTATCATCTCTGTATATCAAATCAAAGGTGTGGTCTCGACATGTATAATCGACGCAAGTTCTAGAATAATTAATCAATGTTGACACACTCATAATCAATAAAGTGAGCAAGAAAAGAATATGCTCTAAAAGGCTCAAAATCTCACAAAAATTATGGGCTTTTTGATCCTTGTAAATTTCAAACTTCAAAGTAATAATTAGATTCGGGTAGACAACCTAACAAAATTTTTACTTCTGAAAAATAGACTTATCCTGCTTGATTCTCTAGTTTCCTACAGTTTAAATCACCACTGTACAATTATCAATGACTTAATCCAAAACATATTAATGAAAATCATAAATCAGAGGAAATTTCATTTTAACAGTAATATGAGAAATTTTACTTAAGAACAAGACATAATTCAGGAATTTGGGAATAATGCAAAAAGTTAGACACTTTTTCACGATAAAATTCACTCCCACACTTAAGATGTACATTCTTCTCAATGTACAAAGATATATAAAATAATATAGTAGAAAATCAAAAGATAGGGATAGAGGTGAAACTCCCTAAATTTAGGATGGGTTCCTTGAGTTGGAAGTGTGGAAACTTGATTCGGAGGTGAAAGATAAGTTGGAGGAGGCGTCTCTGGTAGTGGTATGGTGGCTGCCCACAATCACTGCGCTAGATGAAGAAATTGGGTAGCTCGTGAAGAAAAAACCAGGAAATAATAAGAAAAATTCAAAATATACTAATTATATATTTAAAGAACAGAAATATAAAAAGAAAGTAAAATAGAAAGTAAAATAAAATTAAAAGAAAAGATTAATGGACTGAAAAGTCCTTATCGTTAGATGGTTGGCGAGGTGGGTGTGATTTCTAAGGCCGTGATGTGTGATTCCCAAGCAGCCTGAAGAACCTAAAACAAAAAAAAACAAAAATAAATTAAATTAAATTGAGCATAAAAGAGTTAAAGAGAAGGAAAATAAAGGAGAAGAGAAAAGAAAAATAAAAACTAAATGGCCTCAAATGTCCTCGGCTTGTCTAGTGAATGAAGCGGCCGGCATGAACTTATGTAGATCGGGTTTCCCACAGGGATACTGTGCTAGGGTCCTTCCGCTTCTTCGACATAGGTAAGGTGAAAATAAAGAGTTTGAGACAGGAGAATGAGAGGGAATGAAAAAGAGAAGGGTGAAAGGGAATGGAAGAAAAGGAATGGGGAGTAGGTGGGAAAGGGAGAGGGGTGTTTTTAAATAGAGATTTTAGGTCTGGTACATCTCCACGCCCGTGTTCCATGGGCGTGTTGGGTCACATGGCCGTATCGCACGGCCGTGTTGTGCTTTATTCGTTTTTCCCACGCCCATTTCGTGGTCACCACGCCCATGTTTGATAAAACAGTGTCGACCACGACTATATCGCACGGCCGTGGTGTTTAGTCAGAGCCCCTGTGACTTCCCTCAGTGTCGGCCACGGCTGTATCGCAGGGCCGTGGCCATTTATAATCGTCCGTGATCTTGGGAATCTTTCGTCATTGGCTCGTACTACCTCTGCCATGTCAGTACAGATGTCTGTAGTATCCATACGGCCACGGCCATGTGCAAGGCCGTGTGGCATGGAAATCTGCACTTTGGTTAGTTAATAGTTAGATGCTAAAAAGGAGAAATAAAAGTAGAAATAAATGTAAAAATAAACGGAGTTAGAGCTCGGGTTGCCTCCCGAGAAGCGCTTGTTTAAAGTCTTAAGCTAGACTTACCTCTCATTCGCACATTCATGGCGGTTTGAAGAGTTGAACATCCTCTCTCATGCTATCAGTTCTACTATCATGATATAACTCGAGTCGAGTAGCGTTTACTTTAAAAGTGCCGAAAGTAAGGTTACTTACCTCGACTGTTTCGTATGGGAAAACATTCAGTACCGTGAAAGACGTTTCTTCGTTTGTATTAAGATCTGAAGGAGATATTCGAGGATCTGTTTTATCTAATAATACCTGATCTCCGATCTTAAATTTGTTTGTCCCATGGAATGGTGTTGGTTCTGTTGCGTGTATCCCTAATTTCTCTTTAAAATGTGTCTTCCATTGGTCTAGTTCATCGATTTGAAGCTTTCGTTTCTCATGAGTTAATTCCTTGGTTGCATGAGGTCTAGGATCTAGCTCCGTTGTGTAGTTCCGTGGTGCTTCCTGAAAAGAAGGTTTAACTGAATGGTCATTAATAAAATTAATTTTCTCACCTTGATTACTTGATGTCCTAGCCGAGTCAAGTGCTTTAAGAGTGACTGTCTCGTCACCTACACGAAGTATGAGTTCGCCTGTATCAATGTCGATTTTTGTTCTAGCAGTTGCTAAAAAGGGTCTTCCCAAAATTAAAGGGATAATATTGTCCTCATCCATGTCTAAAACGACAAAGTCTATTGGGAATACAAATTTATCAATTTTTACGAGTACATCTTCAACTATACCCCTAGGAATCCTAATAGTTTTATCAGCTAATTGAATGCTCATCCTAGTTTGTTTGGGTTTCCCTAGACCTAGCTGTTTAAACATTTTATAAGGCATGACATTTATACTTGCCCCTAGATCAGCTAAAGCATTATCAACCGATAAACTACCAATTAAACAAGGAATCGTAAAACTCCCTGGACCTTTTAATTTTCGTGGTAGTTTGTTTTGTAGAATCGCTGAGCACACTGCATTCAGCTCCACATGCGATGCCTCGTCTAACCTCCGTTTGTTTGTCAAAAGCTCTTTTAAAAATTTCCTTGAATCTGGCATCTGCGAAAGAGCTTCGAGAAACGGTAAGTTAATATGTAATTTCTTTAAAAGTTTAAGAAACTTACCAAACTATTCCTCCGTGTTATCTTTCTTCATTGCTTCGGGATATGGTATGCGAGGTTGGTACTCTTTGTTTACCGGTTTTGATTTATCATGACTTACCTCGACCTTACCTTCCTCTACCACATCCTCTTGACTTAATTTGGGATCATCTAAGCCTTTACTATCATGAGCGGTTATGGCTTGAAGTTGCTCCTTTGGGTTAGTTTCAGTGTTGCTTGGCAATCTACCTTGTGGTCGTTCTGACATGATCTTGGTAAGTTGATGTAACACCCCAAACCCGGCCTAGACGTTATGACCGGATTTGGCATGCCACATAGAAAGGTTGTTTAAAAATTGCGTGCTCGTTAAAAACTCCGTATTCTTTATTTTTGGAAACTTTGAACTTTGTTGATTGTGAAATTCAGATTTGCTTTTACGGTTTTATTGTAAAAACGTTGTTATTACCGTTGTTGGAAACTTTTTTATAACAGAAATCAGATTCGGTGATTTGCGAAAATGTGACATTTTGAAAACCGTTATTGTAGTTTTGAGGAAAATCCTGAGTTTAATCATTTATAGTTTGAAAATAACCGAAATGAAAGTTTAAAAGAAAAATTAAGTCCTAAATTAACATCCTAAATTTACGGGCCTATACATTTAGTGTAGGGATAGGTTTACTATGTTAATTTAATTGATAGGGGTCTAAATTTAGGCTTAGAATTAGGCAAAAAGGCCCAGATTAAAGTGGCATCATTAACAGTTAAAAAGGAACAAGTTTTGGGTCGCAAGGAGCCCATGTTTTAGGCCAAATTCGGCACTTTAAATGAAGAGAGGGTGACGCCACACACAAGGAATTAGGGGCCCAAGTATTAAGTTTAATGAGGCCCAAATCTTTTAATTTAAGTGAGTTAAATTTGGCATTAGGGATTAGTAGAGGTGGACGGCTACAATGCTATAAAATTGGAGAATTTATGTGGATTTTTAAGTGATAATATCATAGATAAAAAGGAGAAAAGTTAGGAGCTTATCTTCAAGGGAAGTGTTGGCCGAAAATCCACCACCTAGAGGAGTGTAAATTTGGCTCTTTGCATGGCAAGGAGGGTGCCGAATTTCTCCTCTCTTTAGCTTGAATTTTAAGGCGTTTTTGTTTTTAGCAGTGAGGTGCCAAAATATCTATAAATAGGGGCTAGCTCCTTGATTACGACAATCGAAAACCCTAAATTTCTCTCTCCATTGTGCCGAAATTCTCTAGCCTCTCCCTCTCCAATTTCTTTTCTCCAATTTCTTTAAAAGCCAAACTCTTCTCCATTTTTTCCTTCTTGTGCCGATTTCTCTAGGAAGCCAAGCATCCATAGTCTTTTCTTCTATTCATCCTATTTGAGAATTAGTTCTATACTTCCTGGCATTTAAATCTTCCATGGGCATTGTCGAATCCTCTCTCTAGTGCTAGCCTAATCTCCTATGCTAAGGTAAGTGTTGATTTTTGATTAGTTCTCATGATCTATTCCGGTTTTGAAAGGCAAAAGCCAAAAGCTAATAGTTTAATGGTTTTATGATGGGCGGCAATTCGATTTGAAGGAAGCTTAGTCGACTAGACCTAAAAGTTTGAAAATTATAAGTCTCCAATTTCGGATTTCAAGGTAAGAGGATTTGTTTATTTATATATATAAAATCGGGTCGAATACTAACCATGGCCGAATATAGGAGAGGCCTATTTTCGCAATTGTTCCGGCTTTTAAGCAAGGCTATAGATTGAGGATAATAGATCCGGATAGCAAGGACATCGACTAAGAATATTGGATTTAGCAATATCGGTGTGTAATTCTCCACACCATCTAGATCTGTTTGATTAATATATGAAAATAAGTATTACATGTTTTGTTAAATGCCAAACCCCTAATATTGTGACGGAACCCAAAGAGGTAAAAGCAAATCACCAGTTATTAAATGATCTCGAATAAATGTTATAAGTATACTGATTTTATGTGATTGCATGGGTTGGGTTTGATGAGAGGAGGAAGTTATATGTTGTAGCGATTTTTACCGTGATCTGTTGTAGCGGTTCCTTACCGTGATCTGTTGTAGCGGCTTCTGCCGTGATCTATTGTAGTGGCTACGGCCATGATCTGATGATGAGCAGCACGACTACCATCAATGCGTGTAGCGGTGTGGGTTGATTGTAGAAATCCCCAATGGTGTGAATGGTGATGCGGGGCGTGTAGCGGATGGACACCTAGGATATGGGTTGGGCTTTGCATATTATTTTTGTTACTTATATTTTGATTATTCTGTTTTATGGGGCTAAAAGCCCAAATCTAATGGTGCATGAGGGTTGCACACTGAGTCTCGCGACTCACCCTTTAATTTTAACCATCTCAAACACTTAGGGCATCGGACCGGGCTGGAGAGGAGAGCAAGGTGGCCGTGCGACAGAGCTTTGAGAATTCAGCAAAAAGACTTAGTCTAATATTTGATTTTCATTTAATTAATGGGTTCAAATTTCTTTGTAATAAGGCCATGGGCCACTAGACTACCATTTATGTTTTGAGATTTTGTTGGGATTTTATTACTGGGTTTTAAGTTTTACGTTTTCAATTAAGTTAAGACCTGCATGAAATTTCGGTTTTTATTTAAAATCTACCAAGATAATTGGTTACTTAATATTTTATACTTTAATGAATTATTAAGCTTTCGAAATAAAGGTGTAAACCTAGTAATTGTTTTCCAAAATGCGACATGTTATGTAAAATCTCTTAAGTGACATACCAGATCCGGTTGTAGCGTTTGGGTCGGGTTTGGGGTGTTACAGATATACCTTAAGGGTGGGCCAAGGGCTGTCACCTTCGAGCGACTAGGGTCGTAAACGCCTGTGTTGGGCCGTAAATTGCACCAGCAGTTGAGGGGAGTGCAGTGAAGTTGACGATCTAACTCGGAGAGTGGATTTTCTTCTATAAATTCCTCTGTATAGAGTCTGAGTTCCGTGCCGAATTACGGTACGCTTAGTCGATGTACCGTACCTCCTAAGCGAAATTGCACTATGCCCGGGTCGTCGTACTGGGCCATCACTGTCTGTAAGGTAAAAGTAGTGCAGAACTCGAGGGTGAGTTCCAAATAAGTTGGCTCAATGATAGAGAAAAATTGCTCCCACGGCTCGGTCGATATGAGGGCTCAAATATCGGTTGCTAATCTGACCTGTTCCACCGCATTCCAGTCAATGCATCTACCGGTTCCTAGAGGTCTTTCCAGAAATGCCTTGTATCGTTCCTCCTGAGCTTCTTGAGAGAATTGGAGGAAGCGGTGTCTTAATTTGGAAGATGCGCTGGCTGAGGATGATCCGGACCCCTTTCTTTTCTTAGTTGGTGCGGCCGTGGTTCGTTTCCCTCGTGATGACGACATTGTACCTGAGAATAAAGAATATTCAAGTAACGATTGTACCCAATTGTCATCTAGGCCTAAGATATTTAAATGCTAAACACAATTATTCACCTATGAACAACCAATTCTAATTCTACATAGGAAGGTTTGTAAAGGATTTTAATCAACAGAGAATATGAAATCCATCTAACAACGATAAATAGCACACATAACTAATCATCAAGATTATGAACATTCAACAAGTTCTAAAATGAGTTCTAAAAGAAAATAAATCATGTTTAATATTAAAACTTTAAACAAAACAAAATAATATGAAATATATCAAAATTTGAGTGCCGAAAATTGAGTAATGGGAAAACCAGAGGCGGTGGTGGTGGGTACCGGTAGGACACGGGCGAGGCACGGTGGTGCTATGAGGTTTTCTGCAGGCGCACGGTGGTGGCGCGGGCGTCTTCACGGTTTTAGTGTGGTTTTCTTGAAAGAAAAGAAGGCTGAGGGTTTGATGGGACCGTGGAGGGTTTGAGTGTGGCCGAATTTGAGAGGGATGAAGCTTAAAATTTGGTTTAGGGTTGATTTGGGGGAAGGGCGACGGTTAAAGTTGCTTAAATAGGGATACGAGCACGGGCAGGAGCCACGCCCGTGTTTGATTTTTATGCGCCCGTTCTTTTCGCGATTTCGAATTTTAGACGCGTTCAGGTGGATTTGCCACGGCCGTGTTGCTTATGACATGCCCGTGCTTGATAAGTCAGTAACCTCACACGGTTGGGTGGCACGGGCTTGTTTCTCCCGTGCTTAGCAAGTCAGTAACCTCACACAGTTAGTAGGCATGACCGTGTTTAGCCCATGCTTAATAACTCAATAACCTCGCACGGGTAGTCGGCACGGGCGTAGGATATTATCGTAGCCCGTGTTGAGGAAAAAGATTCTTCTTTGTCGTGCACGGCCGCTGGCACGCCTATGGTTTGTCCCCTGGCTTCCGCACGACCACGGGCACGCCCGTGTGTAAGGCCGTGTGGTCTTAAACCTGCACTTTATTAGATTAATTAGTATGAAGTTAGATGCTAAACGATTTAAAAGTATAATGTTAGGGAAGTTAGTGCTCGGGTTGCCTCCCGAAAGCGCTTGTTTATAGTCTTAAGCTAGACTTTCCTGTTTCGGTTCTAAAAGAAGGTTCTGGAGCGTAAGCTCCTCTCTCATATCTCTAGAATCTGCACCATTATAAATTTTTAGTCGGTGACCATTTACCTTGAATGTGCCCTTAGTGGGGTGAGTTACCTCGATTGTGCCGTATGGAAAAATTATTTTGATCATGAATGGGCCTGACCATCTTGATTTTCGCTTTCCAGGAAATAGTTTAAGCCTTGAGTTGTACAGTAGTACCAAGTCCCCTACTTCGAATTGTTTCGACTTCTTTAGACGAGCGTCGTGGCGTCGCTTAGTTGCCTCTTTGTATAGTTTCGAGTTCTCGTAGGCCTCAGCTCTCCATTCGTCTAGCTCGTTGATCGCTATGAATCAGATTTTTAAAATTTATAAAAGAATGATCAAACCTGGAAACTAACTCTGACAACGATTGAGGCAAGTGCACCTATCGAACAGTAGTATAGCTTAGGCAAGACCGGATTATCGAACCCAAATGAACTAAAAGTACCAATACTCACCGTCTTTTTATTCTTTAGCCTAAAATAAGTGAAGTTGTTTATCTAATCTAAATTAATTAACTACTAAACTAAAGACTCTAAGACAAAGAAGAATGAATTTGGAAAATAACTTGGGAAAAACTCAGTTGATTAGATGATACCCTAGGAAAAATCCACCTAGACTTCACTTGTTATTTAACCTTGAACCATATGATTTATTTACTTAGTTTGATCCGTGAGACTCCCTAATGTATATTAAACCCTCTCTCGAGGCGAATAATGTCTAACCCTAGGTTAATTAGTGGAACTCTCGTTCGCTTATAATAACCCCCTAGAATAGCGATAAATCGATCATGGACTCCCATATTAGGTTTCACCCTAATGCGCAAAATCTCGTCACCCTATCTCTAGGCGTGCGATCAACTCCGCTTAATTATGTTGGATCTACTCTTAGGCAGGGTCTATTCCTCCTCCACCTAAGCACATTAGATTTGGATTAAGTTCACACAATTAAGAACAAACTAAGTTATTATCATGTAATTCAAATAATCAAATAACAAGATTCATCATAGGTTTCATCCCCTTCGGGTATCCGAAGGGTTTAGTTCATAACAATAAAGGAAAACATCTCAAGAGAAAAGATAACACAAAACATAACAAATCTCTAAAACCCCCTGAAGGAATTGAAGAGGAGATCCTCCATCTTGAGTAGAATTCCGGCTTCTTGAGATGGATCAACTGGCCATCTTCGAGTGATTCCCACAAATCTGACCTTTTCGGCTTGGCTTTTTAGCCTAGCTTTCTGCCCCCTTTTCAGCTGGTACCTAGGGTGTATTTATAGGCTCTTGAAATATGTTTCTTTCTCCCTAAGTATTCTTTCCCGAATGAAATTTCTCTTCTCCACGGCAGAGGCACGGTCATGGAACACGCCCGTGTAAATCGTGGTCAGGCCGTGTTCGACACTGTTAAATGAGGCACGACCGTATAAGTCGCGGTCAAGGCCGTGTTCTAGTAGGAATGGTGGCACGGCCGTATGGCTTGAAGTCCAGGCCGTGCTGATTTCATGCTTTGGCCCATTTGTCCCGTTTTAAGCCCGTTTCTCGTTCTTTTCGTCATCGGGTGCTTTCCTGAGTATAAGACATGAAAAGAAAGGATTAAGAGCAACTTTTTACATAAATTGGGGGTTAAATCATCCAAAAGCATACTAAATGTGGGTTTAGAATATGTTACTTTTACGGTTTATCAAATACCCCCACACTTAAGCTTTTGCTTGTCCTCAAGCAAAATTCTCAACTTACAATTAAAATGAACTTCCTGTAATTCATAATTCCTATTGATAGTGTCTCATCATAATTCATAGATGATTTATACATGGATAATTCAATTCAAAGTGTCCTAAAAATTCAAACAGTATAAGTCATAGATTTTTTAGCACAAAACATAGGTGTTTCCCTTCATCTAAATAATTACCTCTGATTCGAAATTGACAAGGATTGACATCCTCACAAAAGATTCGCTCAAACCACTCAAAGTGTTTAAGGCTCAAAATTTAGGCACTCAAAAGTCAAACATGAAGAGTTAATCCCATAGGCTTGCATGAAAATCAAATCTCCACTACTGAAATATGAGATGAAACACAAATCAAAAGGTCTTTGTTAGGGTTGTAACGGGGCTAGGGTTAAGGTGTGGAGTAAGGCTGAATTAGAGGGTTAGAATCGAGATTAAATCGACAAATTACCTAACTAAGAACTAATGAACTAATAATAATAATTACATCAATTGAAAACCAATAATGCTAACACTACGAGCTTCTTCTTCGATATCTGGGATTCAAGCGTATAAGCTCATTTAATCACAACTAATAATGAATAATGAATATGCCTTTGATTTTTTTTAAGAACAAACTAAAAATACATAACTGAAATAGAAAACATAGTTAGGCTATTAATCAAATCAAATCTCGATATAAGGGCAGTCAAAAGGAGTGGTGATAACAAAAACAAACGGGTTCTGGGTTAATATCAGTGGGTGAGTCAATAATTAGGGTTGTTAGGATTAAAAGGGGTTCACTAAGGGTTAATTTGTGAAGGTAGGCTTTTTATGGAGTAAGTGGGTTAGATCCTAGGTGCCTTTATCATCTTTGTGTTTTAAATAAAAAAATGTGGTCTCAACATGTATAATCGATGCAAGTTCTAGAATAACAAATCAGTGTTGACATACTCATAATCAATAAAGTAAGAAAGAAAAAGAATGTATGCTCTATAAGGCTCAAAAACTCACAAAAATTATGGGTATTTTGATGTCAACCTCGTAAATTTCAAACTTCAAAGTAATATTTAAACTCAGTTCGACAACCTAGAAAATTTTTAATTTCTAAAAAATAGACTTATCATGCTTGATTCTCTAGTATTCTTCAAATTTAATTATCAATGCACAATTATCAATGACTTAATCTAAAACATATCAATAAAAATCAGAAATTATCAGAAATTTCATCCTAATTAGTAATATGAGTAAATTACTTTAAAACAAGACTAAATTCAGGGTTTTTGTTAGGTATCTTTTTAGGTTGTTCACCCCCCACACTTAAGATGTACATTGCCCTCAATGTACAAAGATATATAATGACAATTAATATGTAAAATCAAAAGAGATGGGAGAGAGTGACACTCCCTGAATGAATGGATGATCTCTTATGTGGAAAACACGGCGAGGCGTCGAGATGGTGTTGGTGTTGGCTGATGACTTGAGTAGTGGTTTATTGCTCGTTGAAACTGCTAAGTCATCAGTTAGAATTCTTTTGGGGTGTAATTAAATAAATGTTAGGAATACTCAAAGGTTAGGAGTTAATGATAATCATGATAAAAGTTATCAAATGTATGATTAAAATGTTCAAACTTAAGATGAATCAAAATTAAATGAGAATAACTAGACAATAAAATAAAATAAAAATAAAAATAAAAAACTTAAAAGTAAAAGAAAACTAGATAAAAGGACTCAAAAGTCATCATCCTCGACCGGGTCCTGTGGTGGTCCTGGAGGTGAGATATGAAGGTGCTGGCATATTTGTTGAAGGGTGGCCTCTAACCCGTCAAAACGCCGAGTGTTTTCAGCAAAAATACACTTCGAATCCCAGGTCCAAGTCGTGCGAGAGATGTCTGCTAATGATGGTTCATGCGGGACGATCGGCTGCTCGGAATCGGTGCCTCTGTGATGGTGGTGGGACATCATCGATGTGTCCTCGGGCTCCCCCTCGTCTGTGGCGGCCACTAATCGGTATTGAGGGGGTTCAGTCCCTCGTCAGTGTTTAATCATCCTCATGTGTAGCATTGTATAGATGCCTTGAGGTACCATGTTGCCGATCAGTGTGAGGGAGGTGATCTGAGATTTAGTGTCGAGGAGGTTGAAGTGCTGAGCCAACCTCGTAATGTATGGCCCCATTGACAAAATCCCCTTCCTATGTTGCTCTGTCTGATGTTGAATTACGCATGCGATAAAACATGCCAAGTCGAAAACATGTCCTTCAGACATGCATGATAGGAAGTAGACGTCTTGCTTGTTTACGAAGCTGGTGCTTTCTCTGCGACCTGTAATGGTGTGCGCGAGAATGGCGTGAAGATACCTTAGAGCTGGGGGAAGTGCCGTCGCCTTAGAGCGACTGGGATCGTAGATGCTTGTAGTGGGGTGTAGGTTTCACCAGCATTCAATTGGAGTGCAGTGGAGCTCACGGTTTAAATCGTCGAGTGGGTTTTCTTCTATGAATTCCGGTGTGTAAAGTCCTAGAGCTGTGCTGAATTGTGGTATGCTCAGTCGACGTACTGTACCCCCTAGATGGAACTGTACCATGCCTGGATCATCAAAATGTGCCATCACAGTTTGTAAAGTGAAGGTAGTGCAAAACTCGAGGGTAAGCTCCATGTATGTGGGCTCGATGATGGAAAAGAACTGCTCCCACGGATCGGTTGAAATAAAAGCTCAAATATCAGTTGCGGGCCCGACGTGTTCCAATACGTCCCAATCGATGCGCCTACCGGTGCCAAAGGGTCTATCCCGGAGTGCTTTGTAATGCTCTTCCTGAGCGTTCTGAGAAAATCGGAGGAATGGATGCCTAACCTCGGTAGAAGCACTCGTGGAAGACGATCTGGGCCCCTTTCTTTTCTTGCTTAGGGCGGCTGTGGATCGCTTTGGTCGTGGTGACGACGTTTGTACCTGAAAAAATAATCAAATATAAAGCAAGTTTCTTAACAATAATATAGCCAAAGTATTTCGTACTAAATCAAGCCAAATGGTAATTAGTGGATATTGACAGTAATGATTCTTTCAAACAAAGAAGTATATCAAAACAAATGCAAAAGTTTATTTCTAAAATGAAACTAATCAGCAACCAATTCATCAGAGATTTTTACTAAGTATTCATGCGTTTTTGAGAGAAATCTCTAAATATAAATCATGCTTAATATTAAACAAAAGGAATAAAGCAAAATGGCATAATATTTATCAAGTTTTTAGTCAAGAAATTAAGGTAGTGAAGGGAACCAGGGGTTGTGATGGTGGGAGACGATCAAGCACGGGCGGAGCACGGCGGTGGTGTGGGTTTTGCAGGATGAACATGGCGGTGGCAGGGGCGTGGCGTTCGGCGGCACGGCTGTGGTGCGGGCGTGCGAGCGGTTTTTGGAGAGAAAAGGCAAGGGGAGGATGTTTTTGGATGGGGGAGAATGTATGTGCGGCCAGATTTGGGAGGAAAGGGTTTTTAAAACTGATTCTAGGGTTAGGTATTGGGGGGGAAGACGGGTGGATTTTATATAGGGGAGGTGGCACGGTCCATCGCCACGCCCGTGTTCATTTGAAAATGCCTATGCTTTTTGCGATTTCCAAAATTTGGGCGCGTTTTAGGGTTTTTAACACGGCCGTGGGTAAACTAGCACGCCCGTGTTTTAATTGACAGTATGTTTACACGGTGAGGTCGCACGGGCGTGTGTTACCTGTGTTCGATATGTCAGTAGCCCCGCACGGTTGTAAGCCACGAGCGTGTTTAGCCCGTGCTCGATAAGTCAGTAGCCTCGCACGGTTGTAAGACACGGGCGTGTTTAGCCCGTGCTTAATAAGTCAGTAGCCTTACACGGAAGGTGGCACGGGCGTGGTCTGATGTCGCAGCCCGTGTGGGGAAAATCGTTCACCCCTGTTTGTGCACGGCTACTGGCACGCTCGTGTTTTATCCCCTGTCTTCCACACGGCCATTAGCACGCCCGTGTCGACAGCCGTGTGGTTTAAAACTTGCGCTTTTATTAGTCTGAGTTAGTATGGAGTTAGATGCTGAGTAAAAATAAAAATTTGAAAATAAAATGTTAGTGAATTAGTTCTCGGGTTCCCTCCCGAGAAGCACTTGTTTATAGTCTTAAGCTAGACTTTCCCTGTTTTCGGTTCTAAAAGAAGGCTCATGGAGCACAAGCTCCTCTCTCATATCTCCAAAATCTGCACAATTATAAATTTTAAGTCGGTGACCATTTACCTTGAATGTGCCTTTAGTGGGATGAGTTACCTCGATGGTGCCATATGGAAAAATTGTTTTGATCATAAATGGGCCTGACCATCTTGATTTTAACTTTCTCAGAAATAGTTTAAGCCTTGAGTTGTATAGTAGGACCAGGTCTCCTACTTCGAATTGCTTGATCTCTTGAGACGAGCATCGTGGCGTCGCTTTGTTGCTTCCTTGTATAGTTTTGAGTTCTCGTAAGCTTCCGTTCTCCACTCGTCCAGCTCGTTCATCTGCATCATTCTTCTTTTTCCTGCAATTTTGAGGTCAGAATTCAAAAATTTTATTGCCCAAAAAGCTTTGTGTTCTAATTCGAATGGATGATGACTTTTCCCGTATACAAGTTTGTATGGGGATGTCCCTAGGGGTGTTTTAAATGCTGTTCTATAGGCCCATAAAGCATCATCTACTTTAACTGCCCAATCTTTTCTATTTGATTCAACCATTTTTTCTAGAATGCGCTTAAGTTCTCAGTTTGCTACCTCAACTTGCCCGCTGGTTTGAGGATGATATGGGGTGCCTGTCCTGTGGCATACTCCATATTTTTTTAGAACTTTTGCAAATTGAGTATTACAGAAATGAGCACCCCTATCGCTAATGATGGCTCTCGGTGTGCCAAATCGAGAAAATAGTTTCTTGAGAAACTTGACTACTACCCTAGCATCATTGGTAGGTAAAGCTTCCGCTTCTACCCATTTTGACATGTAATCAACTGCCACTAGGATGTACTTGTTTCCAAACGAACTAGGGAATGGTCCCATGAAATCAATACCCCACACATCAAATATTTCACATGATAACATATATGTTTGAGGCATTTCATCACGTTTAGAAATATTACCTATTCTTTGGCATCTATCACACGAGGTAACATACCTGTTGGCATCTTTAAATAGAGTGGGCCAATAAAAACCTGATTCGAGTATTTTGTGTGCTGTCTTAATACCACTGTAGTGTCCTTCTGATGGTCCTGAATGGCAATGCTCTAAAATTTTGTTCGCTTCTATCTTTGTAACACATCTTCGAATTATCTGATTTGCACATATGCGAAAAAGAAAGGGATCTTCCCAAAAATAATTTTTCACATCAGGAAAGAATCGCTTCTTTTGGTGATGTGTTAATTTCCTTGGCAAGACGTTAGCTGCTAAATAATTCGCAATATTAGCAAACCATTGTACCTTAGAATGTGTTATAGAAAAGAGTTGTTCTTCAGGAAACGAATCATTTATTTCACCTTCATCGATTTCTTTGGTATGTGGATTTTCAAGTCTAGAAAGGTGATCTGCTGCAAGATTCTCGGCTCCCTTCTTATCTTGTATTTCTAAGTCGAATTCCTGTAAGAGTAGAATCCATCGTATGAGTCTGGGTTTTGCATCAGGTTTGTTTAAAAGATAACGAAGAGCTGAATGGTCAGTGAAAACGACAACTTTAGACAATATTAGATACTGTCTAAATTTATCAAAAGTAAAAACTACGGCTAGCAATTCTTTCTCTGTGGTGGTATAATTTTCTTGTGCGGGTGTTAGTGTTCTGCTAGCGTAGTAAATTGGCTGAAAATGCTTGCCTCTTCATTGTCCCAGAACTGCACCTACTGCGAAGTCACTTGCATCACACATTAGTTCAAAGGGTATATTCCAATCAGGTGCAATTATAATTGGAGCATTTATTAGTTCATTCTTAAGGATATTAAATGCATCTAAACATTCCTGATCAAAATTGAAAGGAACATCTTTTTCTAGTAATTTTGTTAAAGGCTTAGCTATTTTAGAAAAATCCTTAATGAATCTTCTATAAAATCCTGCATGTCCTAAAAAGCTTCTAATGGCCTTAACTGAACTGGGAGGAGGTAATCTTTCTATGGTTTCAATCTTTGCTTTATCTACCTCGATCCCTTTATTAGAAATTTTATGTCCTAATACTATTCCCTCTTGTACCATGAAGTGACATTTTTCCCAATTTAAAACAAGGTTTGTTTCCTCACATCTCATTAGGACTCGTTTTAAATTTTTAAGGCAAAGATGGAAAGAATTACCGTAAACTGAGAAATCATCCATAAATACCTCCATGATATCTTCTACGAGTTCATCAAAGATTGCTAGCATGCAACGCTGAAAAGTAGCAGGAGCATTACATAATCCAAAAGGCATTCTACGATAAGCAAACATACCGTATGGGCATGTGAACATTGTCTTTTCTTGATCTTCAGGTGCTATTAGGATTTGGAAATAGCCGGAGAGTCCATCTAGAAAGCAATACTACATGTGTCCTGATAACCTTTCTAGCATTTGATCAATAAAGGGTAGGGGAAAGTGATCTTTTCTAGTGGCGTCATTTAGTTTCCTGTAATCTATGCAAACTCTCCAACATGTGACTGTCCTGGTAGGAATTAGTTCATTCTTTTCGTTAGCTACCACAGTCATGCCTCCTTTCTTTGGAACTACCTGCACAGGACTCACCCACTTGCTGTCAGAAATAGGATAAATTATTCTAGCATCTAGAAGTTTAATTACCTCGGCTTTCACGACTTCTTTTACGTTGGGATTTAGACGTCTTTGTGGTTGCACACATGGCTTGTACTCATCTTCCATTAAAATTTTGTGGGTACAAAATGTTGGGTTTATTCCCTTAATGTCAGAGATTTTCCAAGCTATGGCTTTTTATGCTCTCTCATGCACTGTATCAACTCCTCTTTTTCCTTGGGTTCTAATTATGAAGAGATAATTACCAGTAACATAGAATTTTCCCTAAGGAATGCGTATTCTAGGTGCTTTGGTAGTTGTTTTAATTCTAAATTGGGTGGTTCATCAACAGAGGGTTTTTGTTTGAAATTGTCATCAAATTCGATGCTTTCTTTCTCCGTTTGTTTTGATGATAATTTTAGCTCAGAAGCTTCATCTTCTTCCCCTTCTTCTTGAGTGAGACATTGTTCCATCGTGTCATCGTGCAGGATTTCCTGTAAAGAGTTTTGAACAAGATGGTCATTGGTATCAACAAAATAACATGAATCATCTTGTTCTCTGGAATATTTCATGGCATCATAAATTTGAAAACTAATTTCCTCATCACATATCCTTAATGCAAGTTTACCATCACCTACATCAATAACCACTTTCTAGCAAAGAGCTAAAAAGGGTGTCCTAGAATTAAGGGGACCTCAATGTCTTCATCCATGTCAAGCACAACAAAATCAACGGAAAAATAAATTTATCATTTTTACCAAGACGTCTTCGATAACTCCCCTAGGATATTTAATAGATCTATCTCGCTAACCGAATACTCATCCTAGTGGGTTTTGGTTCCCGAGATCTAGTCGTTTAAACATCTTATAAGGCATTAAATTAATATCGCACCTAGATCACCTAATGCTTTCTTAACATTTAAACTACCAATTAAACAAGGAATAGTAAAACTTCCCGGGTCTTTTAATTTGGTTGGTAGCTTGTTTTGGAGGATGGCCGAACATTCTTCACTAAGCTCCACCATCGATATTTCTTCAAGCTTCCTTTTATTCGTCAGGAGTTCTTTCAAGAATTTCGCGACGTCGGCATCATTGAAATAGCTTCAACAAAAGGTAAGTTAATATGTATTTGTTTAAAAAGCTCGAGAAACTTACCATATTGGGAGTCTAATCGTTCTTTCTTCAACCTTGCTTTGGATATGGGATCGGTGGTTTACTTTCTTTATGTTTGGAATTACATCATCAATTTCCATATCCTTTGTTTTGTCATCTCTACGTGGCATTCTTTTCTCTGGTTCGACTAGCTCCTTTCCACTTCTTAGTGTAACTCGCCTTTACTGCTCGGTTTCTTTAGAAACCACCGATCTAATTTCTAAACCATCTCAAAGAAGTTGTTTAATTGACTTAATAAATTCCTCAACTTGACTCTCGATCGTTTTGATCGCTGTTAGTTGACTATGTACTGTTGTCTCAGTCTTTTGGAAGCGGGCCTCTGCTGATGCTATGAATTGCTCAAATAATCTCTTCAAGACTCCGGCTTCTTTTCTTGTGGATAAGGTTGATTTTGGAAATTTTGAGGAGGTTGTTGTCTTTGATTTCCTTGATTTCCTTGTCCTCCCCACGAAAAATTTGGGTGGTTCCTCCAACCTGGATTATAATTATTACTATATGGGTTATTATTAGATCTGAATTTGTTACCTATATCTGTTCGCTCTCTGTGCCTGGTTAGTAGGGTGGGTACTCAGAATTCACCACAGTTCCACTTGTGTCGCACTGCATTACTGGATTTACCTGCGAAGTACACAAACTATCAATCTTCTTATTTATCAACTCTACCTGATTTGATAGCATGGTTACTGCGTCGAGGTTGTAAACTCCGGCTGTTTTAGTAGGAATTGTCCTTATCGCTTGCCACTGATAATTATTCAGTGCCATCTTCTCTATAGACTAAAATTATCTGCCAAAAGCAAAAATAGAGGAAAAATTAGCAAAGTAAAAAAAATAATAAAAATAAAAATAAATTGCAAAAAAAATAAAAAAATGGCTAAAGTAATAAAAATAGAGCTTTCTTAATATTTTAGTTTCCCGGCAACGGCGCCAAAAACTTGATCGCTGTGAATCAGAGTTTTAAAATTTATAAAAGAATGATCGAACCTGGAAACTAACTCTGACAACGATTGAGGCAAGTGCACCTATCGAACAGTAGTATAGCTTAGGCAAGACCGGATTATCTAACCCAAAGGAACTAAAAGTACCAATACTCACCGTTTTTTTTATTCTTTAGCCTAAAATAAGTGAAGTTGTTTATCTAATCTAAATTAATTAACTACTAAACTAAAGACTCTAAGACAAAGAAGAATGAATTTGGAAAATAACTTGGGAAAAACTCAGTTGATTAGATGATACCCTAGGAAAAATCCACCTAGACTTCACTTGTTATTTAACCTTGAACCATATGATTTATTTACTTAGTTTGATCCGTGAGACTCCCTAACGTATATTAAACCCTCTCTCGAGGCGAATAGCGTCTAACCCTAGGTTAATTAGTGGAACTCTCGTTCGCTTATAATAACCCCCTAGAATAGCAGTAAATCGATCTGTGGACTCCCATATTAGGTTTCACCCTAATCTGGCAAAATCTCGTCACCCTATCTCTAGGCGTGCGATCAACTCCGCTTAATTATGTTGGATCTACTCTTAGGCAGGGTCTATTCCTCCTCCACCTAAGCACATTAGATTTGGATTAAGTTCACACAATTAAGAACAAACTAAGTTATTATCATGTAATTCAAATAATCAAATAACAAGATTCATCATAGGTTTCATCTCTTTCTGCATCCGAGGGTTTAGTTCATAACAATAAAGGAAAACATCTCAAGAGAAAAGATAACACAAAACATAAGAAATCCCTAAAACCCCTAAAGGAATTGAAGAGGAGATCCTCCGTCTTGAGTAGAATTCGGCTTTTGAGATGGATCAACTGGCTATCTTCGAGTGATTCCCACAATCGACCTTTTTTCGGCTTGGCTTTTAGCCTAGCTTTCCGCCCTTTCACCGGTACCTAGGGTGTATTTATAGGCTCTTGAAACACGTTTCTTTCTCCCTAAGTATCCTTTCCCGAATGAAATTACTCTTCTCCACGGCAGAGGCACGGCCATGGCACACGCCCGTGTAAATCGTGGTCAGGCCGTGTTCGACACTGTTAAATGAGACAAAGCCATGTAAGTCGCGGTCTAGGCCGTGTTCTAGTAGGAATGGTGGCACGGTCGTGTGGCTTGAAGTCCAGGCCGTGCTAATTTCATGCTTTGGCCCATTTGTTCTGTTTTAAGCCCGTTTCTCATTCTTTTCGTCATCGAGTGCTTTCCTGAGTATAAGACATGAAAAGAAAGGATTAAGAGCACCTTTTTTACATAAATTGGGGCTTAAATCATCCAAAAGCATACTAAATGTGGGTTTAGAATATGTTACTTTTACGGTTTATCACTCGTTCATCTGCATCATTCTTTTCTTCCCTGCAGTGCTAAGATCAAAATTTAAAAACTTTATGGCCCAAAAATCTTTGTGTTCTAACTCGAATGGTTGATGACAGCTTTTTTCGTATACAAGTTTGTATGGGGATGTCCCTAGAGGGGTTTTAAATGCTGTTCTATAGGCCCATAAGGCATCATCTACTTTTAATGCCCAATCTTTTCTGTTTGATTCAACTGTTTTTTCTAGAATGCGCTTAAGTTCTCAGTTTGCTACTTCAACTTGCCCACTGGTTTGAGGGTGATATGGGGTAGCTATCCTGTGGTGTACTCTATACTTTTTTAAGACTTTGTCAAATTGAGTATTACAGAAATGAGTGCCCCTATCACTAATGATAGCTCTAGGCGTTCCAAATCGAGAGAATAGTTTCTTGAGGAACTTAACTACTACTCTAGCATCATTAATAGGTAGAGCTTCGGCTTCCACCCATTTTGACATGTAATCAACTGCCACTAGGATGTATTTATTTCCGAATGAACTAGGGAATGGACCCATAAAATCAATACCCCATACATCAAATATTTCACATGATAGCATATATGTTTGAGGCATTTCATCACGTTTAGAGACATTACACGTTCTTTGACATTTATCACATGTAGCGACATACCAAGTTGGCATCCTTGAATAGAGTGGGCCAATAAAAACCCGATTCGAGTATCTTATGTGCCGTCTTAATTCCATCAGAGTGTCCTCCTGAAGGTCCTGAATGGCAATGTTCTATAATCTTACTTGCTTCTGTCCTTGTAACGCATCTTTGAATTACATGATCTGCACATATTCAGAAAAGAAAAGGATCTTCCCAAAAATAATTTTTTGCATCAGCAAAGAATCGCTTCTTTTGGTGATGTGTTAATTTTTTTGGCAAGATGTTAGTAGCTAAATAATTTTCAATATCCGCAAACCATGGTACCTCAGAATGAGTTATCAAAAAGAGTTGTTCTTCTAGGAATGAATCGTTTATCTCTCCTTTATTTAGCTCTTCGATATGGGGGTTTTCGAGTCTAGAGAGGTGATCAGCTGCAAGGTTCCCAGCTCATTTCTTATCCTGTATTTCCAAATCAAATTCTTGTAAAAGTAAAATCCATCTTATGAGTCGCGATTTCGCATCAGGTTTAGTTAATAGATAACGAAGAGCTGAGTGGTCAGTGAAAACGACAACTTTAGATAATAATAAATACTGTCTAAATTTGTCAAAAGCAAAAACTACAACTAGCGCCTTCCTTCGTCCGTGGTGTAGTTTTTCCTGTGGGTGTCAAAGTCCCGCTAGCATAATAGATTGGTTGAAAATGCTTGCCTCTTCGTTGTCCCGAATCGCACTCTTCATCGAAATCACTTGCATTACACATTAGTTCAAAGGGTAGATTCCAATCAGGTGCAATTATAATCGGAACATTTATTAGTTTATCCTTAAGGATATTGAATGAGTCTAAACATTCCTGATCAAAATTGAAAGGAACATCTTTTTCTAGTAATTTTGTTAAAGGCTTAGCTATTTTAGAAAAATCCTTAATGAATCTTCTATAAAATCCTGCGTCTCCTAAAAAACTTCTAATGGCCTTAACTGAACTAGGAGGAGGTAATTTTTCTATGGTTTCAATCTTTGCTTTATCTACCTCAATCCCTTTACTAGAAATTTTATGTCCTAATACAATTCCCTCTTGTACCATAAAGTGACATTTCTCCCAATTTAAAACAAGGTTTGTTTCCTCACATCTCATCAAGACTCGTTTTAAATTTTTAAGGCAAAGATGGAAAGAATTACCGTATACTGAGAAATCGTCCATAAATACCTCCATAATTTCTTCTACAAGTTCATCAAAGATTGCCAACATGCAACGTTGAAAGGTAGCAGGAGCATTACATAATCCAAAAGGCATTCTTCGATAAGCAAACGTACTGTATGGGCATGTGAACGTTGTCTTCTCTTGATCTTCAGGTGCTATTGGGATTTGGAAATAACCGGAGAGTCCATCTAGGAAGCAATAGTACATATGTCCTGATAACCTTTCTAGCATTTGATCAATGAAGGGTAAAGGGAAGTGATCTTTTCTAGTGGCGTCATTCAGCTTCCTGTAATCTATGCAAACTCTCCAACCTGTGACTGTCCTGCTAGGAATTAGTTCATTCTTTTCGTTAGCTACCACAGTCATGCCTCCTTTTTTGGGACAACTCGCACAGACTCACCCACTTGCTGTCGTAAATAGGATAAATTATTCCAGCATCTATAAGTTTAATTACCTCGGCTTTCATGACTTCTTTTACGTTGGGATTTAATCGTCTTTGTGGTTGCACGCATGGCTTGTACTCGTCTTCTATTAAAATTTTGTGGGTGCAAAATGTTGGGCTTATTCCCTTAATGTCAGAGATTTTTCAAGCTATGGCTTTTTTATGTTCTCTTAGTACCTGTATCAACTCCTCTTTTTCCTGAGGTTCTAGCTCTGAAGAGATAATTACTGGTAACGTATAATTTTCCCCAAGGAATGCATACTCTAAATGTTTTGGTAGTTGCTTTAATTCTAATTTAGGTGGTTCATCAACAGAGGGTTTTTGTTTTAAATCGTCATCGAATTCAATGCTTTCTTTTTCCGTTTGTCTTGATGACGATATTTTTGAATTTAGCTCGTGGATTTCATCTTCTTCCCCCTCTTCTTGAGTGTGACACAGTTCCATCGTGTCATCATGTAGAATTTCCTGCAATGAGTTTTGAATGATATGATCAGTGGTGTCAATAAAATAACAAGAATCATCTTGTTCTCTAGAATATCTCATGGCATCATAAATTTGAAAAATAATTTCCTCATCGCCTATCCTTAATGCAAGTTTACCATCACCTACATCGATAATGATACACGAAGTAGCTAAAAAGGGCGCCTAGAATTAAGGGAACCTCAATGTCCTCATCCATATCAAGCACAACAAAATCAACGGGGAAAATAAATTTATCGATTTTTACCAAGACATCCTCAATAACTCCTCTAGGGTATTTAATAGATCTATCACCTAATGAATACTCGCCCTAGTGGGTTTTGGTTCCCAGATTTAGTCGTTTAAACATTTTATAAGGCATTAAATTAATACTGCACCTAGATCACCTAATACTTTCTTAATATTTAAACTACCAATTAAACAAGGAATAGTAAAACTTCCTGGTCTTTTAATTTGGTTGGTAGCTTGTTTTGGAGGATGGTCAACATTCTTCATTAAGCTCCACCATGGATACTTCTTCAAGCTTCCTTTTATTCGTTAGGAGTTCCTTTAAGAATTTTGCGTCACGTCGGCATCTCGTGAAATGGCTTCAACAAAAGGTAAGTTAATATGTATCTGCTTAAACAGCTTCAAGAAACTTACCGCATCAAGCGTCTAATCGTTCTTTCTTTAACTATGCCGGATATGGGATTGGTGGTTTACTTTCTTTGCGTATTGGAGTTACATCCCCAACTCTCATATCCTTTGCTTTGTCATCTTCATGTAGTATTTTTTTCTTTGGTTCAACTATCTCCTTTCCACTTCTCAGTGTAACTGTCTTTACATGTTCTGTTGCTTTAGAGAAAATCACTGATCGAATTTCGAAAACCATTTCATTAAGTTGTCCAACTGTCTTAGTGAGTTCTCCAACTTGTTTCTCTATCACTTTGATCGATGTTTGTTGCTCATCAAGTGTTGTCTCAGTCTTTCAGAAATGGGTCTCTGTGGAAGCTATGAATTTGTTCAGGGTCTCTTCAAGATCCGGCTTCTTTTCCTGTTGATAGGGCTGATTTTGGAAATTTTGAGGAGGTTGTTGTCTTTGATTTCCTTGATTTCCTTGTCCTCCCCACGAAAAATTTGGGTGGTTCCTCTAACCTGGATTATAATTATTACTATATGGGTTATTATTAGATCTGAAATTGTTACCTATATAGTTCATCTGTTCACTTTCTATGCCCGGTTGGTAGGGTGGGTACTCAGGATTTGCCACAGTTCCACTTGCGTCACACTGCATGACTGGATGTACCTGCGAAGAACACAAACTATCAAGCTTCTTATTCATTAACTCTACCTGATTTGATAGCATGGTTACTGCGTCGAGGTTGCGAAAAACACAAACTATCAAGCTTCTTATTCATCAACTCTACCTGATTTGATAGCATGGTTACTGCGTCGAGGTTGTAAACTCCGGCTGTTTTTGTTGGCCTTGTTCTTGTAACTTGCCACTGATAGTTATTCAGTGACATCTCTTCTATAAATTCGTAGGCATCTTCAGGAGTTTTATTATTCAAGGTTCCACCGGCGGCTGAATCAATTAGTTGTCTCGTTGAGGGGTTTACACCGTTATAGAAAGTCTGGACTTGGAGCCACAAAGGTAAACCATGGTGCGGACACCTTCGAAAGAGATACTTAAATCTCTCCCATGCATCGTATAATGTCTCTAAATCTATCTGCACAAAAGAAGAGATATCATTACGTAATTTGGCTATTTTGGCCGGTGGGAAATATTTTAATAAAAAAAATTTCGGTCATTTGATCCCATGTAGTGATTGACCCTCGTGGTAGCGAGTTTTAACCATCGCTTAGCTTTATTCCTTAATGAAAAGGGAAATAATCAAGTCGTATGGCATCATCGTAAACGCCATTTATTTTGAAGGTATCACGTAACTCTAAAAAGTTAGCTATATGAGTATTTGGATCTTCGTCCTGCAAACCATCAAATTGAACAAACTGTTCAATCATTTGTATAGTGTTAGCAGGCCTGACAATACTTGATTCGGCTCCTGTTAAATGAGTTTTAGCATAATCAAACATAGTACAAGGAGCATTATTTTATCCCACATCTTGTGGTGGTGGGTTATTCTCGTCCATCCCTTCAGTAGGATTGGATCTGTCTTCTCGCTCTCCTTCTTGATAATTTAGGGCTCACCTAATTTCTCTGCGATTTCTCCGAGCTGTAGCTTCAATATCACTGTCGTATTCTAAAGGTCCTCTCGGGTTCCTTCTAGTCATAAACTAGAGGTACCTGCTAGGAAAAGAAAGAAAGAAAATTTAGCAAAATTTAAAAAACAATAAAAATAAAAATAAATTGCGGAAAATAAAAATAATGGCTAAAGTAATAAAAATAAAGCTTTCTTAATATTTTAGTTTCCCTAAGAACTTGCGCAAAAACTTGATCACTTGTGAATCGAGTTTTAAAATTTATAAAAAGAATGATCGAACCTCGAAAACTAACTCGACAACGATTGAGGCAAGTGCACCTATCGAACAAAGAGTATAGCTTAGGCAAGACCGGATTATCGAACCCAAAGGAACTAAAAGTACTATTACTAACTTTCTTTTTATTATCTAGCCTAAAAATAAAGAGAGATTGTTTATCTAATCTAAATTAATTAACTACTAAACTAAAGACTCTAAGACAAAGAAGAATAAATTTGGAAAATAACTTGGGAAAAACTCAGGTTGATTTAGATGATACCCTAGGAAGAATCCACCTAGACTTCACTTGTTATCTAACACTGAACCATACGATTTATTCACTTAGTTTGATCCGTAAGACTCCCCGACGTATATTAAACCCTCTCTCGAGGCGAATAATGTCTAACCCTAGGTTAATTAGTGGAACTCTCGTTCTCTTATAATAACCCCTAGAATAGCAAAGAAATCGATCTATGGATTCCCATATTAGGTTTCACCCTAATCCGGCAAAAATCTCGTCACCCTATCTCTAGGCGTACGATCAACTCCGCTTAATTATGTTGGATCTACTCTTGGCGGTGGTCTATTCCTCCTCCACCTAAGCACATTAAATTTGGATTAAGCTCACATAATTAAGAACAAACTAAGTATTTATCATATAATTTAGAAAACAATAACAAGATTCATCATAGGTTTCATCTCCTCTCTGTATCCGAAGGGTTTAGTTCATAACAATAAAGGAAAACATCTCAAGAGAAAAGATAAAACAAAACATAAGAAATCCCTAAAACCCCCTGAAGGAATTGAAGGAGAGATCCTCCGTCTTGAGTATAATTCTGGCTTCTTGAGATGGATCAACTGGCTATTCCTGAGTGAATCTCCACAAATCTGCCTTCTCTGTCCTAGCACGACGCCCCTAGACGATGGCTTTGGGCTCCCCTCTTTAGGTCATACTTAGGGTATATTTATAGGATTTTGAAATACGTTTCTTTCTCCCTAAGTATCCTTTCCCGAATGAAATTGCTCTTCTCCATGGCAGAGGCACGGCCATGGTGCACGCCCGTGTGAATCGTGGCCAGGCCGTGTTCAGATTTCTTTAATGAGACACGACCGTGTGAGTCGGGGTTAGACCATGTTCTAGATATTTAACTTGGCACGGTCGTGTGGGTCCAAGTCCAGGCCGTTTCGATTTCCTTTTTGGCCCATTTGTCCCATTTTATGCCCGTTTCTCGTTCTTTTTATCCTCGGGTGCTTTCCTGAGTATAAGACATGAAAAGAAAGGATTAAGAGCACCTTTTTACATAAATCAAGGGATAATTCATCCAAAAGCATACTAAATGTGGGCTTAAAATATGTTACTATTTTGGTTTTTCAGTACTATACACTCACGATCGTCATCACCTATACCAACCATAACACACAATTAACTCTATCACAATTAAAGGGGAGATCTTTAATCCAAACACCTAACTATACGATTTACTAACACTTGCCTTCACTAGAGCGAGCAACCACGATTTGTCTGTCCAAACCAGATGCCGACGCCCTTCCGCAACTAGGTGGAAAGTCCCAAACCGCCGACACCCTACACCGTTTAAACTTGGGAGCAGGGGCTACGAGTCCACTTCCAATAGGCACTCTTCCTTCTTCCCTCACAGCCTGGATATCACTTGCCTCCATAAAGAACTCTCGATTAGCTAAACCCACAATCACCACACCAAGGGGTTACCATAGGGCCATCAAAAAGCATGAACAAAAGGAGTAATCGAATTTTAGAGAATAAGAGAATAAGAGAGATTAATTAAAAAAGAGAGGATATACTCACTTACTAATACTCGGATGTTGAACGAACAGAGAAGAAGATAAGCTTGATCAAATAGGGAACGATAGATGAAGTACCAGGGAAGAATAGATTTGGCCTAACCACAAAAGTCAAGATGAAAATGTCGGCTTTAGAAGAGAAACAAGAGAGAAAAGAAGGGAGTAGAGAAAGAAACAACCATTACCCTAGACTAGAGATAAGTCGAATGGAAAGAAGAGATTCGGCACAAGCAGCAATCCAAAAGAATCAAAATTCGGCTATGGAGCACAAACGGAAATGAAGAATAATTAAAGAACACAAGCCGAAATATTGGTGAAAAAGAATTCGGCTATAGGAAGGAAGAAGTCAGAAGAGGATTCGGCCAACACTGTTTAAGCAACAACAAGTGACGAAAACGTTTGAAAAGAAAAAGAGGAGAAACGGATGAGAAGAATTGAGGTTTCGACAAGTAAAATTAGAGCACAAGAACCCAAAATCCTAAAAACCGAAAAGTAGAAAGTAGGAATTCTCTCCAAAGAATACTTCAAAAATGGCACTCAACCTCCCCCCAAAACCAAATATGCACACACTACTCCCTAGCCAAATTTCACCTCCCACAACACTCCCACATTCGGCCACTACCACCTCTCACCCCAATCCCTTGATTCACTCCTTAATTTCCTCCCCACATTGCTCTCCATCATCCATTCAAACCATTTGACCAAGTCTCCAACCTCCAAGGCAGAGTTTGATCTCAACTCTACTTCCTCCTTTCCTGAGCACAAAATAAAAGCTACAAAATGTAGCTTGTGGGATTCGAACTCCCCTCCTCTAAGCATCCCTTGGCACACCACTACCATCCTACCACATGGCTGACTTATGTTAATAAACACACATTATTTAATATAAGCCTTGCCACCACCAGCTCTCCCCACTAAAGAGCCCAAAGACCAAAAATTTTCATATGGCCTAACTTGAACCCGGGACTTCATAGACACCCTGCAACCTTCCAAAATCACCTTCCTAACAGGTCCAACTTGAAATAATGCTGTTCCCATATTCCCAAAAATTCTAAAAAAGTTTGTACGCTCGGGGCCCAATAGGCCCAATTCTACTAGGCCCAAATTCGGGGCGTTACAGTTGACCTACCTGATTCTTGATCTCTTGAATCGATGCTTGTTGATTTTTAAGTGTTGTTTCGGTGTTTTGGAAACGTGTTTCTGACACCGCTATAAATTTTGTCAAGATCTCCTCAAGGTTCGGCTTTTTTTCTGTGGGTAGGGTCATTGTTAGAAGTTTGGAGGGGGTTGTCGTCTCGATTTCCTTGACCTCCCCATGAAAAATTGGGGTGGTTCCTCCAACCTGGATCATAATTGTTACTATAGGGGTTATTTTGAGATATAAAATTATTACCCATATAGTTTATCTGCTCGCTTTCTACGCCCGGGTTGTAGGGTGGATATTCCGTATTGTTCGACCCTTTATTCGTATCACACTGCATCACTGGATGTACCTGTGAAGAACTATACAAACCATCAATCTTCTTATTTAAGAGTTCTACCGATTGGATAGCATGGTTATCAAGCGTCGAGGTTGAAAACTCTGGTCGCTTTTTTGTTGGCCTTGTCCTTGTGACTTGCCACTGATAGTTATTTAGTGACATCTCTTCTATAAACTCGTAGGCCGCTTCAGGAGTTTTGTTGTGCAGCGTTCCACCGGCGGCTGAATCTATCAATTACCTGGTTGACGGGTTTACACCATTATAAAAGGTTTGGACTTGTAGCCACAAGGGTAATCCATGGTGTGGGAACCTTCTCAATAGATCTTTGTATCTCTCCCATGCATCATAAAGTGTCTATAAATCCATCTGCACAAAAGAAGAGATATCATTCCTTAACTTAGCCGTTTTAGCCGGCGGAAAATATTTTAATAAAAATTTTCGGTCATTTGCTCCCATGTAGTGATTGATCCTCGTGGAAGAGAATTCAACCACTGTTTGGCTTTATTCTTCAAAGAAAAGGGAAACAACCGAAGACAGATGGCATCATCAAAAACATCATTTATTTTGAAAGTATCGCAAAATTCTAGGAAATTTGCCAAGTGATTGTTTGGATCTTCATCCTGCAAACCATCAAACTGAACAAATTGCTGTATCATTTGAATTGTGTTAGGTTTCAGTTCAAAATTATTTGCAGCAATAGCAAGTCTAACAATACTTGACTCAGTTCCTGTTAAATTAGGTTTAGCATAATCATACATAGTTCGAGGAGGAGGATTTTCGGCAGCCACAAGAGGGAGTGGATTATTCTGGTGATCAGTCATCTCTTCCGTGTTATTAGTATCGTCCTCTTGCTCTTGTTCTATGTAATTTAGGCTTCGCCTTATTTCTCTACGATTTCTGCGAACGGTTCCTTCAATATCGTTATCGTAAATTAAGGGTCATGTCGGGTTCCTTCTAGTCATAAACTAGAGGTACCTGCTAGGAACAAAATAAAAGAAGAAAAATTTAGCAAAGTTAAAAACAAATTAAAAGTAAATTGCAAAAATAATAAATGGCTAAAGTAATAAAAATTGAGCGTTCTTAATATTTCGGTTCCCCGGCAACGGCGCCAAAAACTTGATCGTAATGTCAGAGTCTTAAAAATTTATATAATGAATGATCTAGCCTAGAAACTAACTGTGACAACGATTGAGGCAAGCGCACCTATCAAACAGTAGTATAGTTTAGTGGCAAGACCAGAATATCGAACACAAAGGAACCAAAAGTACTAATACTAACTTTCTTTCTATTATTTAGCCTAAGAATTGAAGTGAATTATTGTTTAATCTAAAATTAACTAATTACTAAGCTAAAGACGCTAAGATAAAGAGAATGAATTAGGGAAATACTTGTGAGAAAAACCAATTGATTAAGACAATACCCAAGGAAGAATCTACCTAGACTTCACTTGTTATCTAACTCAAACTGCATTTATTTATTCACTTGACTTGATCCGTAGGATTCCCTAATGTATATTAATACCTCCGTTGAGGCTACTAAAGTCTAACCCTAGGTTGATTAATTGAAATCTCTTTCTAATTAAAACCCCTAGAATTGCATTAACTCGATCTATGGACTCTCATATTAGGTTTGACCCTAATCCGGCAGATTTTCGTCATCCTATGTCTAGGGTTGCGATCAACTTCGCTTAACTATGCTAGATCTACTCTTAGATAGAGACTTTTACTCCACTTCCTAAGCACATCAATACCCTGAAATATCAAAGCAAGAATTAAGAACACATAATTAAGAATAAATCAAGTATTTATCATATAGTTCAGAAAACAATAACAAGATCCGTCTTAGGTTTCATCCCCCTCAAGTATCTGAGGGTTTAGTTCATAATTATAAAAGAATACATCTCAGAAGAAAAGATAAAACAAAACATAAGAAAACCCTAAAACCCCTCAAGGAATTGAAGGAGAGATCCGCCGTCTTGAGTATGATTTCGGCTTCTTGAGATGAATCAACTGGCTTTCTTCGAGTAAATCCCACGATTCTGACCTCTCTGGCTCGGCTCATTGGCCTAGCTGGATGCCTCTCTCTAGCTTGGCTCCTTGGCCTAGCTGGACGCCTCCCTAAAGGTTGGCCTTTAGGGTGTTTATATAGGCTTTTGGAATGGCTTTTCTTGCCTCTAAGTACCCTAATTCGAATAAAATTCTTATTGGTCACGGCAGGGCCACGCCTGTGTGGCACGCTCATGTGAATCGACTTCAGGCCGTGTTCGAGCCTACTAAAAGGGCACGGCCGTATGGTGAAACCCCAGGCCGTGTTGATTTCCTACTTTGGCCCATTTGGCTCGTTTTCAGCCCGTTTTCCGTTCTTTTCATCCTCTTATGCTCTCCTGAGTATAAAACATGAAATTAAAGGATTAAGAGCACCAAATTCCATAATTCAAGGGATAAATCATCCAAAAGCATGATAAATGTGGAGATAAAATATGTTACTATTACAGTTTATCAACTGCGAATCCAGTAAATCAGAATCCTGCTCCTCGAACTATGTATGATTATGCTAAGCCTACTTTAACAGGAACTGAATCAAGTATTGTTAGACCTACTGTTGCTGCAAATAATTTTTTACTGAAACCTAACACTATTCAGATGATTCAGCAGTTTGTTCAGTTTGATGGTTTGCAGGATAAGGATCCAAACAATCACTTGGCAAATTTTCTGGAATTCTGCGACACTTTCAAGATTAATGGCGTTTCTGATGATGTCATTGGCCTTCGGTTGTTCCCCTTCTCATTGAGGAATAAAGCTACACAGTGATTGAACTCGTTACCACGAGGATCAATCACTACATGGGAACAAATGACTGAAAATTTTACTCAAATATTTTTTGCCAGCTAAAACGGCTAAGTTGAGGAATGATATCTCTTCTTTTGTGCAGATGGACTTAGAAACACTTTACGATGCATGGGAGAGATACAAGGATCTACTGAGAAGATGCCCTTACCACGGGTTACCATTATGGCTACAGGTTCAAACCTTTTACAATGGTGTGAACCCCTCAACTCGGCAATTGATTGATGCAGCTGCCAGCGGTACACAAAACAACAAAACACCTGAGGCTGCTTATGAGTTTATAGAGGAGATGTCACTGAATAACTATCAGTGGCAAGTTATGAGGGTGAAGCCAAAAAAAATAGCCGGTGTTTTCAACCTCGACGCAGTCACCATGCTATCAAACTAGGTAGAGCTTTTAAATAAAAAAATTGCTGGTTTGTGTGGTTCTTCGCAGGTACATCCAGTGATATAGTGCGATACGAATGGAGGAGGAATGAGCAATAAAGAATATCCATCCCACAACCCTGGCATAGAAAGCGAATAGATGAACTATATGGGTAATAATTCTAGATCTCAAAATAACCCCTATAGTAACAATTATGATCCAGGTTGGAGGAACCACCCAAACTTCTCATGGGGTGGTCAAGGAAATCAGAGACAACAACCCCCTCCAGGCTTTCAACAACAACCCTACCCACAGGAGAAGAAGCCGAACCTTGAGAAGATGCTAACAAAATTCATCTCGGTGTCAGAAACCCGTTTTCAAAACACCAAAACAACACTCAAAAATTAGCAGGCATCGATTCAAGGGCTCGAAAACCAAATAGGTCAGCTTGCTAAGCTGATCTCAGAACGACCACAAGGTAGCTTGCCAAGTAATACTGAACCTAATCCAAGGGAGCAACTCAATGCCATCACGGTGTGCGACAACGAAGGGTTAGTAGAATTTGAATCTGAACCGAGGCAAGAACCTGTGGTAAGTAAAGTTAAGGGTGGGGAAAGCCACAATACACAAAAACTGGTAAGTAAAGAGTATGTACCTCGTGTACCATACCCTAACGCGACGAAGAAAGACCGCACAGATAAACTATTCGGTAAATTTCTTAAAATTTTAAAAAAACTACATATTAACTTACCGTTTATTGAAGCTCTTTCGCAGATGCCCAACTCAGTCAAATTTTTGAAGGAGCTTCTAGTAAACAAGTGGAAGTTAGATGATGCATCGCACGTGGAGTTAAACGCAGTTTGCTCAAATTATTTTGCGTAATAAACTACCCGATAAATTAAAGGATCCATGGAGTTTTACTATTCCTTGTTTAATTGGTAGTTTAAATGTTAAACATGATTTAGCTAATTTAGGGGCGAGTATTAACATCTTGCCTTATAAAATGTTTAAGCAACTAGGTCTTTGGAAACCTAAACAAACTAGGATGAGTATTTAACTCGCAGATAAAACTATTAGATTTCCTAGGGGAATTGTTGAGGATGTGCTTGTAAAAATTGATAAATTTATATTCCCAGTTGACTTTGTTGTTCTAGATATGGATGAGGACAGTGACGCACCGTTAATCTTAGGACGACCCTTTTTAGCAACTGCTAATATTAGAAATGATGTTGGTACAAGTGAGCTCACACTTCGTGTAGGTGATAAAACGATCACTCTTCAGGCTCGTGACTCGGTTAGGACATCGAGTAATAAAGGTGAGTACATAAATTCTATTAATAACCATTCGGTTCAACCCTCTTTTCAGGAAGCACCTCGAAAATATACAAATGAGCAACGTCCTAGTTCTCGTGCCAACAAAGAAATAGCTCATGAGGAGCGAAGGCTTTAGATCGATGAACTAGACGAGTGGAGGACACATGCCAAACACGAAGTAAAACCGAGACAACTCTATGACGAGCTTAAAGGAGAAGCAAATCACTTCAAGATTGGAGATCAGGTACTGTTAGATGCAATCGATCCTCGAATAACCACCTCGGAGCTTAAAACAAACGGAGCAACTCCCTTCACGATACTCAATATTTTCCCATATGGGACAATCGAGGTAACTCATCCTAATTATGGCACATTTAAGGTAAACGGTCAACGACTCAAACTACATAATGGTGAGGATTTTAGGGATAGTAGAGAGGAGCTTCAGCTCCGTGAACCTCCATAAAAAGCGGATACAAGGTAAGTCTAGTTTAGGACTCTAAACAAGCGCTTCTCGGGAGGCAACCCGAACACTAACCCCATTAATATTCATATTTTCGATTTTTAGCACCTAACTAAAAACTAACCAGATTAATGAGCGCAGGTTTCTCTACCACACGGCCTTACACACGGGCGTGGCCGTGGCCGTGTGGCGACCACGAGTAGGCACAAGGGCATGCTGGAGACCGTGCGGGCCAAGGACAAATTTTTTTCCCAAAACACAGGCTGCGATAAAATGCCACGGCTGTGCGATGCGGCCGTGATCAAACTTGCCTAAAGAACACGGGCTGCGATAAACCCACACGGGCGGGCCTTAAAACTGTGGACAATACTGAGTAAGTGACACGGGCGTGCGACATGCCCGTGCCCAGAAGCCGTGGTCGACACTGACTAATTAACACGGGCGTGTGAACCTCTACACGGGCGTGGGAGAAGCGAAAGAAGCATCACACGGCCGTGCGATTCGGCCGTATGACCCAACACGCCCAAGGAACACGGGCGTGGGCCATGACTCAGACGTGCTCTAAATCAAAATTTCGAAACACACGGGCCAAATAAAGGGCAGACGGGCATGGCCCTTGACGTGTGCCCCAATCTCTATTTAAACCCTGACCACTGTTCATCTTCTCCCAAATATCCCAAAAAAAAACCCTAGCCGCTCTCACCAACACAAAACTCTCCCTATTCCGGCCACCGTCAACTCCTCCTCCTCCATTCGCTTCCCCCTTTCTCCTACTTCCCTCATCCTTCTTTCCCTTTCCTCTTTCCCTTTTCTTCTCTACGCGCACCAGCCCCGTAGTCCACGCCCGTGTAAGACCACCACGCCCGTGCGCCGCCGACCACCGCCCTACCACTAGTCACCTTCCTTTCTCCCCGACATTTTAATTCATTCTTTTATTATTATTATTGTTGGAGATGATTGAGGATAAAGACATTAAGGTGCAAATTAATGAAAGCCACAAACTATTGGAGGACTTGAAATCCTAAATTTTAACTCTTCTAAAAGAGTTTGTTGCTAGATTGCTTATTGATAAGTCGTCCCAATCATTGAGTGATTGTAAGCAACAACTTAAATACAAACACAAGTAGCTCTTACTCGTACACTTAATCACCCACACACCAACAAAAAAGAATTCAAAGCTGCCAAAGGAAACAAAAGCGCTATGAATGCAACTTGATAGAAGGCAAGATAAAAAAGAGGTATACAAAAAACGATTACAAGCCCAAAACTAAAAATCCTATCTTTAAGGAAAAAAATAGGAAAATTGTTTCATGGGTAGAAAACTAGGCCATTACACACTTCAATTCACAAAACGAAATGGGGGTGTAACACCCCTAACCCGTCTTCATCGTCGGATAAGAGTTACGAAGTATTACAGTGCAAAATAGAACCTTAATCATCGAAACATGGATCAACATGCAATTCACATATTTATTTTCAATAACGTAATTTAAATATGATAAAAATACTTTTCGGGCCTTAAATCGAGCTTAATTGGCCCTAAAAAAATAGTTTGGAAAACAATCAGGGACTTATTCAAAGCAAATCAGAAATTTCAGGCAAAACATGAAAAATTTGTGAAACATGGGTCCCACGGCTGTGTGACATAGCCCAGACCGTATGGACATTCAAAATAGGGCTACACAGTCGTGTCGTGGGCCGTGTGTCAAACCGTATGCATTTTCGAAGTTGGGTCACACGACCATGTAGCAGGTCGTGTGCCAGATCGTGTAACTAACTGTTTTGGGAGACATGGCCATGTCACAGACCGTATCTTAGACCATGTGAAACCTGCATTTAAAAATAAAAGACACACGGCCATGCGAACAACCCGTGTGTGACATACGGTTGTGTGGTAACCCGTGTGTGACACATGATCATGTGACAGCTCGTGTCTTAAGCCGTGTGTACCAAAATGTGCCTTGGAAAACAAGTTTACCAAAAATGCTTTCTTGAGCCACGAGCATACCATTTGCTAACCTTTTTAACCTAATTAAAACACACTTAAACGAGACCAAATCATGCTAAAATCATCATATATGCAACACCTTTCCATTATTCAACCAATGTACCCTCATTGGTACCACAAAATATACATCCAAGTAAATTCATCTAATTGACATGGACTAAGCTTAAAATCTACACCATATACCTATCATTCATCCATTTCAACTTCAAATAAATACAAATCAAGTCAAGTGTGAACCTATGTCAACCATGCCAAATAGCCATTTTGAAACATGCCATTATACCTTATAATACCTAATATCTATAAAGCATGCATAAAGCTCATCCACACATACTTGTACCTATTATTCACATATCATCATTTAATATCATTAACCATAACAAACTTAGCACAACCTAAACAAGTCAAATCACTAGATAACCTTTTTAACCTTATTACATGTCATTTATAACCATTAACCAAGACAACCATAACTACCAATATGACGAATGGATTGTGTGATGATCGTGTCCAAGCTAACTATGACAACGAATAAGGCAAGTGCACCTATCGTCCAGTAGTATAGCTATGGCAAGACCGGAAATATCGTATCCTCAAGGACCAAGAGTACTAGTAGTTACTATCTTTTTATTATCTAGCCTAAGTATTAAGGGAATCGATATTTATCTAACTAATTACTAAACTATGGATGCTAAGACACAGAGAGTGAATTGGGAAAATACTTTTGGGAAAACCAGTTGATTAAGACAATACCCGAGGAAGAATCCACCTAGACTTCACTTGTTATTTAACTCAACTGCACGATTTATTCACTTGACTTGATCCGTAGGATTCCCTAATTTATATTAATACCTCTTTCGAGGCTACTAACGTCTAACCCTAGGTTGATTAATTGAAATCTTTTTCTAATTAAAACCCCTAGTGTTGCATTAACTCGACCTATGGACTCCCATATTAGGTTTGACCCTAATCCGGCAGATTTTCGTCATCCTATCTCTAAGGTTGCGATCAACTCCGCTTAACTATGCTAGATCTACTCTTAAACAGAGACTTTTACTCCACTGCCTAAGCACATCAATACTTGAATCAATATTCTGAAATATTAAAACAAGAATTAAGAACACATAATTAAGAACAAATCAAGTATTTATCATATAGTTCGAAAAACAATAACAAGATCCGTCTTAGGTTTCATCCCCTCGTATTTTGAGGGTTCAGTTCATGTTAAATAAAGAATACATCTCGTAAGAAAGTAAATAACAAAACATAAGAAAAACCCTAAAACCCTTGAAGGAAATTGAAGGGAAGATCTTCCGCCTTGAGTGTGATTCCGCTTCGGGATGAATCAACCGGCCGTCTTCGAGTAATTCCACTCGTGTTCACCCTCTCTCGCTTCACCCTCCGATCGATCAGTAAATCGAGTTTTAAAATTTATAAAAGAATGATCGAACTCGAAACTAACTCTGACAACGATTGAGGCAAGTGCACCTATCGAACAGTAGTATAGCTTAGGCAAGACCGGATTATCGAACCCAAAGGAACTAAAAGTACTAATTAGCCTAAAATAAGTGAAGTTGTTTATTAATCTAAATTAATTAACTACTAAACTAAAGACTCTAAGAAAAAGAAGAATGAAATTGGAAAATAACTTGGGAAAAACTCAGTTGATTTAGAAGATACCCTAGGAAGAATCCACCTAGACTTCACTTGTTATCTAACACTGAACCATACGATTTATTCACTTAGTTTGATTCGTAAGACTCCCTAACGTATATTAAACCCTCTCTCGAGGCGAATAATGTCTAACCCTCGGTTAATTAGTGGAACTCCCGTTCTCTTATAATAACCCTCTAGAATAGCAGTAAATCGATCTATGGATTCCCATATTAGGTTTCACCCTAATCCGACAAAATCTCGTCACCCTATCTCTAGGCGTGCGATCAACTCCGCTTAATTATGTTGGATCTACTCTTGGCGTGGTCTATTCCTCCTCTACCTAAGCACATTAAATTTGGATTAAGCTCACATAAGTAAGAACAAACTAAGTATTTATCATATAATTCGAAAAACAATAACAAGATTCATCATAGGTTTCATCCCCTTCGTGTATCCGAAGGGTTTAATTCATAACAATAAAGGAAAACATCTCAAGAGAAAAGATAAAACAAAACATAAGAAATCCCTAAAACCCTGAAAGGAATTGAAGGAGAGATCCTCCGTCTTGAGTAGAATTCTGCTTCTTGAGATGGATCAACCGGCTATCCCCGAGTGAATCCCCATAAATCGCTTTCTCTCCGCCTAGCACGAAGCTCCCGCAAAAGCCCCGCGTAAGGCTTCGCCGAACTCCCCTTCTAAGTTGCCCCCTAGGGTGTTTATATAGGCTTTGAGATGTGTTACTTGGCTTCCAAGTATCCTAATTTGAGTGCAATTCCTAACTGGGGTTTTAATTAGACTTTGGAGTGTGTTTCTTTGCCTCCAAGCATCCAAATCTGAGTAAAACTCCTCTTGGCCGCGGCAGGGGCACGGCCATGGCACACGCCCGTGTGAATCGTGGTCAGGCCGTGTGGACTTCGTTGATGAGGCACGGCCGTGTAAATCGTGGTTCAGGCCGTGTTTGAGATCTTTAAGGAGGCACGGCCGTGTGGGTCCAAGTCCAGGCCGTGTCGATTTCCTCATTGGTCCGTTTTGGTCCGTTTTGAGCCCGTTTCTCGTTCTTTTTATCCTTAGGTGCTTTCCTGAGTATAAGACATGAAAAGAAAGGATTAAGAGCACCTTTTTACATAAATCAAGGGATTATTCATCCAAAAGCATACTAAATGTGGGCCTAGAATATGTTACTATTTCAGTTTATCACCTCCCCTTTTAGGTCATACTTAGGGTGTTTATATAGACTTCGGAATGTCTTTCTTCGCCCCTAAGTATCCTTTTCCAAGTAGAATTACAACGGGTCACGGCAGAGACACGCCCGTAGAGCACACCCGTGTGAATCGAGCCCAGGCCGTGTTCGGGCCTGCTAAGGTGGCACGGCCGTGTGGTTAACTCCAGGCCATGTTGATTTCTCACTTTGGCCCATTTTCTCTATTTTCGGCCCGTTTCTCGTTCTTTTCATCCTTCGATGCTCTTCTAAGTATAAAATATGAAATTAAATGATTAGGAGCATCAAATTCCAAAATTCAATTGATAAATCATCCAAAATGTATGCTAAATGTGGGATTAAAATATGTATATATTACGGTTTATCATGTGATGATGCTCCGACAAGATTCCAATCGGTCGAGCTTTTCTGATGATCTACAAAACAGAGAAAATAACTACGTAAGCAATTAGTGCTTAGTAAGTTCGTATTAAGGAAACTTAAACTGACCGAACATATTAAACTAAACAACCAATCACACTTTCATCATGTCATATGCCAAACTTCATTTCCTATACACATCACCTCATAAGGTTAGTAAGTATAACATTACATGTAAGTACCAAGTAAATCATGGCATATACATAATAAGCATTTAGACTTTATATATCATCCACCACATATATATCCATTACACATTATTCTCATTTGAATCCACATAGTTAGTCGATAATAAGTAAACATAACATCTATGAAACATAGTATATACTAAGAAATGAATTCCATGTGTATTTCATTTATCACATGATAAATTCTCATCCTTTTCATTTCATATATGCATATCTATCTTTTCATTTATTATGAACATTAGTAACATTAAGTTTAATACATGTCTTTCCAATAACCTTTACTTACCCGTTGAACCATATATAATCACATCAGATACTCGGGAATGCTCACACATAGTGTACCTTTTTTATATAACCATAACCTTTCTAATAGTGCTCACACGAGCTGTGAAAAGGGTCTGCTCATATGAGCTGTGGGTCAGGATGTTAGCGACACGATGCTGCTCACACGAGCTGTGGAGAATCTGTAACAAACGCAGGACCTCAACCATCAGTAGGACATCTAGGACCAGCACCCGAAACCGTATAATCCCTAATGACATGTCATTTGCATCCTAAATATTCACAAGATTCAAACGGGACCTTTGTACATATCCAATTCTTTAAATTTCATTATAATATATCATTTCGCACATGCTTCATGAAATACACATTTTCAATATACAAATCCAAATTCTTTCCTTTCATTCCGTTACACATTAAACGAAGTTCATATTTTTCATATATAGACTTTAAGTTTACTTATCTTCACAACTTAATCTATTATACCAAAATTAATACACAACTATCAATCTAGTTATGCATAACACAAATATTAATTAATATTCCATCTAAAACAATAATAACAAATTTAATCCTTATACGAACTTACCTCAACTAGAACGGTTGCTAAAACAGAGTCAACAACTAGCCAGGAACCTTAGCTTTTTCCTTGATTTAAATCCAACTGTAGCGTTTCTTGATCTAAATAATATATTTAATTAGCTTAAAATAATTAATTCAAGCCTATAACACATTTTAATGTCAATTTACAAAACCCTAACATTTTTCCTTTTATTCAATTTAGTCCTTAGACCTATAACTTGCAAATTTACCATTTTCAAAAGAGAACCCATGTCAGCCGATTTTCTTAGGGGTCCAAAACAGCCCACATCTTTCACAAATTCATATTATTTCCCTTGAATTTTTCTATTTAAATAATTTAATCCCTAAAATTCAAAATCACTAAAAACCACTTAACAAAATATTTATATCTAGCTATCAACTTTAATAATTCATCCATTAAAATTAAAAAAAAAAACTCACAATCATTCATGGAAAATCCCTAAACATTTAACAGTTTTACAAATTGACCCTCGAGCTAGCTAGATTAAGCTAATACGGGCTCAAAAACATAAAAATCACTAAAAACGGGGCTCAAAAACATACCATGCATGAGATTTAAGCTTTGGCCGAAAACTTTCTTCACCTAGCAATGGTTTTCGGTTTGCAAAATAGCAAATTGAAGAAGATGATAGCCTTTTTGTCTTTTAGTTTGTTTTAACATTTTAATTTAATTATCAAATTACAAAATTAAGCATTTTAAACTATTAAAATTACACCAAAAACTAACCAATATTGTCCACTAACCACAAATATGGTATAATTATCATCCAAGTCCATTAATTCACCTTTTCACAACTATTTGATCCATTTTAACTAATAGGAATTAACTTTTTAGCTTTTATAATTTAGCCATTTTCAATTAATTAACTATCTAAACATTAAAATTTCTTAACCAATTTTTAATTTGACCCTAATAACACCATAAATATTTAATAAAATATTTACGAGCTTGGTTTATAGAAACGAGCTCTCGATACCTCATTTTCTAAAACCACTTGACTTTAAGGATTTACCACTTGAACCTAATAATTCATTCAAATAACATAAATTATCAAATCAAAATTTATAATAATAATAATAATATTTAGGGACTCGCTCGTCGAATTTGTGGCCCCAAAACCACTGTTTCCGACACCACTGAAAAACAGGCTATTACAGGGAGAAAGTAATCCTACTAAGTCAGTTGTTAATTGAGTTGAAGCAGATGACATAATTAATACAATCATTTCTCAAGTCAATGTTGTAACTAATATGAAAAAGTGGGTGATAAACTCTAGTGACACTAAGCACATTTGTGGCAATCGAAATGCTTTTGTGTCTTACTTCCAAGTGGAGGAAGGAGAAAAAAACCATTTATTTTGGAACTCATGAATTGCACATGTTCTTGGAAAAGACAAGGTTCTATTCAAACTTACATCTAGAAAGATCTCAACCTTAAATGAGGTGCTTCAAACCAATTTAATTTTTAGAAAAACAGGGGTGAGAGTTTCCTTTAAATTTGATAATATTGTAATGACCAAAAATAATACTTTTGGATTGATTTTGAGCATTAAAATTTTAGTTTTGTTCTTCCTATTCCAATTCTTTATCATAATAAAAAAGCTTATTGAATTTTGGTGGATATGTTATAGGGAAATTATCCTTAAAGATAATATTCTACACTTAAGCTTTCGTGCTTGACTTTCCCTTTTTTTTATTCTTAGTTCAATAGTTAAAAGTTCATGTTAACACTTTAAGGTCTAGAGCTCAAGTTCTAGTGTTTAACATCCTCTCCCCCCCCCCCTAAATTTTAATGTAAGCTTTGATTGTACCAAAAGAAAATTCAATTCTTTAAATTATGCTTATGTATACATTATTAGCAAGAGAACAAATAGATTTTTCATGTTTTTTGGTAAAATATGCTCCATGTAACGACCAGATTTTCGTTAATGTCAGAAAATTTAGTTTCGAGGCTGAGTTTATTAAATTAAACCATCTAAAATTTTGAATTGAGAAGTTAAAAGATTATTACGGAAATAGAAATGAGAATTGTTGACTAAATTGATAAGTTGTTAAATATAGTATAGGGACTAAATTGTAAGATGGCTAAATTTAAAAATATTAGATGGGAGATTAGGCTAAGGATCTAAATGAGATTAAACCATAATTAAATTATGGTAGTGCTTTCATATGATCATAGTTATCCTTTTTCCACTAAGAGCTCCATGATAAAATTTTAATCATTGAATTTGTTTATTTAATGTTAATTTAACTTAGTTTTAATGCTTATACATGTGTAAGTAGGAGAGAGAAATGTTAATAAAAATAAAAATTCTTCTTTCTCTTCCAACTGAACTACAAGAAGAAAGGTTAAGTTTTCTTCATTGTCGTCCACTCTATAGCAAAGTTAGAAGTGTAACACCCCGAATTTGGGCCTAGAAGTATTGGGCCTATTGGGCTTTGGGCTTTAGATCTCAAAAAAATTTTAAGTAAGCAAGAAAAAGACAATTGGCATGTAGGCTTTGAGGGTAATGAATTTGGAGTGTCTAGGGGTGTTAGAGATGTTCTGGGATCAAGTAAGGGTATAAGAAAAAATTTAGTTTTAGCCCAAGGGAACTGTGACTTCAGTTAGTAGGCCTTTTAAATAAATGAAGAAGAAAAATGACACAAAAGAGCTTGTGGTGTAGTGGCAAAGTGGCTCCACTTAGGGAGCTAGGAGGTGGCGTCATTAGCAGGCAAGGGAGTCCAAGGTTCGAGTAGTGGCATGGTATTTTGTTGGGGATTTAATTTTTGCCTTCTAGATGGTTAGTAGTGGCGTTGGATGTGAACTCTGAAGGAAGTGTTCATGAGAGAAAATTAAGGAAGGGATAAAGGAGCTTATCTTAGAGAAAATTTAGGATGAGATTGAGGAGTTATCAGGGAGAAAAGTTAGGAGCTGAGAAGTGTGAAGAGTTGGTGCCGTTGTGGGAAGTGGGAAGTGTATAAATTCGGCTTAGGAGGGTAAATGAGTGTCGTTTTTGGGTCTTTTAGGGGGTATTACGAATTTTCATTGTGGCTTTCGGCATTTGGAGAGTTTTGCAAATAAGTTAGTCTTTCTTTTCTTTACCGAATATCTTGTAGTTACCCTCACACAAGCACATTTGATCTTTTCCTTTCTCCCCTTATTCTATTCTTCTGTTGCAGAATTCTTCCATTACCGAAAAACCATCATTCCTTTTTGCCGAATTCTCTCTTAGCCAAACTTTTCTATTGCCGAATTACCATCATCTTCTCTTGCCTAATCCCCATTAGTGCTGAATCTTTGTTGTTTTTCTCTATCACAAATCGGTTGGTATCTACTCTCGATCAAGGTTAAAAGCCGAATCTCGTTTGGTAGGCCGCGGGGATATAAAGTTGGATTCGGTAAAGTATTCTCATTAACTCCTTAGTACGCGTTTTGTTGAAAGCCAAGGGCTATCTAACCCCTCTTTTCCATTACCATGTATTAACAAGGGTAAGGTTCAGAGATCGCTAGCGTGGTAGGATCGTTAGCAAGGATCTAGGGTACACTTGTGATTAGCAGCTAAGGAAGGGCCATTAGAACCCGGGGGCACACGGTAAGGTTACGGTAAGGTTTCGGCTTTTGAGTAAATATTTTTGATTAAGTATGAGTGGTTGATTGAAGGTTGGTTGGTTGTAGGATCAAGGCTAAGGATAGGATAGCACGTCATAGGTGACCGTGTGTGTACAAACACTACACACACGATATCGGCAATGCCGAAAAGCCGAAAAGCCGAAAGTGGCTAAATGGGCCCGGTGGGCCCTGAGGCTAAGTTTGATAAAATGGTTTGGTTGATTATACGAATTAAGTTAGCCATGCTTGATACATGATCTGGATATGTTTTGGGCCTAATAGGCCATATGATGAGATTTGGGCCTAACGGGCCGTAAGGACATAAAATGGGCTTGATGGGCTTATGGGGGCGTAGACAAGTATGTTAGGGTTAATGGCCTTTAGGCCTAGCTTGAACAACTTTGTAATTTTATAAGACTTAAGCTAATAATCAAACATGTCTGTGGACAAGTCGATTAGTTAGAGTGTGGTAACCGACATATGCATGTCTAGGATTGGATCTAGTGAGAGCTTGGTACTTAAGCGGTCCGAGTGACCCACCTCCTCTTTCCTGAGATCCTACCTGGTGCATAGTGTTTGTTCACTTTAACCGCGAGGACTTATTTATGGGCCAAAGTTTATAACTAAAACCCGAGAGGGACTAAAATACCCTTATATTGGAAAATTACTAAAATACCCTTATATTGGAAAATTACTAAAATACCTTTATATTGGAAAATTACTAAAATACCCATATATTGTAAAATTACTAAAATACCCTTATATTGTAAAATTACTAAAATACCCCTATTTGTAAAATTACCAAGATACCCCTAATTTGCCAAATCACCAAAATACCCCTGTAGGGTAGAATTATGAAAATACCCCTGGGTAGTGAAATGACTAAAATACCCCTATGTGATGAATATGGGTTTGTGGATGTTACTTTTGTATTTGATGCATTCATATGATATTCTGCTTAGGATGCATATGGGTGGGAATTATGGTACGGAGGAAGATTTGAGGATCGCATGGCCGTATGGTATGGATCCGGGATCGCATAGCCGTATGGTATGGATCCGGGATCGCATAGCCGTATGGTATGGATCCACCACAGGCTTTTTAGCCACCGAGCAGCCATGCTGCACCGATAATGTTATCGAGGGCTGTGTGCCATTAATATGGGCTTCGTGCCGTAATTATGGGCTTTGTGCCAACACCGAAGGCTTTGTGCCGTAATTATGGGCTTTGTGCCAATACCGAACACTTTGTGCTATTATTATGGCTTTGTGCCAATCATAGTTACCGTGGCTATGTGCCTAACATATATATATTGATGACTCTGTGTCAATATTTGAGGATCGCATGGCCGTATGGTATGGATCCACAGAAGGCTTTAAGCCCAACATATGATTAGCAGCTTTGCTGCAACGTTGATAATCACATAACCGGGCTACCCTTGGTGTGTAGCGGATGGGTGGTTCGAGCTAGAATTCCCCACAGGAGTCATAAGGTTGGAAGGGAAATGGTGTGTTTAGCGGATGGATTTTTGGGGTGGGTTTTGCATTATCTGTTTATAAATGATACGATATGATATGATATGAGGTCATTGTGGGCTAAGGCCCAAGACCACCAATTTTGTTAGGGCTTAGGCCCAATGTGAATATTTGTATGTGATTTGATTGCCAAGGGTTGTACACACTGAGTTTCGAAACTCACACCCTTAATTTTGAATGTTTCAGGTAATCCTGAATAGGCGGCTCGACGAGGGAGAGGACTCGGAGATGGCCACACTACAAGTTATTCAAATGTTTTAATTTATTCAAATGATTCTGTTTAAATACTTTGTTTTTTTCATTGGATTGTAATAAGGCCATGTAACTCCTATTTGACTTTGAATTTTGGGTTTATTATTATTATTGTTTCAACTACCCACCTAAGAAATTTCATAAAATTATTAAAGTGTTAATATGGTTTTCGAAGTAATCTTTTGTTTTGGGCTTTTGGGCCTTAAAGGGTTAACTAATAAATTGTTTTGAAGTACGCATTTAATGTGACATTCTAGATTCGGGCCTAACTTCTAGGTCGGGTTTGGGGTGTTACAAGAAGACTTTTAACTTTGATTTTTGTTGGACTATTACTCTAAGATAGTAGACGAGCTTAGATCAAGTGTTAGATTGAAAAATATTAATGTTTAAGTTAAGCTACCATTGTTGAGTTTATGGTTAACTAGAGAGAGAATAGTTGAACTTTGAGGAAAAATGATGTTCTTAGGTCCCTATAGTATAGTTACAAAGTCAAATTTAGACTCAATTAGGTAGACTACAAAATACGAGAATTTTGGATATTAGGGTTATAAGGGACCTAATTGAATTAAGTGCATTCATATTTGATTTTTAATGATTCTTGTGTTTGATTGTGAAATTAATGTTATTTTCATAATTGTATTATCGAACGTACTTAAAGACGATGTTGGAACTTTGAAGGCAAAAAGAAAAACGAAGGCGAACATCAAATAACTATGCAATTTCTGCTACTATAATTTGTTTTAAATTACATGTTTTATTTGAGTAGCTAGATTGATGTAACCAATGAGGCAATGAATGACAAGGTAGATGTATATATACTTGAAGTTCTTGAAATGATTGGTATGAAATTGAGTGATAAGTGCTAAAAATAACATATTTTAATCTTATTCTTAATGCGTTTTTGGGTGATTACTCGATGTTAATTGTGAATTTTATGCTCTTAATCCTTTAAATTCATGTTTTTTATGCTTAATAGAGCATTTGGGAGCAAAATGAGCAAAAAAGAGCGAAAACTAAAAAATTAAAGCAAGCTACAAGAGCCACATGGGTTGACCCATTCCACACGGCCTGGCCACACGGTCTTGTGACCCACACGGTCTACCATACGGCCATATGGTAAGTAGTGTCAATTGCGCGGGTTTGCACTCTGAACTGTGGAAAATCACAATTTTTAAGTTTTCGGGCATTCTAAGACATATATATGAAGAAAATAAGAAGATAAAAGGGAGCTATCAGAGAATACTCAAGAAAACAACTCGAAAAACACCATTGAAGCCGACTTTAAAATAGATTTCCGTCAAGATTGAAGATTCCTAGTGATTTCTTAGGAAGTTATCATGAGTTTTTTTATTTCTTACGATAATATTGTGTCTTGGATGTTTTTATTTTCAAGCATGAACTAATTTTCTAAATACCTAGGGAGATGAACCCTATAATGGATTCTGTCATTTGATTTTTATTTTACATAATAAATACTTAGCTTCTTGTTCTCAATTATGTGTGCTTAATTCTTGGTTTAATATTTCTAGATTATTAATTAATGTTTGTGATGGAGCTCGAAACTAACTATTATTTCGACAAAGGCAAGCGCACCTATTGAACAGTAGTATAGCTGTGGTGAGTCTGGAATATCGTATCCTTAAGGACCAAGAGTACTAGTTTTAACTATCTTTTTTATTATCTAGCCTAATAATTAAGGGGATTTATTTTTAATCTAAAATTTAACTAACTAATTTAACTAACTATGAACGCGATAGAGAGTAAATTTGGAAAATACTTTTAAACAACTTTTATATGAGATAGGCAATACCTAAAGAAGAATTGATAAACCGTAATATATACATATTTTAATCCCACATTTAGCATACTTTTTAGATGATTTATCCTTTGAATTGTGGAATTTGATGCTCCTGATCCTTTAATTTCATGTTTTATACTTAGGAAAGCATTGGAGGATGAAAAGAACGAGAAACGGGCCGAAAATGGAGCAAATGGGCTTACCTTAGAGACTCACACGGCCTGGACTATCACCCACGGCCGTGCGTTTCGAGTACCAATCGAGACACGGCCTAGAACATCGTACACGGCCAGATCACACGGCCGTGTGTGGCAAACAGGATCGACCACGACCGAGAGAGTCAACCACTGGCGTGTCACACGGGCGTGTCCCTGCTATAGCCAAGATGAGTTTCATTCGGAATAGGATACTTGTGGGCCAAGAAAGACATTCCGGAGCCTATATAAACGCCCTAGGTATAACCTAAAAAGTGTCTTTGATCAGGGGCGAAGCCAGAGAGGGCTGAACTCAGGGAATTACTCCAAGAAAGCCAGTTGATCCATATCAGAAGCCGGAATCACGCTCAAGACGGAAGATATTCCCTTCAAATTTCTTCAGGGGGTTTTAGGGTTTTTCTTATATTTTGTTATTTACTTTCTTCTGAGATGTATTCTTTTATAATTATGAACTAAACCCCTCAAATACCTGAGGGGGATGAAACCTAAGACGGATCTTGTTATTTTTTTCTGAACTATATAATAAATACTTGATTTGTTCTTAATTATGTGTTCTTAATTCTTGTTTTAATATTTCAAGATATTGATTCAATTATTGATGTGCTTAGGTAGTGGAGCAAAAGTCCCCGTTTATGAGTAGATCTAGCATAGTTAAGCGGAGTTGATCGCAACCCTAGAGATAGGATGACGAAAATCTGCCGGATTAGGGTCAAACCTAATATGGGAGTCCATAGATCGAGTTAATGCAACAGTAGGGGTTTTAATTAGAAATAAATTTCAATTAATCAACCTAGGGTTAGACGTTAGTTGTAACACCCTTAACCCGTATCCGTCGCCGAATTAGGGTTAAAGGGCATTACTAAGCATAATACAAGCCATATCAAATATTTACGACTCAAGCAGACATAATCGAATACATAAAGTGTACTGTAATTCCATTAAATACTTAACATTTATAAATACATATTATAAATTATTTAGCCAAATTCACATAGAAGCATGTTTCAACAAATATCTTTATCACTAGTCAATTGGTCACCTAATCTTTAATGACTGAATATGCACATATCCATTACTACTAAACCTGAACAAAATAACAAATATCAAAACTAAGTATGCGTGTATATATATTGACATAATCAAATTTAACATTTATCAATCATAGTCCCTATTAATGTAATTGCGCATGTACCAATTTCACCAATGCAATCTCTTTTGTTTCAAAAAATGCATAATAAGATCAACTTCTAAAATAACAATATACTAAATCAAAGGCATGACATAATAGATACGAAATTCAAATGAATTACCAACACATGCATACATACATTAACGATTGTACTTTTATAAAGATCAAGCATCATGGTCGAATACCATCAAGACCATATTACCATAATTTGGCCATTTCACTACCAAATCACATAAATTGAATTTGATACACATGCACCAATGCCATTCATAACCGAATATGCTATTCAATTACATATCCATTAATGACACATATTGCCAAATACAAAGTTTATAAGGTGGATTCATGTTTTTATACTACCCATCAAAAGCAATGTATACCAAATCTCATTCCGTACTTGATAAACCACCACATATGTTCACTTTCCAAAAGTTAGCAATAATTCATATATAATGATTTCATACCAAACATACATATACAAACTTTCATACTTGGCATGATTTATAACACATCCATACTCTTCATCCAAGCAAAACTTGCACACTTAATTTAATCAAGACTTGCATAACTTTAGATTATTTAATAATAAGACAAGCCATTTTCGCATGGCTTATATACTTTCAACAAAATGTTATTCAAGCATTAAGCTAGCCTATACATGCCTTAAGTTCAAAAATTCAACTTTTAAGAGTACCCAAAATAAGACGATAGTGTGGATGTCTTCAATGACGATTCCCGAGCTCTCGTAGCTTGATCAAAATCTATAAAACAGAGTAGAAACATATCACACAAAGTAAGCTAACTAGCTTAGTAAGTCTTAAGCAAAAGTATTAAATCAAATAATCATTCAAGCATTTTCAACTCCAAAATTAATATCATAAAAATTTAAAACTTAGTACTTATATGATCTATTTATGTCGAATGCTAATACCCTTTTCTTTAACAACATCAAAATAGCCTTATTTCACCTTAAATGTGCAAACTCACTGAATACACATAAATTTAATATGTATCCTGTAACATCCTGAATTTTTGGGCCTATGCGTTTAATGGGTGGATATGTTTAATGTGTTAATTTAAGTGTTAGGGGTCCAAATTGGGCTCAGGCTTAGGTAGAGGCCTTGATTAAAATTATCTGTTTGGGCATTATAGGGTTTAAAAGGTAGTATCTATGTTTAAAATACCAAAGTGGGCTTGTGGCCCAATCTTAGGAGGTGACGCCACACAAGGGAGTAAGGGGCCCAAATTTAAGTTTCATGGAGCCCAATTCTTTAATTTAAGTTAGCTAAATTTTGGGCATTAGGATTAGGTGGAGTGGATGGCAACAAGGCTAAAATTTAGGGGTTTTAATGTTTAAAATATGTGGATAATAAGCGATATAAAGGCTATTATTTAGGAATTTATTTTATGTGGATAATAAGCGGATAAAGGCTAAAATTTAGGGATTTTAATGATTAAAATATATGTGGATAATATGCTGATAAAGGAGGGAGGAGTTAGATATAATTAAGTCTCTATTAGATGAGCTAGTAGATTAAGATAAAGGAGAAAAGATAGGATTTATCTGCAAGGTTAGGTAAGTGCTTAAAATTTCTATAAATAGGGAGATATCTCATTGATTCTGCATTTAAACCCTAATTTCCTCTTCATTCTTTGTGCCAAAATTCTTAGCCTTTCCTCTACAATTTCTTTTCTTCAATTTCTTCAAAGCCAAAACCTCTCCTTTCACTCTCTTCTCCATTTTTTTCTCTTGAGCCGATTTCTCTAAAAAGCCGAAATCTCCATAGTTTTTCTCTACTCATCCTATTTGTGAGAATAGTTCTATTCTTTCGGCATTTAATCTTTTCCTTTGGCATTGACGAATCTTCTCTCTAGTGCTAGCCGAATCCCCATGTTAAGGTAAGCGTCGACTTACATAAGCTCTCTCACGTTCTATTTCGATTTTTAAAAGGCAAAAGTGAAAAGCTAATAGTTTAATGGTTCTATGTTGGGCGACATTCCGGATTTGAAGGAAACTTGGTCGTCTAGATCTAAAAGCCAAAAATCGTTAGTCTCTAATTTCGGGATTTCAAGGTAAGGAGATCTATTGATTTTAGTGTGAAAATTCGGGATTTACTAACCTTTGGCCGATTATAGGGGAGGTCAATTTTTGTGATTTTTCGGCTTTTGGTTGAACCAAGTTATAAATCCGGATAGCAAGGATACCGACTAAGAGTTTAGTACTTCAGCGATAACAGTGTGTAATACTTCCCACCATCTAGATCTGATTATTAATTTATGCTCATAAGTTTATATGTTGTGATAAATACCGATATCTCGGTTTAATGTTGGAAACCCGAAAAGGGTGAAGCAAATCACCAGGTCAGTGAATGTTTGACTTTATATGATAAAAGCATATTGATTTTATGACTGCATGGGTTGGGTTGATGAAAGGAGGAAGTTATACGTTATATGTGTAGCGGTTTTACTATGATCTGATGTAGCGGCTAATGCCGTGAACTATTATACGGGCTTCGGCCATTAAATGTTATACGGGCTTCGGCCATTATATGTTATAAGGGCTTCGGCCATCATATGTGGATGAGCAGCATGACTGCCATCATGGTGTGTAGCGGTGTGGGTCGATTGTAGAAATCCCCAATGGTGTGTACGGTTGGTACGGGGGCGTGTAGCGGATGGAAACCTAGGCAAACGGGTTGGGCCATGCATATTATTTGTTATTAATTTCTATTATGAGTATCAAACTGTTTACTTTGTTTAACGGGCTTAAGGCCCAAAATCTAGTGGTGCATGAGGGTTGCACACTGAGTCTCGCGACTCACCCTTTTAATTAACATTTCAGGTGATACCTAGTGCTTCGGACCGGGTCGGAGAGGTACGCAAGGTGGCCATGCAGAAGAATATGTGGATTTAGCAAAAAGACTCAAGTCATTATTTTATATTTTTAATTAATGGATTTTAAATCTCGTTGTAATAAGGCTATGGGCCACTAGTTTATGTTTTGTTTTATTTTGGGTTTTAATTACTTTTAGTTATTTAAATTCTTATTGAACTAATGTATCTATTTAAATTTGGGTTTTTAATTTATAAAGGCATATTTTATTTAAACTATCAACTATTAAATTTCTCTCGAATAAGAAGATAAACTTTAGAAAAAATATTTTTCTGAAAATACGACATGTTCTTCCAAAATTTTTAGTGACATACCAGATCCGGTCGTGGTGTTTGGGCCGGGTTTGGGGTGTTACATATCCACATATAACAAAATCAAGTAAGTACAATATACATAACAACCACATATAAGCAATTATACACATTTGTAAAAATATCCATTTATCCTCACATATTGCATTTACACTTATGGCCGAATTTTCAAAGACACAACCAAGATCAATTCCAATATCTTATACTCATTATTTGTAAGGCCGAATGCACATATTAAAATCTTACAAAAATACCTCAACTATATCACACATTACTAGCATTGAAAAGTAATATAACAACTTACTTTATTCCCTGCAACTATGAGGCTTATACGTACCTGAACATTTAGCTTATTTACTTTAATTAAATTCCACATCGTTAATGATCCCTGAACTCTTTTTCCTTATAATAAGTCACCAGGCATTAAGCACACTGAGGCACAAAGCCTAAAACACACACCAAGCACTAAGCCCCGCTGAGACCCGAGGTCTAAAATTTAATCACCGCATTTAGCCCTGCTAGGCAATAAGCCCGATACACTTCACCAAGCACAAGGCACCGCTAGGCTCGAAGCCCGAATATCAATATTGTTAAACCATATCATACACATTACATGTTGCCAATATCACATATGTTACACATAATTCATATCACTTTCACATATTGAACTCAATTAAATTTAACTACCTTTCATTGTTAAATCCCTATATCACATTCGGCTTTGTCAAAATTTCAATCCATAAGTTCAAAATTCAGCATGTAAACTAGGTTACAATCAATATTTACAGTATTAACTTGCTTAAAGACTTACCTCGGATATCGTCGGACAACAAAAACCGGCTATTCAATAACTTTCGTTTTCCCCGATCCAAGTCCGTTTTTCTTTGTTCTTGATCTAAATATATTCAAATTAAGCTCATTCAAATACATTTCATTTCAATTTAATCCAAAAACACCTAAATGGGCAAATTACCATTTTCCCCCTAATATTTCACACTTTTACAATTTAACCCTATTTGCACAAAACACAAAATATGCAAAATCTCCCAACAACATAGCTAGGCCGAATCTTCCATATAATCATATAAGTCCATACATTTCATTTATTTTGCAATCTAGCCCCTCAAAAATTTATTTTCTTAATTTAGCCCTATTTAGCTAAGTTTATCAAAAATTCAAGAACAAAGTATGTTCATCAATTACATATCTATCATTTAACACCATAAAACATCACAAAACTCAACATAGCATCAATGGCATTTTACACAAACATCATCAATTCATGAAATTGATACATGGGTGTAGGAGCCCAAATCTGCCCGGGCCCATTCATTAACCAAAACAGAAACACAAAAAAAAAGGAAAAAAATAATAAAACAATAATAAAATAGTCCAGTCTCTTTTACAAACCCAGACTTAAAGCCCAAATGCCTAAAACACTACCCAATTAAAAACCCAAATCAGATATTAGACCCAACTACAATGGCCCAAACACCGAAATTGGCCCAAAGAGCCCAATTGGCTTCAGTAAACAGAAACCCTAGGACCTTCTGGAAGCTTCAGGCGCCGCAACACTGCTGATGGTTGGGCTACCGCATCCCTCACACGCGCCCTTCGCGTCGTTTCAATGACCCACGCGCGCCACTATGCGCTCCGCCCACGCCAAGAGCCTTCACCACGCAGCGTGCGTCACGCCTCCGGTGCATCAGTCGTCGACCCCTGCACCTTGGCCACGTCTGTACCTGCAAATGAATGAAAAAAAATGACGAAAACAGCAGAAAATACAGAATACAAAAGGAATAAAAGAAAAAGCTTGTATTTTTTTTATTTTTTCGGATCGGCTATAAAAAGGGTCGAGCCATAACCACTGTTTTTTTAAAGGCACACATAATACAGAAATACAAAAAAGAGTCAAGAATGACATTCGAAAAGGTTACCTTTTTCCTCAAGGGTTTTCTTTCTTTCTTTGAATCTATTTTTCTGGTTTCTTGTTTGTGTTTCTTTTTCCTTCGCTATATGTAGAATACGAGAAAATAGGAACTTACCACAGGGCGAATGCTCACCTTCGTCTTCTCCGTCAGAATCGAATTGGACGTTGGTAGCGGCGAGCGAGCTTTAAGATCGATGTCGGGGAACTCGGTCGGACCCCTCGGATATTGCTTTTAAATCCGGACATAATGGCGATTTGGGTAGTAAGCTGAGGGAGTCTCCATTAGTCTACCACTGTTCGCTGGTTATGATCACGACCTAGTGGTGAACGGAAGGGGTCTTAGTTGCGGTTGAGGGAGATGAAGGGTTAGGTTTCGGCTGAGGTTAGAAAGGGTGACTAGGGTTTCGTTAAAAGAGGGTTAGCAGAGGGGTTAAAGTAGTTTATATAGGGGTTCGGTCATTAGCAAAACGACGACGCTTCAGGTTAACACTGATAACCTCAAAATGACGCCGTATGAGTAGATCCGACGTGACCCGACCTGATGTCACTTCAGGATCTGCGCCTTTTGTATGCTTGGTCAATTTGTGCATTTGATACGTCCCTATTTATTTTTGATTCGATTAGGTCCCATGTACAGTATCTTTTTAAATTAGCTTCCACATTTTAAAGGTGTTTCATTTTCGTCAAAATCAGTACGCAACGTTTTGGGGTTAGAGGAATATTTGTCGATTTAATCCTTAATAACCCGCATGTATTTCAATTTAACCCTCACACTTGTAAAATGATTTTTTTTTAGTCTTTTAATTTTATTTCTATTTAATTAAATCCTTCTTTGTCTTCATATGCATTTCCTACCTTTTTTTTTTGTTTAATTAACTTATTAATTAGGTTTTATATTGTTTTTTTTAAGAAAAAAAACATTTATACCATTTGCTTTTTTTAAAAAAATATTATTATCTATATATATTTAAACATGTTTCAACATTGTTTATTTTGGATTGTTTTCATATCATATATCTTGTCTTTTTTGGTACGTACGTATACAAATATTTTAGACTGTTTACATCTTTTGTATTAAATTTTATTTATCTATTGCGAATAGTTTCTTACGTTGGTTTGTTCGAAATTTATTTATTAATAGATCTTGTTTTTTTGTTTAGTCATGTATTATTTTGCTCCATTTTCTCCAATTGCTAATGTTGAAATTATGTTGCATTATTATTACTATTATATGAATTGTAATTTGTTAATTCGTAACTATTAATTATTCGTGATTTATCGTTGTAATGCTTGATGTATGGATTGATATATCTCCTTGTGTATTAGTATTCTATTGTATCCCATGAAAAATGTTGTGTTTTAATATCATTTCGGTTTCAAAATCACAAGGCAAGGCTCGCATTTATAGGTTTCGGGAAAATCGTGCTCTAACTTACTGAGTTCCGATTCTCTTCGTTTAAAACCTAGCAACCGAGTATCCTTTCTCTTTTAAATCAAAATACATTATGTTTCAAATAAAAAAAACTTATTCTTGGGATTTTTGAGATATTGCGTCCTAACTTACTGGGTGTGATATTTTACTTTCTCGAGATAAGAATTTCAAAAGAACAAAGGCAATATTCTGTATTTGGGTATTTTGAGAAATAGTGCCCTAACTTACTGGGTTGCGATTTTTCATTTGACCTAAATAATTGAATATCCTTCTCCTTTTTAATGAATGAGTATTGAATGTCGAAGGATAAATCTAAATTTGAGAATATAAAATGTTGTGCCCTAACTTACTGAGTACGACATTTTATTTCTTCGAAATAAGAGCTTTCGGCATCCAATATGATGCTTTTCAAATGCTTTTTTAAATAAATGGATCGTAATCTAGAATCTTTTCAAATTTTCGGCATTAAGACATTAAATAATCAATTAGGTACCAATTTTGGGCTACGAGGGTGCTAACCCTTCCTCGTCATGCGTGTACCGACTCCCGAACTGTTTTCTCGAGTTTTTGTAGACCAAAATATGTTTTAATAAACCAAAGTTTTATTAAAGCTTTCAATTTCAAGGTGATCCGATCATACCTCGAAAAAAGGTCGGTGGTAACTCCATTTGTCATTTTAAAGTCGATCCTCTTTTTTAAACCTTCGATTAAAAAAATGGTTTCGACAATGGGTTTTAAAGCTTTCGAAGCAACGATTACAAAAACGTAGAAATTATCGAAAACCGATCAAAAACTAACCTTTAATCACAACTTTTCTCCTTGGCTGAATGTTAGGCTTTGTTTCTTCTTTTCTTTATGACTTTCGGCTAAATAAAATAAAGATGATAACATGCATATCATGTTTTATTTTTAACATATATTTGTTTATTACTAATTTACCTTATTAACCTTATAATATAATATTTTATAACAAAATTTCCAAGGCCATTATTAACCATGTACCGTCCACTATCTTTTAAATGGGTTAATTGCCCCTTAGGGACCCCATATAATAAAGCCACAATCAAAAGGGTACTTTACACTTTAATTAGTAACTTTTATAATTTACGCGATTAAGTCCTTTTATTTAATCGGACACCTAAACGGCAAAATTAAATCACGAAAATTTAACACAAACAAATTCACACATAATAAACATGAAAATAATTTAAAAAATATTTTTCAGACTCGGATTTGTGGTCCCGAAACCACTATTTCGATTAGGGTCAAAATCAGACTGTTACAACTCTCCCCCCTTCGGAATTTTCGTCCCCGAAAATCTTACCGTTAAACAGAGTCGGATATTGTTGTCTCATTGAATCCTCAAGCTCCCACGTAGCCTCTTCTATACCGTGTCGATTCCATACTACTTTTACTAACGGAATCTTCTTGTTTCTCAACTCTTTCACTTCACAAGCTAAGATACAGATCGGTTCTTCTTCGTATGTCATATCAGATCAGATTTCAATCTCAGACGGGGCAATCACATGTGACGGATCAGATCTATATCTACGAAGCATCGAAACATGAAATACATTGTGTATCTTTTCTAGTTTAGCAGGCAACATTAATCTATAAGCAACAGGCCCGACACGTTCGATGATCTCATATGGTCCGATAAACCTCGGACTTAATTTGCCCTTACGTCCAAATCGAAGCACTTTCTTCCACGGAGAAACTTTCAGAAATACCCGATCTCTGACCTGAAACTCAATGTCTTTAAGTTTTAAATCCGCGTATGACTTTTGGCGATCTGATGCAACTTTCAAACTATCACGGATCACTGCCACTTTCTGTTCAGTCTCTTTAATCAAGTCAACCCCATGTATCTTGTTTTCACTGAGCTCGGTCCAGTACAATGGTGTACGACACTTACGGCCGTACAAAGCTTCGTAAGGTGCCATTTTGATACTAGATTGAAAGCTATTATTATAAGCAAATTCAATTAGAGGTAAATATCGTTCCCAGGTACCTTCAAACTCGAGGATGCAACATCTCAACATATCCTCAAGTATCTGAATGATTCGTTCAGATTGACCATCTGTCTGCGGATGAAAAGCTGTGCTAAAGTGTAGTTTGGTACCTAAAGCATCTCGTAATTTCTTCCAAAACTGCGACGTGAATCTCGGGTCTCTGTCCGAAATAATGGAAATCGGCACACCATGTAATCTCACAATTTGAGATATATACAACTCAGCAAGCTTATCGAGCGAATAGTCCGTACGAACTTGAACAAAGTGAGCTGATTTGGTTAGTCTATCCACTATAACCCAAATTGCATCTTTCTTGCTTGGTGTCGTAGGCAAGTCGGATACAAAATCCATAGTAATTCTGTCCCATTTCCATTCAGGTATCATAATCGGCTGAAGTAACCCAGAAGGCACCTGATGTTCGGCTTTTACTTGTTGACAAACTAAGCATTTCGAGACAAATTTAGATATGTCCCGTTTCATACCAGACCACCAATAGAACTGTTTCAGATTATTATACATTTTCGTGCTACCCGGATGTACAGACAATCGGCTACAGTGAGCTTCATTCAATATAGTCTGAATCAAATCCGAATTCCTCGAAACACATATTCGGCCTTTCAACTTCAAGCAGTCACTCTCATCAATTCGAAACTTTGACTCAACATTGCTTTCACACTGAACTCGTCTTACCAACAAATCTTTGTCAACTTTCTGAGCATCGCTAGCTTGTTGAATAAACAACGGCCTTGCTTTTAGTTCGGCTACTATTGAACCATCATCAGACATAGCTATATGCGCGTTCAACGCACGAAGAGTAATTAATGAATTTCGACTTAAAGCATCCGCAACAACATTTGCTTTTCCCGGATGATAGTCAATCACCAATTCATAATCTTTCAACAGCTCTAACCATCTGCGTTGTCTCAAGTTCAAATCTCTCTGAGTCATCAAATACTTCAAACTCTTGTGATCTGAATAAACATGACATTTCTCACCGAAAAGATAATGACGCCATATCTTTAATGCGAACACAATGGCTGCTAACTCTAAATCATGTGTCAGGTAGTTTCTTTCATGTGGCTTTAATTGTCTCGAAGCATAAGCTATGACTTTGCCTTCCCGCATCAAAACGCAACCCAAACCATTCAAAGATGCATCACTATAAACAACAAATTCTTTACCCGATTCAGGTTGGACTAACACTCGAGCTTTGATCAAAAGAGCTTTCAACTGATTGAAACTTTTCTGACACTTTTCTGACTATTCAAACTTAACATCTTTCTGTAATAGCTTTGTCAACGGGGTAGCTATCATAGAAAAACCTTTTACAAAACGTCTGTAGTAACCAGTAAGCCCCAGAAAGCTTCGAATTTTAGAAACATTTTTTGGTGGTTTCCAATCGAGTATAGTCGATATTTTATTCGGATCAACCCGAATACCTAATGCTGAAACAACGTGACCCAGAAAGCCCGACTTCACTCACCAAAACTCGCATTTACTAAACTTTGCATACAACTGTTTATCTCGCAAAGTTTGTAGCACAAGCCTCAGATGCTCGGCATGCTCGGTTTCATTTCTGGAGTAGATCAGAATATCATCTATAAACACTACCACAAATCGATCCAAATACTGACTGAAATTCCGATTCATGAGATCCATAAAAACAGCAGGTGCATTAGTGAGTCCGAAAGGCATAACCAAAAACTCGTAGTGTCCGTACCTCGTCTAGAAAGCAGTCTTTGGCACATCTGAATCTCTGACTCGCAACTGATAATAACCCGACCTCAAATCTATCTTTGAGAACACTGAAGCCCCTTTCAACTGATCACACAAGTCGTCAATCCGAGGCAACGGATATTTATTCTTTATGGTTACCTTATTTAGCTGTCGATAATCAATGCACATTCGCATAGTCCCGTCTTTATTTTTCACAAATAGAATTGGTGCTCCCTAAGGAGAAAAACTCGGTCGTGCAAAGCCCCTATCGGTTAACTCTTGCAACTGTGTTTTCAACTCTTTTAATTTTGTAGGTGCCATCCGATACAGAGCTATTGAAATCGGAGTCGTCCCCGGTACTAATTCAATGCCAAACTCTATTTCTCGAACGGGTGGTAAACCCGGTAATTCTTCAGGAAACACATCTGGGTATTCGCACACAATTGGTACGGATTCAATCTGCTTCTCAGTCACTTTACTATCTAGCACATAAGCCAAGTAAGCTTCATACCCTTTTCTCATATACTTCCGAGCTAACATCGAAGATATAACTGCTGGTAACCCATTCAGATCATTAGATTCAATCCGAATAATTTCACCATTCTGACATCTCAAATCAAGGGTCTTTCTTTTACAATTTACAATAGTATCGTGCAAAGTTAATCAGTCCATTCCCAGAATTATATCGAATTCATCGAAAGGCAACAACATCAAATCAGCTGGAAAACATGAATCCCGAATCATTAACGGGCAACTTTTACACACTTTGTTAACCGAACACACCGCCCGGGGGTTGGATACTCGAATTACAAACTCGATGAGACTCAACAGCGAGTCTTCTTCGATACTAATGTTTCACACACATAAGAATGAGTTGAACCGGGATCAATCAACGCAATAACTCTAGTATCATAAAGAGTGAAAGTACCAGTAGTGACATGCGGGAAGAAGCATCCTCACGAGTGCGTATAGCATATGCTCTAGCAGTGCACGAGCCTCCGATCGAACCATTGTATCTTTTGTTCCCCTCGTCGCCACCTACATTACCCGAATATGCGGGTGGTGCGCCTCGTCTTGTTTTGCGTTGCTCTGTCTCACATTACGAGCAGTGTTTTGCTCGGCTAACATCGGGCACTCTCTAATAAAGTGATCCATCGATCCACACTTAAAACAGGACCGATCATGAAATCTACAACTCCCAGAATGCCATTTTTCACAATGTTTACACTCAACCCGGTTCTGCTGAGCATTACCAACACTAGCCATTGAAGTGGCTCGAGAACCCGCAGGTGGTCGGTCTCGGTCCCGTCTAGGAAAGCCTGAAGTGGCTTTGTGTCGACTGGATTCATCTCTAAACTTCTTTGGTGCTGAATGAAAAGTCTTACTCGATGATCTTTTTTGAACATCTCTAGCTTCAAACTCAGCTTTTCTTTTCTCTTTTCCAAGCTCTTCAGCTTTACAAGCTCGTTCAACAAGTACCACGAACTCTTTAATCTCGATTATGCTTAGGCGCGACTTAATGTCTTCATTCAAACCGTCTTCGAATCTTTTACACATAATAACCTCGGTTGAAACACATTCACGAGCATATCGGCTCAATCTCACAAATTTCCGTTCGTATTTAGTCACGGTCATACGACCCTGTTTCAATTCTAGAAATTCTTTACGCTTTTGATCGATGAATCTCTGACTGATATACTTTTTACGGAATTCAGTCTGAAAGAATTCCCAGGTTACTTTCTCCTTCGGAACCACCGATACTAGTGTATTCCACCAGTGATATGCGGTGTCCCTCAATAGTGATATTGCACATTTTAAACATTCCTCTGGAGTACATGATAACTCATCGAACACTCGGATAGTATTTTCAAGCCACAGCTCAGCTCGTTCTGCATCATCATCGTCATTAGCCTTAAACTCTTCGGCCCCGTGTTTCCTGATTTTATCTACAAGAGGCCTGCCAAATCTCATCGGATCTAATATCGGAGGTACCATAGGTATCAGAGATGGATTATTCGGGGGTGGAGGTTGTTGCACAGCCGGGTTAGTCCGGATATATTGGGTGAACCATTCGTTCATCATCTGGTAGAAGGCTTGCTTAGCCTCTCCCTCATGGATACTCGAGATAGGTCGAGATTCTACCGGCGCTGACCCATGTGCAAGATCAGGCGCTACGCTCTCAACATCATCAGCTACAGCTCTGTCGGGATCCATTTACTATATAAAAATCACAATTCAAATGTCAGAAGTCACCACACTATCGCATTATAATTTAAGGCATGTATAGCTAGACTCACACGTGCTACGGTAGTCCTAAAATCGACTAAACCGTAAGCTCTGATACCAATCAAATGTAACACCCTTAACCCGTATCCGTCACTGAATTAGGGTTAAAGGGCATTACTAAGCATAATACAAGCCATATCAAATATTTACGACTCAAGCAGACATAATCGAATACATAAAGTGTACTGTAATTCCATTAAATACTTAACATTTATAAATACATATTATAAATTATTTAGCCAAATTCACATAGAAGCATGTTTCAACAAATATCTTTATCACTAATCAATTGGTCACCTAATCTTCAATGACTGAATATGCACATATCCATTACTACTAAACCTGAACAAAATAACAAATATCAAAACTAAGTATGCGTGTATATATATTGACATAATCAAATTTAACATTTATCAATCATAGTCCCTATTAATGTAATTGCGCATGTACCAATTTCACCAATGCAATCTCTTTTGTTTCAAAAAATGCATAATAAGATCAACTTCTAAAATAACAATATACTAAACCAAAGGCATGACATAATAGATACGAAATTCAAATGAATTACCAACACATGCATACATACATTAACGATTGTACTTTTATAAAGATCAAGCATCATGGCCGAATACCATCAAGACCATATTACCATAATTTGGCCATTTCACTACCAAATCACATAAATTGAATTTGATACACATGCACCAATGCCATTCATAACCGAATATGCTATTCAATTACATATCCATTAATGACACATATTGCCGAATACAAAGTTTATAAGGTGGATTCATGTTTTCATACTACCCATCAAAAGCAATGTATACCAAATCTCATTCCGTACTTGATAAACCACCACATATGTTCACTTTCCAAAAGTTAGCAATAATTCATATATAATGATTTCATACCAAACATACATATACAAACTTTCATACTTGGCATGATTTATAACACATCCATACTCTTCATCCAAGCAAAACTTGCACACTTAATTTAATCAAGACTTGCATAACTTTAGATTATTTAATAATAAGACAAGCCATTTTCGCATGGCTTATATACTTTCAACAAAATGTTATTCAAGCATTAAGCTAGCCTATACATGCCTTAAGTTCAAAAATTCAACTTTTAAGAGTACCCAAAATAAGACGATAGTGTGGATGTCTTCAATGACGATTCCCCGAGCTCGTAGCTTAACCAAAATTTATAAAATAGAGTAGAAACATATCACACAAAGTAAGCTAACTAGCTTAGTAAGTCTTAAGCAAAAGTATTAAATCAAATACTCATTCAAGCATTTTCAACTCCAAAATTAATATCATAAAAATTCAAAACTTAGTACTTATATGATCTATTTATGTCGAATGCTAATACCCTTTTCTTTAACAACATCAAAATAGCCTTATTTCACCCTAAATGTGCAAACTCACCGAATACACATAAATTTAAAATGTATCCACATATAACCAAATCAAGTAAGTACAATATACATAACAACCACATATAAGCAATTATACACATTTGTAAAAATATCCATTTATCCTCACATATTGCATTTACACTTATGGCCGAATTTTCAAAGACACAACCAAGATCAATTCCAATATTTTATACTCATTATTTGTAAGGCCGAATGCACATATTAAAATCTTACAAAAATACCTCAACTATATCACACATTACTAGCATTGAAAAGTAATATAACAACTTACCTTATTCCCTGCAACTATGAGGCTTATACGTACCTGAACATTTAGCTTATTTACTTTAATTAAATTCCACATCGTTAATGATCCCTGAACTCTTTTTCCTTATAATAAGTCACCGGTATTAAGCCTGCTAGGCACAAAGCCTAAAACACACACCGGCACTAAGCCTGCTAGACCCGAGGTCTAAAATTTAATCATCGGCATTTAGCCTGCTAGGCAATAAGCCCGATACACTTCACCGGCACAAGGCCTACTAGGCTCGAAGCCCGAATATCAATATTGTTAAACCATCTCATACACATTACATGTTACCAATATCACATATGTTACACATAATTCATATCACTTTCACATATTGAACTCAATTAAATTTAACTACCTTTCATTGTTAAATCCCTATATCACATTCGGCTTTGTCAAAATTTCAATCCATAAGTTCAAAATTCAGCATGTAAACTAGGTTACAATCAATATTTACAGTATTAACTTGCTTAAAGACTTACCTCGGATATCGTCGGACAACAAAAATCGGCTATTCGATAACTTTCGTTTTTCCCCGATCCAAGTCCGTTTTTCTTTGTTCTTGATCTAAATATATTCAAATTAAGCTCATTCAAATACATTTCATTTCAATTTAATCCAAAAACACCTAAATGGGAAAATTACCATTTCCCCCTAATATTTCACACTTTTACAATTTAACCCTATTTGCACAAAACACAAAATATGCAAAATCTCCCAACAACATAGCTAGGCCGAATCTTCCATATAATCATATAAGTCCATACATTTCATTTATTTTGCAATCTAGCCCCTCAAAAATTTATTTTCTCAATTTAGCCCTATTTAGCTAAATTTATCAAAAATTCAAGAACAAAGTATGTTCATCAATTACATATCTATCATTTAACACCATAAAACATCACAAAACTCAACATAGCATCAATGGCATTTTACACAAACATCATCAATTCATGAAATTGATACATGGGTTTTAAAGCGTTCGAAGTAACGATTACAAAAACATAGAAATTATCGAAAACCGATCAAAAACTAACCTTTAATCACAACTTTTCTCCTTGGTCGAATGTTAGGCTTTGTTTCTTCTTTTCTTTATGACTTTCGGCTAAATAAAATAAAGATGATAACATGCATATCATGTTTTATTTTTAACATATATTTGTTTATTACTAATTTACCTTATTAACCTTATAATATAATATTTTATAACAAAATTTCCAAGGCCATTATTGACCATGTACCGTCCACTATCTTTTAAATGGGTTCATTGTCCCTTAGGGACCCCATATAATAAAGCCACAATCAAAAGGGTACTTTACACTTTAATTAGTAACTTTTATAATTTACGCGATTAAGTCCTTTTATTTAATCGGACACCTAAACGGCAAAATTAAATCACGAAAATTTAACACAAACAAATTCACACATAATAAACATGAAAATAATTTAAAAAATATTTTTCAGACTTGGATTTGTGGTCCCAAAACCACTATTCCGATTAGGGTCAAAATCAGACTGTTACATTAGTAGCCTCGAAAGATGTATTAATATAAATTAGGGAATCCTACGGATCAAGTCAAGTGAATAAATCGTCTGTTTCAGAGTTAAATAACAAGTGAAGTCTAGGTGGATTCTTCCTTGGGTATTGTCTTAATCAACTGGTTTTTCCCAAAAGTATTTTCCCAATTCACTCTCTGTGTCTTAGCAACCTTAGCTTAGTAATTAGTTAGATAAATATCAATCCCCTTTATTTTAGGCTAGATAATAAAAAGAAAGTCAGTACTAGTAATTTTGGTTCCTTTGGGTTCGACATTCCGGTCTTGCCACTAAGCTATACTACTGTTCGATAGGTGCGCTTGCCTCAATCGTGGTGATAGTTAGTTTCTAGGCTCGATCATTCATTATATAAATATTAAAACTCTCAGACACAATCAATTTTTTGGCGTCGTTGCCGGGGACTAAGATATTAGGAACACTTGATTTTTATTACTTTAACCATTTTTTATTTTTGCAATTAACTTTTATTTTTTATTTCTACTTTGCTAATTTGTCTTTTTCCTTGCTTCTGGCAGGTATTCTAGTTTATGACTAGAAGAAACCCGACAGGACCTCTACTTTACGATTGTGATATAGAAGGAACCGTTTGCAGAAACTGAAAAGAAATTAGGCGAAGCCTACAATACATACAAGAAGAGCAAGATGACAATACTAATAACAGGGAAGAGATGGCTGATCCCCAGAATAATCCACTTCCTCCTGTGGTTGCCGAAAATCATGCTCCTCGAACTATGTATGATTATGCTAAACCTAATTTAACAGGAACTGAATCAAGTATTGTTAGACCTGCTGTCGCTACAAATAATTTTAAACTGAAATCTAACACTATACAGATGATTCAACAATTTGTTCAGTTTGATGGTTTGCAGGACATGGATCCTAACACACACTTAGCGAACTTTTTGGAATTATGCGATACGTTTAAAATTAATGGCGTTTCTGATGATGTCATTCGCCTTCAGTTATTTCCCTTTTCTTTAAGGAATAAAGCCAAACAGTGGTTGAATTCTCCTCCACGAGGATCAATCACTACATGGGAACAAATGACCGAAAAATTTTTATTAAAATATTTTTCGCCGGCTAAAACGGCTAAATTGAGGAATGATATCTCTTCTTTTGTGCAGATGGATTTAGAGACACTTTACGATGCATGGGAGAGATGTAAAGATTATTGAGAATGTGCCCTCATCATGGGTTACCACTATGGCTACAGGTTCAAACCTTCTATAATGGTGTGAACCCCTTAACTAGGCAGCTTATTGATGCAGCCACCGGTGGAACCCTAAATAAAAAAACCCCTGAAGCGGCTTACGAATTCATTGAAGAGATGTCACTGAATAACTATCAGTGGCATGTTATGAGGACAAAGCCGACAAAAGCTGCCAGTGTTTTCAACCTCGACCCAGTAACCATGTTATCAAATCAGGTAGAACTCTTAAGTAAGAAAATTGATGGTTTGTGTGGTTCCTCGCAGGTACATCTAGTGATGCAGTGCGATACAAATGGAGGAGGGTCGAATAATATAGAATACCCACCCTACAATCCTGGCATAGAAAACGAACAGATGAACTATATGGGTAACAATTCTAGACCTCAAAATAACCCTTACAGCATGTTTGGTTGGGGGGAATAGGAATGCATTCCCCCCCAATTCGGTGGGCCCACCACCAAACCTTAGTTTGGTTGGCTGTAATAGCATTATAGCCTGATTCCATTCAGGCCCTATTACACCCAATGGCCGTAATAGCCATTCCCTGCCTTCAGCACTGATTAGGTATTCCATCCGCGTTTTCCAATTTTCTTTTTCCTATTTTCCATTTTCTGCCCTCAGCTTCATCTTTCCCTTTTTTTCCTTTGATTGCAGAGGTAATTTTTTTCTTCTCTATGATTTTTCCTTCTTACATTTGGCTACTTAGAAACTGAAGCAAAGGCTTTTCTGCCCTCAACTTCATCTTCTCCTACGTTTCTTTTATTCATTTTATCAGGAATGAAATTTGTTTTTTTAACTCTTCAAAAATTGGCTACTTAGAAACAGCGTTGCCTTCCTCCTCTCTCACAAATGGCTCGTGGAAGCTGGGGTTTTCAGGTTTAAATCAGACGTTCTCTTCATCCACTGTGGAGAGAAGAAGCAATGAGTTGCTGAGCCTGCAAGAGGGGGAGAAGGTTCTAGCGGCGTGAGAGCGAGCACGGCGTGGCGGTGGTTCAAGTTGGTAACCAATGCGATTGGGCAGATTTCATGGTGATTGCCACCGGTAGGTCCCTATGGCACGTCAAGAACATCGTCCAAGCCCTAATTTACAAGGTGCGGTTTCATGGGTTTTCTTTTTCTATTTTGTTCCCTAGTTTTCGATTGCGATTATTTGTTTATTTTCTGGAACAGGTTAAGCGAGAAGCAAAAAGAGCTAAGAGGATGGTATTACCAAGCAGTACAATGGAAAGAGACGGAAAATGGATTGTTATCGACTGCCCGTCTTTGCTTTCCTCTTTCCTTTAGCTTCAACTTTGTTGTTTACATGTGATCTTGAGGACCATTACTTTTTGTTGACTGAAAGTCCACTTACTCTACTCCTAAGAATTGAGAATATATGGGTGAAATCATGTTTGAGACGTTTAATGTTCCAGGCTTTATATTATTGAGAATCATGTCCTTGCTTTAGCTATTGGGTACACTACATCTAGGTTTATGACTAGTTTCTACGTATTGTTCTGTTTTCTAGTATTATATATCTTCATGTTAGTTGTTTACTAGTATGTTGGATGAATTAATTAGGGTCCTTGATTGTACATGATTTTTAGTATCTTTTATATTTATAAACTACAATTTTTAAGGTTGAATTTTGAGTGTGAATATTGGTTCTATATTTATAGACTACTAGCAATTGATTTAAATCCATTTAGTGATTGAGAAAGAATTGTTATATAGATTATATCACTATTCCTTAAGAAAGGTTGAACTTTTTGCTTATCTATTGCATTAAATTCTCCATTAAAAATAAAATTGTATGCTTAAAATGATAATTATTATGTTTTCTAAGAAACTGTGAAAATTTGAGAAAAATTCACGACCACGATAGCATCTGATACATCTGCAATTGCAGTAAACATGTAGTGATCGCAATAGTTATTAATCTCTGGTGCATGCCTTATGTTGTTTCAATACATCTAAATTTGTTTATTTGTTTTTTGTCTTTAAATTTTAGAGAGAACTATGATGGAGGCATATAGTTGTTGCTAATCTTGTGGGTGTAAGCCGTGGGTTATGTTGAATACTTCATGCTTGTAGTGTTTACAGAATCGCTCTAGCTTCTATTTAGCTTTAGACCATTTTGGGTGCTGTCTTTCTTGCTAACTATCATCATCCTTATATATTGATCATGTTCATTTCGTTTGACCTACAACTTTTTGTAGTATAGGGGTGGTAGTGAATGTTGGAGATGGAGCTACGCATATCTTACCCAAGCTGAGATGGTTATGTTATTGGGAGCAGCATTAAGTCAATACAAATTCTATTTGCATTTTTGGGTTTGCTTCTTTTGCTGGGTATTTTATTTTTTTGTCTTGGTTTTGGATTTAATGCCCTTTGGCTTGCTTAGAAACTCCGTTTGGTGTCTGCTAACTTAAACTTACTATCATTTTGGATTCACATGATCTTCGTTTTAGTTTAGTGTATGGTATGGCGTCGAATTATGTAATTTTAGTGAAGTTTATTAGTGCTTTAATGGGCTTTGTATGCTTAAAACAAGATGAATTTGTTATTTGTAAATTATTGATTCTAAACTCTGTTGATCTTTCTAAGGTTTGATATGTATAATATTTTTTTACTATATGTTTCATTTATACCATTGATTACATCTATAGAATTGATGTTTCATAGTATACATGCTTCCTGGTGTTAGAATCTTGGATGTTCATTTATACCATTGATTGCATCGATTTTTTTCCCTAATTTCCACTAGTTCGATTAATTTCTTGTAAGAATGGTCATGCAGCCAAAATGCAGAGAGAATGTAATATTAAAACAAGGGTATTTAGTTGCTTTTATTTTTACACTAGTATTTCTTATGTTATGGTTGGAACTGTTCACTATCTCTATAGGTTTGGTTTAGTGTAGCACTTTTGAGAAATTAAATGCCATATGGTGTTATTGTTAGATCATTGTCTGCTATTTGTGTATTTGGTTTATGTAACAGTTAGAAACAGTTTGTGGAATGTAATGGGTTTGATAGGCTTTGTTACGGCTGATTTTTAGTTTAAGCTATAAAGTCGGTGACTTTTAGCTTAATTTAGGCGATTCGCGATTGCATAGTGAAAAGGGTTGAATGTTGATTATGGAACTGTTAATAATTTTATTGTTTCTACTGTGATATTATTTAGAAAAGCAAAACTAGTTAGTAGTTTTAACTTGTATTGGGAAAGGTATGATTTTGGTGTTGGTATTTGATCTGATTAAGGTAATCATGCTTGTTTGTTTTAGCTATTGGTCTCTAGTATTCTGAAAGTTTGTTTTGTGTTGCTTGTTTTGCAATTTTTCTTTTCTTTTCATCTAAGTGTGTGTGTATCTCATTTTAACCTTCATAAGCTCTTTCCCGATCTGTTTTCACTTTTCACCTTCTCTCTCTAGAATATATGGTATGGTGTTTATTTACTCGTGTTTTGCTTTGTTGCATTTGCTTGATTTAAGTTAAGATCACGAAAAATTCTTGATACTTTATCGAGATTGCTTAATAATGTTCAAGACATTATTATTTGCTAAAGCCAAGAGCTGATTTTGTTGAATGAAATTTGACATTTTAGATTTACAAATGTAAGTTCTGATTTGTATTTTGAGTTCTTTTTTTTTTCCAACATTTTGGTTTGTTTGTTTATAAACTTGTTTTCCTATTTTCTTTTGGGTATTCGAATAAACAGCTCTAGATTTAAAGGTGTGGTTGTTTAAGATACATAATCACAATCAGCTAGAAACCAAGGGGGTTCCGCATCTTCAAAGGGGAAAAAAAAGAATTCTGATTCAAGTGATCATGTTTCTTCTTCATTTCATGATGCTGCCACTTTATTGCGAAAAACATGCGGGCCGTTGGCGAACAAATTAGTAGGAGTATTGCCTCCGATGCGGTAATTCAACAAAAGTCAGAAGAATTTCAGATCATCCAAGAAAAAGCTATAAATTTATATCCAACATTATGTGAAATAGAAGGTTTAACTGTGGATGAGCGTTTTCGAGCATTGAGCAAAATTCCAGATTATCCAACGCAAATGCTCATTTTCTTTAGTTTACCTTCTTCTGTACGATTGAAATGGGTCAGAAGATTTCTTGTGACCACCATTAAAAATCATAGTTGTATTGATGATATTTTGGTAACTTTTTGTGTTTGTAATATTTGGGATGGTATAATGACATGATATATGTCATTACAATGTTGTAACTTTTTGATGTTGTAACATATGGATTATGGCATATAAACTAATGAAATCATGTAACCTTTTGTTAATATATGAATATTATGTTTATGCAAAATATAATTCTCAAGTTATTTATTACTTCTAATATTTTTTATTGTAGAATAATTAAATTATTTGTTTCAATAATGATACTTTAGCACATTAAATATGTATTGCAATTTAAAAATAATAAAATAGATTATATATATTTTTATAGTATTATATATTTTGATTTTTTAATTCATATAATAATTATATTAAGAATGTTATTAAATTATTTTTTTATTAAATTATATTTAATAATAATTATGTTAAAATATGATTAAATTATTTATTATTTTTATTAAATTACTTTCAATAATAATCTTATTAAAATTTAATAACAATAACAATAATCATCTACCTAAAAGAAATTCTGCTAAGGGTATTCTGGTCATTTTAGTTCTTTTCCTTATGCTATTACAACATCATTCCATTCAACCAAACACAAGAATTCTATTACAGCTCTATTCCATTACATTCAACCAAACAGTTGAATTACTTATTACAGCTCTATTCCATTACACCTCTATTCCATTACAGCTCTATTCAATTACAGCCCTATTCCATTACAGTGAACCAAACGTACCCTTATAGTAACACGTACAATGCAGGTTGGAGGAATCATCCCAATTTTTCATGGGGAGGTCAAGGAAATCAAGGAAATCAGAGACAACAACCCCCTCCAGGCTTTCAACAACAGCCCTATCCACGGAAAAAGAAGCCGAACCTTGAGGAGATGCTGGAAAAGTTCATCTCGACATCAGAAAATCATTTCCAGAATACCGAAACGGCGTTGAAAACTCAACAAGAATCACTTCAAAGGATTGAGAATAAATTTGGACAGCTAATCAAGTTAGTTTCCGAAAAGCAACCAGGTAATTCACCTAATTCAAAAGAGCATGTGAAAGCAGTTACACTAAGGAGTGGAAAGGAGTTGGTTGAAACTGAAAGAAAGATGCCAAAAGAAATTGCTAAAGAAAAAGAAGAAGAAGTAAACGAGAATGTAACGCCGGCATTTAAAGAACCACCAATTCCATATCCAGCACAGTTGAAGAAAGACCGCATGGACGCACAATTTGGTAAGTTTCTTGAACTCTTTAAACAATTACATATTAACTTACCTTTTGTTGAGGCTATTTCGCAGATGCCTACATACGCAAAATTTCTAAAAGAGCTCTTAACGAATAAAAGGAAGCTTGAAGAACTGTCAACCGTGGAGCTTAACGAGGATTGCTCAGCTATTCTCCAGAATAAGTTGCCAACCAAATTAAAAGATCTAGGAAGTTTTACTATTCCTTGTTTAATTGGTAGTTTAAATATTGAGAAGGCATTAGCTGACTTAGGTGCCAGTATTAATTTAATGCCTTATAAAATATTCAAGCACCCCGGTCTTGGGGAACCGAAACCCACTAGGATGAGTATCCAACTAGCCGATAGATCTATTAAATACCCTAGGGGAATTATTGAAGACGTTTTAGTTAAAGTTGATAAATTCATATTCCCTATTGACTTTTTTGTGCTCGACATGGATGAGGATGTTGAAGTACCTTTAATTTTAGGACGGCCATTTTTAGCCACGGCTAGGGCTAATATTGATGTAGGTTATGGTAAGCTTGCGCTCAGGGTAGGTGATGAGGAGGTTATCTTTAAAATTTATGATGCTATGCGATACTCTAAAGAGCAAGATGATTCCTGTTATTTTATTGACTCTATTGATCATTTTATTCAGAATTCTTTTCAGGAAATAATACATAAAGACACATTGGAACTGTGTCTTGTTCAAGGCGAGGAGGCAGATGATGATGCCAATGAGATGGGGGAGACAAAAATCGAAATAAATCCTAATAGCCCCCCTAAGACAAAAAGAGTATGAGGGCATTGAAATAAACGACGAATCTAAACAAAGGCCCTCTATTGAAGAACCCCCCAAATTGGAATTGAAACAGTTACCAACACACTTAGAGTACGCATTCTTTGGGAGAAATTCTACACTACCGGTAATTATTTCTTCAGACCTAGAACCCAATGAGAAAGAAGAGTTACTACAAGTGTTAAAGGAGCATAAAAGAGCCATAGCCTGGAAAATCTCTGACATAAAAGGGATAAGCCCATCGTTTTACACCCACAAAATCTTAATGGAAGATGAATATAAACCATGTGTGCAACCTCAAAGACGATTAAATCCCAATATGAAAGAAGTTGTCAAAACTGAGGTAATTAAACTCCTAGATGCTGGAATTATTTATCCTATTTCTGATAGTTCTTGGGTAAGTCCTGTGCAGGTTGTTCCAAAGAAAGGAGGCATGACTGTCATAGCTAATGAAAAGAATGAATTAATTCCAACAAGAACAGTCACAGGTTGGAGAGTTTGCATCGACTATAGGAAACTGAACGATGCCATAAGAAAAGACCACTTTCCTTAACCCTTCATTGATCAAATGCTAGAAAGATTATCTGGACATATGTACTACTGCTTCCTAGACGGGCTCTCTGGCTACTTCTAAATCCCCATAGCTCCTGAAGATCAAGAAAAAGATAACATTCACATGTCCATACGGTACGTTTGCTTATCGAAGAATGTCTTTTGGATTATGTAACGCTCCTACCACTTTTCAGCGCTGCATGCTAGCCATCTTTGACGAACTTGTGGAAGATATCATGGAGGTATTTATGGACGACTTTTCAGTATTCGGTAATTTGTTCCACCTTTGCCTTAAAAATTTAAAATGAGTCTTAATGAGATGTGAGGAAACGAACCTTATGCTTAATTGGGAAAAGTGTCACTTCATGGTTCGAGAAGAGATTGTGTTAGGTCATAAAATTTCTAGTAAAGGGATTGAGGTTGATAAAGAAAAAATTGAAACCATAGAAAAATTACCTCCTCCCAGTTTAGTTAAGGCTATTAGAAGTTTTTTAGGACATGCCGATTTCTATAGAAGATTTATTAAGAATTTTTCTAAAATAGCTAAGCCTTTGACGAAATTACTAGAAAAAGATGTACCTTTCAATTTTGATCAGGAATGTTTAGATGCATTTAATACTCTAAAGACTAAATTAACAAATGCCCCATTTATTATTGCACCTGATTGGAATTTACCCTTTGAACTAATGTGTGATGCGAGTGATTTTGCAGTAGGTGCAGTTTTAGGTCAGCGAAGAGACAAGCATTTCCAACCAATCTATTACGCTAGCAAGACACCGATACAATTAGCAGAAGAGAATTACACCACCACAGAAAAAGAATTGCTAGCTGTGGTCTTTGCATTTGATAAATTTAGACAATATTTAATATTATCTAAAGTCGTCATTTACACTGACCATTCAGCCCTTCGTTATCTTTTAACTAAATCGGATGCAAAACCTAGACTCATAAGATGGATTCTACTTTTACAGGAATTTGACTTGGAGATTCAGGATAAGAAAGGAGCTGAAAACCTGGCAGCAGACCATCTTTCTAGACTTGAAAATCCACGTCTTAAAGAACTTGATGATAGTGAGATTAATGACTCATTCCCTAAAGAACAACTCTTGGCTATATCCGACGCCGAGGTACCTTGGTTTGCAGATATTGCAAATTATTTAGCTGCTAATGTATTACTGTGGGGTTGACACATCAAAGAAAAGAAGTGATTCTTTACTGATGTGAAAAACTATTTTTGGGAGGACCCTTTTCTTTTTCGTATATGTACGGATCAAGTAATTCGAAGATGTGTCGCAAAGGAAGAAACAAGCAAAATCCTAGAACATTGCCATTCAAGACCCACAGGAGGACATTACAGTGGGACGAAAACAGCACATAAAACACTCGAATCAGGTTTTTATTGGCCCACTCTGTTCAAGGACGCCAACAGGTATGTTAATTCATGTGATAAATGTCAGAGAATAGGTAATATCTCTAAACGCGATGAAATGCCTCAAACATACATGCTATCATGTGAAATATTTGATGTATGCGGTATCGATTTTATGGGTCCATTCCCTAGCTCATTTAGGAATAAATACATCCTCGTAGCGGTTGATTATATGTCAAAATGTGGAAGCTCAAGCTTTACCCACCAATGATGCAAGAGTGGTAGTGCAATTTCTTAAGAAACTTTTCTCTCGATTTGGAACACCTAGAGCAATTATTAGTGATAGGGGTACCCATTTTTGTAACACCCAATTAGAGAAAATCTTAAAGAAATATGGAGTACACCACAGAACAGCTACACCTTATCACCCTCAAACCAGTGGACAAGTCGAAGTATCCAATAGAGAACTTAAATGAATCCTAGAGAAAACTGTAGAATCAAACAGGAAAGATTGGGCATCAAAAGTAAACGACGCTTTATGGGCCTATAGAATCGCCTTTAAAACTCCCATAGGAACATCCCCATACAAACTTGTTTACGGGAAGAGCTGTCATTTACCATTTGAACTCGAACATAAAGCATTTTGGGCTATAAAATTCTTAAACTACGATCTTCAACTTGCAGGCGAGAAAAGATTGATGCAGTTGAACGAGTTTGATGAGTGGCGAGCAAACGCCTACGATAGCTCACGATTATACAAAGAAGCAACAAAGCGACGCCATGATACTCGTCTAAAGCGACCTAAACAATTTGAAGTTGGAGATCTCGTGTTACTTTATAATTCAAGACTCAAATTATTCCCTGGAAAGCTGAAATCAAGATGGTCAGGTCCATTCGTAATCAAAACTATTTTCCCCTACGGCACAATCGAGGTAACTCATCCGACTTATGGCACTTTCAAGGTAAATGGTCAGCGACTGAAAATTTATAATGGTGAAGATTTAAGGGATATGAGAGAGGAGCTTCAGCTCTGTGAACCTTCATATAGAAATGAAAACAGGGTAAGTCTAGCTTAAGACTTTAAACGAGCGCTTCTCGGGAGGCAACCCGAGCACTAACCTTATCAACATTCATATTTTTGTTTTTAGCATCTAACTAAGAAGTAACTAATTTCATAAGCGTAGGATTTCCTTCCCACACGGCCAAGAACACAGGCGTGGCCATGGCCGTGTGGACACCACGATGAATCATATGGGTGTAGCGGAGACCGTGTGAGCCAAGGAAGAGAAAAATTTTCCCAATACGGGCTACGATAAAACACCACGACCGTGCGATGAGGCCGTGGCCGAAACTGAGTAAACGACACGGGCTGCAACAGCCGTGGTCGATACTGAGTAAACGACACGGGCGTGAGACACGCCCGTGCCTATAGGGTGTGGTCGACACTGACTAAATCAACACGGGCGTGCTAACAGTTACACGAGAGTGGGAGAAGTAAACAAAGTAGCGCACGATCGTGCGTTACGGCCGTGTGAGCCAACACGCCCAGATAACACGGGCGTGGGACACAACTCAGACACGCTTAAACTCAAAATTCTCGAAACACAGGGCTAAAAACCACCCACACGAGCGTGTGCTCTTATTTCTATATAAACCCCTCACTATTCATCATCTTTTTCCCCAAATTAGTTTCGCCAAACCCTAGCCATTTTCCTTTCTCCCCCTACTAAGTCCGGCCACCACCATCAACACCCCCTCATCCTGTCTTCTCTCCCTTTTTCCTCATTCCCTTCTCTATTTTCCCTTCCTCCTCTCCACGCCCACCAGACCACGCCTGTGTTAGTATAACACGCCCGTGTGCCACCACCAAGCCCGTGCCCCGACCACCGTCTTACCCGCACCACTTCCCTCAACAATCTCCACCGGTTCACCCTTTTCCACTATCGTTTGCTTATTTCTTTAAAATTTTCATTATTTTTCATTTTATTATTTGTTTCATTGTTCTTATTTCATGATTTAGTTTTTTATGATTTTCTTAATATTTGCTCTACTTAGTTTAATTCTATTCTGATATTTATTCATAGTTTTAACATTCCTTGATTATTTACTTAAGAAACTATTTAGAACTATTAGGAATTGCATTCTTGGCTAGCAATAATACTTGAATCATTGAGTACTCTTTATTCAATAGGAACATAATGTCGTTTTCCCGAGGCAAGAAAACCGCAATCCCTGTTTCAAAAAATAAAAGAGACCCGGTTCATCATCGACACGCGCATCTGCCAAAGTACGACACCCATTCTTACAGTTTTCTCCGAGATCCCAGGAGGACCTTTTTCAGATACTTCGCGCGCGACCCCTCAGCATAGGGAGGCGCATTGATTGGACCACCTTGGAGCAGGTCCAACTAGCCGACGACGTCCGGGCCCTCCAAACTACCGACCCATGGGGGCAATTCTTCGAGATCATTGAGCCCACATACCTAGAGTTCACTTTAGAGCTCTGTTCCACATTCCACCTCCAGACGGTGATGACGAACCATGATGACCCCGCCACAGTCTAATTCTGTCTCGGAGGCATTATACATGAACTGAGGGTCCCACAGTTCGGGGTCACCTTGGGGCTCTACACTGACGAATTCATGGCGAACAATGATCTCAAGACATTCTATCGCTACATCCATAACTCCCTTTCTAAATGTTGGAATAACATAGCCCCCGCTTCGGCCTCCTATGACCCTAGTCGCTCCAAGGCGACAGCTCTCGCCCCATCCCTGAGGTACTTACATGCCATCTTAGCTCATACATTGATAGGTAGGCGAGAGAGCACCGGCGTCGTCAACACTTACAACGCCTAATTCCTATGGTGCATGGCGAACGGGTACGTCTTCGACTTAGCCTACTTTATAGCTCGCGCCATTCAACATCAGACGGAGCAGCATAGGAGAGAGGTCATCTCCATGGATCCTTACATCACACGTCTGGCTCGATATTTTGGGCTCCTCAACACCGCCGCTCAATCCTCCTCACTCACACTAATAGGCAGATGCCCCCACAGGGCATCCAGACGATGATCCACATGAGGATGATTGAGAGTCGCCATGGGTTCGATCCTCCCCAGTATCGGCTAGTGCAAGCCACTGAGCAGGATGATCCAAAGGACATTATTGATGATGTCCCACCACAGCATGAGGAGCCATCTTCGGCACCACACCCCCTCGCCGACCAGTTCATGCGGCCGCTTCAATATCTGACATCTCTGAGTGCCTCACTTGGTTCGAGCAGTACTATACTCAGCAATTCACCGACACCGCTCGAAGATTTGACGGTATTGAAGCGACTCTTCAGCAGATTTGTCATCACTTTCACATATCGCCGCCTACACCACCTCGCGACCCAGCAGATGACGAGGACCTTTGAGTCCTTTTATTTTCTTTATTATTTTTTATTGTTATTTTTATTTTTATTTTTATTTTTATTTTTATTTTTATTTTTCTTTTTATTTTATTTTAGTTTATTTTCTTTTATAATTAAACTTTTTACCTTTCTTATTTTAAAACTTTCATTAGTAAAATTGAATTTCCTTTATCGCTGGCTATCTAACTCTGACAACATTCATTAACTAGTACTCTCTAAAATTTCACTAATGACTTCGCAGTTTAGAAAGGTTCACGGTGCCACTCAAGTAACGAACACACCACCTTCACCTATGCCTAGTCATCATGTTCATCATTGATCATCCTCCAAGGATTTTATCCATAATTCAGGAAGTTTCACCTCTCTCTCTCTTATGACTTTCTTACTAATCATTATCTTTTTTTGTACATTGAGGGCAATGTACATCTTAAGTGTGGGGGGTGAATTTTATCGTGAAAAGTGCCTAACTTTTTGCATTATTCTTAAAATCCTTGAATTATATCTTATTCTTAAATAATCTTCCCATATTACTGTTAGAATGAAATTTCATTTGATTTATGATTTTCCTTGATATGTTTTGGATTAAGTCATAGCTAATTGTGCAGTGATAATTTAAACTTTAAGAGACTAGAGAATCAAGCATGATGAGTTTATTTTCAGAATTAAAAATTTGTTAGGTTGTCTACCTGAATCTAATTATTACCTTGAAGTTTGAAATTTACAAGGTTGACATCAAAAGCCCATAATTTTTGTGAGATCTTGAGCCTTTTAAGAGCATACATTCCTTTTCGTACACACTTTATTGATTATGAGTATGTCAACATTGATTTGTTATTCTAGAACTTGCTTCGATTATACATGTCGAGACCACACCTTTGATTTGATATACTGAGATGATAAAAGCAGCTAAGTTTTAACCCACTTACTCCATAAAAAGCCTACCTTCATAATTAACCCCTAGTGAACCCCTTTGAATCCTAACAAACCGCTTCTTGACTCAACCATTAATATTAACCCCAAAACCCACTTTGTATTTGTTATCACCATTTCTCTTGACTACCCTTATATCGAGATTTGATTTGATCGGTTACTTAACTATTTTCTTTATTTCAGTTATTAAATTCTATATTATTATTGTACTTGATTTGATTTTTTCTTAAAAATATATATATATTTAGGAATCTATTCATTATTACTTCTTTGTTATTAGAGCTTAAGCAGTTAATTTTATACTTTGAGAAGAAGCTCATGTTATTAGTATTAAGTTTTCAATTGATGTAATTATTTAAGCTTTAGTTACTCTTCTAGTTAGGTAATTTGTCAATTCAGTCTCGATACTAACCCTCTAATTCAAGCATTTATCCACACCTTTAACCCAAGCCCCGTTACAACCCTTTTTAAAGACCTTTTGATTTGTGTATCATATCATTTTACAGTGGTGGAGATTTGATTTTCATGCAAGCCTATGGGATTAACTTTTCATGTTCGACTTCTGAGTGCTTATTTTTGAACCTTAAACACCTTGAGTGATTTGAGTGAACCTTTAGTGAGGATGTCATTTTTTGTCGATTTTGAATTAGAGGTAATTATTTAGGTAAGGAGAAACACATATGTTTTCGTACTATAAAAATTATGAATTTAATTGTTTGAATCTTTAGAAACCTTCTTGTTAAATTATCAATGTATGAATTACCTATGAATTATGATGAAACATTATTGATGAAGATTATGAATTGAGGGGAGTTAATTTTAATTGTGAACTGAGAATTTTGCTTGAGGACAAGTAAATGCATAAGTGTAGGGGTATTTGATAAATCGTAATATATACATATTTTAATCCCACATTTAGCATACTTTTTGGATGATTTATCCTTTGAATTGTGGAATTTGATGCTCCTAATCCTTTAATTTCATGTTTTATACTTAGGAAAGCATCGGAGGATGAAAAGAACGAGAAACGGACCAAAAACGGAGCAAATTGGCTTACCTTAGAGACTCACACGGCCTGGACTATCACCCACGGCCGTGCGTTTCAAGTAACAACCGAGACACGGCCTAGAACATCGTACACAGCCAGATCACACGGTCGTGTGTGACAAACAGGATCGACCACGACCGAGAGAGTCGACCACGAGCGTGTCACACGGGCGTGTCCCTGCTATAGCCAAGATGAGTTTCATTCGGAATAGGATACTTGTGGGCCAAGAAAGACATTCCGGAGCCTATATAAACGCCCTAGGTATAACCTAAAAAGTGTCTTTGATCGTGGCGGCTTGAGAGGGTTTGAACTCGAAATTACTCCAAGAAAGCCAGTTGATCCATCTCAGAAGCCGGAATCACGCTCAAGACGGAAGATCTTCCCTTCAAATTCCTTCAGGGGGTTTTAGGGTTTTTCTTATGTTTTGTTATTTACTTTCTTCTGAGATGTATTCTTTTATAATTATGAACTAAACCCTCAAAAATACCGAGGGGATGAAACCTAAGACGGATCTTGTTATTATTTTCCTGAACTATATGATAAATACTTGATTTGTTCTTAATTATGTGTTCTTAATTCTTGTTTTAATATTTCAGATATTGATTCAAGTATTGATGTGCTTAGCGCGTGGAGCAAAAGTCCTGTTTATGAGTAGATCTAGTATAGTTAAGCGGAGTTGATCGCAACCCTAGAGATAGGATGACAAAAATCACGGATTAGGGTCAAACCTAATATGGGAGTCCATAGATCGAGTTAATGCAACACTAGGGGTTTTAATTAGAAAGAAATTTCAATTAATCAACCTAGGGTTAGACGTTAGTAGCCTCGAAAGAGGTATTAATATAAATTAGGGAATCCTACGGATCAAGTTAAGTGAATAAATCGTGCAGTTCAGAGTTAAATAACAAGTGAAGTCTAGGTGGATTCTTCCTTGGGTATTGTCTTAATCAACCGGTTTTTCCCAAAGTATTTTCCCAATTCACTCTCTCGTGTCTTAGCAACCTTAGCTTAGTAATTAGTTAGATAAATATCAATCCCCTTTATTTTAGGCTAGATAATAAAAAGAAAGTCAGTACTAGTAATTTTGGTTCCTTTGGGTTCGACATTCCGGTCTTGCCACTAAGCTATACTACTGTTCGATAGGTGCGCTTGCCTCAATCGTGGTGATAGTTAGTTTCTAGGCTCGATCATTCATTATATAAATATTAAAACTCTCAGACACGATCAAGAATCCACCTAGACTTCACTTATTACTTTTGATTCATGTGATTTATTCACTTGGCTTAATCCGTAGAAATCCCTAAATTATATTAATACCTCTCTCGGGGCTACTAACAACTGACCCTAGGTTGACTTATTGAAATCTCTTTCTAATTAAAACCCCTATTATCGCATTAACTCGATCTATGGATTCCCTTATTAGGTTTGACCCTAATCTGGCAGATTTTCGTCGCCCTATGTCTAGGGTTGTAATCAATTTCGCTTAATTGTGTTGATCTACTCTTAAACAGGGACTTTTGCTCTACTGAATAAGCACATTCGACTTGAATCAATAACCTGAATTATCAAAACAAGAATAAGAACTCACAATTAAGAATAATCACAAATATTTATCTCATAAATTAAATAATAATAAGATCTGTCTTAGGTTTCATCCCCTTAGATATTTAAGGGATTTAGTTCATACTAAAAGAGGGAAACATCGTAAAAAAGGAAAAATAACAAAACATAAGAAAACCCAAAAAACTCCTAAAGAACTTGATGGGAGATCTTCAGTCTTGATGGAGATCCTTCTCCTAAATTGATCCCGACGGCTGTCTTGGAGTATTTTCTCCTTCTACACAGCGTCTATTTGACGTCATGTCAAGCTCTCCTTTTAGGTTGCCCCCTAGGGTGTTTATATAGGCTTTGAAATGTCTTACTTGGCCCACAAGTATCCTAATCCGAATAGAATTCATCCTGATTTCGACAGGGACACGCCCGTGTGACACGCCCGTGTGACACGCCCGTGGTGGACTCCTTCGACCGTGGTCAATTTTACTCACCACACACGGCCGTGTGATCTACCCATGGTCGATAATCTAGGCCGTGGTTGATCCTGCTCGTGACACATGGCCGTGGCCAATGGTCCAGGTCGTGTTGATTTCCTAGGTAGGCCCATTTTGCCCCTTTTTGGCCCGTTTCTCGTCCTTTTCGACTTCCTAAGCTCTCCTGAGTATAAAACATGAAATTAAGAGATTAGGAGCATCGAATTCATCAAATTCAATCAAAATTCATCCAAAAGTAAGCTAAGCATGGGGTTAAAATATGTGTAAATTATGGTTTACCAGTTTGATGTGCTTAAGTCGGTGGTTGAATAGACCCTGTTTAAAAGTAGATCTTGCATAATTGAGTGGAGTTGCATGCAATCCTAGAAATAGGATGACATAAATCTACCAGATTAGAGTCAAATTTAATAGGGGAATCCATAGCAGGAGTTAATGCGATAATAAGGGTTTTAATTAGAAAGAAATTTCAATTAATCAAAAGAGATATTAGCATAATTTAGGAGTTAATGCTCAAAAGAGATATTAGCATAATTTAGGGATTTCTGCGGATCAATGTACTAAGTAAAAGAAATTGTGTAATTTAGATTGATAGTGAAAAATGAAATCTAGGCGAATTCTTTCCTAGGTATTGTTTCACTTCTTGGTTGTTAATCGATTGTTTTCCTAATTTGTTCTTTGACGTGTTCGTTAGTTAATTAATTTAGTTAATTTTAATTTTTAATCTACCACTTGAATTATTCGGTTAAATAATAGAAAGACAGTAATTACTAGTACTTTTAGTCTTCGTGGGAACTATATCTGTGCTCATTGTAGCTTTACTATTAATTGATAGGTCCACTTACCTTAGTCAACTTTTTAGTTAGTTCCGTGGACATTATTGATCTTGTAAGTGATTGTGATCTAAATTATGATGCCATGATAATGATTCTATTGAATTGAGTATTGATGGTAATTAATAATGATAATGCCCGATTAAACGGTGTCAGAAAGAATTACATGTATAGTTGACATGCCATATGTTTAATATTGATTACATTCTTGTATTCCAAAAGGATGGGAGAGTTCTTAAATTCCTTAAGGGTCGAGAACAATACTACAATTTCCTGAGGGTCGAGTACAAATTATTAGCTAAAATTCCCAAAGAGTCATGAGTGTATATTGATATAATGATCCGTGTACCTGTCCTTAAATTCGAAATCGATTAGTAGGGTCAAATGAATGAAAATGATATGTGATTATAGCATGAAATGCTATATGAATGTATATGTAAATGAAATGTTGTCAAATTATGATAAATAAACTATGGTTACTAGATATCTAAGTAGAGATGCGAATTCCCTCAGGGAACATCAATAATTTGAGAAAATGTATATTGAAATGATATAGTGAAATGAAATCTTGTTTATTTCTGTTATATGAAAACTTGTGAAAATTGTAAGCCGGAATACCTTGAGGGTGACATGATATAATAATTGATTATCAACTGTTTTTTTTTTATGATAGTGTAATAATTGATTGATCAGACATGTTTAAGTTGTATGTGAAAAATAGAACGTCAATAATGGCAATGTATCATAAAGAAAAAGAAAGAAAATAGAACACACAGAATTTTACGTGAAAACTCTTTTGGAAAAAAACCACGGGCAGATGAGAAGAAAATTCAAATGATTACAAATACATCTATTTATAGGTTTAAAAACCTTATTCTAATCAAATATCAAATAGAGGAAGTAAACTTCTATACGGATTCCACTTGTGCAGCTTGTACCATACCGCGGGGGCTGGAGGTTGCAACCCCAGTCCAGTATTTTGCTTATTGGGGATCTACGATGGGCTGCGGCTTTCGCCCTTGTAGATCTCCCTATCTTTCCACTTGTATTTTATTTTTAACAAGAATTTGGGTCACACAACTCTTACATTGTACATCTATTATTTAATGTTGTTATATTTTGAATTCAAATTATATTAGCACCACTAAGTTTCAATACTCAGCATACGAATGTGTTTGTTTTTGTTCACAGGTGTCGAATAGGTGGCTTGCTAGTTAGTGTGTTTCTTGAAGCATCCAAAGCTCTACAACTCAGCTCAGACTATGCTTGTGTTCTTTTGTTTATAATTTTTTAAAGGCATGTACTTAGGTTAAATTATGGGTCTAACATGTTGTTTTAGCCTTTTGACATGTTAAGTTATGTTTTGGACCTATAAGGGTCTTAAAGTTGAATTTTGGCTCCTTACAGAACTAGTCGTTTGTCTGGTACTTTCCAAATGGTTTTCCCCTCGAAGAGGAATAGTCTTAACAGACATATTTGTCATCTAGCGTATCATTCTCTTTCAATGGGTTTTAACTAACCTCTCTTATCATTGTGAATTGATTATCGTGCCTATGCTCAACAGTTAACGAACAACATTTCACTGAGCATTCTCTGGCGGCTCTTATTGGTGAATCCTTATTTGTGGTTCTTGGATAAACCATCTTTTGTTCGCCTGTGCACCAGGCATCTCTGGAGCGTCATCTTCCATGACTATTCCTTATCGGGTTACCACTCATATGCCCTACTGGCTTTCGCGACTATTATTCTAGCAGTCTTTTCCTACTTTTATTACGCTTCTCATTCATTAGCAGATTCTTTCGACCAATTGGTTGACCATTTCGTGTTCATGCTTCCAATTTCCTTCTAACCCTTTTCTCCTTGTTTGCGAGGTTTCCCATGATTACTGTCTTGATTATCCATCCGTGTTTATTGTTCCAGTGGACTCTCTCATGCTGCCACAATCAGGCTCTAGTCTTACGCAATATAATCCCATGTTTAATGTCCTGGCGGACTACCACGTGTTTAGTGTCCCAACGAACTATACTGGTTGCCATAACCCAACTATGGTCTTACACTCTGAAATCTCCGTGTTTACTGTCCCAGTGGATTACCTATGATGTTGTAGCGTCTTTCAGCTATGGTCTTACACAATATAACCTCGTGTTTACTGCCTCAATGGACTACCAAAGGATGCCATAACATCTTTCAACCGTGGTCTTAGTCCTATTTACTGTTCTGACGTGATTTCATATGATGCCATAATGTCTTTCAGCCATGGTCTTACTCATTTTTATCATGATGCCATAACATCTTTCAGCTATAATCTTACTCATTTTGGCATATAGCCTCCGATCGGACCCATGGCCTAGTCATGATCTTTCTTATGTACTTTTCCCATTACATTCCATTCATTCCTCCATTTCATCGTTCTTAACATTGATGCTCAAACATTGCAATGCCCTTGGTAGCTAGTGTGACATTTCGAAATAATAATAATAATAACAATAATAAACCTCACTTGGTAGCTATAAAAAAACTTGATGGCGTTAACAATTGGACTTGCATTTTTAAAGTTGAAAAGTAGAAAGATTAAATTCCTTGAAAAAAAAAAGAGAGAATAATTTCAAATATACGAAAAGTATAGACTTTGAGCATATTTTAACCATTTTTTAAATCAAAGACCAAGTTTCAAGCCTTATATAATTTATCTTCCTCCCCTAAAACTTGTAATGTTATAGAAAGTATATAGGTAAAAAGGCCTCTTCAATACCTCTCAAAAAATTTGAAGCAATTTAATTAATTATCAATTTCAAAAGTGAGCAACTAAGCACAATTAATCACGACGTTAATATCTTCTGTCAATTGTACATAATTTTGATTGATATAATAACAAATTTAGCCTTCAATGTTTACATATTTTGTCATTTTGGCCTTAATTCTAAAAAATTCAACAAATTTAGCCTCAATATTTATATATTTAGACAAATGTTGAAGGATAAATTTGTTAAATTAAGACCAAATTGACAAAATGTGTAAACTTTGAAGGCTAAATTTGTTACATTAACATCGTGATTAATTGCATTTAGTTGCTCATTTTTGAATTCGACAGAGATTAAATTGATCTGATTTATTTAGGGGGATTAATTTACTTAATTTCAAAATTGAGGAAGACTTTACCAAGTATATATTAATTTCCGATTCTTTTTATTGTGCTATATGTGTTTTTTTTTAATGTTTATTCAACATTTATCATAATAAATTATTACAAATACTAAATTAAATAATTAACTCAACCAATTAACTTTCCCACACATAATTTATACAGATGAGGCTTGAATCTGGACGCTCAAGCTTCAAAATCTCAAAATCTTAATTTTACCATTTCAACAAAGACCTTGTTGATAGATACGATATGTTATGTATAAATTATAAATATACATGTACATATATATCAAATATTAATAGAAGAAAATGAAAAACAACACATAGTATTTTTTTTTTCTGATATCTCCTTTGCTAAAAAAAAATTGGCAGAGATATAATAATGACCAAATTGGGAGAGATGAGAAAAGGACAATAAATAATATAATGAGGGAAATTTCTAAGATCTGGTACACCTACTAATTTCTACTTACATTAATATAGTATTAATTACTTGGTGAAGGGAGTAACATACACCAAGGAACTGGAAACATATGTGTAGGTGGATTGTTGAAGACTCTACACTGATTAAATGCTAAATTTAGCTCAGACACAACAATTAAGGATTGATTTTGAAATTCAACCAACACAATGATGACTCCGTATATTGTGCCTTGGGTCGGGTGATATTATCTAAAAGATTAAAGTTAATTTAAGGTGAGTTTGGATGGATGGTGTGTTTACCTAAAGTTAATGTAAAAATAGCGGTGACTGTAAAATTAAATAATGTAGCGTAAGTCAAAAAGTAAGCTAACTTTGATATATTAGCTTTGATATCACTGCCTTAGAATCTTCTTTGTATATGTTTTCTTAGATAAGAGTTGGGGTAAAGGTAAAATTTTTAAAATTCATATTTGAAAAATAAAATTAAAGAAAGATAAAATATTTAGGTTAATATATTTAATTATTATTTAAAACTATTTAAAATAATATAAAATATTATATTATATTTATAAGTTTGATAGTAAGATAAATTCGTATTTTTAATATATTTATTTTTGACTAATTATCAAATAAAATACTATTAAATTTAAATTTTTCTTATCAGGAATGAAGTTAGATTCAAACTATTACAAAAAGGGGCTAAATTAGAACAAAAAGCAAAGAGGAGGGCTTGATTGAAAGATTGAAGATTCAAAGATGACTGGATAAAAATTGAAGGGTTGAAGATTTTTTTAAAAAGTGGCTGAATAAAAATTAAAGGATTTCTGATATTATTACAATTCTGTAATTAGTTTAAATTTGATTTTTAAGTTTAGAATTATTTAGTGATAATATTTTAAAAAATTTAGCTAAATTTTAACACTAAAAATATATATATAAATACCTAGTAGCTACAATTAATTGAACACACACTTTGCTTTAAGCTTTAATAAATTCTTTTCTTTTTTTCTTTTCCATTACCTGCGTCACTTTTCATTCAGCCATTTTCAATTCTTTTTCTTTTACTTTCAACTTTTGGTTTAATTTCCTTTCAAGGCCCTTTCCCTTTCCACTTTCCATAATTCTATTTAAACCATTTATTATGATTCTTTTCATGATTAACTAAATCATTTTTTTAGCTTTAGCCTGGAAATTACTCCAACAAAACAATCGTGAGATTTAAACCCGCTAAAAAAAAAAAACCTCTCAATGTAGTATTTTCTATCTCTCTGTTATATGGGATAGTACAAATTTATCTTTTAAAGTTGATTTAGCTTCGATTCAAAAAGTGCAAGTTGGGTTGGAGTTGTTTGACGTAAGACGAATCGGCCGTGCTGTGTTCGAATTCCCACGAACAAATTGGCATGTCTAGGTGGGAAAAGCCAGTTAGATTCCGTTAAGAGAGATAGAGATCAGATTTAAACGACCTAGGCGGTTGAGGCCGTTGATTCGGGTTGAGCTTTTCAGATCGCAAGGTTGTCGAAATCTTAAATTGCGTACACATAAGGAAAAGTTTACAGGTCGTATCGGGATTGACTACATAAGGAAAAGTTGGCGACCGGGACTTTCTTGGTCGCTATAACCAACTTATTGCTTGGAAGGAAAAATCTATTTCAAGAATCGATTCAAGATTGGAGTACACAGAGACTAATGCTAAGCTTAAAAATATTTTATTTACCAATTTATTTAATTTTCTTAATTTTTTCTTTTGCATTTTCGAATCTATTTTTATTTTATTTTATTACACTTCATATTTCCTTATTTTATTATCTTAATCAATTTAAAACCCCCCATTTTTTTAAGTGACAACGAATTTGGTCACAAGAAAAGGCAAAATTAGATAACTAGTTCCTGTGGATACGACCCTACTACTCTATATTTCAATTTATTGTTATATTTGTTGTAGGAATTTATATTTGGTGGTTTCGACCCCATAAAAGATTAAAATTATAAAAAAAAATCATTTTAAAAAATTAAGATTTATTTTAATAAAAAAACTTAAAATTTACAATACTTATGAAATTCAGGATTAAAAATTTAATTAATTAATTTTTATTATTTAATTGGAATATTTTAATTTTATTTATTTCCCACAAAAGATATTCCTGTTTTTAGAAAGTGAGGTAACGTGAAGAGTGGAAGGGCAATACCCCCCATGTCTCTAACTCTAAGTAGGTGGACTGCCACACCCCAATCCATTAAACAATCTTCCATTATGTTTTCATAAAAAAAACTTTATTTTAATTTGGTACGTAGTAAAGCTGATGTTTGTTAAACAATTAATGTAGCTCAAATAAAACCAAGTACTAAACGACATTTGCTTGCTTTACTCTTGTTTTAAATATGAAATTCAACACATTATTTTTATATTTCTTACAGAACTGCCAATTGCATGCTTCTCACTATATACCATTTACCCATAACCAAGTAACGCATCATCAGGTAGCCTTGAAAATCAATTAAGGTACAATATATTTCAACAAATATTTTAACGTGTTTCCCAAAATTATAAATCTTTATTCAAAAGTTCTATCTTCCACATGAATTCGAATCGGGTTTTCATATCTTCTATTTATAATCTTGTATCGAAAAATATTTATAAATAATGATTTTCCGAATTTCAAGAGCAAACAATTTGCATCGGATGGTATAAAAAGAAGAAAAGCTTAAATTCAAACATGATAGAATGATGTTCTTTTGAAAGACTAATTTGAGCCGTTTCTTAATCTAACCGCGATTAACATTTCCTCACAGTGACAAGACATGATTATTTAGTACCAATCTCGAACCATGTGGAAAAGTTAAAAAGGCCTAATTTTCCTCTCAGTCCTATCCTTTTTTTTTATCTCATCAGTTTAGCCCTTTTACTCTATTGATTTTATAATTAAACCATAGAAAGAATTCCGTTAAACTGGACTAAATTATATTTTTAAATAAAAAAAATAGTCAAGTAGGCAACGTTACATGCATGAAAGGCAAATAAAAATGTTGAATTTGAGATGGTAGAGTTTTCGATTCTAAGTATAAATTTACAATGTTTTTTAGTACTATTTTACAAAAGGAAAATTTCTCATTTAATTCATTTTATAATTTATAAAATTTTAAATTAGTAAATGATAAAATTATATTTTGGCCCTCAAAAAATGATAAAATTTTGATTCAATTCTTTAAAAATTATAAAGATATAAGCTATTAAAATAGTAAACTTATATTTTTTATTATCGTAAAGATATATAATTTAATTTCGGCCCAAAATTTTTATTTTTTAACTTTGCCCCTATTTTACAAGTTTTAAACTAATGTTATGATGAAATTTTAGATTTTAAAAATGTCATGTGATCTAACTTAACAAAACTTTTTTCAGTTTTTTCAATTCAACTTTAATTATGAAATGATAAAAAAAAAAAAAAACTAAACTTTTGGGATTAAAAGTAAAAGGATATACTTTCAAAAATAAAAGAGTAAAAGGACTAAAATGTTAAATTTGTAAAAGGTATAGGGACTGGAAGAAAAATTAGACAAAGTTAAAACTGCTACTTAAAAGGAGAGCGATTAACGCTTTACGACTTCCATGTATGGATGTAAAAAAAAAAAAAAAAACCTTTCGCCATTAAAACGAAACCCAAAAAGAAAAAAAAACTGTACCTTCTTCCCAGTTCCCCACCCTTGTTAATTATTACTAATATTTCTCTCTCTCAATCTCAAAAAGCCTTTTGATTTCTTCTTAAAATCTCTTCTTTTCTCTCTCTTTTTCTCAGTCTCCCGTTAGACCCGGTCTATCCATCTATATCTTATTTATCCAACCCATATTTCATCTCCTCTTTTTTTTTTTTTTGGGAACCAAATCTATCTTTAGGGTTTTGATTCAATCATTCATTGTTATTTCACAAAGGAATGACGACTACTAAAAAAAACATGTTACCTCCTGGTTTGGTTAACAATCTCCAGGAAGTTCTTCTTAGCAGAAAAGGCGGAAACTCCAACACCAATAACGATGAACAACAACAAAAACCCGACGCCGTTACTGATTCTACTGAGACATCTACTTCTGCTTCTGATGAAAACGACAACTCCAAGCCTGTCGTTTTGGTTACCAACGGTGAAGGGATTGATTCACTTGGCCTTGTCTATCTCGTTCAAGCTTTGGTCCGTTCTGGCCTCTACAATGTCCATGTTTGCGCCCCTCAATCGTGGGTTTTTTTTTTATTTCTTTCGCTGAAATTTCACAGAATTTTCTGATTCCTGGTTTGTTTTTGGCTTAATTTTTGCATTTTCTAATCTGGGTTCTCTCTAATTTTTTTATTTCTTGCTTTATTACCGGAATAGGAAACTATGCATTTCTTCATCTATAATAACTCTTTTGTTATGTGTGCTTATCAATTCATATTTGGAAATGTCGGTTATAATAATTCCTGGTTTGTCATGTGTGCTTTTGTTTTTAGTAATTTGGATGTGTATTCTAATATATTTAATTTCCATCTTTTTTTGGCTATTGAATTTAGTAATTTGCTGTGATTTATTAGTTTCTGAATGGATTGGTTTAGGGACAAATCTGTGTCTGGTCATTCCGTGACTGTCCGAGAAACAATTACTGTTGCTCCGGCAGAAATCGATGGTGCCACTGCTTATGAAGTTTCAGGTGTGATTTGATTTTTGCATTTGTGATATTCAATTCCAGCTAAATTAAATATCTCTGTTTTCTTGAATTTGGGATATGAAACCTTACTATTGTAAGAAAGAACATTTAGGACCTTAATTTGTCACCCTTATTCTTTCACATATCTCTGCAAACTTGTCTAAATTTTAATGTTGGTTTGAGTTGACTTTGATCTTAATCAGCTTCAACAATGGTTCTCTGCTTTCAGGGACTCCTGTAGATTGTGTATCCTTAGCATTGTCTGGGGCGTTGTTCTCGTGGTCTAAGCCCCTGCTGGTAAGGCTTTCATCTTGTTGTCAATGAATGAAAATTTCGATTTTGTTTTGAGCATTGATTGACTACTATATTTTTCATAATATATTCAGGTAATTAGTGGAATTAACCGGGGATCAAGCTGTGGTCATCACATGTAAGTCTTTGAACATGTTTGCACAATGATACTATTTGCTTTGACTTTCTTGATTGATTATTTTAAGAATGATACCTTTAAGTTTCTCTTTGAATTTTCATCTCCTATGTGTAAATCTTTGCATGAATTCATGCATGTGTTTTGTAGTTTTATCTTGTTAGTTTACTATTAAACCTTTTTGGCTCGTGTTTGGATGTTAAGTGTATTGATAATGTGTAATATACCAGGTTTTACTCGGGTGTTGTGGCTGGAGCTAGAGAAGCACTAATTTCTGGTGTACCATCTTTGTCAATATCACTGAACTGGTGACTTACAAACTTGTTTACGGGGATTTAGTTTCTACTATTTTTCTCTTCACTTCGTGATTGAATGTTCTTTCCAATGTCGGGTACTCTTGCAGGAAGAGGGAAGAAAGCCAAGAAAGTGATTTTAAGGATGCGGTTGCTGTTTGTTTACCTTTAATAACCGCAGCCATCAGAGATATCGAAAAGGGTGTTTTCCCCAAAAGTTGCTTTCTAAGTATAGAAATTCCTACTTCTCCTTCAGCAAACAAGGTTTGTATTCCTTATTTTTGGGACATTAAATATGCCATAACGATGATGTGATGTAAGTTGAATATGTCTATCATGTTTAAAACGAGATGTAATAGGGCTTTTGTTCTTTATGTTAGGGTAATAATCTAAGTTAAATATGTGGGTATCATTGCTTCCTTGACATGACCTCTTGCAATCTTGTTTATTTAAAACCTTTTGAGGCAAATCGCATTGTAGCTGATGATAGTAGTTGATGATAATTTTCTTAGGATGAGTGTTGAGAGTTCTTTTTTTTCGACCGTCTGTTGTCCTTCTAGTGTTAGGAGAGGCGAAATTTTGGTGTTGTTATCATCATAAAGAACAATCTTTTGTAAGAGCTGATGAAGAGGACATTTCCTTATTCCTTGGAGGAATAGATTTGTTTCATCTATTCGTACAAGTGCTATTCGTACAATTTTGGAAGCACTCCATCTCTTCCTTTAATTTCTTAGATTTTGAGACACAAGCTGCAGAGTATGGTTACTTTCTAAATTATAGGTGAATTTTCATTCCTTTTGAATCATGTCAAAATGCCAGATGTTCCTAAAAACAGCAATATTGAAGGTTATTATACTAGGGTCATGCCTTAACTTCTTAAGAGAATTGACATTCTTAGAAAGCGTCATGGTAGTATATGATCTGGTGGTAGGAAGTTTCTGGTCATGCTCTTTGTTGACGAATTAGAAGTTTCCCTGATGCAATTTCCCTTTTAAAAGATCGGCCGCCAACTGACTGACTGAAATTGTTTTTGAAAATGCGAAGCTTCAAGCTGAAAACATCCCAACTTTTGAACAGAAGCTTCACTGAACCGGAAAGGCTTTAAATCATTAATCATCTCTGGGAGGAAGCTTCCTCATGGTAGTTGTATGTTTTATAAAAAAAGTACATTTAAACAATCCAAGTTATGTCCAAATAGGCATATGGCCTTCGAAGTTTGATGTCCTTTGGGGTAAAGCTTTAGGACGGTCTAACATGACTATGACTTTTTTTTTCCTTCTGTATCAAATCTTATGCATCAATTGTTCTGGTTTGGAGCTTGTGACTTGTTAACTTCATAAAATATTCTGAAGGATGATAAATTCGTATGATCATGACTTATGAAGTTAACGAGACATGAGTTCCAAACCAGAACAATTGATGCATAAGATTTGATAAATAACAAAAAAAAAAAAAAAGTCATAGTCATGTTGCTTCACACGCAATTGATATTCTCTTTTTGCCGTAATTTATGAACTTGCGCACATCAGCTGCTTGCTCCCTTCCCCTCTTTCACTTTTATGTATTAATATTTTTTTCATTGTTCCGGTAATGATTACTGTGCATAACAAGAAGGTCAATGTGCATATCCTCCTAGAAGGCTTACATTTTGGATCTTTGATATTGAAAACAATATGTAGCACTATATTTGTTTCTTTCTGGTTAGTGATTTTGACTAGTCTTGTCCTCCATATATGCTTTGCTTATTCATTCATATATGGCAGGGTTTTAAATTGACCAAGCAAAGTATGTGGAGATCCGCACCAAATTGGCTTGCTGTTTCAGCTAATCGGCATCCTTCTGCTGCTCATTTCATGTCTAATCAACAAAGCCTTGGGCTCCAACTTGCACAGCTTAGCCGAGATGCATCTGCTGCTGTAATTTTTTTCCCCCCTTATATTGCATCATTTCTTTATATTAATCTCTTTAATGGGACTTTCAATTATCTTTGTCACTATTCACTCATGATCATGCATATGCATATTTTCTTTAGGGTGCTGCTCGTCGTATATCTGCGCAAAGGCAGAATGTGGAAGTAGAGTCGGTTGGGGCTGTTAAATCCGATACAAATAAAGTGAAAAAGTACTTTCGACTGGAGGTATGTAAAATTCCAACTATGAAATCTGAAAGTTTCTTAATTTCCATGAAACCAAATTTATTGCTTTCGTAGTTGTGAAGCTGAGAACAAGAAATCCATTATTATCTTCTTTTCTACATGTTTTCTGGTTTCAGTAATATATTTGAGCATTTCGATAAAACCAGGTTGCATATGCATCTAAAAAGTTTAAAAGCTATGCTTTTGCTTTTACTAATTTTTACTTTCACTTTCATTAATCCTTTTCTGTATCCGTGAATGCCTATTTTCAATGTTGCTCCAAAATCTTATATCATCTGGACATGAGTACAAAGATATGACCTTCCAAATGTATGGAAAACCTTGCAACAATTTGAGTGTACCCATGTCAGATGCTTGCCCATATTTTGCAGTTTATAAATAAAGAACAGGAAGAAGCAGAAGAGTATTTGGATTTCAAGGCCCTTGACAACGGATTTGTAAGTTGTCATTCAATCATGCAATAGTCTAAGGTTTTCATTTTCAAGATTATAAATCGAGCTATATAAGCACAAACTGATTCCAATATGTTCATTTGGTTCATTCATTTTCTTTTTCCTGCTTGAAATTATAAAATTACAGGTTGCAGTAACTCCCTTCTCACTTTGTCCACAAATCGAGGTGGACATTCAAACCGCTGCATCAGATTGGATCTCTGGTGCACTTCAGGTGGAGCAATAGAACCCTGGGAAGACCAACAAAAAAAAATCTTAAATCAATCAATTTGTATACAACCGCAGGAGGCATTACATTTAGTCATCAATTGAGTTTGTGCTTCTATTAATTTCCATTGAAATGCTTGTTCTGTATTTTCCCTGTTCATTTTTTCTTCTAGGGGTTCCCAAAATATCATTAACTCGGGTGTCTGTCTTTTGTTCTAGCTGTTTGTTGATACAAGGAAATAGCATGGTCTAAATTAAATATGACCATGTTCTTTCTGCAAATTCTTCATGTTGTTGTTGTGGGGGCTTTTCATGTAATATGGTCTTTTGATTTGTTGCAAATTTATGTGAATGTTTCTAGGCCTAAAATGAATATTGTTGTTCTTCATATTGCTGTTGTTCATAATTAGAGGCATAGGCAGTAGTAAAAGGCTCAAAGGCCATATAATATGGGCCCCTACCACTTCGGCCGAGCATTGATGACATCAATCAAAGTATCAGTCGCCAAGTTGGCCTGCATCTACATTTGCTATATTAGTGTCAACCCACTAGCGTCTCACCCAAATCTGTTTTGTACCCATTTTCTGGAGTGAGTCTATTCTTTTATTAAAAATTTGAGATATTCCTTTGTATAACAAGAATTTTATGGAATATAATATAAATCATGGTGCATCAGAAGTAAAAAAAAAGAATTAGTGGTGAATATATAATTTCCTTGATTTTTAATTTAAAAGTAGTAAAAGGCATTAATTTATTATTAATTAAATATTTTTAGTTTTGTTGAAACATACGGGGATGAAATCACAAAATCCTTTTATATTTAAAAAAAGATTTATTGTTTTTTAACTCATACATAACTAAGAAATATTTTGTATATCTATACTTGTTAGACTGAGTTGATGTTATAAACCAATTAGAATGATAAAAAGGAACTCTTGTTTTACATAATAAATGTATTATTTTGAGGGTAATTTTGTGTTTAATATTGAAAAATAAAAAATATATATATACACAATAAAATTTGAACCCAAACTTCTATAATTTTCAACCTTTATACTTTACAAGTCATATTTGTTATTTATATTAATAGTTTATAAATGTATTTGTTAAATAATTATGTTTTCACCCAGTGTTATAATCTTGTATTAATTAAATATATGTAGTAATTATCTGTTTATTTACTTTTAAAAGACTCCAATACTAATGCCAAATAACTATCCTTCAAAATAATATATATAAGTTGTAATTCTTTTTGGACTTACATGGAATTTTTTTAAAAATAAAAATATAATGAGCTAAATTATATATATTAAATTATAGTACACCTGTAAAAATAAAATTATGTAATAAATATATCAACTAAAATTTTACATAAAAATAAAATAAAATTTTGGTTTTAGCGAAAAAGTTACAAATCTCATTATAATTGAGATTTTTATTTTATAAAAAAAATGCCATCATAATATAATATAATTTGCATATACTTATATTTAAATTAGCTCTAATCCTTTATGCTCTCCCCTCTGTTCCAAAAAGTTAAAAACAGCTAAGGACCTTAAAAAGTTCATAAATTACCAGTTACTATATATGTATACCCTACACATTGATCTTCAGTATTCTCAGCAATTCCTAAAACCTAATATATGTGTATATATATATATATATATATCAACCACCTAAAAATGTATAAATATGAAATATTTTCCCACAGTTTTAATGTCCCCTTCACCTACAAATGAGAGAGAAAGAGAAAGCTAACACTACATATTATAGAGGAATTCTCTAGAGAGAGAAGAAGAAGAAGAAGAAGAAGAAGAAGAAGAAGAAACTGATACACAAATATATTCTGGAAGAGTAATATGTGAAATGAATAACCTACATATTTATTTATGGAACATCATCAAGATAGCATTATCCTCGCTGAATATCTGAATTACTAACATTTAGTATTTGATTTTCTCTCATATATTGGACCGATCCTGCATTTTACATATATATTTTTATATATATCTTATGCATATATAATATATTATATTTCAAGAAAATAAATGCTTTTACCTAGCTAAATCCACTCCAAATTATAATATAAGATGTGATGAAATCCGCCATGCCTGTCTAAGGGTCCCAGCTGCTTGAAGGAAGATTAGGGTTTGTCAAATACTGCCCGCTGGATAATGCCGATAAGGACGATGATGATGAAGATGAGGGTATTGATGTGATGATGGTATCAATGTACTCCATCTGGCTTGCCCCCACCTGCATGTCATGTGCATAGTTTGAACCGGCAGGTATCGGGGGGAAACATGAGGATAGCCTGGAGACTAGTGGGTCGATATTGTTTTCTAATGAAACCGATGATGTTTGTGGGATGTTGCACACCATGTTCCCTTCAAGGATTTCACAGAGTTTCGGCACTGTTGGAGGACCCATTAACGGATTGTCGAAAGGTGGATTCATAAGCTTGTCACTTACAAAGTTTTGAGCTGCTTCATTGTTGAAAACTTGGACTTGATGATGTTGATCATCATCTTGATCATGTTGAGGTCCAAAGGGTAATGTCCATGCAGGGTCGAAGGAAGCTGTATTTGAAGGGGGGGGTGGTGGTGGGAGCATTGGTGTCAAGGGGAAATGATGGTGAACCAAATCTGCATGGTGACCGAAACTTTGTAGAACAGGTGCTGTGGGGGAAAGATAAAGCTGGTCTTGTTGAGCAGTGAGGATCAAATTAGGGTTTGCATTTAGAGAGATGAAACCAGCTTCCTCCGTATGGTTTGAGCTATGAACATCAGCGAAAGAAGCCAAAGCTGGGACATGATCATGGGAGATTAGCTTCTTCTTGATACTTGAATTCCAAAAGTTCTTCACTTCATTATCAGTCCTTCCAGGTAGATGCTTTGCTATCTGTGCCCATCTGTTTCAATATATTTTTAAAAGAAGACAATGATTATTACAATGATTATGAGTCAACAAACTTCCATAATAATTAATGAAAAAAACATTGAAGAACCTGTTGCCTAGAATACTATGGAGTTCAATGATGAGAGCTGCTTCTTGTGGTGAGAAACTCCCACGTTTCAAATCAGGTCTTAAGTAATTTATCCATCTTAATCTGCAGCTCTTTCCACATCTTTGCAGGCCTGTATCATTCAAAATTAACAACAACAACAAAAAAGAACAGCAACAAGGAATCAAATGTAGTTGGTATTTGAAGTTATATAGTCTGCAAAAAAACAAAGGGTTAGAAAAAAAGAAAACTAGTGCAATTTAGATTGTAAAACAAAGAAAAAAAAAGGTTATGATTATCATTTATTATGAATAAAGCAACCTGCAAGTTTAGGGACTGAACTCCAGCAACCATGGCCATAGGTTGTAATATAGTTGATCAGTTTCTCATCTTCCTCTGGTGACCATAGTCCTCTCTTCACCTTCTGCTTGTTGCAACAAGAATGGTGCCCCATTTTTTTTTTCTTTTCTCTCTAGAGAATTTGATTATCTTAAAAGTGAAAAATAGAAAAGCATATAAGAAAGAGACAGACAGACAGAGAGAGAGAGAGATTCTATATGGTGAAAAAAAAAGACGAGAGACCAAAAGCCCTAGAAATTTGATTACAAGAAAATGCGAGAAAAAAATTAACTTTGAAGGGAACTGATAAGAAAAGTACAGTGAGGGGGGGGGGGGGTGAATTTAATGTAGGGACTGTACCAATGGTGGCCCAGTTAGGGTTTGTGGGCAAAAGGCTAAAAACTGCAGTATGAACCTGTAAGAGTTGCATGGCTTATAATGGGATCCTCCTTACCATGGGGGTACCCAGTACGCGTGGCACACATGCAGTTCGATGGGACCCAATGTTTTTCAACAGGTCCCACTTTGGACTTATCGACTTAATGTAAGAATCAAACTTGTTGAAATATATATACATTGGCTGATGAAAATTATTCTGACATTCTGACCTTCCAATCCCATACTAGCATTTTCCTATGGTTTTTCAAAATATTCAACTCTCTCATCACTGGGAGTTTTGTTTTAATAATGAGGTCACCTGATCTGACGGTTGTGATTGTATCAATATGTTTTTCTTGATGTGATCTTTTGTGGGTCACCATTGGATCACTGAAACAGTAAACAGAAAACCACCTTCCCTATATATAAAGGTAAAAATAAAAATAAAATTTTATGGATTGACAGTAAAAGTTTGTAAAACTGTCCCACCATAGATGCTTTGTTATTCTGTGCTAAAAATGGATTTTAAAGTGTGTGAAAAATTGATAGTATCATTTCACATTCAATTGGTTATTATTACCATTTTACTCCTTTCTTCTATACATGACTTAACTTTGCATGTAATCAACCACCACATTCAAAGCCATGAAAAGTTAAATAATAGATGAGTTAACTCAGTTTCATATCTAATTAAACAATTCATTGTTGCTGCATGCTAGCTACCTAAGCTTGCTTCAACTTCAAAATCACACTGCTTTCTAATTAAATTATCATCATTAAAGGACTCCTACTTTTCATTCTTTCTTTTTTTTTCAGTACTTAATTTCATATTAATTAAAAGTCTGGTCAGTCAATGTCTAGACGATTCTTTAGTCATTATTTAATGGTTTATTTTTACTAAAATTAAAAATAATTCATATTTTTTTTGTTTGGAAATATCATGGACAGCACATACTACTATTATTTATCAGTTACTTATCACGTTTAAAATGGTGAAAAGAATCTCGAAATGAAAGCCAAATCATTGATTGGCATCTAAGCAATGGAAGACAGCCAAAACTTGAGGAATTAGTAACTATTCCTTAGGGACCATATATTATATTTATATTATCCGGACAATCAATTTATCTTTGATGCATTAATAAATTAATAAATTATGATTACAACTTAATTGTACGACATAATATGAACAATAAAAAATATATTTACAAACTTATATTGAGCTTACTTATTACTATTGAACTCAAAAATTAATGCAAATCTCTTAACTTTTGTTGGATCTCTGGACAAGATTGGCCACCTTACCATGAAAAATGTAAACATAAATTCAAAAGTAGATGCTTAAATCAAATTTACTTTTTTTTTTTTTTTTAATTTTCATTGGTGGGTCATATATACATACCCAAAGAGAGGTTAATCACTCGAGAATGATTAGATGATATAATTATAAGGAAATAGCTTATTGGTTCTTAGAAAGAGTGTGTCCTTAAGACAGGGATTAAATCAAGACAAAACCTAAAATATATATCATTAAAAAGAAGACACGTATGATCATGGTTTTGATATGATAGAAGTGGGTCACCTAGTACAAATGCATGCTGGTCTTTCCAATTTCCAAATTAAAAGCAGAATATTTTTCCAGGATGAAGAAATCATTCATTATATTATAGGCACTACAACAAAACAGTGCTAAGACGACACTTATGGGGCGACACTTTCCTAAGTGTTGGGATAGACTGGCCAACATACGCTTTGGCCAACTCTTTTATAAGGGTTGGGATATGTATGCCTAAGGCAACGCTTAAATAAGAGTTGGCTTTGTCTAGTCCTAAGACGACACTTTTGGGGCGACACTTTCCTAAGTGTTGGGATAGACTTGCCAACATACGCTTTGGCCAACTCTTTGTATAAAGGTTGGGATACGTATGCCTAAGGCGACGCTTGAATAAGAGTTGGCTTTTGTATAGTCCTAAGACGACACTTTTGTGACGACACTTTCCTAAGTGTTGGGATAGAGTTGTGAACATACGCTTTGGGCAACTCTTTGTATAAGGGTTGGGATATGCATGCCTAAAGCAACGCTTGAATAAGAGTTGGCTTTTGTGTAGTCCTAAGACGACACTTTTGTAGCGACACTTTCCTAAGTGTTACGATAAACTACACTTTAGCCAACTCTTTGTGTAAGGGTTGTGATATGTATGCCTAAGGCAACACTTGAATAAGAGTTGGCTTTTGTCTAGTCCCAAGACGACAGTTTTGGGGCGACACTTTCCTAAGTGTTGGGATAGACTTGTCAACATACGCTCTGGCTAACTCTTTGTATAAAGGTGTAACGTCCCAATTTTCCTTAATTTCGGCTTTTTTTAAATGTGTAGCACCAAAAAATTGGATTTAAAATATGAATATTCTTAAAAGTTTACATTATCAGTTTGTGAATAATTATATATATTCAAATTAAAAATAACTTAATAGCTTCGAGTGTGAATAAGGTTTTTAATAAAAATGCCGTAAAAAATCAATTTAGTTTAGGGTTTAAGGTTTAGTGTTTAGAGTTTAGGGTTTAGAGATTATAGTTTATTGTTTAAGGTTTTAAGGTATTGTGTTTATCAGTTTGGGGGTTATGATTTTAGAATTTTGTGATTATGGGTTTGGGGTTTAGGATTTTAGGGTTTTTTTAATATAAATGTTTCAAAATTTATGTTATATATATTTAAAAATTTTAATCATAAATAAGATAAATATAAATTATTATTTTTCAAATAATAAAATATCAAAATGGGATAAATCCCAAAAGCATACATGAACAATGGTTTAATGTGCAATTGAATATATGAACTTTAATTTGATCCAGTTCTTGTAAATTATTAACACAATTATTGATATAGCATAATTTGAAACAAAATTAATCTAGGGAAACAAAATTAAAATTAAAAAAATTGGTAACCCATGCATCTCTAGAGAAACAAAATTAATTAGTAAATTGAAAATGTTAATTTAGATTTCCTAAAATATTGAAAGAATATATAATATTAAAATTTTATCTAATTAATTTAGGGTTTAAGTTTTGGAGTTAAGGGTTTAGGGGTTTGTAGTTTATGGGATATGGTTTTGAGTTTAGGGTTCCAATATTTAAGGGTTATGGTTTATGGTTTAGAGTGAGTATTTTAGAATTTGGGGTTTAGAATTATAAGGTTTAGGGTTTAGAGTAGATCAAATGAAGACGTGAGTGAAGGAGAGGCCAATACTACTAAAAACGGTTTGGTGCAGAAATCGCTTAATCGATGTCAATCGGAACCAGAGCTAATTTTAATCAAGCCTTTTTCACCCTTATTTGTAGGGTTCTTAGAATGTCATATGTTCGTGCTCGTGTTAGAAATCGAACTAATCTAATTAGAATTAATCAGTTCGGTTTGACCAGGTTTTTTGGTTTCTCATTCATTTTTTAGGCTGGATAATGATACCATTCTAGAAATCAATTTACTATTTAAGTGTTGGTCAATGATGTTTGAACTGGACAATATTGGCTGGTCGGATTGGGAGCTAGCCGGGGTTACTAGTCTGAAGAATGGCTTTGATTCGGTTAGACCGATAACTGGCATGGACCAATTAAATTGACAGTTGAATTGGGGTTTTTATTTTTTAATTTTTAACGATTTTTTAATCAAACCGGTCGGATTGGTGAATTGGTGGTTGAACTGGTTCGGTTTAAAAAACATTAGTGTTGGTTTGTTTAGTTATTCGATTTAGAAATTTAAAAAAAAAAACCTAAAAATCAACCACACAATCACGTCCAAATTAAAATACATATCACTAAGCATTCTTGATAAAAATTGATGTCGGGGACAGAGTGCTCAGATTTAAGCCTCTCATTTTGTATAAATATTGAGATTTATATTTAGCTTAGATCTTTCAATATGTCGGTTTTGTCCAATGTTATTATGGTCTAGGAAAGTCATGATTGAGTCATGTTTTTAATGTTTATTTTTATACTTATACTCGCTCAATAAAAAAGAATTACCTTATCAAATAAGGTGAAAGTCTAATAAATTTTGTATTTTAGTCTTTGTATTATTAAATAGATCTATTTATTCATTGTGTTATTAAATAAATTTAAATTGAAATAGAATTAACATTTACTGTTTAAAATAATATTATTTATTTTTTTTATAGTTTTGTAAATGAAATTTTTGTTTTTTTTAATTGAATTGGAATTGAAAAAAATATTTTTTTTTGCAAAACGGTGTCGTTTTGTAATTAAGTGTTTTTATCCCAAAATTTCAAATGAAATCTCTTCTTTCTTTCCCTTCTTTTTCCCAAAATTGATTCCTCCCCACCCCAGAAATCCCACCTGAAATCTCTTCTTCTTTTATTTTTCCCCCCAATTTCCCACTTTGTATTGTATATTAAAACAGGGATAAAACCCTAGCCCTAAACTCATTTCTTTTAAAACTCCCCATCTATTCACGCAGCTGCCCCTTCATCATTCTGCCACAGCTGCCCCAATTTCCCTCCGTGCTTTTAATTATTTACTTGATCCATTTCATAGATTTCAACTGTAGTTTATTTGAATTTGGTTTCTTATTTTTGTTCTCTGGTGATACAGGGAGCTCCTAATATCTTTCCGACGAGCCACTAGATGAAGTCAGCGGCGCATTATATTCTCTGGTGCAGTCGAGCTCCTTTTATTCTCTCCCCGCCGCTTTCTTTTTTCTCTTGGTTTTATTAATTTATTAATGTTTTTATTTTCTATATGCAGGGATGGTGTCAGTGAAGGCCAGTTCTATCAAGTTCTGTTATATGAACTTGATGCTATTCGTAAGGTAAGGCCAAATTATCAGCCTCCTGTTACTTTTGTTGTGGTGCAATGCTAATGGATACTCGTAAAAGAGGAAGACGTGAAGCTGGGTTCAATGCTAATGGCGGCATCAAGAAATCTAAACCAGGTTTGTCCCTTTTTTTCTCTCTACAAATTGAAATATATGGTCTTTGTTCTGTTAATATTTACAAGCTTGTTTAAGTGTTAATATAGAAGTGATTAATTACATAATTTTTAGTAATAAAATGAAGAATTAAACACGTTGAATTTTTGGGGGATAATTTCGATATAAAAAAAGTTGTAACTGAGAAAAAGTAATTAATTAATGGTTGTGCAACAGAATTGGAATCTTTATCAACTGGTGTAGGAAGCAAATCGAAGCCTTGCACCAAGTTTTTCAGGTTAAAATTCTTATACCCACACCTAAATAAATATTGCACTTAAATTCTGTTTCTATAATTTATTTCTAAAAAATTGAACTTTATAATTAGCTAAAAACTTGTGATTTTGCTAATCAAATGTGGGTATTATTGAGTTATTACAGGTACAATTAATGTTGTTTGATCATTAATCAAGCTAATGGTTAACAGAGATTGGCTTTATTAATAACAATTTTGCTGGAGTTAGTTGGTGAAAAAAAGGCAAATTAGATCAAAGATATATCATGAAAAATCGTATTCTGAATTGATATGATAGAGATGTAGGATAGATTTGAAATTTTACTTGCATGATAAGTCCAATTATATTTGTAAATCCAACTATTGGTTTGTGAAATCGTATTTTAATCCTATAAAATGATATCAAAATGTGTAGAACTAATTTAGTTTTGCGATCTCGTAAGTGGATGTTTTTCTATCCATAGTAATCAAAAGAAGTATATTTAACTCATTCAAAAACCGAGGGGCATCACTTGGCATTTTATTTCTCACTTCTTCCACACTTTGTATTTAAAGGTCATGCGTTAAAAAGGGATACATGAAAGATGACTACATCCATTTGTTTGTTAGAAGACCTGTGAGGAGATCTCCTATTATTAACCGTGGTAAGTTTTGATTCATTTGAATTTCTTTGCGATTTTTTAACAAATTTAATCTTTATGGATTATTATTCTTTTTTTAATGAATTTAATCTAATGAATTGTTTTTTTTTAATGAATTTAATCTAACGGATTATTATTTTTTTAATGAATTTAATCTAATGGATTATATGGAAGCCAAAGGTTAGTGATATCCTTACCTAATTGCTGCATTTATCATGATTTTTTAGTTAGTAACTTGGAACTATTTTTCCTCATTTTGCAGAAAATCAAGAACCCCAACTACAAGGGCAAGTGGACGGCACCAATGATTGACAACCCAAGTTTTTGCTAGCTCAATTACATTTCGCCTTTTTTCCCTTTTATATGAACAACAAGAAGTTTTATCTTAATTCATGTAATTACGCAGCTTTTCAATGACCCTCGATTTCAAGGATGATCCAGATCTCTATGTTTTCCCCAACTTGAAGTATGTCGGTATTGAATTATGGCAGGTACTCTTTTGTCTAAATTCTAGCCCGTTATCTTTCTGGACCATTTTAGAGCTATATAACGAGACAAATGTTTGTGTTTTGTCAGGTGAAATCTGGAACAATGTTTGATAACATCTTAGTTGCCGAGCAGAGTTTCTTAGAATTGAAGTTGCAATTTCAGACTGCATTAGCTATTATGTAGTATAACATCAATATCAATGTCCATCGTCTTAGGAACTTTTTTATTTGTTTACTTTTGTACATTGGGTTGAATGTCGGTGGTATACATTTTGGCTAAATATTAGTGTATTTTGATATTGGATTGATTTTTGTAATAAATAATCAACCTTTATTTTAATTTTAATTTAATATTTTTTTAGTTGTATTTAAAGCACAATTTCTATTCACTATAAATGTTTATGAAAATATATTAATATTAAAACAATAAAAAATAGAAAATAAATGTCTTAGACGTGTTTATTCCAACCTTTTTAAGATTGTTTTAAACGGGTTTATCCCAATCTTTTAAAGGTTGCCTTAGACGGGTCTATTCCAACCTTTTTAAAGATTGTCTTAGACAAGGTATATCCCAACCTTTAAGGTTGCCTTAAACGAGTCTATCCTAACATTTTTTAAGGGTTGCCTTAAATAAGGTTTATCCCAACCTTTTTAAGGTTGCCTTAAACAAGTCTATCCCAACTTTTTTTAAGAGTTGCCTTAGACAATGTTTATCCCAATCTTTTTTAAGGGTTTCCTTAGACAATGTCTATCCCAACCTTTTTAAGGTTGCCTTAAACGAGTCTATCCCAACCTTTTTTAAGAGTTGCCTTAGACAAGGTTTATCCTAACCTTTTTAAGGTTGCCTTAAACGAGTCTATCCTAACCATTTTTAAGGGTTGCCTTAGATTGGTCTATACCAACCTTTTTAAGGTTACCTTAAACAGGTCTATCGCAACCTTTTTCAAAGGTTGGCCTTAACTAGGTCTTTCCCAACCTTTTTTAAAGGTCGGCATTGACTAAGCTTTTCACAACCCTTCAATAAGAGTCGGCTTATGTTGACTTATGGCGACGTTTTTTCAAAAGCGTCGCCATGCCTATGCCAACTGCACTATAGACAACCATTTTAGAAGCGTCGAGAGAAGCGTCGCGAAACCTATGCCAACCTTTTTTGCGTCGTCTTAGGTCAAAAAAAGTGTCGTGGTTACCTTATAAAATGTATGAGCATCGTAATAGTAGATTTTTATTTCATCAATAATAAACTTTATACATAATTTTATTGATTATCTTACGAAGGAGAATAGTAATTAATGTGAATAAAAACAAAAGGCTAAATGATATTGGCAACAACAAAATTGATTACTTATAACCCTTTGCAACTAAAATCCAACTTCTTACAAACATTCAATAAAATTGTGAATGTTAGTTGAATATAGCTACCCTATTGGAATTAAATCTTTTATTTATATCTGCAATGTTTTCTTTCAACCCTACCCTTTCATTCTCTACTATTTTATGTTGGAAATATACTACTGTAAACAAAGTTGTTAGCACCGATAAGAAATCAAATTAAGTGTAAATAAATAAAGCTATCACTCTGCCATGGAAGGACCATAATTTTAGAAGCGCTTTCGCCTTCATCAGTGTAATCGGAAATGAACATCGCCTCCAAGGTTAACACAATACTTCCAGATTCATACACCCAAATGAGGAAGATAGAACTCAAAAGGATTGCTCTTCTTGTAAATGTCGAGAAATAAATTGAACAAAACTCGAGTAAACCACACTAAGTTCAATTCTCAAGAATGATTGGAAGGGTTACAGATGGTCCCGCTTAAAACTCAATCTCCTAGACAGAATATTACAGTAATGTAATTTAGTAAAACACCGGAATTTGTAGAGAGCAATAACGGGAGAGAAAAGAGAGAAATGAGTTTTCTTGTTTTTCTGTGTTGTGAAAAATGAGAGAAATAGCAGTGTCAATTTCTAAAAATAGTAAAAATGTTTCTTCAACAAAAAATATTCTGCAATAAACAAGATTTTCCTCAACCGAAGAATCTTTTACAAAAAAAAATATTTTTTAAAAATATTTCTGATTTTACATCACCGACGTGTTATTTCGAAACTGGAAACATTTGAGTAAAAAAAATAAGAATTTAAGAAGACTTGATTATTTGTTTGTTATAGTCAAAAAGTAAATAATTGATTTGAATGAAAAAAAACAAATGAGCTTGCTTTATGTTGTGATAATTACTCATCTAATTGATTCATTGCAAAATGTGATGTTTAGGAAGCAAATGATTTAAGATAATTCTATGTCCATAATATGCGGGTTATAGGGTTAATTTAGCATTATTATTACGGTTAAAAAATAGTTTTAAAAAGTTTCATTTAGAATAAATATTTTTGAAAATGTTGTGAAAAATATAATTTTTAAACAATTAGTATATATTATTTGTAAATTTTAATTTGAATAATATAAATATTTTGGATATTAAAATAACATACAAACATAATAATAAAACATCTATAATATATATATATAGGCATAAGTTTTGATATTTTTTTGTTGATCAATATACATTTTTTTCATTTAAATATTTTAGTTTTATCAGGCTTATAAAATAAGAATTTTGGTTTTGTTAAAAAAAATCTAAATACATTTATATAATAATAAATAAAAAATTTAAAATCTATATTCAATTACTTTATCTTCAAAATATTATTTTTCATTCGCTAGAAAAGCAAAAAATAAAACATTATTTTACTTTAATTAAATAACAAATTTTAGCTTTTAATTTGTATTTCATATATACAACTTTATGAAAATATGTTTTTGTAATCCAAAATAATATATTATAGTTATACGAATTATTATACTTAATTTATTAATTATTTAGAAAAGAAGAAAAACTTATAAAAAATGAAGTGGGCAGAGTAGTAATTTACATATATAGACTTTTTAAGATACCATTTTTTATTTTACAATATTTGACTTATATTGATATGTTTTAATTATGTTTATTAATTATTATTTGAATAATATTACATTTTCTGAGATTAAATAATATTACGTTTTATAACATGAAGTAACTTATATTATTTAATAAATTTAAAAACTTAAATACATAAAATCATATACAATTAAGAATATTTTTTTTTGATATTACACCGTCACTGAATTTTTTAAACTCCACATGCGGGTTAAGGATTTTAAAAATGTATTATAGGGAATAGAAAAAAAAAAGGAATAATATTTGATAGTGGAGTTTTTAAATTCTACAAGTAAGGTCAAGAGGTTGACAAACGTTTTATAGGGGTGTAGTAAAATATTTTTAAAAAAAGACAAATGATAATTTTTTAATGTTGCTTGTAGAATAAAAAAAGTATATGCTAGTGTACTAAATACTAATCCATAGTAATAAATAAATAAATAAATGTGGAGAAATTATTTAGTACACTAATAATGTAGTTTTTAAACTCCATAAACAGGATAAGAGAATTGACAAATATCTTATAAAAGTATAATCAGGGGCGAAGCCAGAGGGGGGCTGGCATGGGCCCCGGCCCCCCTAAAATATAAAATTGTTATTTAAGCCCTTAAAGTTTTTTAAAAATTTTAAATTAGTAAATGTAAAATTACACTTTGGCCCCCCTTAAAATTATAAAAATTCGATTTAATCATTTACAAGTTATAAAGATATAAACTATAAAAAATTAAAATTTCATCCGGCCCCCCTAAAAAATTGTTCTGACTTCGTCCCTGAGTATAATAATATATTAAAAAAAAAGACACGTATTAATTTAAAAAAAAGTTACGTAACCCTTTATTTTTTTTATTACGCATAGATCACACGTGATGTTTTCAATGTAACCAACTCAAATATGTTGGAAAAATCAAAATTTCATTTTCCTCAAAACCTTTGTTTTTTCTCCAATCTACATCAATCAGGCCAAAATAAAGTTATATATATATATATATATATATATATATATATTTCTTTTCAAAAATATATATTTTTTATTTAAAGATTAATTATCACGCTTATACTTTCTACTAAACGAGGGTGAGGCAATTAAAAAGATGAACTTTCTTGTCTTTCCTACTTAGTAAAGTTCATCATGAAAAAGAATACCCCCCACATCAAAAAGTTTGGAAAAAGAAAACCATATGAAAAAGTAGAGGCTTATATATATAATATAATTATAACTATGATTAAACATTTAATTTTTCCATTTTAATTAAAAATTTTTATTAATTTTTAACAAATTTATTTGTTATATGTCATAATCTAATATACATAAAATTTACTGAGAACAAATAAAATTCATTCACTGTCGTGTATTAAATATTATTACTGAGTTAGTGTCACTCATCAATCACGTCACAGTTCAGTTAGGAAATTACTTTAATGTTTCTTTATGTTTAAAGCACGTAATATTATTTTTAAAAAAGACTAATAAAAATATATATATGATGAGATTTGAATCCACGCTAATTGGGTTAACAAAACCTTAAATTTACTATCCAACCAAAGTTTTATTTTAATATTTTTATACTTTTTATTATAAACGTTTTATCACCTTTATATATTAATAATGTTATTTTTAAACACAAATGTATATTCTAAATATATGGTTTCTATACGCATATGTGTGATAGAGTTCCTTAATATAAAAAATTAAAAATTTACTTTATTGTTTTTTTTTATTATCTTAAAAGATACACTTAAATGTATGGTTTCACTAAAACTGAATCTAAAAATAAAAATAGATGTATATATTTATTAAATATTGGCATACGAGGAGAATATACATATATGTATGTATTTAGATGAAAACAATAAATTACGTGTTAAATGTATACAATATGATTAATTCATAATTATGATTCCTCTTAGGAGAAAGTCCCAACCACATCTCCCAAACTTTCTTGACCAAGCTTTCTTTTCTTTCATCAACTTGTATATTTCTCCATCTCCCTGCTTGCAATGCAAGTTATATACATACACACATATATACAATTACATGCATATATGGGAAAAAGTAGATACGCCCTTTCCATCCTATGAAAAAGTGAGAAACCCTAACATCTTAAAATTAATCACATTTCTTGAAGGGGTATAAAATCTAAACTAATTTGGGCAAGACTAAAATATGGGGGTCTATTTATATCCACAGTAAAAAAATGTGGATTTGTTTAATTAGCTTAAAATAGATTAATCCAAAATAGTGTCACATTTTATTGCTCCATTTGATGAATGGCGTCCAAGATTAGCTGAATGTCAACTTTAAGCTAAATTGCTCTCCTTTAGACCAACATTTCAGCCACTATATAATGATAGAGGGTGTATTTTTACTAAATTTGTTACCATCTTTCAATGCTTAACTTAATCCAACTTTATTACGAATTTGGGTACAAATACTAGGGCCATAATCTTAATTAGTTACATATTTCATAATTAGTATTTTTTATGATATAATATGCTGAGATGTCAACATTTGGGTTTATTCTAATGATTTTATTACTGAAAGTAACGGCTTATCTAACATTAATAAATTAGGATGAGTGTAAACATGTTTCACAACTAGGAATAGACAAAGCAGTTCATGGAACACTATGGATTCATACAAAATAACCCCCTAATTTGCATCCAATTTCATACCTTGTGGAAATCATTTTAGTTTGCAGAAATAGTACATTACACCTTACGAACGTCTTTTTAGGATTCGTACTTATTTTCAAGATTTGAACTTAATGTTTCTCTTTGAGTCTATAATATATCTTATCGTTACACTCAATTCTTCACTTTTTTGATAACAGAGATGTGTCTGCTCTATTATAACGTTAGTTTTGACGAAAGCAAAATTGTGTTTATTTTGATATGTTTGATATAGAAGATAAAAAAAAATAGAGGAAAAGAAAGATGTTTGTAATGAAGTTGTAAATAGACTTGTTTAAAGAGTAAATCTTTCTTGGCTTGGATTATTTTGTTATTAATATAAATTTAAGTTTAATTATAAAAATATATTGAAATAGTAAAAAAAAAAAAAAACAACTTTGCCGGCCAAACTTAGGTTCTAATTGTAGATAAAATTATTAATTTAAAATAGAATGAGTTCAAAGAGAGTGTTTTGGTCCCATATTTAGAAGGATTGAATTTGAAATGAAGGTGCAAAATCTACTTATTTTCTTTTCTCTCCTATTTTCTTTTTTGCCAAACAAGGGAAAGTGTTGAAAGAAATAAATTCACCCTCCATCCTCTTTTCTTCTTATTTTCTCTCTTACCAATCAAAGATTTGTAAATATGAATATATATATAAACCCAACAATACAGGTAAAAGTATCATAGAGACCCCTATATTAGGAGTCAGGTTGCATTTTATCCCTTCTACTAAAAAAATGGTAAATTAGTTATTATACATTAGATCAGAGAGCAAATTAGTTCTTCTGTTAAAAATTTTAAAATTGGTCCATGTACTATGCATGAGGTACATGTGGCATATCACATGACATTATCTAGTTATTTCGTCAACCATATTAGTTTTTAACAATACAAGTGGATGAAATTTTAACAGAATGGGACATTAATTTGTTCTTTAATCTAATATACATGAACTAATTTGTCCATTTTTTTAGTAGAAGAGATAAATGCAATCTGACTACTACTACAACAACCATCATATTACTTTTACCCAATAATACATTATTTTTATTGAAGATGAATATATAATATGGACTAATCCTTAAAATTTTAAGGATTATATTGAAAATTTGACAAACAAGATGGCTTAGCCATTGGATATAATAATGCAAATTTGCATTGTCAATAGAAAAAAATGGGTAAATTTTGTTATCAATTCTCTTTCTCCAATTATTCTAAAATCATTTTCTCTTTACAAGTTTACATTCTCAAAAATCCCAACCCATAGAAATTAGTTAAAAAGTAAGAAAAGAATGACAATATCTCATTGCAATCACAAATATAAAAGGAAGAAGATTGAAAGGGTAAAAGGGGTCAAAGCAAATGCTTTATTGGGAGACAATATTCTATTGGTACCAATAAATCCAAATGGTATAAGAATTATAGGCATGGGAGTGTTGAATATCAAATAGTATAAAAAAGAAAATACAATTTAGGGTTTGCTTATGAAAGAAAAAGATAAAAAAGGAATTAAGAATGGAATGCTTGTGATGGAAGAAATAGGACCAAACAAGATTCTTTGGTTTTTATTGATGCACATGCAACAATTAATACCCTTAGCCTCATTTGCTTTATTTGTTGAGCCATCAGAGGCAACCCATCAAATAACCAAAGTACACTTCAAACTATGACTCTCTAATTCTTTGTCCTTTCTTTCAAGTGAATTGATTTTGGTATGGGTCTTTTTCATTCCTCTCTCTCTTTTTATAATTATTTTTTTTTTCATTAAATAATACTCCTACTAGCAATATTTTAATGACACTTAATTTAGGGGAAAAAAATGGGAATTTTAGAGAGGCATTACTATGTAATATCCTTTTCCATGCTAAAAATGCCCCAAAGCTATGAGAAAAGGACTGTAGATTTTTACAGTAAATTATAAACTTCTCAACTAAATTTAACTCTTCCTCTTTGTTCTATTCATTTTCTTTTTTCACTCATAAAATTAAATGATCTTCAAATGGACTAAGGTTAGTCTATAAATAGATAGAAGAAGATTCTAAATGAAATATTAATAAAATAAAAAGGGATTTTCCCCACTTAATTTCTTCAACTTGATTAGTATTAGAAAAGATGAGAGTTTTCAAATGTCAACAAAGATTTTTCCTTTATCATTAAAAGGAATCTCTTTTACACCTATCTCATATTTAATACATCAAAACTAGGGAAATCAATAAATTTGGCCCACACCAAGTACCATATATATATATATTTTTTTTTTATTTGGGTAACTAATTTTATTTTTTTAATTTATTCAAGCTTCATTTCATTCATGCATTGTAACAAAATCTTAATACGAATACGTTAACAGATTATATTTATATAAAACAAATTACTACTGTGTGCTACATTCATATAAATATTTAATCTTTTTGGCTTTTTTAGATTTGAGTTGGAAACACGCATCATATTTACTTAACATTAGATTGACTCAAAATATAAGTCTAAAATTTAGTTCAAACCCATCTATATTTGTAAATGATTAACTTAAGTCTATTTTCAATTCACCCATTTTTAATTTTTTTTTAATTTAATTTAATATGTTTTCTCTTTTCTTAAAGTTTTTAATTAGGCAATTTAATTTATTTTTATTTTTAGAATTACATTTATCATTATAGTATTATTGTATATTCTTATAAATTTGATTTTTACGTGAATAAATTACATACTATATAAAAATAATATAATTTAAAAATAATAATCGAGCTTAGGCCTGGAATGTTAGAATCTAAATTTGATCCATATTTTAAATGGACTTGGTTTTTTTTTTTTCTCTCAAAATAATTTTATTTAAATCCTCTCCAATATCAAACCAAATTTAAACATTAAACAGATAACCCAATTCTGAAATTTATAACATAGCATTCCACTGTATACAAAATTGATGGAGTGAGAATAAGATATGTATTAGAAAATTGTGGACCCAAAAAAGTAGTGGAAACAAATTATGCAAATGTAACCCAATTCTGCAAGAAAATAGGAAGCCTATTAAGACCCTACTAGTCCCCACACTGCTTTCCTTCTCTTCATGGCAATCCCCCCATGAAAGAAACTTCACTTGTTTACTCAAAATTTAAGAAAGCTAATTTCCCATTGCTTTTTCTTTTGATTTTTCTATGTATTTGGTGGCGATTTAAAATTATTTCAAAATCACTTCTTTCCCATTTATTTGTTCGGAAGATTAAGTCACAATTTAAATTATTTTGATATTCTAATTTAAGAACAAATAACAACAATTCAAAAGTTTGAATCAACTCAAATCCGATCTAAGATTGTACTGTCATCACATTGAGAATTCTTATATATCAACTTGGCATTTAAGTAAATAAATTCAGGTATAAAATACAAAAAATCGATATTATTACTATTATTGTTGTAATTATATAAAACATGACACGTAAGACGACTAAGTTAAACTATGTTAACCCATGTAGGAAATTATAATTTGAGTATAGAGAAATATATATATAACTTTAAATTTATAGGATGCCATCTTTGTGTATAGAGAACACGATTGTTGACTGAAATATGTTAAATCGGCCTATGAATTTCTAAAAGAAGTTTATAATGATATTGCTTAGAAAATGGAGTAGGCAATTCATGGTAACTAAATGAGGGAAAAGGAAGAGATGGTGATGATGTGCGTGGTCCTTTTCTAAATGAGCGTGACTAACGGGACCATGGTTTCCACATTTATATTCACCTTTACCACCTAATATTGAGGTTTTGTTTACATGATCACCATCTTTTTTGCTTATTCTCTATCAGGGAACTATTATTTTTTTCTGATTACAAAAATAAAGGTTTGTTTTTCTTTAGTTTGATTTGATTACACCCTGAATCAATTTTGTGTTCATCGGAAAATGATTTCAAAAAGGAGAAGTGAAATCAAACTCTTTTAGCTTTTCAGGTTTGTTAGAACTTTCCAACATTTCTCCGAGCTAATTGCTTTTGGGAGCTAACTTAAAGTGTTTGGTTTCCTCATGCAATGACACAAATCCCACAGGGTTCTTTTTCCTCGTAATCCCAAACTTTAAACTATGATGAGATGTTACTTGCTTAAACTTGTTTCTATTACAATTGAACTAAAATATAAATGTATTATGTCACGTTGATAACTTAAAAGTATTGTCTTCTTTGAATGTTATTATAGAATCGATAAATTATCAAAATTTTTATCAGACAACCCCGAAATAACTTTTATAATCAAATATTGAATTCCTTACTAAAAATCAATTTAGAAATTTGTTTTCATATAAGAATGAGCAATTACAAAATGTATACAAAGTAGTGAATAAGAACATGGTTGTGAGGTGGTGGCTTCTAAAGGGGACTCCAACGGCACATGGACCCTTAAAGGTCCATTGAGATCACTATGCTGGACACACATATTCAATTTTGGGTCCAATTGTGAAGCCATTTTTTGTTTGAATCAGATTGTGTGATAGGTGTAAATATGGGTAGAAATATTGGGCTTTTATTATTAGTGAAGCTTAATTTCAAGCGGCCATTAAGAGCATGTTGCGCAGTTAAAATGACCCAGTTCAGTGTTTCGATTGTTAATCTGATCCTTCCTCGTCATCATTAGCAACAGTCAAGGACGCATTTGCATAAGTTGAAAAACATAAAGTTGCTAAACTCGAAGTTGACATTTCCTGTTTCAAATATTGTCAATATTAAAATGTCTGAACCTAAACATCATCCAACACAGACTCCCTCAGGTACTATATGATCTGCTCTTTTAATTGAATTTGTTATGCCTGATTGTTGGACTTTGCTAAGATTTTGTGTAAATTTTTACTTTTTCTTTATCTGTAAAGATTCACCCTTTTTGTATAAAATTTGGTTTTTTTTTTTGGTGGGGGGTTGGGAAATCGTAGCTTTCTAGGTTCTTCTAATAATCTGTGTAGCTATAAATTCTTTCCTGGGATATATTGATATTATTAAGAAATGAACTCTTTGTTGGTACCAATTCCCAATAGAGTAAATGGAGTCTCAATTAGTTTCTTTTATGATTTAGGGTTTGTTCATTCTAGCTTTGTGGGTGATTTAACTGACAATTTTACTGGTTTTTTCTTTTTAATTTTATATTTTGATATGGAAGAGAAAGATGTTAAAGCACCTAACATAATTGAGAGAGGTAAGGAAGAAATTGAGGCACTATTCCACCATGATAAAAAACCACACCATCACAAAGAAACACATGGAAGGAGCGATGATATCGACGAGGACAACGCTGTTGATGATGTTAAAGGCCCTAACGTGTTTGAAAGAGTGAAAGAAGAAGTGGAGGCCATTGTTGGAGCAATTCATCCCAAGAAAGAATCTAAAGGACCGTGAGTCACCTTCATCGATGCAAGGTGGGTTTAGAATTCTGATTCGAGGATCATATCGAATAATTTAGGTTTATAATCTCAGTATGATGTTTAATTTGCTCATTCAACTATGAAAGCATTGTAGCATTTGATTCTTGTGTTTGACAAGTAGCTTGTCTTTGTCTGATTTTCTTTACATCTGTCCCTCTGCTTTATGTTTGGAATTCTTTATCTTAATGCTGCTCGATTGTTCTTTGACAGAGTCCATTGAATACAAAGCGTCTATTATCTGAGTAAAAGATTGCATATTTAGTTGAAACCTTAACAAGTTTCTCCAACTCCCAAACCTAAACAGCACATGAACTTGTAAAAGTCACATAAGAGCTGATTTTACCTGCGATAAACACATGAATCATAAGTGTGGCTATCCTTGTGCTAGAGTTTTTAATAAAATGCATATGTTACTCGCATATGGAAGATTGGAAATAAAATACCAGTGATCTTTGGTCTTTCAGCCAATCCTTTGTTTGCTTATTGTTGCATCTACATTCACATGAGGACTTCTATTCAGTATTAAAGATTTGCAATTTTTATATTGTTGAAAAAAACACTTTTTATAGATGATAATTTGAGTTAAGTCCCTGGTCCCTAGCCTATCACTTGGGAAAATTTTATACAGAAGCTCATAGAAAAGATTAGCCAGCAGCAGAGCCTACATCAGCTAGAATGGTGCAGTGAGTGGTGCAATCGAGATTTCCTTGTTTCTAGCTTTGATTCCCTGGCCCAGTTTCATAACTATCACCTCAAAGTCTAATAATATACAGATATGTCATTGAATGAAATATCATGGCTTTGCATGTTCACCATTAGATGAATTTAGAATAGCTTGGAATCAGATGGTGACCCCAAGTTATAATTTCTTAACCAACTCTTAATTCAAAAATTGGTGCAGCCCTGAGTGCCATAGACAGTGATGTTTTTCTTACATAAATAGCACTCTGCTACTGAGTTTTCCTACCCTTAACAGGAATGAAACCATCAGAGTTTAAAAGACACTGCAGTCTATGCAACATGGATTCCAATATCATGATTTTGAATATAATGAATACTATCAAATCATAAATATCAACCATATCTTCTAGTCCTAGACCTGAAAGAGTACCATATTATTGGATTGATTTGAAGGGAAGCTTGGGCAAGACTGTAACAGGAGGTCAAGAGGCTAGAAAGGTCAAAGGGGATTGAAACAGTCAATCAGAAAGGACAGTGTAGTAGAATTGCAGCCAAGTTTTAAACCCATCATGTATGACACAGTAAAAGCGAAGCAAAATGGCCAAGAAAAATACCAGAGGTTTTTTACCTTTGGCTTCTTTTACTTTGGGAAATGAGATTTTTTGTTTGCCGGGCTTTTTATCACCACTTTATATGTTCCAACAGTCATGGATGGCCTCTACCTCCCTTCATCTCTCCAACACTGACCATCATAGTTACTCTCAGTCAACATCCATCATTTTTGAGGTTTTGAAGAAATGGAAGCAAGCTTGTTTTGGTTTCTGTTAGCTCTTCAAATAGTAGTAACCTGGAGTTGTGCAACAAGCAGGCCTTTAACACCAAACTATGGCTTTGGAGCTAATCAACCAGGTTTGCCAATCATCACCAGAAAAGGGGTCCACTCTTTTATCTTTCAATAATTATGTGTATTAAGTTTTACCTTACTAATCACAGGCCAGAATCCAGAGTCTTTGCAAGTTCCCTTGGGGCCAAGTTCAAGCTCAAAAGAAGTCTCTTCACAGAGTTACAAAAGCAAGCAAGGAAAGGGTAACATAAATGGAGAAACTTATGTTGAAGCGGAGATCGGCAGACTGGGCATAGGCTCAGGCCGTCCGAGCTGTGAACACAAATGCTATGGTTGCACTCCATGTGAAGCCATTCAAGTGCCTACGACTCCAGGCAAGCACAGCCATGTGAGCCTGCAGTCCGCAAATTATGAGCCTGAGAGTTGGAAATGCAAGTGTGGTCCTACGTTATATAGCCCATGACTTGCTTTGAAGCTTTTATATTACAAGCTGTTGAATGTTCAGAGTTGCACCATATTCTCTGATTTCAGTCTTTTTTTTGTTTTTGTTTCTGAGAAGTATTCGTAGCACTCCAATGAATATCTACAATGATTTTCGAGATACATAAGCAGACTTCGAACATATATGTATCGGATTTACACTCATCCAAAACTTACATTTGCATCAAAACAAAAGACAAGATCGAATAATGATGGAGGAATTGTCTAAAACCTTCTGACTAAATGTTTTGAAGGAAATTATTTATATGGATGGTAATAGGGTGAGGTAACTTTTTGCTCACCTCAATCTCAACCTATTTTTTATACTATTCTAAATTCAATTTTTATTCAAAATTTTAATATCCAAACTTGATTTCGATAAAAAAAAAAATCCACTAATTGCTATTCACAAAATCGATTCTAAAAAAAAAAAAAAAGAAAGAAAATATTAAATTATTTTTATATTATATTAATTTTTAAATGATTAAATAAAATAAATATTATGAAATCTTGTAAATATTAAAACTATGTAACCTAAATATATTTAAAAATAGTTAAAATCAAGAAAACCTAATTAGAACATATAAATTAATTTTAAAAAAAAAAAAAGTTGGAGGACTATAAAGGTTTAGCAATTGGGCCTAACCAGGTTTGGACTATGCACTTGCCAAGCTAACCAACTCAATCGATATGGCGGCTATGTCACACCATCCCAAGTCTCTTCATTTTTCTCATTATCCCTCGAGAGTTGGACATAAAAGAAAAAGTTAAAAGAAAGTGTTTTTATAACTTAGTTAGGACAAGTTTAGCAAGTTGCATGTCCCATTAACATATATAAACAACTAACAACACTTTGTTTTTAACATATTAATGAAGTGTGTTAGTGGGGTCAATTAAGCATTCAATTGAAGTAGCTTATTGTCTTGTCTATTGAGGATTGAAGTTGCAGCATCCATCCACCGAATTAAAAAATAATAAACAATACCTAATTAAAATTAATTTGAAGTTACATATATTTCATATGTGTGGGAGTGTACAAAAGTTGAGTCAAATCAATCAAATTGAACGATTTTGATTTGTCCAAGTAGGTTTTAGTCTATTTGATTATAAAATGGATAAGTTGAACCGGTTTCAATTATAAAAAAAAACTAAAAAAATGAATTAACTAACTTTGAATGTATATTAAATTTATATTATATATGTTATCCAAAAAGTAAACCTAGTTGATAAAATAAACCCCAAAATACTAAACCAAACTCAAAATTCTTTATTCATTCACATAGAACAACTCTATCGCCTTATTTCAATCAAGTTAAGCTAACTTGTTACTATTTGTTAGAATAAAAAGATAGTTACAGATCTAATGATTTTAACTAATGATTTTGTTGGGATCAACTCATATAAACAAAAAAATAAAAAAGGTAGAGAAGAACGAACACAAATTTTACATGAAAAACTCCTCTGAAGAGGATAAAAACCACGGGCAAAGGAGACATCGACTTAACATTAATGAGTAAACAAAACAAAAGTACAATGAGAATACAAAGCTTACACCTAAAGCTCTCACAAAAAAGGTTTCACAAAATTCTCTCAAACTCTCACCAAAACTCCATATACGAATACATCATGTTGCCCTCAAAGAAAAGTCTTTGCTAATTGGCGTGTCTAAATCAGGGTTACAAAGGCCTTTTAAATAGGCTCAATACTTAGGGCTAAAATGACTAAAATAACCCTGAAGTAATCACAGTCTAATTGGGAGAAAAAGTCCTGTTGAGCTGTACAAAACGTGGTTGCATAACATCAAGAATCGTCGCGATGTCGTGACGTCGTGATGTACGGATTTTCTCGTCACAACATCATCTTCACGTCCATTATCAAAAACCCTCACGTCGTCTTGACGTCAAGCACCTCCTCATCCCGACATCGGACCTATTTTGGCCTTTCTTTTATTGCTCGTCAATTCTCGTCTAAGGTGCTTGCAATGTGTCTAATAAACGTGAGGCACACCCCACAAATCTCCATATTGACTTGTATTTATCACGCCTCTTTTTCCATGCCCCGTCACGGGCCTAACTCAAATTTTGCAGAATGTTAACCAAGTCTAAACCATGCTAGAACTTGGAAACTAAAAGACTCTTAACCTTCAAATCAAAGTTGTATAATGCAACAAGGGCCAATAATACCTAAACACGAGAGAAACCATCAACTTTCTCCACCTGACTGTAACCCTTTACGAACTATTCGAGTTCTAAAGACCAAAAAGGGATGAGATTCTTCGCAAAATCAAACACATACCTAACATCTAACACGACTCCACCTTCAATCGAAATATATATGGAAAACAACGAATCATCACCCTCGTTCTTGGCCACATCAGCTACCTCCGTAATTATCTGAAACTATTAGAAACTTAAATTTGTGATCTTGTCAAACTTTTCGATATTTAAATTCGCTGTTGTGCCATTAAACGAGTCGGTATGCGAAAGTTGAACCAAACTCTGATACTAATTTGTTGGAGATCGACCTGTATAGACAACGAAATAGAAAAAGTAGAGAAGAACGAACACAAATTTTATGTGGAAAACTCCTTTAAAGAGGATAAAAATCACGAGTGAATGCGGCATCGACTTAACATTAATGTAGTAAACAAAACGAGAGTACAATGAGAATACAAAGCTCAAACCCCGAATACAAAGCTCACATCCAAAACTCGCACAAAAAGGGTTTCACAAAATTCTCTCAAACTCTCACCAAAACTCTATATGCGACTACATTTTGTCGCCCTAAAAAATCCCTTATTGATTGGCGTGTCCGAATCAGGGTTACAAAGGTCCTTTAAACAGGCTCAATACTAAGGGCTAAAATGACTAAAATAACCCTAAATTAATCCAAATCAAACTGAGAGAAGAAGTCCTGTTGAGATATACAAAATGTGCCTGCATAACATCAGGAATCAGTGTGACGTCATGACGTGTCGACTTTCCTCATCACGACTTCGTCCCCATGTCCATTTTTAAAACATTTTTAAGACTTGATTTTAGCTTGTTTTGAATGCCTTGTTATGACTTGGTTATATTCAAATTGTTGAGTTTAGGTTGGTACCAAATTGGGTGAGAAATGTGGCTTGGAAAATGGTCTATTTTAGTCCACACGGGTAAAGACACGGGCGTGTGTCTCAGCCGTGTGTGACACATAACCAAGTGACACGGCTGTGTGTCCACTGTATCTTTTTAAGAATACAAGTCAGTATGCTTACACGGCCTAGCACACGAGTGTATGACTTGGCCGTGTGACCCAATTCAGAGAGTTACACGGGCATGGACACGGGCTGAGACACGACCGTGTGTCCCTATTTCGAATGTCCACACGGCCTAAGATATGGGCGTGTCTCTTGGCCGTGTGAGTCACACGGTCTGGCCACACGGCCATGTGACCCCTGCAGCTTTAAAAGTTTTCAATGTTTTCTGAAAAAAAAATTGAGTACCCGATCTAGTCCCGACTTGTTTCTAACGCGCGTTTTGGGCCTCGAGGGCTTGTATAAGGGACAATATGTTTGATGTTAATTGGTTTCTGATATGAATATTATATGATATGATATGTTTGCATTTTCTGTCTGTTTGATTTGTAAATTCTGGTAATGCTCCGTAACCTTGTTTCGGCGACGGATTCGGGTTAGGGGTGTTACATAATTACTCATAATTTTATCAATACCGAAAATAATATTAGATTGATGAAAAAGTATTCAAAAAGTCTTCCCTCTGAGAGATGCCAAATTCTTTCTTTACAAAGAGGAGTTCTATTCAAATTTTCTCTGTAATATAATAAATATAATACAAATTAAAATCCTAAGATGATAAAATTATCAATAGCAACACTTATCCTTTAAGAGAATTTTCTAAATAGTTAAATACAAAAGTAATTGTTTATCTCAAGATTATCCTTATAATTATAATTATCGACATGGAAGCTTAAGTTACCTTTTAAACTCATTTTATTTTTGTGGAAGATTTATAATAACTAATTCCTTACGAATGATGAGCTTCGAAAGACATCGATCCAAGTGGAGAGTTCTATACAAACTTTACTTACACACATTGGGGGTATATGGAAAGCTAGAAATACGATTATCTTTGAAAACTCTAAAGAAAACACACTTGAGACTTTGTAACTGATTGCCAATTGTTTTTTTCTAGATTATGAACATGGATTTTAATATTAATAATCAATGTTGACAAGGGAGATTGATAGCCCAAAATCCATTCACAACCAAGTTAGAGGTAGAGGACGACACTAAAGATAGATGCAAACTATTCTTCAAGTTGGTGAAGAGTAGGAACAAGAGTTACTCTAGGGATACATCCACTCTCAAAGATAAAAAGGACGGTGTAGTTCTAGTAAAACAGGGGAGCAGTGCTTTGTGCAGTAGTACGAGTAGTGCCCATTAAGAGTCCCACTGCGACGAAAACAAAGATGAACACAATCAAGTTGTTTACACAGTTCAATTTTCCTACATCTACGGGGCCTTACCTAGAGAGATAATCCACTATCTTAAACTTTGTACAAACAGTTAAGTCCTGTCACACACCAGTATAGCAACCTTACTTTTGCACCTAAGATCTAGATCTCTCTGCACTAAGTTTTATCCCTGAAAACTTAGTTTGTAAATCAAGTGATTCACTTGTTTAGCTACTTCCTAATGAATACATTAGAAGCTCAACTCTCCACCCTTCCAACTTACACAAGCCTATAAAATATAAGAATTTAAGACTTGTTAAGATACAGAGCAATTACAATCAATATCTCACTAAAATCGCCTCATAAAAGGCTTTACAAATATCCTCATAAAGTTAAAAATAAATTAAATATCTACAAGATAAGTATTTAGATCAGCCAAGCCAATCTCTTCAAAATAATGGATCTGATTGGCTTGATTCAGACTGATTCAATCTTTGAAGTTTTGTTGCTCCACCAAAAGGATCTTCAAGTATAGGTCAACACACGTCGAAAAAAAATATCTAAGTGATTGCCTAACTAATTTTGTTGAAAAGATTGCCAAGTACAAATAAGGCAAGTTTTGTGACTTGTGCGGTGCCTAGTGCCAAGAGCAACATGCACTGCTTGTGGCACTTCGTGAAGCAATTCTCACATAATTGCCTCAACAATTACCTCTTTCAAGATTGAATAAGGCTTTTATATTGAGAGCACGAATTCAGCTTCACAAAGTAACTTTTAGTCCATCTTAATCAGTCCAAATCTCATCAAATCAAATACCCTTAATATAAAGATACAAATGATTGAGATAAATCTTAATAAAATTAGCCCATACCTTATTGGATAACATATTTTAGTATGTAACATAAGTATATTATATTAAGATCCTTGAAAAAAATTCTTGTTTGATCTGATCAAATATACCAACAAATAAGATAAATTATGCAACTTTACGAATTAAGTTGCAACATACGAATTAATTTTTCTTATTTGAAAATTGTGAAGCACTCTATACAAAAGCCTAAGCTAAAATCATAGTGGTGTGATCCATTGGCATCAATTTCCATGAAAGCATTAACTTTAGGAAATAGTAAAAGGAAAGTGAAGGAGGATATTGCCACACTCCATTAATTCAAGGTTAAAATATTATTTTGATTTTCAAAATAAAAATACTTATAATACACATATTAAAATCCTCAATAATTAAGCATTATGCGAATTTTACAAGCAATCAGGTAAGTTACTTTCCAAAACAATCATGTAGGTTAAACTTATATGTATTTTATATCACAATTTACATTATTTTTTAAAATTGAAATAATCTTTTGAAAGATACTCTAATATGCAACCTTTAAGTATTTGGACAAATCTAACAATAGTTTGTGCATCACAATTGATAGCACTCTCAAAATTTCTTCCTTGCAAGACCAAGATAAGATTGATGCGATTAAATCATTTTTAATCAAAATTAATTTCATGAATTGATTAAATTAAAAACTAATGGTCCAATTAGAATAAAAAAATTTTAAATTTTTTTGAATTGATAAAAAAATGTATCGTATATCAATCGAATTGAGTTAAAACTAGTTTAAATATTTTTTTTATATAATTTTATAAAATGAATGTGTATATCTATATTATTATTATTTATATGTGTATATTAATTTTTTTTCATGAAATTTCAAAATAAAAATTAATGATTTGATTAGTTTTACCAATGATAGAAAAACATTACAGGGAAGTGGATCCATTCATAATAGCAAATCTTCAAACCAATAATATTCTTCATCTTCAATAATTGAGATGGTGAGATATAGTGCTTAATTAGCTTTTAATAAGCCTGTATACCCAAAAAAGCAACAACTTTTTTTTTTTTGTGTGCGGGGGATTCAATATTGGCTATAATATTCAATACTCATGGAGCCCATAAACCACTAACTTCTTTATTAATACTTTTAATTGTAGTCCATTTGCAAATTCTTCTTTTTAAATATTATTATAATCAACATTTATTATGAAAAAGAAAATACTATAAAATCATATAAAAGATTTTGCACCATTTATGAATAAAAAATTCTAATCTTGCGCGTTGTTGTCATTTTTTATCGTTACTATTTATCCATTAACGTTGAAGGAGGAAAAGATGCTATTATATATATGTTATAACAATTTAGTTAAATTACATCAAAATTCATTCTACTATTAATAAGTTTACATTTTAGTCACTCAACTTCAAAAAGCTATAAAATGTTCATTGAACTATTCGAAAATTTTCATTACGGTCACTAGACTGTTAAAATTGTTGTTGTATGACCTTCTCCGTTTGCATCGCCTATACCAATTAAAAGCTCTTTTTCTTCTCTTCTACAATTCAATTTTTTTCATGAAATAGCTTTGAGCGTCCCGAATCTGCGAACCAAAATCCAATTAGTTTTCTTCTTCAATCTCTAACACTAACCGTCAAATCGGTTTATATCTAAGGTATGTTTTTCTACTCGTCATTGAGTACCGACCCATTGTACCAATCGTCAAATCATCAATTAGAGCTTGCTAGCCGGACTTTAAAAATAAACTTAGCAGCCCAATGACTTAAATAAAAGTTTTCAAATAGTTCAATGATCATTTTGCAACTTTTAAAAATTAAGTGATCATGACATAAACTTACTAAGAGTTTAGTGACCTTGGGTGTAGTTTATCGTTAAGTTATATAAGGTGTTGGAGTTGATATGATGGTGGTTCATATTGTAGTGGTATGGAGAGTCACTAAGAATGGAAATCCAAATATGGTATTTGGGTAGAGTGAGGGTTATATGATAGATCTCTCTTTTTCCCTCTTTATATTGAAAGAAGAGTATTTATAAGAAGATGTTAACTAGGCACCAGGTCAACCATCGAATGCTCTACTTTATATGTGCAAGCGATAAAGAGGCTAATTGTCAGTTGAGAACACTATTTGAGCCGATGTGAGGAGACTCGTCAAAGCAACGTCAAACTTGAAGAAGTGATGTATTGATGGATGTTGAAAACAACTCTTCCCCATCTTTTGAGAATTGCATAGGCCCTATGACATTTTGATAAGGCAAGATTGAGACTGTGCTTACGGTGAGGAGTTGAAGTTAAGCTTCACTGAGTTTTTCTTCAAAGAACTATCCCAGAATTCAATGTTTCAATATATGTTTTTGTACCTTCTTTTATATAATATATGAGATATATTATATGATATATATTTATATATATGACAGTTGCGTGTAACTATATTATTTTATAATTTGTGTTGAGATTTTAATTTTAAATTTTAATTATAATTTAATGCATGATATTTAAAGTTATTTATTATTTAAAAATTATCATTATTATGAAGGAAAAAAATATATATTTAAAACTTAATTTAAGAAAGAGGGCTAACTTTAAATATAACTAAAAAAACAAATATCCTGAAACTCAGATAAGTATCCCAATATTCAAAATTAGCATATATGTTGCCTGTTGCCATACCTTTTCTTATATAATATATGATATCAAAAGAGTGATCATGGCATTTGCCATGTGACACGTGTACTCATTTAATTTTGAAGGTGTATGATTATTTTTCCTTCATAATATAAGAAAGTGTTAAATTTCAAATTTAGTCCTTTTATTATGTCTAAATTTAAGAATCTTAAAAATTGACACATATTTTGAGTGTGCCTTGCTATTTTCTTATCATTATAAAAAAAAGTTCAAATTTCAGTTTCGGCCCCGAACCATGCTAAAACTTGAGTATAATACATACACTTTAATTTTGACATAATTTAGTCCCCTATTCTTATAATATCATTAGTTAGTTCTAAATAGTTAATATTGTTATCTATTTCAATTACAATAGGAATGCTATTTTTTCTTGAGAGCACTATTTCAATAAAAAAAAATATTTTATCCATAATGAAATCAAATGGGTAAAATCCACATCAACATTCTCAATATTAATTTTTTTATATCACTACCAAGTGAACGTAATTTTTTAAATGTCACACCAATGAATTTAAAACGAAAATTTTAACAAGATAACAACTACAGTTGAATTTTTAAATATGAAAAGAAAAAACTAAATTTTTGAAAATAAAAGTAAAGCGATTAAAACTCAAATGTATAAAGTGTACAATCACTTAAAAGTATATTTCAACTTTCAACTTTTTATTTTAGAAATTAATAAAAACAAATAACTAATTAAATTTCTTAAAAAAACTTTTGAATAATTTGCATTTAACTTATTTTGATCGAAGGAATGAAAAATTTTGAATTTATATAACTTCAATCACAAACAAAAACTCTAAAATAAATTTTAACTTAAATTTATATTAATATATAATGATGGGATGAGCTAAGAGATAGTATCAACTCAACGGTGAATTTATTAAAATAAAATAAATAAAATTATTATAACATGAAGAAGTGAGTAGTTAGAAGGAAAGACAGGACCTTGCCCCTTAAGTCTTAACTAATCACAACTTTCATCTCTCTAAATTAAAATTAGTTTAATTATGGATAATTATTAAAAACAGTTTATTTTTTTAATAAAATAAAATTATTTATCAAAGACTAAGGTGAGGATCTGACACGTAGGATAAAAGGGTCCACGAACATCGAATGTTGTTCCATTTTTAGAGCAAAAAAAGAAAGATTATTGCCACGTCATTCTTTCAAAACAAGAACCCATGTGAACAGATTGATCTCTGTTTAATTTTATGAAAAAAGAAAAAAGAAGAAGATGAATACACTCATAGAAGAAAAATCAAAGTAGTGAAAATTTGAAAAAGGAAATTGATAAAATAATATATATTACAGAAAATATTTGTAGAAAGCAATGGGAAACCGGGAATTACTGTCATTGGCTCAAAGATCGAAAATTTCTCTCTCTCTCTTTTAAGCCTAAAACCCTGGCCACTCTCTAGATTTACTCCTTTAATCAAATTTAATATAATTAAATTAAATCAATTAATAAAAAATAAACTCTTTACCGTCGTTCCTTGATCTGCAAAATTTATTGTCTACTCTTTTTTAATGATTTTTTTGCAAATGGGTTGGTTTGTTAATTTCTGTATTGAAGATGAATCAGCTTCCAGATTCAAGGTACTTTTTTTCTTCTATTTTCTTTTAAAATTCTTGTTTTGGGTTAAGTTTTCTAAAAGTTTCGTGTATGTGGTTTCTTTTTATTTTGTGTCGAGTATCAGTGATCTGTTTCTTCGTTCGTTGAAAATTTTGAAGTTTTAGCTGCGCCATTGTCTCATTTGTCCTTTTCAATTTCATCTTTGTTTAAATTGAGCTATTTATTTTGATATTTGAGGTGAAAAGTGAAATTGGGTATGGAAATTTTTTTTTCTTTCTGTTTAATAGATTCCTAGGATCTTTTTTTTTTTTTGCCGGGGGGGGGGTTTCAATCTTGTAGCTTTCAGCGATGTAGATTTGTTCTCATATTTGTCTTAATTTATCTTTTATTCCTAGATTTTTATAGCTATAAGGCTTTCAAATCTGGGTTATGCTAGAATGTATATAGGATGTAATTTAAATGACATAATTTTCTGAATGCTTATGCTTTTGAAGTTTGGCATTTTGTGTGGAGCTTTAATTGTTGCAAGCTTCATTTTGTAAATGTAAGTTATATGCTAATGTTGAATTTCCCTTTATGTTTGTGAAACCAGGACTTAAAGCGAGGGACCATGAATGACTGGCTGCATTAATGTCCACCAGTGAAGGCTAGGTTTGGGAATTCTTTGTTTGGCAGTTGTCTACTAATTTTTCTTAAAGGTTGATTCTCAGAAATGACACGGGGTAGGATTCGAGCAAGGCTCCGGCTGAGTCATCTCTATACATTCGCATGTACTAGGCCAGAAGCTACTGAAGAGGGGCCTCATTCTATTGAAGGGCCTGGATACTCAAGAATTGTGCACTGCAATCAACCTCTTATGCACAAGAAAAAACCTTTTAAGTACCGATCAAATTACATATCCACGACCAAGTATAATTTTTTCACTTTCTTACCAAAAGCTTTGTATGAACAATTCCACAGAGTTGCCAATTTGTATTTCCTTGCAGCTGCAATTGTTTCAGTTACACCCCTTTCGCCATTTTCTGCTGTGAGCATGATTGCTCCCTTGGTCTTTGTTGTAGGGCTTAGCATGGCAAAGGAAGCTTTAGAGGATTGGCGAAGGTTTATGCAAGATATAAAAGTTAATAGTCGGAAGGTAAAATTTCATAAGGAGGAAGGTGTTTTTGATTATAAGTCATGGAAGAAGCTTAAGGTTGGAGATGTGGTGAAAGTGGAGAAGGATCAGTTTTTCCCAGCGGATTTGCTACTTCTGTCATCAAGTTACGAAGACGGAATTTGCTATGTTGAGACTATGAATTTAGATGGCGAGACAAACTTGAAGGTAAAGAGAGCTTTGGAGGTTACATTGCCTTTGGATGAGGATGCGTCTTTCAAGAACTTCACAGGAAAAATTAAATGTGAAGATCCCAACCCTAGCCTTTACACCTTTATTGGTAACTTTGAATACGATCATGAAGTTTATGCCCTCGACCCGAGCCAGATTCTCCTTAGAGATTCAAAGCTGCGTAATACAGCTTTTGTCTATGGGGTCGTGATTTTCACCGGCCATGATAGCAAAGTCATGCAGAATGCCACGAAGTCCCCTTCGAAGAGGAGCAGAATAGAAAGGAAAATGGATTATATAATATATGTTCTTTTTAGCCTCCTTTTGGTGATCTCATTGGTAAGCTCTATCGGTTTTGCAGTGAAAACAAAGTTCGACATGCCAGACTGGTGGTATCTGCAACCTCAGAATACAGATGATTATTATGATCCTAGAAAGCCTGTATTATCTGGGGTCACCCATCTGATCACTGCCCTCATGCTTTATGGGTATTTAATACCTATTTCACTTTATGTTTCAATTGAGGTGGTCAAGGTTTTGCAAGCAACTTTTATTAATCAAGACATACAAATGTATGATGAAGAAACTGGGAATCCTGCTCAAGCACGGACATCAAATTTAAATGAGGAGTTGGGCCAGGTAGATACAATCCTTTCAGATAAAACAGGCACTTTGACCTGCAATCAGATGGATTTTTTCAAATGTTCCATTGCCGGTACTGCATATGGCATGAGCTCTAGTGAAGTAGAACTTGCTGCTGCACAGCAGATGGCTAGTGACCTTGAGGATCAGGATGTAGAAAGATCAACTGATTTCAGGCAAAAAGGCAAACAACAAGAAATTGAACTTGAAACTGTTGTTATTTCCAAAGATGAAATGGTTCATAAATCTCCCATAAAAGGTTTTAGCTTTGAGGACAGTCGCGTCATGGAAGGGAACTGGTTGAATGAGCCTAATGCAGACGTCATTATGTTATTTTTTCGAATATTAGCAATTTGTCACACTGCTGTCCCTGAGCTGAACGAAGAGACCGGCAGTTATACGTATGAATCAGAGTCACCTGATGAAGCAGCCTTTCTTGTTGCAGCCAGAGAATTTGGTTTTGAGTTTTGTAAAAGAACTCAATCAAGTGTGTTTGTCCGTGAAAGGTATTCAGCTTCAGGGCAAACAATTGACAGGTGGGGATACCAATGCACAATGTTTGTGCTCTTTGCTAATCTCTCCTGAATTCCTTTTGTTTTAGCTTCTTAAAGGTCCTCTGGGCATCTTGTAGGGAGTTCAAACTTCTAAATATGTTGGAATTTACTAGCAAAAGAAAGCGAATGACAGTAATTGTAAGGGATGAAGATGGGCAGATTCTTGTTCTGTGTAAAGGTGCTGACAGGTTAGTCTCTCTATTGCCCTTTTGACCTCTTCAAGGTATTAATAGATGCAAAATAAACCCTTCACCACTATATGCCTTTAATGACCTGATGATTGTGTTTGACTGATTTATTGTTACTTTGTTTGGTCAGCATTATTTTTGATAGGCTATCAAAGAATGGAAGATTGTACGAGGAAGATACCACTAGGCATTTGAATGAGTATGGAGAAGCTGGATTGCGAACGCTGGCACTGGCTTATAAAAGGCTCGGCGAGTCTGAGTACTCTGCTTGGAACAATGAATTTCAAGAAGCAAAAACCACTATTGGGGCTGATAGAGATTTGATGCTTGAAAACATTGCAGAGATGATGGAGAGGGATTTGATTCTCGTTGGTGCTACTGCTGTGGAAGACAAATTGCAAAAGGGGGTATGTTATATCGCAGTTTGCGTTCTCCAAGAAACTTAGTTTTCTTTTTCTTTTTTTCCATTTTTATTTTTTTCTGGCTTACATCAACCTGTTTTAACTTTCTTCATTTCAGGTACCCCAATGTATAGATAAACTTGCACAAGCTGGCCTGAAGATTTGGGTTTTGACAGGGGACAAGGTGGAAACTGCTATAAATATAGGGTCTGTCTCATGCCATTCAATATTAAGCTTTCTTTTACCTCATCTAATCAGAACCTGAAATTGGATTTCTGATGGAAAGATGCTCCATGAAAGCAATTTAGTGAAAATTTTCATTTTGTGATGTAGATATGCTTGCAGTCTGCTAAGACAAGGCATGAAGCAGATCTGCATTACAGAAATTAGTTCAGATGCCAAAGAGGTATGGTTTTTATTGTGTCTGTACGTGCATGCGTTTGTGTGTGAAAGGACAGGAATTTTTCTTCAGGAAATTGATTTCATTGACGGCTGACGTATTTTCTCTTCGTTAATGATTAGGTAGTTAAGGAGAATATATTGTTGCAAATTACCAATGCTTCACAAATGATCAAACTCGAAAGAGATCCACATGCCGCATTCGCATTGATCATTGATGGAAAGACTCTTGCATATGCCTTGGAGGATGACGTGAAACAGCAATTCCTAGTGTTAGCAGTTCAGTGTGCATCTGTCATATGCTGTCGTGTGTCTCCCAAGCAGAAGGCACTAGTAAGATATCTTTTTCCTTTCTTTTCCTCCTCGCTTGTTCCAAGTTTTTAAAGGATCAAATCAGGTGAGACTCCTCATGGTGAGATCTTATTGCATATTCTATTTATTTAGTACATCCTTTTGGTACCAGGTAACAAGATTAGTAAAAGAAGGAACTGGGAAAACCACCTTAGCTATTGGTGATGGTGCAAACGACGTTGGAATGATTAAAGAAGCTGACATTGGAGTTGGCATCAGTGGTGTAGAAGGTATGCAGGTTGGTAACGTATTTCCCTCTTCGTACAGTTGCAATGTATGCTTGTAATGCTAGTAGCAAACAAACCTTTTATATAGTTTTATGTTAAGGATATTTATATATATGTATGAATTTTGAAGAGAAGAGATCATCTCATTAGAATTGGGCTTTAGATGGGAATTTGCTAGTTTGGTCCTTTTTTGAATTTGTGAGACACACACACATATAAACCTTAGCTTATACAGCCATCCTCATTGGGAGATAAAGTAATTGTTAGGCTTCTTTTGGCTGTTCTTAGAAATGTTTGGAGCATGACTTGCTAAAATTGTAAGCATTTGCTCTTCAATTGCTGACAAAAATTTCCTTCCCTATCTTTAGCAGTTCTGTCTTGGACATGATGCTTGTTAAGACGAGTTTTTTTCTGTATTTTAGTGTATTACCTACCTTGTTCGCTTTTTCAGGCTGTAATGGCCAGTGACTTCTCCATTGCCCAGTTTCGTTTCTTGGAAAGACTTCTTGTTGTCCATGGACACTGGTGTTATAAGAGGATTGCACAGATGGTAATAATGAGGGATTGCCTTCATTTTTCATTTTCTTGCACTCTTTCTGCTTGGTCAACCTCTAATTCTGTACCACTTCGACCTTCAGGTTTGCTATTTCTTCTACAAGAATATAGCATTTGGCCTCACCCTTTTTTACTTTGAGGCATTTGCTGGCTTTTCTGGACAATCAATTTATGATGACTGGTACATGTTACTGTTCAATGTTCTTCTTACATCATTGCCTGTAATCTCACTAGGAGTTTTCGAGCAAGATGTTTCTTCCGAGGTCTGCTTGCAGGTTAATCTGTGCTCTGTAAATAATTTTCTTATTAACATCCTTGCCACGAGCGACTTTATTATAAGATTTTGTATGCCTATTTGTGTTGCAGTTTCCTGCAGTATATCAGCAAGGACCTAAAAATTTGTTTTTCGACTGGTATAAGATACTTGGGTGGATGGGCAATGGCCTTTATTCCTCTCTCATTATTTTCTTCCTCAATATCATCATCTTCTACGATCAAGCTTTCCGCGAGGAAGGACAGACTGCTAGTATGCCTGCTTTGGGAACAACAATGTTCACGTGCATCATTTGGGCGCTCAATTGCCAGATTGCCTTCACAATGAGCCACTTCACATGGATCCAGCACCTCTTTATATGGGGAAGCATTGCCACTTGGTATTTGTTTCTCTTTGTTTATGGCAGGCTATCTCCCAGCATTTCAGGTAATGCCTACCAAATTCTAGTAGAAGCTCTCGCTCCAGCACCTATCTATTGGTTGGCCACCCTCTTAGTAACCATCGCTTGTAATCTCCCATATTTGGCCCATATATCTTACCAAAGATGTTTCCATCCATTGGATCATCATATCATCCAAGAGATCAAGTACTACAAGAAAGACGTCGAGGATCAACGCATGTGGACTAGGGAGCGATCGAGAGCCAGAGAAAGGACCATGATCGGGTTCTCAGCACGGGTAGATGCAAAGATCAGGCAGTTAAAAGGGAAGTTGCAAAGAAAACAACCGTCTTCAGAGATTCATAGTCCAGCCCGCTCATCATAACAACATTCAGTCAATCTTAGGTATTTTTGAAGATGTTTAGGGCTCTTTCTTTTCCGGCCATTTGCAGTGTCACTTTGAGGCCTTTGTTTTTATCATTAGTTATTATTAGCTTGTTGATGCCTTTAGGGGGGGTTATTGCATGTACACTAGTTGACAAATGTAAGAGCGGTGGCCTGTGAAAATAGTAGAAGAATATGTTCATCATTGTTTAAAAACTTGCCATATCTTGGCTTGTTGATGTTACTCTTGTATAATGTAGAATGTTGAAACTGTAGATGTAAAGGGAAAAAAAGGTAGGATTTGACACAAGGCCAATCTTTGCTTCTTTAGAACTATTATTACAACACTTCTTTCATGTTTTGTTCTCTATTGTTCATTGACTATATTACTGTTTTTGAGTTATTTTAGTTGGTTGCAATTCAAAAGCTATAAACCACCATTTAATTTTCTTGGTTTCATCTCCCATGACTAAAGTTTTATAGTAAATAATATGGTTGGTGTCATGTTGGGCTATGAATCAGCAGCTTTTACTCTGTGGGCTCAAATGTCAGTCAAACTCAACATCAATGGCCAGCCGCTTAGGTGAGAAAAAAGGATTGCATTGGAGGGATTGCCCATAAATGCTTACTTTTCCTGGTGTAAAAATTATTACTGTATCTAAAAGGAGATCTACACATGACTCGGACTCGGTTGCAAGGGAATTCAACAGTGTGTTGGTACAAAAATGTCACATTTATGTAATGTTTACTATTATGGTAACAAAAAGAGGATAATACATTGTCAAGGAAAGTTAAATCTATTTCTCATTTACCAAGTTCCGTTGAAATATCAATTGCAACACAGATACTGTTAATGTTGCAACATAGCCCCATAAACCATGAACTATGCTAAATTAACACAATCAGAGCAATCAATAGCATTTTCATTAACAAAAAAGTTTATTGAGCTTAATGTAGAAACTCATCCAAGAAACATCAATTTTCACATTCCATAGTTTATGAAGATTTCAGATTCAAGATTCTTAAATAAAAGGGGAACTTCGCCCCTAATCTCAAGTTTTTCATCCATCATTCACCAACATAGTAAAAGCACAAACCTCAAACAAAACAAAGAGATGAGCCATGGGCATAGATGATGGATCACCTCCAGCCATAGACAACTTGGGTGGCAGTGTCCTTGATCCGCCTGAAACTTTTCCTGAAAGACCCTTTCATCTTGCCTTCAACAGCATAAACCTTGTAGCTGGCAACCCTTTTCTTTCTCTGCAGCTCAGGATCAGTAAAACTCCAGCTCTTTGAAGCAGACCCTCCAGAGCTTTTGCTTTTCTTCATCTTAATCTCCTTGCCAAGCTGGTTTTGTTGAACAGAATTTTCACTGTAACACCTCATGTCTTGCATGTTACTTGGCCCTCCTCCATAGTAACTCTTCATCTGCATTTCTCCACCATCCTTGTATGAATTGGATCTAAACTGCTCCATCAATGGACAAAATTCTAGGCAAGGATTGTTCAAGGAGGAAGATTCTTTGGGTGGGAGTTAGTGAAGAGATGAATGAGTGAGATGTGACATTTTCTACTTTGGAATCACACACTATAAGACAGTTGAGTTGCACATTATGGGTTACCCTAAAGCTAACTTTGAATGTTCATTGATGGGTATTTGCCACGTGGAATGGTTAATGTTTGAATAGGTGAAGGAAACGAAAGCCATTTGTCTAAACTTTACAGCATTTTATGAACCAAAAAGAAAAATATCACAGCATTTGATTTTATGAATTTTTGTGGAATTGTTCAATGATTGTATTGTTCTCGCTGTTGACAGCAGAGCTGTTGCGGGTCCAATCTGCTAAGAATTCATCAATTATTTGCAAGAATGACAGTGTATGTATGAATGACAGTGTATGTATGACACTGTGACATTTCATATACCTTGATTAGTTCAGTTCAATAAATTAACCAAAAAATCAGTGACATTATAATACCACCATTACTCTCCCTTACTCTATTCTCTATTCTAATGTTCCTTCTTACTCTCCCCGGTTAAGTTTGCATTAGGTTTGTTAAAAGAGATGAGATGAGGTGCTACATCAACAATCCTATAAAACAAGAATTGTAACTCGTGGAGTAATAAGGACTTTTTCCACAAATCATTGATCGAGTATACATGACAATCAATATATCCTCAATTTGATCAACATGAGTAATAACTTTATATTTAACTCGGGCGTTAATATTTGTTTATCTTCAAAACTGAGAGGTGATTAATCTTTTTTAACCTACATTTTCTTGTGAGATATTCTTCATGTTTCATGGCTTGTTGGAACACCTTGAGCAACATGCGGTGAAACATAACAATTTCTTTTAAGATAATTGAGTAGCTCATAACATTGAGGCCTAATGTGACCAAACTTTACCAGTCTTCTTGTTAATTTAATGGGTGTGCCAGTTTCCTTGGCTCTGAAAAAATCAACAGATTAGGAAGCTATTGCAACATATTGTGTAACATGTTTGGAGTTATTTCGTCTTAGATCGTCCTGCATCTTGTATCATTATAGTCTAATGTGGCCAATATTTTCATGGTAGTAACGTGTAGGCCTTTTTAATCTCCTTTCACCTATTTATGGAGGAGGAACAATATGATCTTTAGCTTAAACAAAAATAGACGGAGAACAAGTTTCCTCGTCATTACCAATGTAACCTAGGCCTCTTTGACATGTTTTAGTTCTTCCAACTAGTATTTCATCAAAATTTTCACTTCTGAAGCTCAACTTCTTAAGAATCTCCTGAGTAGCAGCTAACACTTTTTGCACCTCTTTTGATTCAAACTCTCAATCAATAAGAAATACATCTTTATTTTTTTTTTCATTTAATCTCTAATTGTCTTTCTTTAGAGTGAAACTATCAATTTGAGGATCTTATTATTTTACACATTAGGTTACAATTTTCCAACAACTTTTTTTTTATCATATCGACAACATCATTATAACCACCATTATCACTAGACTTGTTCATACCTGATTCGAAGGCCGTCCAAAAAGTGGGAGGTTTTGGACAAAAATATAAGTTCGAAAAATGAGTTTGGACAAAAAAATAAGGTTTATTTTTTGAACGGGCCGGGTTTCGGGTAAGCTTTTTTGGCCCATTCTAGCCCAGCCCGACCAGAATTTGCAAAAAAAAATAAAAATTATTCCTATTTTTTTTATTGTTTTTTCATTGTTGCTATCATTTCGCTATTATGGTTACTATTTTGTTGTTATTGTTTAAATATTGTATAACTCTTATTTTATTATTAATTTGCTACTATTTTAAAGGTATTTGTTTGTTAAGTTACACTTATCTTATTGTTATTTAAGTATATATTTTTTATTTTTTTCATTTGTTGGAAAACATTTATTTTAATGTTTTTAGTGTATTTAATGTATTATATTTTTAAATTTATTTTTATATAAAAATAATATAAAAAATATTAATGTAGGTCGAGTCGGGCTCGAGTTTTAGTATTTTTATCTGGGTAGGACTTGGGCAAAAATTTAAGCCCATTTTTTGGGTCGAGCCCGAGCCTAAAAAATAGGCCCAAATTTTTTACTTGGCCTAACTCGACCCGTGGACAACTCTAATTATCATCATTATTACACTCTTTTGAATCTGTCTCAACAACTATTGCAACACCCGAAAGTATCAGAAAGAGTTTTTGCGAGTATATCCGCCAAGGACGGTACTAAAGAGGTACTAGTAAAGACAGTACAATAGACAAATATGTTTGTCAAAACTATTTCTCTTTGAGGAAAATCTATTACTAGTATATCCGCCAATGAGTAGTTCCATGGGGAACTGTCATAAAGGGAGATCGATAACTAGAATGGTAAATTAGATAACAATCTGCTAGAAACTATAAGTGTTGGATCTAGTGCCCTAAGTATATTACTTTCGTCAATATACACTTGTAATTTTTCGAACAGATTGGTTAATAAAACAAATTCATTAATTACGATTAATATACTTTGTATTATTGTCCTCAAATGGTTTTTGCATGCAAAGCAAAATGAAAGCAAATGTTGCTCATTGATTATCTAATGTTTAACTAATACTAAGCAGAATTATGTGGTCGGATCGTAATACGAAAAGATATATTGTATCAATAGATGAACCTAAACATATCCTTAGTCTAATCAGAAGTGAGCAAACCGATTGAAAGACTAAAATGTCGTCTATCAAGTTCAATTGGGGAGATGCCTTGTCTTGGGTATCGAAGCGAATGACTCCCAGAAGATAAAAAACTAGATGTGACTAACAGTGCATCGGACAGGACCCAGGCAGAATAGATCCTAAATATGTTTATAGATTTATTCACTTGTGACGTTCATAGTGTAACGTACCTAAATCTTGAGTAGATTGTGGATTATGCATGCGTGACTTGTACACTTTGATGTAAGTAAAAGCCTAAGTTCAAATAGATAAGGAATCGAAAGCTGGTGTGTTGGGTGTACGACTTCTTTAGTATGTAGTGTCATTCACAACAATGGAATTCATTGCCCAAAACATGGTAAATAATATCCTCACATTGGCATTATATAGTTGATGAAAAGTAAACATGGCTAGGGGTCATCCGTCTTTGTGATGGATGACTTGATTACTATTTGATAGTAATTGACTTTTCATTAAGAAAGATGTAATGGTTACCATAAGATAAAATAGGGTCATATTAGGAGATCAGATATTATACCAAAGAGACCAAGGATATCCTATGAGGGTAACACACTTATGACAAGGTCATTGAACAAGCACTAAATAGTTGCTTTTGTAATGAATTTATAATCAATAGGTGAAAAGCCGAAACTATAGTGGAATGACTTCGTGACTAAATGAATTTATAATCAATAGGTAAAAAGCTGAAACTTAATTATAAATCATTTGAGCCTCAACTACATATGTCCAATCGGTCTCTCCGGTAGCTCGCTGAAACCATAAATGAATTGCGTGTTTGAATAGAAATGAATTGAATGAGTAGAAAAAGAGAAATAGTTGTTTCAGGAATGATTATGGTTTTGTCTGAAATAGAATCATTTGAAAATGAACGTAGGTTTCCAAAAATAAAAATGAAAATTTGCAATTCTATATAGGGTTACTTAAAAAATTATGGAAGAATGAGTTTATATTTTTGGACTATTTTGAAGCCCGAAACTAAAAATAAATAATTCGGTCATAGTGAACATGTTGAGTTGTGACATATTGAACAAATTTTCTCTAAATTTTACTAGGGTAAAATTGAGATGAGAAAATTATTTAATATGTAGATATTAAAGTTTATTTTGGGAAATAGAAAAACTGAATCGGGCTGGATAATTAACTAGGGTTGCTGCCCCCTACATACTAGATAGACTAGGATATTGTTCTTCTAGTGAAAATAAACTTCTACAATTCTATAAAGGTTTTACATTCTCTTCTTATAAATAGATGGCACTGGTAGAGCTATTTACACAACTTTTGAGAGATTGTTACTCTGCCAAAAAATAGAGAGAATTTATTTTCAACTTTTAAATATATTTTTTTGACATAATTGCAAAAAAAACTCAACGTTTAGGGGTTTTTGGAGTTGACCATAAGCCCACATAAGCATGATGACGTCATCTAAAAAAAAGTGTTTAACACTTTTTTTTTCATTTTGTTTCATTCTTTCTTCTTCACTCTTTCTCTCTTCCTTGCTGTTACAGTAAAAAAAACACACACACACCCCACCACCATTTTCATGCCTACACCTGTATTTCACTCTCTCAAATACCCATTTCAACTCAATATATTTGTTGGTTGCTTTTTAACTGAATATATTTAGCTCTAAAATATTTCTGGGTTTTGAACTATTCTCTGTTCAATTGTTTCTTCCATTTTGTTTGACGATGGTTTGCTTGGTTTCTCATACGGGAAGACACTTGCAGCGATACGATGACCTTGGCTATCGCCAAGTTGTCGAGTGAGTCCTCTTTTCCTGTTTTGAAATGTCTGGAAAGTTGGAATATTTGGGATTTTTTAAAGAAACGGTATTTTGATTCTTAAATGAAGCTGGTAAAATGGGTTTTCTTTATTTATGCGAAAGCTCTTCCTTTTATGGTCTTTTGAGTCGTTTTTCCTACGTTTATGTTAATGGATTTTTGTTGGTTTTGCCTGAGATTTAACTTGTCAATTATATTTCCATAATAGGATGTGATCTTTCTATCGAAATCTTGATTCTTTTGTTATCTTAATGAACAAAGCAAGTTGCGAAACTCAACTAACTGTGATTAAAAATGGTAGTCTTTAGATTGAAGGGTTTAGGAAAATTTTAGCAGTTAATGATGAAATTTGAGTAATTAATTTTTCCATTTATTTAGAATCATAACTTTCCTTTCCCTTGAAGAAAACTTAAATGTCTTAAAATACAGTTTCCATACATTATTGGTTTAGTGAGAAAATGAACTTTTGATCTTAGGAAATCTCAGATTTTCTCTCTTTTTTAGATTTTCAGATGAAGAATGTTCCAACCAAGGATATTGTGAGGGTTGCCAATAGAGACTGGGAATGAAGTGAGGGGAGTGAAGCGAAAATGGGTGTTTGGAAAGAGAGAAAATCTGGGAAACCAGTTAGAGGGGAAGAGAGAAGAAGAAAGAAGATGAAAAAAATGAAAAAAAAATTGTTTTGATGATGTCACCAATGACGTCATTGTGATTATGTGTCATATAGGTTATTTCGTTGACCTGTCATTTCAACTCATGTTTACCGTTAAAATTGGAATGATTTCAGAAAAAATCATAACGTTGAGGGTGTCAATAAAAAAAAATGTCAAGGGCACAAAATCAAAAGCCCCCAAACGTTAAGGGTTTTTTTTGCAATTATGCCTATATTTTTATAGAATAACAATTTTACTGGTTTCTATTAAAGAAGAGAGAATTTTCGTTTTCACCTCAAAAGGAAAATTTTTTCTAGTTCTATGTTTTGGTTCAATTGGTTCGACCCCACACTCGAAGTAGTTCATGGTACGAGAATAGCGAAGAAGATCGTTTGGTTGAAAGTTGGAAAACATCAAGGATCCGCTTATCCAAAAACACAAGTATGTATTCAGTTAAGGTTTATTGCTATAAATATCACAAACTAGGTCGATTTTCAAAATTTTAATTTTCTGTTGTGTAAGAAAATTGTTTTCAAAGCGTATTTTTTCCAAAAATAAGTCAATCAATCCAATGCAAACGGGCATATTATGTTTTAAAATCAAGGTATCACAACAAATTACGTAGAAGAAATCTCAAACAACATTCCAACCCGAATGAATAGTAGAATGTCAGTTTATCCCCCAGAGTTAGGGTGGACAATGGGCGATATGTGTATGGTGATCTACCATAATTCGGTGTAGCAGATTAAACTAGTTTTCACATTTAAGGAGCTTGAATACAAACATTTTTGTTATGTTTAATTAAGTTTCTTTAGTTTTACGAACATTTAATAAAATTTGTAAATCAAGTCTTTTATTGACCTTAAGGGTCGAATGAGGCTTAAGGGAGAACTAACGTACTTCGTGAATGTGCAGGAGACCATTAGAAAGCATTTTGAGCCAATACTGAATGCTATGTCACAACATGAGAGATCCAATGTCGCAACATAGGGAGCAAAATAAAGAAAGTGAGAAACTGTCTTCAATGTCACGACATACCCTTGAAGATGGCTGCAGAAGAGCATATTGGTTGCTATGTCGCGACACAGGTCTTGGTGTGTTGCGACATCGACTCTGTGACGAGAATAAAATATGAAGTAGAGGCGTTTTGGTCTGCACAATCGAACTTAAAGCTCGAGAACATCAGCTAACCTAGGATTAAGGACGACGACTACCTGAAGGCTATAAATAAACCTCTGTGGCACACATTATAGACACCATTATATTAGCTCAGGTTCTTTTCTTAGGTTTTAGGTTTGTTTTATTGTTTCTCTTAGGTTTTCATAGTCTAGTTTATTTGTTTCTTCAAGAGATCTGATTGTAAAGCAAGATCAACTTCTGTGGATTTGTATTATTCAATATCAATCAGGCTTTCTTAAACTCTCTATTCCGCTTCATTCCCCATGATCAATTCTTCCATTCTTTCCATGTTGTTTATTAAAGCCATGAGGAACTAATCCTTCTATAGGGGATTAGCGAGTGGAGGCATGATCTCTTAACTATTTTGTAGGGTTACTCAATGGATCATGTAACACCCTTAACCCGTAACCATCGCCGATTTAGGGTTAAAAGGCATTACCAAACAATCGGAAACTTTTACGGACATTTTATAACTTAATTTGGCAAATCACACCAAAGTGTCCCTTAAATAGGTCTTTAAGACCTTTAACATGCTTTAGAATAGGGCCGGGACTAAACCAATACATTCAGAAATTCTCAGAAATTTAAAAAATTTTCTAAGTTACAGAGGTCACACGCCCGTGTGGGCAGGCCGTGTGCCTCCCACGGCCTCAGACACGCCTGTGTGTCTAAGCCGTGTCAAAACAGGGCATAAATATTGACTTGTCCACACGGTCATGGACACGCCCGTGTGCCTCACCCGTGGTCGAGCCTGACTTGCACCACACGGCCAGTCACACGCCCGTGTGTCTAGCCCGTGGTCGAGTCTGACTTGTTTTGAAAAACAACCACGAAGGACACGGTCGAGCCACACGCCCGTGTGCTCAACCGTGTGGGCAAATATAGGCCATTTGCAAGGCCAAAATGCCACTCACACTTTAGGTCTTCCATACAAGCACATACAAGCATCATACCAAACACAATTGGCAACCAAAAACATACTAAATGGTCATCCTTTTCAACTCATTCAAGTACTCTTCAAACATACCAACTTATATGCAATTTAGCTCAACTTATTCACAAACATTTCTAAGCATAAATCATCCACAACTTACCACTACAAGATGACATCTACTCATCAAATATATACCAATTTTGCATCAACAAGCTTACCATTACCTTGACCATTTCATTAGCTAACAAACCATACCAAACTAAGCATTATATAGCTTGACTACTCATACACATCACAACCATTTACCTAGCCACATCACATGGCTATATACATATCTCAAACATAATTCAAAGTGACTAGCCTATACATGCCATACTTAATATTTACACTTTCAAAAAGGAACCAAAATATGATTGAGTAGTGTGATGAAGATCCTCGACGATCCTCGAGCCCTCAGTAGCTTTGACGATCTATAAAACAGAGCAAACACATACAAAGTAAGCTTCAAAAGCTTAGTAAGCCATATACAAATAAACTTAACATATAATGCATATAATCATAATGATACAATTTCATTAATGTTTCTCATTTGCAAAATTCATATACTTTTCTTTGGCCCTTTTGTTTGACCATTGCTTACCCACATTTCATAGCTCAAAGTATCACATTTGCTCATAGCACATTCAAGCATATATCCCATATTATCTCATCAAATTATACACATATTCATCTTGGTAATTTCATATATATACTTACCTTTCATACACTTACTTAGTGTACAATTCAAACGTACCTGACTTGTTTATACATTTCACGTAATCTTTCATTTCTCGAACTTGCCCGTTGAACCGTTCGGAATCAAATAGGATGCTCGGAATACTCAGAATAGTCGTACAATACCAACGTCCCAGACGTGGTCTTACATGTACTCAGATATAGATTCCATTGTCCCAGACAGGGTCTTACACGAATCAATACGATGCCAATGTCCCAGACATGGTCTTACACGTAATCTCAAATCAATGCCAACGTCCCAGACGTGGTCTTACACGATGTCTCATATCGATGCCAACGTCCCAGACGTGGTCTTACATGATATCTCAAATCGGAAACTTATGTCATGACATATATAATCCTATCTATTCCTAGGTTCGTACAGGACTTCTCGGACATTGATGCATTATCGATTCTTCCTCAAATTTCATGTACTTATCAACTCATATACATTCATCATAATGAAATTTCATATGAACATACATATATCAATATAAACACATTTATTTGTATATAGACTTACCTCGAATTCGGATAAACAGAAACGAACTCGGCTACTCAATTACTTTCGATTTCCCACGATCTAAGTCTGTTTTCTTCGGTTCTTGATCTATACATATTCAAATTTAACTCATTTATTCACTAATTCATTAAATTCAATCCAAAAACACATATTTAGGGCAATTTACAAATTAGCCCTCATATTTTCACATTTTGACATTTTAGTCCCTATTTCATAAAATCACAAAATACACAAAATTTCATATTACCCATGCTTGGCCGAATATTCATGTAGTCAATACAAGTCCATACATTTCATTTATTTCACAATTTAGTCCCTCAAAATATTATTTTATCAATTAAGTCCAAATTACTCAAAATCACCAAAATTCCAAAGACAAAACATGTTAATCTAACACATAAATTTCATATGTCATCTTCAAACATCACAAAAATCATGGATTCATCAATGGCATATTTCAAAATCTCCATCAATTCACAAAATTGAAGCATGGGTTTTGAAGAACACTAAGCAACGATTATAAAAACGTAGAAATTATCAAAAACCAAAGCAAAACATACCTTGAATCAAGCTAAATGAGTGCCGAATATTGAAAATGCAAAGACCTAACTTTTCTTCCTTCACTTTCGGCAAAACAAGATGATAATCATCATCTTTTAATGTTTGTTTTTATTTAATATAACTTAATAACCAATTTACCATATTACCATTAATGAAAACATTTAAAATTCATATAATGTTTGGCCATTTTTGTCCATTATCACCCACTTACTAATATAATGGTTTAATATCAACTTAAGGACTTCACCTTAAACAAGCCATGTCAATTTAACATATTAACCTATGAATTTCCACTTTTACCTTTTATGCAATTTAATCCTTTTCTCAAATTAAGCACACAAATGATCAATTTAAATCACAGAAATTTCACATATACTATTTCACATGCCATAAACTCGGAAAATAATATTAAAATATTTTTTTGACTCAAATTTGTGATCTCGAAACTACTATTCCGACTAGGATCTAAACCGGACTGCTACAGATCAATTGTTTGGAAAATGAAGAACGTGAAACAAACCCTAGGCTTGACAACCCTGGGAAGTCATCAAGGTGGGAATTAACCCAAAATTGGTATTACCCATTCGTGAACACCTTTACCCAAGCTAATTTGGACTGTGAGGTCGGAAGATAAGTAATTCTTGTTGACTCGTTCTGTTAGTGGAAGATCGGAAGATCCTGCTAGGGTAGCGACTAGTTGGTTGATGAGGAACCTGAGACGACAGTTAATTGGGATTGCTGAAGCGAGCTAATCACCCATCCTCAGATTTGATTCACTTTATTTATCTCTATCTCTTGCAACTTTAATTTATTTTTATGTTATTTTATTTTATTATTTTACAAACCATAAACATATTTCTTATTTCACTCGCGTACTATAATTGACTTAAAGTATTAATTAGATATTTAATTTTTTAGGTTAAGATTGATTTAGTACTCGCCTCCCTTGGGTACGATCTTCGGAGTACTTACCTACTTCGTTATAAAATCTATATTACAACTCGACCCGTATACTTGAGGATACCACATCATAACTCTCTATTTTATTGCAGTATCCACGCTCTAGATGTTAGTACGTCCAGTGGCGGTCATAAAGACAAGTGAGAATTCACCAGAATTGGTTGAATGGTCATAAGCAAATCAAGTAACGATCGCTCAGCGATCATTCCACCATTAAGGAAAGGTGAAAGGCTAACAGGAGTCTGACACTTCAGACAAAACGAGATCATCTACACGAAACATGGAGTAATATGTGTTGGGTTCTTTTCTATTTAAACTTTGTTAGATGGGGTTTATTTTTGTATAATATGGTAAAGAAACTCACTAAGTTCATTCAAACTTACTAGGGGTTTCGACCTATGGTTGCGGGATTCGTAGGATCAGGAACTTGACGAGGGATGAAGCCAAACCATGTTAGATTCAAGATCATCATCAGTAGGGTGTCATGCACATAGGAAAGGGTACCTTCAGAGGCTTTGCCTCGGGGTTGATTGCATTGTAATGAAGTAGTTACCTTAAAGTTTAGAATTGGATATAGGAAACTTTTACTTTAATTTTGGGGTTTTGTTGTAAGATATATATACATTATTTAAATAAGTTCATCTTAAATTTATTAAGCTTAGAATTGGTCCTCGGTTCAAATCGGGTCCATTTTTTACACTCCATACCCGAATTTGGTGATCGGGTCGGGTGAGGGTGTTACAATTTATACCAAAATTACTAAATCGAGGCACTTGCCCACAAAATACAAAATAAAAAAATTAGAAACTTGCTAAGTCGGGAGTCATTTGCTGGATGCTGTAATAACATTCTACTTATTAAAATTCTACTTGTACTTACGCATGAGAAAACAAGATTGTATGCTAAGTAAAAATACTTAGTAGTATTACTATGATATAAGGCACAACAAGTAATCTTATACACACGAATATAATTAACTCTTATAAATTTTCAAGCCATTACATAAATACACATGAATTTCATGTGACCATGCACTTATCAATTACTCATGCTAAACATTTATTCATTAAACTAGGCTTAATCTTTACATATATGCTACTTGTATAAAACCATGTTTGTATCTGTTTAAGCATGATTCAGTATTACCATTTCAATTGATTCCAAGTCTATGAGCTCATTTATATTAAAGTACTCATTAGTTCATCATCAACTCAATTCAATATGTCATCCTGGGTTGCCCGGTAATGATGACTTACCACCCTGAATTGTCCGGCAACGATGGTTTCTATAACTTATCAATTATGTCATCCCAAGTTTCTCGGCAATAATGACTTAACACCTCAGATTTTTTGTAAACGATAGTTTACCACCCCGTATTGTCCGACAACAATGGTTTCTATAATTCAACAATGAAATTTCGAGCTATTCGTCGTTGGCTTTAGCTTTTCCTTTTCCCTCTAGAGAAATCTGAATCAACGTTAGCTACAGATTAACATAAAATCACAATATCATTAATATTCAACCAAATTCACACTCAATTGTCATTTTATACAAACTTTGTATTTTATTCAATTTAGCCCCTAAAATCGAAACGAGCATAACTTTCAAATCTAAGATTCAATTTACAAACTGACTTCACTTTCATCCGTAATAAACCCTCTAATACATATTTCTATTCATACTTCATAACAGTTTTACACTTTATTCACTTTAGTCATTATGTGTAAAAACTAACAATCAAACTTTCCAAACTAGTCCTTTTTTCACATCCAAGCTTAAAATCTAACAATTTAACACAAAAAAATTCAATAAATCAATAATGGAAACTTTTGAAAACTTTATTATTTTTACAAATTGGTACACGGGTTAGCTAAATCAAGCTCCTGGAACCTCAAAAACATAAAAATTACAAGAAAATAAACTATTTTGAACATACCAATCAAGGCCAAACCTTCAACCGTTGCTTAGGTTTTCTTTCTTTTTTTAGTTTCAGCCTAAGGAGGAAGAAGATGGTGAAATGTTTTTCTTCCTCTACTATCTTATATTTTAAGCATTTAAATTTTAAGTTATTTAACTTTAACTAATTTTAATTTCCATCAACGAAGAGACATGCACATTACCCTCCACTATGCTATGCTTTAACATGGTCTATTTGTTATTTTAAACCTCAGGTTAATTGCAATTTAAGTCCTCAATTCATTTTCTATTTAAAAATCTATAGCGTTAGAACTTTTACAATTTAGTCCATGGGCCCTAATTAATCACTAATTCGGCAAAAGTTATCTATCCAAAATTCAATTCACTTGTATAATAAATTTGTACATATTTAATAATATTTACAAGCTCGGTTTACAGAAACGGGGCCCTCAAATCACATTTTCTGACACTATTGACTTTCGGATCATTATAGAGTCGAATAATCGATTTTTGGATGCTGGAACGACTTCTCAAATTCCTAAGGATTGCCTATACCTGCGTACAGTGAAAAAAATCATACGCTGAACAATAGGGCTCAGTGTAAATTTATAATTTAAGGTATATAAAACATAAGCATTAGCATTAAACTTTAAGCTAAAATTTGTAATTTGCACATAACATCTAGCCAATACATAAACTAATTGTCAACCTTTCCAATATCAAACAAAGAACATAGCCATTATTGTATCAATGCCAAAATAACATATATATCCAATTTACCACGAGTATGACCAATTCTAACCTACCTATCAATAGCCAACCACTCCTTACATACCAATTCAATATTAACCATGAATCAAACATTCTTTATAACATATCATCAACATTACATTACTCATGTATTATGATACACAATTCATTTACTTTGTTGTTATCTTATTCAACTCATTTCTGGAGTTTATTGACTCATTTGCATTCATTTCGGCCCTCAGGGCTCGTTTTTAACTAATTCACATAATTGTCAACATGTTTCCATTCATCCCAAATCACATGTATACACAATTGGTTCAAAAGGCATCATATATTACCATATTCACATCATTTACCAAACTTATAATTTAAAACCCTTATTAATCTAACTTGGGCTCGAGCAGATACTCGGATCGTCCAACCAACACACCTAACTGGCACCAAAGTGCATCATTAGATAAACCAAAGTAGGGTAACTAGCACGTAACATGCATACTGGCTTACAAAACGCATCTTGGCGCATAAAGTGCATACTGGCACACAAAGTGCATCTTGGCACACGGAGCGCGTATCTGGCACACAAAGTGCATCCTGGCGCATAAGCGTGTAATCCCGTACACAACTCAATCATATGACATGTCAACTATATCCGACACATCCCGAACAGTAATAGGGTACAAATATTCAATTCATTTACAATTTAATACGATTACCATTTATCAATTATATTCACAATCACAACCAAATCAATTAACATATCACATAAGCTTCATGCCATTCAATACATTTTCTTCCAATCTCACAGCGCTTATCATATTCTGAGTAATTCATAATATTTTTCAACTTATTCAATTTAGTCCCTCATTTTGACAATTCACAATCAAGCTTAATTCATTGGCTTTTATTATCACTAGGTACTCACCTTGATATTTCTAAATGTAGTTAATGTGAAGATGCAATCAATTAAAACGAGCTTATATCGTAAATGTACAAACCATGGTCTCGCATCACTCGCCGACAACTCTCACTTTTTCTCTTCTTCTCGAAGGTTTCACGTTGATTTTAGCTAGGAATAATCACAAAACATATAATTTTGTGATTAATGAATACCAAATCCTTAAAACATCTCCCTTTTATCTCTTCATAAATTAATTGTGATTAATTCAAGATATCAAATACTACATACATTGATTCTTTATAATCTAGCTATACAATTAATTTTTTTTTAATTATAAAAACACTTGGATAGAATTAGATAGTTACATTCAAATTTAAAATAAATAATTAAATGAATGAAATAAATTAAAAATATTTAAGCCTATCAAGTCTAACTTTTTTAGCATACATTAATTCTTTACTTTATTCACGAATACTACTACCAAGAAATAGAATGGGTAACAGTAAATTATGTTGTCATTGTATAGTGAGACGAGGTGCAAAAGACAATAGTGCCAGAGTGTATGAATTATTTGATAGAGAATTCAGAACTCAAAACTTTTCCTTTTTCTGTGTCCAATCTTTCGCTTTCGAAGATGGATTGATCCCTCAGGGAAATATTTCGCTATTATTTTCTAAGAGCTGCTCACATGCCTGCCATGTTAAAAATTTGCAGAGAATATTGATATTTTTTGTGGAAGGGAAAAGCTGCCCTAAGACCGTAGGCGCAGAGCGAAATGTAGAAAGATCATGAAATAGACCCGTTGTTATTTAAGTAATGGACAACCATGTGCACCAATAAGGTTTTATCAAAATGCAAGTTCCCCCCTTGTGTATATAGCTGCATTGTATTTGCATTTGAGCCCATTGGAAATAGTTAAGAAAACGCCTTCTCCAAATGTATGAAATGCCTTCCATGATTTTATATTATAACTAGAAAATGATGACATACAACTCAAAAACCCTACTGCTGCATAAAAACTTGAAATAACATATTAAACCCACCACAAAGGAGTGGGCAAAACTGGATTCAATGGTCAGATATGTTTAAGAACATTTAACTTCAGACGCTAGATAGGGAGAAAAATAAGAAACTTGCCAAAACAACAAAACACCTTGCCTCAACAATATTCAAAAAGGGTGTCTAATCTCATCAAAGGAGATCAGCAACGTTTGATGGCAGCTCCTCAATGACCACATTATAGAACTTTTGGATGTCAAAAAGCATCCTCTCATCATCTGTAGTCACAAAGTTGATGGCCACACCTTTTCTCCCAAACCTTCCACTTCGACCGATACGGTGGAGGTAGTTTTCTGGTTGAGTAGGCAGATCATAGTTTATGACTAGAGAGACTTGCTGCACGTCAATACCTCGAGCAAGGAGATCGGTGGTGATGAGAACACGAGATGAACCAGAGCGGAATTCACGCATGATAACATCACGAGTGTTCTGGTCCATGTCTCCATGGGTGGCAGACACTGTGTGGTCACGGCTTCGCATCTTGTCAGTTAACCAATCGACCTTACGCCTGGTATTCACAAAAATGACACTCTGGGTAATGGCTAGGGTCTCGTAAAGATCACACAGAGTTTCAAGCTTCCACTCTTCCTTTTCAACATTCACATAAAACTGCTTGATACCCTCCAGGGTTAGCTCATCACGCTTTACCAAAATTCTCACAGGCTTATTCATAAATTTCCTAGTAATCTCGAGGGCCTCCGGCGGCATTGTGGCCGAAAACACTCCAACCTGAATCTTGGCTGGAAGCAGCTGGAAGATATCATAGATCTGAAAGATATAACAACGTTATTAGAGCAGAAAAATATCAAAACCTAAGAATTCAAAGTTCATTTGAATGGGAAGATAACATGATGAAATAACAAACCTGATCCTTAAAACCACGGGAAAGCATCTCATCAGCCTCATCCAAGACAAACATCTTGATATAATCAGGACGAAGTGACTGCCTTCTCAACATGTCAAAGACACGACCAGGAGTACCAACAACAACATGAACACCACTTTGAAGAATGCGCTGATCCTCACGAACACTTGTCCCACCAACACAAGCATGGACCTTAACACCAAGGTAATCACCAAGTGCTCGCATGACCTTCTCAATCTGTTGTGCCAACTCCCTCGTGGGTGCCAAAACCAGAGCCTGGCATTGGACTACAGCATAGTCAAGTTGCTGTAGAATTCCAGAGCAGAAAGTCGCTGTTTTCCCAGTTCCGGATTGTGCCTGTTGAATCACATCAAGACCCTTGCAAAATGGTACAATTCCTCTTTGCTGAATAGCAGAAGGCTTCTCAAAACCTTGAATGGGGATTCAGCATAAATTAGCAAAAGTGGAAACATAGAAATATTATTTTAGTTCGAACAAATGGCAGACTATGATATGTGAAGAATTTATGAAAGCAAATTACAAACTTATGATTTTCTTTCCAGTGTATTACATACCATATGCATAGATACCCCTCAGAAGGTTCTCTTGAAGTCCCATTGCATCAAAACTGTCATAAACTTCATCATAACTTGTGAAAAAGTCATCTCCATCGGTCTGGAGCCTGTGAGTTTTGACCACATAAACATCACCAAATGGTAAAACAAATATCATTTTATATGTATAAAGCATAAATAGAAAAACAGGCAAAGAGATAAAAGCATATGTCGACTACAAACAAGAAACTTACAGCTCAGTCATTTTCTGGTCATATTGACGAGCATCAAATTGGGATCCTTCTGGTGCCAAACCTGCCATGACTGCGGAAGGAAGAAAAAAAAATGAAGCTATTAAGCGTAGTTCAGCCCACAAATTACAGCCTTTCAGTTTAAGAATATAACAGGATACTGATAAATAAATCAAGATGCTGCCAACCATATAAACACCAAAATTTATAAAACTTTAATCGCAATTAAGGTCAATGCCTTTCAATATTGACAAAATGTAAAAGAAGAGCCAAACTTGCACTCCATGTGAAGCAGAGAGCAAGCATTAACTTCTGATTTATTATCTGGAGAAGATACAAAGAGGCAGATGGCTATCTGATAATTGGATCGCAATCCTCCATCAGACACCACATTGTCCACTTCTCCAATATTCCACTCGGAGCCAGGCACTTAAAAAGAAAACTGTTTAACAAACTCTTATCACCAAATCTTTAAACATTACAGCACATGACACATGCTGTACTGAAGACACTTCTAGGGAACACATAATCATTACTAATCAGTTAATTATACATCCATTCTGATGTTAATAATCCTAATCCCAGGCAACTTACTGTAATAAACCCAAATCCAGATTTCAGCTCCAACAAAATATCATACTTGCTAAATCTCAGCCGTAAACTAAACCATTATAAAACACTTCCACAAGTAATGTTTTTTCCTTTAACAAATTGCATTAATTTTATAGTGATTTAAACCCCAAAGCTGGCAATTTCAAATATAACAGTTATGATCTATTCCCAACCAAAAAGGAAAAGAAAACAAGTCATACTTTTTTTTTTCTTAAATAACAGAAGCTCAGGTTACTATAAACTTTCCAAATTCCTACCATTTGGAACCTAATAAAATACAATCCCTTTTTATTCCTTCTATTCCTATTCAAAATCCAACAATTTTTTTTAACTTAAAATAAACACGTATAGCAAGGCTAGTCTAGCTGAGCTACAAACTTATTAAAATCCCAAATCTCAAATCTCAAAATATTTAAAGAAAAACTACGTGAACTGATAAATCTCAAAACCAGAATCCCAGAAAGATAAAAAGAAAACAGATCAAACCCAGATCCCATACAGTAAAACGAATCCAATAAACATCAAATAAAACCCAACAATAGAAAAACATAGATTCAACAAGAAACCAATCAAACACAAACACCCAAACAAAACAAAAAAGAGGGAAAAAGGAGCAACCTGGAAGAGTAGGAGCAATAAAAGAGAGAGTGTTTAGAGGGGTTGTTTGGATTGAAAAATAGAGACTCCTCGGATCTGCGCCGTGGAGTTGATAGGCAAAGACGATAGCGAAAAGGCAAAATAACAATACAACAAATCTTAGGTGCTTGGAATTGTTCCTCTTTTAGGTTTTTATATAACCCTTTCAACTTTTGTTTTTGAATAACCCTGGCCTACTCCTTCACATCAAAAACCCTTTTCTTTTTTCCTCCTTTTCCCTTTTTGCCCTTACTTGTTTTCCATTATTCTGTTTATGTCCTAAGTTGAGTTGGATTGGCCTGGTCTCTATTTTTTTTGTATCTCTATGTCCAAATTTTGATTTAGATTTACTCCAATAAACTCGAAATTCTACTTATTACTCGTAAATAAATAACAATATATCAAATTTTACTTTATGTAATTAAAAATATTAAATTTATTATTTAAATATTATCAAATTATTTCGAATTACAAATTATCTTATTTAACATTCCATTTGATAGAATGGACTAAAACAAAATTAATTATTAAGTTGTTTTAGAATATTTAAGTGTATGTGGTTTCCCTAAAAAAATATATGTGGTTGATTAAATTTTAGTTTAGTTGAAGCTGTTGTTATTGTAACAATTAAAATTGCATGAATTCGAATGTGTTTAAATAGATATTATTTTATAAATTAAGGACTTAAAAGGACTTTGGGGGATAATAAGTATGGGTGAGTAAGAAAAATAGAAAGACAACCTAATATAAAATGTTTGGACAATTAATGAAACACAAGTTAAAAAAATAGTCGTGACTCAAATCGAATCAAATTCCTTTTTTTTTAATTTATAATTATTTATATTTTTATCATGTAAAAAATATTTTATTTTTAAAATAGTGAAAATAACGTAAAAATTTTATGTAAAAAATATTTTTTTTTTAAAACCATATAAAAGTTATCGATTGTTTTTATTTACTTGAAAATTTATCTTTTAGGAATATTTATTTAAAAAAAAAAAACTAGTTTGAAACTTTACTAGGTGATATTTATAAGTCATAAATAAAGTTCGTTTTGTCAAAATAAATTCAAAAAAAAATTGACATGAAACATCAAAAAATAAGCCGCAAGTTATGATAGACGGTTCGAAAAAAAAACTCGACCAAGCTAAACTGATCTCACCTCTAGTAGTTGGAATTGTATAAAAAAATAAGTATATATTCGAGGCAAAAATTTCAAAAAATATATATATCAATATGTGATACTTGTATTTTGAGATTATCTAATGTGGTACTTGAACTATTAAAATGTGTTTTATTATGGTACATGTACTTTCATAAAATGTCCAATGTGGTACTTGTACTAAAAATTTCCAATGTATTACCTGAACTATCAATATGTGTCTTATTATGGCACTAGTTGCTCACAACGTAAGTGAATTGTTAAAAACCAACCAATGAAAATTCGACAAGTAGATTTTTTTCCAATCATCAAGTCCACATGAATATTATAACATTATGTAAAATAAATAAATAAAATTAAAAAATTAAAATAAATAAATAACTAAACATATGGTTAATAAAAATACTAAATATTAAACTTACATGAAAATCCATGTACTTTCATGGATAATAATAAAATATTATTTAAAAACCAATTAAAAATATTATTTCAAATGAAAAACTCTTTAGAAAATATCATCATTTACTTAAATGGAAAAGATTACGTTTATGTAAGTTTAATATTTACTTCTTTTTTACTAGGTAATTTATCAGAAAATATCATTTTTATATAAAATTTACGGATAATGACCTATTAAATAATTATTTACCGGAAAGGGTCATTTTCCCCGAAAACGCGTTCACGTCAGTGCGTTTTCAGGGGATGCAGCAGGAAAGCGCGTCCACGAGGGAGCGCTTTGTGCCACATCAGCCAAAATCGCATCCTTGAGGGCGTGCTTTGCTGATGTGGCAAAAATGCTCCCTCGGGGACGTGTTTTTGCCCGTTCTAACGGTCACTTTTTTTTTATCGTTGGGCCTCCAACGGTCAAAAAAAAAACTATAAAAACCCCCCACCCTTTCATTTTTTTCACACAAAAGTCCTTACTCATTTTTCTCTCAAATTTCTCTCAACTTTCTCTCAAATTCCTCTCAAATTTCTCTCAAATTCCTTTAAAGTCCCTCTCAAATTTCACAATAGTCCTTTAATTTTTACAAAAAAGCCCTGTTTAAAAGTTTTTTTAATTTTTTTTTGTTAAATTTAAAAATATTCGATCGTATTAGCAATGGCCGTAGAATTAATTCGTCTCGACAATAAACACATCTTCGTCGATCAAATGACAATGATAAGTTATAATTTTAATTTTTCAATACTATTTAATATTTTTTAGGTTTATGCAATTTTAATTAATTTTTATTTTATAATTTTTTAAACAATCTGTAGATCGGGTGTTGCAATGCTATATTCGCAATATGCCTGGTCCGCCATCGCCGTTAATCGAGAATTACCTGCGGGAAGCGGGTTTTTGGCACGTGGCCACGATAGGCCGGGGGTGCAAGTTGGACCCGAAGCTAATCAGTGCGTTGATAGAGAGGTGGAGACCCGAGACACACACTTTCCATCTTCCATGCGGAGAGTGTACTATCACTCTGGAAGACGTGCAGTTGCAATTGGGATTGCGAGTGGATGGGTACGTAGTCACCGGGTCCGCAACTTCTGGTGATTGGGGAGCCGTATGCTACGAGCTTTTGGGTGCTATTTCGGATAACATTTACGGAGGTCGAATCGAGATGGGCTGGTTACGAGACATATTCCCCGAGTCGGATAATGATTCGACCGAAATAGAAAGAATACGGTATGCTCGGGCATACATTCTTTAGATGATTGGAGGCTATCGATGCCGGACTTGTCACGAAACCTCGTTACATCCGAGATGGCTCTTGAAACTCGTTGATTTTAGAGCAGCCGGGTGAATTGAGTTGAAGTCCGCCGTGCTAGCAAAATTGTATCGGGAGATGTGCGGGCGACGCGGCCGAATAAAGCGAAAATCGGAGGTTGCCTATCACTACTGCAATCATGGGCACGATTTCGATTTCCATTTTTATGTCCTCGAGTCGACCACCCATATACATTTCCACTCATAACGAGGTAAATTTAATATTAGATTTTACAATTATTATGTAGATTTAAAATATAATTGTCTGCTAAAAATTTATTTAATTAGGTGGAACCATTCGGCGAGTTATGTTGGAATACCTACATCGCTTGAAGATATACGGCTTCTATTAGAGCAACGGTCGGAAGCACAAGTAAGTATTAAATAAAATATATTTTCATAATAAAATAGTCGTTTCGTATTTAGTATTTAGTATGTAGTATGTAGTATTTAGTATTTAGTATATAACTAATATTTTTTATCATGTTAATATAGTTTGAATGGACACCATACGAGGATCCGTCAATTCGGGCAGTAATTCTGGAAGAGTTTTTTCAAAATCCGAACATTTGGCATGTAAAGGTGTCATTGGTCAGCTATGCCACTGTGGAGATGCACCAGTCAGATCGGGTTCTGCGTCAATTTGGATTCCGACAACCGATTCCCGTGGCACCTGAGGTGCTCGATGATGAGCACAAAGTCGACTTACGGCAGTTGCATACGGATTGGCCAAGATTTTGGTCAGCGTATTTCGAGTTGTGGGAGAACCGGTATGATTATATACCTACTCGGGAACCGATCATCGTTCCTGAGTTAGCGTGTGTGCCGGAATACATGCCATGGTTTAGGATCCATGGCAAGCCGTATTTATTGTTAGAAGAGGAGAGGCGACGGCAACTTCGTGAACAAAGGGAACGACGGGGCCCTTTAAATCCAAGGAGAATGGGTGATGAGACGGGACCATCAACAGCGCCGACACAACCACCGGGCCTATCAACAGCCCACACACCATCGGGCCCAACACTTCAGCCGACGACACCCACATCACAGCCTTTTCAGATTATGCCAGGTGCGTACCCTAGCCCTTATATGTATCCTAACCCTTATATGTTTTCTTTTCCAAGTCCCATGGCAAGTTGGAATGCATGGCCCGGTTCGAGTCCGTTCGCGACTACTTCGATTGGCCAGCCGATCTGTAGGCCGCCATCGTATGAGGGATCGCACGAGGCGCCGTCGGGGAGCTATTCTTTTTACCAATCTCCTTCGCTTTACGGGATTCAGACACCTCCGCCATGGGCGATGCAAACACCTCCCCAGTCAATATTTTATCAAGGTGGGTCATCCTCCCAACACCCACAACCAGACCCCTGCCGGGAGGAACTGAATCCCGCTGAGGTTCCACAACCCCGCCGGAAGCAAAAGGAGGAATCCAGCCACAGTAATCAGTCGACCGCCCCCATGTGGCACTGATTCCGACGGCACCAACATTGATTCCGACCGTCATTATTTCATTTTTTTATTGTAATTTAATTTTTATATATTTAATAAAATAAAAGATGTTTTTTTATTTTTTATTGTAATTTAATTTATTTTTATATCTTAAATAAAATAAAAGATGTTTTTATTTTTATTGTAATTTATTTTTATATCTTAAATAAAATAAAAGTTGTTTTTATTTTTTTATTGTAATTTAATTTTTGTATCTTTAATAAAATAAAAGTTATTTTTTTATTTTTTGTAATTTAATTTATTTTTAATATCCTAAATAAAATAAAAGTTGTTTTTATTTTTTATTGTAATTTATTTTTTTATATATTTAATAAAATAAAAGTTGTTTTTATTTTTTATTGTAATTTATTTTTTATATATTTAATAAAATAAAATTTGTTTTTTTATTTTTTTTGTAATTTAATTTATTTTTTATATCCTAAATAAAATAAAAGTTGTTTTTTATTTTTTTATTGTAATTTATTTTTATACCTTAAATAAAATAAAAGTTGTTTTTTTATTTTTTATTATAATTTAATTTTTATATCTTTAATAAAATAAAAGTTGTTTTTTATTTATTTTTTGCAATTTAATTTATTTTTTATAACCTAAATAAAATAGAAGTTGTTTTTTATTTTTTTATTGTAATTTATTTTTATTTTTTATATCTAGAAACTAAGAAGAAATGGATGAATTAAGACTAAATTGAATAAGTGAAAAAGTATGAGGGTTAATTTGTAATTTTATCAAATGGATGTTGATCCAATGTATGAATTTTGAAGGATCGTAAGGGGCAAAATAATCATTTAGCAAGAAAGATAATTTTGAAGAATAATGATGATGGTGATATTTTAGATTAATTGAATAACTTTTTTTTTGTTTTACAACTTAGTCCTTCTACAAAAGTTCACCATTTTCATCAAGAAATTAAAAGAATTTTCATAGCCACCAAGAGACAAAAATGATAAGGAGACTATCAACTATTCCGATTTGGACATGAGCGAGATGTATGGCCTAGGTTCCTACACCATCCGCATAACTTCTGTTGGTTGGTCGTTTCTCGGATATCCATATTGTTGCGTATTCTAGTCGAGCAAGGTCGACCCTTTGGTTTGCGACGTAGTTTCCTATCCGGTAACAGCTTATACTGAGCAAGCGATACAGACGGACACTTACGTTCATCTAGGACTGGTGGGAATACGTGTCTCCACACGTTGTACATGTATTATATTTTATACACTTCGTCGACATAGCTCATGGGATCCAGACAGATATTCTGGCAAGCCGCAAGTACATGAGCGCATTGATAATGAAGTGCATCAAATATCCCACAGTCGCATGTCCTATTTCTCAAGTGTACACGATATTTCCCGCCAACAATACCTTGGTTCGGTCTGTCAAACTCCGTCACACAAAACCATAGGTTGTCGCGATCGTGACACACTGTGTGCATGGTGTTGGCCCGTGCCTTCACCTTGTTAATTTCTCGCAATACCTTCTCGCACCATACATGGCCTCCCTACATTTGGCCTTTATAACTCGCTGCTCGCTTCGGAAATAGTGCCGCTAAACGAAAATATGTCTCTCGCACAATCGATGTTATCGGCAAATGACGTGTTCCTTTTAGAATAGAATTTATGCATTCGGCCAGGTTTGAGGTCATATGACCATATCGTAGGCCGTTGTCGTATGCTTGTGTCCACTGTTCGAAAGGTATGTTGTATAGGTAGTTTGCGCCTTCTTCGTTAACTGAGCGCAAACTCGCCAACATCTCGTGAAAACGATCCTTATTGATCTCGTACCCTGCCAAAATAAGTTGATAGTGAATATTACATACCACTCTTCAATTAAGAATAAATTGAATATTACAAACGAAATTATATTAATAGATATTACATACCCATGCTGGTCACTTCCCGTCGTTCACTTGTAGATCGATATTGCCCGTGGTAGTTGGACGCAACATGCCTTAGGCAATATCGATGGTGTGTGCGATGCCACAGCTTCCTCAATCGCTCTATTGCGGCTAGTATTCCAGGGCCGATGCGATATAACGCATATATCAGGTTGGGGGCAGACATGCCACCTTAACCTAGATAGAAAGAAATCTCAGTCATCTGCTGACTCCCCCGGTGTTATTGCAAATGCAATTGGAAGGATTCTCCCACTGCCATCCTGTGCCACAGCTAGCAATAGTCGATGCGTATATCTACCATACATAAAGGTACCGTCAATTTGTACCAATGGCTTGCGGTATAGAAATGTGTCTCGGCATTACTTAAAAGTCCAGAACAGACGCTTGAACACTTGACATCCACGGAGCAATCGATCGTTGTAGTACACCGGTTCCATTTCAAGGTCTGTTATGCTGCCTGGGACATATCTCTTCAGCACCTGACACCATTGCCACACTTCATTATATGAAGCGTCCCACCGACCGTGCAACTTTTCCAACGCCTTCTTTAGCTATCCAAGTCTTCCTAGAAGAGGCGTGTACCCCAATTGGCTACGAATATTGCCAATTAAGGCCGGCACTGAAGTCTTGGGATCCGCCTTCACCGTCGGTATTATTAAGTCAGCCAACATCTCTGAATCCATCTTGGGATAATCTTGTGAAACACACATCAACGCGAATCGTTAAATAATGCAACATTACGTAATATCGTGATTATTCAAAACCCTAAACACCTAGTGATCTTTGTCATCATCACGCAAGACATGTATGTGGACCTTTGTACTTTTAATCTCCCACAAGCTTGTCCTTTTCCTCAACGAGGCCATGATTTTCCATGAACATGTATCGCCTTGCATCGCACACTTGGCCTCGTGATTTATCGAGTTTGGATTTAACCACGCTGTAGTTAACCCCGTTCTTGATGCTATATTGTTTCAATGCACCAAGAAAACTATCCTTGTTGGAAAACTCTTTACCAACTTCTAATTTACCCGAATCCAACGACGAACTTGTACGGTCACGCCTTCTGTGTGGTAGTTCAGGAAACTCCAATGCATCGTCGATCGACATTATGCATGTGGGCTAGAGGCGAGTACGCCCTGAATCGCGGATCTTCTTCTTCTTCATCTGAACCCCTTCAACATCTTCAGGTACGGTTGGAACAGGCTCCGGTTCAGAAAATAATACAACTTCTGCACCATCGGGGCCGGGCTCTATGTGGATCCATATCAGACTCATCATCTGACCCACCATCATCTACAACGAACGAGGTCCCCTCGCCGGTGGATGTCGTGGGGAGTACATTATCCCTTCTTAAACAACTTTCGTAATGTTCCCAATCATATGTGGATTGCCAACCACTAGAAGTTGATGACGTTCCCCAATACATATTTCTAGCATCGAACGTCGAAGGAAGGATATGCATGTCCCATCCACCAACCGAGTGTCGTGTAGGGGTTGTGTTTTCCATACTACCACCAAACACGGGCGCTTCCGTATTCTTCCTCCCACTAACAGAGTGTCTGCTTGGGGTCATGTATTCCCCTCGAACAGCAGTAGATGTTGAAGTCAAAGGAAGATCACTTGGCGATGAAAATTGTACATATACCTCAAGATAGGGTGATCCACTGGCAAGATGAGTCTACACCATTGCCTTCAAGCTCCGAGGACCTTTGATGTCGAATGAGTCATATTTCACGGGATCAACCGAAGCACAAAATCTATACTTAATAGACTGAACTTTCATTGGCGTTGTTCCGAAGATTTTACACCTAATTCTTTTGCGAAGTTCTGTCAAATCTATGTTCTGGTTAAAAATCATTCGCGCTGTGTTCTCCGATAAAAAAATAACACCATTTTCGGTGTCACAAACCTCACCATCATAGTAAATAACAGCACTAATACGTTCACTCATCTTCAGTTTCTATTTTACTTTTGCCTCAATTTCTATTATGCAACCCGAGAATGAAATTTGGCTCATTTATAGTATAAGGATTGCCAGAGACTCATCAGAGCAAAAGAGCGTCCACGTGGGAGCTTTTTCAAGACTCTTGCCGACAAAGTGCATCCGCTGAAGCGTTTTGGTCACTATTTGTTCGTAAACGTCTTCTCAAAATTATTTTTCCAGAGACTCATCAGTAGCAAAAAGAGCGCCACGTGGGAGCTTTTTTCATACTCTTCTTGCCGATGCATCCCCGCTTGAAGCGTTTTGGTCACTATTTATTCGAAATGTCTTCTCAAAATTATTTTGCCAGAGACTACTGTAGCAAAAGAGCGTCCACGTGGGAGCTTTTTTCAGTACTCTTGCTGACAGTGCATCCTGCTTGAAGCGTTTTGGTCACTATGTGTTCAGAAACGTCTTCTCAAAACTATTTTACCAGATACTACTTAAAAAAAAATCAAATAATTTTTATATTACTGATATATTTTTCCCAAAACCTAAAATTATTTTATTTAATTAACCCTAAAATCTAGTTCATTAATTTTCCTCTAAAACCCCTAAATCTTAAGACTCTAAAAAACCCTAAACCATAGCCATAAAACCCTAAAAACCCATACCCTAACCTTAAAAATAGCTGAAAAACCTATCAGAGGAAAAGGGCAAAAACGCGTCCTCGATGGAGCATTTTTGCCACATCAGCAAAGCGCGCCCTCAAGGACGCGATTTTGGCTGATGTGGCACAAAGCGCTCCCTCGTGGACGCGCTTTCCTGCTGCATCCCCTGAAAACGCGCTGACGTGGACGCGTTTTCGGGGGAAATGGCCCTTTTTGGTAAATAATTATTTTATAGGTCCTTTTTCGTTTGGTAAAATACCCTTTTTACTAACCATATGCTTAATTATTTATTTTTTAATTTAGTTTTTCATATAATGTTATATTTTCTATGTGAACGTCATAATTTAGGGAAAGAATTCTACATGTCACATTTTCATTAGTTGATTTAGCAATTCACTAATGGTGTTAACACTAGGTACTATAATAAAACACATTGATAATTCAGGTACAATATTATACATTTTCAAAGTACAAGTACCGCATTGAACATTTTATGAAAGTACGTGTACCATAATAAAGTACATATTGATAGTTGATAAAATTGGGTTAAAAAATTATTTAATTGGAAAATTAATTAATTTAAATTAATTTAATAAATAATATTTATTTAAGGAAATAGAAAAACATGTATTTGTTGGATTAAATTATAATGTGTTGGGCTAAAATTCTAGGAAACACATATAATTAGACCTACTATAGGAGAACCTCAATCCCCTCATATTAAATACAAGGGGACGACAAACCCTAGTAAAATTTAGCTAGGGTTGCCACCCCTCTCCCTAATAATACTAGATTTTTCTATTATATAAATAGTATTTGTGTTCTACTAGTTCAATCAGGATTCTTCCAATTCTCTCTATAAATTGATGGCACTAGTAGGGGTTTAAAATAGATCAACACAACAAAAGAAACACAAGTTTCACATAAGTTTTCTACATTGCTATTCTAGTAAAAAGGAGTGGAAATTTATTTTTAGAATAAATTATATTTTCTAGAAATAACAATTCTACCAGTTTCTATTGAGAGAGAGATTTACTTTCCCACTAAAAGTATAGCAAAATTTTCTGGTTTTGTGTTTGATTCGAAATTGTTCGAGCCCACACTCAAAGCAGTTCGTGGTACGGGAATAGCAGAGAAGGCCGATCAATTGAAAGTAAAAAATGTCTAGGATCTATCTAGCCCAAAACACAGGTATGATTTCGAGAAAAAGTTATTGCTATAAATATCACAAACCGGCTCAATTTTTAAAATTTTATTTTTCCATTGTGCAAGAAAACCGTCTTCAAACCGAATTTTTTCCAACAAATATCACTTCAATTAAACTCTTTTTCATTATTTATGAACATAATCAAGTATAAATTCTAACATATAAGTTCTACGTATGTCTTTTTCTACCATGCTTCAATCTTTTACTACTTGTTTTCCTTTGTCTACACCAATTGGTTCCACTTCTTTATCTCTCTCTTCATGTTTATATAAAATACACATAAAATATATAATCAAAACACTAATCTAATATCTCTTCCAGACACTTTCACTTGAAATAAACATATTAACTTCATTAACTCATGAAAATCTCACCTTAAACCTTTAGAGTTTCACTTAAACTTGATTTCCTTTCTCTTCTAACATGAACATACACCTTCTCCATTTGAATATAACATTGCTATGATGTTGTACTCTTGATTTGACTAAGAATTTCTATGGAAAAGTGATGGCTTCTAGCCAAAGCTTAATGGTTAAGGGACTGAATTATAATAAAATGAAAAGTTTCTTTCATGAGCAAGGGTGGTGGCGTGTGATGTATGAAGAATGGATGAAATCTCTACGTAACTGTAATAAAAATATCTAATTAATTTAATTAATAAAATATTATAATATAATATAATATAAAAATATTTTAATCATGATTTCCATCAAATGGTTGAGATTTCATCTCCCTTTTCAATTTGATCCAAGGTGGAGATGTTGACAACATGTATAAGATTTTTCTACATAACTATATTTAAGAAATTCCTTTTTCACCCTTGAAAATCTCTAAAATTCATCAATTGAGACTATTCACTTTTGGTAAAATTGCACTTTTATTACTTCCACTCTTTCCATCTAATTAAATTTAATCTTTTTATATTTTCAATTTCACACTTTGACCCCAACACTTTTCACAACATTACAATTTAATCTATACCCTGGATTAATATCTCTCAATATATAAGTCTTTTCAACTCATTCCAATATCCAGCTACCTTCCCTGCTAAAACTAATAAATCACATTTTATTTACTCTAAAAAAATCTAACATGTATATTCCTAAAATAACATTATTTACAAACAATAGGGTTTTAGGGATTTTACAACTTTGTAAGTAAATGTCGCAACATTGCAAAAGAAAATGTCCTGACAACACTCTTTAAATCATAACGTCGCGATGTTGTGAAAGGCAATGTTGCAACTTTGTAGCAGAGTACCCCAAATGTAGCAGCCCGATTTTTAGTGGTACCAGAAAAGGAAATTTTGGAATCCAATTTTCATAACCCGAGTCTGTAAATATTAATATTTATGAGTTTATTTTAAAAATATGTTAAAGTTTAGTTTTGAAATTTTGTCGAATTGATAGCTAATCAAGGTACAGGGATTACATTGTAAAAGTCTTATCATTGTAGATTTTAATTAGCTAAGAGTTCAAAATGGTAAATAAACCATTTTTTTTTCATCAATTAGTGGAGGATGTTGTTACATCCACTAATTTTAGTTAAATGAGATTAAATTTAATTGATTAAGGTTTACTAAGTTAATTAAATGATTAATAAATTAATTAATGTATAAAACATATATAAAAACAACAAAATGAGTGGAATGAAAAGAAGATTATCATCTTCTTCATTCTTCCAACACCAAATCTACAAAGAAAAGAAAAGAGAAAAACCAAGCTTGGCTTTTAACATTCGACCTTTGATTGGTAAGAAATTCCAAGCCATTTTCTTGTAATTTTTATGTTTTTGAGATCGTGGGGGCTTAATTTAGCTAGCCCGTGTACCAATTTGAAAAAATATTAAAGTTTTTGAAGGTTTACATTGATGATTTCTTCAAGAAATTGGTGTTAAATTGATAGATTTTAAGCTTGGATGTGAAAAAAGACTAGATTGTAAAGTTTACTTGTTAATTTTCGTACATAAGGACTAAAGTGAATAAATTGTAAATTTGTTATGAAATCTTGATAGAAATAGATAGTATAGGATCCCTAATGGATGTAATTGAAATTAGATCGTAAATCAAGGCTCAAAATTGAGAGACATAGTTATTTCGATTTTGGGGACTAAAATGAATAAAATGTAAAACTTTAAGGCTATCATAAAAATGAAATTATATAGGTTCATACAAATCATGGCATAACATGAAAATATTTGGCATTGATTAATTGTATAAAATAATTGTTTAGATCGAGAATTGAATCAAACCAAAAATAATCGCGAAAAAACAAAAATTATTGATTAGTCCCTGCAAATTCAACTTGTTTACTATTTTGACCAAGTAAGTTCATACGGTATAATTTTTTATAAAATTGTTATGCATTTTATTTGTGTATTTATGCTTGATTGTGAATTGATTATGGTAAATTGGTATAAATGTGAGAGTTGGACTAAATTGTAAAGAATGTACATATGATAAAGACTCTCGGGTGAACTTAGTAAAGGTTAGGATAAGATTGACATGTCAATAGGATCTTGTGCACATTTTTATGGATTGGTTTCATATGATTTCCGAGATCCAGCATTTGATGCGAACTCAAAGATACATGTGACACAAGTTTAGCCTAGACTCGTAACCTGATGTCATTTTAAAGGTTTAGCCCGAAGAGGTAACCTGACATAACAATTTCTATGTTACCCCCACACACTTTAGTCGGCACATTATCCCTAATGTGCACCCAAAAGGTAAGAGAAGAGACTACTCGATTTTTCGTGAGAGTCTCGCAAGGTTAGTTGGGTTGTTCTCCTTTTGCCCGTTTAGTTCGATATTGTAGTGCCTCCTCATGTGAGGTTCCTACACAGAAAAGTGCCTACAGAAAACTCTATGACTATAAATATTGTAGGAACCTAATTTGCCCGGGCCCATACAAAGTCCAAAAACAGAAATAAAATGTCCCTACAGTTTAATGTACAAACGGCCCAAATTAAAACAGACCCACTAAAGACAAAACCCAAATTACATGGCCCAATGGCCCAAATGTTGTTTCAGAATTTGGAAACCCCGAAACCTAGGGTTTCTGTTTTGCGCCGCCGCCTCCATACCAGCCCTTCACTGCCGAGCGTCGTGCCGCCTTCATCACCGGGAATCATGCCTCATTCTCGCCATTAACCTGCAAAAAAGGAAAGAATGACAGCAAAATATGGCAAACGCAACCAAAAAGATTTGCATTCCTTTTCTATTTTTGTTTTTGAGGCTATAAAAGCCATATGATAAACTTGTAAATATATATATATACACGGAGGATACACAATAGAGAATATACAAAGCATCAAAGGTTTTTGTTTTTTATCGAATACTATTTTTTTATTCTTATTTTTGTTTTTTTTACTCATATATAATATATATTTATTAAAATAAAAAAGAGAGGAAATTTTTACCTTTTGGAAAACTCACAGGCGGCGAACGGCGACCGGAGACTCGCCGAGGAACTCACCGAAAATCACCAGGGAGAGAGAAAAGGGAGAGCCATTTCAGTTTTTTTTTTCTAGAAGAGAAGAAGAATGATTTTTTTTTTAAAAAAAATGGATTATATAAGCTTTTAAAACGGCGCCGTTTTGGCCAGGGTCCTAAAACCCCAAAACGACGTCGTTTTGCTCTGGCCCGACCCGATCCGACCCGCTCTGGCCTAGGATCCGCTTTTTTTTATAGGAAGGGCTAATTGGGCTTTTAGCCCTTCCGCATTTTTATGGTTTTATAATTAAGTTTTCCTTATTTTTAATTTTGCCCTTAAATTTTATTTGTTTTTCATTTGTGTCCTCTTTAAATGCAAATGTTTTGGGGAGGGAATATTTTCCTTTAATCCCTCCATGTTATCCGCGTGTTCGAATAGGTCCCTCACTTTTCTTATTTCTTTTAAAATTCGCCCCAAAGTTTCGTTTTAAGTTAAATTCAGTCCCTTCTTTATTTTCTTTTATTGTTTTTACTATTTTGCCATTTTTTTAAACATTATTTTTTAGTTATTATTTCTATATAGATATTATTATTATTTTATTCATTATTTTCATATTTATTATTATTGTTATTATTTTTTTATTAATATTATTTTACTATTAAAGTTATTATTTTAATTACTATTTTTAAATTTTATTTATAATTAACTTTATTATTATCATTATATTTTTATTATTTGTATATATTACTATTATTATACCCTATTGTCATTATTCTCCTATTATTATTATTATATGTACTATTATTATATTTGTGACCATTATTATCATACGTACTATTATTATTATATTTATGACTATTTTTATATATATATATATTATAGTTATATTTATTATTAATAATATTATTATATATACCATTATTAATACTATTATTTTTATATTATTATTACTATTAATTTTAATATCCTTACATTATTCTATTATTATTAATACTATTTTTATTTTTGCTATCATTATTTTCATTATTATTTTTATTTTATAATTTCTAATATTATTTTTATTTATTTATTAACATATCTCATCATTATTATTTTATTATTTTTATTACTTTCCTTTTAAAAGTTAAATAAAAACTTATTCTCGAAATTCAAAATGTCGTGTCCTAACGTGTTGGATGTGACATTATGTATCTCGAGTAAGGCTTTGAAAACAAGGCAATGTTTCGTGTTTAGAAATTCGGAAATAGTGCCCTAACGTGTTGGGTTGCGATTTTTCGTTTGGCTAAATAACTAAATATCCTTTTAACAAGTTTTGTAAATCGTGAGATGATTTTGATTACGAAGGTTTTAAAATATCATATCCTAACGTGTTGGATGTGATGTTTATATTCCTTCAGGACAAGAAAGTCTCAAATTTTTAAATTGCTCGAAGTTTCTTTAAAGAAATCATATTTTTAAATATTTTTAAATTTCAAACATTTGGACATGATTTTATCGATTAGGTACCAATTTTTGGGCGTTATGAGGGTGCTAACCCTTCCTCATACGTAACCGACTTCCGAACCCGTTTTTCTTGTCTTTCGTGGACCTAAATTAAATGTTTTAAAATAAAATGTTTTTAAGGTGATCCAATCACACCTAAGTAAAAAAAGATTGGTGGCGACTCCCATTTTCATTTTCAAAAGTCGATCCCCATTTTCAAAACCTGATTAAAAAATGGTTTCGACAAATATGACATAGAATACTATAAAATAAAAAATAAAAAAGAAGTGTGTACAGTGGATAACAAACCGTAAACATAAAGAATTTCGGATAAAACTTGGCTTTTCAATATATGTGGCTTTTCGACTTAGGTTTCATGGCATCGGGGTGCAATGCCGCGAGATCGAGTCTAGTTTCAGACTTCTTTGATTTTTTGATTCTGTCACTTCACAATATCACACCTGCTGTGGACACAACTACAAACAACTATGATTAATACTAAAAATAAACATAGACAAACAAAAAAAATTAACAAGCAAAAATTAAAATAGAAAATAGAAGTCCTTTAAAAAAATAGGACGCTCCGTATCGCCACAAAAAAAGATCCAATTGGTTCTTGACACTTTGATTCGTCGTTTGTTCCTCCACCAAGAGATGTAAACTAGCCCCTTCGGTCGATTCCACTAATGTTGCCTTATTTTCGACCGGCACGACATCCACATTACAAGTCAACCCCAAAATGTGGTTTGGGGTATTATTACCTCGAACTTTCTCACCTCAAGGTAACGTAAGATTCTGTTAGTCTGAGCTTTACCTTTATCATCAAATGAGAACGATATAAACCCCTCGACTTCTTCAATTGGCATCTCCTCAACTATGGCCAGAGAGTGTATCGACACGTCCACACTTTCACTCAAAATCGAATTAAACTCCATGTCAGTTGGCAATGCTATCTCTACCTCTATGTCTACATCTACTACTATGTCAATTGGATCAGAGACACTTTCGACCATATTCAATTCATTCTCATGGTATCCAATTCCATACCCTTGCTGACTATTATCATTTAATTTAGGGTGGTTGACGACGATACGATGGTCCTCATGATCAGATTTGGGAACATCACACCCAACCTCTTCTGTTGGAGTTTCTATTTCTACTTGATTTCGAAAAGTTCCTCTAACTGGTCCATCCATTTTTGGATTTTCTCTAGTTTAGCTTGGTATTCTAGACCGAGGCGAAAAGCTCCATATTTCTTTTACACATAAGGAAGTTTGTATGAATACCCTTTTATTATCACTCCATTCGTTGAGGCTCTAACGTGATTCGCCTTTAATGAACCAGACTTTCCACCAATCGAGATCATCATCAACCTCACCAATGATTAAGGCACTTCATTGCTCATATTCTTGGTTATAACTCAACTGGTCGAAGCTCCGTTCAACTGACTTGATCTTTGTTTGTTCCTATGTTGCTCGTTCAAATACCTATATACATCATCATCCATGATTAAGTCTAATTCTTGTTGGGCTAAAATATTCGAGCATATCATGTTTTTTGTCGTGAATCCATTGATTCGTTGAAGCTTTGTCTACCCAACTCGGTCATTTGTTAACATACCCTTCATTGCACCACGAAGACATCTCATACGAATCATCATGATGTTTGGCTAAATATTCACATATTGTCATCTTCATCATAACTTCACTGGTTTGTCGAAGCTCCGTTCACCCAACTTAATCCTCCGATAACGAACCATTCGCCGTACCACCTATAATTATCATCATCAAATTTGTCACATCCCAAAAATTGGGTTAGTTAATCGGGGGTTAGTGAACCGAAAACCGTAATTAGGTTGGACAATTAAATAATTAGGAATTAATTAAATAAAATATTAATATAAGTATAATTAAAAATTTAGGTTAAGCAATTAAGATTAGGTGTTCAGGAATTAATTTGGTTAAAACAAATTCTAAAAACAAGACTTGATTTGAAAATAATTTTGAAATTGGCTTTAATTGAAAACCAAGGACCAATTTGGAAAAGGAAGAAAACTTGAGGTGGTTAAAGGGGTAGTTGCCAAATTTTTAAAAAATTGATTGGTTATTTAAAACCCCTATCGTCTTCTTCCCTCCCATTCTTCATCTCTTCAAAAATTTTGCCAAAAACAAAATCTCCTTCCAATTTCAAAGAATACTTATGATTTCATCCTCAATTTCTCTAGAGTTCTTCACATGTTCAAACTCGAATTAGCTTCGTAACTCATCGATTTTGAAAAATTGAGGTAACATTCTAACTTTTCATGATTAAACTAAGTGTGTTAGGTTTTTAAATTTAGTTTTAATCAATTAATTCACGATTTCAATAGACCCTTTGATTTTAAGTTGATTTCAAGCTTGAAAATGGCGAATCTCATTTTATTAAGTTAAAGTATCGTTTCAAAGCTATTTTTATTTTGATCCTATTAGAAGGTTTTTAATTCTAATTTAACAAACCTTTAAGTAATTTTGAAAGATTTGAATGATCTTTTCACTTTAAAGCTCTTTTGGCTTGATTTTTTTCGAAAAAATAAGATCCACGTAATTGGACAAAATTGAGGGTTTAAATATATAATTAGATGATATTTAGGAATATTAGGATCAAAATTAAGGTTTAGAAATAGGATTTGAGTGGTGAAATCGTATTTTTGACAAAACTAGGTAAGTTTTTGGTATAGAGATCTAGAGGTTTTGATTTGTGATTTGTGATTTTAGAATGAATTAATCTTGTTTGTTGTTGTTTGTAATTCCTTTGTAATTTTTTTGATGTGTATGTAAAGTGTCAACTCATTTGGGAGTCTTTACAAGCAAGGACAAAAGCAAACAAAAGCTAACTTGAGCTTGTTGTGGAAGCTAGTTGCTAAAGGTAAGTGATCTTGTGTGTTATAGTTAATGCACAAAACAGTGAATTAAAGGGGGCTTAGGTGATCAAATCATCTACTCTAAGTCCTTGAAGTAAGTTTTCCTACTTAATATTTGTTATTCTATAAACAAGCTTAGTTGTGTTATAATATGCTAAAGTGCGTGATATGATGTTTGATGATGCTATGTGATAAATGTATTTAGCATGCTTGTTTTAACTCTGGTGTTTGTGATTTATTGTAGCATCTTGAGTACTTATTGAGCTTGGTTAAGCTCACACTCTTTTGTGTCTATTTTTGTAGAGAAATAGCTTATATGGAGTGGTGAAGTAGGCAAGCTTGAGATCCAAAGGCAAAGGCATCTTGGTTATACATGTGAGATGGATTTGGTTAATAAGGGATGGAAATGTGGGTTTATATTGAGGGATTAGACTTTGGGTTTGTTTTGGTTTGTAAATGGATTTTCCATGGACTATTTAAGGATTTTTATAATTGTTTGTGGATGTTTTAATTGCTTGGATAATTGCATGAAGTATGTTAGATAAATGCTTAGTTAAATTATGGTTAAAATGGCTTAAATAATATGTTGAGGGCTTGGACAAATGCATAATAACCAAATGGCAAGGTATGTACCTTTATTGGACTTTAAATTGCTTTTTATGCAAATTTGCTATGTTGAGTAAATTGGTTTGAGACTTTATAAAAGTATGTTAGCTTAGGTGATTGATTTGGATGCCAAAGCTTGTTAATATATGATCTTGTGTGTTTAAACATGATTAATATGATTTAAGTATGCTATATGATATGTTAGAATAGGGAAAATGGCATGAAACCACGAATTGGTATGTGCATTTGAGTGTCAAAGTGTTATATGTAAGTGTTGAAATTTTTCTACAATTTTTTCCAGTCAATGTCACGACAAGACCTGTAGGATGTCGCGACGATGGCTCAATGTCACAACGTGAAAATCACGTGGTCGTGACAAGGTTTTCAGAGTGTTCTGGGCATATTTTGAAACTATTGCAAATAAGTCTTGATTTTTACATAATACAATTGGAGACCTTAAACATCACGAAATGCTTTGAAAAATTACATGACATGTATTTAAACACTGAATTTCAATATTTTAACTTCAATTTCTTAAAATATTTTATCTGTATATTTTGTAAAATTTACATTTTAGTCCTTAAATTTGGTTTTAAATTTAAGTGAGCTTTAAATGTCGTTTTAAGCTGAAATTTTCACAAATGGTTTAAAACAAAATCCCCAAGACACTTGTTGGATTAATTTTATGATTTACGTATTTTTCGCCAGTGTTGTGCAAAATGACGATTTTACCCATGTTCTTAAATTGCTATTTTGTGTTAATCGAAGCATGATTTTGGCTTGCATGGCTAAAAATACTTGATTAAGCATGGTTTGATGGTGTGATGGTTGATTTTATGGTGTGTTTGGATGACCGGTGAAGAGAGTCACATGAGTGGCAATGTGACGTTCCGGATTCGAGTCGGTCCATTCCGTTCCGACCAGGTTTGGGGTGCCATAAAATTCACCCATGATTAGATTTAAAAAAAATCAACAAGGTAACTAACAAAATAAAAAGAAGAAAAAAACAATGAACAATAAAATAAAATAAAATTTAACACGCTATTTAGCTTATTCGTCTTTCGATCAATATTATTTTACAAAGTAATTAATTTAATAACAATTATCATCGTCACAATCCCCGACAACGGCACCAACAACTTGACCGCTGTTAGACGCGCGAACGTCTGGACTAGAAATACTACAACAAAAAGATATAAAATTAAGCAGCGGTGTTCGCAAGTATACGGGTCAATTTGTAATATAGTTTGTTTACAACGAAACATTTGGTAAGTATTCCAATAATCGTACCCAATGGATTGTTGATTGGAGAAAATCACTATTAAATTAATTACAGAAAGTAAGTACTAATCTAGTCGAGTTCTGAATTAGTAGTGTAAATCCAAAACAATAATAAAACTAATTAATTAATTTAACTTAAACTAAAACTAACCCTAAGTTAACTATCGGTTTCTCCTATTCCTAGTTTTGACTATGCGAGCCCCCTTTAGCCTAGAATCAATTGTAACCCTAATCGTTAATTAAGTCAATAATTACATTCAATTAATTATTTACCACCCTTAGATAGGAATACCCTCTCGATCTAATCTTCACTAAGGATTACCACCTAAGGTACCCTCTCGGTCTCACCGCTTGGTACGAATTCTACTCAATAGGATACCCTCTCGGTTTCACCTGTTTAGATCTTCTACTAGGGGTGTCACTTCCTAGTATACTAAGTACTCTCGAATAAATACTCAATTTTAGGTTATTATTTACGTAATCAATTAATCAACAAACAACTAATTCATGTAAGATAAATATAAAGCACAAAATAAATTCCGATATTTATACACACATTCAATTAATAAAATTAATGAACACAATATAAATAATAGAATAAAGGAAGAGAATACTCATATATATGACGATGAAAGCATGTATGCGGAACATCCTTCGCTCGTGGTTATCTAATTTCGGAATAGGATCTTCTGATTAAACAAACATAATAAACTTAAACTAAACAGAAAACCTAAATTAAAAGTATGAAATATTGTATGGAAAGCCCCCAGAATCCATTGTCTTAAGTGACTATATATAGAATTCATGTATTATAACCTAATTAGGTCAAGTAAGAGTTGAATAACAAGTTAATTAAGGTTGTGTGGACTAAAACACCCTTGTAGTATTTTGAGCTTCCATCAAACTGGTATCGCGACACCACAAGATCGGTGTCGCGACATTGGACATCGAATGGGACTTCTGTGGCTTCGAAGTTGGGTGTCACGATACTACATGCTGGTGTCGTGACACTGAAGTCACTGATGCTCTTAATATGCTTCAAAGTTAGATGTTGTGACACTGCATTCTAGTGTCGCGACATTGAAGTCGTTCCTTGTGTCTCTTGGCCTAAAATTGGTGTCCTGCACACTAAATTGGCTCGTCAGTCCTTACCTAAGCCCGTATTGGCCCAATGGGTCATTATATTATCAAAATATGAGTAAAAACGCTTATTTTACTAAAATTAAATTTAAGCTACAGAAAATAGAAAACGTAACGCTCTAAACCCTACTTGTGGATTTTAAAATCTTCATTGATAATGTATCAAATAATTTTTTATTATTAAAACATGTTATATGTTTTTATTGTTGGAAAATTTTGACCAATATTATAGAAATTACCAATAAATTTGTTAAGAAAATGAAATATAATAGACTAAATTTTAATTTTCCTCGGCTTAGAATATATTTACATATATTTGAAATATTATTTGAAGATTATATCGAAAATTAGAGAATTTAATTATTAATTTTTATTATTAGTTTGAAATGAGTCGCATTCATTAAAAATAAAAGTACAATTATAGAAAATGTCACATTATCAAGGGCACTTAAGATTCTAAGAGGTTATATTGAGACTATCCTATGTATTATTGAATCTTGACAATTTTGATAATTTTCTTCATCCAAACATAAAAATGTGATTCCAAAGTGTATGGTTACCTTGATAATCTTAGATTTTTCTTAACTAAACGTTCCAAACAATAATGTACATTACAATTAAGGATGACAAAAAAACTCAAACCCAATGGGTACTGACCGACCTAATGCGATATTGTCGATTTTTTATTTTTTATTTTTTGAAAATGAGTTCTAGACGGGCCTAATTCTAAGGTTGGGTTGGGGTCGGGTATAGAAAAAAATCCTACCCCAAGATAATTACAAAATTACACTGTATATATAATATTAGTTTAAAATATATGATAATAAAGTTTATATTAATATTTGTTTTAGCATAATTATAACTAAGAAATAATTAAATGTCATTAAAATAAAATAAAAAATTCTTGTTTTATTTTTTATTGAGAACATAAAAAAATTTTAAAAATTCCACTCACCTTGTTTTATTTAATTAGGATTAAGCAAAAAGTAAGAGAGGCTTTGTTGTGAGCTTCTTTAAAAAAAAAAAGCTTATATAAGCTTTTATGTAACACCGCTCACCTGTATCCGTCACCAGATTAGGGTTAAGAGGTATTACTTTACTAATTCTCAAATCAGCATATACATACATATCATTTCAACATAGCAATATATATACATCTCAATTTTTCAATTTTTTTTTTATATCCGAATATACCCTTAAGAAAGTTTTACTAAAACATTTACAAGTATACATATATATAAATCACGATTCTATAATACCAATACACTTAAAAGTAAATTTTATTCAAATAGTACAAATTACTATTCATTTGGTAAATAAACCATAATGGTCGAATATGCATCTTACAAAAAAATTCATTCTACTAATAAGGTACCAAACACTTTAAGCAAATAAACTCATATTCAATATTTCATGGGTATCATGATCGAATCAATGAAATGAATATACCATAATTTAATTATTATTGCCTTGCACCAATGGTCACATATATAGAATATCACATAGATATCCCAAAACTTAACATATCATATAAGTATACATGTATATAAATACACACAAGTTTATCCAACATTCGAATATATTATGAACCTCACTCAAACCATATTTATACTCCAAACTCATACAAGCCATAGCCGAATATCCACAAATAAGTACTCATCAATTTAATCGTTATTATATCACCTTTGATATATATACATACACAAAATACAACTTATTTCATGCATATCTAGTCACGTAGATACATTCAAATAAGCATGCCAATATAATTAATCATCTCATTGCCATATATGTACCATATCCAACCAATTTCTAGAAACTCAATCTCACACATATCTATTATGAAATAGTTTTCAACTAGGCATTTTTATATATGCATACTAAAATACTCAAATAGTAAATCTATAAAATAACAAACTCAAACTAAATAAAATTAAAGAAACATAGCCATTTTCGCATGGCATATGTATATATACATATAACCATCAATTAGGTCAACTCAAAACGGTTTAGTCTATACATGCCATATACTTAAAGTTTATACACAAAAGTGATACCAAAATATCGTTGATAGTGTGATGAACTGCCAAAATGATCCCCGAGCTCAAGCCTTGACTTCAAAGAATCTATAAAACAATGTAACAAACACACCAAGTAAACTATTATAGCTTAGTAAGTTTCAAGCATTTAACTCACATATAAACTTTTTCAAGATCAAATAAATTATTTCATTCACAATCTCATTGCCGAATAGTCAACCATTCAAAGATAGATTTCATAACTACATTATATGCATGTATAAATATGTATATACTTTTACACCACTTTTACATGAATAAAATGAACAGCATATATTTCCTTTACTTACCAAAATCTCTACTTACAATTTAAACCATCTTCAGTTGTAAAGTATCATAAATAATACATACCTTTAGTTACTTACCTTCCAACCTTAACTAATAGTGCATAGCATAATGATACACTTGCTTATTACTCATACCCACCTTAATAAAACGAGCCTAACATATATTATCAAACTTGTATCTTTGTTACCTGAATTTAGTAACGTACCGCACACATAGTGCCGTTACTTTAGCAACTCCCGCCCACATAGTGCCAACTTTCCGTAACGTATCGCACACATAGTGCCGTTACTTTAATAATTCGCACACATAGTGCCAACTTTCCGTAACGTATCGCACACATAGTGCCGTTACTTTAATAATTCGCACACATAGTGCCTTATAACCGATTTCGCACACTTAGTGCTCGGTGATATGCTCGCACACTCAGTGCCATTCATAACCTATTGTTCATTCAGTTCCATACATACACAACCGAGAACCAATCCACTGAATCACATATAATTACATACACCAAGATATGTCCTTACTATTTTCTATTCAAATTTATAATACATTCGGTCAAGCCATTGTCATGCATCCAACTATTCCATTTAAAATCAATCACATTCTAGCTTAATATCCCAAATACTTAATTACATCATTAACATTAAAATGCCTTTTTCATGTAAATATGCCCAAACTATAAACAACCTCACATTCAGCCAATTTACAACAAACATAATAACACATTCGGCAATGTATAATTTAACATACATATCTCCTCTTAATAAAAGTTTATATTATAAAATAAAATTCAATTTTACTCAATTGCTTAAAATTTACCTCGGAAGTTGACGAATTAAGCTTCCCGGCTATTCGTTTAATTTTGCTTTTCCCCGATCTAATCCCGTTTCCTTTTGTTCTTGATCTAAATAATTCCAATTTAAACTCATTCAAATTTGTTTTCATTCAATTTGATCCAAAAATACATAATTATGCAAATTACCGTTTTACCCCCAACATTTACAACTTTTGCAATTTAGTCCCTAAAGTACCAAACACAGAATACATGAAATTTAAGTTCATTTCTTAAGGGCCGAATGTACTTCTTGCTCATATAAATCCATACAAACTAATTATTTAGCATTTTAGTCCCTTAACTATTTATTTTCATAATTTAAGCCATCATACACTACACCAAAACAGACTTTTAGCGGCGTTTTTTTTTGCTTTTAGCGGCGTTTATAAGCGCCACTAAAAGTATTTGCGGCGCTTTCCAAAGTGCCGCAAAAAATGCCAGTAACGAAAGCGCCGCAAACCTTAGCGGCGCTTTTCTTACAAACGCCGCTAATTTGCACAGATTTGCAGTGCTTATTTTCTCCTATATCCTACCCTTCCTGCATTAAAACCAACTAAAAACAGCAGCAGTTGCATATAATTTCAACCCAAAACAACAAATATAACATTTAAATATCACCAAAAGCATTAAATCTAAACGATAGTTCAAATTTAATAAAAGATATATGATATAACTTAATAAATGTAACAATGTTAAATGTAACATTAATGTTAAATGTAACAATGTTAAAAATAATGGACTAAGAGACTAAAATGGCGGCTTCTGCGACTGCTAAAACATCTGCATCATCTGCTGAAGCTGTAGCTGGAGCTCATCGTATTTTCTGCTCTGCTCTGCCTCCCTCGCTGCTGCATCCGCTCGAAGTTGTTCATATTTTCTTTCAACCTCAGCAATTTGCTGAACGGTGCTCGCTTGCATCTGAGATATTTTTTCTTTTAACCTCTCAACTTCAGCTCGAGATTGACTCCCGGAAGGCATGTATTGCTGGGAGCCAGACCCAAAATATTGGGTCGGGGTAACACCAGATCCTTGCAATCGGACCCGACCATACCTTTGAGGACCGAAAACATCAGTTATAAAAAACAGCAAATGTAGCATAAAAATTCCAACCATACCTTTCAGGACCCAAAACATCGGTAATAATTCTGTTATCGATATCCTCAAGATGAACAGAACTATCACTCAAGCAACCGCTTCATCACATGCCTTTCTTCTCCTTTAGTTTCTCCTAATAAATCAATTCAAAAAGTCGAAACGAAATATACAATAAAAAGGAATGCAACATAACTTAACATTATTAATTTAAAACTACTAACGAAGAATTAAACTATTATAAGTAAACATTATAAAACCATATTTAATAAATCAAAATTTTATTAAGTAAATATACCATAATCTCTCCAAATGGTGTCATCGGAGACCCATCCTTCTTTCTATAAGTAATGTCAAAAAAAGTCAACGCGTCCAACTTTTTGACCGGTGGAGACTTCCTACATGTTGTAGTAAAAATATAATTTAATAGTATAAAGTCATTAATTTTTGACAGAATTAATAAATTATAATACCTCGGCCTCAGCTACAGAAGCAAAACTTCTCGACTCTGCCGTGTGCGTGAATTTTTGTTTCTGCCTGCTGCTCGTTCCGACACGCTCACGGTCCTACATAATGAAATTATTATTACGTAGATATTTATTATAAACCGAAAAATTTATAAGAGTTTAGAACTAGGTAAAACCTCTCCTTTCTTTGAGTTCCAAAATCTAACCGCATCTTCCCATTGATACCTCAACATTCCCGGCGGGACATTTCGCAATTTATCCTCGAGGCTTATTTCTTTCTTAAAATATTCTTTTTTCAATGTGCTTTTGTGGTGTCTCTATTTTTTTTCCCAATGTCTTCTTTATATATTCATCAGAGACCTCCAAAGCAAACCTCTCCTAAAAAAACATAAGTTTAGAAAGCAAATATAAATGAAACTTCAACCAAAGTATTATAAATTACATTCACGTTTTGTTACCTTAATGTTCTCCAGAGCTTGATTTTTGTTTGCATCAGGCATGTGATGCCATGACTCGTAATTGATGGGCAACATATTTGCATTTCTTGCAATAATGCCCAAATAGCCTGCTAGAAGTCGAGCTTCAGGGCCAACAGGCTGGCCATGGCTGTTTCTCCTTACTTTCACACGCTCGACGGAATTTAATTCGTACAAATCTTTAAGCAGCGTACGTCCGCGACCTCTGCGCGTCCCACCACTCTCAGCTGAACAATGATATATTATTGTTATATTAAAATTGAAAAATGAATCAATAATAAAAGCCGACATGCATGTAAAATAAACTTAACATTACTTTGTAATTCTACAGGCTCATCATCTAGGTCAGGCACATTAGAGGATCCAACTATTGTTTGTTGTTCACTATTGCCCTCTTCGGAATTTACAGTATTCTGTACAATATTTAAATCTCGTAATCTTCTTCTACTCATTTTTCCCCAGTAATACACATAAAATAATTGAAATTTTAGTAACAAATAACAACAATAATGGTACATATAAAATTAAAATAATTATATAAAATGACCACGATTAAAATTATAATATTACATATAAATAAAAAAATCGTAAAATCTTACTACATCATAATTCGTAAATATCTTCGTCCACGTCCCGATTTACCCATTAAAATTGTGCACTAGTACTAGGGATATTTTCATTTAAGTTTTGTTCGGAAAAGGCGAGTTTACGATCTTTCGACGATGTCATCTCTACTTCCACTGCCCATGTCGAACAAGTCTCTAGGGGTGTTTCGAAGTACAACGTACCAACCCTCATCAGTTGGATCTTCCGAGTAAAAGACTTGTTTCACTTGAGAAGAAAACACATACGGCTCGTCTATCGGTTGTTCTCTAGTGTGAATCAACCGAGAGAAATTCACCAATGTAAAACCATATTGGTCGTTTTTAATTCCACGAGCCGTATTCACATCAGCCCAGTCACCTCGAAATAAGACAACTTTCCATTTGCCGTAATAATCCAACTCAATGATGTCAGTAATAAGTCCGTAATACTCCAGATTCCCCTCGACAGGATTACTGTCCCTAGCACTAGAATAACTCGTAATTGAAGAGTTAACAACAATTCCACAATTTTGGGCTCTCCTCAATCGCTCGCGATACCTTGTATAAAATCTGTACCCGTTGATGAGGAAGGCACTATATCTTTTCACTATTCAGTTTGGACCTTGTGAAAGCCATTTAACTTCGTCATTTACTTCGTTCCGACTCCAAACCTATTGAATCTAAAGTAAATCGAGTAATTATAAATGTTATGCGAAAACATTATTACTTGTCAATGAAAACTTCAGTTGCATACCGTTTGGCTTAACCATTCATGAAATGATTCAGTGAACAACTTATTGATTTCTCGTCGATGTAACCTTCGGGACCGCGAACGAGCTCTCAAAATTTGTTTGTACTCACTATGTTAAAAAAAGGGTTACTTTGTTAGAAGACAAACAAATTATAATTGATGAGTATTTATCAAATTCTAGAACTTACTTCCGTAATGGTTCCATTGAATCGTGATGAAAAAGAACGTATCGATGTGCTTGGACCCACGATCTATCGTCTAATTCTGTAATTTCGACTTTCCTGATCGGTTCTCCGAAACTTTGAAATAAATAAGTTTCGGCCAAGTTATGATCTGTGAGTCCAGCATTTCTACTTGGTCTATTCATTCTTGTTTCAACATCTTCCAAATACATTGAACAGAAAGTCATACATTCCTCTGCCAAGTAGCCTTCGGCAATTGATCTTTCCGGATAACGTTTATTGTGGCAGTAAGACTTCAATTTGAATAGGAACCTAAACACGGTATAGAACATTATCAAAAGTTGCAACTAAAGGCATTTAGGTGAATGAAGGAATAATTTACAAATAAATTAAGACCTTTCAATTGGATACATCCATCGATAGAAAACGGGTCTACCAAGTATTGCTTCACGATGGAGATGAATTAACAAATGCACCATAATTGTGAAGAAGGAAGGTGGGAAGATCTTCTCCAGATTGCATAGAGTCAATGCGGCTCGCTCTTGTAGTGTCTCAAGTTCTTGAACATCCAAAACTTTCCCACAAATGCCTTTCATTATATTGGACAGTTCAATTACACAAGACCTCACCTTTTTCGACATACAACACCGCATAGCAACTGGTAGTAAGTCTTGCATCAAGATGTGATAGTCATGCGATTTTAAGCCATATAGTCTTCGATCTTTAAGACTCACACATCGAGATATATTTGATGCATACGCATCCGGGACCTTTACATCCTTCAACACCGTACAGAACACTTCTTTCTCCATCTTCGACATTGAAAAAATAGCAGGCGGCAACCGATATTTCATATTCAAAATTGCTTGGGGATTAAGCTCACGCTGAATTCCCATGTGGACTAAATCAAGTCAACTCTGAAGATTGTCTTTCAATTTTCCATCGACATTCAAAATAGTCCCAATGATATTCTCGCAGACATTTTTCTCAATGTGCATGACATCAAGATTATGGCGTAAAATCTGATGCTCCCAATAAGGCAACTCAAAAAAAATACTTCTTTTTTTCCACAAGTCCGCCTCATTAGGATCATCCTCTTCATCAGATTCATCCCTTGATCTTCTATTTCTTTGCGTGTTGGCCTGTTGATTCATCTTCCCATAAATGAATTTTATATCTTTCAACATGAACAATATTTCAGATCTACTGGTCTGCGAAAGAGCTTTTCAGAACTCTTCAGTACCGTCAAACTGAGCACTCTGAGATCTAAATCTATGATTTTCTGGTAACCACCGACGATGCCCCATGTAAGAGAACTTCTTCCCATTATATAACCATTGCGAACATGTTTGCGCAGCACAATAAGGACAAGCATAACGTCCCCTGGTACTCCAACCAGATAAATTAGCATAAGCAGGGAAGTCACTAATAGTCCACATTAAGGCTGCACGTAAGTTAAAGTTCTCTTTTCTTATTGCATCGTATGTATCAACACCAACCCATAGTTGTTTTAACTCTTCAACAAGTGGCTGCAAATATATATCAATATCATTCCTGCCCTTTCTCTCCGTATATAATCATAGATAAAATAAAGGATGATTGTTTCATGCAAACCCATGGAGGTAAATTGTAAGGAACAAGCACCACCACCGCCAAGTACTATACTGTGTGTGCTCATGAGTTTGTAAGGGTTAAATCCATCGATCCTAGCCCAAGCCTCACACTCCGAGGATCGCTTGCAAAGCTTGGAAATTTTGAGTCAAATAATTTCCAAGCTAAAGAATCTGCAGGATGCCTTAACAGTCCATCATCGGTTCGTCCATCACGGTGCCACGTCATTGACTCGGCTGTCTTCGACGACATGAAAAGTCGTTGAAGCCTTGGTATTAGCGGAAAATACCGCAAAATCTTAACTGGCTGCTTCCTTGACTGTGTATCGTGTTCATCCTCGTTACCATCCTCTGTATTTCTATTAATCCAACGGGATTGACCGCATACATGACAGCACTGTTGGTTTATCCGGTCGCCCCAATACAACATGCAGTCATTTGGGCAACTATGAATTTTGTTGTAACCAAGGCCCAAATCCTTTATTAGTTTCTTCATGTCTTTGGAAGATTGAGGGATTTTTGCAAACGGGAACATTTCTTGCAGAAACTCTAACAGCATTGTCAACGAGTTTTGGTCCATCCTCCCAAACATTTCAAGTGAAAAGACGAATACTGAAAGACAGCTTTGGAAAATTTTGATCCTCATACGCTTCTTCATTCATTTCACCAAGTAACGTGTAGAACCTTGCCGCTTCTTCATTTGGTCGTTCATCGTACACTTCTTCCCCTTCGGTGAAAGTATTTCCACCAAAATTATAATCATCGGTTGCACCCAAGTCGTGTGGAAATGACCCGAAACCATCATCACGCATATTAAAAGCATCCCGCAACATGCCTTCCATGTTATCATCTCTAACATTCTGATTGTAAGCACTATGAGGATAACCCGGATTCATCGATGAAGATGCTCCACTAGATGTACACTCTCCATGAAAAATCCATTTTTTGTACCCCCGGACAAAGCCATCAACAACTAGATGTTCGTAGACAACTTCACGATAATGCCAATTGATATTGCAACACTTCTTACACGGGTAAAGAATCATATTCTCTTGGCTTGCATTTTGAAATGCAAAATTCAGAAAAGTTTCTACTCCATTTCAATAGCCGTTGCTTACCCTTGACAATTTCATCCAACTCCTATCCATTTCGTAGTTGTTGAAGTCTAAAGTTGACAATAAATTACACGGCTATATTGTTAATTGACAAGAATTTGATTTTTAAAACAATTTTTTTTTAATATTCATCATACATGGCATTGTAAGTTATGTATTATGTAAGTTATGAAGTTTGATCTTAAACTTATGTAAGTTATGAAATTTGATCTTAAAATTATGTAAGTTATGAAATTTGATCTTAAAATTAAGTAAATTATGTATTCTTTAAGATTCATCATACGTGGCATTGTTACACCTAGAGAGGATCCATTATATCTAACAGTGAGATATAAGGCAACCCACAGTTTTCAAATTTATATACTTTGAATCTTTTTTTATCTATACAAGTATTATGTAAGTTATGTATTACGTAAGTTATGTATTATTTAAGTTATGTAAGTTATGTATTATGTAAGTTAAATAATTTGATGAACGCTATGTAAGTTATGTAAGTTATGTATTATGTAAGTTAAATAATTTTATGTAAGTTATGTATTATGTATTATGTAAGTTAAATTAAAATTTCAAATCGAGAATCAGTTGAGGTGTGAACATATATGGCATGCATTACATTGTAGTCTTTTTTTAAACATTAATTGGTTTTTAAACATTAAAACATATTTAAATAATGATTTATATTATTATATTGATAACAAAATATTTATAAGTTTTTAAATTTAAAAAGTTTTTAAATGACTTCTTTTAAAAAATAATTTATTTTTTATAATAAAACATATTTAAATAATGATCAATATTATTATTATACTGATAACAAAATATTATTACCATTTTGGAAAACATTGAAAATATTAAATATTAAAATCAAAATGTTGAAAATATTCAATATTAAAATAAAACATTATCAAAACATGCGTAGGTAAAGTTGCATCTCAAGAGAATCAAAAATCTAGTGTTGATGCAAATGCAACATACCGAATATCAATGACTTGTAATATTACAATGGATAATTAATTATAAAGCACAAAATACAAAAATATAAAATATATAACATATAACAAATTTCATCAAGTAATGAGAAAATATATGCAATTTAAAAAGAAGTTTATATGCAATTTAAACAGTTCATATGCAATTTTAAAAAAAAGTTTATATGCAATTTAAACAGTTCAATTAATTAAATAAAACCTCATAATTGACTAATGAACATTAATTCACTGACGTTTTTAAATAAATAACTCACACAATGGCAGATAACAGATAAGTGGATGGCAGAAAATGGAGTAGGAACAGAGGCTTGCCGATGGAGATGCAGCAGAGGGCTGCCAACAACGATTCAGAAGGCTACTTTCAACCGCAAATAGAGGATGGAGTCAGAAAAGTCGTATCTGTTAAGCAATTTAAAGGAAATGGTTACTTGATTACTTTAGAAATAAAAAAAAATAGAATATAAATATAATATGAAACAAATCTTAAGACAAAACAATTGATCATAGGGGGCAAAGGGGAAAAGAATATTAAGAGAGATAAGAGGAAAAGAAAGGATTTCTAGATTTAATATTTCACATATTCTCAATTCAAGGATTTCACAAGAATTCTGAACAACATTATAAACACATACATTAAAATATACCTCCACTTGAAATAATCTTTGAATAGAAAAAAAAAAAGTTTGTCATTGAACTAGATTGAATAGAAAAAAAGTTTGTCAAGTTCTCATAATGAACTAGGCAAGTGCTCTGATATATAAAACAAAATGAAAGACAAAATCAGCAATCAAAACTATACAAAATCGGATCAAAATTCTCATTTGAAGCACCAGTTCATTTGATCATCCATACTAGACCACAAATCGCATAACAGTCAATAGACATATGCTTAGCTTACCAAGTGCATGCGAAACACATAAACATATAAAGTTAATCAAACAATCTAGTTTACAAGATAAAAAATAGAAAAGAAAAGTGAAGTGCCGAGCAAACGAATCAAACAACTAGATACAAATCTAGAAAAACTTCCACAATCAGATCATAATTCAAAAGGGACATTTACTAAAACAAATCTAATCAGAAAAGAAAATTCCTTGCAATGACTAACCAAAATCACTTTCAGATCAACCTAAACTAACTGATTCCAACTTTTTGTCTAATACAAAAAGAAAATCGACCTCCTAAGATCTAAGAATCAAAATCAATTTTAAATATAAGAATTTTTACTATTAAGAAATCAATTTTAATTTTAATTTATAGTTGTTTTTAAGGACTTTGTATTCTTGATTAACCTATTAGTTTTTTTTTCTTCTAATTTAATTTATTTCGGTAAATATATATACATATTGGTTCCTTAAAATTATTACAATATTTACATGGTTGAAATTAAAATATTAAATATATAACTATAGGAATCTCCTCTGGTAATTTTCCCATGACTAGAAGTTTTAGAACTGCGCCCTTTTATGTTATCCATGCGAGTTTCAGACATGGGTATGTATTTGGTGTAGTTGATATATTTTTTGAGGCTGTTTTCTTTAATTTAGAAGATCCCCACTTGAGTCCAAATTCAAAACATACTAATTATTTGAGTTTAGTGGCATTACTTTAGGACTAGATTGAAATTACAGAATCTGTTATTCTGGTGTTGCCAAAAGCAGTAGAAACTGGCAAAAGTTACGGATTTACTCTAACCAAAATCAAAATCATGCTTTCCTTAGCTGAAAACTTGAACAACCAACACAAAATTTGGTAAAGGAGTTGGCTAAATACACAAAGTAATAGATGTTTTAAAACAAGAGAAGAACTAACCATCCAGTCATAAACTTTTTGGAAGCCTAGCTACGGATGACACTGTAGAATGCCTGCAAAGAAAATAAACCAACTTCAAACATCTTAAACTTTACTGCAAATCTGAAAATTTTTCATCAAACTTGATCTAATTTGCATCGGTTACTGTCCATATATCTTAATTAGTAGCAAAACCTGAGATAATTAACAAAAATACCTTTATCGGCGAATCTCCTATAAGTTTCAATCGCGAATCATTCCTTTAACATGAAGGTTTCTCCTCTGGAATCTCGGACTTTTTGGGGAAGATGGAGAGAACAAAAATAACATATATAACTATCTTCTTATGCTTTTTGTAAAGTAGCAAAACAGTAGGCAGCAAAAATTTCTCAGAAATTCAATCACGAAATTGGGGAAGCAGAGTTTGGGGGAAATTGGGAAATTAGGGAGAGAAAATTTTAGGCAAAATGGCTGAAAAAATTGGGGGAATCTGACTTACAGAAAATTTGGGGGCAAAAAAAACGAAATCGTTTAAGTTAGCTGAGTAAAAATTTGCGGCGCTTATGATAAAACGCCACTAATGACAACTTATTTGCGGCGTTTTTATACAAAACGCCACTAAAAACATAGTACAAAACGACGTCGTTCGTTTGGACACCTGATACATTTGCCGCATTTTAGACCAAACATCGCCGTTTAGCAGTTGCTTGATATATTTTTGTGGCGTTTTGTACAAAGCGCCACTAACAACACATATGAAACTGTTGCGGCGTTTTTTATAAAAACGCCATTAAAATTTCAAAATGAACCGGCGTCGTATTGCTCTCTCTTTTTGCCTTTTATTATTTTAATTCTCTTTTTGCCTTTTATTATTTTAATTGTTATTGGATGATTTTTATTTGTATGTGAAAATATATTATATGATTATTATTGTAACTATCAACAAATAAAAACAAATTAATGTAGTAGTGAATAAACTATGATATTTACAAAAATTTTACTATTAATATTATTATGTACTTCAATATTTTTATTTGTAATATACATACATTAGTCGGCAGGTAAGGGTAATGTATTTAAATTTGTATAATATTTTCATTTTAATACTTATTTTATTTTAGTTAATGTTCACCTCAACTTTTTAAATAGTTTAATTTAAATTATTAATTTAAAAAAAAACAAAGTTGAACTGTTATTTTGTAAACGGAAATAATGACGACTAAAATTTTTTAAGTTTTTTAAACATAACAACTTGTATGACAATTTCCGTGTATTTCATTTTTTTTATTTTTATAAACTTTTTATTTTTTGAGTTTTACTTTTTCTTTATTTTTTAATATTTCAAATAATTTCATCATTTTACACAAATCTCAATTAAACCTTAAAACCTAAACCATTTAATATATATAAAGTTTAATCTACATATATATATACACATCAATATAAATCCCTATGTAATAAATTTTCAATGTTTTGGGGTTTAATGGCTAAATTTAGAGTTTTTAGGGTTAAATATTTTGGGGTTTAATGGTTAAATATGGTTTAGTGCTTGTAGTTTAGGGGTTTATGGTCGAGTATTTAGAGTTATAATTTAGGGTTTAGAGTCTAGATCCATGATTTGGAGTTTAGGGTTTAAACCATTTAGGGGTTAGGATTTAGGGTTTAAGTATAAACAGATGCACAATCAGATTTTGTTAGGGGCTGAAATTAATTTGTAAGTAAAAAATACAATCTCACCATTTTTATAGCATATAATTTTTTAATGATTAAATCAAATTTGATATTCTGCCTTCATTCGATAAACCCTATACCCTAAACCCGTGAACCTTAAACCATACCCACAAACACATAATTAAACCCATAAACTCAAGCCATAACCCTAATCCTTAGACTAATTAACATTAAACCATAAACTCTAAACACTAAATCTTAAAATGCTGAACTTGAAACCCTAGTCAGCCCATACAAACCACTAAACCCTTAATTATAACCTTAAACTTTAAATTATTTAGATAAATTTTGAATATTATATATTCTTTCAATAATATTTTAGGAAATTTAAAAAACATTTTCACTTTACTAATTAATTTTGTTTCTCAACAGATGCATGGGTTACCAATTTTTAAAATTTTAATATATATAAAGCTTATCTTTTATCTCTTAAATAATTTAAACTATAATTATAATTTTAATATATATATATATAAGAAATTAAAATTTTATAAGAGCTAAAAGTAATTAAAATAGAATGTTAATGCTTACATATACCCTAAAATAAATTAATTTTTTATTAACAATCCTAACCCCTAAAGCCTCCAACCCCCAAAATCATAACCCTTAAATTAATTATTTTTGTGGCGTTTTTGAGAAAAACGCAGCTAATGACATACTTTTTTGCGGCGTTTATGCAAAAACGCCGCTAATAAAGACTTTTTGCGGCGTTTAACAACAAACGCCACTAATTTCTCGATCTAGCAACTATAGCTCAACTGCAAAACGTCGTCGTATAGAGTAACATTTTTGCGGCGTTTTTGACAAAGTGCCGCTAATACTCATTATTTAGCGGCGTTTATACAAAAGCGCCGCCAATGCTCAGATATTTAGCGGCGTTTTTGTACAAGCGCCGCTAATGTTCACACATTTAGCGGCGTTTTTACACAAGCGCCGCTAATGTTCAGATCTTTAGCGGCGTTTTTGCACAAGCGCCGCTAATGTTCAGACATTTAGCGGCGTTTTTGCACAAGCGCCGCTAATGTTCAGACATTTAGCGGCGTTTTTTCTCAAGCGCCGCTAATGTTCAGACATTTAGCGGCGTTTTTTCTCAAGCGCCGCTAATGTTCAGATCTTTAGCGGCGTTTGGGAAAAAAAACGCCGCTATTTCTCCTTTTTAGCGGCGTTTGGCATAAAAACGCCGCTATTTCTCAACTTTTTACGGCGTTTTCATCAAAACGCCGCTAATGTATAATATTTGCGGCGTTTTTCATTAAAACGCCACTAAAAACGCCGCTAAAAGTCTGTTTTGGTGTAGTGATACTCCATTTCATCAAAATTTCCTACTCAAAACATGTTGTTTTCAAACATATAATTAATATTCTTCCATCAAACATAACAACACAAAAACACTCATCAATGGCCGAATCTATAACATGCTTCAAACTCAAAAATTTCAACATGGGTTTGATAGTACTCAAGACAACTAACTCAAAAATGTAAAAATAAAAATAAAAAACAAGCTCAAGTACTAACCTTAATGTGACATGCAATGGCCGAATAAATGGAAGCTTAAGTTTCTTCTTCTTTTTCTTTGTTTCGTGAAGATGATGAAGAAAATGGGGAGAATAAACATGTTTTTCTTTTAATAATAATAGTTTATTTCATATCATCCCACTATCTAATAAAATATGTATATAAAATATACTATAATAATAAACCATGATCAATGCCGTCCACTACCATCAAGTTGAAGGCCAAATTGCAACCTCAATTCATGCAAAAAAAAGAAAACCATTCAATTTGGCCACTTAATTTCACAATAGCTATTTTTTTCACACTTATTCAATTTAATCCTTCACTTAAATTAATCACCCAAATGCACAAATTAATCTATGATATTTTAACACATGCTTGACCACATAACATAGATATCAAATTAATAATTAAAATATTTTTCTAATTCGGATTCGGGTCCCGAAACCACCGTTCCGATTAGGGTCGTAATTGGGCTGTTACATTTTACCTATTGAACAAGTTACAAGTTAATAATTGGTATACTCTCATAATTTTTTGATATTTTCTCATAATAATTGGTATATGTTCATAATTTTTGGTATTCCATTAGATTTTGTGTGCTCACTCATAATTTTTGGTATTATTTTGAAAAAAAGGTTTGGCACGAGATATAATTTTGGAGTAAATAAAAAAAATTGTAACCTCTTCAACCCGACCTAGACGGTAGACCTGAACTCAGAAGATTGCATTAACCACCAAAGTGGCTCGATCTTTATCAAAATCAATTTTCCTTTTAAAACTCAATTTCATACATGTTTTTTATATATTCTAGTTTAACTTATTTGGAATAGCAGCAGAATTAAAACATAAGTCGATTTAATAAAACAATCTCGTTTAATCAAATATTAACAAATAATAACCTAACTTTATAATCAAGACTGAATGAGATGCACCTAACAACTAAATTAAAACCAAATCTCAAACCACAATTTATAATAAAAGAAAACAAAAATAACTCAACCTCCTATGGAATTAAAAACAATAACATTAATAGAAAGAAAAATGGAACACAAGCTGAGACACTCCGAGTGTCGTGTCTGCGTCCTAGTCTGAAGGATTATCTGTAAAGATGGAAACTTGAGGGAGTGAGCTTTGGAAGTTCAATGTGAGTTCCTTTACAATAAACCAAATCACACAGCTATATTTTTAAACAATAAATACACATCGTACATCATTATCAAGAATAGCAATCGGCTATAAATATTTGTCAATTTCAAACATGGTAAATCGGTGTTGCAACCTTGGTCAAGAAATAGTAATAATGTATTCAACCATAGACAATCAATCGAATCAATTTCAGAGTTATTCATATTGTTCACGAAAGATATAGGAACATAAATCAATTCAATCATTTCATTAAGTAAATTCAGTCATGCGTGCATGAATTGTCACATATGTCATACAAAAATCTATTTGAAAATCGGTTGTCCTACCCCCAACCACTAACGCTCCAAAATCGGGAGTTGTCTCGAACTCCCTCCACCATCACTCTAACTTGTGGACTTAATACCACATTCGGATTTTGGTAATTGCAGATAAAAGTTGTCAGTAACTGCGGAAACACAACCATCTCGTAGATAAGAGCTATCAAAGGGACCGTGAGAACACAATGAAAATGTCGCAGTTAGGATCTACTGTAACTGTGGGTACATAGCGAGACCGTCACAGTTAGAACCTGCTGTAACTGTGAGTACACAACAAACAATTAAATGCAGATAAATTGTTGACTGTTCCTTCGATCATATCACCCAACCCTTGCAAAAGTAATATAAATACATTCCAAGTCATTCAACCTATATGTTGTTTACCTTTAATCTCATAACTAATCAATGAAATTCATGAATAAATTAGACATTCAATTTTGCAAACAATTAGGGCATTTGGATCATTCAATCGGGTATCCATAACATACATGTAACATTATTCACTATTCAAGCAATCAATCAAGAGTAATTCAATAATCCATATATTTCGTTGTTTTATTCCTACTCCAAAACATAATTGATAATCTAGTTCTCTAAATGCTATTAAAAACCTAATCAGGGACTGATTTGAATAAAATAATTAAAGTTGAGACAAAACTGTAAATTTTGATTTTCAGGGGCCACACAACCGTGTGATCGAACCGTGTGCGAAGCCCCAGGCCGTGTGCGAAGCGAATAGGTGAGGTGCAGGGGCCACACGGCTGTGTGACCAAACTATATGCAATACCCCAGGCCGTATGCGAAGTGAATATGCGAGGGAATACCGAGGGACATGGTCGTGTGAGACGCCATGTGATCCACACAGGCTGGTAACAAGCCAGTTTTGAATTTTGACTCAATTTTTCATAAAAGAACAAACATCTGTCTTCCAGGGTCTCGTACAATAGTCCTTACGTGTCCGGATATGATCCAGATTACCTACACGAGTTGATCTTGATAGAAACTTAGGGATTGATGGCACGAAATTCTACGATCAATTGATAAATGATTCGCTTTGGACTTGATTACAAAGTTGAGTTTGAAGAATTAAACTTCCAACAAGAACCTTGAGAGAATTCTACAAAAGAGGATTTGCAGAGAAAATTAATAATAAATAGGGAGAACGAAATTTCAATTTGAGTTAGATTTAAATTAGAACTCCTAATGTGGCTTGGAAAGGGACTTAATGGTTAAAGAAAAATTCAAGGGCTGTTTGGTAAATGACCCGTTTTGGCCGAATTTCATGAAGGGAAAATGAAGTAAACAATGTGGATATAACCTAGGAACAAAGAGTTAAAGGTGTGATACTTAACCATTAGACTATTGCCTATTTCTTAATCATATTCTACCACATTTATTTGTTCATCCTTAGTTGCTGAAAAATAAAGAGGAAAATGCAAACAATGGGGTTTGAATCTTAGTTCCCAAAAAATTCTACTAAGCTCTTATCCACTAGTGCTAAGACTAAATTCATGATAATATCTAAAAGAATTTAACCCTATAGTTTTGGGATGTTACATTTTTAAATATTAAGAAATTTCAATGGGATTTTGTAACAAAAAAAAATGATAATTTAAAAAATATGAAAAATTAAATAAATGAAAAAATTATTGAGGCGATACCAAAAATTGGTATCCCCTCACAATTTTTGGTATCTTTTCTTGTTGTTTGGTATTCTTCCATAATTTTTGGTACTTCCTCATTTTTTTAGTACTTCCTCATATTTTATGGTATTCTCTTATAATTTTTTGGTACTTCCTCTTATTTTTTTTTAATATTCCCTCGTAATTTTTGGTATTCACTCATAATTTTTTGAACATCTTCATAATTTTTGATATATCATCATATTTTTACATCCTCATATTTTTTGGTATTCTCTCATAATTTTTTGTACTTCCTCATATGTTTTGATACATCCTTATAATTTTTAGTATATCCTCATTTTTTTTTTTTATACTTTCTCAGATTTTATAGTATTCTCTCATAATTTTTTGTACTTCTCATTTTTTTTAGTATTCCACTGTATTTTTTGTATTCTCTCATAATGTTTTGTACATCTTCATAATTTTTTGTGCATCCTCGTATTTTTTGGTATCCCTCATAATTTTTTGTACTTCCTCATATTTTTTGGTATTTCCTCATGATTTTTGATACATCTAAGTTTTGGTACTCCCTCATAATTTTTTGTACTTCCTTATAATTTTTTATACATCATAAGTTTTGGTACTTTCTCATAACTCTTGGTATACTATCATAATTTTTGGTATTATTTCGAAAAAATTGTTTGGCATAAGATATAATTTTAGAGTAAATAAAAAAAATAATTTTTAAATTTTAAGAAATTTCAATGAGATTTTGTAATGGAAAAAATGATGCTAAAAAAGTTATAATTTTTGGTGTTCCCTCAAATTTTTTTATATTTCCTCATATTTTTAGTATGGTTTCAAAATAATGATTTGGTACGAAATATAATTTTGAAGTAAAAATTAATTATTTTTAAATATTAAAAAATTTTCATAGGGAAAAAATTTGATAACTTTTATTTTATGCTAAATTTTGTGAGGGAAAAAATTATATTTTATGATAATTTTTTTAAAAAATGAAGAATTAAATAAATAAAACAAATTTAGTAAGACAAACTAAAATTAATATCCCTCGTATGTTTTAATATTCCCTCATGTTTTTCTTTTTACTAATGTTTTTATTTTATTAGTTTTAAATTTTATTAGTATATATAATAAATTTTATTAGTATGCAAAAATATTTTCTTTCTTTTAAAAATTGATTTCTCAAGCCAAACCTTTATTTTGAAAACAAATAAGAAATTTTGACGTCATACTAAAAATTATAAGACAATACTGAAAATCATGAAAGATTACCAATAATTATGATCAAATATTATGAAAGAATTCGTTTTTCAATTTTTTTTCTCTTTATCAAGTAACTCATTTACAAATATTTGTTTTTCAAAAAATTTACCTATTTATTAGATAATCCATTTGTAATTACAAAGTAACCCATCCGGAATGTATAAGAGTTTGAACAAAAAATATAGACTTGAAATATAGGTTTGGACAAAAAAACAATACTCATTTTATAAATGAGTCAGGCCTTGGGTAAGCCTTTTTTTACCTTAGCCCAAGCCCAACCCGAATATATGTCTAAAATATCAAAAGTACCAATACCCTTAACAAAGTATTGATACATTTATCAATATCCTGCCTAGTATCAACACTCTTTTAAAGTTCGATGTTTTGAAAATTTAAAAAAAAAAAATTAAGTATCGATACATTTCCTATGATATCAATACTATAGGATTCAATATGGGATGGGTCGATTTACACCCAAATTTAACATTTATACTCTAAACTGAGCTTGAGCAAAAATTTAGACCCATTTTTCGGGCCGAACCCAAACTTAGCAATCAAGCTTAAATTTTCCAAAACGCCACCCACATTGTTTTATTGTAAATTTTAAGAAAAATTCCAACACTCTCCAACTTTATCATGATAAATAAATTTCTTCTGAAATATAGAACAGATAATTGAAATGAAATTCCTCCTTTCCAATATTATCAAAAAAGGAGAATTCTGTCCTTCAAATACCCCTCTAAATAAACTTATTTTAAGAAAATCTTGGAAAAATACACAATTTGAGGCTGTTGGGGCTTCATACATACCAAATAAATTTTGTAAGAACTATTAAGGGGCGGAAAAGAAAGATCAAATTTACAACATTTGCATTAGAAACATCAGAGAATTTACTATAAAAAAAAAAAAATTTCATATTCCACAAAAGTCTCAATGGTGATCTCTTCCCATATTATTCATGTATATCTAACACCTACTGTCGGTTCATTGGACAACTTTACTAGTCTCACTCAGCGACGTTAATCATATCTTATCCTTAACAAGGCATGGTTCACAATGCTTCCTTTAGATGAAACCTCCTCGCTATATCCCTAGCATTGTCATATTCATTTAGCTCAACCAACATTTTCTTCAACCGACGAGCTAGTCCACCTGCCTCACTTTCACTCACACCTGACGCATGCCTTCTCTCCAATGTTTTTCCCAACGACAACACACAATCCACCAGCGGTTGCAACTTGCTACTGCACATTTAAAGAGTAAAAAAGAAAAATCATGAGATGCAGAAGCCAGGAAGCTTCCGAACGAGAAGCAATCATGTAATTAAGTCGGAAAATACCAAACCAGTACCCTTGCAGTCGTTTAAAAGGTGAGCCTTTTATGTTATAATTATGTACATATAACTTCTATTATGAGTGTAACGTATTGGTGTGAATTTCGAGAGAGAGATAAATTTGAAAAGTAAACAGTAAAACAATGATTACAGACCAAGAACAGGGAAAGCAGAAAAAATGTAGATGAAACAAGCAATAATTCACGGGGGAAGAGGCCAGGAATGAAAGGAGCAGGATGTTGGATATTTATTCAAATTTGTAGATTAGATAACAGTTCAAGCATAATTGAACCATGGTTGCGCAAAAGTACTCAGTTCAATAGGAACACAGATGACCAATTTGATCACAGCAGGTGGAGAGCAATTATGGAAATTTAATGCACCTTATTAACCTTTTTCTATATGGTATAAACAGACTATTAGTACCTGGAATCTCGTGAGACATTTGTGCCTGCCCACACCCCAGATAAAGAAGCTACAATACGTTCTGTTCTTGTGACAGCATCATGAACATCTGAAGCAATGCACCGAATATGAGGTAAAATTTTCCCACACAAAAGGTCATCTAGAGCAAGCCTCTCTAAAACTGGCAATGCCAGGATATCCTTCCACAAGCAGATATTTCTCATCAAACGAACAGACATCCCAAACCGATATGCAGCAACTCGTGCAGCATTTGGCACAGCCTTCATCACAAGTGGGCTCCATGTTGGGACCTGCGAAGCAAAAATAACAAATAATCACAATAATAAGAACAGTTATGAGTTAACATGTCCATAGTCAAAGATAAGACACACATAGAGGCACAGATGCCTTTCTGCAGATGTGCACACACAGAGATAAAGAAAGATTGAGATATAAATATATATACAGAGAAAGAGAGAGAGAGTAAATACCACAATATCAGTAATGGCATCCCTTAGACGAGAGTGGATAGTAACTAATAATTCTGCTAACGCCTCACTAGAAGGAGGAACATAATCTATAATCAAACTCGTTGCAGAAACAGCATTCTTTGTTTCTTGCGTGCTAAGCATGTCCCAACAATGGGAAATTTCATGATGCAATACTGGAAGCGCAATCTTTTCCACTAGTGCAGGAACGAGGTTAGCATCAGAATCATCAAGTGCAGAACTCCCATCTTCACAAAAACCATAATTGAATAGCAAATTATGCCTGCAAAGGTGAAAGATATTCTTAGTACAAATAATAATTGAAACAGATGCAAATATAAACCTTTAACATGTGTCTGTTCATTCAAGCATGCACCTTCGTTTCTACCAATCAAACCGAGATAACCAAGCCCATATCAAAATATTCAAAACAGGGTACTTCTTAGCATAAATTCTAATTGAAACAGATACAACAATAAACCTTTATCATGTGTTTGTTCATTCAAGCATGCACCTCTGTTAGCACCAATCACCATAAACTACGATAACAAAGCCAGCAAGCCCATATCAAAAGATTCAAAACAGGCTATTTAAGTTCAATTAGCAATATAACTGAAGTTCTTTAGTAAAGCACCATTACCATTTCATATCAGAAAAGTCTTCATCACCATGGAGTGGGTCCCACCTAAGCAGCTCAAGTCTTACATATGGAGAGAAGATAGAAGGAATACTTAATGACATGTAAGCATCCCGATAGCTTGAAGAATAATCTTTCTTCAATTTTTCAAACTTCTGTTTAACAGCAGAAAGTTGGGAATATTCCTCCGATGCATCACTGAAAATTTCATTTGCTGTTTGAAGCAACATGTCACGGTTTGATCGATATGCTGTACCCTCACTATCACTCTCGTCAGTGCTTGATTCTCCTTCTATTTTCTGGTAGGAACGGTCTGTCTCCATGGATGATAATCTCTTAGAATCAAATTGAGCTTTCCTGCGTTGACGAGCCTCAGCCCTTCGTTCCATATCCAAACGTTTCTGCCGGTTCACATCTCTACCAAATTCATCTAACTTAACCGGTAAATTTACTTGTTCTCTAATGGCAACAGATGCAGCCTGGGCTGCATTTGTAGCAACTTCAATCATTACGGCACTGCTTCCACGTTCACTGAAAACCAACATTGCTGCTTTCACAGCTGCTTCAACCTCCAGCATTTCATCATCGTTGTTTGCAGATCTTCTTTCCAAGACAGCCAATGCCCGTTCTTCATTAAGTTTCTGCATGTGCTCTTCAAGTTCCTCTATAAGGGGAGCTTTATGCTGGGTAGAAAGTCATAGTAAAAAAGATAAGCATCAGTATACAAACAGGTCTAGTTACAAGCATGCATGAAAAAGAAGCCTCAAGAAAACTGAATATCTAACAAGAAGTCACTCCAAACAAATAAAATTCTTAAGACCATGTTTACATACAAAAATCAAGTGGTATTAAACATACCATCTAAATGCCAACCAAAGGGCTTTTTAATAATTTATTATGCTTGTACGTGCTAATGTAATTTCAAATATTTAGCTAATTTTCAGATTGTGCATTCATAGCTTACAAGTACTTTTTGCTAATTCAGTTTCTCGTAGCTATCAATGATTGAGAACTTGATATTTGTGACTCGAATTTTATGTTAGTAATATGCTTTTCACAAATGAAATTTCAAATTACTTATTCAGTATTTTTTTTTTTTTGAGATCACTGGTACTACATGAACAAATCCTGTGTAACAATGTGTTTGCATGCCCACGAGTAAAATTGTGCTTCAAACATTTTTAGATGTAAAAGGACACTAACTTTTATTTTTACATATTTAAATTATCCTTAATAAAAAAGTGATACAAAGAATTAATATCCAGATAGTAATTGAGATTGATATGAATTGAATTCTATCAAAAATGAATTTAACATTTATTATATTTCATTCAGTTTATGTATTTCCTACTTTTGTTATTATTAAATATTTTTTGCTGATCAGATTTATTATTAAATACTTAATCACTTATAATTTTAAAAGTAAAAAGTTCTAAAATTTAAGATATGTACTCTCCAAAAGAGACAGAGAGAGATCAAAACAGACATCTAATTAAGGAGGAAACTGGCACACAGGAAAACAGGATATAGAATCAGATAAAGCCATACCTGCAAAAATTCACATATAACAGAAACATAATCACGAAGCTTTTGCATAAAGATGAACTTCTCACCAGCAGCAGATAGAGACTTCTCAAGAGCCGTGATATTGAAAAGAGAGGCTGACAAATTCTCATCAGCCTTACTCAATGATGAAATGGTTCTGGCATGAGACTCCTGGTAAGGACATAAAAACTTATTAGGTACCAAATAATTCAAACATCTCTTAACGCACATGAAAACTCAGGTAAAGAACATTTGAAAGTGAAGAGTACCTATGCAAAAAATTTGTAGCATATTTATAAAAGAAAGAATATTAGTAGGCTTTTCTTTCATTAAAAAAACACACTAATTTTGTAGCATAGAAAGAGCAAAAATATATCTGTTTATAAGCGGATAGAGCACAATATTCGACTTCCTTGACTCATTCATTATTACAAATTTGTCATGCCCTCTAACTAACTATACAAGCAAAAGCTAGCACCTCTCACAAGTGTTCAATAGGTTCAGGAACTTAACCAATAAAACTCATCTAATGACCTTTGAGAAAACCCGAAACTTAACTTGAGCAAAATATATCCTAAAGTGTAAAGACCATAGTTTAGGGAAGCTAACAAGAACTAGATTAGGAATACATATCTCAGCAATACAACGAAATGAATTAATAAGGCTTGGACAATGACACAAATAAGCACCAAAAGGACTGATTGCAACAATGGACTTTCCTGCATATTGGACTTCCCTCCTGTACTTAGTAGCACAATGGTCATGTCACACTCATTACGTGCGTTACAGATTCAAAGTTAAAACCTGAACTTTAATAGGTATGATTAACCCATTAAGTAATTATGTGATTTTAGAAAATCCATCAAGAAGTTGATACAATAGTTGACCCATGGAGCCCTTCCATTCAAATCTCATTTGGGTATCAAAGAGCTATTGACAAGTTCTATACATCTTACTATCGACCAAATCCCACATAGTTTCATGGAAAACAATAAATCTACTAAAAAGAAGCTATCAGTCATAAGCAATGGAAGGCTCCACGTAAACACCACAACAACACTACTTAGGCAACTTGTTTGGAACTCAAGTACTACTATCTAATCTTGCAATCTCATTTGAATTGGAAGTTATCAAAAACACATTTACTCAATGCATCACTAAGAAACGCAGCATCGTCAATTAGTCAAACAATCCCTGCAATCAATCAGTTATCAAAAGTCATTTAAATCCTCGAAAAAACTCTATGGCAAGAGCTTCAGAGATAATATTAGACATCTAGCATAACTTTTGATGCAAATCTATCAAGGAAGCCTACATCACAGTGCAGCCATTTCATTGCAATGCCCCACCACTGAAGCCTATAAATGACTAAAAATTGGAAAACAAACCAAAACCAGCATCCTTCCACTTTAGAAAGCTTGAAAAATATCAAAACAATTGGTCTATTTTATACAAAAAATGATAGTGTATTTATGTAAAATGGTATGCCTAGAATTGACTCCTTACAAGTGTGACTACAGTTATCATGTTCTTCCAGTTTCATGTTAGGTTACCCTTTGGATTCAATTTAAAGCATACTTCTCATACAAACTATTGGCAACAACAAAACTAAAACCTACCAACTCATACCCACTACCAGGTAATCAAAATTAAATGACTTTGGTTTCTATTTCATACTCTTTAAAGACAAGTAGAGAACATAGAGATACCTTAAGCCTCCTCAAATTCTCTTGTAAAGCCTTTTTAGCAATCTCAGCTTGTTGAGATATGGACGCAACATCTAAACCTTGAGAAGCCCCAGCTGCTCCAACAATGCTTGAAGATGGAGCAGGTGGCACACTTGGCATCATCGAACCATATGAAGCCATTGTCGAATACCCAAACCTTTTCTGGTGTTGCTGAGGCATATTATGAACCATAGCAACTCCAGCAGTGGTATTACTACTAATTACAACTCCATTCGAAGCGTCATCCAACCTCTTCCCCAGTCCTTTCCGGAACTGCTCTTCTTCCCACAACTTCTCCTCCTCATCATCATTATCCTCATCATGAATCTCATCTTTCCTCGAAACTACACCAATTGCTCTCTCCTCAACAACCTCAAACACACCCTTTTTCCCACTTTCACCCAACAACCGCCCTCGGAACTCTGCTTCCTCCTCATCACTGAACTCTTCCTCTATACCACCACGATTACTCCCACTATCCAGTGATATATAATCAGGAGCAGGCCTTGCAAAAGACTTCCGAGCCCGGTCCTTCTTTGCCTTGATAGCCTCAATAGTTGCCTGGTCAGGAAAGGCCGAAGAATCCATATCTACTTCTTTACCAATCGCCATCGTTGTCAACCTAGATTCTACTTCGTCTTTATCAAGTTTATGTTGCAGGACATTCTCTTGCTGGGAGTTCAAATTTTGGGATTGGGGTTTGAGAAGGCCTTTGAGAACAATCTTAGGCTCAGATGACATGGAGGAAGCCCGTGAAGAAGGGGCAGCGAGGGTGCGTGTGTTCTTTTGGAGCTCAAGTAATGCTTCTTTTGTATAAGTACCGGCTTGGGGTTGTACATTGGAAGGTAAAGAAGAAGAGCTTTTGCGGTCTTTCATGGAGGTAATCTTGTGGGCGGATGAGGGTTTGGGAAACCGAGAGGAAAAGGATTTTTCTCTTTCTCTATTTCTGCTTCTATTTGAGGATGATTTGGTTGTTTCTTCTTCATTTTCATCGTCAGCGAAACTGAGGAGTTTCGGAATTTTCTTCGTGGCGGGTTTTGAAGATGAGGGGTTTGTGGTGGCAGTGGCAGAGGTGGGGTTGTTTTTATTATCATTGCCGTTGCCATCGTCATCAACATCATCGCCACGGCGACGGAAGTTTCTGGCTCTGGTACCGCTGCTCATAGTCAACGGAAATCACTCGAACACTGTGCCAAAAATCACAAAAATAAATAAAATAAATAATATATTGAACAAATTATATAAGTTAAATTCAACACTTAATTTTTCAATACTTCCCTATTAAATTCAATGATTGTTGATGTTATAACGAGCGTAAAATATACATTTTTTAAACATCTCAAAAAAGTATTAACTCGTTTTAATTCAAATGAGAGAATTTATTTTTTTTTATGAGTTAAAATTTCATGTACTGATAAGTTTATAATTTAATATGCTTTAGTGAATCAAATGATAACACACAAAAAAATCACACAATGCATTTTTTCTCTCTCTAAGTCTCGTAACTTTTCTAGTGATTTCAACCCCAAAGCAGGAAAATTTTAATATAACAGTTATGATCTATTCGCAACTAAAAAGGAAATTACAGCCTTTCAGTTTAAGAATATAACAGGATACTGATAAATAAATCAAGATGCTGCCAACCATATAAACACCAAAAGTTATATAACTTTTAATCGCAATTAAGCTCGATGCCTTTCAATATTGACAAAAATGTAAAAGAAGAGCCAAACTTGCACTCCATGTGAAGCAGAGCGCAAGCATTAACTTCTGATTTAATATCTGGAGAAGATACAAAGAGGCAGATGGCTATTTGATATTTGGATCGCAATCCTCCATCAGACACCACATTGCCCACTTCTCCAATATTCCACTCGGGGCCAGGCACTTAAAAAAAACCGTTTAACAAACTCTTATCACCAGATCTTTAAACATTACAGCACATGATACATGCTGAACTAAAGACAATTCTAGGGAACACATAATCATTACTCATCAGTTAATCATACATCCATTCTGATGTTAATAATACTGATCCCAGGCAAGTTACTGTAATAAACTCAAAACAGTGGCAATAAATCCAGATTTCAGCTCCAACAAAATATCATACTTGCTAAATCTCAGCCGTAAACTAAACCATAATCAAACACTTCCACCAAGAATGTTTTTTCCCTTACCAAATTGCATTAATTTTATAGTGATTTCAACCCCAAAGCTGGAAATTTCTAATATAACAGCTATGATCTATTCCCAACTAAAAAGGAAAAGAAAAACAAGTCATACTTTTTTTTCTTAAATAACAGAAGCTCAGGTTACTATAAACTTTCCAAACTCCTACCATTTGGAACCTAATAAAATACTACCCCTTTTACTCCTTCTATCCCTATTCAAAATCCAACAAATTTTTTTAACTTTTGATAAACACGTATAGCAAGGCTAGTCTAGCTGAGCTACAAACTTATTAACATCTCAAATCTCAAAAGATTTAAAAAACTACGTGAACTGATAAATCTCAAAACCAGAAACCCAGAAACATAAAAAGAATACAGATCAAACCCAGATTCAATACAGTTAAAAAATATGCTTAAGGTTATTTTCTACAAATTTAAGGATTAAGGTTTATAGTAGATCACTCCATGGGCCGGGTTCGGGTCGGGCCATAATAAAATTTTAGGTCCAATTGATAGGTCCAGCCCGGTCTGTATTAATTTTTATTAAAAAAATATTTTACTATATAAAACAAATTTTAAGAATATAATATATAGTTTACTTCAAAAAAGTTCTTATATTGTAAATTTTATTTCGAATGTTTAACAACAGTAAAAAAAAAATTGGCCTAATGAAAACATCTACATGTCTATATTTATCCATGTCAGCTTTCCACGTGTCTACTTAGTGACTACATGTCAACATTTTCTCCACTCATTGTTGACGCAAAACCATTGAAATTAAAATTAAAATGAAAATGATATATTATAAATAAATTAAAATAAAAACCTTACATCTAAAAAATATATTTTCCAAGTAATTTATCTTTTCTTTTCTAAAGGTTATTATCCATGCTTTTGTTTCCTTCCAAAGGTGCACGGCAAAAGAAAGAAAATAATTCCTTAAACAAAGGGAATTTAAACTCAAGCCTCCAGGCAAATGTTTATTCAACAGGGACTACTAGCAGGACCATTCAAGTTATCAGTCCAAATTATGCCCTTTATTACCATTCAGTTTTCAGTTCAACTCCTTATTGTGTGATAGCACAAACATCAATGTGTTTAGCTTCCAATTATCACATGCTGACTCAATTTCTGCAGTTAGAGTTATCTCATGTCCTTATATCCCCAACCAATAAGAAGAGTTATTTAGCTAATATCCAACCTTATCATTAAATGCAATTCAAAATCTTATCCATGCCATACATTACTCAGCATAATTAGTCATCCAACAGATTATCACAGATTGGTCCAATTCATTAGTTAACCTGGAAGAAGTTGTACACTAGAAAAACATATGCATTCGGTTTTAAAAAAGCACACTGATCCAGACATAGTTCGCTTCCAGTTTCATTACTTAAACAAAATTTTGATTGCTGAACAAAAAATTTGAATAACTAAAGCAGTTGACAAACAGTTGGTCCAAATGTTCAGATCAGAAACATGCTCAGGTTTGTGTATGTGAGTGTGTATCCATACGTGCACGTTAAAAGGTTTCTAAGCCAAACGCAAGACAGAAGTTATGTAGTTTACAAAATATATGCATATTATATATACACAGACACACATGCATACATACATATGCACAGATATCTAACACCACAACATAAAAGTCTTATCAAGGACCAAAGATAACCAAAGTAACGGAGAACTCACCACAACAAAAATAAAGCAGACAAAACTAACATATTCATGACGAACATGGTAAACAATAACAATCCATGAAATAACAAATAATCTAAATTATCTATCACCCCCCCCCCAAAAAAAAAAGAGAAGTAAAAGTAAAAGCATAACCAATACAGCAATTAGAAGTTAGGGATAGTATTTCTTATTTGTGTTTTTCAACAAAATCAGGCTAAAAAATGCTCACAGCTTTAAAACAAAACTCTAATGTTCATACCTTTAAAACAAAACTCGATGGAGGCAATGTGTGTTGAGGACTGAGGGAAGCGACAGTGGGTGTGAACCGTGAGGTCAGTGGTGGTGACTGGAGAACGATGATGGTGGTGGTCGGCCGGTGGGTGTAGGTGGAGATTGGAGTGGCTAAGGCAAATGGAGGAGGAGAGGGCTGTTAGAAATTAGGGATTTAGAACTTGGTTTTTGGTTTTCAAGAAGGAACAACAGATTGGACAGAGAGAAAAAAAGGAAGCATGGGGCCTATACTACAGGCATGTTATTCGGGCCGGTTTAAATTAAAAAGAAAATGAGACTCATTTTTTCTGTTAAAGTCCCGGCCCTTATGTTTTTATTCAGACTTTCTTATTTTTTGGGCGAGCTTTTGAGTATGATTGGTAACCCAATCCTTTGATAGATCTAGTTTATAGAGAAGTAAGTATTATTTATTTATATTTATTTTAAGTGTTTTATTAAGTTAATATCAAAAATTAAAATATTAATTCAATTTTGAAATTATTAAAATACTTTTTTATATATAAATTAAATTGTATTTTTATGAAAGTGTTTTTATCATTTTATATAATAAATCAATAAAAAAATTATCTGAAGAGATTTGAAATTGAAATTAATAAAATACATTCTCATATATAAAGTTATATTTTATGAGAATGCTTTTATTTTTTTATTAATAAATCAATAAAAAATGGTCATAATGATATTTGAGCACAAAACATCATAAATGATAAATAATTAATTTTACCATTGTAATCAAAAAGTTAATTAATTTTTAATAAATATATTTGTTACAAAATTCTTCTCCCCATTATAAATTTAATATAAAAGATTATAAGAAACACCCACAAAATAATTTCAGTGTAATTTGAGTTTTTTAATTAATAAAAAATATTTAATTTTTGTATTAAGTAAAAAATAATACTAAAATAAGCTAATCACATGACTAAAAACCTATTTATTTGTCTTTAATTTTGCATAGTTTAATGACATGACAGTACAAGATTATTGAGCCTAACATTAATAAGAAAGTTCGGAAATTATCAGAGTCTTCCCTAATCATTTTGTCAAAGGGACAATCTTGGTAAAAAAAAATTTATCTAGTCCCTCTCAATTTTGATATTGAATAAATTAGTCTATATTTAAAAAATTAAAGTAATTTAATCATTATCGACTTCAAAAGTAAGCAATTAATAACAACTGATCACAGTATTAATATTTTTTCAATTGCATTTAATTTTTATTGGTATAATACAAAATTTAGCTTTCAAATTTTACAGATTTTGTTATTTTGTTATTGATCTAATAAATTTAGCTTGCAACATTTACATATTCCATTAATTTGGTCATGATTTAACAAATTTATATAAGATAATATTTGTTTGTCCAAAGAAAATCAGTTGGAATAATAGTTAAGCTTTATGGAGAGAGTTCGGGGCAAGTTTGGAGAACTGATTGTATGGTGGTTTGGTGATGGAGAATCAGTCCGTTTCTGGACTGATATTTGGATTGCAGATCTTGGCCCTCTTCATATTCATTATATAGGGGTTGGACCGTTTGAAAGATATGGTAAATTTTGATGGAAAGTGGAATTGGAACATTTTGTGTGCTTTGCTTCCATTAAATATATTGGCTTATATTACTAATATGCTACCTCCAAATAAGGATAATTGTAATAGTCCGTTTTTTAGTAGTGATAGAACAGTGATTTCGGAATCATAATTTTTTGCCGTGTCGACTCGTAAATATTATTTATAGAATATTTACGGAGTCATTTGAATTGTGCTAAAATTTGGTTAAGAAATTTTAATGTTTAGATAACTAATTAAGGTAAAAGGACTAAATTGTAAAAAGTGTAAAATTTATTAATTATTACATTTAGATGATCAAATAGCTTAATTATTAAATAAAGAAGGACCTATGTAGAAATTAGCCCCTTGTTATTATTGTTGGACGGCAATATGAATAAAAATGATAAAATAACGTGTATTTTAATGGCATAATAGTAATTAACATTAAAATTAAAACAAAATAATTAGGAAAGATAGTATTTTCTTCTTCATTTCTTCAAATTGATGCCGAAACACCATTGAAGGGGGCTCTAAGCTTTGGTTTCATTTTCCTTGTGTATCTGAGCTCAATTCTCATCTATTTCTTGTAATTTTTATATTTTTAAGATCGTTCCAACTAGGTTCAACTAGCCCATATATTCGTTTTTGAATCTGTTAAAAGTTTTGGAAGTTACCATTGATTAATCTTGGTTGTTTGTGATGATAATTATGTGTTTAAAGTTTTGATTGTGATTTTTGGTTGTTTTGTAAAGTGATTTTAGTTAGTTTTTTATTAAAGGATTAAATTGTTAAATTGTTGAAATTACATGGTTTATTGGTGAATAAGAGGTGTTTTGTGGACTGTTTAAGGGCCTAGAATATTTGGCTGTAATTTGATCTCTAGAAAATGGTCAATTTGATGATTTTTAGGTTAAAAGACTAAATTGCATAAATTATAAAAGTTTGGGACAATTGTATAATTTCAAAAAATAAAAGGGTATAAAATGTAGAATAAATTGGATTATGAAATGAAAGTTAATACTGATAAAATTTTACATTTTAGATCAAGATTAGACCTGTTCATAGGTCGGGCCACTCGGCCGGGTCCAAAGGCTAGCCCGAAATGTATGAGGGTTTGGGCAAAAATATAGGCCCGAAAAATAGGTTTGGACAAAAAAATAAGGCCCGTTTAAAAAACAGGCAGGCCTCGAGTAAGGCATTTTTGGCTTGGCCCGAATTCACTAAAGGACAAAAAAATCTGCTTTTTCTGTTTTTTAATATTATTTTCTTATTGTTTTCTCCCTATTTTGCTACTATTTTACTATTATGTTGCTACTATTTTGTTGTTATTGTTTGGATATTATATAAAACTTATTTTATTGTTAATTTTGTTATTATTTTAAAGACATTTGCTAATTTTGTTATTATTTTAGAGGCATTTGCTTATTAAGTTGCATCTATCTTAGTGTTATTTAAGTGTACATATTTTTTAAAATTTATTTTCAATTTGTTGAAAAATATTTATTTTGATGTTCTTAGTATTTTTTATGTATTATATATATTTTTTAAAATTATATAAAAATTAATATTGGCGGGCCGGGTCGAGCCCGGGTTTTAGCATTTTTTTATCCGGGTCGGGCTTGGGCAAGAGTTTAGGCCCATTTTTTAGGCTGGGCTGGGCCTGAATTTTTAGTTGAGCCCAGCCCAGCCCGGCCCGACCCATACACACCTCTAATCAAGATATTGTTGATTTATGTGGAAAAGGAAAAATTGATAAATTGATATTTATATGAATTGTATGATGATATAATGTGAAATAGTTTATTTTAATTGTTTAATTGATGTTATAATGTTGTTGGGGAAAATGTTATTGGATTTCGGTACTTGGGCCGGATGAACGCGAGATAGAGTACGATTGACTGATGGCGTGTTACGTGGGGTTGGAGTGGAAATTGATGCAGTGTGATATATATATTTTCCCAAGTATACTGAGGTCCATCATTTGTTACGAACCCTCGTGTAGGGGTGAGCAAAATTCGATTCGATTCAAAAAACTCGATAAAAAATTCAAATTTTGAATTAAATAGTTAAAGTTATTTGAGTTAATCAAGTTATTCGGATCAACTCGAATAAAAAATTAAGTTTTTCGGTTTAACTCGAATATGAATTACATAATTCGAGTTATCCGAAAATTCGAATAAGAAAAGGCAAAACTACGTTGTAACAGCCCAATTTTGCTTGGCCCAACCCAAACTAAACCAGAAAAACAAAATAAATAAATAAAACAAAGTTCATTATTAAAAGTCCAATTACAAAATAGCCCAAAAATGAAGCCTAAATACAAAAAAAGCCCAATGGCCCAAAAACCTAAACTAGTTTCAGAAAAGCCAAAAACCCTAGGGTTTCTGACGCCACTTCTCCCCTTGCAGGCACGCCACCCTAGACCCCTCGTCCCGAGGCCTGACGCCTCCTCTGCCACCCTTGCACCAAAACAGCAAAATCAAAGGTCTCTACCCCCTATTGACCGCGCACTGTCGCCTGTAAAGAGAAAAAAAAAGGACAGAACAGTAACAGCAAGAAAACAGACGATAAAGATGGCAGAAACAACAAAAAGAAAAAGAAAAATATATGTATAATCGGCTATAAAAGCCAGAGATTTGATATGTAATTTTACACAACACAAAAAAGAAAAGAAATACAAAACCTAAATTTTGAAACAACAGAGAGCAAAAACAAAGGTAGTTTATTTCCTTTCGTTTTTATTAAAATAAAAGAAAAATAAAATAATAAATAAAAATAAAACCTTTACATGCCTTTTTGTCTTCGCGCCACTGTTGGTGTCTCCTTCGATCCTAGAGGCTGTCGAACCCTAGGGATTCGGCTAGTGCCGCAGCTGAGGACGTCGAGAATCGAAAGGTTTTCCTTTTCTTTTTGGGAGTTTTGGCTTTAGTCTGGCATTTTCGACTCCGAATCAGAGTTCTACGCAGAAAAGGGGTTAAAAGGAGTTTTTGGGCAATTTTTCGGCCACCGTTCCTATAGCCGGACTCAGAGGTCCCTTTCAGAGAAAAAATGAGAAAAAAGAAATTTCTTTTTAAACAGTTTAGAAATGATTTTCGAAACATTTTTTTACTTAAATAGGGACCTCTAAACGATGTAGTTTCGTCCAGGCCCGAAAATCCCCAAAACGACGTCTTTTTGACGCGACTCAAGACCCGACCCGAAAGCTGGCTAGATCCGCGTGTTTTTGCAATAGTGGTCTATTTGGGACCTTGGTCATTTCGCTTTCAAACTCCTTTTTAATATGGTTCTAATTTCATTTTTTTTTCTTTTTAGATTGCACCATTTAATTTTAATTTGTTTTTTATTTAGTCCTTCGTCTGCTGACCTCCTTGGGAATTACGCGTGTCCTGGAGTTTGGGATAATTTCCCATTTAGTTTATTTTTCTTTTCGCGCATTTTATTTTGGTCGTTTATTCTGATTTATTACTTAATTAATTTATTTCTTTATAATTTTCGCTTTTAATTTCATTTTTATTTCAATTCAATCATTCGTTTATCTTATTTACCCTTTTATGGACCTTTTTATATATTTTTTTTATTATCCACTTACCCCTTTTTTTAAAACATTCAAAATTTATCTTATTTAAATTCTCCTTTTTTATGTATTTTTTTTATGTTTTATTAGTATTATCATTATTATTTATTAATATTCTTTTATTATTCATATTAATATTATGATTATCGCTATTATTATTATAAATTGACATTTTTTATCATTATAGTTACATTATTATTACTCGCTAGCATAGCATATTTATTTTATCTTTTATTTATTTGTTCATTTATTCAATTATTTATTCGCCTATCATTTTAATATCATCATTTATTCGGCAATATACCCATATATACCAAAAAAAAAATACGAAAAAGGGCCGGTTTTTTTTTAAAATTTACAGAAAAGGACCATTTCCCCACAAAACGCGTCCACGTCAGCTCATTTTGAGAGGATGCAGCAGGGGAGCGCTTTTGCCACATCAACACAAAGCACGCTGACGGGGGGCGTGCTTTCTTGATGTGGCAAAAGCTTCCCCAAGCGCGCTTTTTTGCCTGCAACGGTCAAAAAAAATTTGACCGTTGGGGGCCAATGGTCAAAAAATAAAACCTATAAATACCCCCTAACCCTTTTATTTTATTCACACATTAGTCCTCTATCATCTTTCTCTCAATTTTCTCTCAAATTTCTCTTAAAGTCCTTGAAACTTACTCTCAAATTTCAAAATAGTCCTTTACTATTTACAAAAAAGCCCCTTTTTAAATTTTTTTAATATATTTTTGATAAATTAGAAAATTTTTGATCAGTATTACCAATGGTAGGAAATTAATTAAATGCTCGAGATAAGCACATCTCCGTCGATCAAATGCAAATGGTAAGTTTTAATTTTAATTTTTCAATACTATTTAATATTTTTTATGTTATGCAATTTTAATTAATTTTTATTTTATAATTTTTTAAACAGTCTGTAGATCGGGTATTGCAATGCTATATTTGCAATATGCATGGTCCCCCATCGCCGTTGATCGAGAATTACCTGCGGGAAGCGGGTTTTTGGCACGTGGCCACGATAGTCCGGGGTTCAAGTTGGAGCCAATCTTGATCAGTGCGTTGATAGAGAGGTGGAGACCCGAGACGCACACTTTCCATCTTCCATGCGGAGAGTGTACTATCACTCTAGAAGATGTGCAGTTACAATTGAGATTGCCGGTGGACGGGTCTGTAGTCACCGGGTCCGCAACTTCTACCGATTGGATGGCCGTATGCTACGAGCTTCTGGGTGCCATTCCGGATAACATTCATGGAGGTCAGATCGAGATGGCCTGGTTACGAGACACATTCCCGGAGCCGAATAATGGTTCGATCGAAATAGAAAGAATACGGTATGCTCGGGCATACATTCTTGAGATAATTGGAGGCTATTTGATGCCGAACCTGTCTAGAAACCTCGTACACTTGAGATGGCTGCTGAAACTTGTTGATTTTAGAGCAGCCGGTGAACTGAGTTGGGGGTTTGCCGTGCTATCAAAGTTGTATCGGGAGATGTGCGGAGCGACGCGACCGAGCAAAGCGAAAATCGAAGGTTGCCTATCCCTACTGTAGTCATGGGCACGGTTTCGATTTCTATTTTTACGTCCTCGACTCGACCACCCATATACATTCCCACTGATAATGAGGTAAATTTAATGTTATATTTTACAATTATTACGTAGATTTATAGTATAATTGTATGCTAAAAATTTATTTAATTAGGTGGAACCATTCGGCGAGTTATGCTAGAATACCTACATCGCTTGAAGATATACGGCTTCTATTAGACCAACGGTCGGAATCACAAGTAAGTTTCGAATTTCGTATTTATAATTTAGTATTTCGTATTTAGTGTTTAGTATTATGTATATAACTAATATTTTGGTCATGTTAATATAGTTTCAATGGACACCGTACGATGATCCGACAATTCGGGCAGTTATTCCGGAGGAGTTCTTGTAAAATCCAAACATTTGGCACTTGAAGGTCCCATTGATCAACTATGCGACTGTGGAGATGCACCAGTCAGATCGGGTTCTGCGACAATTTGGATTCCGACAACCGATTCTCGTGCCACCTGAGGTGCTCGATGATGAGCACAAAATCGACTTACGGCAGTTGCACACGGATTGGCCAAGATTTCGGTCAGCATATATCGAGATGTGGGAGAACCGGTATGACTATTTACCTATCCGGGAACCGATCATCGTTCCTGAGTTAGCGTGCGTGCCGGAATACATGCCATGGTTTAGGATCCATGGTAAGCCGTATTTGTTGTCGAAAGAAGGGAGGCGACGGTAACTTCGTGAACAAAGGGAACGACGGGGCCCTTTAAATCCAAGGAGAATGGGTGATGAGACGGGACCATCAACGCGCGCGACACGATCACCGCCCATCAACAAAGATCCACACAATCCTTTGGGCCCATCACTTCAGTCGACGACACCGACATCACAACCTTTGGCCTTTATGTCAGGTGCGTACCCTAGCCCTTATATGTATCCTAACCCATATATATTTCCTTTCCATAGTCCCACCCCAGGTTAGAATGCATGGCCCGGTTCGAGTCCGTTCCCGACTACTCTGACTGGCCAGCCGATCTTGAGGCCGTCGTCGCGTGAGGGATCACAAGAGGCGCCGTCGTCGCGTGAGGGATCACAGGAGGCGCCGTCAGGAAGCACTTCTTTTTACCAGTCTTCTTTGCCGTACGGGATTCAGACACCCCCGCCGTGGTTTATGCAAACACCTCCGCAGTCATTATTTTATCAAGGTGGGTCATCCTCCCAACACCCACAACCAGACCCACTGCCGGAGGAACCAGAATCCCCACCCGAGGTTCCACGACCCCTGCCGGAAGCTAGAAGAAGGAGGAATCCAGCGCGTAATCACCGACCACCCCCGTGTGGCACTGATTTCGACTAGCATCAACATTGATTCGGATGGGTTTTTTTATTGTTTAATTGTAATTTTGTTTTAATATTTAATAAATTAAATAGTTGTTTTTTATTTTTTTAATTTAGTTTTAATATATTTAATAAATTAGTAGTTGTTTTTTTTGTTTTTTTGTAATTAAATTTTAATATATTTAATAAAATAGAAGTTGTTTATTTTTTTATTGTAATTTAATTTTAATATCTTTAATAACATAGAAATTGTTTATTTTTTATTGTAATTTAATTTTAAAAATAAAAGTCCAATATTTGTAATTTTATTGTAACTTAAAGGTTTTTTTTATCCAAAGTTCACCGTTTTCATCAACAAATAAATAGAATTTACATAGACACCAAGAGACAAAAAAAGTTAAGAATACTGTCAACTATTCCGAGATGGACACGAGCGAGATGTATGGCCTAGGTTCTTACACCATTCGCACAACCTACGTTGGTTGGACGTTTCTCGGATATCCATATTGTTGCGTATTCTAGTCGAGCAAGGTCGACCTTTTGGTTTGCTCCTCAGTTGTCTATCCGGCAACAGCTTATACGGTGCAAGCGATACCAACAACCACTTACGTTCATCTGAAACTGGTGAGAATACGTGTCTCCACACGTTGTACATGTTTTCTATTTTATACACTTCGTCGACATAGCTCATGGGATCAAGACGGAGATTCTGACAAGTCGCAAGTACATGAGTGCATGGGTAACGAAGTGCATCAAATATCTCACAGTCGCAGGTCCTATTTCTCAAGTGTACACGATACTGCCCGCCAACAATACCTTGGTTCGGTCTGTCAAACTCCGTCACACGAAATCATAGGCTGTCGCGATCGTGACACACTGTGTGCATGGTGTTGGCCCGTGTCTTCCCCCTGTTAATTTCTCACAAAACCTTCGCGCTCCATACATGGCCTCATTGCATTTGGCCTTTTGTAACTCGTTGCTCGCTTCGGAAATAGTGCCGCTAAACTAAAACATGTCTCTCGCACAGCCGATGTTATCGACAGATGACACGTTCCTTTTAGAACAGAATTTATGCATTCTGCCAGGTTTGAGGTCATATGACCATATCGTAGGCCGCCGTCGTATGATTGTGTCCACTGTTCGAAAGGAATATTGCACAGGTAGTTTGCGCCTTCTTCGTTATCTGATCGCAAACTCGCCAACATCTCCTGAAAACGGTCCTTATTGATCTCGTACCCTACCAATATACGTTGATAGCGAATATTACATACCACTCTTCAATTATTTTTTCGGAGAATACTGTAGCAAAAGAGCGTCTGCGTGGGAGCTCTTTTCAGTACTCTTCCCGACAAAGCATCTATTTGAGGCGTTTTGGCCACTTGTTTGTTCGTAAACGTCTTCTCAAAATTATTTTTCCGAGACTATCAGAGCAAAAGAGCGTCCCACGTGGGAGCTCTTTTCGCATACTCTTCTTTGGCGAGTGCATCCCGCTTGAAGCGCTTTTGGCCACCGTTTGTTCGAAACGTCTTCTCAAAATTATTTTGCCAGATACAACTGTCAAAAACATTTAAATAATTTTTTTGGCTAATATATTTTGCCCAGAACCCTAAATATATTTTTACTAAACCCTAATTAACCCTAATCTACTCCATAAACCCCTAGCCCGAAACATTAAAATTTCATACCCTAACACTAAAAATACCGAAAAGGTAGACAGGGAAGGAGGGCAAAAACACGTCCACGTCGGACGCGTTTTATGGGGATGCAGCAGAAAGCGCGCCTCAGGGGGGCGATTTTTTGCCACATCGACAAAGCGCGTCCCTGTCGGTAGCTTTGTGCCGATGTGGCAAAAGCGCTCCCAAGCGCGCGCTCTGCTGCATCCCCACAAAACATACCGACGTGGGCGTGTTTTGTGGGAAATGGCCCTTTTTCCGTAAATTTAAAAAAAACCGGCCATTTTCCGTAATTTTTTTTTGTATATATGGGTATATTGCCCTCATTTATTTGTTTACTCACTACTATATTATTTTATTTTTGTCAATATCCATATCGTGTATCATGTTAAAAGATATGCGTTCATTTTATTATTAGGCCTAGATAAATTAAAAAGCATGTCATTAAACGGTTGCATTCGTTTTATCATATGAATAGAAAAATGTTAAAAAAAAAAAAAACAAGACAATGTTCATCATTTTTGGAATTAAAGGAGTCGTGCTCCTAACTTACGGAGTTTGACCTCTTTCTAAAAACTGAAATAGTTGAATATCTATTTTAAAAATATAAAAACGAGATTTAAGTAATGACCAATTGGTGGTCATTCTTGTTTTCGAGGATTTAAGGTTTCGTGTCCTAACTTACGGGGCACAATCATTTCTTCTCGATTAACTTGAAATAAGGCTTTTTCGTGAAAATTAATTTGGTCAAACGATATTTTGATATTATGTAAAGGGGGATCATGTTTTAAATTCTCTTCAAAATTTCTGTTATCGACATTAAGACATCAATTAATCAACTAGGTACCAATTTTGGGCGTTACGAGGATGCTAATCCTTCCTCGTGCGTAATCGACTCCCCAACCCATTTCCTAGATTTTGTAAACCAAAATCATCGCCTTAGTAAATCTTAGATTTTTATTAAAATGATCAAATTACAAGGTGATCCGATCACACCTCATAAAAATGATTGGTGGCGACTCCCCATTTTCATTCGTTTGTTTTAAAATAAAAAGTCGATTTCAAAAAAAAGGTTTCGACAACGTTGTTTTGATAAATGTTTACCTTTTCTAAAGTTAAAAGTCAAAATCATTAAATTAAAAGGCAAAACTACGTCGTTTTGATAAATGTTTACTCATTAAGATAAAAGGCAAAATTATTATATTTGTTTATGTAGTTAAATAATCTTATACTTCGTCTACTAGTCAAATAATGGGTCATGTAAACGCAACATTGAGTATAAATAATAGGATTCGTTAATTCGACTTGACTCGAAATTTTTTGACTCGATTCGGTTTAATTCGAAAAAAATTCAAATTGAGTTCGATTGCTAAAATAGGATTCGTCAACTCGACTAACTCGAAATTTTTCACTTGATTTGACTCGACTCGATCGAATACTCACCCCTACCCTCGTGTTATACTATCATGATCTGGTGTGTTATAGGGGCGGATGTATAGCCTGTGGGCTAGGCAATTAGTGTCGTGGCGTGTTATCAGTTGGATTAGCTCTTATGAGCGTTTGGAGTGTTATCGGGTGGATAGCTCTTGTCAGCGATTGGCGTGTTTTAGTTGGATTACTTGTGTACTCGTATCTGTAAGTCGTTCATCAATTCGTAAATTGTTGTATTATAACTTATTTAATGATTTTTAATGGCATGACATGTATTTGACATCATGAATTAACTCGTTGTGGACATAAATGTTTTCCTGGAGATTATTATTTGAGCTTTGAATTGAATTATGCAATTCACCGGTTTGATATTGTGGATGATAGGAAACACTTTTTTGTTGAATGATTTTTTATTGAATTGCTATATTTACTTTGGTAAGATTTTTTTTTTTGTACGTTGAACTTACTAAGCTTCAATGAGCTTACTTATGTAAATTTATGTTTCTTGTAGATACTTTTGAAGGTTGGATGATCGGATTAGCACTCAAGTCACGTTATTCATCTGATTTCGGTAGATTATGAACGTTTATTTTGGATTATATGGAATGTAATAGGCTTGTTTTGTCATTACTTTTGTTTTGGTATGTATATATGTAAAGAGTGAGCCTAAGTGCAAGTTGGTAACTTGAGCATCACTACATGATCTTGAAGTTTATTTGGAAAATGTTTAGATAATGACTTGCTATGGATTATGAATGATAGAAGATGTTTTTGATATAAACTTGTAGTATATGTATGACTAAAAGGTCTATTTTGATATAAACTTGTAGTATATGTATGACTAAAAGGTCTATTTGAATTGTTATGATTTGAGGTGCCTATGATAGACATATTGGTTAAAATTTAAGTTGTGTGAATTGGCATGTTTTGGTTGATGATTTATATTATTGTATAAGTGTGTATACTTGTGGTACCGATGATGGTACATTGATTAGGCACTTAAGATGGTTGAAATGGCATGATTTGAGTTTGCTTAATGTCATTTTAAATAAGTCTAATGGCTGGTAAATGGGTTACTTAATGTCCAAGAAATCTTGAAATGGTAAACTTGATATTTAAGGTTCATTTAGGTGCACACGACCTGGGACACGCCTGTGCCATTTTGTCATGTACCACACACGGCCTGCGACATGGCCATGTGTATTAAGTCAGTGTGTTACATGGCCTATCACATGGCCTGCGACATGGCCTTGTGGCCTAACTCAGTGAGTTACACGGGCAGGGACACGGCCATGTGTCACAATTTCGAAAGTTACACAATCTACCCACACAGCCGTGTGTCCCCTGTTTTTTTGAATTTTTTTATATTTTCTTGAAGTGTTCTGATTTGTTTCAAAGTAGTCCCTGAGGGTTTTAAGATTAATTGTTTAGTCCCTAAAGTTCAATTTAAGCCTCGTAGATATAAGATATTATTGTAATTCAATTATTTTGTGGTATTTGAGAAATTATATCTGAAATAATTATGATTTACTTGTTTACTTTTTTGTTAACTTGCTGTAGCATTCCCATAACCCAATTTTGGTGACGGATACAGGTTAAGAGTGTTACAATGATGGTGGTGTTGGTGCATTTGGATATGGGAGAGCTCGCATAGGTACACAGTTCGAGATACTTATAGAAACTTGATGGAAAATGCTTGAGAACCGAGGGATAACGCTTGGAATATGATATGAAGAGCAATGGTGCTAGAACATATTAAGTAATCCTGTGGCTTGCTTTGCGGAAGAGTATCCTTACTAATGTTGAGTATTTGTTAGGCAGAATTAAACACTTCAATTTGGGTTTTGAATGTACTCCTTACTAAGTTTGGGATGTTCACCTTTTGTCTACTACATTCAATGAGTAATTTTGACAGCTTTTACTTGTCAAATAATATATATATCTATGTTTATATTTATATTGCTTAGCTATAATAGTTATACTTTGTGTTTTCTTTAATGCAAGTGATATAATATTATTATACATAAACAACTTTAATCAAAATAAAAGAATATGGTGGAGTTTACAAATGACAGTAAACACTTCGAGTGGGTTTTAAATACCACAACTTGATTAAAAAGATTCCATGACTTAGACATAACAAGAATTGCAAAGTAATTTTTGGGGGTACATTGCTAAGTACATATTAATATAATTTATGTACGCAAGCATTTTCTCTATAGCGAGATTACCTTGAATGTCACACCTAACATTTTATCTATAACAAGATTACCTACGTTGTTAATTATGTTTAAATTTATTCTAATTTAAATCCTTTCAAAATTACTATGACCTAAGTTATTTCAGTTTTGCATTAATGATTAATTTCGATCAATAAAATTTGTATACGAGGTCAGTCAATAGCATTACATTACTAAGAAAACATAAAAAATTAAATATTCTTATAAACAAATACAACTAATGTACATCATGTTGAGCATAAATATATAACTACTTTCTATATTTACTCTCGTATTTTAAGGGGGATATGAATAAAAGATGAAAAGATTACCAAACTAATTGTATTAGGTGGGAAATTTTTTGTGGAATTCCATTAATAACATATTTTTCTCCAAAACATAAAAGGAAAACAACAAGAGACAAATCATGTCATTAATGAGAAAAAACAAAAATTGATTTAAGTATTCGGATATTTTTCATAAGTTCTAAGAATTCGAGGTTCAAAAAGAATCCATAGATCCACAATAATTTGTTGCTTTACCATACTTGTAGCAGAGAAAACAAAGTTAGACGTAAACTCATTTTCAACACACCATGAATCCGGGTAACATAACCCTTAGGTCCTAAATTTGTTGCTTGCGTTTGCTGCAAATAATGAAACACTATTGGAGAATGTATTATCAAAGCACATACAAATATAACCATTAAAATAACTTAAGGAATTTCATTCCAAATCATATAGATTTCTAATTACCATGACTTTAAAACCTAAAACAGGCTAAACTTGGGCAGTTCCTGGGTAATCTCAGTTCCACAAACTTTGAAATGCTGGTACCTCAGTACCTAACCTTAGTAGTATCCAAGACACCCGATGAATATATGTATATTTTGCATGCACATCTATAAATTTATATAATAAGCTTAAGATATATAATTAGGATAATGAACTCTAAGGATTGGTACAGGGTTTCAACAAAAAATGCAAACTTATTTAAATTCTATTGGCTATGTATGCTTCCTTCTAGTCCATGTATGTTGTCGAATACTCAAAGTAGAGACTTCGATGTTATCCCCTTTCTCACTGGTAACAATACATCTAATGAAGAAACTTATAAGAAAATCAAATAAAGATTTCAATTGAGCAAGCTTTTTATGCTAGGGGCACAAAGTGTATGCATGATCGAATGCGCATGGCCAGATGAGGTTTAGGAAACTTATTATTATCTGAACCTAAGTCCAACGCCTACATGACACCTGACACCAAGCATGAGATCATCACTTTTGACCATTACATACCGGCAAATAATATGACAATTGTAATACAAACACTACAACACCACATAACTGGCTATGAAGTTACAATATAGCAATATGCAATAAGAACCTCAAACTCAGTTCAGCTGATTGTTGAATATCAAACAACAACTCGGTATTCTTCAACTTGTTCCACTCACATTTCAGCTCTTTCTTTCACAAAACAAGACAACTTAATTTCTACAAAGTTACTACCTTGAAATATGTCTAAACAGGGTTTCCATGTATACAAAGACATCAAACAGAAGCAAATAACATGCATCTTTTTTCCCTGCCATAACAAACAAATTACTAACAATATAAAATTACCCCGAGTAGGGGATGAATGTCAAATACTAGTATATGTCTCAAATCTAAGTTTTTTCATATGTTTGGAGATGATTCCCAAATAGTACTTCAAAAAATGAAGAGTGCAGTAACAAAGCATAAAATTAACTAACAATAAAGAAATTTCTAATTACCATTTATCACAATTAAGTAGATAATAAACAAGGAGAAAAGCATGGTTGATCGAATACCGATCATTAATATAGAACAAAGAAACTTCGAAAATCATTAATCGTTAGGCACACGATTATTCATCACATTACCTTCACATATTACATGAATTAAATTTCTTAGAAACCTATTATCAATTTTTTCCCCAAAGATTCGACCTAGCACCATCAAAATTTTCGATTCAACGAAATATCAACTCACTGAAAATTCCAGCTTTAAAGTGGCACGTATCTCTTCAAGACTTGCTTCCCAGCAACCACGGTTCCAGCTGCCAACCCACCAAGCGCACCAGCAACCGCAGCAGACCTTACCCCTCTCGCGGCCCGACAAAGAGCTCCGGTCGCAAGACCCGCCGCCACGCTACTCCAGACATCATCACGGTCAGTTACAGCCACGACCCCGCTCTCCATCCCCGCATAAATCAAGCCCACCACACCGATCCTGTTCCCCCATGATCGACCCGTGTGACCCGAGCTATTCAAGATCCGATTGATTTTGAGTTTCAAAGTATCGCCTTGCTCGAAATTCCTGAGAGCGGAGAAGAGCCCGACGGCTGCGCCCGATACAGAGCCGCCTAAATAAGCGGAACCGGTATAAAACGTTAGGTTTTCGCCCCAGGAACGGCGCTGGTGGAGGGATTCCTCAGCGAAGAGGAACTCCGGGGAGGTAGGGAGCTTGTAAAGGTTGTTGATAGGAACCTGGAGGTTAAGGTCTTGGTATGGATTGTAAAGTCGGGTGTTTGGTTCGGATTCTGGGTCGGAGCCGCCATGATGAGCCATTGTTAAGGTGAGTTTGGTGGCTCTGAATTCGAGTTAGGGTTTGGTTTTATGGGAGAGAACGGAGAGGAACTTTCGAGGTTGTAACAGAACGATGATTCTCTACGTAGGTCATGTGCTTGATTCTTTATATTGGTCGGTTGGACCGGCTACCCGGTTCAGCTACCTTTTACTTTTTAAAAAAGGTTTCGTAACCATGGATCTAGCCTTAGTTCGGTTGCAGTGCAACCATGCTTATAGGTAGAGTTCTCCATGGTCCGTTTGAAAAATAGTAGGATTTAGATAAAAATATAATTTTAAAAAATGAGTATGAATAAAAAATGAGGTCCATTTTTTTGAAAGGATTGAGTATTGGATAAGATTTTTTTAACTTGGATTTGGCTTGGCCCAATTTGACCCGAAAATATTAATATCCTTAATAAAGTATTAATATCGTACCTAGTATTGATATTTTGAAAATTAAAGAAAATTTAGTTGAGTATCGATACCCTCCCTAAAGTATTGATACATTCCCTATTGTATCGATACTATAGAATTTAATATGAGTCAGGTCGAGCCGAGCCTAGGTTTAGCATATATAATTTGTGCCAAGTTTTGACAAAATTTTAAATTTATTTTTTGGGTCAGACCTATCAATCGGGCCTATAATTTTGTCTGAGCCCGACCCATGGACAACTCCACTAATAGGTAAAAATAAGTATAAATAATTTATACTTATTTTAAGTGTTTCATTCAATTGATATTACAGATTAATCGGACATCAATTCAATTTTGAAATTATTAAAATATCTTCTGATATACAAGTTAAGTTATATTTTTATGAAAGTGTTTTTGACTTTTTATATAATAAGTCAATAAAAAATTTTTCAAGAAGAGATTTGAAATTGAAATTATTAAAATATATTCCGTTAAACTATATTTTTATGAGGGTGTTTTTGTATTTTTATATAATAAGTCAATACAAAATTAATCATAGTGATACTTAAATCTAAAAAATGATAAATAATTAGTTTTACAGATGTAGTCAAAACATCAATTAATTTTTAATAAATATATTTATTATGTAATTCTTTTCACGATATCGATGTATTATAAATTTAATATAAAAAATTATAAGAAAGACTCATAAAATAATTTATGTCTGAATTTGATTTTTTAATTAATAAAAATATATTTAAAATTTGTATGAATAAAAAATAATACTAAAAAGCTAATCACATGACTAAAAACCCTATTTGTTTCTCTTTAATTTTGCATAGTTTAATGTGATGGCATGCACTTAACAATATTATTTAGCCTAACGTTTAAGAAGAAACTTCGGAAATTACCAGTCTTGCCTAATAATTTTGTTTAAAGGATAATCTTGGTAAAAAAAATATTTCTATCTAATCCCTCTCAAATCTCAATTTTGATATTGAAAAAATAATTCATCTCTAAATTAAGCAACCAAGGACAATTAATCATAATATTAATGTTTTTTTTTTGTAATTGCATATAATTTTTATTTGTATAATAATAAATTTTTCTCTCAAATTTTACATATTTTGTCAATTTATTTTTTATTTAACAAATTTAGCCTGCAACATTTACACATTCTACCAATTTGATCATGATTTAACAAATTTATCAAAAATATAGGATAGTATGTGTTTGTCCAAAGGAAATCAATCAGAATAATAGTTCAGCTTTATGGAGAGAGAATAGGGCAAGTTTCGAGGACTGATTGTATGTTCATTGGGTGGTACAGAATCAGTCCGTTTCCGTTTCTAGACTGATATTTGGATTGCAGATCTTGGCCCTCTTCATATTCATTATATAGGGGTAGGTCCGTTTGAAGGATATGGTCAATTTTGATGGACAATGGGAATGGAACATTTTGTTTGCTTGGCTTCCATAAAATATATTGGCTTATATTGCTAATGTGTTGCCTCCAAACAAGGATGATGGTGTTGTTGGTGCATTTGGAGATGAGGGTGCTCGCATAGGTTCACAGTTTGAGATGCTTATAGAAACTTGATGGAAAATGCTTGGGAACCGAGGGATAATGCTTGGAATATGATATGGGAATCAGTGGTGCCGGAACATATTAAGTAATCTCGTGGCTTGCTTTGCGGAAGAGGATCTTTACTAATGCCGAGAGATGTCGTCATCGCTCAACGAAAGGCCTTTCATGTTCAATTTGTGGGTGTACACATGAATTGGCTAGTCATGTCTTACGTGAGTGTTCTGCTATTAGAAGCATTTGGGAGCAGTTGGTTCCTGCTAGCTTAAAGCATTGGTTTTTCAACTGCAATTTTTCTTGGATTTATAGCAATCTCCAAAAGAAGCATGGTTGTAGTTATGACCGAACCACCTAGGATGTGTTTTTTTCCATGGTCTCTTAATATGCTTGGAGGAATCGTAACTACTTAGTTTTTTATGCTAAGTATAAAAATAAGGACATGATTATTAGTAAAATGGCTTGGGCATTGCAGCAACCAGTTTGAGCTTAATAGACAAGTGAATGGTACAGTGAGCCTAATCAAGTGGAAGCACTTGATGTTGGTTGGGTTAACTTAACATAGGCGGGGTAGTTAACACTAACAGAAACACGAGTTCAGCAGGAGGTGTGCTTTGAGACAATAAGAGGAACTGTTGCCTTGGTTTTTATCGAAATGTTGGTGTGTCTAATGTGCTTCATAGTTCATACTGAATTACGGGCTATTGCAGATGGGACTGAGAATGCATGGAACAAAGGATACAAACAAGTTGCAGTGGAAGTGGACTGCTTGTGTAACACCCTTAATCCGACCCGATCGTCGGGTCCGAGTTATAGTGTGTCACATTCGTTATCAGAGCAACTACGATCAATTATAGTCAATTTATACAATTTACTGTATTTATTCAAACAAAACACACATTCAACACTATACACAATCATTTTTGGGTGTTATACAAGCTTACGAAAGCTCAATAATAACCCGAGATCGAATTAATACTAAATTGATTTTTTTCTAAATATAACAATTGGGTATCGCGATACTAAAGACAGTAGACATACTTCAATTCTCATTAGGTGGGTATTGCAATATCTCGAGTTTGGTACCAAGATATCGAAGATAATAGCCAAGTTTCTCAACCTGAATATCAAATTGTAAATTTTTTGAAAAAATGGATCAAGATTTGTATCGCGATACCGAAGACAATCCAATAGATTTCTATTTTGGTAAATTACACATTTTTAGAACTTATTCCAACATTACCTTTTCTGCCATTCAAAGATACTTCAAAATACCATTCAATCAAGCATTACAAATACCAAATAATACATTTCTAAGTCACTTACCAAATCAAAAATCTAATTCACATAAATCAAGTTGAACATCACATTCCAACATATTCACACCTTAACTAAACTAGGCTAATACCTTATCATTTGTAACCTGACCAACTAAACTTGATTGTCTTTTGGGAAACATCTGATTTCAAAGAGGAACAATGTTTCACATCTTTTTTATTCAGTTCTCTCTTATCTCAGTCTCTTTTATTTTAATTAGTGTTTATCTCCATCTTATGATTAATCTTTTGATTTATCTTGTTTTCATATTACTACTTAAATCGATCCTATCCATTGCCTTATCAAAATTGGTATATTATGGTGAAATATGTATTTTGTGAAGTTAACATGGTAGATGACTTAATTTCGAAGTTGAAGCCACAACAACCAGATGAGTTACAAATTTTTATAGAAATTTCCATGGGGTGGAATTGGTTTTTAAGATAGAAAAATGTTTTGGTGTATCTTAGAAGTGTTCATAAGTCAGATTTTTTTAAAATATATACATTTATATTTGTAATTATTTTATTTTTAATATTTAATATTTAATAATTTTATTATATTTTTTATATAGTCATCTTAAATTTTTTTGTGTTTACATTATATATTTTTAAGGGTTGTCTTAAACAAGGTCTATCCCAACATTTTTAAGGTTGCCTTAAACGAGTCTATCCCAACCTTTTTTAAGAGTTGCCTTAGACAAGGTTTATCCCAACCTTTTTAAGGTTGCCTTAAACGAGTCTATCCCAACCATTTTTAAGGGTTGCCTTAGATTGGTTTATCCCAACCTTTTTAAAGTTGTCTTAGACGGGTCTATCCCAACCTTTTTCAAAGGTTAGCCTTGACTAGGTCTGTCCCAACCGTTTTTAAAGGTCGGCATTGACTAAGCTTTTCACAACCCTTCAATAAGGGTCGGCTTATGTTGACTTATGGCGACGCTTTTGAAAAAGCGTCGCCATGCCTACGCCAACTGTACTATAGACAACCTTTTTGAAAGCGTCGAGGGAAGCGTCGCGAAACCTATGCCAACCTTTTTTGCATCGTCTTAGGTCAAAAAAAGTGTCGCGGTAGGGTTTTTGTGTTGTAGTGATAGTAGTATCATATATTACTATAGATTTAATTTGTATGTATTATAAATTACATAATATAAATCATTACAAATTTAAAAAATGGGTTGGGCCGAGCCAAGTTCAGACATTGAATGTTTAAGCCCGAGCCCTAACCATATTTAAAACTAGGTTAATTTGTTTTGTCCAATCCTATTTTTCAAGCCTAATATTTTTGTCAATAAATCGATCTAATGTATCTGCTTGGTTGTTTAATTTTTATTTGTTTTTGCCTTATGACACCTTAAGTCTATTAAAATATATATTTATATGTAAATATAAAATAATTAACTAATTTAATTAAATGATTATATTTTATTTTAGTTTAGAAAAAGTAAAAATTGAATAAAAATTATTATTATTATTTTTGTATAATCCATGTTCGATTTAAGGTTTATATCTGATATATGGATACAGACCCATACAATTGGTCGATCCAAAGTCCAAACACATCAAAACCAGTACATAAAAAATGTCTTTTTAAGTTTTTTTTTTCCCTCTTTTCCCCATAAGGTTTGATTATTTAATGGGGAAGATGAATAAGGTAACGCTGACATCAATAAAAACCCACTAAATGAAAAAGCAAAGAAAGAAAATCGTTTCTCAACTAAAATTTGATTTTCTCTGCTTTTTCTCTTCTGTCAAATTCATTTTCTTTTCCTTCACTCTCTCACTTTGACAGATAGGCAAGCAACTTTCACCCCTTCCTTTCTTTTTGCTGCTACATTTTACTGTTTCATAATCAATTGCTCTGTTTTATTTAATTGCTAAATTACTATTTTTGATATTGTAGAGTGATTGTTGTGCTTTGTATCTTGTTTGGGTTTTTTAGGGTTTTGGGAATTAGTCTCTCTAGAAATCAAGGTCTGAGTTTTAGTGGGATAATTGGTTATTATGGGGCGTTATTTTGATGGATTTCAAGGTTCTTTTCTTTGGTCAGTGTTGATTAAATAAAATTGATTTTAACAGAATTGCTTCCTCTTTATTTCTTTGCTTTTAAGCAAGGAGAGCTTAGTTGATTTGTCTTTATGCTTAATTAAATTAATTCTTAGTTGTTCCGGCAATCTTTCAAGTGAAGGGTGATGGGTTGGTCGAGTTTTTCTTGAAAATTGGTTTTTGTAATACTCTTCTTTTAGGGGATAGAACCATGTATTTCCTGTTCCATAGGTTAAAATCTGTACTCAGCATTGAGATATTTGCTTTTTTTTTTTTTTAGAAACCTTTCTAATGGCTATTGTGTAGCTGCTAATATGGTGGTACATTCTTCCGTTGTTCTTGACAGAGCAGGTCCTCCAAAGGCAGAGAGAGGTTCCGAGACCACCAACTGACTTTTAGACCTGGATATTCTTATTCCGAATACATGGATTTGATTACTGATCGCATTCCTTCAACATCTTTTCCTTTTTTCTGCATATAACAGTTCAGTGCTTCACACAAATCGCTTATTAGCTGTGATATCGTATGGTTCACAAAGCTTTCTGGAATGCTATATTTTCTGTATTTTGATGTTATTCATGTTCATTTACAAATTAGTCAGCTATAATATTTGCTAATTAGGATCATATCCTAAGTACTTTTCTCTTCATTGGGTGATTAAATCAGAATCATATTTACTTTGTTACTTGAAGGATAAAAATCTCAGTAGTCTCCTTTATTCGTACTAATAACTGTCATTAGTGACTGTTGAAGGAAAGCCTTGAGGTGTCTGTAATTTGTTAAATTGAACTAAATATGAAATCTACTGCATGAATAAGCAGCTTACTTGTAGTCAAGCGTTTTTGGTTCCCAATTGTTAAAGGACTAAAAATAATTGTCATATCATGATTTCTAGAGATCAAACAGTTACTGTCGTGCTCATGCAATATGATGAATCTGTTAATTTCTTTTGCGTGCATATGAGGGGTTAACCAATTTAGGAACATTAATGAGTAACCAATACTGGCCTTTCATTAATGTCTGTTCTGGTTCAAAATAGTTTCAGTTCTGCATTTCACTCAGAAGTTTAAATCATGAAACTCTGCTATGTTTCTGACTGACATCTCCATTAGGCCATTGTATGTGTTAAATTTAGCCTCTTCGAGTAAAACTTTTTGCTACCTCTTGCTTTTAAGCGAGGAGAGCTTAGGTAATTGAACATTCTTTATGCATAATTAAAATGATTCTTAAATGGTCCTTATATGTTGCAGCTATTTAAATGGGTGATGGTTGGTTGGTTTTCTTGAATTTTGGTTTTGTAATATTCTTCTTTTGGGGGGATAGGACCAGATAGCAGTTTCATAGGTCAAAATCAGTATCGGGATATTAGCATTTTCTTTTAATGAAACCTTTCTAATGGCTATTGTAGCTGCTAATATGGCATTCTTCCCTGTTCACGACAGAGCTGCTCCTTCAAAGGACACATGAACTAGTAACAATCACAATGAAAATATTGATAAGGAATATGAACTATTGGTTCCTGCTTTCAAAATCAATGTCGCTCCATTTATTATTCAGAAAGTTGATTTATGAGCCTAATCAAGTTTTTTACTTCTATTATATATACTTCTGAATATTTTAAGCAGGTCCTTAAAGGGCAGCGTGAAGAGCTGAGCCCATCGACTAAGTGTTAGACTTGGATATTCCAAATACATGGATTGGAGTACTGATCTTCTTCCTTCTACATCTTTTAGTTCTGCGTATAATAGTTCACTGCTTGCTCAAAAATTGCTTATTGGCTGTGAAATTGTATTGTTCACATAGCTTTATGGAATTTTGTCTCCTGTATTCAGTTTTATATATGGTCATTTACAAATTAATCAGCTATAGTATTTACTAGTTAGGACCATTTCGTTTAAGTGCTGCGGATCTTCTTTGAGTTTTTAAATCAGAAGCATATTTAATGTGCTACTTGAGGTTAAAAATGTCAATAGTCTCCTTTATTTGTGCTAATAACTGTTATCATCGAAAGTTTAAGGAAAGCCTTGAGCAATCCATGAAGTCATTACATTGACAAATCTATGAATATAACTACTAGAACATGCGATTAAAAGTGCCTATATGGGCTTTAATGATATTTGATTTTACTTGCTGGGAGTTCTGTTTGTCCGATGAATATAATCAGTTCACTTCAACTAAAGTATTTTTTGGTTCTCGATTGTCAAAGGAGCACAAATATGTCATGATTTCTTAAGATTAAAGAATTGAATCACTGGTCATGCATCACAAAAGTTACTGTCCTGCTGATGCAATATTATGAACCTGTTAATTGCATGCATATGAATGGATGGTAGGAGCTCTTATGGTTAGCCATTGTTGGAGGTTTTGTTAAAATTTGGAGTTTTGGATGCCTGTTCTGGTTCAAAATAGTTTCAGTTCAACATTTCACTCGAACCTGAAATTAAACCATGCTATCTGCTATGTTTCTTGGTAACATCTCCAATACACCAATGAATGTGTTCAATTGAGCCTCTTTGAGTAAAATATATGTGTAATATGTTCATTTTGATTACTTTCATTGATGTGGTAAGAATTTTGGTGAATACAGAGCACTCAACAGAACCAGTTGAAGGCAGAAATGACGAATATACACTTATTAGAGATGCAGAAGACCCGCGCCTGGGAATGTACGATAAACCTCTTCCTTGCTTTGGCTGTGGAATAGGATGGTTTTCGTGAGTTCCCTTGCTCCTCACCATCCTCCTTCAACTCATCTTCTTATTTTGGACACCTGAGCATGTCTGCTTTTCTTTTACAGACTTCTGTTAGGATTTGTTTTCCCGTTCATGTGGTATTATGCTACCATTCTCTACTTTAGAAGCTACTACCACAGAGATCCTAGGGAGAGAGCTGGACTTGCTGCCTCTGCAATAGCTGTAAGTGCTAATTAAGAGATTGGTGTTTTCTTTAGTTTTGTGGTTATTTTAGTTGCATACAAGGTCCTTAACAGTTTTCTAGTGCGCGTTTACTTTGACTAAAACACATTAATGTAATCTGGTGGAAGTGATTATCACAATTACAAATTTCCTTATGTTCCCCGCTGTTGAATTGTGTTTGGTGTGCAAGATACTCTTCTAAAACTATATAGGACCCTTATTATTGTCAACTTCTGAAACTTGGGTGAAAGGATCAAATCTGAAAGTAATTGAAGAAACTGCAAAAAATTATTTAGTTGAACTTGCAATGATATAAGGTAACGAAGAAGATGTGTCCCCTTTATAGGCCATTGATCTTTGATATTTAATTCCAAATCATTATTTTTTGCAGGCAATGATATGTACAATTGCTGTAATAATCACAATAGCAGTTCTTATCTTCTAGTTCTTGCCACTGCAGTCTGTATATTTACCACTGCATATAGTGCTTCCTCAAACATATGGTGAGACAAGAGTACTAAACCTGTTATGGGGCTAAAAAAAGAGGGTAAGAAACAAAGAACATATTAGGAACCTCAAGAATCATATAAAGTTTCAGTTGTCTGCGTTGTAGCTCGGTTTAGGCTTGTAAAGAAACAGGAAGTCTATATTGCAACTTTCATGAAAGGAACCGTGTTATAATATCAATGGTGAAGTAGTTACAATCACAATGAAATTCTATCTGCATTTATCAATCAGAAAATTGGTTTAAGTAGTGTTTGGGATAAGAAAAATGATGATGGTGTTTTGGGAAAGCTCATTAATACTCCATTATTGTGGGTGTTTTTTGGGGCCATTGTTTGGTGGATTATGATAGTGGGGAAAAGGCCATAGACATAGTGTTGATGTTATTGATTGTAATGATGATTGAGAATGTGGGTAAGCTTGATATTTTCATCAATGAAAGATTTTTTTTTTTTTTTTTTTGCCATCAATACATATATATTTAGTAGGGGCTTGGGAAACTTGAATGCTTGGGATTCTTTTTAGCACATTCGCATTTCCCCAAATATTCCCATTCATTACCATTTTCCCACCAAATCAGTGAAAGGAATATTTTGAGCTTATATTTATATACAAGTGTAGATGTAAATGACACAACCATAAGCCTAACTTATTCGAATTAGGTCAATTTTGATCGGTTCACGTTTTCAAATGATTTAATTATCGATTCTCTCCGTAAAATTCACCCTCTATACACTACAATAGAATTCTTAATATTTGGTACATTGATGGTATATATATTTTTTATTTTACAAACAGTTTTAAAATATTTATTTTTCTAATATTTACTATACTTTTATAGAACAATTGTTAATTCACCGATTCTCTTGTAGAGTTTAAAAGCTCTTTTAGCGGTGCACCACTCTCATTATAATTATAATTTTTTATGTTTTATTTTTACTTTTTATAATATCATTTTATCTATCACAATCATCATAAAGTATAAAGTATGTTATTTATTAAACAAGGTATTTATAACCATTTTTTCACTTAAATTCAAATAATAAATTTTAATAAAGATATTTTTATTAAATGAAAAATGATAATAATTTAAATTGCACTAGTAAAATTTAGTAAAATTATTATTTAAATCTCACAAATTAATATTAAAATTAGTACATTATAATTTTTTAAATTGAATTTTTTTTTTAAAAAAAATGTTGTTATGAGCGTAAAACAACCACCAAAAATGAAATTCAAAATTTTAATAGATAAATGGGGTTATCATAAAGAGGATTATGATTCTAATAGTTTACAAATTACGAGTATAATTAAATTTTCAACTTTGAACACTAGTAAACATGATTGAACTTGAAGTTAATATGAGAATCAGTTGAAAATTACCAAGTAACCAAATCTAATTTGAATAATATTTAACTTTAAAAGTAAAAACTGAATTAGGGCAAAATAAGATTGGGGATTTGGAATTAAATTATGCATTTTTATGAGAACTAAAATTAATTTCAACTTTGTATTAACTTATATCTTTATAATTTTTAAAAATACTAAATTAAAATTCTATTATTTTCGGAGGGTCAATTTAGCAATTTACTAATATTTTATTAAAGTTTGGGGACCGCCTCTGGTTTGAATTCAACGTATTTCGAGTCACATTCTTACTTTCTTAAACGTGAATAAAGAGGCTAGGAAAATGGAAAGAGATGACCTAGTAGAGGAGTAAAGTGAGAAGAGACTATACTTACCCGATATTTGGAATTTAAACGTTTTATTTTCATTTTAAGAAATTAAATTTTTTATTTTGATGAATTTAAACTTAATAAAAGAATTCTAATAATATTAAAATTAATTTATATTTTTAAATTCGAATAAAAAAGTAATTAAATTCCTTACAGAAAGATTAAATTCTAAACTTTAAAAAGTAAAGGGACATGGAAATTTTTTAACTATTAATTTAACCACCGATGGAGAACTAAAAAGTCTTACCAAACCCCATAGCTCAATAGATTTAGGTTGCCTCTCGGGCATATATTTCCCCACCCACTTTTCTTTTAACTTCTCTTTTTAACCTTTCACTTTGGGATAAATTATCTAAACATGTCGTTTTTTATAATAATAAAAATCAGATTAGGCTGATTTTTAAAAAATTTACGGGATTAGACCAAAAAATAAAAATGTGCCCAGTTTACGGATTGACAGGAAAATGCTTCAAACTAAACACGCTTTCTGCCATATCTACTAAAAACGCTTTCAACTAGGAGCATTTTCCACACGACTACCCCACCCTAACAGCTCCCCCACGGCCCCACCCCCAGCCACTATTTCAATAGGAGTTCAAACCCCCCTCCCCCCCCCCCCACCTATCGAATACTTTCTTTTTCCTATTTAAACTCCTAATTCTATTCATTTTCAATTCAATCTCAACTCATCTCTCTTACATTATCAAATTTCTCACTCAATTTTTATTCCTCAACTTTTTTTTAATTAAAATTGTATTAAGGATTTTTTTAAAATTAATTTTTTTATTATAATTTATTTTGTATTTATTGAAATTAGTAATAGAAAAATCTCTAATTCATTTGGATGACAAGCACATTTTGATCAATCAATTGCAAATAGTAATATTTTTTTTATATTTAATCTAATTTAATTTAAATATTTTATTGTTATATTGAAAATTTAATATTTTATATATATTTTTATATATAGTTGGAAGATTGGATTTTGGAGACATATCTTTCTAATATACTCACTCCTCCATTGTCTTTAATCGAACAATACTTGAGAGATGCCGAATTTTTGCACGTGGCCCGTATGGGTAGAAGTGTAAATTGGACCCCACACTTGTAAGCGCATTGGTGGAAAGGTGGAGAGCCGAGACACACTCGAGGACGTGCAGTTACAGCTTGGGTTACCAGTGGATGGCTCGGTAGTGGCTGGGTCAATTGTCACAGTCGATTGAAGAGATGTAAGCAAGCAACTTTTAGGGAGGGTTTCAGACACGATTCATGGAGCCCGAATAGATATTAATTGGTTCAAAAGAAATTTTGGTGGGCTCTGTATGACCCAATTTTTTACCCCAACCTAAGCCCACTAAACCCAAACAATTAAACCTAACTACCCAAGCCCAAATTAATCCTAGCCCACTACCCAAATCACAATACAAAACAAAAGGAAACCCTAGCAGCAATAATAGCGCGCCACAGCCAAATACTCACGCGCGGACGACGCCGCCCGCGCGATGTGCGCCACGCCACCACACCCACGTAGCATATCACACGTCCTCCGTGATCTCCGCGTGCACCTGCAAAGAGGGGCCAAATATTCGGTACCAAACAGTTGTAATTTAGGCTATATAAAGCCGTTCTTAACAATGTAAAAAAGTGGATTCTTTACACACTTTTTCGAATACACACAGGAGAATACAGAGAATATTCAGAAAATGTCTTTTTATTTTCTTTTATTTTCTTTTTTTATTCATTTTTTTGAAACTGTTCTTTGTTTTTTTTAAGCTTTTCCTTTTTTTTTTTAAATACGTAAAGGTTACAATAATATACGATATTAAAAAAGGAAGAAAAAACTCACCTTTATCAAATTTCGGCCACCGTGTTTTCTTAAATAAAGGCAATATTTCATATTTGAGAATTCAATGAATCGTGCCCAATCGTGCTGGGTTTCGATTTTTAGTTTGGCCAAATAGTGGAATACCCCTTTTAAATTGCAATGTATGAGTTTTGGAAATTATGAAATAATCTTGGTATCAAGGGTTTGAGACATCGTATCCTATCGTGCTGGATGTGGTGTTTTATCTTTTCGGAACAAGAGAATTTCGATATCCAATTCGAGTTATCCAAACATTTTTCTAAAGGATTCATATTTTAAAATCTCTTTCAATTTTCGATATTAGGACATTAATCAATCAATAAGGTACCAATTTTGGGCGTTACGATGGTGCTAATCCTTCCTCATGCGTAACCGACTCCCGAACCCGTTTTCTTAAAATTCGTAGACCAAAACGTTTTCAAAAGTGGCCCAATCGCACTTTTTTTTAAAAAAAAGATTGGTGGCGACTCCATTTTCCTTTTAAAGTCGGCCCATTTTCCAAACAAAAAAATGGTTTCGACAACTTGGCGACTCCACTGGGGACCAATAAGAGAGTCAAGCCGTAGAATTGATTGATTAATGTCCTTTTATCGAAAATTAAAATTTGATTTTGATTCTTTCATTGCATGAGCTCGTGTTGCATAATCTGTTTGTGTGGTTTGAAACCCATAGGATATTTCTGCATTCATATTGCATGACCGTTGTGGTCACACCTTTAAGTGGGAGCGAGAAGCTATGCATTCGTGAGGTTTTCACCTCCGCATGGGCTAGGGGACTGCTTCCGGGATACATCTGTACCTATGGTTCCTTGAGGTTTTCACCTCTGCATGGCCATAGGAAAATGTATTCCCCTGAACTGAACTCGATCTGTATGAGCCTATAATGGGTGAGGATTGAGGAATCTGCTGGTTCAGGTACCCTTCCTTTAGAACTAAGCCACATATAGCGATCCTTAAGAGCCCACCCTAGATAGAGCCATGCTAAACCTTAACAGCTACCTGGATAGGTGTTTGATTTTTACCATCTGCACCTGATACTAACATGCTTTCTTTTGTTTATGACTATATTACATCTCATCATCATAGAAAGGAGGTGTTGATTCATATTCGATTGCTAAAAAGAAGAGTTTGTCATAAGGAAATGGATTACTTGATAAAGTGGGTTATAATACGTTCGTCCAAATATAGTCCAAGTGAACACAATAAGAAAATATTGATGTATTCACACGGACTATGAGGATGAAGCCGCATATGTAATCCGTTTTATGTAAAGAAATTTATTTTCTAGAAAAGTTCTTCTAATGGAATTGAATTCAGAATCGACGCCTCTCTTTCTTTTTGCATTCATTCATTTGCATTGCATTTCATGCATTTGCATTACATCGCACCATATGCATCAATTATCATAAAAGAACCCTATTAACTAGAGATCGTGTTATAGCTACCCTGGAACATCGCTACTACACTCGAAGAAAAACGAAAGCTATGGATCAAAGGTTAGAGAGGTTAGAACAGATGCAGAAAGAGATGCAGGACCAATTGCAGACTCAGATGCAAGAGCAGTTGGCCAAGATCCAACAGGATATGAGGGATCAAATGCTGGAATCTCATAGAAGCATGATGAGCCAGTTGACACAATTGTTGACTGGAGGGCATGATAAAGGAAAATGCCCTATGGTCGATACCGAAGATGATAATGAGGGATCTGCTTATCCTCTAGGCTTGGCCCTGGTAATTCTCAAGTGCAACCACCAAGAGTGTCCATCAACATCAAACCTCAGTATCAATACGGCACCTCAGCACCGGCAAATTTCTCGATAGGCTCGAGCTCTAACCCCGGAGATAATCTGACAAAACCAATGGTCCCTGATTTCAATGATGCGGTAGAAGGGGAAGAAGCAGGGGCAGAGCTCCCAAAACAGTTTTAAGATCGATGCAAATGGTTGGAAGAGAAGTTTAGAGCATTGGAAAACACTGATTACCAATACGAAGTGGATGCTAAGAAGTTGAGCTTGGTCCCTGATCTGGTACTCCCACCAAAGTTCAAGATGCCAGAATTTGAAAAATATAATGGGACCAGCTGCCCTGAGGCCCACATTACAATGTTCTGTCGGAGAATGACGGGATATGTCAGCAACGACCAGTTGTTGATCTACTATTTCCAGGATAGCTTGACTGGGGCCACAGCAAAATGGTACAATCAGCTGAGTTGTACCCAAATCAAATCATGGAAGGATTTAGCACAGGCCTTCATGAAACATTATGGCCATGTAACTGATATAGCGCCTGACAGGATCACATTACAAAATATGGAGAAAAAGTCGGGCGAGGGTTTCAAAAAATACGCCCAAAGGTGGAGGGAAGTCGATACACAGGTCCAACCGCCACTGTTAGAAAAAAAACGACCATGCTATTCATTAACACCCTGAAAGCACCTTTTATAAATCATATGTTGGGAAGCGCAACTAAGAGTTTTGCGGACATAGTTATGTCTGGTGAAATGATAGAGAATGCGATAAGGTGCGGGAAAATAGAAGCTGGAGAGGGCACGAGAAGATCAGTCCCGAAAAAAAGGGAAGATGAAGTAGGTAATATGAACTCGGGTTATCTAAAACCCGTTACTGTCAATCAACCGAGAACGATAGATACAGGCCAGCAGGCTTTACCAAGGCAAGAACCCAACATGAGGCAGAATGCTGAGAAGTTCCAGTTTACTCCCATACCAGTGACGTATAGGGAGTTGTATAAAACTCTGTTCGACGCATATGTGGTAGCCCCTGTCTACTCAAAACCGTTGCAACCCCCATATCCTAAATGGTACGACACAAGCACTCAATGCGAATACCATGCGGGGATAGTGGGGCACCCGATAGAGAATTGCATCCCTTTCAAAAAGCTAGTCGAAAGGCTCATCAAAATGGGCATGGTGAAGTTTGATGATGCATTTGTCGTAGGAAATCCGTTGCCCAGTCATACTGATAAAGGGGTAAATGCGATAGCCGAGAACATGGAGAGGAGAATCAAATTGAATGTTGTTGAAGTAAGAACCCCATTGAGGGAGGTTTGGAAGGAAATACGGAAAAGAGGTCTAGTTCCGCAAGAGTTAGGGAGCAAATCCCGAGATGCGAGGAACTACTGTGAGTTCCACAATAAGAAGGACCATGAGATCTAGCAATGTAAAAATTCAGGGCCCTAATGCAAGGGTTAATGGATAACAAAGAGCTGGAGTTATTTGAATCTTCTGAAGAAGAAAACGTGTGTACCATAGGAGGAGAATCGGCAGAGAAGGACGTCGAGGTCAAATGGGGATCAATGACTTTTCCCCATACATTCAAGGCATTTATTATCCCTCCTAAGCCGGGGATGACAAGAGAATGGATGGTTGAAGATATAATGAAAACCTTGAGCATCAACGCCGTATTCGAAGAGAGATCGAATGAATGAAACCTAGGGGGCATTTGCCCCTACGAGCCTGGAAGTGTTCTGAACAATTGGACTGCGTAGGAAATTTCTGTAGTTTTTAGAGCTAACACGGAGTAATGTTCAAAACAGACTTGTTGTTTTAGGCCTAGAAACAATAAGAATCTTTTGTGAAATAGGCCCATGTTCAAACATATTTACTTTCAATAAAAAATGCATTTTTGTGTTTCATATCGGGAAAATATTTTTTATTCTCTCATTTCATTCATAATCGTGCCATACAAATAAGCCACTCTTAGATTCATTCTTTGGATATTCTTTCATGCCTACAATAGGTCCTTAAATATCGAGACATGAGCAACGCTGTTACGAACTCCCTTTTGAGTGAAATATGAGTCTAAAAGGATCTGAGGATTTTGAAGATGCCAGAGATTGTAACTTATCTTTTGATTTGTTAAGGATGGTAGAACAAGATGAAAATATACTCTACCGTACAAAGGGTCAGTGGACATTGCGAGTCTAGGAAATGAGTGAAGATCGAAGTCTTGCCCACCACAGAAACGAAGCGAGACGTCATTGAGTTATTCCAAGAATTCAAAGATGTCTTTGCATGATCGTATCAAGATATGCCTAGGCGCGAGGAGGCTATGGAGTGTTCAAAAAAGCACATGCTAAGAGTTTTCTAATAGCTAGGCCGATTATAAGGCTCGGGTACTGCTGGTCTACCATAAAAGGGAGGTTGCATCAGTTATGCCGTGAACGTCAAATTAAGGAAGACAAGACTTATGTGATTCCTCCCTTGTTTTTTTTTCCCCTATACGGGGGGCATAGATGTTATGGGGATGATCTCGTAAAAAGTATCTAGTCGGCACCAATTCATCTTCGTGATTGTCAATTGCTACGCTAAGAGGGTGAAGGTCGCTTCATGGGCCAAAGTTACAAAGTCAACAGTCATCGAATTCAAATTCAAAATCCGAATTCGAATTCAAAAAAATCAAAAAAGATTCCGAAAGATGATTGAGACTTATAAAGATTGGCAGGGAGAAATTACCATTTACCCTCCATGCTTCTCGAATGTTGGTCAAGACCTCCACCGGGGCAACACATTTTTCATTGGCTTAGGGGATGGAGACAGTCTTGCCCATCGAAGTTAAAATTTCTTCTTTCTAGATTTTGTCAGAGCTGAAGTTGGATGAAGCGGAATGGGTTCAATCTCGGTATGATCAACTGAATCTGATTGAGAAAAAGGTTAATAGCCATCCGTCATGGTCAAATGTACCAGAAGCGAACGATGCGGGCTTACAACAAAAAGTCCACCCCAGAATGTTCCATGAAGGAGACTTGATATTGAAAAATATCCTCCCTATGCAAAAAGGACTTCAGAGGAAAGATGATGCCTAATTGTGATGGACCTTATGTTGAAAAGAAGGCCTTTCCTGGAGGAGCATTGGTGTTAGCCAAGATAGACGGCAAGAGTCAGCCAAACCCAATTAATGCGGACTTAGTCAAGAAGTACTTCGCTTAAGAAGGAAAATGGGCCGAGGCAAAAACCCACAAAGGGGCGTCTTAAGTTCAAAAAAAAAAGAAAGAAAAGAAAACAAAAATGAGAGGCCAAGGGAAAACCCGCAAAGGGCGCTTTGAGACCAGATGGGCTTTGAGTCGAAAACCCGAAAAGGGCGGCTCAAATTATGATCAAATCATGATGGGGCATATAGTAGTTTCGCTACGCTCGAATTAACAATGAGGAAGTATGTTACGTCTTGGGACATTGACAAAGTACTCCGGATCCCCTAAACATATATTGAGCTTAAATGGTCTTCAAGAAGTTTGAACAGAGAAGCTTATGCTGCGATAACTGGGGCACCTAGTTTCCATCTTACCTTGCCATTTTATTTTACACTACCAATAAATTTCCTTCTGAGTTGCATTTGCTATCTTTGCTTAACTTGTTTGTTTCGAGCAATACTCCTAAGTAATTTCCTTCTTATCCATTGTAATGATCTCTTTTTCAAGCATTGTGTATTGAAATAATGATCAATGAACTAATAATGTTTTCATGAAAGAAGTTCTAGATATTACTCTGCAAATCTCTAAATAATACAAAAATCCGAAACAGGATAATTATTTAGAACTCACCAGGCTTAAAGGGCTCGGAACCCTTGAAATAAGAGTCTAAGCAGTGACGACATCTTCGAATTCTCTGTTAGAAGTTCAACTGAACATGAAGATATACGTCAGGGGTATCACCCTAACAAGCAGCGAGCAATGATAACCCAAAAATTTAAAAATTGGATCATGCTCATGACATATGGCATTCATCCATTCATTCGCAATACATTGGTTAGAAGCATGACATCCCAATCATATTGGTATAAGCATAGATCCCATGAAATCAATTCTACAGGTAGGTTCCCCAGAGGACAATGTAGCAAAGTTGATGGGAGTTACAGAAGACAGTGAGCCTTTATCCCCTAAGTAGTAGGGTAACAGGCCAAAAATTACAGATCTTAATTCCCTAAGCAGTAGGGTAACAGATCGAAGACGATGAGCCTTAATCCCCAAGCGGTAGGTAACAACAGTCAAAGATTACAGATCTTATCCCACCGAGCAGGAGTGGAAACAGATCGAAAGCGGTGAGCCTTAATTCCCTAAGCAGTAGGGTAACAGGCTGAAGATTACAGATCTTATCCCACTGAGCAGGAGTGGAACAGATCGAAAATGGTGAGCCTTAATTCCCTAAGCAGTAGGGCAACAGGCTGAAGATTACAGATCTTATCCCACTGAGCAGGAGTGGAACAAATCGAAGACGATGAGCCTTAATTACCTAAGCATTAGGGTAATAGGCTAAAGATTATAGATCTTGTCCCACTGAGCAGGAGTGGAATAGATCGAAGACGATAAGCCTTAATCCCCTAAGCAGTAGGGTAACAGACTGAAAGAAAGCAGATATTATCTTCACTGAGCAAGAGTGGAGCAGATTGAATACAGCAAGTCTTATCTCCATGTATCGACAATGGAGCAGACTGAAGATCATAGCCTTATCTCCACTGAGCAGGAGTGGAGCAGGCTGAAAGAAAGCATATCTTATCTTCACTGAGCAGGAGTGGAGCAGATCGAATACAGCAAGTCTTATCTCCATGTATCGGTAATGGAGCAAACTGAATATCATAGCCTTATCTCCACTGAGCAGGAGTGGAGCAGGCTAAAAGAAAGCAGATCTTATCTTCACTGAGCAGGAGTGGAGCAGATCAAAAATTACAGGTCTTATCTCCATGTATCGGCAATGGAGCAGACTGAGGATCATAGCCTTATTTCAACTGAGCAGGAGCGGAGCAGGCTAAAAATACAGATCTTATCTTCACTGAGCAGGAGTAAAGCAGATCGAGGATAGTAAGCCTTAATTCCCTAAGCAGTAGGGTAACAGGTTGAAGATTACAGATCTTATCCCACTGAGCAGGAGTGAAACAGATCGAAGAAGATGAGCCTTAATTCCCTAAGCAGTAGGGTAACAGGTTGAAAATTATAAGCCTTATCTCCACTGAGCAGGAATGGAGCAGGCTAAAGAGAGCAGATCTTATCTCCATTGAGCAGGAGTGGAGCAGAACGAATATAGCAGATCCTATCTCCACTGAGCAGGAGCGGAGTGGATCGAAAATGGGGAATCTTATCTCCATGTATCGGCAATGGAGCAGATTTAAGCCACTAGCCTTATCTCCACTGAGCAGGAGTGGAGCAGGCTGAAAGATAGCAGATCTTATCTTCACTGAGCAGGAGTGGAGCAGATCGAATACAGCAAGTCTTATCTCCATGTATCGGTAATGGAGCAGACTGAAGATCATAGCCTTATCTCCGCTGAGCAGGAGTGGAGCAGGCTGAAAGATAGCAGATCTTATCTTCACTGAGCAGGAGTGGAGCAGATTAAATACAGCAAGTCTTATCTCCATGTATCGACAATGGAGCAGATTGAAGATCATATCCTTATCTCCACTGAGCAGGAGTGGAGCAGGCTGAAAGATAGCAGATCTTATCTTCACTGAGCAGGAGTGGAGCAAATCGAATATAGCAAGTCTTATCTCCATGTATCGGCAATAGAGCAGATTTAAGCCACTAGCTTTATCTCCACCGAGCAGGAGTGGAGCAGGCTAAAGATAGCAGATCTTATCTCCACTGAGCAGGAGTGGAGCAGATCGAAGACAACAAGTCTTATCTTCACTGAGCAGGAGTGGAGCAGACTGAAGATTACAAATCATAACTCCCTAAGTAGTAGTGGAGTAGATTGAAATGAAGATTCCTACACCCTTGAAGATGCAGTGGATGGGGAAGCATCAAGAAATCAGGGCTCAGTAAGACCGGGCAAAATTGGCTCTTTTAGAATCTTTGCTTCGTTCCCGTTACACGACAACAAGCAAATAGGGGCAGCTGTATGACCCAATTTTTTACCCCAACCTAAGCCCACTAAACCCAAACAATTAAACCTAACTACCCAAGCCCAAATTAATCCTAGCCCACAACCCAAATCACAACACAAAACAAAAGGAAACCCTAGCAAAGAATAGCGCCGCCACAATAGCCGACCCTCACGCGCGGGACGCCGCCTCCCGCGACGTGCGCCACGCCACCACACCCACGTAGCATATCCCACATCCTCCGTGACCTCCGCGTGCACCTACAAAGAGGGGCCAAATATTCGGTACCAAACAGTTGTAATTTAGGCTATATAAAGCCGTTCTTAACAATGTAAAAAAGTGGATTCTTTACACACTTTTTCGAATACACACAGGAGAATACAGAGAATATTCAGAAAAGGTCTTTTTATTTTCTTTTTTTATTCACTTTTTCGAAACTGTTATTTGTTTTTTTAAGCTTTTCCTTTTTTTTTTAAATATGTAAAGGTTACAATAATATACAGTATTAAAAAAGGAATAAAAAAACTCACCTTTATCAAATTCCGGCCACCGTGTACGGTGGCCGACGACGGCATCCGACGGTGGCCCGGTGATTGTGATTCGGTCGGAAGGGGGGAAAGGCTTGGGAGGTTTTGAGAGAATTTTAGTTTTTTTTTAGAGAATAAGGAAGAATGAAGGTTTTAAATTATTTTTTTTTAGCTTTTATAGTACACGCAGAACGGCGCCGTTTTGACAATAGGGGTCAGAGGCCAAAACGACGTCGTTTTGGGCCTCTGACCCGCAACCCAACCCGCTCCAGCAAGAGGATCCGCGCGTTTTTTATGGAGGGGCTAATTGCGCATCTAGCCCCTCCGCTTTTTTTTTTAATTTCACAATCAAGTTCTTTTATTTCTGATTTCACCCAGAAATTATTCCATTGCTTCAATTCGGGTCCTTATTCAAACGCACCGTTTCCAGAGCGTGTATTACAATTTAGCCCCTTTTATCTTCTTTTATTTTAAATTTGGTCTGAATCTTCTGTCTTTGACCCAAGTTAGTCCCTCTTCGATTATTTTGTTATTTTGCCATTAAATTAATTATTTTTTTATATTTTTTTCTTTTTATTATTATTTTGATAATTATATTCTTTATATTATTATTATTATTATTATTATTATTATTATTATTATTATTATTATCTCGTTTGCTTTAATTCTTTAAATTATATATTATTTTTTTACTACTATTATTTTTTATTAATACTATTATTCTAATATTATTACTATTATTTTCTTATATATATATGTTTTTTTTTTTTGCTTATTGTTGTTACTATTCTATTATCATATTTATATTTTGGTATTATATTTTTCCTTTTTTACTATATTTATTAGTTTCGTTAGAAGTATTATTATTATCACTATTTTTTTTTATTGGTCACAAATTATTTTTGCTGTTATAATATTATTATTTATTTTCCCCCCCTTTTGCATTTATTATTATTATTCCTTATTATTACTGTGTTTTCATTCCCACATTTTAATTTTTATTTTTTTTCAAAATTCATAAAAAGGATTTCGCAAAGATAATATTTTGTGTTTGGAAGTTCGAGAAATCGTGCCCAATCGTGCTGGGTTTCGATTTTTTCGTTCGTCTAGATGACTAAATATTCTTTAAAGATTTCGATCGTGTTTTCTTCAATAAGGCAATGTTTCGTGTTTGGAAGTTCGAGAGATCGTACCCAATCGTGCTGGGTTTCGATTTTCTATTCGTCCAAATGACCAAATATCCTTCAGAGATTTTGACCGGGTTTTCTTAAATAAAGGCAATATTTCATATTTGGGAATTCAATGAATCGTGTCCAATCGTGCTGGGTTTCGATTTTTAGTTTGGCCAAATAGTGGAATACCCTTTTTAAATTGCAATGTATGAGTTTTGGAAATTATGAAATAATCTTGGTATGGAGGGTTTGAGACATCGTGCCCTATCGTGCTTGATGTGGTGTTTTATCTTTTCGAACAAGAGAATTTCGATATTCAATTCGAGTTATCCAAACATTTTTCTAAAGGATTCATATTTTAAAATCTCTTCCAATTTTCGATATTAGGACATTAATCAATCAATAAGGTACCAATTTTGGGCGTTACGAGGTGCTAATCCTTCCTCGTATGCGAAACGACTCCAACCCGTTTTCTTAAAATTCGTAGACCAAAACGTTTTCAAAAGTGGCCCAATCGCACTTTTTAAAAAAAAAAGATTAGTGGCGACTCCATTTTCCTTTTAAAGTCGGCCCGTTTTCCAAACAAAAAAATGGTTTCGACAGGCTCAATGCGGAATCGAGTGAAGTTGAAAGAGAACAACTCACTCGGGTGTACATCCTTATGATCATCGAGCATAATGCTCGATAAATCAGAAAATCTTGTCCATTTAAGGGGTCTCCTTATGATCATCAACCTCAACCTGTCATAAACTACAGGTGATCCAAACTCAGTTCCATTTGGAAAAAAAAATACAAACTAAATTGAATCGAGTAGTTCGAGTTTCGGTTTTGAATCGAAATAAATTTTATAATTCAAATATTGGATTGGTGTAAATACGATTATTGTAAATATATTTATGGTACTTGTTATTTTTTAAAATTACACCAAATTGGACTATAAATAATTTTAAAATTTTAAAAATGATTTTTAATTTCATAACTCAAAAAATTATAAAAAAGTCTAAAGAATATAAAAAAAAAATTAAAAGTATAAAAAACCCTAAACACTAAAACTTACAAAACCTTAACTCTAACTCAACCTTAACAAAAATCTAAATTCTAACCCTAAAATAAAATAACCCTAGCAGAAGGGAAACGCTTCCAGCCAGAAGCATTTTCCTGCTAATCTGTAACATCCTAGGAAGGGCCTATGCATTTTTCAGATCAATTGTATGAAATGACAAGTCTTAAGTATTATGAATAAATTTTTGATACTTTTGGAAACCTAGAAATGAATGAAAATGGAAATGAAAATGAAAATGGAAATGAAAATGGAGATGGAAATGAAAATGGAAATGGAAATGGACATTTTGGAAACTTAGACATTTTGAAAACCTAAACATTTTGGAAATGATCCAAAAATGGAAACTTGAACATTTCGGGAAACTTGGATATATGAGAGAAATAAAGGAGTTTTATTCACATAAATATGTGAATAATAAGAGAGAAATAAAGGAGTTTTATTCACATAAATATGTGAATAATAAGAGATAAATAAAGGAGTTTTATTCACATAAATATGTGAATAATAAGAGATAAATAAAGGAGTTTTATTCACATAAATATGTGAATAATAAGAGATAAATAAAGGAGTTTTATTCACATAAATATGTGAATAATAAGAGATAAATAAAGGATTATTTTCTAATGAGATAATTGAGGAGATAATTGATGGATTAAAGGCTTTTATCTTTTAAATAAAAGAGATAATATTATCAAAAGAGGAGTGGTGGCCAAGTAAAGGACTCCTAGGCTGATAACTTTGGCTATAAAAGGAGGACAGGAGGGCTACTCATCAACATTTGCTCCTCTCTCCTCTCTGCCGAAATTCTCCTAGGCAAAACCCTCTCTGCGAATTTTCATTAAGCAAAAATCCTCTCTTTTTCTTCTATTTTCTTCTCCGTTCTCTTTGTTAAAATTGAATCTTTGTGGATTCTAAGAAAGAGGGCAATCATCCACAACATCAAAAGGGGATCTTTCGGGAAATCTAAGGATCTAAGGTAAGGATTATAAATATAAATATGTGGTTAAAGATTATGATTCACGTTTTCAAAGTTAGATCTAATCTAACACGGAGTTATAGGATTTCAACAGGCTTATAAAGGAATCCTCTTCAGATTTGGAATCCCATCATAAGGTAAGGGATATTCGGCCAAGGCATAATTTGTTTAAGTGTTTTCCATTATTTCAAAAACCGAAAACTGACATGGTTACATACCTAGTATTAGCCGATTTCAAGGAAGAGGAATTCTAGCAACTGTTGGGACTTGATTAAATCAATTCGGCAACTAGGTAAGTAATTCTACTTCTAGTAGGATTTGGTTTTAAGACCAAATAGGTTTATTTATATGTTTTAATTAATGGCCGAATATAGGAGTGAAAGATCTAGATCCGTAGATCGCTTCTCGGGAATTCACGGAAACTATTAAGCGAAAAAGGTGTGTACTCTTACTAACTTTCAATAAATTGCATGGCAATCATTAAATATATAAATATGTAACAAGATGTGAATGTGGCTAAGCACCACAAATGTGGTAAGGAGTACCCAGCACGCTTCCTACTTTTGATAGGATTGTGAATGTGATATATTTTGAACATGTGATTAGTAACATGAATGAAAATTAAGTATGTGAAATATGTTATGAAATAATTGGGGCATTCGGGATATTTGTGGAGGAAGAAAGTGAAGGTGATGACTACGGTCTCACCAACGTAAAGTGGTGACTACGGTCACATAAAGTGAAAAGTGGTAACTCGGTTACATCCAGTGAATACAAATGTCTAATGACACAACATAAGTGGGCGATGAGCACGCCGATCGCAAATGATCGCCTTCGATGGTGTGTAGCGGATGGAGGGTCGACTTAGTAGTCCCCGCGGTGTGTGCAAAGTTGGTACGGGTGGTGTGTAGCGGATGGACAAATAGGTTTGGATTTGGGTTGCATCATCCTTTATTTTGTATGAACATGATATTGATATGACTTGTATGCCTGATTTGTTGGAAATTAGTACTATGTACACATTGAGTCTGTTGACTCACCCGTTGGGGAATTATTTTCAGTGATGAGCGAAGAATGGACCGGGTCTGCAGGAGCTAAAGGTGGCCAAGCATCGCTTGAAGAAATTATTTGGAATTTGGACTTTATGAAATTTTAGTACTTTATTTTGGGTTTGAATGATGTAATAAGGCTATAAGGCCCAGTTGGATTTTCTTTATTCCTGTTTATTTTTATTTAAATATGATACAAATTATGTTTGATTAAAGATAAGTAAATTTATTTCTTTTAAAATAATAAACCCAAAAATTATTTTGTCACCTTATTTAAGTTGGATTTCCAGAATTTATTAAATAGGTTTCAAATTAAGCCCAACCCAAAACAATTTTTTTAAAATTACACAAATTTTCTCTAAGTCATTTAGAACATTGAAAACCGATTTATTTAAGGAACATACCAGATCCGGTTCAAGCTCGTGGGCCGGGTGTGGGGTGTTTCATAATCTGCCTGAATGCGTTTTTTTTTTTTTTTAGCTTAATCCCATTAATTTTTGAAGAACCAATAATTTTTTTAAAAAGCGGCATTTTTAAGAAATTTACCCTTCACTTTGTGCTTTCCCCTTTACTAATTTTAATGTCAAATATTTACAGAATACAACTTTTGATCTCCTCCATTTTTATTTCTCCACATTTCTAATCAATAGCTTCGTTTTTTTTTTGTCAAGAAAAATATTAGATGAAAGAAGTTAGAAATTTACTTCAAAAATTAAAAAATGAATAATAAGTGATTGTTATATCAATTTGTAATTTTATAAAATTTGAAGGATTTAAATTTATCATTTTTGGGAGCTAAGTCACTACATGCTTCTTCTTGCCTACCATTAATTTTATATAAGATTTAAATTGATATTTATAAATCACTTCCCCACTAAAATTGTAAGTGAAACTTGAGAAGGTGATAATTGTTTGAAATGTAATTGGGGGTGTTGGTGGGTATATCTCACATTGATTAAGTACAAGCTATTAAGAGAGTTTTTATATAACTTTACTTCTTATTTTTCAATTAATTGGGCCATAGGTCTATCACATGCATTCATTGTTGTCACTCGCCCGTCCTGTTCATTGTCGTCACATGTGTCTTTGACATGTTTATTTTTCAAAAGATAGTTTTACTGTTTTTGAAAATTTGGAATTTGGCTTGGGCAGAAATAAAACTGTTCCAGCATTTTTTACCATTTTGCCCTTTTGTTTTTAGTATAAATAGAGGGTTGATTTTCTCATTTTTTTTTCACACCGAAAGAAAACACAATACTCTTTGAAAAACTCTTTCTTCCTCTTCCTTCCTGATTTTCTTAAACACTATGCCGATTTATTCTATTGTGATTTTTCTGAAAAGAACAATATCATTCGAGTTTCATTTTCTTTATTCGAATGCACAAATATTAAAACACTGTATTAACCTTAAAGGAACACGTGGACTACACAAACATTCTGAATTTAAGCATTAAGCTATCTCTATTCTATTAATTCTGACACATACATTATCTAAAATCTAGAAACTTGATTTGTCCCTACGTCAATATGTGGACTAAAAATTTTCAGCTACGCAATTCAAGTGTATTTCGTGTATGTATATAGAAATATTTAAATTTAAATAATAAACTGAGTTAAATAAAATAAATTGTGTAATTTAATTGAAAATCCACTCTAAAACAATTATAATAATAATAAACTGTGTCGCAACTAGCATTCATTTAGGTTTTGGTATAAGAAATAGACCCATAACTTTTGGCAGCAAATTCCAAAAATTCAAACCAAATTGTCAAGGCAAGTACAACGGAATATCATTTCCCAGAAACATTACCAAAAATTGCACATAAATCCAATGCCCGCCCATCATTTATGCCTTAAGAAATCCCAACCCCAAACAAAACATGCATGCTGCCATAACTTTGAAGCTGTAATTTCTTGCAGAAAAAGCAACAAACGGCCGTCTAAATTACATACATGTCAAAGGAAAAACTAACATTACATTTGCAAAATTATATATTTATATTGTGTTTCTATATTATATCACGTTTTAATTATTTCTAAAATATTTCATTTTTATATAAATTTTGATGTATTATTCATTGTTATAATAAGTTAGACAAAATGTTAAGGTGGTTTGTTGTATTGGTTCACATTATAAGTGATGCGAAAAGACATTAAATATTTTGGATGATATCTCAGTAGAGTGATAATTAATGGTTGATCTTGAAAGAGAGTATATTTATAGAAAAATAAAAGAGTTTCTGAGTGGGCCTCTCGTAAAATGATTGTCTCTTTAGTAGAGTCTAACTTAAATTCAGATTAATGTATGGCCTAGAAGTATCTCAATGTGATCATTTTCGAGATTAATGTGCTTGGAAAGTTAGAAAAATTAATGAAGTTAAATCTGATGTAATGAGGTTATGGTGAACCTTTTTATAGCATTACTATTTTTATTTTTTTTTAAATTGAAGCCTCTCATGATCAATCCTCTCTTTCTCTCATCTTCTCCTGTACGCTTCCCACCCTTGCTCATGTTGTTAGTGTCTAATGTTTGGCTGATGGCTCATGCGTTGTAGTCGGAGTGTATCCAGCTATATTTTCTACCCCAATTTCTGTGCATATGGTTTTACCTATTTTGGTTGGCCACTTACCAAGCGTTGGAGGATTGCGTTGCTCATCTGTGGCCTTTCTACTTGCGAGATAAAAGAAACAAACACAGAGAAAAAGCAAGTAAAAAGACTTGACCCAAAAGAGAAAAAATAGAGAACGCGCTTTTGTTTCGATTGATACATGCGGCTGGCTGCTTTCCTTGCTGTTTGTCCATTGTCTTTTTCCTTGCAAAATGCTTATGCTAACACGTCACTCCAAATTTTCATTTATTAATTAATTTCCTTTTAGTAAACCTTAGTTGTCATACGCGGATTTTATGACTTTTCACTCTATTTCACATTTTAATTTTTTTTCCCACTAAATTTAAAACGTGAAACTTTTATAATTATCCACATCTTTATTTTCTTATGACAAATTAAATTACATAGCAGTAGTAACCTTGGACCATCTTTTTTTTTATTTATTTAAATGATAGTGGGTTGCATCTCTAAACTAAAATCATTTTGCTACATGCAAGTATAATTTTGTTGCATTAACTATATTTAAGACAATGAGAATTTCGCTATTAATTTATAAAATGATATGTAAATCTAATTTAATTAATAAAATGTATTTTTTTTAAAAATATAAATCAAATCAAAATTGTAAACTCAGAAAAATTTTACTAAAAGAACAAGTGTGAGAAAAGACAGTAAAAGTATCATGGAGGCCTATATATTAAAAGTTACGTCACATTTTATCTCATTTGTTTAAAAAATATCAAATTAGTCTTATTTATTAAAAGTTTCATTTATTTTTATTATTAAAATTATAATATAGCTGATAGAATAACCGAATAATTATATTTGTTATGTTATGTGCATCTTATGCTAACATGTAATAACTAATTTTTAAAAATAGAAATGAATCAATTTTTTAATAAAATAATCATTTTATTCTTTAATCAAACTGTGTATAAATCAATTTTCTTAATAAATAAGATAAAATATAATGTAACGATGGCTTTACCTAGTTACATATCTTTTGTTATTGCAAGGGGGAATACACTTTATTCTTTGCTTTTGGGGTGTCATTCTTACAAGCACAGGACTGTGTTTCATGTGAAGGCATCATCTCTCTGTATCCTAGACTAGATATTGTAATAATATTTATTTTATTAATTTCTCTTCTTCTCCTTTAAAGTAATTTTTTAATTTCAAAATAGCCAACATTATTACATTAAAATAAGACTCTCTCCCCTATTCCAATATAAAAATAATAAGACTTTCATTTTTTTCAACGTAAAATAAAAATAATTAATTTACATGTCTTCTCTACTACACTTAATCATTGGTTTATATAAGCAAGAAAGCAAAGCATACTCGGGAAACAAAAGGCATTACCCAAAACCAAACCCAAAAGGCAAATCGAGCAAAGCAAGCAACAACAAAGCAAAAAGCTTAAAAAAGTTTAGCCAAAACTTCCCTTATCTCACAAAAATAAAAATAAAAATGGAGGAATTCGATGAAGACATGACCCCATTTTGGCTCCAAACCACCGACAACCGCCGCCTCCGCCGCCGCCATCTCTTGTTCAATACCGGTATTGTTATTATCCTCTTATTAGCCGTCGCATTCGCTTTTATCTTCATCATCATCCCTTCCTTCTTGTCTTTCACTTCCAAAATATTCAAGCCACAACTCGTTAAAAAATCATGGGATTCCCTCAACCTAGTCCTCGTACTTTTCGCCATTATCTGTGCTTTTCTTAGCAAAAGCAACGGCGACAATGATGCCAATGAGACCCCAACTTCTTCTTACCAAGATTACAAGTTTTCTTCGACACCGAGACATGTTGTTGACCATCATGTTCGAAGCTCAACTCCAGGTCAATGGAGTTACGATCACGCGTTGTCATCAGATCGGACGGCGTATAACTCGCTGCGGAGGATGAGAAGCAGCAGTTCATATCCAGATCTACGTCAGGAATCTACTTGGACAATGAACGGCGATGATCGGTGGAGGTTTTATGATGATACTGGGTTGTATAATTACCGGAGTAGATCGAGGCGGGAGCATGATGAAGAACAAGTTTACTTAAATAACTTAAAGGATATAGCTGTCGATACTGTTCATCGTACGTCTCCGCAGCTAGTGTCAGTTCCACCACCTGTAGCAGCAGCAGCATCGCCTCCAACGCCGCCTCAGTCGCCTCCACCGCAGCCTCCTAAGGCTGTCAGAAGGAAACCTAAGCGGGCTTATGAAGATGTTCGACGTAGGGAGAGAAGTGAACGTAAGGAAGTCGCGTACAGTGACGTAACAAACAAGTATTCTCTTCCATCACCATCATCACCGCCGCCAACTAAGCCACCAGCTTCACCACCTCCGCCTCCACCTCCGCCGCCGCCGCCAATATCTGGGTCGGAAAAGAGAAGTAAGAAGAGTGAGAAAAAGAGAGGTGGAGTGACTAAAGAATTCTTAACTTCGTTAAGAAGAAAAAAGAAGAAGCAAAGGCAAAGAAGCGTGGAGAACCTTGATGAATTCTTCAACCTTGCAACACTTCCTTTATATCCACCGCCGCCGCCGCCGCCGCCTCCACCACTACCATCGTTCTATAACATCTTCTCTTCCAAGAAAAACAAAGCCAGAAAGCATCATTCAACCTCTCCACCTCCAACGCTGCCACCGTCAATGGAAGCGCGTGCATCAAAAAGAGAACCCAATAAACCACCTGTAACGACGATCCAGAAACCTCCTTTGCCAGTCAAGATAAGAAACGTCAACAATGTCGAAGAGAACGTCGAAAGTGGTAACGAATCGCCGTTCAATACAATCCCTCCGCCGCCACCCCCTCCACCGTTTAAAATGCCGGCGTGGAAGTTCGAAGTACATGGTGATTTCGTCAGATTAAAAAGCATCAACAGTTCAAGGAGTGGGTCACCGGATTTGGATGATCCATTAAGCGGTGAATCGAGCCCTGCGGATGGAAATAAAACTGGTGGTGTCGACGGCGGAGAATCGATGGCAGGCCCATTGTTTTGTCCAAGCCCAGATGTGAATACCAAAGCTGATAATTTCATTGCAAGGTTCAGGGCTGGTTTGAAGCTGGAGAAGATAAACTCTGTCAAAGGGAGGTCTAATCTCGGCCTTGATCCAGGCCCAAGCACTGTGTAAGAAGCAGAACCCCATGACTCATTTAGTATTTTTTTTTTTCCTGAAAATTTGTTGATTTGAGTTATTCATTCTCACTCTTACATATACAGAAGAAGTTAAATCACAGGATTCTTTTTCTTTTTTGTCATTTTTTCATTAAGTACGATTACAATGTATGTATTTATTCAAATTGTTATAGGTGATTTTTTGTTGTTTCATGTATTAGATATTATTGTAAATTTGGGATTTTTTTTGGTGTGAAATTAAAGGCAATCAATCATATAATGTCTTTTCTTTGTTTGGATTTTGGATGTCGTTTGAACTTTTTCTGAAGAACAATAATTGAGGAATCAACGGACTGTGTTAATAGGCCAAGGAAAAAAACAAATCAAAATGCCTAAACCAAGCAATATAAAGATTTAAAATGCCATTAAATTCAAATGGTAAAGATCCCTTCAAAATTGGTAAGCTTTGCTAAGATGTTATTGTTTTCTCTCCTCAAAGCTACAATCCTAACAAGAAGGCCCTAATGAAAACAAAAATACATGGAAACAACAACAACAATAAAGCCTAAACACAGCAATATAAAGGCACAACATGAGCAAGTCTAATCATGCTCATATTAATCGGCTTAATTCGCTTTACTTGATAAATACTTGTTCAAAACATCCATTACCGACCCGAAATTCGGGTTTGCCAATCACGTTAATGAGATTTACTTAATAAATACTTCTTCAAAACATCCATTACCGACCCGAAATCTGCAGTGACTTGCACAGGAGGGTTTGCCAATCTGCAAGCCATGTCCTTGATATTCTTAGAGTGATAATCAATCTTACTCTGTGTAAATTTCAACCCATGGGCTGTACTCACCACCACTGTCCTATCAGTAGGACCAATAACCCCACTTCTCCTAAGCTTATTCAGTGCAGTCAATGCCACCCCTGTATGTGGGCAAGTAAACATCCCAGTGGAATCAGCTTGTGCCATGGCATCCATTAACTCTTCCTCTGTCGCTTCCTCAACAATCCCATTTGAATTCTTCAAGGCATGTACTGCTCTATCAATGGAAACTGGATCACCAATCTGGATAGCAGATGCAAATGTTGTTTTCGCTTTCACAGGCTGAAAGTCTTTCCAACCAGACTTGAAATACAAATACAACGGATTCGCATTCGCAGCTTGGGCGCAGACCAACCTAGGAATCTTATCAACAAGTCCCAAGTCTTTGCACATTGAAAATCCTTTGTAAAAAGCATAAATATTCCCAAGATTTCCACCAGGAACAATGACCCAATCTGGAACTTCCCAATCAAATTGCTGTAAAATCTCAATAGCAGCCGTTTTTTGTCCTTCAAGCCGCAAACTATTCAGGGAGTTCGCCAAATAAATCGGCAATTCAGCCGTTACTTCCCTAATCAACTGCATACATCCATCGAAATCAGTATCGATACTCAAAACAAATGCACCATTTGCAATGGGTTGAACAAGCTGAGCCATGGAAATCCTATTAGCAGGTAAAAATACAAGAGAAGGAATCCCAGCAGCTGCACAATAAGCAGATAATGCTGCTGATGTATCCCCTGTAGAAGCACAGCCAACTCCAACTACTGGTTTATTCATTTTCCTCAACCTATTAACTTGACTAACTAAAACAGTCATGCCCAAATCTTTAAAGCTACCCGTATGGCTAATCCCACAATGTTTCACCCATAAATCATTCATTCCTAAGAAGTCTTTGCCATACCTTTCAGCCCAGAAGAGGTTAGAGTTACCTTCAAAAGCAGAGATGATATCATCATCGTCGATTTCAGGTAATACCCATTCTTTTTTCGACCAGACACCGGAACCGAACGGCCAAGTAGTCTTTCCGACACGTGAGTCGAAGAGGTTTCGCCAGTAAGCGCCGTCGAAGTGTTTGAGGGCGGACATGTCGTGCTGGACGTCGAGGAGGGAGCCAGATTGAGATCGGTAAACGATCTCGTCGAGAGAGTAGGATTCATCGGAGGAGGAAGGATCGGTGATGGAGGTGAACGGGACGTATTTAGCGGAGAAGCGAGGGTGGTTGGTGGTGACGGTGGCGGCGTTGTGGAGACGAGCTTCTTCGCGGATGTTGTGATGGGGCTTGAGGGATGGGAGTTGAGGCTTCGTCGACGATGGTGGTGGAGAGGTTTTGGGGAGATCGGAAGTGGAGGCTTTGATGAAATGAAGCGTGGGTTTAGGCGCAATATGGGCGGAGGGCAAAAGCGAAAAAGCCGCCATCGGGGAGGAAATGGTTGGTGGGTAGTCTCGCGAGATCTAAGGGAGTGAGGGGCTTTTCACAACTCCGTCTTTTAAACAACAAAAAGTTGAGGTTTACGGCGGGGGTTTATAACATTTATTTATTTATTCATTTATTTTATTATTTTATTATTATTATTAGATTATAAAGAACTCGCAATATGGTCAAAATAAATTTAAATAATTTTATAAAAAAAAGTTTAAATAATAAAATATTTTTGATAAATTCATAAATTAGTTTGATCTGCTTATTGGGTAACATCCAACTCAACAAAACACTTCAATATTAAAAAAAATTATTTTGCATAAATCGCATATTTAAAATATAAATATGTATTAAAAAATAATATAAAATAAATATTAAAACATAAGATTTCCCAATATAAAAATAATTTAAACTATAAGTATTTGAAATTAAGAATATTAAATCTACTTCAAAGAAGCCCAAACCATCCAATACTGTGGGCTTTATTGTAGCCTTTTATCCCCATCAATACCAGCAAAGGCTTTACCTAATTGGCTGATTAGCTAGGACGGTGGATTTACATATTTACCTGAGGTTAAAATAGCAATCTTTTAAAAGAAAAGTTAAAATAACAAAAAGAATGTTGTAGTTGGCACTTGGCATTGGTTTCATTTTAATTATATTTTTCTAAAATATGTATTATTTGTGTTTAAATTTGACTTATAATTATATTTGTAAAAACTAATTAAAAGATATTGATTTGTCTACAATTTATGCGTTAAAAATAATTACTCATTTTTTATATTTATTTTGATATACTCTTTTATCTTTTAATTTATATTTAGTTAAATATTTAACATAAATAGTTTTTTATTTGAAATGAATTAGGCCATATTTGATAACTTAGATATTAATTTTTCGATAATTTAATTTTTATACACATTTAATAATTCATGATAAAATTTACTTGGTAAAACTTTTAAGTGTGAAAAATGATAAGGTGCTACTTATTACTTTACGAAAAATATTTTGAATTTAATATGTTTTTATTTAACATCTTACAATTATTTCGATGATTGAGTAAATACTCTCAATGTATCTCTATAAAACTTCTATTTATAGTTGAGTTCCCCTGAAACCAACGATTGAGATTGAATTACATCAACGAGATTGAAGTCTATCTAAAACTGAAATGATTAAACATTGACTCAAAACTTTAAAATTACAAAATTAAATATTATTAGATTACATATATTCTAATATTAGTTTTCCTATTCATCATGGTTGTTCTAAATTCCATTTGCTTCACTTGACTGCCAAGAATTAAATATATGGGTTTTTTCACATATTTTACAAATCAGACTAATTTAAGTGATTGAATGAGCCCCATTTAATCAATAGAACTTTGCACAATTTTCATTGGTTTTATTGGCCGCGGTGATATTAAGATGAAGTTGACTGACTGATTGGTGGATCTGCAATAAATTCATTCCCACCTAAAGCAAATTACACTACAGGCATCACTCAGCATCACCAATACGTCCTAGATGCTCTGCTTCGGGTGTTGAGGACTTTGCTCATAATTTTTTGGACTGTGCTGAAATTTCTCCCTTCTGGCAGTACACTGGTATCTCATTGCAAGAGGGCACACCTTGCATCACAATTTCACTAGTAAGTTATGCAAGGCGGACAACTCATTGGAAACAAATCTCTTTCGTTGTGTCGTGTTCGAAGTAAATCAGTGCATGAACATGTGGCTTCTACAACAGCCCAGATTATTCAGCTTATCAATACTCACCTTCGAGAATAGGAGTCTCTTAATGTTCGCTTGAGCTCTATTAGCACGATGGTGTCGGCGGCTCGCTGGCTTCCTCCTCTTGGCTCGTTTTACAAGGTAAACTTTGATGTGGCTTTCCTAAGTTCACAAGGCAGAGGTAGTATTGGTGTCATTATTAAAGACTCGGAGGGGTATGTAATAGGTGTTTGCATGGTGAGGGCCCATCACCTTATGGATTCCTTTATGGCAAAGGCTGTTGCGAGCGTAGCTGCATTTCGCTTTGCGGCAGATCTTAGTCTACAGCGTATCTTGGTGGAGGGAGACGCTCTTTCGATTATTCACAAGCTCCACTACACTGAGTTGGACATGTCTGTGGTTGCCCTTTGATTGAAGAAGGTAAGGTCGTAGCGATGGGCTTTGAGGAATGTCTATTCGTGCACACGCACCGATCGAGGAATGAAGCATCTTATCTTCTCAGTGCGCAGGGTCTCCGTTCTGATGAGGATGCTTACTGGGTTGAGGATTACCCCCATTTTCGCAGAACATGACAACAAAGGAAAGGCAGCAAGGCTATGCTGCTCAAGTCGGGGAGGGGGCTTTTGGAAGTGTTGCAAACAGATGCATAGGGCTTGGTGTCAGGAAGATAAACGATCAGTACTGGTTTTGCAAACAGGCACCAGTTTCTTTAATCCGCTCGAGACGGTTTGAAGCTGGCTTCGGTTCATTTATTTTTATGGTTTCCATATGTTTCCCATTACACCTTAATCTTTTCTATTCTCTTTTTTGGTATGGGCTTGTTATTGCTCTGGGCTTCTCACCTAGATTGGACCATAGGTTGGGTGTAGAGTGTAACATCCTGAAATAGGGCCTAAACAGAATTGTGGTTGCGAAACCATGAATCTGAGATAGAAAAGGTTATTTTAAGTAATTATTATGATTTATTAAGTGATTAGATGCATGTGTTAGAGTATTGATAAGAAATTTTATTGATTTCATGTCTAATTTGCCTATTAGGACTTAATTGTAAAAGTTGATAAATATGAGTTTTAGGTGTTAAAGGATTTAATTGAAGAGCATAATTGAAGTAGAGGTCCTTAAATGGTAATTATACCATTAGGCTTTCATGGACAAAAATGGACATATATAGGTAGAAAGAACCAAAGTTTTTAATGAAGGGTAATTTAGTCATTTGGTAATAAAAAGAAATTAAAAGGGAAAAGATGGCAAAATATGCTCATCTTCTTCATTAGGACGAAATTTCAAGGGTTTTCCATAGCTAGGGTCTGTTTCAAGCTTCCAAGTTCCATAGTAAGTGATTCCAAGCCCTGCTTTTTAATGTTCTTTACGTTTTTGGAGTCCCTAAGAACTTGATTTAGCTTAATCTAGCAATAATTTAACCTAGGGTTCATATTTGGAAAAATACCCATAGGTGAAATGTGTTTATTTTGATGTTTTATGATAGAATATGAAGTCTGAAATTATGTTAAACAACTTTTGCTAAGCAATTTTAAGTGAAAACGAGTAAAACGGCTTAATCGGTAAAAATACCTAATGTTCATAAGTACATGTTAGAGTGAGAATTTGATGTTGTCATAGAAGGGAAAAATGATCAGCATGTCATAAAACATAAGAATAAGGGATAAAGTTTAATTTCCGAGCTTTGGGGCAAATGTGTAGTGTCAATTCTTAGAGATTCAGCCTACCAGTGGTGGAAGACACTTGTATCAGTAGTACCGAAAGAAAGAGTTACTTGGGATTTCTTTCAGGAGGAGTTCCGTAAGAAGTACATCAGTCAGAGGTTTATTGACCGAAAAGAAAAGAATTCCTTGAATTAAAACAGGGTAAGATGACGGTGGACCGATTATGAACGTGAATTTGTTCGACTCAAAGAATTATGCTCGAGAGTGTGTGTCTACAGAGGCTATCATGTGTAAAAGATTTGAGGATGGGCTCAATGATGATATTCGACTGTCAGTTGGAGTATTAGAGATAAAAGAGTTTGTTGTTTTAGTTGAACGAGCCTGTAAGGCAGAAGAGTTATTAAAAAGAAAAGGTAAAGTGAAATTGAGATGCAAGACACAAAGAAAAGACAGATGAGCAAGTCGTTTCGACTTACATCCAAGAGGCCTAGGGAGTTTTCTACGAGATCTAATTTTTCACCGGGTATTCTAGCCAAAACAGAGGTAGAAGATTTATGGATCCGAAAGCTCAAACCACTTCGATTGCGAGTGTTGGCGATGTGATTCACTGATAGACCCGAGTGTCCTCAATATGGTCGACGTCATCCGTGTCAATGTCGAGCAACCGAGATTGGTGTTTCTTCGATGTGGTGCACGGATCATTTCATTCGAGAATGTCCCGAAATGGTTAAAAGAGAAGTAATACCGAGTGCAAAATCGTGCAATGCCCCGTTAGAGGCGCGCATCTCGAGAGAAATCCCTGGTAGTAGGGGTGTAGAGGTACATTTAGAGATACGAAACGAGATCGGATGTTAGAGCACCCGCAAGGACTTATGCTATACGTGCTCGTGAAGAGGCATCCTTCCCGACGTAATTACGGGTACATTTTCTCTTCATGATGTTAATGTTATTGCTTTGATTGATCCGGTTCAACCCATTCCTATGTTTGCATGAAATTAATACCTAGTATGAACATGCCCATAGAGTTTACTGAAATTTGTGATTAAAGTATCGAATCCATTAGGTCAAGTGTGTTAGTAAACAAAGTATGTAAAAATGCCCTTTGATGATTAGAGGTTCTTGTTTTTCTACCGATCTCATGCTATTGCCGTTTGATGAGTTTGATGTGATTCTTGGTATGGATTGGTTAATCGCACATGATGTGATAGTGAATTGTGGAAAGAAATTCATTGAGTTGAAACGTGAAAATGGTGAGATCCTTCGGGTTAATCTCGGATGAGTCGGTAGTTTAATTTCCATGATTTCTGTATGTGCGCTCGTAAATGTTTGAGGAAAGGATGTGAAGCTTATCTTGCTTTTGTATTGAATACTAAAGATCCAGAGTTGAAAATTGAATCGATGGCGGTGGTAAATGAGTTTCTGATGTGTTCCCTAAGAACTACCGTGTTTGCCTCATATCGAGAGAAGTTGAGTTTGGTATTGAATTGATTCCAGTGTACCACACCTATTTCTATTGCTCCTTATAGAATGGCTTCAATAGAATTGAAAGAATTGAAAGCTCGAGATACGAGAATTAACCGATAAAGGCTTTGTAAGACCTAGTTATTCACCATGGGGCGCCAGATGTTATTTGTGAAAAGAAGGACGGTTCCATGAGATTGTGCATAGACTATCGACGACTTAACAAGGTAACCATCAAGAACAAATATCCATTGCCTAGAATAGATGATTTGTTTGATCAACTGAAAGGAGCCACTGTGTTCTCTAAGATAGATTTGAGATCTGGATATTATCAGTTGCGAGTTAAAGAGTCAGATATTCCAAAACCGCTTTTCCGAACTAGGTATGGTCACTATGAGTTTCTTGTGATGCCATTTGGCTTAACCAATGCTCCTGCCATTTTTATGGATTTAATGAACCGAATTTTTAGACCTTATTTGGACAAGTTTGTAGTTGTGTTTATTGATGACATCTTGATTTATTCCAATGATGAGACTGAGCATGCAGAGCATTTGAGAACAGTTTTACAGATTTTGAAAGATAATCAGCTTTATGCCAAGTTTAGTAAAAGTGAGTTCGTTACGGAAATTTGTTTTCTTGGACATATTGTTTCAGAAGGTATTAAAGTTGATCCGAGTAAGATTTCAATACCATTGTTGGTTGGAAGCCTCCCAGAATGTATCGAGGTTAGAAGTTTTCTTGGTCTTGCTTGGTTATTATATAGACGATTTGTAGAGGGATTTTCCATGATAGCTACTCCATTGACAAGATTGCTACAGAAAGATGTCAAGTTTGAATGGACTGAGAAGTGTCAGCAGAGTTTCGACAAGTTAAAGGCATTGTTGACTGAAGCTCCTGTCTTAGTACAACCGTAAGGGTAAAGAGTTTGTAATTTACTGATGATGCATCCTTAAATGGACTAGGCTGTGTACTTATGCAGGAAGGAAGGGTAATTGCTTATGCCTCTAGACAGTTAAAACCACATGAGAAAAATTATCCGACACATGATTTAGAGCTAGCTGCTATTGTATTTGCATTAAAAATTTGGAGACATCACTTGTATGGTGAAAAATGCCGAATATTCACTGATCATAAAAGTTTGAAATACTTGATGACTCAGAAAGATCTGAACTTGAGACAAAGAAGATGGCTAGAGTTGATTAAAGATTATGAGCTAGTGATCGATTATCACTCGGTAAGGCAAACGTTGTTGCCGATGCTTTGAGTAGAAAATCATTATTTGCATTGAGAGCTTTGCATACTAGTTTGACCTCGCCAGATGATGGTTCTATTTTAGCCGAAATGAGAGCTAAACCGATGTTTCTTGAAGAAATTTGTAAAGCTCGAAAAGATGATGATGAGTTGCAAGCCAAAAGGGTTCATCTGGTCGAGTCGTGTAGAGTCCGATTTTCGATCGATCCGATTTGTTTGATGTTTAGAGACAGGGTATGTGTACCAAAGATTGATGATCTTATTCAAAGGTTTTACAGAAGCACATAGCGCTTCTTGGTCTATTCACCTGTAGTACAAAGATGTATAATGATTTGAAGAAAATGTATTGGTGGAGAGGAATGAAAAGAGATATTTCGAAATTTGTTTCTAGATGCTTGATCCACAACAGTAAAGTCAACATCGTGTACCTTCAGGTTTATTGCACTGTATTAGTTCCCGAGTGGAAATGGGACCGAGTTACTATGGATTTTGTGACAAGATTGCCTTTGACCCCAGAAAGAAAGATGCAGATGGGTTATGATTGATAAGTTAACGAAGTCGGCTCATTTTATCCCAAACGTATGGATTATTCACTTGACAAGTTGGCCGAGTTGTATATTTCAGAGATTGTGAGACTACATGGAGTACTCATTATCGATCATCTCGGATAGATATCCGAGATTTACTTCACGGTTTTGGAAGAAATTGCGGAAGCTTTAGGTACAAAGTTGAGTTTTAGTACAAATTTTTCCATCCTCGGGATCGATGGTCACTGAAAGAGTTATTCAGGTACTTGAAGATATGCTTAGATGTTGTGTATTGGAGTTTCAAGGTAGTTGGGAGAAATATTTGTCGTTAATAGAGTTTGCTTATAATAATAGTTATCAATCGAGTCTGAAGATGGCACCTTATGAAGCTTTGTATGGACGTAAATGTCGCACACCTTTGTATTGGACAGAGCTTAAGGAAAATCAGATTTACGGGGTTGATCTAGTCAAAGAAACAGAAGAGAAAGTAAAGGTCATCAGAGATTGCTTGAAAGCAGCCTCAGATGGACAGTTTCAATTTTTATGCCCTGATTTAGTAAGTTAAGTCTAGTAATGCTTCGTGCTCGACTCTGGCAACGGTCTCGGGTAAGGGGTGTTACATAGAGGGTGTGTAACATCCCAAACCCGGTCTAATCATTACGACCAGATCTGGTATGTCACAGGGAAAAAGGTTATAAGGAAATTTTGAAATTTTGATGGAAACCGTAAGTTTGAAACTCTTTGTTTTAGGTGATGTTTTGAAAACAGGGGTTTGTAACTTAAGAAAAATTTCAGGTTGGATTAATCGCTTATTTGCTATTTTTGCTAGCACTTGTGAGAAAACCGATATTCAGGTTACAGTTCTTTAGAACACTTCTTTTTAACAAATATGTTTAAGTCGTAAATTGATGTCGTATCAAAGCGAAGTAATTACGTAAAACCAAATAACAATTTAGAAGGCCTTATTACATCAATTAAAAACCCAAATTTAAAACGTCTTGGAAAGAAACTAAGTTTATTGAAAAATATCAAGCTATGGCCTCCTCGGGTCCCCTGGCTCCCAAGTCCACGCCTCACCGATCACCGCAAGATTAAGCGGAGGGTGAGTCACCGAGACTCAGCAGTGTAAGTCCCCTTAAGTCACATAAATGGCTTCAAGCCCACAAACACATATTGGGCCTTAGCCCACTCAAAATAGCATGTACAGATATGGATGCAATGTACCCTACCCAAGCCTAGATTTTCTATCCTCTACACACCACCCGTACTCAACCGACACTCCGTGGGATTTCTACAATCAACCCTCCATCCGCTACACTCCATTTGTGGCACCTAGCCACTGTGACATAGTCACAAGATATCATATGTGGGGCCAACCCACTTGTGGTACCAAACCACTAGTGACAATCTCGAATAATCATATATGTGGGGCCAACCCACTGTGGTACCAAACCACCGGGACGAGTCACGAATCATGCATTTATGTGGTACCAAACCACCGGTGGTTCCAAACTCATCGAGACTTAGTCACGAGTCAAGAATGTGGGGCCAACCCACTTGTGGTACCAAACCACTAGTGATCTTTACACTTCCCTTTCACATCAAATCCAACCCATGCATACAAGTGTCAAATGAATGCAACATGTCATATCAAGTGCACAATATCATTATGGCATACATTCATCGCACATACATAACCAACTAGGTACTTACCTGGTATTTCGACCATGCCTATAGTGGCATAACGCTTGTTCATCTAGCCGTTTTAGCTTTTCAGCCCCAAAGAATTAGTAAAACATAATAATATTAAAGTATGTAAATATTACACACCTGGTTACACGCAAAGACTATGCTATCTTTGTCAACACTATCGCTTTGAAACTATCGCTATCTGCCTCCTATTTTGCTCGTGGCCGGTCCCACAACCCGTGGCCAATCTCGAACAGCAGACACTGCGCGCTTCTTGAACTTAGGGGCTAGGATTACGGGTCCAACCCCTCATTTCGCTTGGCTGACATTTGAGTCCATGAACAGAACCTTGGTCACTAGACCGGATTAACGCAGTGAAATCGAACAAAAAAGGAATAACACTCAAGACTAAGGGTCCTTACCTAGATCAACAAATTCCAGAGATTAAGAAGGTTTGAATCCTGCACCACTCAAGTACTTGAATCGACTAGAACCGATTGTCCCTTTAAACACTCCAAACGCAGACCAAAAGCTAGAAGAACGCAAAGACAAAGCTCCCCTACAATCAGCCAAGAGTTAAAGAATATGATTACGCTTTCTTGACGCAAAACATGAGAAGAGATGATTGAACCGAAAAGAAAACACTTACCCCAAACACTAGAGAAACCGATTGGGAGTGGAGGAAAATAGGTAACAGCAATCCACAAATGTCGAAGTTGTTCTGCTCTTGAAAAGAAAGAGATGGAGAAGAAAGGTGCTATCTACCAAGAGAGATTCGGCTAAGGTGTTCGAAAGAAAAGAGAAGAGAATGACAGAGTTTTGACAAAAGGTGTGGCTTCAGAGGGTTTCGGCTTTGATGTTAATGGCAAAGAAAATAAACAAAAGTGATGAGTGAAAGGCAATGTAGGTTTCGGCCAAGCACAAAAGAAGAATAAAATGAGAAGAGGATTAGAAGGTGTTTTGGTTTTGGTATTTTGAGAGAAAAGAAAAATACACCAAGTGGTATGAGGGTGTTTCGGTTTTGACAAAAGAAAAGAACAAAAGAATGCTCTTGGTCCTTTCTAGCTAGCCGAAAATGCTCAACACTCCCTCTAATGCTATCGTTTACCATTCGGCCACCCCCTAACCTCACTAAACCGAGCACACACACTCATACACCCCACATTCGGCCAAACTCTCTCCCTTTCTCCCAATCCCACGATTCTCTCCACCGATCAATCTCCACTCTCCATTCAAACCCTCGTTGACCGATTCTTTCTCCTTGAATTGCTCTCTTCCTTCATTCAAATGTGTTGACCCATTCAACACTCATCCACCAGAGTCCAAGCTGAAAGCAACTCTCCCCCACCTTGGCGTAAAAAAATCCCAAAAGGAATCCACGCACTCGAACCTCGCTCCCGCCACCTTCCCCTGAGCGCGTCCACCTTCCCGAGCTTTAAGTGGCGCCTCCTTGCCACTTTACTAAAGCGCTTCTTGAGACTAAACATGCAACCAACCACCCTTAAGTCCTATCCCATTCAGCTCTCCCTTAAAGTGCCCAAAAAACAAATTTTTACTAAGGCTCCGGCTTACCCCTGAGTCATTCCTAGACCCTAAAGTACCCTAAACTAGCATGACAAACATAGCATTCACACTCAAACACATAAAATGCAAAGGCCCTAATTTAGGATGTTACAGGGTGGACCAGCTGATCCGAGATAGTTTCGATCCTTGAGTTAGGTGAGCTTGTACGTATTCGATTTTAATGATAAGATGTTACTCTAAAAAAAATAGTTCGAGTTGGACAAAAAATTAAGTTATTTAAATTTACTCGTTTATCTAATAAAAATATTAGTCTCAACTTCAAATGTATTTTCATTATTAGTTAAAATTATGATGGGATGGTATTTGAGCATCCTTCTATATGGGATGTGTAACACCCCATACCCGAGTCCGAGGCTTAGACCGGATACGAGAAGTTACTATGCTTGAACTTGCTTAATCAAGTACTTACGGGCTATAAAATTTCGTTCTGAATTAAGAACTTATCTTTCTTAATCAACTTGTACTTTTCATGGGCCTACGAGGCCTTAAACTCATGTCCGTAAACTTTCGAAACTCAATCGAAAACTTTTCATTGAAACAGGGGTCACACGCCCATGTGAGTTGGGACACGCCCGTGTAAACCTGAGACACGCCCATGTCTCCTAACCGTGCTTAAAACTCGAGCTTACTGCCAAACTTCACACGGCCATGGCACGCCCGTGGTCCTGGCCCGTGTGAAAAACCTTAGCATTCTGACTTATAACACACGACCATGGCACGCCCGTGGACTTAGACCATGTACTACAACTTGATATTCTGACTTAAGGTGCAATGGTGCAGGTACACACGGCTTAGACACACGCCTGCAGTGTCCGACCGTGTGGGGCACTTAGAGGCTATTTACCAAGCCAATTGCCACCAAATCAAGAGTAAATTCATACTATCTCAACAACTCAAATCACTACAACTTTAATGAACAATATAACATGCTCCATTGATGTCAATAACATACATACTTAGTCAATCTTGGCCAATCATTTAGCCATTTACAAAAGAATAATAATAAACTTGATAGTCCATGCTTTTCCCCTTTCTAAGACATATACTCAAAATGAAATGTTTCCTATACATGCCATACTATCATATTTCATGAAATTCATTAAGGAAAAGATGTTTATCTAACATCAAACTCTCATAATCTTCCATAAAACATCATTTAACAAGCATGTCATTCATAGATGAAATTTTTGAACATGCATCTTAGCTTATTTTATAGCTAAAAATAGCTAATTCATAATACGAGGACTTAAAAAACACGAAGAATATTAAAAACGGGGATAAGATGAACTTACTAGCAAGCTTGAAAAAAAATGAAGAACCCTAGCTATGGAGTCTTCAAATTTTCGGCAATGGAAGGAAGAAGATGAATGAAATTTTATCATCTTTTTCCTATTTTAATCACTTATTAGACAAATGACCAAAATGCCCTTCTTTTTAAAAATTTCTATTTTACTAACTCATGTCCATTTTTGTCCAAAATTTATAATTTGGGAAAATTGCTATTTAAGGACTCATAATTAATATTCTAAAGCTATTTCATACAAAATGCTTCTAGAAACTCACATTTTACAACTTTTGCAATTTGGTCCTTTTTGACCATTCAACTTCATTTTAGCAAAATTGCTTCATGAAACTTTCACACTAACATGCAAACATGGCAAGAACCTTAAAAACTCATAAATTCACCTCGGATTCGTGGTCTCGCACCACTATTCCGACTAGGCCCTAAATCGGGCTGTTACAGGATGTCACGTGTAATCTTTTTAATTATCATCTGTCACGTCAGTATGTTTAATAGTTAAACCAATCAATTAACATTTTTTATTAACGGAATGGTCTAATTAATTATTTCTTTAATCATTAAAGACTTAATAGGATATATATATTTTAAGGGTTGAATTGATTTTTTAAATTTTTATTAAAGTTTTTAAAATATTACACTGAGGAAGAAATACCTTGGTTGAATTGTAAATGATGTTATATTTTATGTGTTGAATTTATTTAATATACACGTGTTATCTTTTAACGTAACCAATTAAGCAACTAATAAAATTGCATAGTTATGTCTTCGCCGAAACCAAAAACATTTAGCGTACACAACTAAAATTATGTGCATAAGTTTCTCAATAACGTGTAATTTGCCACTATATATTCCCAATTGTTATGAACTAGTTTTGCCATCTTCTATCATTTAAATATTAGTTTACTTGCATTGTAATTATCGAAACAATTCTAGTCAAACAATGAATGAAAAATAATTAAATCACAATACAAAGCAAAAATATTGATAATATATAACGAATACGATTAAATACGCAATTTGTTAAATATTTTGCATATTTAATTTATGCTTCGTCAATTAATGTATTTTGGTAACAACATCTCAAAATTTTTAAGGTTTCACGATAAAAATTATTAAAATATTAAAAAGGAATTTTAATTTAGGTAAATATATTGTTTTTCTCCATAATAATTTAATTCAATGCTTAATCTTAATTTTGATATAACTGTAATTTAAAAAAAAAAAGAATATTCATCTATTTTACTTTTAATATTTTAAAATTAATAACTACATTTGCTTTAAAAACAATCATTTAATTCTTTAATCGCGTATCAGTTTATATATTATAAATGTTTCGAAATTTTTAAATTTTTAAATTTTGAATTTAAGTATAATTTCTCTAAATGTACTAACATGAAACTTCTTTGCAATCCTACGTTGCTTTTCCAATGGAGTAAGATAACGTTAATTGAAAGGACGATTATAGCCTTCTTAGCTTCTCTAATTTAGTCGAACAAGTATAGGTTTAAGGGTTCTTTGGTCATTTCAAGTTAAAGACCGACTGATATTCGGGCAGCAACAGTGGCTGCCACAGCATGTGAGCAATGGCATAATGATTTCGTCCAAGTATAATTATTCCTCACCGTATTTAATATTTTAAAATAAAATATTTATAAAAATATGAAAAATTACTTTGTACACTACTAAAGGAATAACCCATAAAATATTCACAAAAGATTTAATTTACTATTTATTGCAATGCATTCGAGGCCTGCATCAAAGATGGGCGGGTTTCCCTTTGTCTTGTCGTGAAAGATTACATTTCGGAACCAATTTTAACGACCCTTGTCTTTGACATAATCACGAGACTGCCCTTTATAATTTTAACATCAAATTCAATTTATATAATATTTTCTAAATATTCAAGTTAATTTAGGTGAAATACTCGAATGGGGGAATATTTTAGAAGTTATTTATATAAAGGTTAAGTTTTTAAAAATATTTATCTAAGGTTTAAATTTATTCGAAGATATTTATTTAGGGCTTTTTATATATTTCGTCTCATTTTGTAATATAAAATTAAGTGAATGTTAAAAATATTTGAAATAAAATAAAATATTACTTGAAATGGAAAAGGAAAATATAACTCGAAAAATTTGACTTTTGTTTGATATTTTAGAAAGTTTACTCCTTACACAACTAATTCTTAAAAAGTTTAATCCTAACCATTTTTTAAAAAAAAAATTCTAATATTCGATAACTAGATTAGACTCAAATTAATTTTAAAATTGAACTAGGTCAAATACCTTAAATAAATAATTAACTTTTTCATTCAAAATATTCGAATTTAAGACTCAACTAAAAAATTATCGAATTTCTTTAACACTTAAATTTAACATCTAAATAAAATTTTAACTTTTTTTAATAAAATACAATAACAAAGTAAAGGCCAAACAATAAATATGATTAATGTAACTCGAATCGAAATCGGAGGTAAAAATTCTCTTTTAACTTTAAACTTTGAATATTACAAGGATTAGCATTTAAAAATGCTGCTTTCTTTTTGTTTTTATTTGGTCGATGTATATTAAAAAATAGAGGGGAATTAATTTTTATTTGTATATTTATTATTTGGAATGAAAGAATCGTCCACTAACTTTTAAGATTAATTTATTTGTCTTTTATTAAAAGGTCAAGATATTTTTGCCTTTAATTAGCATCGTCAATGTCTAAAGCTTCGTCTTTTTTCTCAATGATGAAATTCATGAACACCCCCAACCATGCAATTATTTTTACATCAATAGATTTAACCGATGAAAAACCAATCTAATTTTATTTAAGTGTGTGTCTAAAAAGCACAGAGAAATTAAATAAAATTATAATTATTCGGGTAATATTTATACTTTTTATAATTACGAAAATTTGTAATTTTTTAAATATGTTTAGTTGACGGAGTGTAATTACATCATGATTCCTACATCATATTTAGTAATTCAATTTGTAATTATACAAGTACATAATTTATATTTTAAAAAATATTAATTACTATAAAAATAATTCCTAGGCCAGTAACAAAATTTAAAATAAAATCATTATAAGGACCCATTTTTGCCCGGGCCCATATCAGCAATAAAAATAAATAAAAAATAAATAAAGTCCAATGTCCAGATTACAAAACAGACCCAAATACCCCTTAGGCCAATCCTAAACAGACCACCCAAACGGCCCAGAAGGCCCAACTCCTAAACAGTCCCAGAGACCTAGGGTTTCTGGGGAAACCCTAGGCACCGCAACAATCTCTTCGCGCCCAGCCACAAGAAGCCTCAATCAGGCCGCACTGCGTGCGAGAGGCCCCTAATCTATACAATGATCCGCGCGAGTTACACCTTCATCATCATCACGACTCGCTTCTACCGCATGAAAAAGGAAACATGACAAAGAAACAAACACAAAGAACCTTTTTGTTTCTTTTTGTTTTTATGTTTCGAAGGCTATAAAAGCCTTAATCTGTAACACATACAAAAAAAAAGAAGAGAGAAGAGAACGAAGATACACAATAAAAAAAACAAAGGATTTTTTTTCTCTATTTTTTTTATTTTCGAATACATTTTTTTTATTTTGTTTTTTTTAGAGAGCATATATATGATATATATATATAGATATATAATACAGTTACAAAAAAGAAAAAAGAAAAAAACTTACTTTTTTTGAATTCCACTATGGCGATTTACTCACACAGCATTTACGACAATCGGAGGGCCCACCGAAAATCGCCCAGGGGAGAGTCTTTTTTGGAAGCTTTCGATTTTTTTTCTGCTGAGGAGAAAAATGAAATTTTTTGAACAAAAGGTGGCTTTTTATAGGGCATCAAAACGGTATCGTTTTGCCCCAGCCCCTTATGGGCCAAAACGGCGCCGTTTTAAGGCCGACCCGCGCGTTGACCCGAACCCGAGGAAAGATCCGCGCGTTTTCATCGAGTGGTCTAATTGCAATTTCGGTCCTCCCATATTTTTATTAATTTTAATTTCGTTTAATTTAAATTCTTTTTATTTTTAATTTGGACCCAAAATTCATATTCTGTTTCAATTCAGTCCTCGAGCATTTTAAAGACCAAAATCAGAACGACGTCATTTTAAAAAGAGGCATAATTTCTATATTAGTCCCTATGATTTAACGCGTGTTTTGTTTTAGTCCTTTTAATTTGTTTTAATTACTGTTTTAACCCCTTCTATTTATTTAATCCTAAATTTCTTTTGTTATTATTTTTAATTTAAATTATTTTGTTATTATATTAAACATTTTATCATATTAAATATTTTTTTATTACTTATATATTAATTTATTAATAGTATAAGTTTTATATATATTTTTATATGTACTAATCTAGTATATATTTAGTTATTATTATTTATTTTATATGATTTAATATTATTTTTTATTATATATTATCAATATATTATTTATTATATTATTCTTTCATTTATTGCTATTACATGTTTATTTATTTATCTGCTTTAGATTGTTTATTATTGTTTAATATAGTTCATTATATTTGTGTTATTATTTTATCGTTCATTGTTAGTATGATTTGTAGATTATATTTTTATTTATATTATTATTTTATTATTTATAATTTGTTATTTATTTCAATATATGTTGTAATATCCTATCCAAACCGTATCTTTTATAAAAACATCTTTTGAATCGACACATTTTATTTCAAATGATTTTCAAGATATGGTGATATGTGATATTTGGGGAATTACGAGAATAATTTTGCCCTAACTTACTGGGTTCGATTTTTCTCGTGAAACTTTAGGTATTACATATCTCCCTTTTCTAAATTTATTTCAAATGATTTTCAAAATACGGTGATATGTGATATTTGGAGAATTTCGAGAAGAATTTTGCCCTAACTTACTGGGTTCGATTTTTCTCGCGAAACTTTAGGTATTACATATTTCCCTTTTTTTAAGAAATTTGAGATTTATCAATTTCAAAATAAAAAAACTTATTCTTGGGAATTCAAAGTGTTGTGCCTTAACTTACTGGGTTCGACATTTTGCATTTCGAGGTAGGAATTTCCTAAAATAAATACGAGCTTAATTTCAAAGTCATGAGGTGCTATACCTTAACTTACTGGGTAAAGTACTTTATTTCTTTGGGATAGGTAAGTCTTGGTTTTCCTTCTAATAAAAGGATCATATTTTGTAATTTTCTTTATTTTCAACATTCGGACATGATCTTATCGATTTGGTACCAATTTTTGGGCGTTATGAAGGTGCTAACCCTTCCTCATACGTAACCGACTCCCGAACTCGTTTTCTTGTTTTTGTGGACCAAAAATGTTTTAAAATAAAACATTTTACAAGGTGATCCAATTACTCCTAAGTAAAAAAGATTGGTGGCGACTCCCGTTTTTGTTTTTAAAGTCGATCCCCATTTTTTAAAACTGATTTTAAAATGGTTTCGACAGCTTGGCGACTCAACTGGGGACTAATAAGAGAGTCAGGCCGTAAAGTCAGTAATTTCATGTCCTTATGTCTGAGTTTAAAAATCTGGTTTAAAAATTATGATCCTTTTTATTTGCATGCGATTCTGGTTGTCTAAAATATCTCTGCATTGCATTGCATGACCGTTGTGGTCACACCTTTAAGTGGGAGCGAGAAGCTACTCCTTCGTGAGGTTTTCACCTCCGTGCAGGATAGTGAATCGCCGGATACATCCGTACCTATGTCTTCGTGAGGTTTTTCACCTCAGATGCACCATAGGAAATGTATTCCCCTGAACCGAACTCGGTCCATATGAGCCTATAATGGGTGAGGATCGAGGAATCTGCTAGTTCGGGTACCTTAACTTTAGAGCTAAACCACATATAGTGAACCCTAAGGGCCCATCTTAGGTAGAACTATGTCAAACCCTAGTGGTCACCCTGATAGGTGTTCTAGGTTATTTATTTTTCTTGTGCTAACGTGTTCTCTTTTGTTTTGATTGCATTGCATTCATATCATAGAAAAGAGGTGTTGATTTCAAATTTGATTGCTAAATAGAAAAGTTTGACATAAGAAAACGGGTTTTTTGATAAAGTGGATTATAATACGGTCTCGTTTGAATATAGTCCAAGTGAATACAACGAGAGAAGACTGATAGTCCGAGAAGAAATACAAGACATTATCACTCAAAGATTCAAGCTGACGAAGACAAATCGAGAATCACCACGTCTCGACTTTCTTGAAGAGGCTAACAAGTGAATAGGAGTCGTGATCCAGATCAAGCAAAATGAGCTAGATGAGGCATTTATTAGAAGTTTGTAAGACTTGACTTTTACGAAGAAAGGATTCATCTTTTCACTTGGACTATGAGGACAAGGTCGTGTATGCGATCCGTTTTGTGTAAAGAAATCTATTTTCTAGTAAAGTTTTTCTAATGTAACTGAATTCAGAATCAACGCCTCTCTTTCTTTGCATTCATGCATTTGCATTATATCACATCATATCCATTTAAGTTATAGAAAGAGTCTAATTAGTTGAAAATATAACAGAGAGGGAGAGTGAAGGGAAATCTGGAAGCTTAACACCACTACGGTACACGGGCAAATATAAGGAAAATGGATCAAAGACTTGAACAGTTTCAGAGGGATATGCAAGACCAGATGCAGGAGCAGATGGCAAAGCTCCAACAGGAGATGAGGGACCAAATGTTAGAGGCCCAAAAGAACATGATGGCCCAAATGGCCCAAATGATGAATGGGATAATGGATAAGGTAAAGGGCCCGATAATCAATGCTAAGGACAATGAGGATTTCCCTAGAGGATTCACTCCAACACATGTGCAAGCGCAATATGAAGAGTACCCCAGAAGGCCACCTGTCACAATAAGGCCTCAGCAATGGCAAGCTGACATTGGAATTCCTGCAAATTTTCAAGTTGGTATGGGATTCAACCCAGGAGACAGCCCTGACTTGAACATGGCAGAGGGAGAGGGAATCAAAACTGAATCTACAAAATAGTTAGAAGATCGCTGTAGGTGGTTGGAGGAAAAATTTAAGGCTTTGGAAAACGCCGACCATCATCAAGGAATTGACGCAAAGGACTTGAGATTGGTCCCAAATTTGGTGCTTCCTCACAAATTCAAGATGCCGAAATTTGAGAAGTACAATGGAACTACTTGCCCTGAAGCCCACATCACGATGTTCTGTAGACGTATGACGGGCTATGTGAATAATGATCAACTTCGATTCATTGTTTCCGGATAGTTTGATGATGAGCGCGTCTAGGTGGTACAACCAACTTAGCCGCACTAATATTAGCTCCTGGAGAGACTTGGCCCAAGCCTTCATGAGGCAGTACAATCATGTCACAGACATGACGCCTGACCGAATCATGTTGCAAAACATGGAAAAGAAATCAAATGAGAGTTTCAGGCAATACGCACAAAGATGGAGGGAAGTTGCCATGCAAGTCCAACCACCTCTCCTGAAAAGGAAACCACCATGTTGTTTATCAACACTCTAAAGGCACCTTTTATCACCCATATGATAGGAAGCACCACTAAAAGCTTTGCTGATATAGTCATGGCGGGTGAAATGATAGAAAATGCCATAAGGGGTGGCAAGATTGAAGCGGGAGAAACTACTAGAAGGTTCACTCCTAGAAAAAATGATGACGAGGTGAATAATGCAAGTACATACAACAAAGGGTACTCAAAGGCAGTCACTGTTAGCCAACCGAAAGTGGTTACGACTGGACAACAAGGGTCGACGAGACAAGAATCAGGCCCTAGACAAAATTCCAAAAAGCTCCAATTTACACCAATTCCAATGACATATAAGGAGCTATATGAGACTTTATTAGAGGCACGCGTAGTGTCCCCATATTATCTGCATCCGTTACAACCCCCATATCCTAAATGGTATGACTCCAACGTTCAATGTGATTACCACGCAGGAGTAACGGGGAATTCAATAGAAAATTGTACTGCCTTCAAAAAGGTATTTGAGAGACTTCTTAAGATGGGAGTTTTCAGGATTGATGATACACCCAGTGTGGAGAACCCATTATCCAATCATGGAGACAAAAAAATTGTGATCCCTTGAAGAAATCATAAGCGAAGAGGGAATCAGAGAACAAAGTTTACAAGCCCTTGTGTACCTGGGAGAGTTTTAAATAATGAGATTATGGGAGAAATCCCTGTACTTTTAGGGCTAATCTAGATTAAATGCAAAACATGCTTGTTGCCTTAAGCCTAGAGGCAATAAGACCCCTTTTGTGAAATAGGCTTGTGTTCAAAATTTTATTTCAATAAAATGCATCTGTTTGAGCATATATTCTTTTATTCTTTCTACTATACATTTTTTACTCTTTCATTTTTTATCCATTACCATACAAGTAATCACCCTTAGAATAATTTATTCTTTGGATTTCCTGCCTTCATGCTTAGGTACCCAAATATCAATGTCATGAGCGACGTTATTACTGACTCCCTTTTTGAACAAGATATGGATCTAGGGGATCTCAGGATTTTGAAGATGACAGAGTTTGTGACATATCTTCTGACTTGTTAAGAATGGTTTAACAAGATGAAAAACAGACCTTACCTTACATAGGGTCAATGGATATTGCGAGCCTAGGAAGGGAATGAAGATCGAAGCCTAGCTCGCCACAGAAATAAATCGAGATATTATTGAGTTATTTTTTATAATTCAAAGATATTTTTCGCACGATCATATCAAGACATGCCTAGACTAATAAGACGCGGGCTAAATAAGAGGATGGGGCGTTGTTGGTCTACCATGGAAGCGATTGCATCAGTCATACCACAAATACTGAATTGAAGAAGAAAAGATTTATGTAACTCTTCTATTTTCTTCACAGACTTTTCTATATGTGGGGCATGGATGTGATGGGTCCAATCTTGTCAAGCGCTTTAAGTTATCATCAATTTACTGTCATGGTCGTCGTCTACTTCACTAAGAGGGTGGAAGTAGCTTCATATGCCAATATTGCAAAGTCGATAGTCATCAAATTCAAAAAAAAAAGATCAGATTCCAGCACAGAATGCATAACTGTACAAAGTCAAAATTTACAGTTTGTCCAAAGATCAGGCAGTGTGTCACTGTATAGCAAAAGTTGCCACAAAAAAAAATGAAAGGTGACTTAGACTTGTAAGGATTGGCATAAGAAGCTACCGTTACCTTCTGTCTTATTGAATGTCAGCCAGAACCTTTGCTGGGAGCAACGTCTTACCCATTGGTTTATGGAAATGAAGTATTTTGCTAATTGAACCTAGTTGAAGAAAAGGTTAAAGTTATTCAAGCTTATGACAAAGAGGTTCATCCTAGAGAATTCCACAAGGGGAACCTGATGTTGAAACAGATTTTTCTTCTACAAAACAATTTTAGAGGAAAGCATATGCCAAACTTGGAAGGACTTATGAAGGGCCTATTCTAGAGGAGCATTCATATTGACCGAGATGGATAGCGAAGACTTGCCCAATCCGGTAAATTCAGGTTTAGTCAAGAAGGATTTTACCTAAAAGGGAAAGGGGTCAAGGTGAAAATCCGCAAAGGGTGCCTTGAGTAAAAAAAAAAAGGCCAAGGCAAAAACCCGCAAAGGGCGCTTTGAGACCAAATGGGCGTTGAGTTGAAAACCCGAAAAGGGCGGCTCAAATTTTGATCAAAAGTAGGGCACACAGTAGTCTTGCTACGTCTGAATTAGCAATGAGGAAATATGTTACGTCTTGGGGCATCGACAAAGTACTTCGGATCCCCTAAACACATATTGAGCTTAAAATGGTCCTCAAGAAGTTGGAACAAAGAAGCTCAGGCTGCGATATCTGGGGCACCTAGTTTTCCATCTTACCCCTTTTAAATTTTCTATCTTTGATTACTTTATTCCTTTCAAAGAAACACACCAATCAAGGATCTTTTATAGCCTTTGCTATTTTTGCTTACTTTATTCTTTTTAAAGATACACCAATCAATTTTCATTTATTGCCTTGGTTATCTTTGATTAACTTATTTGTTTTGAGTTATGCTCATGATTAGTTTCTTTCTTGTCCATTGCCGTAATATTTTTCAAGCATTTTATATTGAAATAATGATTATTGGACTAATAATTTCATAAAAGGAGTTTCGCATATTACTCTAGAAGCTTTTAAATAATATGAGGAATCTGAAATAAGACTATTGTTCAGAACTCACCAGGCCTAAGGGCTGGAAATATTGAAAAATGATTATCTCTTCAGATTCTTAATTGGATGAGATAATTTTGTTGGTGATACCACATCGGCAGATGACGAATAACGTCAAGCCAAGTGTAAAAAGGGATCATTGTCGGGAGACCCTGCATTCATGTAAATTTCAGATTTATACACCTAGGGAATAGTGAAAAAATGATACAAGTTCTGTACCTCTGAGTGGTAATAGATCAGATGGAAGAAGTCAAATGTTATTACGGTAGGAGGCACAAACTTCATGTCCCAAGGTTCAAGTGGAGTGGACTCAGAATTACCGCGGGGCAAAATAATTGAGCAAAAAATGATACTTCAAGGGGAATGAAGATGAAATCTTGACAGATAAATGAGTGATAACACTTTAGGCGAGAATCATACTTATATCATTTTTTCATAGCATGTCTAATTAGGGGCATTTGAGGCATTTCAATCAAGGCATCCTAATTACTAGACACAATCATATACCCATTCTACAGGTTATGTCCTCTAAAGGACAATGTAGTAAGATTGAAGATAGCAAATCTGGTATTCCTGAGCTTTGCAGGAAGTAGATTAAAGATAGCCAATCTGGCATTCCTGAGCTTTGCAGGAAGCAGATTGAAGATAGCAAATCTGGCATTCCTGGGCTTTGCAAGAAGCAGATTGAAGATAGCCAATCTGACATTCCTGAGCTTTGCAGGAAGCAGATTGAAGACAACAAATCTGGCATTCCTGAGCTTTGCAAGAAGCAGATTGAAGATAGCCAATCTGGCATTCCTGAGCTTTGCGGAAGTAGATTGAAGACAAAGAACTGGCATTCCCGAGCTTTGCGAAGCGAGATTGAAGATAGCCAATCGGCATTCCCGAGCTTTGCAAGAAGCGATTGAAGGCAACCGTCGGCATTCCCGAGCTTTGCGGGAAGCATATTGAAGATAGCAAATCGGCATTCCCGAGCTTTGCGAAGCGGATTGAAGACAACAACCGGCATTCCCGAGCTTTGCGGGAAGCGATTAAAGACGACAAATCGGCATTCCCCGAGCTTTGCGAAGCAGTTGAAGATAGCCAATCGGCATTCCCGAGCTTTGTAGGAAGCATATTGAAGATAGCAAATCTGGCATTCCTGAGCTTTGCAGGAAGTAGATTGAAGATAGCAAATCTGGCATTCCTGAGCTTTGCAGGAAGCAGATTGAAGACATCAGTCTAGTGATCCCTGAGTTTGTAGGGATCAGATCAAAAACATCAGATTTTATCTTCCTAAAGTTGTAGGAAGCAGGTCGAAGACGTTTTAGTCTTATCTCCCTGAGGTTGCAGCGGAGTAGACTACAAACAGAAGATTTTGTCTCCCTGAAATTACAGAGGAGTAGATTGAAGAAAAAAGATCTCATCTTCTTGAAGTTGCAGGAAGCAGATCAAAAGCATTTTCAGTTTTATCACCCTAGAGTTGTAGCCATTTGAAGAAGACCAAGAAGCCAAGGTTCCACCAAGACCGGACAAAATTGGTCCTTTTTATAGTATTTGCTCTATTCTCGTTACACGACAATGAGCAAAGAGGGGCAGCTGTAAGGACTCATTTTTGCCCGGTCCCATATCAGCAATAAAAATAAATAAAAATAAATAAAGTCCAATGTCCAGATTACAAAACAGACCCAAATACCCCTTAGCCCAATCCTAAACAGACCACCCAAACGGCCCAGAAGGCCCAACTCCTAAACAATCCCAAAGACCTAGGGTTTCTGGGGAAACCTTAGGCGCCGCAACAGTCTCTTCGCGCCCAGCCACCAGAAGCCTCAATCAGGCCGCAATTCGTGCCGAGGCCCCTAACTGCGTCGCAATCCGCGCGAGTTACACATTCATCAGCGCCGGACTCCGCTTCTACTTGCACAGAAAAGGAAACATGACAGCAAAACAAACACGGCAACCTTTTTTGTTTCTTTTTGTTTTTATGTTTCGAAGGCTATAAAAGCCTTAATCTGTAATACATACAAAAAAAAAGAAGAAGAGAGAAGAGAACGGAGATACACAATAAAAAAACAAAGGTTTTTTTTTCTCTATTTTTTTATTTTCGAATACATTTTTTTTATTTTGTTTTTTTTAGAGAGCATATATATGATATATATATAGATATATAATACAGTTACAAAAAAAAAGAAAGAAAAAACTTACTTTTTTTTTAATTCCACGGTGGCCGACGACGGCGGCGGACAACACCGGAGGGCCCACCGGAAATCGCCCAGGGGAGAGTCTTTTTTGGAAGCTTTCGATTTTTTTTTTCTGCTGAGGAGAAAAATGAAATTTTTTGAACAAAAGGTGGCGTTTTATAGGGCATCAAAACGGTGCCGTTTTGCCCCAGCCCCTTATGGGCCAAAACGGCGCCGTTTTAAGGCCGACCCGCGTGTTGACCCGAACCCGAGGAAAGATCTGCGCGTTTTCATCGAGTGGTCTAATTGCAATTTTGGTCCTCCCATATTTTTATTAATTTTAATTTCGTTTAATTTAAATTCTTTTTATTTTTAATTTGGACCCAAAATTCATATTCTGTTTCAATTCAGTCCTCGAGCATTTTAAAGACCAAAATCGAATCGACGCTGCTTTTAAAAAGAGGCATAATTTCTATATTAGTCCCTATGATTTAACGCGTGTTTTGTTTTAGTCCTTTTAACTTGTTTTAATTACTGTTTTAACCCCTTCTATTTATTTAATCCTAAATTTCTTTTGTTATTATTTTTAATTTAAATTATTTTGTTATTATATTAAACATTTTATCATATTAAATATTTTTTATTACTTGTATATTAATTTATTAATAGTATAAATTTTATATATATTTTTATATGTACTAATCTAGTATATATTTAGTTATTATTATTATTTATTTTATATGATTTAATATTATTTTTTTATTATATATTATCAATATATTATTTATTATATTATTCTTTCATTTATTGCTATTACATGTTTGTTTATTTATTTATCTGCTTTAGATTGTTTATTATTGTTTAATATAGTTCATTATATTTGTGTTATTATTTTATCGTTCATTGTTAGTATGATTTGTAGATTATATTGTTATTTATATTATTCTTTTATTATTTATAATTTGTTATTTATTTCAATATATGTTGTAATATCCTATCCAAATCGTATCTTTTATAAAAACATCTTTTGAATCGACACATTTTCTTTCAAATGATTTTCAAAATATGGTGATATGTGATATTTGGGGAATTACGAGAAGAATTTTTCCCTAACTTACTGGGTTCGATTTTTCTCGTGAAACTTTAGGTATTACATATCTCCCTTTTCTAAATTTATTTCAAATGATTTTCAAAATACGGTGATATGTGATATTTGGAGAATTTCGAGAAGAATTTTGCCCTAACTTACTGGGTTCGATTTTTCTCGCGAAACTTTAGGTATTACATATTTCCCTTTTTTTAAGAAATTTGAGATTTATCAATTTCAAAATAAAAAAAACCTATTCTTGAGAATTCAAAGTGTTGTGCCTTAACTTACTGGGTTCGACATTTTGCATTTCGAGGTAGGAATTTCCTAAAATAAAGATGAGCTTAATTTCAAAGTCATGAGGTGCTATACCTTAACTTACTGGGTAAAGTACTTTATTTCTTTGGGATAGGTAAGTCTTGGTTTTCCTTATAATAAAATGATCATATTTTGTAATTTTCTTTATTTTCAACATTCGGACATGATCTTATCGATTTGGTACCAATTTTTGGGCGTTATGAGGGTGCTAACCCTTCCTCATACGTAACCGACTCCCGAACTCGTTTTCTTGTTTTTGTGGACCAAAAATGTTTTAAAATAAAACGTTTTACAAGGTGATCCAATTACACCTAAATAAAAAAGATTGGTGGCGACTCCCGTTTTTGTTTTTAAAGTCGATCCCCATTTTCTAAAACTGATTTTAAAATGGTTTCGACAATCATCATATGTATTATATTAGTCTAAAAATCTATATGATAATATAAATAGTAAGAAAAATAAACATTATATACAATTTTATCTAATTGTTCTAGTGCATATTTGTTTGGTTATTTTATCTTTAATATTTAACATATGCTTATTATCATCATCTATTAGCCATTGACTGAGTTCATTATCATCTGAATTTAAATTTGTATCATTAATATTATAAAAATCTCCTCTTTTTTTTATGTACTATTCGAAGTATATGAATCATCTCAATACTACTTATGATTGAGTTATAAAATATATAACATGCTATACGACCCAGCTCTTTTTTTTTATGTTATACTAAGATGGTTTTGTTATTATGGAAAATATTTTTTTTATAACAACATATGTTCTCTCAACCATATTTTGAAGCATTCAATGTTTCAAATAAAAATGTTTGCAAGTTGTCTATAGTTAAGGGTGAAGCTAGAAAAAAAAATTTGGGAGTCGGGATTAAGTTGTATAATTTTATGAGAGTTAAAATGCAATTTTATCATTTTTCAGGGAGTGACGAGATGAGGAGGGTTTTTTATTTAATATTAATATTAATATAAAATTTAGATCTATTATTATATTCTTATAAACTATTTATGTAGTTTTATATATTTCTTTGAATTTTTTAGAATTATGACTAACTCGGTATAATATGTAAAAGTTGAGGTGTAAATTTGTTATTATATTGATTTTTTTAATTGTCACGTCAGTTTGTCGTTTGTGATTTTAACGAGAATGATCAAAATGACAGAACTATGTAACGTGAGTGTTTAAATTGCAAACTTTTTATTTTGGGTGCCTAAAATGAAAATTTTGTAGTGAAGTGAATATCTATGTAATTTACCATTTTTATCTCAATTTAATCCTAGTTTTTGCTCTTCTTTTTTTTTTCCAATTTAATTCTTCAGTAAATTTTTCTTTATTTATGCGGTTTCTAAATTTTCCTAAGACTTATTATCTAACTATCATATGGATTATAATCAGATGAAAATACTAAAAAGGAAAATTAAAGATGTAACTTAACAGTTTGTATTTTTTGAGAAATGGATAAATATCAAAGTTATATATGAACTTTTATTTAATGTGTAAAGTCATACATGAATTTTGATTTTGTGAGATTTTATACACGAAATTTTTATTTGATTCAATTTTATAAACCACTAACAACATTATTGAATTGGCACAATTTTACGTCGATTTATTGCATGCACAAAAAATCATATTAATTTAATATGAAAATAAATATATGTATTTATTTCTTTAAATATGTACAATTGAGTCAAAATCAAATTTTCATCTATACGTATGAGTCACAATTCAAGTTTCACGAGTATAACTATTCTAAATTAAAATTCATGTATTAAATTACACATTCAACCAAAATTAATGTATAAATTTAATATTTATCTTTTCTTGCCACATAAGGAGACAATACAAGGAATTGATTTTTATTCCTTATAAAATTTAATCTCACTTTTAATTTTCTATTGGAATATTATTGTTGTTTACAAACTTTATATTTTCATTTTACAGTTGTTCCAATATTATATAGATATTCTTGAAGAAAATTTGTTTTCATTTTTATATATTTTTAAAATTTTAATATATATTATAAAAATATTTTCAATATTTTAATTTGATGATCTAATGTTTACATCTCAATATAATTAAACTTTGATTTTTATCGATTATCAAGTGAAAATTGTATATTTGTATTTATTAAAATCAATGACATAATGTTATATGCTTAACATAATTATTGGTGAACTCTTTTGATTGGCTTGGTAATTAAAAGTTGTTCACTCATAGAATCTACTCAGGTTCGAATTTCCGAATGAGTAGTAATAGACTTTTATATAGGTTAGCTCCCTTTAGAATTTAGATATAATGTGTGCATGTATGGCGTAGGTATGTCCTTATCGTGAGTACATGAATAGTACTAAACCTTTAATTGTATATTTCAAAAATAAAAACATAATTATTGGTAATCCAAACCAATTTATTTCATTATATTGATTTTTTTAACAAAAATATAAAAATGAAACAGCTCGACTATGTATCTTAAATTTTTTAAGAAATTGAAAAACCCTAATTGCCAAGAGTGCTCTCCAAAGAGTCCTAGAGGAAACAACAATTGTTGTGGCTTGGGATGGCGGAGAATGGTGGTGATGATGGGGGAGAGAAGGACGAGATTTCCCTTCTTGCTGAGGAGATGGTTCAATTGACTGTTAAGGGATCGATGGTGACGTCAAGCGATAAGCCTACTTTGATCTGTTCAATCTGGACAGAAAAGTTATACAATCCAGAAAGTTTTCGTGCGCAGATGAAAAGCATATGGAAGACAAAGAAGAAGTTTGAGATTCATACGGCAGGGCAGAATTTATTCTTAATTGCTTTTGATTTAGAAGATGATTTGGAGTCGATACTAGAAGGAAGGCCCTGGCTGTTTCGTAAAAGTTTAATTTTATTTAATAAGATTCTACAGCCGACAGAAAGAGCTCAAATTAGACTGAATTCTTCACCTTTCTGGTTAAAGGTAGGTACATGTTCACCAGAATTTGATAAGAAAGATTTACTTCATGCGATTGGTGTTACTTTTGGGGGGTCCTTAGATCTGAAATTAATGGGGATTTATGTCGTCTTAGAGTTAATCTTGATGTACAGAAACCTCTTAGGCGCGGTATTTTTGTTTCCACTAATAATGTGAACAAATCGTGGATTTCTTTCAAGTACGAAAAATTACCAGTGTTCTGTTTTGGTTATGGAAGAATGGGGCATGGCCTTACTGGCTGTCAAAAGTTCAATCCTGCAGAAAAAGAAAAAATCAGAATTGATCCACCGTTTTCATTGGCATTAAAAGCAGAATCAAGTCTAAGTGGGAAGGAAAGTATGAAATTTAATGCTATCACAAAAACTGGGAGGGTGCAATGTTCATATACAGGAAATGTAGGTGTACAACCAAAGGATAGAATAATCAATGCAGAAAAAGAAAATACGATTGGGAAGCTGGAAGGTTTAATAGGGGTGAGTATTGATGAGGGGGAGTCGAAGGAAAAGGAAAAAGAAGTCAATTTTATGGCAGATAGTTTGATAAATGTAGTAGAGAAATCTGATTTAGGGAAGAAGTCACGTTGGAAGAGAGCAGAGTCAGTTTACATGGTGGTGAATAGAGAAGAAGAATGTAGTTCAAGGAAAAGGAAACTGCTGCAAGCTGGGTTGGAAGGTTGGTGTGAAGAAGATCATAATAATGGTTTAAAAAGGTTGAAGAAGGAGAAAGAGCAGGGTGGCGAAGATTCTGTATCAGTAGCAGAGATTCAAACTATGGACCATGAGGTCGTTTCAGAATTGATGATATCGGCGGCTGCCAAAAGGCAAGCTGACCGGACGCAATGAAAAGTATAAGATGGAACGTCCGTGGATTGGGGAGTTTACGGGCGTCTAGGAGGCTGCGAAATTTTATAAAGCAGCAAAAACCCCATTTGGTCTTCTTAATGGAGACGAAACTTGATGGAAAGCGTATGGAAAAAGTTAGGAGGAGTTGCGGTTTTCTAAACGGAATTGATATTGAAGCAGAAGGGACACGTGGAGGGTTATGTTTAGCTTGGACAGAGGAAGTCATAGTAAGATTGAGGAGTTTCTCAAAGAACCACATTGATGTTATGGTCAAGGAGGAGAATACTAATGAAGAATGGAGATTTACAGGGTTTTATGGCTCCCCGTATGCTAATAATAAATTTGAGTCATGGAATTTGTTAAGGAAACTGGGCGAAGAAAATCTCATCCATGGCTGGTGAGTGGGGATTTCAATCAGATAATGTATTCTTTTGAGAAAATAGGAGGGTCCGTAAGAGAGGAATGGAAAATGGAGGCGTTTAGGGAGACTTTAGAAGAGTGTCAACTTGATGATATAGGTTTTTCGGGGACTTGGTTTACATGGGAAAGAGGAAATTTTGCAGAAACAAATATAAGGGAGAGACTGGACAGAGGAGTCGCAAATGAGAAATGGAAGCTTCTTTTTTCTACAGGTAACATTCATCACCTAGTTCATTCGATGTCGGATCATTGTCCACTTCTTTTAAACACAAAAAGTGAAAGAACATTTGCTAGAAACCCACACTTTAAATTTGAAGCCTGGTGGACCACAGAGGAGTCTTTGGAGGAAAAAATCAAAATTTCGTGGGAATCAACCACAGGTACAATAGTAGAGAAGTTGGAGAAGTTGCAAGAAGACCTTAGAGAGTGGGCGAGTTCAATTAAAAAATGGAGGGAGGGGACGAAGAAGAAGTTGACAAAGAAACTTGAAATGTTATTGGAAAAAGAAAGGGATGACGACACATTGGCAAGGATCATAGACACGGAGATTCACTTGAATATGGAAAAGGAAAGAGAGGAAATTTACTGGGAGCAGAGGGTAAGAGCTAATTGGCTAAAAGTAGGAGATAAAAATTTTTCTTTCTTCCACAACTATGCCTCGTCTCGAAAGAAAATAAACACGATATCTAGGCTGGAGTTAGAGGGAGGAGGAGCGACTACTGAGGAAAGTAAGATTATGGAAACAACCACTTCCTTTTTTCAGGAGCTTTTCATGTCAAAAGGAGTTGGGGATCTATCTCATCTTTTACAAGGCATTGAGGAAAGTATTTCATCAGACATCAATGATTCCTTATTAACAACTTTTATGGAGAAAGATGTATTTGCTGCTTTAAAAGGAATGGGGCCCACTAAAGCACCAGGACCTGATGGCTTCCCAGCATTATTTTTTCAGAGATATTGGCACATTGTAGGAAAAGAAGTAACTGCTTTTTGTCTGGGAATTCTTAACAATGGCCAGAATTTTGGGCAAATAAATTCGACAGATATTGTGCTTATTCCAAAGATCAAAAACCCTATCAACCTAGCCAATTTTAGACCAATCAGTTTGTGTACGGTCCTGTACAAGATTGTGGCAAAAATAGTGGCTAACAGGTTTCAATGAGTAATAGGGAAGTGCATTGATGAGGCACAAAGCACATTTGTCCCGGGAAGGTTAATTTCTGATAATGTGCTACTTGCGTACGAAATGTTACACACGTTTAGGAGAAGGCGTACGGGATTGAAGGGGTTTATGGCAGTCAAACTGGATATGAGTAAAGCCTATGACAGGGTTGAATGGAACTTTCTCTAAGAAGTAATGTTAAAGATGGGTTTTGAAAAGAAATGGGTTGAACTGATTTCAAAATGTATTACTACAGCCTCTTTTGCGGTTAATATCAACGGTTGTAGGGGAAGAATTTTTGAAGCTACAAGAGGTTTGAGACAGGGAGACCCTCTTAGTCCTTTCATTTTCTTAGTATGTAGTGAGGGTTTGTCAGCTTTAATGGGGATGGCTTTGAAAGAAGGTGTATTAAAAGGAGCTAAGGCAAGTCGTGGAGGACCAGAGCTTACACATATGCTTTTTGCAGACGATTGCATACTTTTTGGGGAAGCAACAAGGGAGGGAGCAAATCTGTTAAAGGGAATTTTGAAGGAATATGAGCGATGTTCTGGACAGTGTGTTAATTTCGATAAGTCCACAATTTTCTATAGCTCAAACACGGCATAAAGAAATAGGAAGGAAGTAGCGGCAATTTTGGGAATGAGATATTCAACAGATATGGAGAAGTATCTAGGCCTCCCTAGTGTGGTTGGTCGACGCAAGAAAGTTTCTTTTCAAGTTCTAAAAGAGAAGATTCTATTTAGAATTAAAGGGTGGAGCAATAGATTTTTATCTCAAGGAGGGAAGGAGGTCTTTATAAAGTCAGTATTACAGGCAATCCCAACTTATGCCATGACATGTTTCCTTCTACCTAATTCTTTTTGTAGAGAACTCGAACAGATCATGAGCAAGTTTTGGTGGCAAAAAGCATATGGAAAGCAAGGAATACATTGGTGTCAGTGGCAGAATTTATGTCGATCTAAAGAGGAGGGAGGAATGAGGTTTAGAAATATGGCCAAATTTAACTTAGCTTTATTGGCAAAACAAGGCTGGAGAATTTTGAATAACCCAGAGTCGCTAGTTGCAAAAGTACTTAAAGCGAAATATTTTTCGAAGGAGGATTTCCTTAATTCTTGTCTGAGGACCAATTGTTCGTTTACGTGGAAAAGTATATGGGCAGCTAAGGGTGTGCTGATGGATGGTCTATGTTGGAAGGTGGGCAGTGGAAAGGACATCTCAGTTCTGAATGATGTGTGGATACCAGATTCGCATATTTATAGATTATCATCTCATGTTAATAATTTAAGTGACTTTAAAGTTGCTGATTTAATTGATGAAAGTAGCAGGGAATGGAAGAAATAGTTGATAGGGTCTACCTTTCCGGAGGACAGAGTTGCAAAGATCGTCTGTATCCCGCTAGCGAGAGAAGTGTATGAAGACATGATGGCCTGGAGAGGGGAGTCCTCGGGAGAGTTCACTGTCCGGAGCGCCTATAAACTATTACAACAGAGTGAAACAGGTCCTAGGGCTTATGCCTTACAAAACGTCTACATGAATTTCTACAAAAAACTCTGGCTACTTGAGCTACCTTCTAAAGTAAAAATTACAGCATGGAAAATTTCATGGAATTATCTACCTACGAGGGTTAACATGAAGTTTAGAAGACTATCTAATATCCTCTTATGCCCCCGATGTAGACTTGAAGCAAAATTTATGGATCATATGTTTCGTGTATGCCCTGTTTCAATCATTGTTTGGGAAAAGTTAGATCTCTCGCAATATCTTGAAGAATCAGAAATGGATTTTACAGAATGGCTTATCTGGGTTTTTGAGCAAGCCACCTCCTTGCAATGTAGACTTTTTTGTTGTGCCCTCTGGGCTATTTGGGGTGACAGAAACCGATGCATTCACGAGAAAGTCCGTAGATCTGGAGAAGAAATTACAGATTTTGTTAAAGGCTATATTATAGAACTAAACGGTATAAAGGGAGAAACTCAAAAGTCCTGGTCGAAGCCGGTTGGAAACCCCACAGGCGGTGTGTTAAAGTAAACTTTGATGCGGCTTATGATGAAAATCTCGGTCAAGCGGCTATGGGTGTGGTAGCCAGAGACAATAGAGGCTCTGTCTTGTTATCGTGTTCAGTGATTCAGAAACAAGTAGCATCTGCTTTTGCGGCCGAAGCACTCGCTTGCAGTTTAGCGACCAGAGTAGGGGTTGATATGCAGTGGAAAAATGTTATCATTGAAGGAGATGCATTAACAGTGATAAAGAAAAGCAGTATAAAGGTAAAAGATAGATCAAAGATCGGAGCTTATGTTCAGGATATACATCAGTTACAGGAAAAAATCGAAAATTGCAGATTTGAACATGTACCAAGAATTGCAAATAGTTTAGTCCAGCTTTTGGCGACGGAAACGTTGAAGAAAAGGAGAGAAGTTTACCTGATTGGGAATGTTTCAGAGTATGCCGAGAGTCTGAAGGAAATGGAAATGCAGGATAAACAGTGCGGTAGCAGACATGAGATGGTTGATGAAAGGGAAGGCCGAGGGAAATGAAAAGGGTAATAAAAGAAGATGGGAAGATGTAGCAGGAAGAAATGGTAGTCTAAACGGCGAAATGAATGGTTAAGGTGAAGACTACATCGAAAACTGGAACGTCTGGGAGCAGATAAGACTGATGGCGTGATGGACGGGTAGCCAGTTGGCTCATTGGGCAGAGTAAGGGGCATCATTAATGGCTCCAGAAAGTTCTTTTTTTTTTTGTTTTGTTTTTGAATTAAAAAGAGTTGTTGGTTTGACCAGGATAATTGATACGTAAATTTAGTTTTGTTAGAACTAGTTTGTTGCTTATGCGGGAGGCATTAACGGGCTTCTTTTATTTCTTTGAATTGTACTTAGGAAAATGAATAAAAGCCCAATGTGAAGTCTATTCAATTTTTTTTTTTAAGAAATTGTGTATCTTGAATAAAAAAAGATAAACAAATATTATTACATTTAATATAGTTAATTACCTTTATTACAGTAAATTGCATTACTTACATAATTAAGGCATTGATATTTCCTTAAAAATAACAATGAAATTTATACAAAAGTTTTCAATATTTCCTGTTATAGAAGTCATTGACATTGCCTTCCATGGTCAAAGTTAATACGCAATATTTTATTTTAAAATCTTAATTACTTTTTATATTTATTTCTTACCAATTTAAAATATATGCTAAAAATAATTCATTATTGAATCATAATATTAAATAAATGGTTAACATAATAAATGAATATCTTAAATATTAAATTGATATTATGTACTATTTTTTTTATAAAAGGCTTAGAACTACTCATAACCCTTCTCCAACCCTTAAATAGGAGGATAATGCGCTCTAATGCATTCGAACTCACGTCCTCCTGCACTAACAATAATACCGATGCCGATCGAGTCCTATTATGTATCAATTATGTGTATCTTCCCTTACATAAAACTTTTAATTATACAAAAGATATTCCTATAATTTATGTTATTAAAGACATTTCCATTACCTTCCCTGGATAAAGGTATTGTTCAGTAATTTCTTGTTACAATTTACAGAATTTCATAAATTATTCTATGCAATATTAATTATACACTGAAAATGCTTACTTCAAAATAAGATAGATTTGGTGGAAATGGTTTCATTTTATAGAGAAATTCATTGTGTAAAAATACTATTCACCTTAAATTCTCACATTTGTATTAATAAATAATTGGGGAAACTGCAAAAATGGTTACTAAACTATTGCATTCATTCTATTTTGGTTACTCAACTATTAAATTTTTTTATTTAGTCATTAAACTTTTCGAAATAAAATATTTTGGTCACTTGATTTGGGCTTTTGTTATTGTTTAATAACAAATTTAGCCCTCCAATGTTTACACATTATATCAATTTAATTTTAAACATAAAAATATTTAACAAATTTAGCCCTAATTGTTTATAAAAATTTTCATTTTAGTTTGAATTCTAAAAAATTCACATAATTTTATTTATAACTAAATAATCTATTTTTCCCTTAATTTTATATTCTGTTTTGAATGTGAATATGACAATTTGAGCTCACTTTTTTTTTTTCAACTATTGAATTTTGTTGCTTGGTGATTTTTTTTTATTATTAGTTAGTTAGTTGGTGATAATATTATCCATGCTAATCGAGTTAAGATTCAATAGAAGAGTTTAATTTATAATACTCTTTATAAATTGGATTAGTAACGGAGAGTGTATTTGTGTTTTTGGTTCAACTATTGAGGGCTTCCACTTACAGTTTTCATTATATTTAAATAATGGTTAAATTATAGAAACATCCTTCTGTGTTTTAATTTATACTATATAAATTCTTCAAAATTTTACCAATTTATATTTTAATACTCAAATTACATGTACTTTATATTTCATTAATTGTTATTGTTATTTCACATATATTTGATTTATTTATTAAAAACAAAATTAATTTGAAAACTCTAAAATAGTTTTTTTAAAATTTTAATTACACATACATTTTTGTATTGTTTTAATATTAAGTATTTTTAAGATCAAATGGTATTAATATAATTTATTCTAAATTAGTTAAAAAAATTTAAAAATATTTTGTACTTATATTAATTTTTTCAATTCTTTAATTATTTTTGAAAAAAATTCATTAATGGCTTCAAACAAAAAATAATGTTATAAATTTAAAATATTATAAAATGAATAGAAACTAGTTTCACAATAATTCAAAATGATTTATTTATTGAGATTGTGTTTGTTCGGTATTCCTTTTACAATTTATCCATTATTTTTTAATTATTGAATTTAATAATAAAAAATCAACTAAACAGAATCTTATTTTATTGAATATTAAATGATTTATATTTGTTGTAGGAAATGGCAGTCAAGTTATAAAAGGCAAAAAGCATGGGCAAATCTCGTAACAAGGCAATTTAAAAAAACACTAGTAAACAGTGACCGTCCTGGATTTAAATTTAGCCAAAATATTGAAGCTGGCGTCTCATTTTTGAAGACTGTTTGGGGGAAAAGAAAGAGAAGGAAAAAAAAGAAAAAAAAGACACAGACAGGTCCTCAAAGCACGGTGCAGAGAGGAGAGACAGGTAGAGGTTGGTCTGTAGGACCCACCCTTTGTCCCCACACCTTGCTATCCTCAGCTGACCACACAAACGCCAAATAGCTTTGATTCAGAGAAGTGAGAGAGAGGAATTAAAAAAAACAAAAAAACAAACTGAAACTCAAAAAATTCAATCTTTTTTTGAAACTTCAAAAACCTATATTTTTTTTCAAAAACAGACTGTCCAGAGTTTGGAAGGAGGAAGAAACAAGAAATAAAAGGAAAACCCATAGTTTAGAGAGAGGGGGATATTTTGAATATACAAGGTCTTTCAAGCTTTGGGTTTGAAGAGGGAAGAGAACAAAAACAGAGGATTTCTGGATTTTGTTCAGAAGTTTGAAAGTTTATTTGGGGGCTTTTTTTGGTTTTCTAAGAGAGTTCGTACTTGGATGAGTTGAAAGATCAGGGCTTTTATTTGCTGTTTTCAATGGTAAGGACTGGCTCACTTCAATATATTTCTGTTTTTCTTTTGCCTCTTAGTTTTGCTTTTAGCAAAATCTAGTCTTTTGCTTGTATGTTATTGAGTATACAAGATTGTGGCGTGTGCTATTTGTGAAATTTGAAATTTGACTTTGTTTTCCCTGCTTGACTTGACTTTGCATGCAATTCTAATTTGAGGAAGTGGGTAATTTGTCTATTTGATAATTCTGTAAATTCGAAGGGAAGTGGGGTTTGTTAACAGAGCATAGGAGGAGGCAGTTTTCTGGGATGAATATATCTCAAATAGCATTTGAAACTTGTATGTCAATGATTTATTTGCAGTGTTGTCAAGGTATTTGAATGGGTATTTCGATTCATTTGGTGATAGAATTGGTTTGAAGAGGCAAATGAATGAGGGATTAGCTTGAATTAGCTGCCAGTTATTTATGTTCAATTTTTTAGGTTGGATGGTTGCATTTTTCAGTTTATGTTGTAGTTGTTTCAGCCAATTGTAGTCATAGGTGAGTTAGCTTAATGTGCTTAGAAGCAAACATTGATGTTTCAATGACCTTAGTTTATCATTTAGTATTCGTGTTCAGAAGGTACCTAATGTTTCAAAGAGCACTTATCTGTGTAAGGAGGTGATGTCTTTTGGATTACTGCCTTATGTTACAAGTTAAAAGTACTTGTAAAATTCGAAGAATAGTTTATTTTTAAAAGTTATAGTTTCTCCATGAATGGTTTTTGCTGCTTTTTTACTTCTATATAACAGTTGACTTCTGGTTGACTATGTGTTATTTCTGAAAGAATGTTACTAATGAATTATTATCTTCTCTGAATATCCCTAACTCAACTTAGATTTTGCCTTCTTATCCATTCTAGCTTTAGGTTCTTCTGAACTCTAACTATCCTGAGCTTAGATTTTTCTTTTTTCTTGATCATTGTGACTTTTAGGTTATACATTTGATATATATATCCTATGCTTCCATGTTGTTCAAGTTTCTCTATCTGACTTCCTATTTTGGGAAATTCATTTTTCAGGCTGGCCCAGATAACATAATTATAGGTTCTCATGTATGGGTTGAAGATCCTGGCTTAGCATGGATTGATGGAGAAGTTATTCGTATCAATGGAAATGAGATTCATGTTAACACCGCACATGGAAAAACTGTAAGTGCTCCCTTATCTTTTCTTTCTTAATTAGTATTAATGGAGCTGTTTTGTTTTTGCATGGTAAGTAATTGTAAGTGGAAATTCGAGCAATGGAGTGCTTACTTTTAGCTTCGAAGCTACTAATGCTCATAATTTAGATGAAAAAATGGAAAAAAGAAACTGATGAAATACTATTATTGTAGATGATGCTCTATCTAGAAGTATAGGAACAAAATGTAGTTTCTTTAGTAAAGAAGAATGATTTGGTCAGAGTTTGCCCGCAATGCTGAAGAATATAAAAGATATAAAAATAAGAGAGGGTTTTAAGTCTGAGTCTACACATGTTTACCCCCCGAATTCCTAATGATAAATTATTATTGTAACGATAAAGGTGGTCAAAGTGCATATTGAGTCTGGAGTAAACAAGATCACTCATGCCTTCCCTTGTAAATAAAAATAAAAGAAAGAGGAAAAAAATGAGAATGAACATGGGCACAATATGTTTATTTCCTGATTATGTTGGGTCATAACTGAGGAAATTCTCTATGTTTTTCTGTTAGCTAAGTTGATGGTTGTGGTGCATATATGTAGATATAATCAATTGGATTGCTTTGTGCAGGTTGTCACAAATATATCAAAAGCTTTTCCAAAGGATACAGAAGCACCACCTGGTGGAGTAGATGACATGACAAAGCTTTCATATTTGCACGAACCTGGAGTTTTGCAAAACTTGGCTACAAGATATGAACTTAATGAGATCTATGTGAGTCAATACTTGTATTTCTTTTTATATGTGTGTGTATATAAATGTACCAACAGCTAGAGGTACTTAGATACTAAAGGAAGAACTTGAAGCATATTCTTACCATGTTAATACATTTACTGTCTTAGACGTACACCGGCAATATCCTGATCGCAGTAAATCCATTTCAAAGATTACCTCATCTCTATGATACTCATATGATGGAACAATATAAAGGAGCTACTTTTGGAGAACTAAGTCCCCATGTTTTTGCAGTTGGTGATGCTGCATATAGGTGATTAGTTATCAATCTCTTTCATCCCATGGTAGACATTTGCTTTCTATTTTTGTTTGAATTCTTACTTTGTGCTGTTTCATAAAAAAAATTAGGGCAATGATTAATGAAGGTAAAAGCAATTCTATTCTGGTTAGTGGAGAAAGTGGTGCTGGTAAAACTGAGACCACAAAAATGCTCATGAGATATCTTGCATTCTTGGGTGGGCGATCTGGAGTAGAAGGGCGCACAGTTGAACAGCAAGTTTTGGAGGTAACCCGTACATTTTCTTTTTGGAGAACAAAATTGATTGCAATTTTCTTCATCTTATTTCTTGTTCTGCTACTGAATATTGCAGTCCAATCCAGTTCTTGAAGCATTTGGCAATGCTAAGACGGTTAGGAACAACAATTCAAGGTGTGCACTTGTTATTGTAGTGTTATAGAAATATGATAACTTATGAGTTTATAGTGTTGCTAGAGGATTTGTTGATTTCGATTACAACAGATTATGCATATTTAGTATTATTCTTGGCATTGTTTCCTTAATTTTAATTGAGACTTCCCAATGCAGTCGTTTTGGTAAATTTGTTGAAATCCAATTTGACAAGAATGGAAGGATATCTGGGGCAGCAATCAGAACCTATTTGCTTGAAAGATCTCGTGTTTGCCAAATTTCTGATCCTGAGAGGAACTACCACTGCTTTTACCTTCTGTGTGCTGCACCACCTGAGGTGTGTTGCCATGTTTTGGTTTTGATTTGATGTTTATGTTCTTTTCATCAAGCAATTTTAATATTGCTAGTGATCCCCTGCTTTGTTGCTTGGACTCGGTAAAAAGTGAGAATGATGGGTGTTGACACAAAATGACCTTGATATGATTTGATATCTGTGTTTGATATTGGTAAAACCTTTGAACTCGTCTTCGTGTTTTGATCTGAACCCCAAAGCCAATAGAGATCTCTAGTTTACTGTTAACATCATGGGTAAGAGGAGAGAGAGGTGAAAAACATTGGGAACTTTCAAAGTGAGAAAAACAAGAAATCAATTAGTAAAGAAAAAAGAAAAAGAGAGTAAAATAGAGAGAAAAGAAAGAAGGAAAATATGCGGTTGGTCATGTCTTCTTCTTGGTTTCACATTTAAAAGAGAAAAAACCAGTCTCTGCATTATTTTTATTTATTTATTTTTTTGTTCTTACCTGTTGTTGTGTTAGGAAGTAAACAAAAGTATAGTTTTCGATGCGGTTGGATTTTGGGCCTTGAGATAATACGAATTAAGCCTTTTGGGCCCATTTCTGCACAAGTAGACCTCCAAATCTCCTTAAAATATGCAACTGTTGAATTTCATAGTTCCCCTTCAATAAGTTGACTTTACGTTTATCGTATATGCAAGAAAACAAATTGATATGTTCACCATCCCTTACAATTATCACATAAGTTGAAATTAACTCTCATGTTCAAACAAATAAATAATGTAACCTTATTTATATATATGTTTGTACGCCAAAAACTAGTCCCTGCAGCCTTATCCTCCTCTCGGACCCTTTTCCTATGTTATCCTAAGTTCAAGGAAATTGATGAGTCAACATCTAGACATGTACCAACACCTGATACTCGTAATCAAGTCTGAGCAACATAGATCCTTGTATTTGTAAAATATATATATATATATTTTTTTTTATTTTTGAAATTCTGCAGGATATTGAAAGATATAAGTTGGGCAGCCCAAAAACTTTCCATTATCTAAATCAATCAAGTTGCTATGAGTTGGATGGTGTAAATGATGCTCACGAGTATCTTGCAACCAGAAGGGCTATGGATATTGTTGGAATCAATGACGAAGAACAGGTGTTACCATATCACTTTTTAGAGTTCAGGCCATTTGTGTTTTTTTGATGTTTTATTAATACAAATGATACACCTTAAATTTCAGGAATCAATTTTTAGAGTAGTTGCTGCTATTCTTCACCTTGGGAACATTAATTTTGCCAAGGGAAAGGAAATAGATTCCTCAGTCGTCAAGGATGAAAAGTCTAGATTCCACCTTAATATGACCGCCGAACTTCTTAGGTATTTATCTTTAACATTTCCATATTCTCAGCGTGTATGTTGCATTCTCTTAATGATTGTTAAACAGTTGTATTTTCCTACTCATCAATCAAAATCATTAATAGGTGTGATGCCCAGAGCTTGGAAGATGCCCTCATCAAACGTGTCATGGTAACTCCAGAAGAAATTATCACAAGAAGCCTTGACCCTGAGAATGCAGTTGCCAGCAGGGATGCTTTGGCCAAAACAGTATATTCTCGGTTATTTGACTGGTATAGTACTAATTAAACTGGTGCCCTTTTCCGTTTTCCTGCTTAATGATTTGAACTAAAATTGTCTTATTTTTTTGTATATGTTAAATATTAATTGTTCTATCTACATTCTTGTTTCCAGGCTTGTGGATAAAATTAACGTTTCGATTGGACAGGATCCAAACTCAAAGTCAATAATTGGAGTTCTTGATATTTATGGTTTTGAAAGTTTTAAGTGTAATAGGTAACACCTTAACTTTGCAGACTTGGAAGTTGCTTTTGTAATAGTAATATTACTCCAATACAAGCTTGACTTGTGATGCTTAAAACAGCTTTGAACAGTTTTGCATCAACTTCACAAATGAAAAGCTGCAGCAACATTTCAATCAGGTTAGATTTCTTCATAAATAGGCCTGGCCATGGGTTGGAGATTCAGTAAGACTGATTATCATCCATTGTAATATATGTTTGCAGCATGTATTCAAGATGGAGCAGGAAGAATATACAAAAGAAGAAATTAATTGGAGCTACATCGAGTTTGTTGATAATCAAGATGTCTTGGACCTAATTGAAAAGGTTTATAGTTTGTTTTCATATAGTTTTTCAATTTTTTATTTCATTGCAAGATACTTTTGTATCGGCAAATAGATTTTGCATCTTTCTTGTTCTGTCATATTCATTTCCCCCTTATTCTAATATGTTATTTTGTGTAATCCAATATATAACAGAAGCCTGGAGGAATAATTGCGCTTTTAGATGAAGCCTGGTATGCTGCTTTGGTTAATAATTCTTGGTTCAAAATGATTTTAATCTATGATAGGTTAATTTATTTAGTTCTATACTTTGTCTCTTATTCTTTCCTTTGGTCAATGTTCTTGTGTTTATTTTCATCAATGCAGCATGTTCCCCAAGTCTACCCATGAGACTTTTGCACAGAAGTTGTACCAGACTTTCAAAAATAATAAGCGTTTTATCAAACCAAAGCTTTCCCGTACTGATTTTACCATCTCACACTATGCAGGGGAGGTAAACTTTTTTTTCCTAGGATATGAACCTTATCCTTGTTGGCTGTAGATTGGTCACAATTTTTGATGTCTTTATCCACTGACTAGGTAACCTATCAAGCAAATCAGTTTCTGGATAAAAACAAAGATTATGTTGTGGCTGAGCATCAAGCTCTGTTGACTGCATCAGAGTGTTCTTTTGTGAGAAGTCTTTTTCCTCCACTTCCAGAAGAATCATCAAAGTCATCAAAATTTTCTTCCATTGGATCGCGCTTCAAGGTATTTTATCATAGTCAATCTCTCTTGTTCAGTTGCACAGTTATATGATTACAACATTCCATTTATAGCTGCCCTATTGTTGGTTTAACTTTCTTTCTCGAAGGTTTGCTTGTCCTTTCTCCTTATCTGTAAGTTTGCTTGTAGCATATAGATATGATAGACTTCTTGCTTATATTGCTAATGCCCTGGCTGCATCATATTTTACTCTTTTACCCAACAATTTTGCTCACCCTTCCTCTCTTGTTAAATTTTGGGTCAGCTTATATATGACTTCTTTTACTGTAGGGTTTTATTTAATTAAGTGCTAATGGTGCTCTGTTTTACTTTGATTCCAGAGCTTGAAATATGGTAAACTCGTGGAAACTGGTGTATGAAAACTGATTGAAAATATGAATTTCCTGGTTGACTATCTTTTGGCTTTTATCATGTTTAAATCATGACAGCGAGTTGGCTAAGACATGGCAATCATTTACTACTTCCAGTGCGTTAGCAGTCAACTTATGCTTTTAGGATTTTCTATTTCTCCAGTTGGGTCATGGTTTAGATGCTTAGTGCTTCCACCTGCTTATAACATTTTTCATTATGTTGGTCGCTCTACTTCGGATAGCATATTGGCTGTTCACTAAGCTTGAGTGGTTTTGAAAGACTTGCCATGCATCACAACTTTGTTATTTTCTTTTATGCTCTGTTAATGAGAAAATGTTAACAATTTGTCTAAATTGCAGCTACAACTTCAATCTCTGATGGAGACCTTGAGTGCTACAGAACCTCACTACATTAGATGTGTGAAACCAAATAATGTCCTGAAGCCTGCTATTTTTGAGAATTTCAATGTCATTCAACAATTACGCTGTGGTGTGAGTATTTATATGCTATTAATGCCATTGTTGAATCCGAGTGTTACCTGTCAAGATTCTCTTGGTTCGTTATATTTTGGTTTTCATACTTTGTCTTGACTAAAATTTGTATTTGTTTCTCTTCTAGGGTGTTCTTGAAGCAATTAGGATCAGCTGTGCTGGATATCCTACCAGACGTACATTTTACGATTTTCTCAATCGTTTTGGTCTACTTGCTCCGGATGTTTTGGAAGGAAAGTAAGTTTCAGTAATGGTTCTAGGTGTTTCATGCTTGTATACATTTTAGAAGATCTGCTATGATTTTCTTTGATTGAACAACAACTAACTAATAGAGTTTCATCTGGTATTCTCTCTTTTCTTCAGTTACGATGATAAGGTTGCTTGTCAACTGATACTTGATAAGAAGGGACTGAAAGGATATCAGGTAATCTCTTTTTCATTTTAATGTGTATCCATTGTTATTTAATAAATCTAGCAAAATAATATTTTGATTGGTGATAGTTATTCTTTTGGTTACTGTACTTAACAGGAAATTTTTTAATAGGATCCTTAAATTGCTTGCTTTTTCTTGGAAAATGTTATCAACCTACAGAGAAAGTCACCTTTCTTCTTAACTTTATTCATCTGCAACTTAAGCTTCGATCCTTGTAAATTTACGTAATAAGCAGTTAAATTCTCTTGAATCCCTTCTATTTCATTGCTGAAAATGATGAAAATAATATTTTTATTCATTATTGGAGTTTCAGTAATTTTCTTTTTGGCCAATACATTGAAAGTACATAATCTGTAGGGTTCTTAGAAGTTGGTTTAGCTTCAGAAAATGATATACCCAATTGAAGCGTATCTTTGCTGCACTCTTTCCATTTATATTATAGAAAAAGAATGTAAATGGGATAAAATATTGTCACCAACTTTTCCGAAGGGAAGGAAATGCGGTATGCTCCCTCCTTCACCCTGTGAAATGAAAAGAATGGCTGCAATTGTGAAAGCTCTTGCAGAAGTATCAAGTGCTTTTGGTTAACTTTTCTTAACGTCTTTTGCTCACTTTCAAGAAATGTCATTTCTTTGCGGCCTTGTATAACAGTGTTTTTTGTCTTTTTTTTTCCTGGATGATGTGTATTTGCAGGTGGGGAAGACAAAGATTTTCCTTAGAGCAGGTCAGATGGCAGAGTTGGATGCTAGGAGAGCAGAGGTGCTTGGAAATGCAGCCAGGACCATTCAGCGACAGATTCGTACATATATTGCTCGCAAGGAATTCATCTCATTACGTGGGGCTGCTATCAGTCTGCAGTCTTATTTGAGAGGTGTTTTTTTGAACTCTGTTAAAGCCTACCTTCTATAGTTTCCTGCTAGAAATGGTCATGTCTCCATGGTACTGCCTTTTTCAATGTCTAGATGTGTGTAAGCTGTGTTTAAGAATTTTAGAGGTGAAAACAGTGACAATTATTCTGACTGAGATGTATGTTTAGAACTTTTGGGAGTTTTTGTTGTAATTTTCTTTTCGCTTTGTGAGAGGGACAAAATTAATCATCCTGATGCATTGGGTGTTGAAGATTGTTAATAAATGAGGTAAAAAACAAATCCAAGTTTCAAAATTGTGCTAGGAGAATAGCTCTTTCTCTCTGCTTTTGGAAAGTATAACATTTCCCTTTCAGTTATTCAGTTATTAGGTTCATTCCTTCTTCTTTTTTCCTTATGGACCTGGCTTGGAGTTCTGATTTAATCTCCTTTCACAATTTGTAGGTAATATGGCACGCAAAATATATGATGAGCTGAGGAGAGAAGCTGGAGCTTTGAATATTCAGAAGAATTTGCGCCGACACATTGACAGAAAATCCTATTTGACAATGAGGAAATCTGCAATTATATTGCAGACGGGATTAAGGTCGATGACTGCTCGCAATGAGTTTAGGTTCAGGAAGCAGACTAAAGCTGCCATTATCATACAGGTAGAGTAACTTGAAATCTTTATTGAAAACATAGAAGGATACTGTATTTACCATATGGGAAGTTCTACTATTAACATATCGGTGCTTAAAAGGGCTTTAACTCTTTAGTTATGATAGATGTTATTGGTTCTTAACTCCTGGTGATCTGCAGGCTCACTGGCGTTGCTACCAAGCTTATTCTTATTATAAGAGTCTTCAGAAGGCTGTATTAGTTTCACAGTGTGGCTGGAGGTGCAGAGTTGCTAGAAGAGAGCTCAGAAATCTCAAAATGGTTTGTCTTTTGCTGCTTAATTTATACATGTCAAAATGTTAATGCAGATTTGGTTGCTTATCCAAGCTAAACCCGATTTTTCTAAATTTATTTAGGCTGCAAGAGAAACTGGAGCTTTGAAGGCGGCAAAGGACAAGCTAGAGAAGCGGGTGGAGGAACTTACATGGCGTTTGCAACTTGAAAAGCGATTGAGGGTAGCGTAGTTATATTATTGCTTACCAAAGCCTTTTATCTTTTTACTTGAATAGTTTAATGCTGTAGGTGGTATTCTTATAGTTTACTAGGTCTATACTATTCTTATTTGAACTTAAATGCAGACTGATCTTGAGGAGGCAAAAGCTCAAGAAATTGCAAAATTGCAAGATGCACTGCATGAAATGCAATCACAAGTGGAAGAAGCTAAATCTATGGTTATCAAGGAAAGAGAGGAAGCACGAAAAGCCATTGAGGAAGCACCTCCTGTTGTCAAAGAAACTCCTGTTATTGTTCAAGATACAGAAAAGATAAATTCGTTGACATCTGAAGTTGAGAAGTTGAAGGTATTCATCCATTCTTGTCTGAGATGGTATATAATTTTTCCTTAAGTAGAGTGTGGCCGTTTGATTATGCCGAGTCTGAAAGATTATTTTAATTTTCTATTTTGTTATTTGAAGAAAAAAATTGGTTATGCTAGTATTCAAGGATGGTATATCAAAAAGCATTTGAGAGAGCCCTATATTCATATGTTGCATCATATTTTCTACTTGTATGGAGTTTGCATGGTTTGTACTGCTCAAATGCTTTAGCTCCAATGTAAATCTGTAGGTGTTTTACTTTTTCTTTAGACAATTTCTGGATTCTCTTGATTTGTATATGCACAAATTTATCTGGACAAGAGGAACAAAGTCCAAGTGATCTAAGTTTGAAGGAGCTTATCCTTTGATCAGATGCTTGCTCAAAAACATTGCTGCCTTAACCTTTGGTGATTAGAGGAGGCTTCCTGGCCTTTGGTGTCAAATATGCATCTCTTGACTCTGATGAACGAATTTCTAAATCCGTACAGGCTTTGCTACTGGCTGAAAAGCAAACAGCTAAGGAGGCAAAGCAAGCTCATGCCACTGAGCAGGCGAAAAATGTGGATCTGACTAAGAAGCTTGAAGATGCTGGGAAGAAAGTAGATCAGCTTCAAGATTCAGTGCAGAGGTTTGTCACTAATACCATGATATTGAAAATGAATTCATTGGTTGATCACTACTGTTTCAGTAGGATCAGTTATGATTACATTGCTTGTTTATGGTGTCTCCATTTCTTTTCTTGCTATTACCTATTTGGATAATTTGCAGCAAAGACATTCGATCTTATGGTGGTCCTTTTGCCATAGTTTTGTCAACTATATTTGGAGTTATTGTAATCTGCGCATGTGTTACATTGTTGATTAGGTTGACTAAATATCTTTGGCTGCTAGCTCTCACACCAACAGTTTGTGTATATAATGGTCTATTGCATGACTAGGATTGGACATGATTTACAGCTTAAGCCTTTATCAACTTTTTATTCTTTCCATGGTTCAGGGTAGAAGAGAAGCTCTCTAATTTAGAATCAGAGAATCAGGTACTCCGTCAACAAGCGCTCTCCATGTCACCAACAGGCAGAGCTTTGGCAGCGAGACCCAAGACGACAATTTTTCAGGTACTGGTTGCTTAGAAGTCTTTTTCTTTTTTAAATACCTTGTATATTATGGAGGTTTATGTTATGTATTTTATTTTCTGAAATTTCAGAGAACTCCTGAGAATGGTACTGTTGTGAATGAAGAAATAAAGAAAGCGCTACCAAATCCACAGTTAACTGAGACTGAGGAGAAGCCCCAAAAGTCTCTTAATGAAAAGCAACAGGTCAGTTCTAAAATTTAAAAAATATGCATACCTCTTTCCTTTAGCCATTAGAAAGATGCTTACTTATTAACATGAAAATGATCTTTATCAAGAGGTTTAGATTTTTTGTTTTGGTTTTTTGGAAGGCTTTGATGAACTACAATTAATGGCTTTATTCTGATTGGTGCAGGAGAATCAGGAACTTCTAATAAAGTGTATTTCTCAAGATTTAGGATTCTCCGGGGGCAAGCCAGTTGCTGCTTGCCTAATATATAAATGCCTGCTCCATTGGAGATCATTTGAAGTTGAAAGAACAAGTATTTTTGATCGGATAATTCAAACCATAGGGGCATCAATAGAGGTATTAACAAATCAACCTTTATTTTGTGGCTGATCAATTTGATTCAAGGCAGATTGCATGGCAAATTTTCAATGGGATAATTTATAAAGCAGTAATTTTCTTTTGTTTCTTTTATTGCTGTATAAATACTCATGTTTAAAATATTGCCTAACTCTAGGTGGCGGATAATAATGACTTGTTATCCTATTGGTTATCAAATTCATCCACTCTACTATTGCTGCTGCAACGCACGCTCAAAGCAAGTGGTGCAGCAAGCCTAACTCCTCAAAGGCGAAGATCAACTTCAGCTTCTCTATTTGGAAGGATGTCTCAAGTAGGGATAACCTTTAAAGTATCTTTGCTGCCATACATTTACCTCAACCTGCAGCTTGATCGAGTTTTTTAATTCTTTTCCTTTTTGTCTTCTGACTTAACCTCTTAGGGACTTCGAGGTTCTCCACAAACTGCTGGTTTCTCATTTCTTAATGGCCGGCTGCTTGGTGGTCTTGATGACCTACGACAAGTTGAAGCAAAATATCCAGCTTTGCTTTTCAAACAGCAACTGACAGCCTTCCTTGAGAAGATATATGGAATGATAAGGGACAATTTGAAAAAGGAGATATCTCCAGTGCTTGCATCATGTATTCAGGTATATAGAGCAATTCTGCCTAACCTTTTTAGCAGTTACAATAATAGGAGAAAATACTTAAATTTGCTTCATTTTTCAAGTTTCAAAATTGAGACTTGAGGTCTTTTATATGCAATCAAACCTGAGCTACTCTTTTTTTTTCCATCAATTTCTGCTTTTTCTATTCTGTAACCAGCTCTTTTGTGGATTCTTGTAACCTAAACTACTTCACTTTTGCTCACCCTTATGATTTATTTGTCACTGCACATTCTATATTTCTTCTAATTAGCATATTTATTAAGAACTAGGATAGATTGTAGATATGTTTGAATTTTTGTGGTTTAAGGTAAAACTGACAGCCAACAGTTCAAATAAATGGTTTTTGACCCAACACTGTTGCTTTGTTTGCAGCCATGTTAATGGTTTGTGTTGTTAAGTACTCTTTTTTTTTGCAATAACGAAATCATTTTTGCTCCCTATTCATGTCCATTACGATTACGATGCAGGCACCCAGAACTTCCCGGGCTAGCCTAGGGAAGGGACGTTCTCAAGCTAATGCTGTGGCTCAACAAGCTCTTATTGCGCACTGGCAAAGCATAGTGAAAACTTTAAACAATTACTTGAAGACAATGAGGGCCAATTATGTGAGTGAGGGCCAGTTATGCCTTGACCAAAAGTGAATTGCTTTCCATTATGGCAACATAATTCTGTTTGCTCTCTTTTCCCTGCAGGTTCCTTCATTCTTAATTTGCAAAGTGTTCACTCAGACATTTTCATTCATTAATGTTCAATTGTTTAATAGGTAAATGCACTTAAAAAGTACGAAAACTTTGAGGTTCTATCTTCTTGTTTTTGATTGATTATCATATATCAAACTATTTTTATTTACATTTTAAATATGTTTTTGCAGCCTTCTTTTGCGGCGTGAATGTTGCTCATTCAGCAATGGGGAGTACGTTAAAGCTGGGCTAGCTGAGCTGGAACAATGGTGCCATGATGCAACTGAGGAGGTAGCAACACCGTACTCTAACAAGCAATCATCACCTCATTTTTTTACTGATTTTTTAATAGAAGAAATGTTGAATGCGTGCTTTACTTTCAGTTTGCAGGCTCAGCTTGGGATGAGCTGAAGCATATTAGACAAGCAGTTGGCTTCCTGGTTTGTCTTTAGTGCTACACTGCTACCATGGCTTTTAAACTTTTTCTTTTTCTTTTTTTGTTCTTTTTTTTTTAATCTCTTATTAAACTTTGTTTTCATTTGAATTTTTCTTCCAAAATAGGTCATACACCAGAAGCCCAAAAAGACCTTGAAAGAGATAACCAATGATCTTTGCCCTGTGAGTTGCCTACACACCTTTTGCACCTCCTAAATCCTCCTTTCTCACTTCATTTCTCTGATTTTTCCTTTTGGTTTTTTCAAATACCAGGTGCTTAGCATACAGCAGCTGTACAGGATAAGTACAATGTACTGGGATGACAAATATGGTACACACAGTGTATCTTCAGATGTAAGTTAAAAATGCTGGTCTTTTTATTCCTCATCTTTCAAATCTTTCTGATAGTGCAGAGCTAGCACAAGATGGTTCTCACAGTTGGATATGTGTGCATGCATACATTTTTCATTGCCAGCATTTCTGGATTCTTATTGAATTACCTGGAACCTTGCTTTGTCCTACAAATTCTTACTAGTTCTGTTATGGTCTTTGCCTTACCATATAATTCACGATTTCGATTGCATCACCAGTTCCCGCTTTTGTCTCTACATATAGAATTGTCCTTTACCCTTTATCTGTTACAAAAGTCAATACCTCAAACATTATCTTTTGATATAACGGCTACTTCTGCCCAAAAATGTTCTCGCTGCAGGTAATTGCGAGTATGAGAGTTAAGATGACTGAGGACTCCAACAATGCTGTCAGCAGTTCATTTTTACTGGATGATGATTCAAGGTACCAGTTATCATAACATACATAACCTTTTTATTGGTAGTATTGCTTTTCGCCCATTGCTGTAACATTTAGGTCTTTTCTCTTGTAGCATTCCATTCTCTATGGATGATATCTCCAAGTCAATGCAACAAATAGAGGTGGCTGAAATCGATCCGCCACCTCTGATTCGTGGACACTCTGGTTTCTCATTCTTGTTACAGCATACGGAATGAGTGAAGCCATCCCTTTGTTCCCCCCTTCACTCTGTTGCCATATTTGCACACCCCAGAATTTATGTGCTGCCAAAATATGTGCATACTCTGTAATTATAATAGACTTTTCTTTTCATATGGTAGATTGGGTGTTTGTGCTGTAGGGTCAAGCTTAATAGTTGGGGTTCTTAGGGGTTTCTTTTTGTTATTTTATTTTATTTTTTAAATTGAATCTTATTCAAGTATTGTAATCTTTTATTCTTTGGTCATTGTTAGTGTTTTATTGTAACTCGAAAAAAGAAAAAAGAGTGCCACTTTTTATAGGCCAATGAAATTTGTAATAACAGTCTTTTCTGTAATTTTATATGATGAACAAACACTATTTTAGACTATTTGACTTCTTGCATGTAAATTATTTTCAATATTTGTTAAGAGAAAAAATGTGCATGTCTTGCGAAAAGTGATAAATTATTTTTGTTCACTGTATTTCTGACACTAGATTAGGCTCAGTCATATACCGACATTAATTAGACAGTCTTGTTTATCTTTTATTTGAAACTCTTTTTAAGTTTTCAAACTTTTTATATACTTTTTAATTAATTATATTCTATGTAATTGTATATAATTTTTTATTTTATAGAATTTATAAATTATAATATTATTTGATAATTTAAAAAAATGAACTTTTATATAATTTTTGAACTTTTATAATTAATATGTTATCAAATAAATTTTCGTAAATAGTTTTTTTAAATTATATATATTTTGGATCTTTAGTTCTTTCTTGATTGATGACGGGGTCAATTTATTCAGGAGGCTATGACCGGTTTCGAAATTTCATGTTTGTCGATAATATCAGGGATTCGGGGGAAGTTTACTTGGAGTAGGGTATAATCTTTGAAAGGTTAGAGCAATTTTGATTGGGAGTCGCTTAACCCCGGAACTGTGATCTATCACCTAGAAAGAGATAAGTTAGACCATAGATCTCTATAGGAGTTATGACTGTTCTATTGTTCCATAACCTGTTAGAGTAAGGGATAGAACAACAATTGACAATATGTGACTTTTGTGCCCAATACTTCAGAGCTATCAGCACCATCACGCATATTTTGAAGTAGCATGAAAAGTTTAAACTATCTGATTTGTTAGAGTTTATCCTTATCTTTTCGGATAAGGGCATTTGTAGCAACCATGGGATATATGATTATGCTGTTGTTTATGGGATTATTTGTCAGGATAAATATTTAGATAAAATCAGTGTTTAAATTAGTGATAGTTTTTTATCTCTTAGCTGTTGATCAATATCAGAGAAAAGCTATAAATACTTAGCTTGTCGATTTACTTTGTTTGTATTTGGGGAGAGTAATTTGTAACAATTTAGGTTCGATTTTGGGGTTGCAATTATTCATTAGCAGAGGGTAGATCAGGTTTTAGCCAATAATTGTACCGAATAAATTGTTGAGCAAAACAATTCTCTAAGTGAGGTTTCGTATAGTAGGATTCGTGAATCCGAATTATGTTAATAAATATTGTGTGTCGGTTCTCTCTTATCTCTTTGACTCATTTACAATTTGGATTTGTTATGTAATCTCTCTAATTTGTCTAACTTCTGTTCCAACAAAAGGTAGAACGAAACTGTTTTGAATGATTGCAAATCGAGGCTTTTTCATCCTTTCTTTATAAAGGCCGGAGTCGGTGAATCAATAAGCCATAAAAAAATATTTTAATTATTTTTAGGTTGGCTAACACATGAGCTGTTTGGAGAGCTTATTAAATCAATGAGGCAACAATCCAATAATATCTCATTATGATTTGCCACGATGGTTAAAAAAATAGAATAAAAAAGTGTTCGGTAATATTAGGACTAGGAAAAAGATTATTATGGCATGCTCAAGGGAATCAAAATGGCATTAGAGAAAAATGAGTCCAAAAAACTATCGTATTTTGACAATGATCTTAGAACGAAATTTGAGAAAATCCTTGAATTAGAGGAAGTCCTATGGCACCGGAAGGCTAGATGCGAGTGGATTTCACAAGAGGGACTACAATACGAAATACTTCTACAATAGAACTATTACAAGGAGGAAAGAAGATCTATGCAATGACTAGTGATACAATGATGACACTTTGAAAAGAGTGATTATTTTTTACTTTTATAATTTATATAAGTGGTAGATTTCCCACTATTTATTCAAACACCTTGGATTCACTTCAAAAGAGGGTTTCGAATGAAGAAATTAAAAAGATGCTTTTTGACATGGTTCCTCCAAAAACCCCTGGCTTTATGGCTTGTACACACAATTTTTCCAATGCCGATGGTAGGTTTTGGGAAATGATATTTGTAACCACTTGGTGCGACATGTCATTGACAAAGGCATCGTCAATTTGGAGTTAAACAAAAACTTAATTGTCTTTACTCTTAAAAGTAGTGGTCCTAAGAATTTTTCACATTTCAGGCTAATTAGTTTGTCATCGGTGCTTTATAAGGTGGTGACCAACAACTATCAATAGATTAAAGCCAATTATTCCATTATGGATTGATTAAAATCAAGTGAGCTTCGTAACCAAAAGATGTATTGCTGATAATATTTTAATTGCCTAAAAGGGTTATCCAATTAATGGAGGACTGATAAAGGAAAAATGGGGTGAATAGCAATTAAAGTAGATTTGAAAAAGGATAAAGTGAGACGATATTTTTAAATGATCCAATCATAGATGGTGGCATTCCACAAAATTTTGCCCATGTTATTATGCATTGTGCTTCTTTATTTTTTACAAAGATTTCAATAGGTCCTTAATCGAAGATTTCAGGGCAAGAGGAATCCGGTGAAAGAATCTCCCCTTTCCATATATGTTTGTGCTTTGGGATCAAACGTCTTGGCTAAAGAATTCATGATGCAATTAAGCGTAAAGAATGGGAGCCTATTAAACTTAGAAAAAATGGGACACCTTTATCACATCTATTTTTTGAAGAGGACTTGGTGATTTTCTATAAAACAGATGTGGGACAAGCCACAATGGTCAAACATATATTACGACTTTTTCAGTCTTCACTTGGGTCACAAGATTAGTACTCGAAAGACAAAGATCCATTTCTCTTTAAACACAAATGATATGACTGTTGATCATATTAGCAATTAGTCTACTCTTCCATAAACGTATCACCAAAAATAAGTACTAGTCTGTGCATGATAAAGTTTGAAGTCGACTTAGCGGATGGAGTGCAAGCCTCCTATCCATAGTAGGGTGTGTTACACTAGCCAAGTTCGTAGTCATGACAATATCAAACTTTTTCATGCAAACAACGGTGATTCTTACTAGAAATTGAAAAAATAATGGTACACAACTTTGTTTGAAGGAATGCTAACAATAAAAGGAAGTTGGCATTGGTTAGTTGGGATACATGATGCCAATCATTGAATATTGGTGGTCTTGGATTTCAAAATTTTGCTAACCAAAATAAAACACTCATTGAACACATCTTTATTCAACCATTAGCTCTGGCTAATGCTGTTGTCTGCAGGATCACTTGCACTCCTAGTGCGACCTATTGTCTGTGAGTCTCATTTTCATTCTCCTAGAGGGCTTCCCTCTAGGCTTTTTCGATCGCTCTCAATTCCTCAATAATCTTCTCATTTCTTTCGTCCCTTAAATCCATCTGTCTTTGTTTTTCTAACTGTTCTCGGAGAAATATTTGTTGCTATTCGTACCTTCTCTGCTGGGAAGATAATTGTTCCTTGAGCGCCTTCATTTTTTTTCTTCCATTTTTGTAAATTGCTGAGATCCTAATTGGGGATTTTAGGAAATTGCCGAAACTATCTTTTTTTAAAAAGGGTCGACTTTTATTTAAAAACGAAAATAGAGTGGCCAACAATCTTTTTTATGAGGTGTGATCGGATCACCTCGTAATTTGATTGTTTTGATAAAATGTTTTGATTTACTAAAACAACGATTTTGGTCTACGAATCAAGAAAACGGGTTTGGGAGTCGGTTACGTACGAGAAATGATTAACACCCCCGTAACGCCCAAAATTAGTACCTAATTGATTAATTAATATCTTAATGTCGAAAATTGAAAATTTGAAGAAATTTTAAAATACGATCTTTTGTTATAAAATTAAAATTTTTTCAAGAACAGGGCATATTTTATGTTATTCGGGAAAAAGAATTACGTCCCATAAGTCAAGAAACAATGTCTTAAATCCCCGATACGAGAATAAACACCCAAAAATTTATTTTGAACGATATTCAATTATCTCGGTTTTAGAAATAAATCGTATTCCGTAAGTTAGAACATGATTTTTCCTAATTCCAGAGAATGTTTAAAAATTTATGCTTTAAAAACGTTCGTTTATTCGGATTTATCGAGAAAAAGTCCCGTAAGTTAGGGAACGACCTTTCGAATCTCAAATTATGAAAGATTGCTTATTTAAAAAAACAAAATTTTATGTATCGGGTAAAAATTAATGTGACGCGAATTTGTAATAATAATGACATTAATATGCTTGATAAATAAAAAGAAAGTAATAATAAATCAAGGTACTAATATGTATAACGAAATAATAAAATGAATGCGATAATATAAATAACGATAATAAGGGTAAACATAAAAATAAGATAAAAAATAAAACAAGCCAATTAAATAAAAATAATAATAAATAAATAAACAAATAAAAACTAAAAGAGGTTCAATTAAAAAAGTGAGAGTAAGCAAACAAATAAATAAATAAAGAAATATTAGGTAAATCTGTTTAAAGAAAAATGATAAAAATAATAATGATAATAATAATAATAGTAATAATATTATAAAAATATAATAATAAATTTATAATATAATAATAAATAGGTGAATAAAACATACACACATAACACTAAATTTAAGGATTCTAAAAGTAAAAGAAATAAAAAAATAAGTTAGTAAAAGAAATATTAAAATTTAGATATAAAAAAGATAAATAATTGATATAAAATAAAACTAATATTAACTCAAAAAAAAAAGAATAATTAGACAAATTAGTAAACAAATAATAAAATAAATTAATCAGAGGACTATATTGAAATCAGAATAAAATTAGGGGGGCTAAAATCGCAATAAATTAAGAGACAAAATCGAAAAAGGACTAAAAATTAATGCGCCTAAAGAAGGAGGGGTCATCGGGGAAATTATTCCCTTTCCCAAAACGGCGCCATTTATTTCGGGACTAAAATGAAACACGAGTAAAAATATGCGACAAAAATAAAAGGAAAAAAAAAATCAAAAGGGACTAAATCAAAACAGATCGAAAATACAGAAGAGCTATCCGCGCAAATAGACCCTCAACACAAAAACACATCGGATCCCCTGGCGGGTCGAGTCGCGTGCGCGGGTCTGGAGTAAAACGGCGCCGTTTTGGCGCTGATGGCCCTGGTGCAAAACGACATCGTTTCGATGCTTTATAAAAGCTATTTTTTTTTTAAAAAAAAAAGTTTCATTTGCAGCATTTGTTTTTAAAAAAAAAATTAGAGCTTTCCTCTTTGCTCTCTAGCCCTCCACGTTCCGGCCTGGGTCCGGTGAGGGTTTTGGCGCCGTCCGCCGCCCTCAACGCCACCGTGCACGGCGGCCGGAGCTAAAAAAGGCTCCTTTTTCGGGCGATTCGAAGGGTGAGCTCCTCAAAACACTGTTTTTCATCGGAAATGGCCAAGGTCAGTGATTTCGACCCCCTTTTTATTTGTATTTACTCGTTATTTTCGTTTAAACACTAATAAAAGATAGAAAAAAAATAAAAAATAACACAAAATGAACAACCTTTAAGCTTTTGCGATTTGATTTTTTGTCTGTATTATTTTTTATATTTGAAAAATCCTCCCTCGTACATTGTTTGGTCTCAAGGCTTTTATAGCTGAAAATACAAGTGTTTTGATTTTATTTTTATTGTTTATGCTTCTGTTACTACTGTTTCTATTTGCTTTCTCTGCTTTTTGCTGCTTTCTTTTCTTTGTTGTGTTTGCAGGTCATAGAGGGAGTCAACGAAGGCATGTTTTGCCATCTTGGTGCAAGGTCGCAGGCGGAGCCGAGCCTTGGGCGGTGTGCGTGCTGAGGGCACACATGGAGGGGGTACGGCGCAAAGGAGGTTCAGAAACCCTAAGGTTCCTGAGTTGGTTTAGTTTTTTGGGCCTATTGGGCCAGTAGGAATTGGGTTAGGGATTTGGGGTTATGGTTTGGGCCATTTGTAAATTGGGCCTGCTGTTTGTAATTTTGGGTTGGCATTTGTAAATGGACTCTTTATATTTTGGACTCAATTTTTATTTTTTGGTCTTGTTTGGTTTTGGCACTGGGCCCGGGTAAAATTGGGCTATTATAGAAATCTAATCAGGCGGGGGAGTCATTAGTGTAGCTATGAGGATAATAATTATAGTACCATGATGGGGGTACTGGTAATTCTATTGGTAGGGATTGTACTATTCATGCCCCGACCCAACTCATTCGTCGGATTCGGATACGAGCATCACAACAGAATCAGGTTACAGACTAAAATCTCACTAAGTTAAAACTATTTTGGATTACTATAAAAATAGCTTACAACTACGACTAAATTCAAAAAAGTGTTTACGGTCCTAACTGTTGGAAACAAATTCGGTTTGAAAACGATTTTCTTACACAACGAAAAATTAAAATTCTGAAAACTCCACCCAATTTGTGATATTTATAGCAATAAACATTAATCGAATACGCACCTGTGTTTTCTGATTAGTGGATCCTTGATGTTTTCCGACTTTTAACCAAATGATCTTCTCTGCTATCCTCATACCATGAACTGTTTTGAGTGTGGGCTCGAACTAATTGAACCAAAACACAGAACTAGAAATAGTTTTCTTTGTGAGGTGAAAAAAATTCTCTCTTCTTTAACCGGTAAAATTATTATTCTGGAAAAATATATTTAAAATTCTCTATTAGTGTCATCTATTTATAGGAAAAGAAGGTTGAATCCTTGTAGAGTTGTAGAGGTTTATTTTAAATAGAAAACAAACATCCTATTTTATCTTATGGTGACCATTACATCAACCACAAATATGGATGACCCGTAGCCACGTTTACTTTTTATCAACCATGCAATGTCATGTTTTTCATTTGTTAAAACCAGTCCTTATATTTTTATTTTTTTAATTTTTTTAATTTTCCTTTTCTTATTTCCCTTTATTTTTCTCTCTTATTATATTCTTTACTGCAAAAATATAATTCTTGCCCACCAAATAAATCAAGTCATAGTTTCTTTCACATGATTACTATATTGAATTTCATTCAAAACCGAATATCAATAATTCTTAATCGAATCTCAATTTGAATATAACCTAATTTTGAAACTAAAATTTGATCTAGTTAATCAAGATAAAAAGTAATGTCCTTAATCAAATCTAAACATAAATTGAATTCTTTATATTCAAAACAAATATTTTACGTTTCCAAATTTTTACAGAATCATGTAGATTATTTCTTTCATTCCCTTTTATTTTCTAACAAATAAAATTAAGCAAACGATAAAATTGATCTAAACCTTTTTGGATATTCCCAAGCAAGCTTGATTAAAAGCCGAGCATGGATGAATTGAAGAGAGAAAGGAAGCATGGAACTAAACTGGTTTAGGTAAAGTTGATGGTAAGTTTCGTATGGTGGTCGTTTTAGTTATTGAGAGTGTAGAGCTCGTTTGAAAAATTTATGAAACAACGTAGTTTCGAGAGGGCGAGAATATTGTAGGTAAGATAGATAAGGTGGTTGTGCAGGGGCGTAGCTAGGGGGGCTGGCATGGGCCCCGGCCCCCCTAAAATGTAAAATTATTATTTTGGCCCTTAGAATTTTTTAAAAATTTTAAATTAGTAAAGGTAAAATTGCACTTTGGCCCCCCCCTAAAATTAGAAAAATTCAATTTAATCCTTTACAAATTATAAAGATATAAACTATAAAAAATTAAAATTTTATCCGGCCCCCCTAAAAAATTCTTCTGACTTCGCCCCTGTGGTTGTGGGGGTTGGTTAGGAGGTTAAGGGAACAGACTTGGGAAACTTTATTGAGGGTGGACTGCTATAAGTCACGACTGGCGAGATCTTCGAGTAAGGCAAGCTTGTGGACTAGGTTATTAAAAGATCCAAATTGGTTCATTAATGCAACAGTGGGCGAGGAGGGTTTGTAGTTGTGCGGTAAAAATATGCAAAATAAATTTTATTTTTGTTTCAACTTTTGCCTTTTCTTTTTTCATAAACATAAAAAAAGTTTTAACAAATGAAAAACATAGAAAAACTAAGTTAAAAAATATGGAGAAGAGAGGAAAACATGGGGAGAAGGAAAAAAGAATGAAAAAAAAAAGAAAAAAAAGGAAAGTTAGAAGAATATAAAAAAAATGTTCAAAACGAAAAAATATAGGGACCAATTGTATAATTTAACATAAAAATTTGTTTGAAATGATGATTTAATGTGCCACGTCAGTTTACCGTTACACCGTTAACGACAAATAACGGTGTAATAACTAAAATGTTACAATACGTTAACGTAAGTGACTAAAACGTAACATTTCAAACATAAGTGACTAAAATATAACTTGAGATAAACAAAAACAACTAATTTGATAGTTTACCTTTTTTCAAACCCTATATCAAGTCATAACAATGACTGGAATTTTTATAACTTTATCAAAACATCTAAGAATTTACCAATATTTCTAACAATATATCAATATTTGTAAGGATTTACTAATATATCTAATAATTTACCAAAAAATTATTGATATTTCTAACGATATATCAATATTTTTAAAGACTTACTAATATATCTAACGATTTACTAAAATTGCTAAAGATTTACTAATATATCTAATATTTTATCAAAATATCTAATATTTTGCCAACACTTTGAATTAACCAAAATATATAATATTTTACCAACATATCTATCGATTTACTAATATTTATATAAATTTACCAAAATATCTAATATTTTAACAAAATAACTAAAATTTTGAATTTACCAAAATATTTAAGACTTCATCAATATATTTCTATCAATTTATCAATATTTATATAGATTTATTAAAATATCTAAGACTTTATCCATATATCTATTAATTTATCAATATTTATATGAATTTATTAAAGTATATAGCATTTTATCAAAAAAATCTGACAAATTATACATTTTATCAAAAATTTTAAAACGAACCCATTTGCAATTGTTTTCAACCCACTTATGAACTTTTCCTAAGCTTTATGTAGGAGTAGAACCTCCGAAAAATTGAAGCACTACCGCCGAACTTACGACCTTATATAAGCCAAAAGAAACAAATATTAAAAGTTATGTAGAAACGGCGCTTCTTCTCAAATATATAAATAGAAAAGCGCTTCGTTTTGAAAAACCCTAAACCCTGAAAGAAAGGACAGAACTTCAAGTAGCTCAAGAAAGAGGTAGCAAAGCAAGGAAGAAATGAACTAAAAATACATTTGGTTTTCCTTTTCCTTTTACTCTTAATTTTTTTTTCTTTTAAAGTGATTTTGCAGGTTAAAACGCAAAGAAAAGTGGCGTTGCTTCCGAGCCGTGCATTTCTTTTTCTGGATTAAAAAGCTGCGTTTTTTTTTTTTTGTAATTAATATATAGTTTGTTTGTTTATTTTTTGGTCTTGAGGGAGAAATGTCTATGGACGGGAGTTTTAGTCTTGAATTGTCACTTCAGAGGTTTCTTGCTCGCTGCCCTAAGGTTGGGCGTGTTCGGCGCTTCCAGTCCCTTGTGGAAAAGGTATTTATTCTTCCTACAGGTTTTGCTTGGCCTTTGCCTTGTTTGTTTTATTTTGTTGGGAGATGATCAATTTGTGGAGAATAGGAAAGGAAGGCAAAGAACGGCAAAAGAAAATTATTTAGCCTTTTAAGAGTGTAGGTTGTTGAATGCTAATGTTGAGTCCCGCGGTTCATCATGAATCATTTTTCTTTTCACTTCTTCTTTTCCCAAATTGATTTCATTCTTTTTGTTAGTTTTTTGTGGCGGGGGCGATTTTTTCATATTGATAAACGAGGAAAGATGAAAACTATTGAGTGCATTGCACAATTTATTTTAGCCGTTAAAATTCAAAATTTAATAGTTATTGGCTTCAATATTCTCAAATTATGTGATTTTGTATTATTTTTATTGCTATTTTGAATAGTTGGTTTAAATTTAAACAATTATCTATTTTGAATTTGGTTGGAACTTGGGACAGGGATGCCTGGTGACTGAAGAAGAAGTAGTGAGTTCTCTGGCAGAGTTACTTCTCCACCCTAAATACACAATTCCATTGATTGGGTGCTTTCGCCCAATAGCACGAAGAGTGGTGGACAAAGCTGTGACTTTGCTACGGCTTGTGCCTAGTTTGAGGTCAAATTTAGGTGCTAGTGTTGCTGAATCAGGATATCTTGATGATGATGAAGTTATTAATGTTATTGAGTTCCATATTCAACATGGGAGGGGTTTGGATCTTCATGAGCTTGCTTGCCTAGCTTTCTGCCGTGCCCTTGATTTGGCTCCTTTTTTGTTGGGGTAAATTTATGTTATTGCATCATTTTTCTCTGTTCTAAGCCTGTTCAGAAAATAATTTTAGGCAGGTTACATTTGTATCTAAATCTAATCTAGCTGTATATTTCTACATAACCCGAAGACAATTTTTCTTTTTTAATTTTAAGTTTAGTTAATTCTTAAGAGGATGGCCTACTTTATACCACTTCACCTTGTAAATTCCTGATTGCCACTGATGATGAATAAACTTTTTCACCTTTATACTTCTTATAGGTGAGCATGCCAAATTATGAGATGGTTGTTTGTCTTTTCTTGCATTTTTGCTTGGTGTAAATGCAATAATTTGAAAGCAAACATCTTAATTAAGATTTATGTTAGAAATTGGCTGTTATGCCTTGAGTTGTTAATAGGTGATTGTTTGAATCATTTGGCTGTATTTCATTTTAGAAACTCTGCTAGGACAGCTGAATTTGAATTCCTTCATTCATGCTTTAAATGGTTGCGGTCTGAGTTTTAACATGGATATAAATTCATTTTTTATGCTATATACATCATTACAGGATTTATTTGTAGCAACATTTGAAAGTAAGTTGGTCTTTTCTTTTCTCTGGACCAGGTCTGCATTAAATTACTTCAAATTTGCTCCTCCTCCTTTTAAGCGCATTTTGATGAAAGGGAGTGATTTAGAGCTATCTGCAGAGGTATATTTGACCTTAATTTATTTCTCATAGTCAGAACTAGAACAAGTTTTCTTTTGTTCAACATATCTAGCTAAGATATCGTAAATACAACATTCATGGTCAGATGTCTGGCAACTTTGTGTTGATTATAAGGCATAACCAAATTGTTGGATGTGGAGATAAGTTGTGGTCAGGGTTTATGCTTTGATCAAATTTTTGACAGCATTATATTTACATCCATTTTACGTGGTGAATCTGCTTAAGGGCAGAGGTGTTCTCTAAGTTAATTCAGTATCCAGTAAAGAAATCTTTTAGTTATGATATCCTACTCAATAATACTCTTTTTTTCCTGTCTTTCTTATATCATGCTAGAAGATTAGAAGTTAACTATTTTGTTCTGCTTCCCATTCACTACATGCTTTGTCTTTTTTACTTAAATCAGGTTATTACTCATTACTTGCATGTCGTGCGGACATCTTATCGCCTTCTGGTTGTGGAAACCAATGTTTTCTCTAAATATTGGGATTGGTCATGTTTCTTGGACTTCGTAAGGGAGGTTGTAAATCTTGATCAAGGCAGTGATATCAGCTTTCAAAAGGATATCTCTGACATAAGATGGTGTGGCATACGGATACTATCCGTAATCTTAAATATGAATGACAAGGCAGTCTCAAAGTTTGGTGTTGGGGCCGAAGAAGCACATTCTTGTTTTCTGCGGTATGTTTATCTTCATAACAAATTTCTTATAATAGACAGAGCTTACACAGCTTCTGTTTTATAATGGACAGAGGTTTCATATTTTGCGTTTTTGTTGAATCTTGTCTCGATTCCTTTCAGATGGGAGGAATTCTGCCAAGATATAGCTATTGAGAAAGCTGGTGCATATTTTGGAACCTTTGAACACAATAAGTTGGATTCTGAAAATATAGAACTTAGTTTCAGCCAAGAAAACTACCAGCAATCTTGTGGCCTTTGTTCTTTTACATCATCACAACTTCATGAAAATGAGCCACCTTTAAGAAATCAGAGGCTGGTGGAGTGGTATGTGAAATTGGCCTGAAACTGTTGTTTTCTTTTGCCGTTATATTGAACTCACAGGCTCACGGTTGTTTGTGGCTTTAGTGTTTTGCTGACTTCATTTTGTGATTCAGGGATGATAAGTCAGCTGGAATACCTTTTGTCATGACTTCTAGATCAAAGCGAAGTTTTGAGATGGTGCTCTTGGCAGTCAGTCAAAAATGGCCTGTTCTTCTATATGGTCCTGCAGGTGCTGGGAAATCTGCCCTTATTAGCAAGATGGCCTCTGATAGTGGGAACCATGGTATTCTATTTTTAATATATTTCATTATTATTATTTTTATCTTTATGCATATTTATAACCATACTACTGTTTGATAGCAGCTCAGAGAATACCTACCATTTAGTCACTTTTAAAGATACATACTTACCTATTTTCATTATGTTGTCAACAAGGCTAGTAACATGGAGGAGTAATGGTCAAAATTACGTTTTTCGCTTCTTATTATTTTGGAGTATTAATTATCTTGGATAAAATGTTATTCTGTAGGAGTATTCAGTACCTTGATAGAACTTAGGTAATATTTCATCAGTTTATTTAAACAGGTGCTCTGATTTTATTGGTTACACAGAAAGCTAAGGGTTCTTATAAGGACCTTAAGGCAGGTCTTACCCAATTATATTTGCTGCCTAATTGTACTATGGTCAAACCCTAGTTTAGTATGGCTTCATATTGTATGAATAGAATTATAACTATTTCTGGAACTCTGACGAAGTTGTTCTTCACTATGGCTTTTGTGCTTATGTTTTTTTTCTACTAAACATAGGCAATTATAAAAAATAAATCCTAAAATTTCATAAGCCATAAATAAAACAATAATAATGTTAAGGACCTGCCTCTAGAGATTTCAAGAAAATTCGGAGATCCTGATTTTCTATATTATCTTTAGCCTTTAAATTGCATATAACTCAAATACAGGTGCCAGTTCCAAACTTCAATAATTTGGAAACTAATAATAATAACTCTTAATATGGGTGGTCCAAAACTGGTCAAATATCCCGTGGATGTCCTTACACGACTTGATGCTTAAGTTCGTATGCAGTCTGTTCTTTCTCTCTTGTCTGCTTGCTCATTTATGTTTGTTTCTTGTTCATGGTATGTTTCTGTCTGTAGTTCTTTATATTCACATGGATGATCAAATTGATGGAAAAACATTGGTTGGGAGTTATGTTTGTACTGAGCAACCTGGTGAATTTAGATGGCAGCCTGGATCACTTACTCAGGTTTGTAATGAGTTTTATTGTTTTTCTTACTTTTGCTCCCGATCTTCTGGGTCTGGCTTATTTTTCAAATTCTACTTTCCCTCAGGCTGTTCTGAATGGATTTTGGGTTGTATTTGAGGATATTGACAAAGCACCATCAGATGTGCTATCTATTATATTACCGTTGTTGGAAGGTTCAAGCTTATTTATAACTGGTTTCGGGGAGGTATGTGACTCTGTCCTAAAATTTCATGATGAAATTAGTGTTGTTCCCGTTTGACCTTGTAGCTGCAGGGATGAAAAGTTCTCTTTGAACTGTTATAGCATTTTAATTGGATTAACCTGGTTAATTGTATGAATGTTAATCAGGCCTTGATTAGGCTGTTTGCTATTTTGAATTTTTCTTTGTTGAAGCTGAACTCGAGTCCAAATGAAGTCCTGTTTCTATGCAGCTTCTACTTGATTGAAAAAGTCTTGCTTTTCTTTTCTTAAATCACTCTCCTTGTTACCAGTTAGTGTAATTTTTTCATGTCTAATTTTGAGGAACGTACTTATAACTTATTTCATCTTGTTCTACATCAATAGCAACTCTTGTGACAGACAGAACAAATAGAGAAAATGGCTTGATCCCTCGGTTAATGTTTTTAGAAACCAACAGAGCTTCTTGTGCAGGAAATTAGGGTGGCCGAGAGCTTCCGTTTATTTTCAACTATTTCTACTTCCAAAAGTGATATCTCTCACGGAATAGAAGGTCTGTTAATGCTTTCTTATTCTCCATTCTAAAACTTGCTGGTTGTTTTTTTCGTTTTTTTCCTTTTTACTGTATATTTTTCTGAGTGAACTTCAATTTCTCAGTTGTTTATGTGTTGAGTTCTGTGTTCTGTTGGAGTGTTGCTCCTTGGTTACTTTTACTAGTTTTCTAAGGGTACCTGGCCTTATCTCTGGAGAGATCTTTGTAGTTTGATCTTGGTTAAAGTTGAAAGAATACTTCTAGTATCCAATCTTCTAAAACCAGGTGTTTCATTGCGTATTTTGTGTTTTATGGTTTCTTTTTCTCCTTTTCTTGTTACAATATGCTGCTGGAGAGACATCTGTAATTTTTATCCTTGGTAAAGGCTCAATTCCATAAGTTTCTTGGTCATAGTTAAAGGGCCCATTGGCGTACAAGCCTTCTGAAACAAACTCTTTGATCCTATCTTGCAATCAGTTGTTAAAAACAAATCTGGAGGTCACAATCTCAATATAAAGCTTGTAAAGAAAAAATCGAATTCAAGTGATTATAATAGTGACAGTCTCATAATAATTTATGTTAGAAATAACTTGGTAATCCTAGAAATATAAGCATTTGTTATGAATTTGGTGTATTGTATAATGAAATTTTCTTTACTGTATCTTTTACAGGCCGTTAGGCTTCATGTACTTTTAGTTATGGTTTCCATTGCAATTTTTGGTGGCAGGTGTGAATTTAAATGGAGTCCTGTGGAGGAAAGTGATGATTGAGCCACCAAGTAATCTTGACTTAGAAAAGATAGTAACAGCATGGTATCCAAATTTGGAGCCTCTTGCTAAAAAGCTTGTAGGTAGGTCCAACCATGCCTCAATAAGCTCTGTTGTTGGGCTATGTTGTTTGTTGGCTACTAATTGTGCTTTTGCTTCAGAAACTTTTGAAGGGGTTAACTCCGTCTATCTACACCAATCTGTGGACTTCAATACTGGAAAATCTGTTTCCTTAAGTTCACTCAGCAAGTTCTCATTGAGGTAAGAGGTCACTAATGATTCTGTATTGTGATGGCAGCAGCTAGATTAAACTTTCCTGGCACTTGATGACAGGGATCTACTCAAGTGGTGCAAGAGAATTGCTGGATTGGGTTATAGTTTTACGTCTGATGTTCTCCCAGCCTCTGAACGCTCTTGGATTTATCAGGAGGTATGATTTTTGTTTAGTATTTTATATATATACTTCTGATTTTTGTTATTAGTATAGTTTACATGTTGTTCTTAGTGAGTTATTTTTTCGTTCTTATAGGCTGTGGAAGTTTTTGCTAGCTTTTCAACATCAGTTGGAAACAGGCTGGCTATAATGAAAGAGATTGCAAAGAAGTGGGCAGTTTCAACTTATCAGGCAGAATCTTTGTATCCTCACGATGAACCTATAATTAAGGTGGCTATTATCTTAGGTTGTTGTGAGATATGTCATATGAGTATTAGATGACAATTTGGTTCTCATACTGAGAGTTTAATTGCAGGATTTGCTTTCTGAACTTAGGATTGGACGAGTCACTCTTCAACGAACTGAAGCAACTGTGAGTAGCAAGCTTTTTGGATTGTGTTATTTTGACTTTGATTATCTTTTGCTTCTTTTTGATGTTGTGATTCTTGCAGTTATATGATGAAAAGAGACCTTTTGTCAAGATTCGTAGTTCTTTGCATATACTTGAGAGAATAGCTTGCTCTGTTAAGTACAATGAGCCTGTTCTATTGGTTGGTGAAACTGGCACAGGGAAGACTACACTTGTGCAGAATCTGGCTATGAGGCTAGGGCAGAAACTTACTGTTCTGGTATGCTGGTTGATCATCTCTCTATCTATCGCACAGGCAGATTCACATACATGGGCTTGTGAATGATAGATTGGCATTTACAGATAGCACACTTACGTCATTATGCTTTTCTTTTTTTCTTTTTTCCCCCCAGAACTTAAGTCAGCAAAGTGATGTTGCTGATCTATTAGGAGGATTCAAGCCTATGGATGCTCGGTCTATTTGCATTCCCCTATACAATGAATTTAAATTTCTTTTTTCAAGGGCATTTTCTTTGAAGGTATTCTTAGTTTTAGTAATTTGTTTCCTTCTGTTGTAACTTATGTTGGGATGTAACTTCTACCCCTGTTTGCTTTGAATATGTAGGGAAACGATGAATATTTTGCTCGTTTGCAAGAGCTTTTGTGCAGTAAGAATTGGGAGAAGTTACTTCGTAAACTTAAGAATGGTGTTAATTTATTCAAAAAGTTAATCGAAGAAGAGAGGTCTGGTTCAGCAAGAAAGCGGAAAAAGCCTTTAGATGTGGAAAAGAAAGTAAAAGCTTGGGAGGATTTTTCTGCTAGACTTGAAACTGCCCACAGGCAGATTGCTTCTTCTGGGATGGTGTTCTCCTTTGTAGAAGGTGTCTTTGTGACTGCGCTTAGAAATGGTCAGTGGGTTTTGCTTGATGAGGTGAATTTGGCTCCTCCTGAGATTTTGCAGAGAGTTATTGGCGTTCTTGAAGGCGAGAATGGGTCACTTTGTTTAGCTGAAAGAGGTGATGTCAGTAATATTAACAGACATCCTAGTTTTCGTGTATTTGCTTGCATGAATCCTGCAACTGATGCTGGGAAGCGGGATTTGCCATATGCTTTACGGAGTAGATTTACAGAATACTTTGTTGATGATATATTGGATGACCAAGACTTGGACATATTTATTCAAAAATTTTTGGGTGACAGTGGATCAGGTAGTGATCTAGTAGAAAGAATTAGGTGTCTTTATAAAGCAGCCAAGAAGGATTCTGAGGAAAGGCTGCAAGATGGGGCTAATCAAAAGCCACAATACAGTTTAAGGTCTCTGTACAGGGCACTAGAATTTACAAGGAAAGCAGAGAGAAAATTTGGGTTTCAGAATGCAATTTATGATGGTTTCTATATGTTTTTTGTTAGTTTATTGGATAGGCCAAGTGCGAAGAAAATGAAGGAAAGGATTTTGCACTATCTGTTAAGAGGAAGTAAACCTTCTTATGTACCTTTTCATCAGTACATAATGATTAAAGAAAACTCCAGTTCTAATGAATTCTTGAAGAACTATGTACTGACTGAGACTATTAAGAAGCATCTAAGGAACTTGTCACGTGCTGTTTTTATTAAAAGATATCCTGTACTTTTACAAGGTCCAACTTCTAGTGGGAAGACTAGCCTTGTTCAGTATCTTGCTACCATCACTGGTCATGAATTTGTTAGGATAAACAATCATGAACACACTGATCTGCAGGAGTATTTAGGTACTTACATAACCGATGCCCATGGGAAGCTTGTATTTCAGGAGGGTGTGTTGGTTAAAGCAGTTCGAAATGGTTACTGGATTGTTTTGGATGAGTTAAATTTGGCTCCAACTGATGTTCTAGAGGCACTAAACCGGTTGCTTGATGATAACAGGGAGCTCTTTGTGCCTGAACTACGTGAAACAATTCGAGCACATCCAAATTTCATGCTTTTTGCGACTCAAAATCCACCTACTTTCTATGGTGGGCGTAAAATGCTTTCTCGAGCATTTCGCAATCGGTTTGTGGAGATTCATGTTGATGAAATACCAGAAGATGAATTGAGCACAATTTTGAAGCAAAGGTGTCAGATACCTGAAAGCTATGCCAAGAAAATGGTTGAGGTTATGAAGGAGTTGCAGCTGCATCGCCAAAGCAGCAAAGTATTTGCTGGAAAACATGGATTTATAACTCCAAGGGACTTGTTCCGTTGGGCTGATCGCTTCAGAATTTCTGGGATATCTTATGAAGATTTGGCAAGGGATGGATATCACCTTTTGGCTGAGAGGCTACGGGTTGAGGATGAGAAACGTGTAGTTCAAGAAGTTTTGGAGAGACATCTCCGTGTCAAACTTGTCAAAGATGACTTATACAAATCGGTATCTTGTCTTCTTGATATAGATAATTTGCATAAAGTTTGATATTATTTTATTTATTTATTTATTTGTTTTACAATGCTGTTTGCATGCTCTTTTCATGGATTTACCATTTATGGACTACATGCTAGTTTGGGATTTCATGTTGATGCATAATGGTTACAGATATGCAGTTACATTATATGTGTGACCTATCAAGCATTTTGAGGGAGATTTATTGTTTGTTAATTTTGTGTGTTTTGCATGCAGTTGACGTGTGCATTACATTCCCAATTTTATTTAAAATGTGCTTGGCCAATTCACAATTTGACATTTTCTATATGCTGCTCTTGAAATTCTTGATGGCTGAACATTACCTCTTATTGTTACTACTGTTCATATATTTTTTTTTCTCTTTAATTTGTTGATTTATGCTGGAAGTTACTGCTTATCTTTCTTTTTGAATATCCACCATGAATCATTTCAACTTGATCCAGTAAATCTGGTTAATTATTGATCAGTATGCACTGGTAAAATGTAAAATTTTTTTTAATGCATTTAGTCTGGCTATAATCACTAGATTTTATGGGTTTGCAAGGTTAGTGCTTGCTAACTTGTATAAAGATTATCATACCTGACGAAGCATTTTTCTTTCAAGCATTTGCACCTGAGAATTTCTTTACGGGTTTCTGTGTCTCCATTTCTGTTTTATTTGCAGTAAGGGGAATAATATCTTGATTGGGTCAATAATTCTCTGCTTGCTGTTTAAAAGGTTCTAGCATCTAATACACATTTTGCTATCCTTTTTTCTTCTAGGAGTTGCTTGGTGAGGAGCCTGTTCCGGAGAGTCTTGGGAAGTAAGGACTGATAACCTGTTTTATTTGATCTTGGTTCTGCTAATTTCTGTTCAATTTCATTTTAATTCTAAAGGATCTCATTCATTGCAGTGTTATCTTAACTAAAAGCATGAGAAGATTGTACTTCCTTGTTAGACGTTGCTATAAGTTCCGTGAGCCAGTGCTCCTTGTTGGTGAAACTGGTGGTGGGAAGACTACAGTGTGCCAGTTACTGAGTATTGCCTTGGGGTTAAATTTACACATTTTGAATTGTCACCAGTATACTGAAACGTCTGATTTTCTTGGGGTTTGTTTGCTTTCTTTCTCACAAGCTATTGTTATAGTTGGAAATTTAAATTCCCTTTGAGATTCTAATGCAATGTTTAACAGGGTTTCTATCCAATTCGAGATAGATCTAGGTTGTCCTCAGAATACAAACATGTGATTGAACGATTGAAGCCATTGAAGGCCCTTATTAATTTTCCTGAAGAGTTGGTTAGTTTGTTTTGGTTGGAAATAGTATGTGGGTTTCTTAGCTTATTTTTATTTCCTGTAAGATAATGACGAGCTTCTCAAATATGTTCGGCTGCAGGATATTTCTTCAGATATTAATCATGCTTCATCAACCCTTAATCAGCTGAATGTAGTTAGCAGAAAATACAGACAAGGGCTTCTTTCAAATTCTGTTGTTACTTCGCAAGATATTGATATTTTAGAGGAGGTTAAACAGGAGCTTGATCAGCTTAATCGTAAATGGCAGACAATTTTTATGTGGCAAGATGGGCCTCTTGTTCAGTCTATGAAGTCTGGTGACTTATTTCTTGTTGATGAAATTTCTTTGGCTGATGATAGTGTGCTGGAAAGGTTGAATAGTGTGTTGGAGCCCGAAAGGAAACTGGTAAACGATTTTTGTTTGAAGATTTTGGGCTTTGCAGTGTATTTCAAGTCAGCTAGTTAAAAAATATTAGATATCCTGGTGCTTTTATACTTCTGCATGTTGAGTTGAACTGTTCTTCCAGCTGGTATTGCCATTTCATAGAATAGTTTAGGCAGGGTGTTTCTAAATATCTGATTATATGATATTTTCTTTTAGCTATTTGCTTGGAGTATATTGTTCTTTAGTTGCAACTGCTACCCTTACAACTTGTTTTGTATTTTCTGTGCAGTCTTTGGCTGAGAAAGGAGGAAACGTTCTAGAGAATATTACAGCTCATGAAAACTTCTTAGTTCTTGCAACTATGAATCCTGGTGGTGACTATGGTAAAAAGGAATTATCTCCTGCCCTTCGTAATCGGTTTACTGAGATATGGGTTCCATCTGTCAACGATTTGATCGAGCTTAAGAGTATTGCTTTGAATAGGTATGGAAGCTTTCAAGAAAAGATGTTGTCGACTAAGATCATTGAAATATTGTAATAATATTTTATTTATATTGCAGATTATCCAGCATTGAACTGTCGTATATTGTTAACCCTATGGTCAACTTCTACGAGGTATGCTCTGATATATTTCTTTATTTTTGGCTTCTGACCATGACTATAGATAACTATAACGCAATTAACTTCGCAAGATTTAAGTATCTTTCCCATGTTTTTTCATCATAAAGCTTGGAGAATTCTCTCTCTGATTAATTATGATACTCAGAAATCCTCCTATTTGCACACTTTCTAACTTATAATGTATATGATATACTTTGCCTTACTGTTCATCTATTCTGTGTGTTGGGGCTGGCTTACCCTTATCATGCATTTTTAAGTAATTCTAATAATTGTGATATTAGAATATGTTCTTTTTAAGTTGCTCTTTTCCTTGTTCTCTTCTTTTATGCTGACTCCTCTTTTTTCCTTTTGAGACTGCCACTGGATATGATCTTAGCATTTCTTTGTCCTATGGAATTTAGTTTTTCCTTATTTCAATTTTAATCATCTTGGCTGGTGGTGGACCAAAAAAAAAATTTACATTGTGTTTGATATGTGCTGAATCAATCTAATTCACTGATCTAATTCATTTCTTGTACCTTACAGTGGTTTAATCAATTGCAAATTGGGAGGTTCCTCACTGTCAGAGATCTTCTATCTTGGATAGCATTTGTTAATGTGTCTAAATTGGGACCAGAGCATGCGTTTATTCATGGTGCCTTCCTTGTTTTGCTTGATGGATTAAGTTTAGGTATACTCTTCCAGTAACAATTAGTTATTGTAATTCCTTCTTCTGCTTGATGCGTAGAATGTGACATTAATTTCTTGATAGTACTGAAACAGACAACTTCGCTCAAAATGCTTTTTCTATTTAGTATTATGACTAGCCTTTGTGGTAAATATTGACCTACTCTTAGCATTTGTTTTCCTGTATTTTCTTAGTTGTTTTGACACTTTGTTAATCCTGTTATATTGTCTTCTATGTTACCAATGATCCTTGTCACTATATTTGCCTCTTATTATTCTTTATTTTTATTTTCAGGGACTGGTCTTTCTAAAAAGGATTGTTGTAAATTGAGGGAAAGATGCTTGTCTTTTCTTTTAGAGCTGTTACAGGTAATGTGGTCTTCTTCTTATTATTGTTTTTTGTTGTTAAAGAAGCGTACCAATGATTTATGGTTAGTTTGTAAGCTTTTATGGTTCTCAACCACAACTAACAATGGTAGTGGCTGGCCTTAGCACTACCAAATTCAGTTAGCTTGGCATTAAAGTTCATTAAATAAACTGAAACTAAGGCATCTTTAGCTTAGCATAAAGTTCATTAAATGAACTGAAACTCAGGCATCTTTTCTTGTTAACTCTTCATAAGTACTTAATACCAGTGTTTATTGGATTTTACTATTCTGTCCTTTTGTTTATTTCTTAAAGCTGTTACCTTGAATCATTGCAAGAGAAACAAGTTTACATGTATTCCCTTCTAATGACTGGTGCATATGTCATGACTTAAATTACTGGTGAAGGAAAGCTTCTTACCATTTGAAATTTGAGTTTGAGGGGTTTTTGGTTATGTGGGATATCCTTTAATGTAAAGGGGTACGCGTATCTGCTGAACTAGAATAAAGCTTGTCTACTAAGGTTTTATGGTGGGTTAAGGCTTGAAGTTAGAGAGATTGAGGGGATTATGGCTATGTTAGAATGTGGGTTGATTGTATTGAGAATTGCAATTAATGGAAAAGGGTGCATGTATCAACAGAAGTAGAATAAAGCTTGCCATCTGTGTGTTCCTTTTCCATGAAGTATCTGGAAGTGCACTTGGGGTAATGAGAGAAAACATGTACATGAGAAAGAAAAAGGAACAAAAATTGAATCACAAATTCTGCAAAAATTCTCTATATGTCAAGCCTTAATTAAAAGTTAACTCTTCTGAAGAAGAGGAGAAATACTTTCTCTAGTTATATTGTAAAATACAAGCAAGTTTAGTAGAAGTATTGCATCTATAATAGGAGCTGTGTCTGAATGGTAAGGAAAATGATCGAATTGTGTTTTTTAAAATGATTGAATTGTGTTTTTCTCACTTTTCATGTCAAATTGATGCCAATTGTTTTTCCCGATAGTTTGTTGAATTATACATTCCATAATTTATGATGTTACTTTTTCCCAATAGTCTGTATGTTCAGAAGGAATTATACCTTTCGTATTTTATGTTGTTATATTTCTTGCTTTGCTTTCTGATATTCATTGGTTGCTCAAAAGCTGTTGTTTAATGTTTGGTTTTAACTTTAGTTTCCTAGTGATTAATGGTGCTTGGACTTTTTGTTCTGTAGCTGGACGATAAGAATTTGTTGTACTCAAAACTGTCAAAAATGGAGAACTATGGTTGGGGTGATATAGGAGCACCTACAGAAGTTAACACAGATAGCATGCTACACAATGATGTCTTTGGTATTGATCCCTTTTATATTGAAAAAGGTGATTACTTATTCAATCTAAATAGTGCAGCATTTTAGTTATTATTTGTTGTTTCTTTTTCTCTCTTCTTTCAAGTTAATCGAAAACATTGTATTTGTACCGGATGCTTTTATTTAATTCTGGAAGTTCAAATTTAGAATGGGTTCTGTGACATTATGGCTGTTGTAATTGTGCTTGTTCTAAACTCAGTTAAGGAAATTGAGGTTAGCAACAAAACAATGACTTAGGTTGGAGATAAAACTTCAGTATACTAGACCAGAATAATCTAGTCAAGTTAGAGTTTTGTCAGACTCTTTTTTTTCATGATTTGAGTACCGAAGCTACGTATTGAGGACTGGAAAAAAGAATAATCTTGGACTCATTTTCAATATGCAGTTGTATTACACAAAACTGTTTGGCCTTTTATCCTTACCCTAGTGTCAACGGGTTACACAACTTTTTGTGTGTCTAGGTTCTGAAAAGATTGAAGCAGGTGGATTTGAGTTTTTGGCACCTACTACACGGAAAAATGCTTTACGAATGTTGAGGGCCATGCAACTTTCAAAGCCAGGTATGTCACTATAAGTTGCATGCTAGGTTTCCTAGATTTGTTTTCTCTAAAGTACCTGCATCAACACCTATGTCTGATACATATTCAGACACACCCCTATTCGACACATTAGTGGGCTGTTGTTATTTTGATTTCAATGATATATTTGTACTTATCTGTTAAAATTGTTCCTATACTTCTCAGTTCTATTGGAAGGTAGTCCAGGTGTTGGGAAGACAAGTTTGATAGTTGCATTAGGAAAATTTTCGGGGCATAAAGTTGTTCGCATAAACTTATCTGAGCAGGTTGGTAATTTTTCTATTATTATTTTAAATGTTTTGAATTCTTACTCTTATGGTGTATTCGAGTAGATCTAATTGTGCATCTGGTGCAGACTGACATGATGGATTTGCTGGGGTCTGACTTGCCTGTCGAGAGTGATGAAGGAATGAAGTTTGCTTGGTCTGATGGAATTTTATTGCAGGTAATACAGCTTTGAGGTTTAAAGCTTTTTTCTTTTTATTATACGTGGAAGTACTCAATATCTCTCTGTCTGCGTAGGCTTTGAAGGAGGGTTGTTGGGTTTTGCTGGATGAACTTAATCTTGCTCCACAATCTGTCTTAGAGGTATGGTTGCCAAGCTTTGTTACAGTAGAGTTGTTTATTTAAATAGCCAGCTCCTGCAAGTCCTTTCAGGCAAAAGAAAGCTGTTAATTTTATATTTCATGTCCAAAATTAATTAAATAAACAGTAAAAGTATGTCAATTAAGGGCACTATCATTGTTCATTAGGGTTTAAATGCAATATTGGATCATCGAGCTGAGGTTTTTATTCCAGAACTTGGTCGTACTTTTAGTTGCCCGGCATCTTTCCGAGTTTTCGCTTGTCAGAATCCTTCTTCTCAAGGTGGTGGGAGGAAGGGGCTACCGAGGTCTTTTCTTAATCGTTTCACTAAGGTTTGTTCATCTGCTTGCACTGATCCTAAGTACACGTAAGATATACCTGGTTGATGAATGATGAACTGACCATGTAACATTCTGCCATTTCAGGTATATATTGATGAGTTAGTTGAGGAGGACTACCTTTTCATCTGCAGCTCACTTTATCCATCAATTCCATGCCCTGTACTTTCAAATTTGATCTCATTTAATAGACGGTTACATGAGGATACCATGTTGCATCACAAGTTTGCTCAGAATGGGTCACCTTGGGAGTTTAATCTGCGTGATGTGCTTCGGTCATGCCAGATTCTACAAGGTGTAATTTGTATTATGTTTTCTTTTAATAGCTAATTTTCAACTGATGTTTACTGAGGGGTTCTGTTTTTAATAAAAAAGCGCTTACTGAGGTCTCATGATAAATAATTTTAGGTACACCAGCTGGTAGCTTCATCAATCTTATCTATATCCAAAGAATGCGTACTGCAGCTGATCGCAGACAAGTTTTGCAGCTGTATGAACAGGTTTTTGGGGTTAAACCATCTATAAATCCTTTCCCAAGAGTGCAGCTCAATCCTGATTACTTGATTGTTGGGAGTGCTGCTATTAAAAGAAAATTTTCACAGCCATTGAGTAATTCTAGTCAGCTGAAAGTTCTGCCCAGTGTTCGTTGCAATTTAGAAGCTGCTGCACATTGTGTACAGCGAGGATGGTTGTGTATCTTGATTGGCCCACCATCATCTGGAAAAACTTCATTGATAAGGTTGCTGGCTGAGCTTACTGGCAATGTACTACATGAATTAAATCTGTCATCGGCAACTGACATTTCTGAACTGCTTGGATGTTTTGAGCAATATAATGCCCTTCGTGATTTTCGCTTGGTTGTTGCTCAAGTTGGTCGTTTTGTTAATGAGTATAGCAGTATGGTATTGGAGACCTCAATGAAGACATTCTTACATGACAGAAAGGATTTAATTGCCAGATGGCTTGCTTTTTTATCTGATGTTAATTCTGACTTAGTGCCAAGTTCTATTTTGTGCTCTGAGATTTCGGATGGCTTTTACAAGTCTCTTTCTTCATTGATTGAAATTATTGAACAGCTGAAGTCCGATTTAGAAAAAAATGTTTTGCCTATTTCATGGGCAAGAGAGGATCTGGAAAGAACCATGAAAACCATATTGAAATTGCAAGAGCACATGAAAAGGCCGTCTTCTGTTAAATTTGAATGGGTTACGGGATTATTGATAAAGGCTATAGAGAATGGAGAATGGATTGTTCTTGAGAATGCAAATCTTTGTAATCCTACGGTATGCAGATTTTGTCATATGATCTAAAATCTTGTAATATTTTTTTACTTCTTGTTCATTAGCTAATAGGTTTTCTGGGTTTTTTCTGTCAGGTTCTTGATAGAATAAACTCTTTGGTGGAACCAGATGGAACAATTACTGTAAATGAGTGTGGGTTTGTTGATGGAAAACCTGTTGTTCTCCGCCCACACTCTAATTTTCGAATGTTTCTCACCGTAAACCCAAGCTTTGGTGAAGTATCTCGAGCGATGCGAAACAGAGGTGTTGAAATATTCATGATGGATCCGTATTGGGTTTTTGAGGAAGGAACTGGATATAATTCTGAGGAGCTAGAGATGAAAGATGTGCAGAGATTTCTTGTTCTTGCAGGCATTCCTGGCGTTAAGTTGGTTGACTCAATGGCCAAAGCACATGCCTATGCTAGGATTGAAGGTTTATGTCTTAATGTACGCATCACTTATCTTGAGCTTGCACGGTGGGTTCAATTATTTCAGCACCTTCTCATGAATGGTAATCAGACGCTATGGAGCCTCCAAATAAGTTGGGAGCATACCTATCTTTCATCTTTTGGCGAGGCTGAAGGGATTAACATTGTCAATCATGCGAAGAATGCTTATTTGTCGGTGACTGAATTGCATGCATCCAATTCATCACTGGAGTCTTCTCTTTGTTTACCTGGAGGGTGGCCAATACCGTTAACTTTGAGAGATTTTACATGGTATTCAAAAGGGGCCTTGGTCAAGCAGAATTGCTCATATTTGGAGTTCTTGGGAGCACACTATGCATCACATGAACTTGCTATTGGTATCTGTCCTGTTGAGGACATGTTACATAGGTTTGGATGCAAGCGAACATATCTATTGAACTCTAAGATGTTACATAGGACTCTCTATCCTCATGTTTCTAAAAGATTGACTTCAGATTCTGATGACAAAAAGGAATTTAACTTAAATGTTGTAGATAAGATGTTGTTGTTCGCTGCAAACTGGGTAATTGAACAGGCAACAGAAGATGATTTTCAGCTGTATCTTCAGTGGTTTAGCTGGTTTAGTTTTCAATTGGAGCCATATGGTCAGTTTTTCGAATCTTTTTTAACTTCACTTGAACAGGAAAGGAGGCATCCGATTTGGACCTATATAATTCACTGTCGTCAAGAGCTTATATCACTTAATCAAGTAAATACGAACTTGCATCCAACCACTATGCTTTCTCTGGAATTATTTAATTTAACTTCATCAGACCATTTTTCAAATTCATCAAGTAAGCTCCTGTATGACGCCGTTCGCTGTGTGGGCCTACTCAGACTTAGTTATCAACAATGGAACGCTGAAAGTAGGCATAAATACACAGATGAGTCACATTGTTTCATACCTTTTCTGGAAGCTCTTCGCAGTTTGGAGGAGGAAGTCTTAAGAATGCTTGTTGGGTCTACTTCTTTTGATTTGTTATATGATTTTTACACCAATCTCCTTGAAGATCATATACTGTTTTGGGAAGCTCTTATCTCATGGCAGCTTGAGGGCTTGCTGGTATCTGGGCGTTCGTTATTAAAAGATGCTGAAAAGCTGAAGGAATTTTGCCCTACTGCAGTAAAGAATATGCTGGTTAGCCTCCTGAACAGTCTATCTTGCAACTTTTCTCATATTTCTTATTTCATTCTTTAATTATAGAATTGCTACTTTATTACCTTTGATGTAATTGAGGGGTAAATTATTGGCAACGTGCTGCATAGGAAACTAAGAATCTTGCTGAACCTTTATCGTTGCGTTTCGATTGGGAGAGATCACTGCTATGGGTTCATGGGGGTCACCCAATACTGCCCCCATCTCCCAAATTGTATTATCAACAGCGTCAGCTTTTACAGTTTTGTGAGCTAGTTTGGCCAACAAAGGGAAAATTATGCACGAAGGGTATTGCTTCCTATGCTGGTATCTTTGTGGAAATTCTTTTTCTTGCTTTATCATGACTTGGGTTTGTGATTTGTTGGACTTATCTGATATTGCAGCAAACGAGATTCCTATCGAGATTGTCGTGTCTGTTGATCCTGAACTTCGCTTCATTGCATTGGAAGGTAGAGTTGGAAAACTCTTCAACACACACACAGTTTTCCATCGTTTTAATATTCCTTCTGTTGTTGCTTGTTGCATGGTGATAGGTTTTTGAGTTGTCTAATATTGCTAAAGCTGTACCTGCTAACATCATGCTTTTCTTATTTTCTAAATAAGAACTTCAGTACGCTTAAGATAGTATTTTTATGTTGTTTGTGGTGTGTCCATTAACGACCTAAAGTTTTCTTTTTGTTATTTTACTTAGGATCTTATACTATTAATGTTGGATACTTCATAGCATTCTAGTTATGCAATCCCTTTATCTTAGGGTTTAGCTTCTGCATTTTCTTGGAGTCAAAGTACAATTACTTGTTCACTGATGACTCTTGCTATGAATCTTATCTAATCGGCTAAGTCATGAGTATTTAAGGCTTTGGTTAGTAAGATGCAGTGTTGATTTCATATTTCTAGTCAGTTGAAACAAACCATACCTGATTGATAAATCTTACAAAAAATTCTACCACAGACATAAATCCTTATTTCTCTAATTTAGTAATGCTGTTGTAGTGACTATGAGCCCTACATAGGCATACTTGCCCAATTGTGTCCTCTGTTACTTTGCATGTGTAATCAGCATATGGTGTCAATGTGGAATTTTTGTGTTTTGTCTTGCTCCTTCGGCACTTAAAAGTTTATATCTTTATCCATCTCAATTTCTCTTTTTGTCTTCTTTCTTTAGGCATTTGCATGTCATCCTTTATTATGGGTAAACGTGATGAAGATGAAATCCATGTTTCTCATCAAATGGGGGAGGTGTATCAGGTTGTTTCCTGTTCACGTATTATTTTTGTTTCTTTATTATTCAGGCCCTTTTTTTTAATTTTAATCATTTTGCGTTACTATCTGACACTTGTGGATTTGAACTTACTGTATCCAGATGCTTTTGAAGCGGTTTGAACATGAGAAATGCAAATTGTTGAGCAAATATGGGACTGGTGAAGCTATTTTTGGGGCAAACTCTACTACATGTGATTTTGGTTCTGAAATGTTGTGTTCAAGGTCTGGTTTTGACAGTTGGCTGGATATACATCCGATAGTTGACTGTGCTAGTTGTTTCCTAGATATGGAGCTACTTCAAGAGCTATCATTGCTCATGTTTGTTGATAGTGGGGACCTACAACGAGTAAGTGGACAACTTTTTTCTTCATGCTACATTTTTTCCTTGAATGGTATTTTTTTATGCTTTACCATTTTATTTAAAGAGCATGAAGTGGCACACCTAACTTCTGGTCTTCCTTAATGGCAGAAGGGTTTAGTTGATCTGTCTAGTCTTCTGGAATCTAACCTGAAACATTCCCTGACTTATTCAACAAGGCCTCCGCAATCTTTTGTACCACATCAAAAGCTGTTATGGTTAATTGATGCATGGACATCAGTGGATGCAGGTCAGTATGGTTTTGTCTACATCTTTGTCTGTGTTTCTTATCAGGAAGCTTAATGCTCTCTATCCTTGTATTATAGTGCATGCAAAAGTTTCTAGTTTTGTACTAGAGATGTGGTTTTGGTGGCATTCATTTCTGTGGAGCCAGTTCACTGATCCTGTCATGGTATGTTTATCAGAAAGCTCTGTGCTTTTATTTCATGGATGCCTTTCAAAATTCATGATTTGCTTCTTATTCCAGAATTTCTCAGTAATTGATGGTTATGATGTTCCGCTACCAAATGCACTTTTTCAGCCTGTGAGAACAGCTAGCGTTGCCAAAATATTGTAAGATAACTAATTTCACTCTCAACCTGTTTAGAATCTTTATAATATGCATAGAATGGTTCCTGGAAAATTTAATTCTGTTGTAGAGATTTCATTCAACTTCCATCATTTCAGTGTAAAATATAAAGTGGATGGGAAATTCTCTCTTCTCTTAACTGTTTGCTCCTGTCCTCTCATTGTTTGTGATTTCCATTATGATTTGAGGCTATATTCTGTGTTTAGATGTTTTTGACTGTTATTGTGGTATTTTGCGTAGCTAAACTTCCTTTTTAAACTAATCTGGCAAGTAGGATTCCATTTATCAGCAAATTACTATCAGCTTACTTTCCATAAGTTTAGATTCAAAAGTAATCTGGAAGATTATGTTATTTTGACTTTCCATTCTCACGTTTTTTCCATTTTATTTTAGGCAAAGTACACATGATATCAAGGACTTTTCTGTGCTTTCTATGAAGCTTAAGGTTTCTTCATGTGTTCTCTCGCAAGTGTCTTCCCCAAGGACGGATACATATAACTTTCTTTTTTCTGCTGCTCGCTCTCTTTTCCAACAGGTAGCTTACTTTTGTTTTATTTTTCATTTCCTTTGATCTCAACATGAATGCTCAAATCTTGATGTCATTATGTTCCAGATTATTTATTCACATAAAAAGTCATTTGATGCTGAGAAGTTTGCTGCCATCAAGTCTATTCTCTGTTCATCTTCAGACAATGTGACGGTATGATTTACTTAGGCATGTTACAGATATGGGAAACTTCTGTGCTGTTTTGAAAAATTTTAAGCATGTTACAGATTTTGACTTTTTTTCTTAGGCACTTCCTATTCATTAAATGTATCATAATTTTCCATTTCTGAAAGCTGCATCTTCTTTTATTGACAGGACAAAAGTATAGAGCTTGTGAGCTTGCTTATTGCATCATCAAGTCATCAATGTCTGCAGTCGTTGATCCCTTTACACATTGATCCACTGCTCAAAGGACTATATCTTAATGGCTCATCTACTGGTGACTATTCATTGTTGTCTTTTGAGTTCAATTCTGAAAGTAGTCATTTTGGATTAACATTGACGTCCTTTCTTATAGAATCATACTTGGATCTTGGTATTGCTTGGATGCATATTGGAGGATTACGTTTTCAACTCTTGCTTGGATGTGATAGTATGGATCCTGCCAAAAAATATTCATGGAAATTGTCCCATTTAGAAGAAAAGATCGTTTCTTCTAAACTTGAGATGAAGGTAGGTATCTTGATCTATCTTAGAAAGGTTATGCGGTATTTAGTTATGTTTCAACTTGTTAGTTCTCACAAATCTTACAGTGATGTTGGATGACAATAACATGTTTAAATATGAACTATGGTATCCAGATAAAGACTTATTTATGTGTAAACACGTCTATTGATCAGTTTAGGCATCATAAAGCAATGAAACATTTTAAATACCATCTTTGTCATAGGTTGGATGCCTACATTTTCATTTAAGAATGTCCCAAAAGGCCAAACCTAATGATCTTTTCTTTCTGGATACCTAAAACTCTCAACTTTTGATATTCCTTGTTGATTTCTTTTAGTTTTTTTTTTTCCCTTGTAAGCTACTACCATTAGAAACTTTTAAACGTCTTTGTTTTCAAAACATTTTTTGAATTTGGTGAAAAATTCCTAATCACTTGTCATATAAAATAAGCTTTATCAGAAATGAGCAACTATTAACATTTACTTAAAGTTGTTAGTCTGGGGCTTAACTCTTATTCTTTTATAGGTGCGGCAAGAATGCAATTATTTGGCCGGATGGTCTTCATCGAAAGAAACTGATAGCAGGATGTCCCAAGCATTAGAAAAGCTTGAAATTGAACGTAGGAAGCTGCTAAGGAAGGTCTGAATTTTTTTACTTCTTTTCTCGGGTCTTTATATTTATTTTGCTCTTTTTCATATATTCATTTGTGGAATTGTTTTTTATTCAGATTGTTTTCCGCCCTGATCCTACAAAATTCAAAGCACTGAGAAAAGAATGTGATGAGTTTCTTGTACTTGTTGATTCTTCTACGAGTTTGGTAAAAAATACTGAAGGCATGGAGTTGCAACAGATTGTTGACAAAGTGTGCAACTGGCAGGTAAAAATCTTTAGACATAGTTTGATGATATTCCAATTGAATGCAGTAGGTAGCTTTACCATACTTATTTGTTATTGTCTGATTGATTTTTTCAGGAGACAGCCAGCTGTTTCATTGATCGTTTGTCAAATGAATATTCCGAGTATATTGATGTAGCCCAGCCAATTCAAGTGGCTGTATATGAAATGAAGCTGGGCTTATCACTTGTTCTGTCGAGTGTGTTGCAGAAAAAATATCTTGACAGAATCCAGGAGGACAATATGGATAGAGTAATGGTGATGTATCCATTTGTTTATTCTTTGGGTTCTTTGTTTGTCAGTCTTGTTTATTAGCTTTCTTGGCTGATTTGAAGTTCCTTGCAGGAGTTGATCCACTCGTTTATGAGGTTCCCAAGGGGCTGCCCATCTGAGTTATTTTCTGTCAATGACAGGAGGCTGCCAATGTTTTCTTCCCTTGACATGCCTTGTATTACAAAATTCTCTGAAAGGGAGTTGAGTTTGTTGGAAAAGTTGGTTACCATTTCCAGTGATGTCAAAACTGAAAAAGTACTTGCGCTTCCTGTTTTGACACTTTAATTGTATTTTTCCATTGTCAAACCTGCATCATGCCTGACATGGTTTCATATCTGAAATAGGGATCTGTTTTGCAACTGAAAGCTGCTCTTTATAATAACGTTCTTATTCGTATTGCACATTCGGTGGCTACTGCAAAGTTGATGGATGAGGCATCTTTTATGGTAAGCCCTTTGGTTGATCATTTGCACCAGTACATGATGTCATGCTGATGCTTCATTATGTATTGTCAATCAGCTATTGGACAAAATCTTCTCTGGATTTGCAACCATTTGGATGCATATGAAAATTCAAGGGAAGAATCAAGAAGACCTTCATGGTCAATCTTTTAAGTTCAGACCTCGGGCATTTAGAATTGAAAATGTGATGGAAGTGGATATATCAGCTTTGGGCAAGTTGCTTTCAAGTGACAACTTCACTGAATGGCAACAATTGCTGTCTGATGAAGAATCCACTGAAATAGTAAGGCTCCTATGCTGTTATGACCATCTATTTGTTTTTTTTTTCCTTTCTTTTATCTTATAATAATGTTAATGGCCTGTTGATTCAGATGGAAGAGGGAGAGAGAAATGAAAATTTACAGGATGAATGGAGCCTAATGGAAGAATCTATTCTGATTAACATGATCCATATACACAATCAATTGTTTGGGTCCAGCGATCTTGTCCTTACTGTAAGTTCTCCTGAGAGTGTACTGAAATACATTAATAGAATGTCGGAAATGACTTTTTAGTTTATATTCAATGTTCCAAATTGCATTAACTCCATTAAGAGTTATGGTAAAAATGTCGTTAATTTTGTTATGTAGAAGGTGTTCTCTCTGCTCCCTTCTCCCCATAAGCTATTACTTTGGTTTATTTTCATTCCTCTTAAAGTTTGATCTATGTATAATCTTGTAGTTGTAATTCTAATTTTTTACTCCCATAAGATGGATGTCCATCATGATTCTCTTTCTTCTCCTTGTATTAGTGCGTTTTTGGCTTTATGTTGATTTTTGAGTTTTCTCATGTGAACTTTATGCCATGTACCTCTATTTTCTTCTGTTCAGCCTGGATCTTTTCAAATCACTGATGTGGACAGATTGCATTCCTTCAGTGGCTCTTACACTTTGGGAGTTGGAATGATCAAAGGTGTGGTTTACAGTTAATATTTTGTATTTTGTTGTTTGGAGAAACGCTAACCTTATCTTGTTTCTTATTTGCAGGTTTTGGAGGTCTATTTTCTTCCACTTTGGATGCCAAACTTGTGCCGGAGCATCTACTTCGACTCTGGTGGGAGTATGAAGAGAAGTTTCCTTCATCTCATAAAGCTGCTTGCAAATACAATTTTTACAAGGTTTTATAAACCAGTGCATCTTACTATTATGACATCAGTTCTGTATTCCTATTTTCAGCTCAAAGCATTTTCAACTGTATTTATTTTGTTTCCTTTTCCCTTCGCATAGGATTCAAATACTAACGTAATGGCCGAAATGGTGGAGTTACTCATTACTCTTAAGAAGCGAGTTCTCACTCTTTTAAGTGAATGGGAAGATCACCCTGGTCTACAAAAAGTCCTGGATGTGATTGAAATGCTTTTGGCTATTCCTCTGTGCACCCCTTTAGCTAAGGTAGGAGAAGTAACAATGCTGCTTGTTGAGCTATTTGTGCTGGTTGTTTATTTTTTATGTGAAGGTTAAGCTTGCAGTAACATACTTATGATTTTGTCCAAAGGTGAAAAGAAGGTTTTCATATCCCCCACCCAGCCTTGTTAAAAAGCTTTCTTTGATCTTCTAAATGTGTTCCCAATTGCATGTTTGTGGCATTTATTATGAAAATAAGGTGGTGGCGTAAGTGGGGGGGTTGGTGAAGGGAAATGTATATAAATGTGATAGACATGTTGCTTGTAGACCTTAGTATCTCCTTTTGATGGCTGAATTCATCTTGTTTGTGAAGGCTCTATCAGGATTGCAGTTTCTGCTTAACAGGACCCGGATTTTACTGGAAAATGGATCAAAATTTTCTCTCTCTGGTATGTATTTAATGCGCTAAGTCTTAGAAATCATTTCTTGGATTTGTGATTTATTTATCCATTTTCTGTTGTTTTTAACTTGGTAGAACAACTTGAACCCCTTATTTCTTTGGTGTGCTCGTGGCAAAAGATGGAGTTTGACTGTTGGCCTGTGTTGCTTGATGAGGTTCATGACCAATGTGATGTAAATGCTGCGAAGGTATGAAGTGTATATGTTTTTTATGTGTGGACTACAAATAAATTTGAATGAGAAAAAAATTTGAGATATTCAGCTAGATATTTACAGATGTGCACATACACACATATGTGCAGTCACACTCGCTCTAGTAGACCCCCTTCCCTCCCTCTTTGTTCTCTTCTCCCCCCCCCCAAAAAAAAAAAAAGAAAAGAAAATCCGGTGTCCGTTCTTCTGGATGCTTTGATCATTCCCTCATGAAAAGTTGAAGCCAATTATTGCTATAGTGTATAATCTGATGCCTTATTTATTATGCTCAGAACACTGAAGGGTATTTAAACTCATTAGTGTTATATTCATACTAATTGGCCATATTTAAGAAGCTGTTTTATCTTTTAGCTGAATCCCGTTTTCACAACATAATTTTGGGTTAAAGGTTGATTTAGTCCGCAAAGTTGTGCCCCATTGTTACTTTGGTACCTAAAGTTTTTTTTTTTTTTTTGTTTAGTTTGGCCCCTAAAGTTGCAAATTGTCATATCCGTTGCACAAAATATTTTCTTATATGTGATAAATTCAGAAAAAACTTCAGAAATCTTTTTATTTTTAAATCACTAAATTTTTTTAAAGATTTTTATTTAATATTTGTTTGTGACTATTTTCATTGCAGTTATGGTTTCCGCTTTACTCTGTTTTTCATCCAAGGCATTCCTCTGATTCTGCTGGACATGATCAGTCTACAATTGCAAGGCATGTTTTGACTTCTATTATTTGTAAATTTTCATTTTGCAAGAGCTGGTGTCTAACACAAATAACATTTGCAGTTTGGAGGAGTTCATTCAAACATCAAGCATAGGTGAATTCAGGAAGCGCCTTCAACTTCTTTTTGCATTCCTGGGACAAATAATTAGTGGTAGAAGTCTTGGAATATATTCAAGGTCAGTCATGCTGGAGATTGGACACCTTTACTGGTTTTGCATCTGTTATGATACATTTCATATTAGTTACTATTAATAACAATTTTTTGGAGAATTATTTACATTTGCACTGCATATAATTTCCTTATTTTGCTTCTTTTAATGGCTTGGCATTTTCATCATAATCAGGCCATGTTGCAATTTTAGCTTTTCAATTTTCTCTGATATGATCTCATTGTAAGCATTTTGTTTCAAAACTTTAATGCAGCCCTTGGCAGGAGGAAAATATCAAAATTTTGTACAACATATTTGGATTCTATGTGCAGTTTTTACCGCTGTGAGTTACTTTCTGTTATTGCCATCCATAATACCCAAGCCCTGGTCTGAGAATTTGTATACTTGTTTTGTTGCTTATCATATCTGTACCTTCCTCAGTGTAATGGAGTTGATAGAAGCTAATAGAAAAAGAATAGAGACTGAACTGAAAGACCTTCTGAAGTTGTGTCGGTGGGATCGTTTTGAGAATCAGTTGTCCTTTGATCACTTGAGAAAGCCTCGGCAGAAGATCCAGAAACTAATACAGAAGTACAGTGTAAGTTGCAACCCCTTGGCAGTTATAGAGGATTTTCATTCAGTGTTCTTGGTTCAGGCTTATTTAACTATTTTTGGAGACAAACATTTTCAGTTGCTTTTAATGTGTTGGACAGGATATGTTGCAGCACCCTATTATGCTTATTCTTAATGAAGAGGCGGGGCAGAAAGGATTGAAAATTGTTTCAATGCAAAGCCCAAAGCCACTCAACGATACCTCTGAGAGCATTAGGATGTTAAATTCTGTTTTAAATCTGACACAGTTTAATGATGAATACAGGTTCAATTGCTTTTACAGTTTTCCATTTTGGCTCTTTGTATTCATCTATTTCTTCATCAAGAAAACTTCCTTAACATTGAGGTCATTTCTCTGATCTAGGTCTCTGTGGTATACCAACTGGGGCAAGAAAGTAAATGACACCCTTCAAAACTTGCATCTTGAGAAGATAACTGAATTACATTTTATTAATTCTGAAGGTTTTCTTCTTTTTGCTCCTACTTCTTTCCTTTACAGTTTCATTTAAATAAAATGTTCAGGAGACATTATCGGATGAAATTCTTAAGAAATTAATTTTTGAAGACATTGCAGGTGTCACCAGGCAGTTCTCCTTCTCCCAAATTGCATGTTTATCTTTCCAGGATGAGTGGAATGATTTGTGGCACACACTTGAAAAAATAGGTAGAACGACTATGGATTGTGGTGACCTTTGGATGGATGTTAACAGAAGTCAAGGTAAGAAGAGGGCGTTGTCTGAGCTTCTAAAGCTGTTAGAAAGCACTGGGCTACATAGACACAAGTTTGAAATTATGGAGGTAACTGATGCCTGATTTCACTTTTGTAGTTTTTGTGCATTGTTGTTTAAATTTTATGATTCATCCTAAATTGGTTGTACTGGCATTTGGTAGATATCAAATCCTTCAAGCTGGTTATTCCTTCAGCCCTCGTATGATGCAAAGCATTTGTTGATGGCACGAACTAGGCTACCTAATGGAGTTGCTGATGTTGCTTCTAATGTGGAAAAATGTTTGCCGAAGGAAAATCTGGATTCTGAATGGAAAACAGTTAATGAGTTTTACTTCAAAAGCTTGGCTGCAGTGCAGGTTCTTCAACAGATTCGCCTGAAACATCATCAAGATTTTACATCTGAACAGGTAGAATTTGTGGCTATCAATGCCGCTCGGTAGAAACCTGGTTCTTTGCATGCTTGTTTATACCTCTACTTTTGAATATTAAGGATAAATCACATCTTATTTATCTGCTTCAGTTGCTGCAATTGTGCAGCCATTTTAATTATTGCCTTCTTGCCTGGAAGGTTAAGCTTTAGGCAATGAAGGAAAGGGGGATTAAAAACAGCTTACGATAAAATTTTCTTTGTTTTAATAATTTATGCAGGTTAGCCGGTCAGTTTCTTATCTTAGCCATCTTTTAACTATACTACAAATGCAAAGAGAAGCTGCCTATGATTTTGCCAGACAATTAAACACCTTGCGCAAATATGCCACTGCTCTGGAAAGTTCATTTTCGCGTTGCACGGATTCTTTTGGAAAGACAAATGGATGTTGTGTATTTGCTAAAAGTCAACATGCCACCTTTAACAGCTTGTGGCAACAGAAGGTATATGTTTTGTTTTTGCTTGTTCTATTTTCTGTAAAGCTTCTGCTAAGTCTTATGTTGGTAATATTGCAGCAACTGTTTGATAATCTGGACGCAATGTTGATTGAAGAGTCTCTGTTGCTCAGAACTGTAGAATCTACCCATTTGAACTCTTGTCAAAATGTCAAAGCTGTAGCAAATAGGATCCTTGGTGTCATTGAAGAATTTATCCCAACTTTAAAGAAATCTAAGGTGCAAAAACTTTCTTCTAAGCAGTATTGGCCTTTTCACAAGGATGTTACTAATTAGAATTCTGTCACAGGAATTATTGGACAACTATTTTGTTGGTTGTGATGGATCTATAGTCACTTTGGCTGGTACCATTCATCCTTATGTGATTTCGGAACAGATGGAACAATTGGTGCTTCATAACTTCCAAGTGCTTCAGGAGTTTGAGCAGAAGCTTTCTGTTTCTATCAAGGGAGATTTTGAAAAAAATTCAATTGTAGAGTCCGTGCTCAGTCATTTTGGTGAAAGAATCAAAAAGGTATCTTCTATTTCTAGAAGTATACATGTGTCAATTATAGAGTCTCGAAATAGTTGAATGTATTCTGTGCATGGCTGGTGTGTTTAGAGGGAGCTTTAGTGAATCAAGTGTTCCTTTTGCAGGGGAAGTTGATCGCTGAATGGTTTAGGGTAGCCTTTGAGAAGGATAGTGAATGCAAAAATCTTCATGAGCTAGCTGGTCCTTGTGAAAAGTGTCCTGAACTTGAGGCTCAGTTTGGTGATGCCTTCAAAAGAACAATTACTCATGTTATGGACGTGTTGCAAAAGTTAGGTTCACTGGATAACCATGTATCTAAACCTGAAGCTCAATCAGCGAGTATAACAGCATGGGAGTCCCTATTTAAATCTGTAAATTTGAGAGTGGATGAACTATGTGATAAGGTTCTTGAAACAATCCAGTTTGCAGTAAGTTCATTATTTCTGTGTTTCTAAGTGACTCCTAACAATATGTTTTGTTTTTGCCTTCTGATTTAGTTCTGTCTGTGGCAGGAATATCTGATAAATCATTCTGGCAAGAATGTTTTCAGTCTCTCTTTGCATTGTGGAACACACTTAAAGTGCATACATGCCTTGCTGGACTTAATATCAAGCTTTAGTGATAGTTTCCTTGAAGACTTCTTAGTTATGCATAAAACAGTAAGTTGGTTCATCATGAGTCCTTACGATTTATTGTATGTTACCTGCTTTTCCTGTCTGTCCACAATGAAATGAGGCATAACTTTGAATGTTGAAAGTATTTAACTAGAGCGATTGAGCCATCACAGTTACTATATTTTCATCCCATCTAAACTTTTATGCATTCTATTTTTGTATATCTCCTAATAAAATGTGTAGGAAATTGGATTGGTAGTTTTGCCATCAAAACTTTTATGCAATTCTGTTTATAGAATTTAGTGTATTCTTTTGTACAATCTTTTAGCTATTAGAAAAAGCAGCAAAAGGTTCCCCAGCTGGATATTTCTAGGACTTGATTTTTGTTCTTCTGTGCAGGTTTCTGTAGTTACTCATGGACTTGCAAATATTTTAGCTGCATTGTTTGCCAAAGGATTTGGTGTTTCACCGAAAGACCAGGAAGATGATACCACTCATGATATGACTAGAGATGCCAGTGGGACAGGTATGGGGGAAGGTGCTGGGGTAAATGATGTCAGCGACCAGATAAATGATGAAGATCAGCTTCTTGGGGCATCTGAAAAGGTATGTTACTGTATTAAATTGGAGTTTCCTTATTCGCTCCTAACATTTAATTGTGAGAAATTATATTGAACTTTCACTCCATGCTGCTGCAGCCAAGTGAAGAACAAGATGCCTCAAATGATGTTCCAAGTAAGAATGAAAAAGGAATTGAGATGGAGCAGGATTTTGCTGCTGATACATTTAGTGTCAGTGAGGATGACTCTGGGGAGGATAATGACGAAGATACTGAGGATCAGCAATTGGAGTCTGCTATGGGGGAAACTGGAGAAAAGAGTGAAGTGGTTGATGAGAAGCTTCAGGACAAGGATGATGATGAGAATCCAAATAACAATGAAAAGTATGAATCTGGGCCTTCAGTTAGGAACAGTGACATGAGCAGTAGGGAGTTCAGAGGCAAGGAAGATTCTGCTGGTAATGCTGATGAACCTGAAGAAAATAAAATGAATGAACTTGAGAAGGAAACCGGTGAGAGTGAAAATCAGGCTGATGTCGATGAGAATGAGAACATTGAAGACATGAACTTAAACAAAGAAGAGGCATTTACTGATCCAACTGGATTGGAACTTGACGAGCTGAATCAAAATTCTAGTGAAGATATCAACATGGATGAAACTGATGTTAAGGAAGATGATGGTGCTGACGAGGAAGAAGAATCTGCTAAAGATGGCACTGATGAAGGTAACTCAAATCCTGTTGATGAAACTAATGAAGAGATGGAGAGTGAAAGACATGATGGAGCTGCTGAAAAGGATGATATGGTGGATGCTATTTCTGAGAAGGATGATCTTGGTGGCGATCAGGAGGATCCTGAGTTGAACCAAATGGCTGCAAAGAAAAATGTTTCTGAATCGGAAATTTCTGATCTCAATAGTGAACCTGTTCCTGATGGGGGAGCTGCGACTCAGCCAAACAGTGAGGCATTGGATGTGAGTAATGTTGCACCCGAAGCAAACTGGGCTAATAGCAGTGATGTCTACAATGACCTCGCTCAGAGAAATCTTCCTTCCACTAACAAGTCCGACTTGAATATCATGGTTGCTGACTCATCAGATAGTGGGAAGTTTGGTGATCATCATCCAAAATCAGAGTTTCCTCACCCAGATGATGCTCCATTTCAGAAAAAACAATCAAACCCTTACAGAAATGTTGGAGATGCCCTTCAGGAGTGGAAAGAAAGAGTCAACATCTCTGTTGATCTTCAGGATGATAATGAGGAGTCACAGGAAGAAATTGAGGATGAGAATGCTAACGAGTATGGTTATGTCTCTGAGTTTGAAAAAGGAACGGCTCAGGCACTGGGACCTGCTACAGCTGAGCAGATGGATGCTGATGTCGATGTCAAGAAGCCTGATGAAAATACTGTTTCGGAAAAGGAAGATGGTATCGTTGATATGGAAATAGATGAAAAAAATCCTGAAGAGCGTCCTATTAAGCACTCTTCCTCCATCATTAAAAATAGGGAGAAGGAACAGGTTCAGGTTTCTGAGTTAGAGGAGCAAGCAAATCATCTATCCCCTGGAGACTCTAGTCATGATGATGGTGATCAAAGAAACATTTCAGAGGGCTTGATCTCTGTAAAGAAGTCTTACTTGAGTGAGGATGTGTATCAACTCAACAAACTTTCAATAGGTGAAGAGGAAATGGGGCAAGTCCAGGACCTTGAAGAAGCTGCAGGTGATGTAAAAAATAATGCAACTGCTCTTTGGAAAAGATATGAGCTGCTTACAACAAGACTATCCCATGAGTTGGCTGAACAGCTACGTCTTGTTATGGAACCCACTCTTGCCAGCAAACTCCAAGGGGATTATAAGACTGGCAAAAGGATTAACATGAAGAAGGTAGAGTGTACGATACATCGAGTGTATACCTACCTTTTTTTTTCTTTTCTTTTTTTTTGTTATTGCAATACCTTATTTTTCTACGTGTTTGGAAATTATAGGTCATTCCATACATAGCTAGTCACTACCAGAAAGATAAAATATGGCTAAGGCGAACCAAGCCAAATAAGCGAGATTACCAAGTTATTATTGCAGTTGATGACTCTCATAGTATGGCAGAAAGTGGTTGTAGTGAGGTTGCTGTCAAAGCTTTAGTGACTGTTTGTCGTGCCATGTCTCAATTGGAAGTTGGAAATTTGGCTGTTGCCAGCTTCGGGAAGAAAGGAAACATAAGGTTGTTGCATGATTTTGATCAGCCCTTCACTGGTGAATCAGGTGTTAAGGTTAGTACTCTGAATTATCCTTCTTGAAAGAGAATGAGATTATTTGCCTTATTGCTGTGTCTTTCATTTAGACTATATGTGTGTCTAACTGCTCACTGAACTCTGAAGCTTCTGAGAATATGCTTTTCTTATAATTTTTTTCCTCTTCTGGATCTAGCAGAGGTTTATTCATCTTCAACATGACTGATCGTTTTGTAAATAATTTTCTGGGACAGATGATTTCTAGTCTGACATTCAAACAAGAGAATACCATCACGGATGAGCCAGTTGTTGATCTGTTGAGGTTTTTAAATAAGAAGCTGGATGCTGCAGTTACAAATGCAAGACTTCCTTCTGGACAAAACCCTCTACAGCAACTTGTTCTAATTATTGGGGATGGCCGGCTACATGAGAAGGTGCTTGCTGAAAAGAAAAACGAGAACAGAATCATGTGCTGATAGTTTTGTCCAATCCAAATTGATTAAAATGGTTTTATATACTTTTGTGTGTTTATGCACTATGTATGCAGGAGAACTTGAAGCGCTGTGTTAGGGATGTCTTAAGTAGTAAGCGAATGGTTGCTTTCCTTATTCTTGATAGCCTGCAGGAATCAATCATGGATCTTCAGGTCTGTTGACGCCTTGTATCAGATTGCCTCTGAAGATATAAGATTTGATTTCTTTTGACATATGTTTGTTTGGTCTACAGGAGGTAATAACTAGTCAGGACAACAACAATCAATTTAAAATCTCAGTTTCGAAATATCTAGATTCTTTTCCCTTCCCATACTACGTCGTGTTGAGGAATATCGAAGCACTTCCAAAGACCCTAGCTGATTTATTAAGACAGGTAATTTAGCTCTAGGTGATTATTTGCATGTATCTCTTATTTCATTTATTTGATTAGCATGAGTAAAATTTGGTTTTACTCTTTCTGTTGGCAGTGGTTCGAGCTCATGCAGAATTCAAGAGACTAGACACATTTTTCGATCGAAGGACGGAGATGTGGAGAGGTTGAAGGGATCACAAATGAGGAAATATCCAACAAACTGTATAAGCTAATTTGGGAGCAGCCTAGGAGAGACTGAAGATGATGATGATCCAGTCCATGTACTTTACAGGTACAAATACGATAAAGACAGTTTGTATATGGAAGCCAGCTAGATAAGCTTCTTTGTGAAATTGTCATATCATTTTTTTTTAATAGAAAAAAAAAATATAGAAACATTAAACTGGTTAAAATGGGTAAAACCAGTTTAACATAGGTGTATAGTTGGATGTTTACTCCTTCGGGAAAGAATATGAAAGTTGTGATCGAAAGGTCCAACCCAACCATCAGCGTCTTATAATCTCAACTTTTATGGTCCAAATGTGAGATATCATACCATTTGGCCACCATCATTTGGTGCACAGTATTGGTAATTTACATTAATAAATTTACTTATATTGAAATAACTTTTTGCATATAAAATGCAAACAAATGGGCCGATAATCTTTGTAGGTATAAAAGCTTGAGTTTAATGTCAAATAATTTCATTTTCCTTCAATTATAAAAAACAAATAAACCAACAAACAGGACTCAAAATTGATATAGAAATGATATGTGATTGCGATGTCCTGCCTTGGATTATAACCTGCTTCGAGAAGTATTAGGATCATACCATTGCCGTTGGAAAATCGAATAGAAAAATTCGATAGTTTATTTTCACATTTTGTAGTATATGTGTTACCCTTTTTTTCAAAATAAAATTCTACTATTCCTATGGAATGCATAGTTTCATTTTCGGAAAAAAAAAGAATTTTGCCTTATGTTTGTAACGTTGAACATTACAGTAGTGCCACATGGAAAAGAAAATTGATACTCTTTTTAAATTTGTTTAAAATATAAAAAATCATAAAAACTAATAAAAATAGAAACTTTTAAAATTATAGAAAATATTGAAAATTACAATTAATAAATAAGAACTATAAAAAAATTGTAAAACTATTTAAAAAGATTATAAAATTAATAACGATAATTATAGACTTGATAAAAATACAAACTATAGAGAAATATAAAAAATAACAAAAAAAATAAAAATATGATTATTTTTTCAATTTCCCAACAAAACCTAGAATAGATTTTATATTAAGAATATTATATAAATTAAAATAAAAATTATAGAAAATTACAAAAAATACTAAAGAAATATAGAAAATTATCTATGACCTAAAAAGAAGTTCCAAAAAAAAAAAAAAAATCCACTTTGTTCACCACTTGGACTTTAAAAAAAAGTTTAGATGAACTAAAAAACATGGTTTATTTCCCATGCTTGTAGGACAGTGAGTGGTGATTCCGACAAATTGGCAATTGCTAGACTTAATCCAGGGTGATGCGTTCTTTCAATTTTTTTAACTCTTTATGTGTTGTTCGTTGGTTTTTATTTTGTTTTGAATCATTATGTTTGATTCGATTAAGTTATTATTAAATTGAAAAAAAAATTGTTTTATGTTTTGTTGGGAAATTTTTTATTTATAATTTTCATGTTTTTTTATGTATTTTATATTTCTTGTAATTTTTATCATTTTATAATTGTTTATAACTATTTTTTTTTACTTTTTTTATACTTTTTATACTTTTTTATATTTAATTATTAATTATTATTTTCTGTAGTTTTTGGATTTATACTAATTTTTATGGTGTTTATTAATTTTTTTAATCTATTTTTATATTTTAACAAATTTAGAGAGAAACTATCCATTTTGCCATGTGGTACAATAGTAGTGTGCCACATGAAAAACATAACCCAAAAATAAAATCATTAAATTTTAACTGTTAGCTGTTAAAGTTACGATCAAAGGAGTTGATCGGATGTACTTTTTCAGTACGAGAAACTAAGAAAAACAGCAGGGATGGATGAGAAAATTTAAAATAAAATTGTGAAAATTTTTAGAAATGTAAACAATGATAAAAGAAGAAAACTGCGGGGATGGATGAGAAAGAAAAAAGGTGAATGTAATTTAGAGGTTCTTTTACTATAGGGATTTAATCAAAATTAATTATTCTACAATTAAATAGATTAATTTAATCTTTAAATTATTAAAAAAAATAAAATAAGATCAAACTGAACTCGAGCTAACATTTATTATTTAAAAAAATAGGAAAATGCTGATGATTTTTGAAAAAATTGATAAAATTTTAATATATTAAAGGAATATTATTTAATTAAATTAATTGATATATTAAAAAGTATTAATACACTTGTCTTTACAAGATTAGTTGATTTTGACAACAGAAAAAAAAAGAAGTTAATGGTGTGAGTTGTAGGGACTGATGTGGGTAATGGTTGTTAAGTTTTAAGGACTGATATGATAAAAATAGTTTAAGGACCCATGTGAAAAATGTTATCACTGATTAATATATTAAGGAATCGACAATCATCAGAGTTTATGAAATATGGATCCAATCAACTTTAATTTATAAAATGAAATAAATAAAAGACTATAAAAAAGTTGATTCGCATATGAACTTTTATTTAATTAAATAACATTTAAAGTTTAAATAATTAGATATATTTAATAGGCAACTTAAAGAGCATTACATGCATTGGGGAAATGGTATAAGCTATGGTATAAATAATTTAAGCAATTATAATCCAAGTGTATTAGAGAAAGTAACAAATATTCAAAAGAAATTTAGCCTTTATATTTTTTTGGGTATACTATTAAAATAGTCACTTTTGTTTGCTTCAGGTTACATTTTAGTCATTCATGTTTGAATTGCTATGTTTTAGTTATTTACATTATTGTGTTGTAATATTTTAATCACTTAGTCGTTAATTACCTTTAACGGTGTGACACTAAGCTGACGTGGCACATTAAATTATTATTTCAAACAAAAATTTTAGGTTAAATTATATAATTGATCCCTATATTTTTTTCGTTTTGAGCAATTTAATTTTTTTTATTTTATGTTTTTTTTAACCTTTTTTTTTCTTTATTTTTTATTCTCTTTTACTTCTCCCTCTATTTTCTTTCCTTCTTCATTTCTTTTAATATAGTTTTTTTATGTTTTTCATTTGTTAAAACTAGTCCCCATACTTTATAAAGGTTGCTTTCCCCCATAACCATATTGTCGTCTTCAACAATATTCACCCTTCTTGTATACATTTTATAAAGGTTAAATATAAATTCATGATTGGATCATAAAATAATCGAATGCAAAACAATACCTTCAATACTCATTTCATCTTTAGCAGACTAATAAGTTTGATCTTCTTTGTCATCATTCAGACAAGTGTCGGGTTTGTTCAAAATTGCATTATCACCTTGGACTTCATCACTAGCTTTGTCATCCAAAAAGCAAAGTTAGCTCTCCGGTTCCTCTGTTGTTACTTGACTTGGATGGCTGACATAATTTTGCTGATCGTTTTCATTCACATTCTGGAATTTGTCACAGCTAGTAAATCTCATCCGTGCAGTTATAAAACTAGATTCTGAGTTCCTCCTAGAGCTACCAAAAGGGGACAAGTTATACTTTGGGAGAGAAAGAATCCTCCTTGAGGATTTAGAAACCTTTTGGCATGAAAAATCCACATTTTCATCCCCATTTATTATTATATCGGATAGATGTTTCTTCGCCTCGATATAGAGATTATAATGCCGGGAAAAGTTAGTAATCTCAGATTTTGTGCCTAATTTGGAGCCTTTTAGCTTGCTTGGCTTTTCTCCCTTGTTGACACCGAAATATGGCCTCGCGATTCTTTCATTAAATAAGTGATCTTTAGTTGGAGAACTCATCCCAATATGTTCCTTAACTCTTCCATCGTTCCCTGAACTTTGTCACTCGATAATCTTCCAGAAATACCATCGGTGGGGTTTCTTTGTTGCTCCCTTCCCATGACATGTTTCCACTTTCTTTTGATTTCAGAAAGAAAATAGTGAGAACCACCTTCATGAAATATAGAGATTAGTTTTAACAAATGGAGAATATAGAAAAATTATGTTAAAAGAAATAGAGAAAGGAGGAAAACAAAGGGAGAAGTAAAAGAGAATGAAAAACAAAGAAAAAAAGGAAGGTTAAAAGATCATAAAAAAAAAAAAATTAAAATACTCAAAATGAAAAAAATATGAGGATCAATTGTATAATTTAACCTAAATTTTTTGTTTGAAATTTTTACAATGTCATTGGTTAGCTCTAATACTTTGTTTTGATTAAAATATTGATGTAACTTTTAAGATTTATCAGTACTATTAAATTTATTTGTTAAATTCAAGTCCATTGCAATGTCAATTTTTTGTTACGTAACTATTAAGTGAGTACTTTTTTTTAATTTCAAAATGTTACACCAGCGAATTTGATAGAAAATTTTAATGGTGTTAACAATTTGATTTAAATTTTTAAATTTGAAAAATAAAAGTACCAACTTTCTAAAAATAAAAATATTAAATTTTCAAATATACAAAGAATACTTAAAATATATCGTTTCATACTAGTTATATTAAAATTATTGTGTAATTTTAAGATTTATTTATTTTAAAATTGAATTATTCCAAAAATTGGAATATTTTTTATTTTGATTTACACGAATTCAACTTAATGTTTTTATTTGATTTACTATCGTATTAAGCAATTATTTTTCCTAAATTTGGATTAAATATTAAGTGAAATATTATTGAGAAAATGTTAAAACATTTTAAAATATTAATTAAATTAAAAAATTATTTTAAAATATTATATGATGTTAAGTAAATATTTGTTATACTTTCTTCTTTTAATTGTGATTTTGTCTCACTGAAATATATTAACACTTTTTTTCTTTCGTCAACAGTTTTTTTTTTTCATTATTGTAAAACAAATGTATATTGAAATAAGAAATTTGATATAATTTAGGATTCTGATATCAGATAAAAATAGAATTTTATTCAGGACAAAAAATCCAAAATTTTATATTATTTATATTTATTATATCTATAAATATAAAATTTGAATTATAAAATAACTATATATTAAAATAAAAAATTTGATAAATTTTAAGATTTTGATATCTAATAAAAGTAGAATATTATATTATATCTATAAATATAATCTTTAAAGAAAATTTGAAAATAGTCTAATTTAGAAAAACTCCCAGACGGCATTGTACCTTTGAAACTTCGGAGTTCGCACGGCAATCTCAAAGGTACAATCGCTGATAACACGACACCCTCAAAAAGCCATCATTTAATTTCCTATTTTTATTTGATTTTATAAATAAAAATCCTATTCCTAACGCCCTCACTTTCCATTTATTTTCATCTCATTAAGACTTGTCGGACCACCGGTCGTTTCCCCTTCCTCAGATCGTTGAAATCAAGGAGAAATCCGAAGACCTACATGCTCTAATCAGGTATTCCATTAAAAACTAATAGCTTTTGTTTGTCGATTTTTAAATGTGCATGCATATAATCATTTGAAGAAAAAAATCGTTCGTTGTGGAAATTCTTATATGAGATTTTTTTTTCTTCAACTGAATTTCTGGGTTTTGTTGGAATCCTTGAAAAATATATATTTCCTTGTCAGATCGTGATGACATTGACTAGATTGATTGTCTTTGGATTACATTAGTGACCTTTCGATTGGAAAAAGAAGTGTTGGGTCGATCTTGCTTTTGACCAATGATGAGGGTTTAGTGAATATCAGAATTATGGAATCAATTTATGTTTTTTTTCCGTTAATTTTAGTTGTTTGCAATGATAATTGTTCAACTGGAAAATAGTATTTATTTTCAGCTTTGTGGTGGGTGGTTGTACCATTAAGATTGAGAATGAAATTATCGAATTATAGTCAATTGAAATCCGCTGTGCCTTTTTTTAATATCATGGTATGGAATTTGGCTTGTTAATTTTTACTTAAGGTGTTAATTTTGCGTTTCTATTAGTTTGAAGGGATTTTGTGAAAGCTGAGAAAAAGGGGAGTAAAGATGGTGAAACTGACAATGATTGCTCGTGTTACTGATGGTCTTCCTCTGGCGGAGGGACTAGATGATGGTCGGGATCTGACAGATGCCGAAATGTACAAACAACAAGTTAAGGCTTTGTTTAAGAATCTCTCTAAAGGCCATAATGAAGCTTCAAGGATGTCTGTCGAGACTGGTCCTTATGTATTCCAGTATCCTTGTCCTGGTGTCTATTTCTTGGATGCCATATTTTTTGAATTATGAAATAGGTTTATACTTTATGGTTTATTGAGGGAAAGAAATAAGTTCTGTTGTATGTTTTTCTCAGTACGATTTGCAGGTGCATCTGAATTATACCATTATGGTGTTACCTTGACCTAAGATCATAGCTATATCATTGAAGGTCGTGTTTGTTACTTAACAATGTGTGACCGTTCTTATCCTAAGAAACTTGCTTTTCAATATCTGGAAGACCTCAAGAATGAATTTGAACGTGTTAATGGAGCACAAATTGAAACTGCTGCCAGGCCTTATGCATTTATTAAATTTGGTAGGTTCCTTTTCTGTTGTTTGGAATTAGTATTTCTTCCTCCTTTTCTTTTTGCTCTTTCTCTTCCTAGGCTTGATTGTATTTTTTTCTTTGTCTTTCAGATACATTCATACAGAAGACAAAAAAATTATACCAGGACACCCGTACTCAACGGAATATTTCAAAGTTGAACGATGAACTCTACGAAGTTCACCAAATAATGACTCGCAATGTGCAAGAAGTTCTTGGTGTTGGTGAAAAGTTGGACCGTAAGAGATACCTTTTTCTTTTCTGAATTACTTTAGGACATTTTTATAAGATTTAGTTTGAAAATTCATTGAACTTTGTTTGAATCAATGCACCATGAGGAATGCTAAAATTTACAATCATATGCTAGGTAAACTTTGCTTTTACAATTTTAATGCATCTGCATTGCATGTACTGGTTAAAGATGTGAAAAAAAAAATCGTTTAGGTGAGACCAGCCTGTTACTCTATATTTGATTCTGTCCCAATTTAACTTTTATAAATTACCCTCAAGTCGTAATCCAAGCTGGAACATAACTGATAACTGGATGATTTTAGTTCCTTATAATTGTATATTCGTATTTAAAAGAAAAAGAATTTTTCTAGTGTGAGGTCATGGGTTGGTTTTGTAGCTTTTGCTCCTTTAATAGTCAGATTTAGCTGTTCTGGTCTTTTTGTTGTTGAGTTTTTCTGGAACTTTTCATCAGTTCACATTATGCCAATTAACATTTAAAAGAACCCGGCTTGTAGATTTTTATTCTCTACTAGCAGTACAAGGGCAAAGTCATTTATGGTTGTACCTTGTCACTGCTTAGTTTACTTCTAAGTATTACCTTCAGGTTGAAGTCACCTAATCAGATTGTCTTTACTGTTGCTTTGATCTCTCTCCTTTTCACTGGCTGAGGGTAGATTGTATTGCTTTTCACTAACTAAGCGTTAATTTCCCTTTTCTGACAATACAGAGGTCAGTCAGATGTCCAGTCGTTTGACGTCGGAATCTCGCATATATGCTGATAAGGCGAGAGACTTAAATCGACAGGTTAGTTTTCTTGATTAGTGAAGGATGAAGACTCGTTATTGCGGTCATTTCTCTCTTTCTGTCTCCCCCCTTTTTTAGGTTGAGGCATTTAGCTTTTTCCTTTTGACATTTTTGTTGACAAATGCATGCTGCTAAGTCATTTTCTGGTAGAAAACATAGGCGATTGATATAATTTACATGATCGATGTCAAAATGGCTCCTTGAGCATGGACTGGCCTATCCTGTTAAGAAAAAGAAAAAAAGATCAATGTCTGCTTTGGGCAATTAATGCATCAATTAGTTTGAGTTCGAAGCTCTGCTTATAGGCATAAAGACAAGCATGGCTAGTTACATAGTTATGATTGCTCCCTCCCCACAAAAAAAATCAATGTCTGCTTTGGGCAATTAATGCATCAATTAGTTTGAGTTCTAGGCTCTGCTTATAGGCATAAAGACAAGCATGACTAGTTACGTAAGTATGATTGCTCCCTCTCCACAAAAATCAAGAAGAAGATTAGCACTTAAATGTGATATGATTTATGTCGGACTGTTTGATTGAAGTTTGCCTTAAGTACCATGGGTTATTAATTTTGTTGCCTAATTCCTTCTATTCAAACTACATATTTTTTTAATGCAAGTCTCTTTAGCTAGAGCTTAAGTGGTTTTCCATGCATTTGTGGCTGGATTATTTTTGAAACTGTTCTTGATTCGTTCTAAAGATCATTATTGTTAGCAATTCTGAAGTTTGGAAACTCTTGCCTGTAGGCTTTAATTCGGAAGTGGGCTCCGGTTGCCATCGTTTTAGGAGTCGTGTTCCTCCTCTTTTGGGTGAAAGCAAAGCTGTGGTGATTTCAACCGTGCTTCATGGTTTTAACAACTCATCATCAAGTTTCTTAGGTTTCTCTGTTTTGCTGTGGGTAGCTTGTTGTACACACCCAGAGACCAAACATTGGAGTGAGTTATGGTTTTTTGTTCATCATACAATTCGGCAAAGTATAGGGACGGATTTGCAATGTGGAATTGTGAAGGAGAGACCCTACCTTAAGAGCATATGTTCAAAGACAAACTATTCTTTCAATATGTCAAAAGCCAGAATAGAACAACAAATAGTAAACTAGTTAAAAGAAAGCCTTTTGTGGTAATTAATTTAAATTCTAGCTCATCTAGTGTCTATTTTCTCTTTAATGCTTGGCCCGCCACGAACATGAGCAGGATTTATGTTGAAGATTAAGATAATATCAATTTAGTTTTTACTGCATGAAATAGCCAAATTTCCTCGTCATGATTTATTTTTGGCTCATCCCCATCCCTGCTTTAGTTTTGCAAATGTTTTTATTTGATTTTTTACCTTAAAATTGGGATAGATTTCTCTCTATCTGTGACAAAAATTATAATGATTTATCTTCTTTTCTCAAAAACTTGCTTCCAGGATTCATGTCGTGAACCTAGTAGCCAATGTCCTATGACCCAAAAGGTAAAATTATAACACTATTCATCCTCCAAATTACAAAAAGAAAGAAAGCAAACAAGGTAAAATTCTAATGATATATTAAGCTACTGGTCTATTGGCAAACTTTGATTATAATGTAATTATTAAAAGGAAGGGTTAATATATTATTTAGTATTTGAATTTGGTTTTAATGTTTAATTTGATACTCAAATCTAATAATGAATGTTTGACACCTGTATTTTAGTAAAAGAACGCATGTACTTAATTGGGACAAACAAAATAAAGCTCATTTACCAAATTGAAAAGTGAAGACAAATTCGGGTACTTAAATGGGAAAAATTAAAAACACAAGTATCAAATTTAAAAAAACTCGAGTCCAAAGTGAAAGTCAAACTCAAATACTAAATTGAACATTAAAGCTAGACTCATGTGCCAAATAGTATATTAATAAAAAAAAAAAAGAGAAAATTTAAGTCGAGACAAGAGGTCATCACGGTCTAGACTGCTGAACGGGTAAGATTCCCTAATATTATATAGCCAATTCTATCATATTAGATCACCTCCAAAATCACAGTTTACAAGGTGGCAAAGTCAGAGAAGGCAAACTCCATATTCAGTACTAACTTCTCTTTTATCAGTTTAGTTATTCCCTGTAAACATTCCTGTTTTCAGTGTAATTAGTTAGCATAACCAAGTAAACTAGTAGGATAACCTTATCATTTACTACTAAGAATTCTGGAGAAGCTTTCAGCTGTCATCGGTATGTTTTTCCCAAGATCAGCTTGCTTGCTTTCATTATTTTTGTATGAACTTTAAACCCCAGCTCTGATGGGTCACTATGTACTGGTGTTTTTTAAAACTTTTTGACGCAATTCAAGCACTTCTCATTTGTTCTTATGCATGTTATCAGATTACTTCATGCTATGTATTGTATTTAGTCAAGAGTAGGGTTGCTAAGAATAGTTAGCTCCCACTTCTGTGCATACCAGCTAATGTCAGCATGCCTGTACCTGAATCTTGCCCTAGCTCACCATCCCAGCTCTGTCAATGAAGAAACTTTGATCTGTCATTTATGATATGCTTGAGAAACCCTGTACATGTATTACCTCATTATTAATAGCAAAATTCTTAGAGGCCTAAAATAGGGGATTTGCCTGTTTTAGGAAATTGCAGCAACCAAGGTCTGTATATCAGTACTCATGCTTGGGTTTATTACTGCAATTGATGTAGCAGCACATTATATATGTATCTAGGATAATGGCAGAAGAACCTGTTAATGTCAATGGATTTCAAGAACTAGCGAGGCAAACCCTTCCAAAGATGTACTATGATTTCTTCACTGGAGGAGCTGAAGATCAATACACCTTAAAGGAGAATGAAGAAGCTTTTCATAGAATCACGTAATGCCTTAAATTGTTTAACGATTCAAGACTGAGCCAATAGGTTCCATCATTATAACTAATTATTATCTGTAACCTCTTAGTATTCAGCCTAGAATTCTTGTAGACACGAGCAGCATCGATTTATCAACTATGGTATTGGGTTACAGTATCTCAATGCCAGTCATGATAGCTCCAACTTCTAGACATAAGCTGGCAAACCCTTCAGGTCGAAGTCTTCTACAGAGAATTCCTTTCAACTTGTTCCAACTTGTATTCATCAATTGTTTGTTTTATGTCCAGGAGAGATTGCAACAGCCAGAGCAGCATCTACATGTAACACAATAATGGTACAATATATATGAACTGTTACTCTATTAGGTGCAGATTTAATGTTTGTTTCATTGTTGATTCTCATTCCAGGTTTTATCTATCTCATCCACTTGCACTTTAGAGGAAGTAGCTGCCTGCTGCAATGCCGTTCGCTTCTTCCAATTATGCGTATCCGCCTTGCCTAAACTCTTTTTTAATATTATAATTTAGACTTTATCTTTGGTTGGCAGCCGAAATATCATTGCTAGGAAATGGACTCTAATTTGGTTTCCCTCTCAATAGGTGTATAAGAGACGGGATATAACAGCTAAGCTGGTGCAAAGAGCTGAAAATAATAGATATAAGGCCATTGTCCTAACCGGTGACTCTCCAAGACATGGTCGAAGGGAGGCTGACATCAAGAACAAGTGAAGTATCAATGTTCTCACGTTCATTAAGTTTCCGGGCACGAAAGAAGCTATTACTTATGCTTCTCATGTGAAAACATTAATTTGATGAATCTCTACAGGATCATTATACCAGAATTGAAGAATGTGGAGGGTTTATTATCAACTAAGATTGTCACTGTGAGTAGAATTGTCCCAATCCTGCATCTTCCATCAGAGTTATTTGATGCTTCTTTGATGTTTTTGATCATGAAATAAAGATAAAGCGTAATATATTTTGCAGGATAAAGGTTCAAATTTAGATGCTCTGGCCAATCAGACCCGTGACCCTTCATTCAGTTGGGAGGTAAAGATCAATAAATCATTCATGTTATTTCTGTAATATGTTTATGTTATTTATTATAGAACTTCCATTCTCAAGCTTGTTTCACCCTCCTTCACTTTCCCCTTGCTGATATAACTAGTACATTGTCATTTCTACAGGACATCGGATGGTTGAAATCCATCACAAAATTGCCAATTCTGATCAAAGGGGTACTCACTCATGAAGATGGTACGGTTGAGGCACTACCTTTCTTAGTTCAGCTTACATTTTATTCAGTTTAGTTTCATTTGATTAACTTTTGAAATCTCATGCTGTCATTCACAAGCCTTAAAAGCTCTGGAAGTAGGTGCTGCTGGGATTATTGTCTCCAATCATGGAGGTCGCCAACTTGATTATTGTCCTCCAACCATTTCTGTTCTTGAAGAGGTGTTCTCCTTGCCCTGCAATAGGATTTCATTTTTCTACTTGTGAAATTTAGCAGGCTACCAATTCAGTCCATATTTTTGTATGCACAATGAGGTTGCAGGTGGTTCATGCTGTTGGTGGAAAAGTTCCGGTTTTCCTGGACGGAGGAGTGCGGCGAGGAACAGATATTTTCAAGGCAATGGCTCTTGGAGCACAAGCTGTCCTAGTAAGCATATAGATCTCCATTGATGACTTCAGTCCTGCAAATGGCCATAATTTGGGATTCATAATTTTGCTTGTTACCTACTTGGTAGGTCGGAAGGCCAGTTCTGTATGGACTAGCTGCAAAGGGAGAAAATGGAGTTAGACGAGTCCTTGAAATGCTGAAGGAGGAGCTTGAACTCACAATGGCCCTTTCTGGTTGTTCCAATGCGAAGGAAATTACCAGGAGCCATGTCAGAACCAAACATGATAGGCAGCTCCTCTCATTGCTTTAATATTTTATCCACTACAAACATCAAATAGCCTATGTGCTCTATGTTCTGTTAATATTGGAAGTAATGAATGGTAATATTATCTCATAAACTGAGAAAAAAAAAGCATAATAATGATAAAATTATAAACTAACGAATTATAAATTTGTAAAAGGTTATATTCTTCATAAATTTGGAATTTAGTCTTTGGTACTTTTATTTTCAGGAATTTCGTCTCTCTACTTTTTAGATTTCAACATTTAAGTCCAGTTGTTAACACTACTAAATTTATTGATGACATTTTGAAATAAATGAAAAAGTTCACTTAGTAACCATGTAACTAAAAAGGTGACATTGTAATGAAACTACATTTAACAAAATAATTTTAACAATATTAACAAATGAACCATTTTGAAATCTAAAAAGTAGAAGGATTAAGTTCTTAGAAATAAAAGCACAAAGACTAAATTTCAAATTTATGAAATATGCAGGGACTTATGACATGTTTTAACTTTTATAAAATTATAAATTAACATAATGGCAAAATTCATTTTCTCTCCCTAAAAATTTATAATTCAATTATGATTCTTAAAATGTTATTTTTGCCTTCACGGCTTCACCCCTACCATGTTACCACTTGAACTAACTTTAGCAATCAATCTTCAATGAATCAGGCTTGTATGATGTTTTAGCACATTAAGAAAAATATCTTTCTTTTTAAGAATATTGTTAAGTATGACTCCTATTTTAGTCAAATTTGAGAAGTAATCTTCTAGTTAAACTCTCTTTATTTGTTTCAATCAAACACTGATTAGTTTAGATTATTTTATTATTATTTGACCTAAGGCTCTTTTACAACCTTAGAAAATACACCCATTAGATATTAGAACTCATAACACATTTAGAGAATTTTGTGTTTATGTTTTGAGGGTTCTTTGTTTTCGGGTTTTCGAGGTTTAGTTTTTATCTCTATCTTTTGTACTCTTCGTTCTTTTTCCATTATAGTAAAATTATCTTTGCCCATGATTTTTTATCCTCTTTGGAGGGTTTTTCCACGTTAAATTTGTGTGTTCAATTTCTCAATTTATTCTGCTATTTTTTTTACTTGTTGCTTAATCGGGTCGAACCTAACAAATGGTATCAGAGCTAGTTCAATTTTCATAGATCAGCCCGTTCAGAGATGGCAGCAACAAGGTTTGAAATTGAGAAGTTCGATGGTGAGACAAATTTCAATCTGTTGCAAGTTAGGATGATGGCAGTTCTAGCTCAAACCGGCTTGAAAAATGTTGTTACAGGGAAAAAAACCTAAGAATCTAAATCAAACAGGATGGAAAAAGCTTGATGAAAAGTCATTGTCTGCAATCCAGTTGTACCTCGCGAATACGGTATTGCAGGAGGTATTGATGGAGAAAACCTCATCCGCCTTGTGGAAAAGGTTAGAAACTCTTTATGCGACTAAGGGTCTGTTTGTTTGGTGGAAAACGTTTTTCGGAAAATATTTTCCGGATTTTCCAGCGTTTGTTTGGTGGAAAATGAATTCCTAAAGGAAAACATTTTCCAAACACGGGTAAAATCATTTCCTTATTTCTGGAAAACGTCTTACCGATTTCTTTTCCGTAAGACATTTTCCGGATCTTTCCCCTTTATCCAGGTAAGTCTTTCCCCTTCTTCCCTTCTTCATTCCTTCTCCTTCCTTCTTTCTTTGTCAGCCAAAAAATATCTTTCTCTCTTTCTCAGACTTTTCCGGTTCCTCCTTTCGCTGGGTCTTGGAATATCTTGGAAAAATTCATCTCTGATCTCCTCCAGGTATCTGCATATTTCTCTAATGTTTCATCTCTGACTGATTACTCTCTGTTTTCTTGATTGCGATTCTCTCTGCATATGCCTCAATATTTCTCTTTTAAATTCTTATTAGGAATTTTTTTTCCTTTTAAATTCCTATAAATATAATTCTTTTGAAGATCTCATTAACCCTCTGAGAATCTCCCAAATTTTAACTCTTTTGATTTTTTTTGAGAGTTCTCAAAGAACAAAAAAGGTAAATTAATCATTATTCTTCTCTTTCTCTTCTTCTTCTTATGATTATTTATTTTAATTGCTTTGTTATCATCGATTCTTATGTTTAAATTGTTGGGTTCTTTCTTGGCCAAGTTTTTAATGGGTTTCGTTTGAATTAATATGGGTTTCCTTTAGTTTTTGAAGTCATTAAAAAAAATTAAACTATTTTACTGTTTTTTTTTTTTTTGTAATGATAGAACTGGAATTGAAAAGTTGGGGTTTTTGGTGAGTGAATTTTTTTTTTTCATTTAACAGATTAATTTTTTTGGTTTTAATGTTGCTCTACAATTAGCTTGTATTTTATGTTGTGTTATGTTGTTTCATTGAATGTTCTAATCTAGCTTAATTCTTTGGGTTCTAATAAGTGGGGATTATGATGCTTTGAATTGTATGCTTTAAAGCTCATTTATGTTTTTTAATGTTATGGTCACTCTTGTTATAAAGATGGGATTAATGTAGTGAATTCTAAAAAGATGTTGTATTAGTGAGTGTTAATTGTGGGGATTTTGTTGTTCATCATGCTATATAAACTGAATTTCATAAATCCCGTTCTCGGTTTTGCTTGTTGATGCAAATAGCTTCTTTGTTGTTCATATATAATATCTTTCAAATGAATTATGAACTTTGATATCAATGAACATACAAGGGTATATACATGTTTAAAAATGGAGGCATTTTAGTTCAATGGTGATCTATTTTTTTTGTACAGTTACCTTGGTCGAAGCATGCTTGATCCATGTTCTGTATATTGCGATGGTTGTTGATGCTAAAGTTGAATAGCTTTTGCTTGTGGTTGTGTGATCGAGGCCCCTTCTAATTCTACTATCTACACCATCACGAATGATTCGTCCTCATTAGAAAGTTGGGACATGGTGTTAAGCTTTTTACTGTGTTTTTTGCCGGTGTTACTGATATTATGCCTCGTTTTTGTTTTTCCGTTTTCTCAACAATTTGTTTTGCAACATGCACCATTATTTTCAAGCTTGCCCTATAATGGCACCATTCTTTGTTGCTCGTATATTCATTCTTGACCCGAGGTTTAGTTGGTTGTGGTAAACTTTCATTCATATGATAATGTTTTAGTACCGTTCTCTATTAGAAAGTCGGGACATAGTCTTGAGCTTTTTACTGCATTTTTTGTTGACATTTTTTTATATTATGCCTCATTTTTTGTTTTCTATTTTCTCAACAACCTGTTTTTCAGCATGCACCATTCTTTCCAAGCTTGCCCCATATTCCATACTTCAAAGGATCAAAATGGCACCATTCTTTGTTGCTTATATTTTTGTTCTTGACCAAGGTTTAGTGGCTGTGGCAAACTTCAGTTCATACGATAATGTTTTAGTACCACTCACCGTCGCTAATGATTCGTCCTCTGCTCTCTATTAGAAAATCAGGACATATCCTTGAGCTTTTTACCGCGTTTTTGCCGATGTTACTGAAATTATGCCTCTTTTTTTGTTTTTTTTCTTATTTTCTCAACGATCTGCTTTTGCAACATGCACCATTCTTTTCGAGCTTGCCCTATAATGGCACCATTCTTTGTTGCTCATATATTTGTTTTTGACCTAGGTTTAGTTGGTCATGGCAAACTTTTGTTCATACAATAGTGTTTTAGGACGCCATTTTTGCTTTAAATTCAATCTTTCTTGGTTGTTTTTCTTTGTAGCATCAAAAGTGTTTGTTAATAATTTACATGTTTTGTTAAGCTTTCAAATGCTTGCTTACAATATGAATAATTGTTTTATTTCAGGCTCCCTGTGTATTCTTTCGGTTATGATTTAGCCCTATTAGCCTTGAGTATCACTTCTCATTATGAACAGCCAATATGGTGAAGATGGAGTAAGTTACAGAATTTGGTGACTATTCCGACCGCTAAAGTTTTACCGAGTTTAAAACATTTGATCTTCCTTTCTTTCTCTTGTAGGATGAAGCCACTATTATGGGGTTTGAAGTGCCGAGATCACCTGATTCAAGTTATGCACTTGGACAATATTAGTTATGTGGTGTAATATTAGTTATGCACTTGAACAATGTTGTTGTTATTATGTGGTGTACTACTATTTATGCATTTGGACAATATTATTAATTTCTAGTATTAATTGTGGTTTGGAAGCTTATTTATAATTATTCAATCTTTGTTTTTTTATTTTTTTAACACAATTACAAATAATTTATTTGACTTTGGTTGTTTTCAATTTATGACGGTTAATAATGTAGCTTAATAATTGAGTATTATTATATATTTAATTTGATTTATTTATTTATAAATAAACCATTGCAATATATGTAAAAACAATTTAAAATATAAAATTTTATTAATATGTATATAAATTTATTAATATATGTAAAAACAACTTTTCCGGAAAATATTTTCAGGAAATCTGCCAAACAACAGAAAATATTTTACACAGATTCATCCAAACACCAGAAAATATTTTCAGTAAATCAAACAGACCCTAAGTCTCTAGCTAACCGTTTAGTGTTGAAACAACGTCTATTTACGTTTTGCATGAACGAAGGTGAGCTTCTTAGAGATCACATCAGTCAATTCATTACTCTTTTAAATGATTTAAAGAATGTTGAGGTTCATGTTGACGATGAAGATCAGGCTATGCTATTATTGTGCTCTTTACCCCCTTCATACAAGTCTTTCAGGGAGACCCTGATTTATGGCAGAGACAAACTCTCATTCGAAGATGTGAAGGGTCATTTGTTGAGTAGAGACAAACTCGACAATGAGTTTGGTTTGGATAGCAAGGCAGATAAGCAAGCTTCTGTTTTGGTAGCATCAAAGAAACGAGACAAAAGGTGTCGCTATTGTAAAAAGTTAAGTCACGTCAAAGCAGATTGTTATAAACTGCGAAATAAAAGAGCTGCGGAGAGTAACGAGGAAGATGTAGCTGGTGCTAATTTGGCCGATGAAAGCGGTAATGATTTATTGTTAGCGTCAACGAGCGATAACTCCAAGCTCACGTCCGAATGGATCCTAGATTCGGGATGTTCTTTCCACATGTGTCCCAATAGAGAATGGTTCTCCACATACAGTTCGGTTGAAGGTGGAGTTGTGCACATGGGAAATGATTCATCTAGTAAGGTAATTGGTATTGGTACTGTTAAAATTAGGATACACGATGGGACGATTAGGACACTCTCAGATGTCAGGTATGTACCTGATTTACGAAAGAATCTCATCTCCTTGAGTATTTTAGACTTGAAATGATGTAGAATCAACATCAAATCGAGCGGCATTAAAGTATCTCATGGAGCTCTCGTTTTGTTAAAAGGTAAAAGAACTGACAGTCTTTATATTCGGAAGGTTCTACAGATGATGAGATGAAATCGGACGTCCTCGTCTGCATTCTGAGTCAAGTCTACTCGCTTGGAGCGCGAGGCAACTTGATCATAGGAGGGAAAAAGGTATGACCGCTTTCGTTGAAGAGATGTTCTCTTTTGGATGCAGATTTTGAAAAGTTAGGGCACTTTGTGTTCGTGAAAATCAAACCCGGGTTAGTTTTGATTTGGCGAAGTACAAAGTCGAAGGCTAGAAGTCTTCCAGTTTCTAAGCCACGATTCGACTCGATTAATTCCTGCATGGTTCAAGATAGGCTCGTGACGGGCTTTGGTAAAGATGACGTTGTGGAAATATGAGTCAATGTGGAGATTTGTTAAGTATGACTCCTATTTCAGTCAAATTTGAGAAGTAATCTTCTAGTTAAACTCTCTTTATTTGTTTCAATCAAACACTGATTAGTTTAGATTATTTTATTATTATTTGACCTATGAATTTAGCCTATAAATAGGCTCTTTTACAACCTTAGAATATACACCCATTAGATATTAGAACTCATAACACATTTAGAGAATTTTGTGTTTACGTTTTGAGGGTCCTTTGTTTTCGGGTTTTCGAGGTTTAGTTTTTATCTCCATCTTTTGTACTCTTCGTTCTTTTGCCATTATAGTAAAATTATCTTTGCCCGTGGTTTTTTATCCTCTTTGGAGGGGTTTTTCCACGTTAAATTTGTGTGTTCAATTTCTCAATTTATTCTGCTATTTTTTTTTACTTGTTGCTTAATCGGGTCGATCCTAACAAATATTGTGCTATCGTGAATAGCATACTCCTAAAGTTTAGTCCTCCAATTTTGAAGAGAGCTTAGGAGTGCTTTTCGATGCTTGAAAAGGATCGACTCTCTGTCAGGAGAAGTTTTTGAAATGTCATCCTTTGAGCAACCAATCAGACCTTTAAATAGTGAGGTATTGTGTTCTAAGGTGTCTATACTCAATTTTAGTCTCAGATTTTATCTTCCTATTTCGAGGAGAACTCAACACCTCCATTGAATAGACAAAACTTGTTGGGGGTATTGTTACGGTTAAATTTCGTGAATCCCTTTGAACTCTTCTCGAAATAGGAAGACAAAACTCAGGACTAAAATCAATCCTAAATACTGCAATAACAATATATTCATTGAAGATCTAAAACATGCCTAAGGAACGAACTCCTCTCAAGAGAAAACTTCATTCATTGTGAGACTTGAACCAATAACCTCTAAAATATAAACATCCCATTATTCTTTGAATAAAATACTGTCATAAAAAAGCACACATTTGACCTATAAAACTTCGAACGAGGTTGGAAAATAAATACCGCATCGCAGGCACAATGCGGCGCATGTAATAAGAGTATCTTGCCAGTCAACCATTTTCACTCTTTTTTTTTAATATAAAAAATTAGAATTAAATGAAGAGATTAGTGGGTATTTTCTATGTTTAATCGGGCCCATTAGACACCCAAACGGTAAAGAAAACTTTGAATTTCAAATTTTCTTCCTTAAAAGCCCATACCTCAACATTAAAACCAGGAACCACACTGCTAGTCTAGCAATTCATCAATGGCAATTTCTGACTCTGTCCCAGAAAGTTCTCAAGATTACAATGAAATCTTTGAAGAAAAAGATTGCTGTAATAACTCTGAGTCCGACCCGGATTATCATTTGGGTACGGACTCAAGTTACAGCAATGACAAGGACACTAGCACCAAGTTCCATAACTTGTCTATCAAGAAAAAATCAAGGTCATGATAATTCCCATATCCCTATATGCAGTAATAATAGTAGTATTTGTATTTAATTTAATTTAATTTAATTGGGTTTTCTTTTAAAATTTAGTTTTAACATGATGGGTTGTGCTATAGTTTTTCATTTCTTTTGGTTTTTGTTTATATTTGCAGTTTTGCCAAGGATTCTGATTTCAGTAATGTGAAAGACCCAGAGTTGGGGATGGATTTTTCACACATTGATGATAAAAGTTACGAGAATGTTCAAAATATTATTAAAGGTTAGTGTTTATGATCTCAATACAATGAAATGAGAAATTAAAAAAAAAAAAAAAAGGATCATTTTCACTGAAATTAAATAGATTTCATGGTTATTTATTATGTACATGTGAGTTTCTTGTTACAATGCTTGACAGATGGGAGGCTAGAGAAGCTTAAAGTAGATGAGTGTAAAGTTTATCTGAGGAGAAATGGACTTAGATTGAGTGGAAACAAGGATGTTCTTATTCAACGCATAAAGGAGAATTTAGAGTAATATCCATTTTCTACATTAGCATCATTCATGATTCTTTAGCCTTGCTTTGATTGGCCTTTGTTTCTTTAATTATTCTTTTTCTGTATTTTAGAATCTCAAATGGTGGAGGAGAGAAGAAATATCCATTATCAAGCTTTGTAGTGAACTGCAAAGGTGAACATTTTACCGAACCCAGAGTTTATGAATCCAGCTTAAAAATTATAGGAAACACTTAATATCTATCAGTTTGTATCTTCCACATTATACAAGCTAATGGGGCTCTTTAGATTTGTGCCTACCTTCTTTTTAAATTTGTTCTAAAAATCAAAGGAATCTGGTGCAGGTGATGCATGCACTGGTGATGTTGTTATGTTTGAGCAGAATGTTTATGAAATGTAAGGTTCATTTTTTCTCTTTTAGCATACATGCGAAGTATCCTTTGATATGGACCTTGGCTACACTTTATCCTGAATTCCTTATTTTTTTTTCTTTAGTAACCATGGTTGGATATGAGTTATGGTCCTCCAAATTGTATGTGAAAAATCTTTAAAAGTTGAGCATATATATGTTCTTATAGCTTCCAACTTATATTATCTAATTATCCTTGATTTCTATATCTTGTTACCACATATTATTTACAAATTGTTTTAGGTTTAACATAGCATCGCGAAGTGCTTCTGGTCCTCCATGTGGTACAAGAATTGTTGTAGGGCGCATTGTCAAAGAAAGCTATGGCAGTGCCAAGCAGCAGCATACATTTACTGTGAGTCAAAGACAGAAATAAACATGTTTAGATTAGATAAAGAGAACCAGATATTTAAACTGTTTACTGTTTTTCCTAGTTGGGCTACATCCAATTATGGCTTAAATAATATCTTGAGGCAATAATTGACTGAGAAAGATCACTGAATGAAACAATCGGTTTATATACATACCCGATTCCTTTGTTTTATAAAACTCTGAGCAACCTTGATGCAGAGTTTCCTACAACAGCATGCAGAAGACATGCAGTTTTGATATGATCCTTTTGAGAAGATGATATGTTTGCCTCAAAGTTAATATAGTCCTTAACACAATGTTTGTGGCTAATGTGATCAGATAGAGGTCCTTTGGAGTAAAGGAGAGAAACCACTTCCTCCACTTCATCCCCTCCTAATCAAGGGTCGAAACCTTTACCGACTAAAGACCTTGAGACAGGTTTGAACCATTTCAATGGTTTACATTTTCAGCTGTCCGTTGATTTTTGAATATGATGCTAGCTTACCAATAGTATTCATCAGAGATGGGAGGATGAAGGGGAGAGGCAAACAGTTTTGGTGGAAAAGCATTCAAGGGGCTCACTAGCCAGGTCAGATAGAGAAGTGCGGATCCAGGAAAAGGAAAGGAGGAAAATGCTCAGATCAAATAGGTAAATGTTGGTTTTGATTCAAAAGATTCAATATTAGTTTAGAGTGATGCTAAGTATTCTGCACTAATTCAGAAATCCAGAAAAGAAAGAGATTAATCCTAGAATCTCATTTTAGTTACTATTATCATGTTGGCCTTTAGAGTCTTAAAAAGAGAAGAAAAGAACAAGAAAAAGTCCCAGACCCAGTTAAGTTCAACAACAACAACAAAGGAAATTCAACCTCGACAGCCAAGTTCATATACTAAGTCAGGGTTCATAGCACCCCAACATCAACAATCAGGTTCAACTGTTGAAGGAGGACACCTAACAAATCAAAACCATGGGTCAGGATTGCTCTTTGATTTGGAGAAGCCATCAATTAGAAGTCGTCAGTCAGTTTCTAGTCATAACAATCATTTACGAGATCAAGTTCCTCATAATTTGGTTGAGACCAGTGGCATTCAGGAGGTGCAGCTTCAGAAGGGTGATAAAATTTACTTGAACAGCATCCAACCAAACTTCCCTATGGATAGATACTGGAATCTTACCAATGGCAGATTCATAGCAAATGAATTTCCAGAGACGAATTATCGTAGACAACGGCTAAGAAACATGAACCATTGTCATCCAGCAACTCCACCACGGAGACAAGGCTTCCTTTCGCAACAAATTTGCCGATATTATTCTCAAGGACGATGCTATTATGGAGAAAATTGCAAATTTTTGCATGAACCAAGAGAGTTGCATGTAGCAGAGGAAAGAGGTGCCAAAGGCAATTCAAGTAAGATGGCTTTATGAACAATCAAAAATTTTGTATGTAGAAAGACTTATGGGACTTTTCATAGTGTAAAGGAGTAATTAAGCATCATGTTTTTAGTCACTTTTATTTGGAAATTACTATATTGCCATTGTCTTGGAACTGAAACTGCCTAAACTGAATTCATTACCATTACCATTAGAGTAAATATTTACCAGTAAACTTGACAATCTCTTATGTCGGCGGTCTTGATTTTTTTTTTTTATACAAGTCTTGGATTTATATGTATTCTACAACCCTTTAAAAGATTCTTTAAATATATGAAAATATTTGCAATAAATTAAATATACTCTTGTTGAACATGTATGGGTATCAATTGTTTATACCAAAATCCAAGTAACATAAGACAAAATTAATGTGCTCTATTTAATTCCGTAATTTATTCTCGTGAACCCTAGACCAAAACAAGAGAGCCATGGTCCAATACTGAAAAAATGAACGAATCGTAAGAGGTTGAGAAAAGGACATGAGCTGGCTGGGAAAGATTATCTGCAACTTGACTAGCAATAGTTTAGATTTATCTAAAGTTGATTAATACGAATACAGACAAAACTAATCTTTACTTCTCTTGAGGTGCGTGGAAAATTCAGAAGAATTAAAAAGTAGAAAGGTAAGGTACACAACTAGATCATTTTTTATAGTTCATTATTTATTGTTGCAGAGAATCTCAAGAAAAGAGAAATATTTCTGGAGAAGCTTTCTGCTCCAAAAGGTAATTCATCGTCATCTTTTGAGCTTCAATCCATGCACTGGTTTTCATGGCACTCAAGCAACTTTCAGTCTCTTTCATGCTTGCTATAAAATGACATCATGTGATTCAGATATTGATATGTGAGCAAGAGTTCATTTGTTTTAAAAGTGATTAGCTTATAGTTTTGTTGTATCAGCTTAAACCTACATATCTGTACCTAAGAATGTTCAGTAATCATAACACAGCTCCCTCCCCCTTCTGTCAATAAAGTTCATCATTCAAGAGTTCTCTTGATTTCATGCCCGATTGCCGCTTACAATTTAAATATCTAATATGTAATAAAAGCTTGAGAATCCCATACGTTATATAAGCATTTCATCTTTAATATTAATGACAGCAGCAATTTTTTTTTCAGAAGCTTCTGCAGGAACATTGCTCGGATTCTGGCAATAAGGGTCTGTATATCACAACTCTTCTAAGATCTATTCTGTAACTTATACATTGGCTTGTTGGTAATTAAAGCTAGGTAAACCTGAAAGTTTAAACATCATATTATTGTTCCAGGAAACCAGGATAATGACAGGAGAACCTGTTAATGTCAATGAATTCAGAGAATTAGCAAGGCAAGCCCTTCCAAAAATGTACTATGATTTCTACACTGGAGGAGCAGAGGATCAGTACACCTTAAAAGAGAATGAGGAAGCTTTTAGAAGAATCATGTAATGTGTTTAAAATCGATTAACACTCTATAGCAAAGCTTGTTCTGATCATGTTAGTGATTATGGTATGTGACTTGTCAGTATTCAGCCTAGAATTCTTAGAAATGTGAGGAGCATTGATTTATCAACTACATTGTTGGGTTATAACATCTCAATGCCAGTTATGATTGCCCCTACTTCTTTGCAAAAGCTCGCAAACCCTGAAGGTCTGAAGTCCTCTTCAAAGAGTTCTCAACATTACTTATTTTGAAACTTGTATCGAATACCTTTCTATTTTCATTCCAGGAGAGATCGCAACTGCCAGAGCTGCATCTGCGTGTAACACGATAATGGTACTAATAATACACACGAACTTTACTCAAAAGGTTATGGCCCAAAAAAGACTATCTTACTGAATTTCGGTCTCAAAATTATTGTGTCTGTTTCCAGGTTTTATCCACCTCATCTACCTACTCATTGGAGGAAGTAGCAGCCTGCTGCAATGCTATTCGCTTCTTCCAACTATATGTATATTTGGCCTTACCAGAGCTCTTTCAATAGTTTCTTTTATGTCCATACCATCAGCAGGAAAGGAACACTAATTTGTTTTGCTCCAAATAGGTGTATAAGAGACGGGATATATCGGCTAAGCTGGTGCAGAGAGCTGAAAATAATGGATATAAAGCTATTGTCCTAACTGTCGATTCTCCAAGACTTGGCAGAAGGGAGGCAGATGTTAAGAACAAGTGAAATATCAGCATTCTCACTTTCATTTTCTATCAACTAAAACTTGAGTGGGTTTTAACTGTGTAGATTAATCTGCTTTAAATCATTGAGATGAAATAATGTTCCAGTTTAACGTCATACATGAAAAGTTACTTCTTATGCATCCTATGTGAAAAGATTACTTGTGACGAACATTTGCAGACTGGTTGTACCTCCGCTGAAGAACCTGGAGGGTCTATTACCAACGAAATTTGTTTCTGTAAGTCGAATAGCCCCTATCCAATTCATCTGCTTTATCTAACGGAGACAAAACTTGTTTTCATTATGCCTGTTTGATGTGCTTAATAACAAACATATTCCCTGTAATAAATTTTACAGGATGAAAAAGGTTCAGGTTTGGCTGCTCTGGCCAGTGGGACTCTTGATGCTTCTTTCTGTTGGGAGGTAAAAATGAGTAATCAATCCAGGTTGTTTCGTGATATGTTTCAATGATATAGAAGTTGCACTCTGGCTTTGTTTTCCCTCCATCCAGTTTGACACTGCGCTTAGGTTGCAAAACTGTTGGTGTGAACCACGATTGCATGAGGTTTATGTAAAAAGAAAGTGACTTTTCCTATGGTTCTCAGCTCAGGACTGATATTCTTCGACCACCCCACGAGTTCAAACTAATGCTTAGTTGTTAGGAAACTTGTACTTGTTGGCTTAAACGCTTAGCATAGGGCCTCATATATGTAAATGAACAATTTATTCTCTGTTAATGTTGATGTTGGAGGGGAAGTCTGGGGTTAACATGAGATCCATGGTTCTGGTAGTCTTATTTGTTAATTATCACATTCTTATATTCCTGCAGGACATCACATGGTTGAAATCTATTACAAACTTGCCAATTCTGATCAAAGGGGTGCTCACTCGTGAAGATGGTAAGGTTGAGGCACAGCTTGATAATATTCTTCATCTCCTTCTCTCTTTATTATCTAGGATAGATTATAAGGAGTATAATCTCTCCACTAGAAGGCTTCTAAAAGAAGCGCTTGGATATTGATTTCGATCAATATTGTCATATATATTTCACAGCAATAAAAGCTTTGGAAGTAGGTGTTGATGGGATGATCGTCTCCAATCACGGAGGTCGGCAGCTAGATTATTCTCCTGCTACCATTTCTGTTCTAGAAGAGGTGCTCCACTTCACTTACTATTGTTGATGGTGACCGTGGCATAGTTGCAGCTATAAATTTCATATTTTCTTAGTTAAAGGCATATACACACTAGAGATTACAGAAATTTCTTATTGAGGTCACAGGTAGTTGATGCTGTTGGAGGAAAAGTTCCAGTTTTGGTTGATGGAGGAATACGGCGAGGAACTGATATTTTCAAGGCAATGGCCCTTGGTGCTCAAGCTGTCCTAGTAAGCTATGTTATTCTGTGTCACATTTACCTTCAAGTTAAATCATGAAATCACAGAGCTTCTGTATGATTTCCTGTACACACACACACACACATATATATATATAGTAATATGGGCGTAATAAGAGAAATTTGAATGGTAATGGATGTGTAATAGGTTGGAAGGGCAGTTGTTTATGGACTAGCAGCAAAAGGGGAAAAAGGAGTGAACCAAGTGCTTGAAATGCTAAAAGAGGAGCTTGAACTCACAATGGCTCTGTCTGGTTGTTGTAGCGTGAAGGAAATTAGTAGGAGCCATGTGAGGACCAAACATGATCAGCAGCTACGCTCAATGCTTTAATGTTTACCTAGAACCATAACATATTTCCTGTTGATGGAAGGATTATGCCAGTTATTTTTCAGGCATCAAATAAGTGTAGGCTCTTTATAACATATTATTCACTCTTTACATGGTCAAATAAATAAATGCTTCACTGAAACTTGTTTCACTTAATGCAGTCTATATGCCTAATGACCTGAAAAAATAAGTTTCCATTTTTTTATCCTACATTCAGATGTATTCGTTCCCCCTCCTAAAATTTCATTAAAAACCATGCCTAGCAACAGTATGAAATATATGAAAGTGGAGGCGGAGCACGAAACATGGGTTCTACATCTATTGGATTTTGGATACCAAACCGTATGAAATGTATAAAGGAGAAAATACATTAAGAAGCTTCCTACACGTTTTAGAACTCAGATAAAATCTTGAAATACGTAAAATTGATACAATCGACAAACATATGCTATATAAATATAAAAAGCAGGATGGCATGCAGCCTCACTGCTATCCAAGGGAAAATACATTTAAAAAGCCGCCTCCTATTTAGAACTCAAATTAAAAACCTGCAAATACAGGAAATAAGGATATTACCACACAACCACTTATTTCTTTATATGTTACTGATAGTACATTAGCTGCTGGGCAGCAGCAACATTCGGGTATCCACCATCATATATAGCCTGGCTTGCTCCAGCAGCACCCACCCCCATTGCTGCCTGCTTCAGAGGATGCTGTCCCTGTGGGTGCATTAGAGCATGAACTCCACCCATCTTGCTCATGGCAAGTTGTCGTTCGTAAGCTAAAAGGTCAGTGGCTGAAAGACCGGGTAATGGTGCTGCAGGTGGGGGAAGTGGATTGGAGCTTGTCCCTGGTGGTGTAGGCTTGCTGCCCCAAGAACACTACACAAGCAAACAAATGAAAGATAATAATCCAGGGGGAATTAAATAAAAATGAAAGTTGGAATCATAATTACATGGATTTCCACGCAAGATGTAATCTAAGAACACTGGCCATCCCTAACAAATCCAACTCATTCTACTGCTCATTGTAGGATACTTATGGGTTAATGATTCAATTAACATAATAATCTATGGAAAGAATAGCCAGAGCATCATTGTTGCATATTTATATTTCTCAAATACAAATGACATTTGACTAAAAGCAGAGAACAAACCTTTATTTGCTTGCCACATAGATATGACTGAGCATTCCCCATCTGAATAGCCAAAGCTGCCTCAGCATGAGTACTGTATCTCACAAAGCCAAAGCCTTTATCACGCTGGACCCGAACCTCCTCTATCACCCCAGCACCAAGAGCATGGAAGTGACGATGGAGTTCAAGTTGGGTGACCTGCAGGAATGAAAAATAATTGGTTTTCTTGGAGAACATAACATACTCCTTTACAGTACAAACTGATGCGTTCAAAACACGGGCAACTCTCGCATGGACTAAAGACTTCATCAGAAAATGATAGTTATCAGGGTCAAAGTACCAAAAGGTTCAAACTCATACCAAATACAGTTGAAAAGCTTGAATTGGTAGGTGAAAGATCAATTGTTCTTTTTACTCTAGGTGGTTAAAAGCCACACATTTGTCCAATGAAAGTAAGCTCATAAAGCATTGTGAAACCCACTCTGTTGTAACTTGCATGATGAATACTATTGATATACATGCGAGTATTTATAGAGCTACACTTTGAACAATAAACCAGAAAAGAGAAGATGAAGGAATTCAAAAAATAATAATATTAACAGCAATAATCAAACATAAACCAGAAAGAGAGGAAAAAAGAATTCAAAAGAAGCAAAACAATCAAAACAGAAAAAGTTGAAAGACTTGATCAGCAGCCGTTATTTAAAAGCTGGCGGAGATAGTTACTTGCCTCTGGAGCAAGATTGCCCACATAAACAGTAGTATATTGAGGATTATTCTCAGGAGCCTCAGTATTGGTTGTCTCTTTACCATCCTCTGCATAAAAAGGTAATAGATGTAAGTTTATTTCCCTTTCAGCATAAAGATAAAGATATACAAAAGGTTAAATAAAATGAAGTACTAATAGTAATGAGGCTAGCATTGAACAATGAAATAATTATTGTAAATGTTTGATTTTGAACAAAAGATAATGAATTGCAGCAAAAAAAGGCACCAGATGAGCCATTGGTAAGTTCCACCACACTTTTGGCATCAGAGCTCTGCTTGTCATCATTGCTACTAGCACCCTTTGTTGCCCAATTACAACGAATCTGCCGACTGCCAAGCCACTTTCCTAGAAATATAAATTAAAGCACAATTGAATTTTGACTGCAATGAACAACAATTCATGCAAGTAACAGTTCATCTAAAAAATCAGTGCTAAATACAATTCTTCCAACTGGGCCATGACAATTTAATGAATAAATACTCTACACATGGTGATTTTACAGCAAATACAAGGAATAGCATAATAAATAGAAAGTCATTCTTTTTGGCTTTACTATTACAGCAACCTATTAAAATCACTCTGAAGCATGAGATATATGAAATAAAAATTTTGGGCTATAAATCACAGCTTTATTTGATGAGTTAAAAAATGCAACTAATGAAAATAACATGTAGAGTGAAAAACATCAATCTTACCACTTAAGTCATTAATTGCACTTTGTGCTTCCTGAACAGAGGAGGAAAAAAGTCAACATCAATAGATGAAACAACCTTACAATAGAAGAGAAACACAAAGAGCCACCAGATACTTAAACAAAGAGTACCTGCTGGTTACGGAATGAAACAAACCCAAATCCTCTTGAACGCCCAGTTTTCTGATCCCACATAACCCTTGCATCCCTGAAATAGTAACGACGTCAATTTGTTATTTACGGTGACACTAATGGATCAATAGTGTATTATTTGAACATGAAACACAAATCAAGGTTTACTAACAAATAAATTTGCAACACTGATAGTTTAGGAATTTAGTTTAAGAATGTCCAACATTGTCAACACAAGCCTTTACTGAAATCAAGATCAAAAAGAGAAGATGCTTACGAACAACTGGGATAGACTGAAAAGCATGCAAACAGCATTGCATCAGTAACCTCAGGACTGAGATCCCCAACAAAAATGTTAAAGTGACCTGCAAAGATTATGATACTATCAAACAGTATAGTTATAAAAATAGTTTCCAGCTCCTCACAAATATTTTATAATGAACTTCTGTAAACCAGAAAGGAAGCAAACCTGATGTATCCTCTCTCTGACCACTAGCATATGCCCAATTGACCTTGATAGGCTGTCCAAACCTGCAGATTACATGATATGATGGAAATGCACACTCAAAAAAAAGTAAGAGGAGACATCAAAGGTTAATACTTACAAATGCCTTCCATTTAGAGACAATATAGCAAGAGCAGCTGATCTGCGATCGAAGTAGTGGACGAATCCATACGATGACTGCTTAAGTAAAGTACAGAACAAAAAACAGATCAATAATATGCTAATTGAAAGGATAAAGAAAAAAAAAAAGACACAAGATAATAATTGCAAATTTGAACATCCTCAGAGTTTCAGATAAATAAAAAACATACAATATTGAAAACAATATACCTTTTCCTTTCTAACAAGCTTGCAACCTTCAACAGGGCCAGTACTTGCAAAAACCTCTTGAAGTAGTGGTTCAGTCACTTGTGTATGGATATTTCCCACATACCTGCAGTTTCTCAAAAAGCAAACAAATAAAAGGCTATAAGCAACTTTTTGAGTTGTTTGAATTTTCAAAGAAGCAAGAACATACAAGTATCTATCAAGTTCCCAAAACCATTTAACTATCGATCAAAGGAGCCATTAGCTTCAAATTTTGCACTTAGGGTAGTTGCAACATCTTTGATTGCCAGATTCATGAAGGAAAAATGTCTCCAATGAATATAATCATAAGCATGAAATCAATTGTACAGTTGCTTAAGCAAGGGAAATAACAGACACCAAATATAAAAGAAACAAAAACTAAAAAGAAAATATAGGCAAACACTCACACACTGCGGCAAGTGCTTGGATCAAAACCAGGAGGCAGATTTCCACTGGGAATTGGCTCTATCTGCAAAATTAGAAAAGAAAAATAAATAAATAAATAAAAGAATAAAAAAGGGGAAAAGAAGAAATAATGTACAGCAAAAGTCCCTTTCCAATCAACCCAATTTTACAGTGTTCAAATCCAGGAACTAAAAAGGGTTTTATGAGGCATCCAACACAACCTAAAACACGACCATCAGCAATGGGAACATCACTTCTCCAACCTCATTGATACTATCAACTTAAAGACAAAATAGACAACACGTTTACTCGCTTTTACCATGATCTCTTTTTTTCACCTTTGGTTTTTTTCAGTGACAACAAACCAAAAAGTTTCTGCCTAATCTAAATATGAAATACTTCCAGCAGAACTGTAATCTACAGGTCAGAGTAAACTCAAGGATAAATACAACTCAAAATTCTTCTGAACCCCCACCTCCAAATTGAAAAACAAGACCATTTCGTTCTATAAAATTCAAACAAAAAGGGCTTCCAGAAATGTAACTTTTGACAAAAGGAAAACACATTGAAAGTGCCATATACTTCATAAATTTGCTTCATGATGTTATATTCAAGTACTACAAATTATAACCCTAAATAATCCCACAATGAAATTGGGAACCATGTTTTATGCTCCTCAACTTGAAACGAGAGAGAGAAGCAGCACATTTTTACCTAATATTAGCAAACACGAGATACAGATAGATGTTTAGATGCATATAAACATAGACAAATAGACTGATCGATTAATTGACTGTGAGCGTGACAAGAAAGATGGCAACTAAGTTTACCGGGAAATACTCAATTCTTTCTCAAAATTTGCAAAAAAGAAAAAAAAAAAAAAAACATGAAGATATCAAGTAGCCGTGAACCAAATAAAACCAAAGTGATAAGAAACACAAGTAAATAATAAAGAAAACACCAAAGAAAAACTTCAGCTTGAAGGCTGCAACTTCATACAAGAGAACTAACAACACTAGAAATTCATGCGACGAAAATGTAAAACACTAAGAAACAAAACAATCTCTCATCAAATTTAAACAAAACAATGAGCTTCAGTTTGCACCAAAAGCATGTTAAAGACGCATACATTGCCAAACTAAATGCTAATTAATTAACATTCAAAGCCTTCGAATCAACAAAAACAGAAACAAAACCCACCAAATTCAAGCAAAAGACACGAAGAAAGCCGTCGCCACATAAAACATCAAGCTAATCAAGCTCTACGATTCAATCAAAAAGAAGTAACAAAACACGAGCTCGAAGATAAAAAAAACAACGATTTCCAAAAAAAATTCAACAAAACATTCCTAAAAACCAGATGAAAAACACGTCGATAATTGACGAAAAAGAGAAATTAACAAAAAATTAAAGGGATACTAGAAGACAAAAAAGTTGAAAACCTGAGGAGGAGCTAAGATGCCGGGATGATAGAGAGACTGCTGTTGAAGAAGAGCTTGTTGCATCAAGGCTTGTTGCTGTTGCTTCAGCCTCTGGTGCTGCATTTTTTTTCTCGGCGATTGACTGGAGATAAATTAATCGAGGTGTTTGGTTTCCAAGAAAATTACGTTTTTTTTTCTCCAGCTAGGGTTCAAAGTATGGAGGCCTCGAGAAAGTGAGAGAAGAAAAAAAAAGGAAAAAAAAAAAAAAAAGAAGAAGAAAACTGGAAAAAGAGAAGAGGCCCCTAAAGAAAGAGGAAGAGAAACGAGTGGCTCCAAAAAAGTATTTATAGCGGGATTATTATTGAGGAAGGAAAAAAGATAAAGTTATTGCTCAATGTTACTTGTGTTTGTCAACAACAAATCAAACAGTGCCACGTTTTTACATATCTTTCATTTGGGCCTGGACCCCCCAAAAACTTTTACCATATACATATCAACTACATAAGCTTAAATTGATTTCGTTAATTTCTCTACTCATTTTTTTATCTCATAATATAATTTTTAAAATAAAACCATATTATAGTTATTTTATTTATGTATCCATCGAATTAAATGCTTACTAATATTAAAATCGAAAATTTGTTTTTTTTTTTAAATTACAATCATGTGAATTTAACAAAAAAAAACAAAATTACCATTTTTTTAAACAATTAACATATTTTTTTAACTTCGATTATAACTTCTTAACCAAATACCAAATGTGTGTTTTTCTTGTTTCTAGCTTATTACAATTTTTTTTTCCTCACTTGAATTTTACTCTATATCTCCATACCACGTTAACGTTATCAATATACACGTGTACGTATTAACTCATTTGAAAATTATTTAAAAATATTATTTTTATAAAATAAATTATATTATTATAAAAAGACTTTTATCATTCTATATTTTCATATGAAGTTAATAAATTATTAAATATTGTGACATTTTAATTTTATACATTTATCAAATAAAACTTCATTTAAACTTTACATTAAAGATTAACTATATATATTTATTATATAGTTTTTTTCACCCTCATCGTAGGTATAATTAGAGGGAGTAAAACTCGATTTGATTTGAAAAAATTAAATTTTGAGTTAATCGAATCGAGTTAAATTTTACAATTCGAATAACTCAAATAATTTGAATAACAGATTGGTGTAAATACCCTTTTAATATTTGTCAGTTTTAAAAATAAGTAAATTGGTCTCTTTTAATTTTTTTCTAAAATAATAATTTTGGGACCCAAATAAGTTAATTACTGATTCAAGTTTGTTTTGAAAAAAAAATCAAATATATATAGTTTTAAATTTATGTGCTTTAAAATGAAATTAGTTATATTGTAATAAAATTTAAATTTTTTTAATTTAACTCAGATAATTTTACTCGATTTAAATTTCATTTCACAAAATTTAATTCAAAAAAATATAATATTAATTGACTCCTTCAAGATCAAACATCAACTTGCATCTATTATATTAATTTTTAATTTAGATCAAAGTTTAGATAAAATTCATTCAACTCGATATATTAATTAAAATAATTATTTTTTAATTTTATAATCATGTTTGATTATTTTTAAAATTTTATAAATTTATAATATAAATTGAATTTACCATTAAAAATATTAAATAGGAATGAGTTCAAAATACATATACGTAAAGATCTAATAGGACAAGGAAAAAAATCTCAATGTTGCCAACCACATAAACTTCGGCCTAATGGATTAGAAAATGGGCTTTTTAACAAAACGGCCCACCAGAACAGTTAAAAGAGACCGAAGCTTTCTGTGAAAACTTTTTTTAAGATACCATTACAATTTACAATTATTCGTGTAATGGATAAATTCTGCTATTAGACCCTATACGTTATAAAAGTTTCGGATTTAGTTCTTATACTTTAATTTGGTCATTTTTACTCCGTGTACTTTTTAAATTCTGAAATTTCAGTCCTCAGAAAATGATAAGTATTAAATTCATTAAGTTAAATTCTTCTATTTCCTAAATATGATGTGATAATAATATCATATCAATTTGCTATTTTCACATACTATTAATTAAAAATTCAATTAACGGATTAAAGCATAACTTAAGCTTTAAATGTTGGAGTCGAAGCTTTGTCCCTATTTTAATTTTTGTCTAAACTTATTTTTGGACTTAATATTTCATTTCTAAACCCTTTCAAATTTCGAAAAAAAAATTTAAAGTTTGAGCAAATGACCCCATCCTAATTCACTAATTCATACATCATGGACATGGTGTACAAGTTCTTTGTCGCTGTTAGTATAGTGTGAACTAGTCTTCATTAACCCATTTTTCTGAATTTGGACAAGCTAAGCTTAGCTAAGAAGGCACCGGAAAAGCTGAAATGTATAAAGACGAACTGATATCAAAATAGCCACTGGGATTTAGCCATCGTCAGGGGGGCAATACCTGATGACATTGATCTCCCTGTTAAAACTTTGGTCTGTTTTCAACTTTTTACAGTACTTGGGCCCATTTCAAACAGATTATTGGCTTCTTCCACCATTCACCATGCAACCAAACCTAAGTTGAGATTTGTGGCCTCTGATTAGTGAGAAAAAAGGATTCCAAGACATTTCAGAGAATTTATTTAGGGCCTTTGGGATTTTGATAGTTTTGTATTACAGGCAACAACTAGTACAATAGGACATTGTCTCCATCACACTCCATTTACCCACTGTCACAGTAACTTTAAAAAATGGAACCCATCAATTGTTTCTTGAGTTTGCTAAACAATCAATGGATTAAAGCTTGGCATGAAAGGGGGCAAAAAAAAAAAATCAAATCTCAATTCAATTCAATTGTAAATAGATTAGTTACAAAAAAAGATAGCAACATATTGGTGGAAGAAGTATAAAAATGCCTAATAAACAATAGTCAAAAGAGTTTTAAGACCTTTTTAAGCCTGTATCACTAAAGGTATACTAAAGTTACAACACAAGTAAGTGATGGATAAAACTATAAGTTGAGATCAATGTCTCTTGGTGTTTCTTTTGATGATTGACCTTCGTCGTGAGATGGCTTGTTTTCGTCGGGTTTAGGTGGAGGCGGGGAACCTTGGTGGTTGTTCAGTTGGTATGGTGCTCTCATGGCCGCCCTGCAAAACGAATGCCATTGATGGTCAATTTAGTGAAATATCATTCCATAATGAAGTGAAGATCAACAAGGTTAATTCTCAAATTCTCAAATTTGTAGTTTTTATAGTACCTGTCTTTTCTCTTTTCAAAGAACTTGTGAAGTGAGTTTCTTCTTGCAATTCTCAAATCTGCAGAGATCAAAGGAATGCAAACAAGTTAGGGGTTTTGTCATTAATGGTCATGAAACTTCATCAACATGATTCAAGGCCTGGTTTTATATCAATTACCTGAACCGACATATTGGTGTCGCTCAACCGAAGGATCTTGAGCTGGACTATTCACGGTTGCAGAGGTGATGTTCAAGTCAGGGATATGAGGACTGCTGTAGTCAATTTTGTCAAGGTTAGCATTCAGTTTTTCCATGGCAGAGTCGGCAACAACACCACTACATGCAGTTGACCATCCACGGTTAGCTACGGCCATGATCTCCTTCACCTTGTCCGCGGGAAAATCATTATATACAAGCACTTGGCCACCAAAAAATATGGTCAGCTGAGCATTCTTTGGTTCCACTGCTGCTGATTTCCTAAACCAACAAAAACAATATTGTAAGTCCATACTCCATAGATGTTTCTAACAAGGTCGGATCTAACAATTTCAACTAAAATAGACCTAATTGCTTCCAATTAAAGATCAAGGGGGGTATATAAATGAAAAACAAAAACAGATACATGAAATCTGTCTTGTTAATGGTATCTTCCTTGGAACTAGAGGCACAAAAACTGCCAATCTCTGGAAAGAAATTTGAAGATTTCACATTTGAGGTAGATGCCACAAGATTTGGTCTTGAACTCTCAGAACAATTCGGCATATTGGACAAAAAATTCATGTTTTTTGCTTGTTGCCTAGATGTTTCAAGCCCTGCAAACATAACCATGTATATATGTTATCCTTCTTTCCAAATCCAAGAACCCTTTTTTTTCCTAACAACATCCATAAGAAGAAACAAAATTCTTCGACAAATCAAGAAATCATAAATTCCCCTCACCAAACACCCTCCACAGAGATATAAAAAAAAAACCAAACAAAAATCTCAGTATTTTACTAATAGAAGCCTAAAAAGAAAGCAAAAAAAAAGGTACCTTTAGTATCTGGTTTTGAAGTCATTCCAAGGCTGAAATCCCCAAGATTCCTTTTTTCTTTCAAGTACTTGCTTAGAAGATTGACAAAACTTGCTCTGTCAGGAGATTTTTGCCCTAAATTAGACATTCCTCCCTTCTGATGTTGTTTGAAAACTCCCTCAAGTTTCTTACAACAACTCAAATGAATGAATTGTTTGTCAAAGAAAACAAATCTACAGAAACATGAAGATTCGGGGTGTTCAAAAGGTTTAGCTACTTTGAGAGAGATTAATGCTAAAAGATGATGACGGGAAGAAATATAAGGTGAAGCAAGTTCCAACAAATTGAACCCTTCTCACACCATGTTCCTTGAACCTGATTAGCTGTGAGTTGTCTTGGTTTCTTTATCATGTAATTATTAAAATCTTTATTATTTTATTTTATTTGAAGCACGTTTTTCTTTTGCACAGAAGATTAAAAGGAAAAAATAACAATATTAAACAAGTAGAAGAAGTCAAGTGGGATGCATATGGGTTTCCATTCAATTGCCTACCTCACTTTTTTCCATGGTTGCCCTTTTACTGTTTTTCTTTTTTTTTTCTCCTTTAATATTTGAATAATTCTTAAATTATTGGATAAGATTTCGTGGTTCTCATGTTTTTACTCACAATTTTTTTTTCAAAATGTTATTATAAATGAGAGCAAATAGATTTTTTTTTTTAAATTTTTGTTGGTATAATTGTTGAACAATAGAGGAGATGATTGTGGTGATAAGGGGACTGATTTATCTAAATAAGCGAAGTTTTTTTTTGGGGGGCTTGGGTTGGGGGGGAGTAGCTCGACTGAGTCCCTTCACTGACTTGGTCCGTGCCTAAATGAAAGTGAAGTGGTAGGCCTACCCAACACAACCAAGGGTAGGTTGGGATTCGCAAAGAGCATCACCTTATGATGTTCATGACTAAACGGATCTTAACATACTAGTGTCATGGGTCGTAGCTCAAAGCCCGTGTCTATTGCACAAAATGCATCCTATGGAGGTCTATCATTTAGATGAGGATCATTTGACCCACGAGAGCTGATCCGATTTAAAAAAACTGTTGGAGAATCTTGTCCATTTGAAACTTAGGTTGCCCAATGATGCAGATATGAAAATTTAGGCTACCTTGGTAAATAGGGAATCTAATATTAGAATATTGAGTAGAATAATATCTTATAATGTTAAATGTGATTTGATATTGTAAATCATGTAAATCCCTTAATTGTAGGGATAGACTTCAGCTCATCCGTCGATGTAACTTGATCTAGACTGTCGGTTTGAGAGGAGCTCAACTATAGAGTCTCCCCCTCATTTGTAAATCATCAATTGTTCCATTGTATTCATTATTCTTTGAGAGAAAGAATAAAGTGAGAGCATTTACTCAAATACCTATCATGCATTATTTTTTTGTGGCTATTCTGTTCTTTGAGCATTCTTTTGGCTCTGTGTTGCTTCCGCTATATAAATTGGTGCCTTGGAGAAATTCTGCGAGAATCCTTAATTGTTGATGGTTAAGTTGACTTAGGTGTGTTTGAAACGAGGGAATAGCCTAAGGCCACACGGATTGCGAGACTAAAGTTCTAGCCCTGTGACAGTTAGTATCCGAGCTTAGGTTGCGAAGGCACCATCGAGATGTTGAAAGAAGTTGTCTATCAGAATAACTCAAAGGGGACCTATTGGTGGGCCAAAAAAGTCGAAACTTAATTATAAATCATTTGAGCCCTAATTAAATATGTCCAATCGGTCCCTCCGTTAGCTCGTTTGAAACCATAAATGAATTGTGTGTTGAATCGAAAATGAACAGAATGAATAGAAATAGAGAAATGAAAAATGAAAAATATTTAAAAATGGTTATGGTTTTCTCCAAAATGAAAAAATGAAATTATTTGGAAATGAATGTGGTTTTCTTAAAATGAAAATAAAAATGAAAATGAGAAATGATTCATTTGCAAATGTACATGAATTACTCAGAAATGATCGGAAGAATGAGTTTGTGTTTTTAAATAGATTTAAAGCCCGAAAATGAAAATAAACCATTCGATCATAGTGAACAAGTTGAGTTGTGAAATATTAAATATATTTTCTTGGAAATTTTACCAAGAGTAAAAATCGTCACAATTTTATCAGAGGTAAAATTGGGATAAGAAAATTATTTAATTGGAAAATAAATTTTTATTCTGGAAAATAGAAAAATATGTATTGAGTTGGATTAAATTATAAAGTGTTGGGTTAAAAGTCTAGAAAGCCTATATAATTATGCCCAATACAATGAGAGGCCCGAATCCCCATAATAATACATTTGAGGGGAAACACACCCTATTAGCCCCTTTCCCTCTCCTAGTTAGACTAAGAAGTTGTTTTTCTATTTAAAATAAATCTTTACGATTCAACAAGGGTTTTACTTTCCCTCACTATAAATAGATGTTACCGGTAGAGCTATTTACACAACTTTAATATATTGTTACTTTACCGAAAAATAGAGAGAATTTATTCTCAACTATTAAATATTTTCCAGAATAACAATTCTACCGTTTTCTATTAAAGAAGAGAGAATTTTTGTTTTCACCCCAAAAGGAAAAGAAAACTTTTTTTAATTCTATGTTTTGATTTAATTGGTTCAAGTCTACACTCGAAGCAGTTTGTGGTATGAGAATAGTGGATAAGATTGTTTGATTGAAAGTTGGAAAACATCAATGATCCGCTTATCTAAAAACACAGGTACGATTTCGGTTTAAGGTTCATTGCTATAAATATCACAAACCTGGTCGGTTTTCAAAATTTCAATTTGTTGTTATGCAAGAAAATCGTTTTCAAATCGAAAATTTTCCAATAGTGTCGTGTCGGGGTGTCGAATTTAGGTTACTACCAAACCCCGACTGTTGGACGTTCTGCCTGTCACGGTTAAAATTTAAGGCTGAAACAGATTAGTATCTTCCTATTGATAATTTCGGGATATCATAATGGAAACTTTCTAACAAAGCCGCGAACCCACCGCACAATGGTGTCGTTAGACTCTCAGCATGCTCTTTCGTTCCGGCCTTTCGAATTAGAACACATGTCGGCCTCCTACCGCTTTCATCTGTGTTTGCAAACTCCGCATATAACTCAAGTATTGGTGATCCACTAGAAATATATGTTTGGACCATCACCTCCATCCCCCTTGCACCTCTAATATCTAAAGCCTCATATTTAACGGGGTTGACCGGAACACAAAATCGATATTTCAATGACGATATTCTCATCCGGGTGGATTCGATGATTTTTCGCCTAATTCTTACACAAAGCTTCGACAATTGTATGATCGGGTTAAAAGCCAACTGTGCTATCATATAAGCTGAAAATGCTTCCAGCTGGGCGCACTTTCAATGTTTTTTTTTTTACATGTCACTGAAAATGCGCCCTATGGGTAGCGTTTTCTTTAACACCCTAAACTTAGTCTAGACGTCCAGACCAGGTTCGAAGAGTTACATCACCAATACTAAAATTACTACTATCATAATGGAGTCAAAACGAACCATTCATCACATAGTATCCTTCACAACAATTAATTAAACACATAATCTTCGCAAATACCATAACATCATAGAATACTGAAATCTTTAATAGTACTACTTAAAAGAAAAATAAAAGCTTGACCGAGCTCTCGCGGCACTGACCCGATCAAGACTGGGAACCACCTGAAATCCAATCAATAACAAAATGAGTTGTGAACTCAATGCACAAATGAAAATTTATTCAATTAATACTCGCTTATAAAGCAATTCCAAATTCAGAGATTCGGTTCGACATAACATTAATTTCGGTTCAGATTCAGACCAGACAAGTTACATACATATATGCAATTTCAGTTCATATATGGTACAGATCAGATTCAGATGTAACATTTCTATTTCCGTCCGCTACACACCATCTTCGGCCATCCCAACACACCTTTATGGACATTTAATGTCCAACCAACCCTGTACACCTTTAGAGTGTTCATTGACACTTTCACAGAGACGCAGCTTGGCTACTAGATTAATATGCGACAAGCGCCAGAACCAGAGTAATACTCATTGTGTCGTAGCCACGATTTCAGAACAGACTTCTTTCCCCTTCACACTATCCCAACACATGCCAACACAGAACACAAATGCCCGTAACATGTATTCAGTCATTCCAACTCATTACACAATTAAGCAGGCAGTTCGATATTAGAGTAAGTATTATAGTGCACATATAATTATATTGCTCACAGATCATTCTCAGAGTATCAAATAATTCTCATATAATCAAATTTAATTATTCGTACATTAAGGAAACCAATATCAAGATTAAGTAACATTCACGGCATCGAAACCAGCTTCCGGGCCCAATAACCTGCCACATGGCCAGGTCACACGCCCGTGTGCCTTACTTGTGTGGTTCTAAAGCATAAACAGTGAGTTACACAGCCTGGGTACACGCTCGTGTCCCTGCCCGTGTGGTTTTAAAACACAAACAATGAGTTACACGGCTCAGATACATACCCGTGTTCGTTGCCCGTGAGAACCCTGCAGCACTATGGCCACATAGACCTAGACACTGCCCGTTTGACACAAAATAAGTAAACAGTGAGTTACAAGGCCTGCCACACCGCCTGGTCACACGCATGTGTGTCTGGCCGTGTGGCGTCGACAGCCACCATTTTTCGGCGACCGAAACTTGCAAAAACTAAGATTTTCGATACGCACCTGGAGATATTTCGAAGAAACTACAACGTAAAAGATCCTCGAAGCCTAAAACAATCATTCAGTAACACAATTTAGCCATTTAATCAACAGAATTTCCTGATAACTCACTTAATGCCTATGTCGAAAGTTTCGGCACGAAACCTTCAACTGACCCAAACTTACCGAAACTTCAGCAACAAACACAGAGATTGTCTTGTTGCTTTTCTTTGTTATTAATACTCTCGCTTGATAGGTAAATAAACGATTGTTAATAAGAGATTCTCGTAACACACAAAAATACCCCATTCCAAGCAATTTACGAAGCGAATAAAAATCGCAGAGACGCTCGCGATAATAGTTACTTACCCGATAGACTTCTAACCAGTGGCTAACAACAGAATTTTCGTTAATCCCGTATTCCCCCGATACTCCGATTAACAAAATAATTAAAAAAAAAAAGAATAAGAAAAGAAGATAGAAAATGACCAAGAAGGAAAATAATAAAAAAAATGAAGAAGAAAAAACTATTGTTATTTAATTTTCTAACTTCCAAGAAGATTTCTAGCATTTGACAAAAATATTTTCCTTATGGGAAACCTTCGGGACTTGAACACGGGACCTAACATAATATAGTCATATGCTTAACCAGTGAACCAGCAGGTTCATTCTTGTCACAATTTTACACTGAATTGAACTTAACCGGGTAACGCGTGATTATGGGTTAATTTCAAAAACAACAAAACTTCTAACGATGCAACTCGAACTTCAGACCTTAAACACAGAAGCAGAGCACATAACCAGAGATACAAAAATCTAATTATTGCATATTCTCACAATTAATTTCTTAAAATTTTGGGGCGTTACAACTCTCTCTCCCTAAAAGAAATTTCGGCCTCGAAATTTTACTTGAGTTAAACAGATACGGATACAGACGTCGGATTGTTTCCTTAGGTTCCCACATAGCTTCCTTAGTACCATGGTTTCCTCAGTACCGTGGTTCCGCCAGAGAACTTTTACTAAAAAACAGTTTTCTTCTTCAGCACATTGACATCACGTTCCAAAATCTGGACCTGTTCCTCTTCGAATGTTAAATCCAGTTGCAACTCGATCTTGTCGACAGTAACAATATGCGATGGATCCGAATGGTACCGTCTTAGCATCCAATGAAACACACCATAAATTCGATCCAGTTTTATCGGTTATTCCAACTAGTAAGCAACGGGTCCGACACGCTTCAGGATACGGTAAGGCCCAATGATCGTGTGTCAGAGTCTTAAAACTTTATATAATGAATGATCTAGCCTAGAAACTAACTGTGACAACGATTGAGGCAAGCGCACCTATCGAACAGTAGTATAGTTTAGTGCAAGACCGGAATGTCGAACCCAAAAGAACCAAAAGAACTAATACTAACTTTTTTTCTATTATTTAGCCTAAGAATTAAAGTGAATTATTGTTTAATTTAAAATTAACTAACTACTAAGCTAAAGATGCTGAGACATAAAGAATGAATTGGGGAAATACTTATGGGAAAAACCAATTGATTAAGATAATACCTAAGGAGGAATCCACCTAGACTTCACTTGTTATTTAACTCTGAACCAGACGATTTATTCACTTGACTTGATCCGTAGGATTCCCTAATTTATATTAATACCTCTCTCGAGGCTACTAACGTCTAACCTTGAGTTGATTAATTGAAATCTCTTTCTAATTAAAACCTCTAAGATTGCATTAACTCGATCTATGGACTCCTATATTAGGTTTGACCCTAATCCGGCAGATTTTTGTCATCCTATCTCTAGGGTTGCGATCAACTCCGCTTAATTATGCTAGATCTACTCTTAGACAGGGTCTATTCCTCCTCTGCCTAAGCACATCAATACTTGAATTAATATCCTGAAATATTAAAACAAGAATTAAGAACACATAATTAAGAACAAATCAAGTATTCATCATATAGTTTAGAAAACAATAACAAGATCCGTCTTAGGTTTCATCCCCCTCAGGTATCTGAGGGGTTTAGTTCATAATTATAAAAGAATACATCTCAGAAGAAAAGATAAAACAAAACACAAGAAAACCCTAAAACCCCCTGAAGGAATTGAACGAGAGATCCTCCGTCTTGAGTATGGTTTCGGCTTCTTGAGATGAATCAACTGGCTTTCTTCGAGTAAATCCCACAACTCTGACTTCTCTGGCTCGGCTCCTTGGCCTAGCTGGACGCCCTCTAAAAGTTGGCCTTTAGGTTGTTTATATAGGCTTTTGGAATGTCTTTCTTTGCCTCTAAGTACCCTAATCCGAATAAAATTCTTCTTTGTCACGGTAGGGACACGTCCGTGGCACACGCCCGTGTGAGTCGAATCCAGGCCGTGGTTGAGTCTGCTAAAGTGGCACGGCCGTGTGGTGAAGCCCAGGCTGTCTTGATTTCTTACTTTGGCCCATTTGGTCTGTTTTTAGCCCGTTTCTCGTTCTTTTCATCCTCCTATGCTTCTCTAAGTATAAAACATGAAATTAAAGGATTAAGAGCATCAAATTCCACGAATCAAAGGATAAATCATCCAAAAACTATGCTAAATGTGAGATTAAAATATGTTTATATTACGGTTTATCACCCAATGAACCTCGGGCTGAGCTTGCCCTTGCGTCCAAATCGGATGACCTTTTTTCCACGGTGATACTTTCAGGAAAAGTTGATCACCAACAGAAAAATCGATGTCTTTCCTCTTTAAATCAGCGTAAGACTTCTGCAGATCAGATGCGAGTTTCAGTCGGTCCCGAATTACTTTCACAGTGTTCTCAGTTTCAGAAACCAGCTCAGGACCCAATATCCGGTGTTCACTTAATTCTGTCCAACATAATGGAGTACATCACTTACGTCTATATAAGGCCTCGTAGGGTGCCATTTGAATATTAAATTGAAAGTTGTTGTTGTATAGAAACTCCGCCAACGGTAGGTATTCTTCCCAACTACCCCTAAAGTCTATCACACAACCCCGAAGCATATCCTCTAGAATCTGAATAACTCGCTCCGATTATCCATCAGTCTTGGGGTGATACGCAGTGCTGAAATTAAGTCGGGTGCCTAAGACCTTATGGAGTTTCTTTCAAAACTGAAATGTAAATCTTGGATATTTGTCAGAGATGATTGAGACTAGAATTCCATATAGCCTCACAATTTTGGCGATATACAGTTTAGCCAACTTCTGTAATGAGTAATCCGTTCAGATGGGAATGAAGTGGGCTGATTTGGTCAACCAATCAACGATGACCCAAACTGAATTTTTCTTAGTGGGGGTTAAAGGCAACCCTATAACAAAGTCCATTGTTACCAGTTCTAATTTCTACTGTGGAATCTTAACTGCCCGAAGCAGTCCGGAGGGCAACTGATGTTTGGCCTTAACTTTCTGACACGTCAGACAGTGAGATACAAAAGTGACTACCTCCCGTTTTAATCCGGGCCATTAATAAAGCTTTCAGAGATCCCGGTACATTTTATTCCCACCTGGATGCATAGCATAAGGACTATTATGCGCCTTTTGTAGGATTGAATGCCTTAATTCCTTATCATTAGGTACACAAATCCGACCTTTGAAGCATAACACGTTATCGCTATTCAAGCTAAAATCAGAATTCTCATTCGAATCAACATGTCGCAGACGCTGAACTAAGAACTCATCGCTCAACTGTTTAGCTCTAATCCGCTCTACCCAAATCGATTTTACTTGTAATTCAATCAACAGCCCTCCATCCTCCACCAAACTCAGACGAGCTAACATTGCTCTTAGATCAGTAATCGCTCTACGACTAAGGGCATCAGCTACCACATTAGCCATACCCGGATGGTACTCTATCGTGCAATCATAATCTTTAACTAACTCAACCCATCGGTGCTGCCGAAGATTTAATTCTTTTTGGGTTAACAAATATTTGAGACTATTGTGATCGGTGTAAATAATACACCTTTCACCATACAGATAATGTTTCCAGATTTTTAGAGAAAACATAACTGTAGCTAGGTCAAGATCATACGTAGAGTAGTCACCATCGTGTGTCTTAAGCTGTCGTGACGCATAAGTGACCACCTTACCGTCTTGTATAAGCACACACCCTAACCCCACATGTAAAGCATCACTGTATACCAGAAACTCTCCACCCGGTTTCGGTTGAATTAAAACAGAAGCTTGTGTCAAAATGGACTTGAGTTTATCGAAGCTAGACTGTTATGCCTCAGACCATACGAATGGATCATTCTTACGCAGTAGCTTCGTCAGAGGTGACACAATCAGAGAAAATCCTTCAATAAACCTTTGGTAGTAATCGGTTAAACCCAAAAAAGCTACGAAGCTCAGATACATTTTTCGGTTGCTTCCACTCAACAATAGCTTTTATTTTCTTGGGACCAACTTAGATCCCTTCCACCGTCACCAAATAACCCAGAAAGGAAACTTCTTGCAACCAAAACTCGTACTTACTGAACTTGGAATACAACTGTTTTTCTCGGAGTATCTGAAGTACAATGCGAAGATGATCTTCATTCTCAGTTTCAATTTTAGAGTAGATCAAGATATCATTGATAAAAACTACTACAAATTGAACCAAATACTGTTGGAACACATGATTCATTAAATCCATAAACGCCGCTGGGGTATTTGTTAAACCGAAAGGCATCACCATGAACTCGTAATGTTTGTAACGAGTCTTGAAGGTAATTTTGTACACATCAGTCTCTTTGACCTTGAGCTGATGATAACCAGAGCGCAAATCAATTTTAGAAAAGATAGACGCTCCCCGAAACTGGTCGAACAAGTCGTCAGTCCTCGGTAACGGGTACTTATTCTTGATTGTCAACTTGTTCAATTGTCTATAATCTATGCACATTCTCATCGACTCGTCTTTCTTTTTAACAAATAATACCGGTGCTCCCCATGGAGATATACTCGGTCGAATAAATTCCATATCAAGGAGTTCTTAGAGCTTCACTTTTAGCTCGGTCAGCTCTTTCGGTGCTATGGGGTAGGACGCAATAGACACCGGAACAGTACCATGTAACAGATCAATTCCAAACTCCACTTCTCTATCCGGAAGCACTTCGGGAAATTCCTCGAAAAAATATTCGGGAACTGCCTCACGGTGCGAATATCTTCCACCGAAAGTTTTGCGGGAATAAAATCAGATACGTAAGCAAGGTATGCCTCGCACCCCTTTCGGACTAACTTATCTACTACAAGAGCGGAGATTACATTAGAGAGGTAATATCGACGCTCACCAATTATGACCACCTCGTCATTCTCATTTGATCTTAGAGTTACCCTCTTGGTTGCACAGTCTAGACAGACCTGATACTCAACGAGCCAATCTATTCCCAAAATTAAATCAAACTCATTAAAGGGTAATTTCATTAAATCAGCTGGAAATACCATACTCTGGAGCTCTAGGGGTGTATAGTCTATCAACTTGAATTGACTGACCCAAAAGACTAACCACCGAAAACTCTCCAGCAGTATTCTCAGCAGTTAAACCCAGATTTACAGAAACAACATTAGCTATGTACGAGTGAGTAGAGCCAATATCAATGAGAGCATAATACAGGGTAGAATGAATAAAGAAGGTACTTGCAATGACATCAGCATCATCGATCTCCTCATGGTGTCTCACCGCATAAACCAGTACCGGCTGACGAGCCTCAGCCTGACCTGCACCTCTACCCGGTGCTCTCTGTCCTCTTTCAAATCCATTACCACCCCTACCAGTACCACAACCTCTGAATGGTTGCTGAACCTCTCTCGGAGGTCGAACAGAATTTGGAGCCAGAGTCTGTACCGCAACTGACACTGGATCTGGTCAACGAGGGCAATCCCTAACTCGATACTCCATCGACCTACAACGAAGGCATGCTCCTAATTTCCTCCAGTACTCGCTCGGATGACGCTTTCCACAATTACTGCACAGCTGAATCTCAGTCACTACCACAGGTGCCTCGGCCCTCGAGGGTTTATCAAATCTCGCCCGCTTCTTAGGAAGCTGACTAAGACCAGAGGGACCCGAATCTCTCTTAATCTTATTCTAATTCTTCTCACGATCATGCCGCTCGCGCTCAGCGCGCTTCACTTCTTCCACTATTTTTTTTGTCAACTAAAACCTTAAAAATCTGCTCCCACTGAGAAGCTACCAAAACTCGCAAATCATATCTCAATCCTTCCTCGAACCTCACGCACTTGTCGTAGTCAGATGCTACCAAAGTCCGTGCATACCTACTGAGTCACAGAAACTCAGCTTCATATTCCGCCACAGATCGATCACTCTAAACTAGGCTCATAAACTCGCGCCGGTGAGCTTATACATAACTCGCCCCCACATACTTCCCTGGAAGGCGTTCTTGAAATAGTCTCAGTTCACTTGTTCAGGCTGAACTCATTGCTCAACGGTCAGCCACCACTGATAAGCTTCGTCCCGGAGTAGGGACACAACACCCTTCAATTTTTGAGTAGGAGTACACTCTAGATATGACATAATACGCTCGATAGCCTCGAGCCAATATTCCGCAAAAGTAGGAGCGACTCCTATGACGCCCCTGAACAATACAGCCCCATTCGATCGGAGTCGTTCAGTAACCGACCCTCAGTATCCTGATCCCAAATGAGTCATTTCGACCCTCTCCAATACTCGAATCATGGCTTGGGACAGTGCGTCATCCCCAGCCATTGGAGTCTGGGACTCCGTCTCAATAGTGGGAGTACCAACAGTCTCGCTGGTCTCCAGATTGGGCATACTACCCATAGAGGATGACTCTGCTCGAGCTCCTCCTCGGCGTCCTCGACGCCCCTGCATACCACATCCACGACTACCGCGCGAACTCATTATGGTAATCTAGCTACAATGTCAGAGTACACAGATCAGTTCAAACTTTCAGCATGATGATTTTGCTAGTTCACATCAAAACATTTTACCCACAACAGTTTAAGTATTATAGTCTTTATAACAGAACAGAAATACTTATAGGGTCAGCGTCGGAGTCTCGGTCGTTCACTAAATTTTTAGTGTTCCTATATTAGTTTAGATGCTAAATTATCACTAAGCTACTTTCTCATACATTATTAGCCCAAACACAGTCCGAGTGTTGACAAACCTGACTCTGATACCACTAAATATAACACCCTAAACCCTGTCCAGATGTCCAGACCATGTTCAGAGAGTTACATCACCAATACTAAAATTACTACTGTCATAATGGAGTCGAAACAAACCATTCATCACATAGTATCCTTCACACAATTAATTAAACACATAATCTTCACAAATACCATAACATCATAAAATACCGAAATCCCTAATAATAATACTTAAAAGAGAAATAAAAGCTTGACCGAGCTCTCGCGGCATCAACCCGATCAAGACTGGGAACCACCTGAAATCGAATCAATAACAAAATGAGTTGTGAATTTAGTGCATAAATGGAAATTTATTCAATTAATACTCGCTTATAAAGCAATTCCAAATTCAGAGATTCGGTTTGACATAGCATTAATGTCGGTTCAGATTCAGAGCAGACAAGTTACATAGATATATGCAATTTCAGTTCATATATGGTACATATCAGATTCAGATGCAACATTTCTGTTTTCGTTCGCTACACACCATCTTCGGCCATCTCAATACACCTTTATGAACATTCCATGTCCAACCAACCCTGCACACCTTTAGAGTGTTCATTAACACTTTCACAGAGGCGCAGCTTGGCTGCTAGATTAATATGTGACAAGCGCCAGAATCAGAGTAATACTCATTGTGGCGTAGCCACGATTTCAGAACAGACTTTTTTCCTCTTCACAATATCCCAACACATGCCAACACAGAACACAAATGCCCGTAACATGTATTCAGTCATTCCAACTCATTACACAATTAAACAGGACTGTTCGATATCAGAGTAAGTATTATAGTGCACATATAATTATGTTGCTCACAGATCAGTCTCAGAGTATCAGACAATTCTTATATAATCAAATTCAATTATTCGTACATTAAGGAAGCCAATATCAAGATTAAGTAACATTTACGGCCTCGAAACCAGCTTTCGGGCCCAATAACCTACCACACGGCCAGATCACACGCCCGTGTGATTCTAAAGCATAAACAGTGAGTTATACGGCCTGAATACACGTCCGTGTCCCTGCCCGTGAGACTCACACGGCTTGGGTACACGCCCGTGTCACTGCCTGTGTGGTTTTATACCATAAACAGTGAGTTACACGGCCTAGAAACACTCTCGTGTTCGTTTTCCGTGTGAACCGTGCACCACTATGGCCACACACGGCCTAGACACACGCCTGTGTGACCTCAAATAAGTAAACAGTGAGTTACACGGCCGAATCACACGGCCTGGTCACACGCCTGTGTGTCTGGCCGTGTGACATCAATAGCCACCATTTTTCGGCGATCGAAACTTGCAAAAACTAAGATTTTCGATACACACCTGGAGATATTTCAAAGAAACTACAACGTAAAAGATCCTCGAAGCCTAAAACAATCATTCAGTAATACAATTTAACCATTTAATCAACAGAATTTCCTGATAACTCACTTAATGCCTATGTCGAAAGTTTCGGCACGAAACCTTCAACTGACCCAAACTTACCGAAGCTTCAGCAACAATCACAGAGATTGTCTTGTTGCTTTTCTTTGTTATTAATACTCTCACTTGATAGGTAAATAAACGATCGTTAATAAGAGATTCTCGTAACACACAAAAATACCCCATTCCAAGCAATTTACGAAGCGAATAAAAATCGCAGAGACGCTCGCATTAATAGTTACTTACCCGATAGCCTTCTAACCAGTGGCTAACAACAGAATTTTTGTTAATCCCGTATTCCCCCGATACTCCGATTAACAAAATAATTAAAACAAAAAAGAAGAAAAGAAGATAGAAAATGACCAAGAAGGAAAATAAAAAAAATGAAGAAGAAAAAACTATCGTTATTTAATTTTCTAACTTCCAAGCAGATTTCTAGCATTTGACAAAAATATTTTCCTTATGGGAAACCTTCGGGACTTGAACACGGGACCTAACATAATACAGTCATATGCTTAACCAGTGAACCAGCAGGCTCATTCTTGTCACAATTTCACACTGAATTGAACTTAACCGGGTAACGCGCGATTATAGGTTGATTTCAAAAACAACAAAACTTCTAACGATGCAACTTGAACTTCAGACCTTAAACACAGAAGTAGAACACAAAACCAAAGATACATAAATCTAATTATTGTAGATTCTCACAATTAATTTTTTAAAATTTTGGGGGCGTTACATTTTCACTCTCACAATTTCAACCCCCTGCAAAGTTGCCACTCACCTGTCAAATATCCCGAGAATCTCGGGATAATTTTTTTGTACATTTTGGGTCGACCTCCACCTACCGTAAATTATGGGTAACCAAAACTTGATTCAATTCGAAAAAATTAAAAAAATACGAACTTCAAGTTAATCAAATCGAGGAATTCGAGTTTCGATTTCGAATTGAGTTAAATTTTACAATTCGAATTATTTGAATAACAGATTGGTGTAAATACCTTTTGGTACATGTCAAATTTGAAAAATACCAAATTGGTCAAAAAAAATTAGAATAATTTCAAAATGTTAAAAATAATATTATTTTTAAAACTCAAAATATTTATAATAATTCTAAAATTTATATTCTCCACCAAATATAAATATTATAAAAAATTGTAAAAAATATATAAAAATGTTAAAAATTAAAAAATTCTTGAAATAAAATTTTGGGACCTAAATCCTAAACTCTATACCTTAAATTATAAAAAAACCTTATAAACCCTAAACCGAAAACCTAAAAAAATCTTAAACCTGAACTTTAAAACCTTAAAAATCTTAAAAACCCTAAATTATGAGGAGAGCAGAAAAATGTTTCCAACTAGATGCACTTTGCTGACTGAGCAAGAAAGTGCATCCATCTGAAAATATTTTCCTACCAACTTCGCTGAGAACTCTTCCATCTAGAAGCGTTTTCATTCTCTCACCAAATCGACCTAATCCGATAATTTTTTTAAAAAAAATTAGCATTTTTGGATAATTCATCCCTCCAATTACTTTAAAAAAATCTTTAATTAATTAAAAAATCAAATGAAATATAAAAAAGGGTAGGGTGGTAATTAAATGCAAGCAAGGTTATGATCGGTAACAGTGAGAAGACAAAGTTAGGCGCATTTTTAAGGGTGGTAGTTGGATGGATTTATACACACACAAGTGCCGACAGTGGGTGCACTGTGGGTCCCATCAGCCTCAAAATTCTTTTTAAATATATATATATGATTCGCTACATTACATTGACTAGTTTTCTGTCTATTAAATATTTAATAATACAGCACGTGATAAACAATTCTTGTCTCGGTAGACTCCAAAATGGGCTCAAAATATTATCCCATATTTTATATTTTATATGGATGTAATTTTTTCTACACAAAATAAATAATTATATATGAAATATAAAATAGGTTAAATTATTTAAAATATTAATCTTACAAAAATTTTAATTTGTGTAAAATCAATTTAGTTTTATATTGTGTAACTAATACTGAGCAAGAAAATCGAGAAGTAGAAAACTAATTTAAATTAAAGTTTTTAGATGGTTTATGGAATACAAATTAAAAAATTATGATTACTAAAATTAAATTGAATTTTTTTATTTAATTTATAAATAGTTTTAAAATTTATGTTGTAAAAATAAGGGTTAAATATAATATTAGTACTTAAATTTATCCATTTTTTCCATATTAATACTTATGCTTTTTTTATCTTAAATTGGTACTTAAATTTTTTTTTCTGTCAACTAATTTGATATTTAAGTCCAACGACGTTAAGTTTAAGATACGTGGCAGAATAAGATTATGACCCGTGGCATAAATGACATCATGATAATGTCATAATCTAAAAATTAATTTTTTTCTTTCCCCCAATTTAGTTGTTCCTCTGTTTTTCTTTTTCTTCTTCTTTCTGTCCCCAAATCTCTTTTATTTCTCTTTTTTTTTTTTTCAGATTTTCAAATCTAAAAAACTATCATTTTTTTTAAAATCAAAAGCTTCTTCTCTTTTCTTCTTTCTTTGAGAGTCTAAAATTTCTCTTTTGTTCAGCTGAGAGAGAAAGAAAGAACGGAACTTTGTCGTTGGTACATGGTATCATTCATGTATAGGCATGTTACAACCACAAGGAATTTAGGCGACGCTTCTTGAGTTTGTTTGAAGAGTGTTGTTCATCTGTCTTTTATTCTCCTCTCTAAGGTTTATTTTTGAAAAACAAAGAACAAAATTAGGGTTTGGATTCGCGGGAAGAACATGCAAATTTCATATCTTCATTGTATGAGATCGTATTTTTAAGGTTTTCAATATTGGATTCAGTTACGATTGGGTGCGATAATTGTTTTGAAATTAGGATAAGTGATTGGGTTTTAAATCTAGCTGGGGGCTTTGTTTCAATGTGAAAATCAAGGTTTGGATACAGAGAAGAGGGGAGAAGAAGAGATATTTTACAATTACAATGGTAATTCGAAGAAATTGAAATCGAACGGTTATTATTCCTACGACGAGTTCGATGATTTCAATAGCGGTTTAGGTTATTGGAGTAGCGAGGAGTCATACTGGACTAGTGAATTCGATGAATCTGAATAAAGCGAAACAAAATAAAAAGATTTCCAAGAGGAACTTTAAGCTTCCGTTGTTGAAATTATCTAGAGGAAGAACTAAAACGCTTCCTTCTAGATTTAACGACGCCGTTCTTGATTCATGGAAAAATAAAAAACTAAGAGAGAGATTTAACGAAAAAATAAAAAGAGAAAAAAATTTTGGGGGGGGGGGTTTACAGAAGAAATAAAGAAGAAAGATGAAGTATAGGAGCATACCTAGAAAAAATAAAAAGAGAAAAATAAGTAAAGAAAGTAAAAAGGGGAGAGGATGAGGGAAAATAAAAAAGAAAAAGGAGGTACAAGAAGACACCACGTGGTGGCATGTGATTGGTCAGCATTACCACATCAGTAAAAGGTTAATGTCGTTCGTCTCAAGTACCAATATAGTGGACAAAGAAAAAATTCGGATACTAATCTAGACAAAAAAAATCATAAGTTCAATCCGGAAGAACTGGATAAATTTAGGTACTAATTTTATATTTTACTTTAAAAATAAATATTTTATATTTAAAATAGTAAAAATAATTTTGTTTTAATAAAAATTACATAATGATTCTTGATTATTTTTATTTACTTGAGAAATGAATTTAGTTTTATATTGTGTAACTAATACTAAGCAAGAAAATCGAGAAGTAGAAAACTAATTTAAATCAAAGTTTTTAAATGATTTATGAAAGACAAATTTAAAAATTGTGGTATTTAAAACTAAATTGAATTTTATTTTTATTTAACTTATAAATAGTTTTAAAATTTATGTTGTAAAACTACGTGTTAAATATAAAATTAGTATTTAAACTTATCCACTTCTCTTATATTAGTACTTATGTTTTTTTCCTAAATTGGTACTTGATTTTTTTTTGCCACCTAAATCAATATCTAAGACTAATGTCGTTAAATTAAGTTTAGAACACGTGGCAGAATAAGATTGTGACACGTGACATAAATAACATCACAGTGATGTTATAATATAAAAAATAAATTTTTTTCTTTTGACTTTTTTTCTCCCTCCAATTTAGTCGTTCCTTTCTTTTTTTTTTCTTCTTCTTCTTCTTCTTTCTATCCTCAAATCTCTTTCATTTCTCTTTTTCTCATATTTTCAGATCTAAAAAACTTTCAATTTTTTAATCAAAAGCTTATTCTCTGTTTCTTCTTTCTTTTAAAGTATAAAATTTCTCTTTTGTTCAACTGAGAGAGAAAGAAAGAACAAAACTTTGTCATTGGTACATGGTATCATTCATATATGGGCATCTTACAACCACAAGGAATTTAGGTGACACTTATTGAGTTTGTTTGAAGAGTGTTGTTCACCTGTCTTTTCTTCTCCTTTCTAAGGTTTATTTTCGAAAAACAAAGAACAAAATCAGGGTCTAGATTCACAGAAAGAATGTGCAAATTTTATATCTTCATTGTATGGATTGTATTTTTAGAGTTTTCAATATTGGATTCAGGTGTGATTGGGTATGATAATTGTTTTGAAATTAGGATAAGTGATTGAGTTTTAAATCTAGTTGGGGGCTTTGTTTCGATGTGAAAATCAGAGTTTGGATACAGAAAAAGGGGAGAAGAAGAGATCTTTTACAATTACAATGGTAATCCGAAGAGATTAAAATTGAACGGTTATTATTCATACGGCGAGTTTGATGATTTCAATAACGGTTCAGGTTATTGGAGTAGCGAGGATTCGTACTGGGCTGGTGAATTCGAGTTGAATTCGATGAGTTTGAATAAAGCGAAACAAAATAAGAAGAGTTCCAAGAGGAACTTTAAGCCTCCGTTGTTGAAATTATCTAGAGGAAGAACTCAAACGCTTCCTTCTAGATTTAATGATGCCAAGTAGAAAATTGAGAGAGAGATTTAATGAAAATAAAAAGAAAAGAAAAAGAAAGATGTATGAACATTGAGGAAAATGTTAGGGGTTTTTGACAGAAGAAAGAAAAAAGAAAGACGAAGTATAGGAGCAGACCCAGAAAACAAAAAGAAAAATAAGTAAAGAAAAGAAAAAGGGGAGAAGAGGAGGGAAAATAAAAAAGAAAATAAAAAGAAAAAGGAGGTACAAGAGGATGCCATGTGGCGGCATGCGATTAATTACCGCTGCCACATCAGTAAAAAGTTAACCTCGTTCGTCTTAAGTACCAATATAGTGGATGGAAAAAAATTCAGATGTCAATCTGGGACAAAAAAATCATAAATACTAATTTAGAAGAAGTTGATAAGTTCAGGTACCTATTTTATACTTAACCTTAAAAATAAATATTTTATATTTAAAATAGTAGAAATAATTTTATTTTTAATAAAAATTACATAATGATTCTTGATTATTTTTATTTGCTTGAGAAATGAATTTTTAGAAATAATTATGATTTTTTTTAAAACTTATCAAATATCACGCAAAAGTTATTAACCGAACTTATTTTGTCAAATTAATTTAAAAAAACTCAAAATTTAAAATTAATATGGAAAATTTAAAGAACCGAATCGAATTATCATACACGATTTGAAAAATTCAAAAAATCAGACTGAACTAAATTCACCCCTAGGTGTAAATGAATACCTCTTCAAAAGAGGAGGGATCCACTTAGACAAATTTAAAATTAAAATTAAATTATTTTTGTAACCTTTTTTTTTAAAATAATTTAATAATCTAACCATTCAATTTATCAATATAATTGTATTTATTGTTATGTAAATTATTAAATTAATTCAATATCTCTATCCCGTCAATCTAAAATATTATTTATATTAATATATATTTAACAATTAATATTTTACATAAAATAACAAATAGTAAGAAAAATTTAATTTTCATCGAACTTTGACCTACTTTATCTACAAAAATAAAAATTGTACAAAAATTTATAAAAATATTAAAACCAATTTAATATTACAACGCCATAAAAGTGAATTATTCCTCTCTCACAATTATTAGCCACGAAAATATAAATAAAAAATAAAAATTATAGTAATTAATAAATTTATTATAAATATTATGAATAATTTAAAAAAGAAAAAGAAAAGATCTAAAATGATAGTATTAATTAACGAGACTTTTTATTTTTCTTGAACGAGTCTTAAAATGTATATTGACCAAAAGTAAACCCAAAAATAAGGTCTCCCTATTCTTACATTAACTAAATATAAAAATCATAGAGGTGACTTGTCTAAGTATTCTCATCCCTAGTTAGTAGCCGCTCCTTGACCATAGTTATTAATTTTATATACAAGTTTCAACATTGGGGGTTGAAGTTCTCAAACTACCAATAATTGTAAGTGATTAAACGTGTTTCCCACTTTTTAACACAAATATATTTCTAAACAAGCTATTTCTTAACAGAAAAATCGTTTCTCTTAAGTCAAAAATTGGTGTTTAATTGGTTAATTCAATTTTAACTAAAATTTAAACACTCCTATTCAAAAACACTTTTTTCAAAGTTAAAAATTTTAGTTTTTTCTTAAAATATTTTTTTTTCAAAAGTATTTTTGAGAAGTACTCTTAAACTATGTTTAAGTGTTGATTAGAGTTTCGATAGAAGTTTTATAAATTTTGATTTATTTATTATATTTTTATTTTTAATATAATTTAAATAATGAATTTAATTTTTTACCAATTAGAGTTTAAATTGATTTAATTCTAGATTGCATAATTTAATAGGCTTAACATGGGTCTATAATTAAAAAACTTATTTCTATTTAACTCTAGTTATAAAAAAATTATAAATATTAATAAATATATTTTTAAAAGTGTAATATTAATTGAATAGTGAATTTTGGCCGACGATGTGGACGAACTTAGATAAAAAATACAAGTACGAAGAAAGAAAATAAAGAAAATATCAAACTCCAGTGCCCCATTTAGTGATCCGATAGGACCATGGGCAAGTACCGTGTGGAATAAAAACAAGGAAATTTAGCAGGAATTGTTTTCATCATGTTCTAAAAGTTCTCTCTTTTTTTGACGAGTCTTCTTCTCCATCTTCCTTAAGATCATGATGTTTGACTATTTATACTATATTGATATTGATTATTGATGTGACGTATTAAATAGATTTCATACACATCAACACGTATCTTACCCTAAACTTAATACATGTGTGAGAATTAAATGTTGATAATGACAATAAATCACAAAGAAAGAGAAAAAAAAATAGAACACACAGAATTTTACATGAAAATCTTTTTAGGGGAAAAAAAGAAGAAAATTCACCATGTCAAATTCGAATGACATAAGAGGAGAAATGATTACGTCTATTTATAGGTTTAAAAATCTTATTATAATCAAAGTCAGATAAAAATAATGTAGTAACATTAAAACACCTTATTCTAATCAACATCAAATAAATGAAGTAAACTTCCATACGGATTTTACTTGTATAGCTCAGATCATCTTGCAAGGACCTCCACTTCCCTCACTTTTGGTTGCATGCACCTAATCCAATTCGAATAATTTATGAGCATCAATTTCTCATTTACGCTTCTAGCGTTAGGTCGCATTTATATTTTGAAGGGTTTATTTATTTTATTTTTGCATATTTTGAAGTTATTAGTATACTTATGAATATGGGCGATTTGCAGCTGGATTGACATATTATTGTTTGGTACTGTAGGATCTGTTTATGATCAAAACGTTGTCCATCCGAGAAGCTCTCTCTTGGATTAAGTCGAAAGGGTGGGATAATGTCCAGGTTGAGTCAAACACCAATGATGCTATTATTTCACGGAATAGTCAATCTTTAGGAATATCTTAATATTGTTTAATTTTGTGTGATTGTTTACAATTGAAAACAGAATTTTAATATTTTCTTTCCATTCGACACGTCAAATTGTTAATAAGGCGATTCACAGTCTAGCTAGGACGGTTTTCTCCTGTACAAATTATACATATTTTGTTTCTTCTCTTGTCTTTTTTAAATTTTAAGTTTTGAGCAATGTGTGAATAGCTTTATGGTTGAAAGGGATGTTTAAGACTAGGTGTATGGAGTAAGCCTGTTGACTTGGGGTTAGTATAGTTCCCTTTTAATTTGGTGTTAGACTGATTCTTTACTTCTTTTCTTTATAGTTTTAATGATAAGCGATTTACGCTAAGAAAAAAGTAATATCACAAGTCTTGACTTGCATGGAGTAATGGTTAAAGTTATTATCAGACACTTATTTAGCATAGATTGAAACACTATTACCCACATCCCCTACCCCAATTTATATAGAAGAATAATATACAAAATATAATTGAATTGATAATCAAATTAATTTATCTTTAATTGTTTTTCCGTGCCATCATTACACATCAGCAAAATAACCAAATCCCATAGTATTTTTTTAACAACTATAATCAATATATATATATATATAAAGATACAACAAATGTGGTTGAATAAAATAAATCAGCCATTTTGGAAAAAGAATTCTGCTTGATTCAAAGATATCGTGTGAATAAGGTTATTATTATTTTGTTTGTATATTAGTGAATGTGGGTTCTGCCTTTTGACAAGAAATCCACACTATTTTGGTGCAGAAATGAAGGCTGAAACCCAAGTTTTGAGAGGTGGTAATGATAATCATTTCAAATCCTTACATGTTAAACGGTAATAACGGATTTTTCTTAAACCTTTGACTTGTTCAAAAACTTGTTTCCTCTCCCTCTTTCCCTTTACCTGTCCCTCACAAAGAGAAAAAGAAAAACAACAATATCGAGCCATCATGAGAAAAAAACAACAACAATCCAAGAAAATACGAAAAATCAGCACATCATTAGCTCCTCACTATCAAAACCTACTAAATATACATTGCCAAAAACCGCCTTGAGGCTTCCTTCCACTTTGGTTAGAAGTAAATGGCCAAGGGATGGCTTTTCAAGTTGTTTCTTCTCATGTTGTTGCCACCATTGACGTTTTCTGTATCAGATTCTGAGGCCTTGTTACAACTCAAGAAATTTTTTACAAATTCTAGTGCTCTTAATTCTTGGGTGCCAAGCTCAGTCCCTTGCAATAAACAAACACCTTGGGGTGGATTGCTTTGTCATAATGGTGTGGTTCAGGGTTTGCGTCTTGAAGGAATGGGGTTATCGGGAAGTATTGATGTGGATGCTTTGGTTGAGATTAAGGGTTTGCGCTCTCTCAGTGTTATGAACAATTCTTTTCAAGGAATCATTCCCCAACTCAATCGATTGGGGGCTTTAAAGGCTTTATTCTTATCAGGGAATCAATTTTCGGGTGAAATCCCACCCCATTTTTTTACTAACATGAAATCATTGAAGAAAGTTTGGTTATCAAATAACAAATTCATAGGGGGCATTCCATTTTCATTGGGTCAGTTGCCTCATCTCATCGAATTACACTTGGAGAACAATCAATTCAGTGGATATATTCCGGCTTTTGATCACCCAAATTTGAAGTCCATAAATTTATCAAACAATAGACTTGGGGGGGAGATCCCAATTAGTTTATCAAATTTCAGTGCAAACTCATTTGCAGGAAATCCAGGTCTTTGCGGGAAAATTTTGGGTGTTAACTGTACCAAGCCAGTTCAAAATACTGCGAAACTAGTGACGAATCAAAAACATGTGGTTGGTAAATCTCATAAAAAATTGCCCCCGAAGATCATTGCAGCACTCATAACGTTAGGAGTGATGATGGTTTTTATAATTATCTTAGCAGCAATTAGATGGGTGAAGAAGAAGAAGAAGAAGGGTCCCAACGGTCCAACCACTAGCTCTGAAGGGGCCATCGAAGTGCAGGTTTCGGTGCCAACTGCGAAAGAAGAGGAAGTAAATAGAAAAAGAAGTGGAAGCTCTTCTCGTAAAGGGTCGGGACATGTAAAGGGAGGTGGTGGTGCAGCGGAGCTAGTCATGGTAAATGATGAAAAAGGCAGTTTTGGGTTGACAGAGTTGATGAAGGCAGCCGCAGAAGTGCTGGGAAATGGGGAGCTAGGGTTTTGTTATAAGGTGACGATGGCTAATGAAGTTCCGGTGGTTGTAAAAAGGATGAAAGATATGAATGCATTAGGGAAAGATGAGTTTGATAAACAAGTTAAACAATTTGGAAATCTACGACACCCCAATATTTTAACACCTTTAGCTTACCATTACCGAAGAGAAGAAAAGCTTCTTGTCTATCAATACCTTCCTAATGGTTGTTTGCTTTACCAATTGCATGGTATGAAATTTTATCTTCCTCCTTTGCCTATGTATCTCAAATTTGTTATTATATTCAAATTCATTCAACATTTTATGCCCTTATATGGAACAGGTGAGCATGACACATCCCATGTTGGACTTGATTGGCCTGCCAGACTAAAGATTGTGCAAGGAATTGCCAAGGGACTGGATTATCTTCACATGGAACTTGCTTCCCTTGATGTGCCTCATGGCAATCTCAAATCAAGCAATGTATTACTTGGCCCGGATAATCATCCATTTCTCTCGGATTATGGATTTTGCTCATTAGTAAACACCGACAGGGTCGAAGCTTTGTTTGCTTATAAGACCCCAGATGTTATACAACACGGAAATGTATCTCCTAAAAGTGATGTATATTGTTTAGGAGTTGTGATTCTTGAGATCCTTACAGGGCGATTCCCATCTCAATATCTTAATGATGGGAATCGTGGAACTGATGTAGTCCAATGGGCGGAATCAGCATTTGCTGAAAGTCGACAAGCAGAAATGCTTGATCCAGAAATAACCAGCTCCCAAAATTCATCACTCGCCAACATGGAGAAGCTCCTCCATATAGGCTTACTTTGCACTCAAACAAGTGTTGAGAATCGTTTAGAAATAAAAGAAGCCCTTAGAATGATAGAGGAGGTACAAGTAGAGGAAGGCCCCCCTCTCGATATTAGTATAGAATAATCCAAGTCCCTTACCACCTATTCGAGATGGATTTGCATAATAGATCAGAACATTTGAGATGGGGATAGTTTCGTCTTTGCTATCTTGTTTAGCCATCTACAAAGTAAACTATGTGCACAACTATGTAAATAGAAGTTTCAGTTTTGTGTCGTTCAAAAAATTCTCACCGTAGAATGAGTACCAATGGCTTTTTACAATGATCTGTAGGTCCCTACAGTGGAAAATTTAGGTTGATGCTCAAAACAAGTATTGTAAACAACATTTTTTAACGTAAATTTAGAACTTTCTTTAACTTGTACATTGATTGCCATATTTTAGCTTTCTAAAAACATGTTTCTTAAACAATTGTATACTGCAACATTTAAGTAAGGAAATATTTTCTTGTGTCAAGTTTGATAAATTTATGAATTTTAGTTCTTTTATAAATATTGAAATTATTTAAAAGAGATTAGAAACTTATCACATGTATATATGTGTGGAAATCACATATTTAAGACATATAAATAATGAAAAGTATAATTTTGAACTAATTAATAATAACACACGAAATATGTACGATATTAAAATAAAAAAATTAGAATATTAAATTATTAATAAAACGAAATTTAAACACAAAAACACATCAAATTAAGAATATTAAATGAAACGTACACTAAATAGTATAGATACACAAATATATAAAAAAAATTAGAACACATATATACTTGTTAAAATTTCAAATAAAAACTAAAAATTATTTTAATTCAAATTGTAAATGAAAAAAAAAATTATATGCATAAATCTCATTATAGATAATTTATTATTGATTTATAAAAATATAAAAAGATAAAAATACCCACATAATCATATAACTTATTTTGTAAATAAAATATTTTTTTTTGTAATTTTTTAACTAAATTAGGATCCAATTAATTGATAACATTAATTCAGTAAAATACTCAATAAATAGTAGAAATTTCATTAAGCTTGAAGATGATGGAAGATGCGAAGGAATATAGATAGTGGAAGAAATAGTATTCAAGAGAGGAATAAGAATGGATGTAATGATTTTGATAATTTAAATATTATTTTTAAGTATAAAAATTATAACATATAAAAATATAAGTTGGTATATTTATATATAGGGTTAGTATTTGGCAGTTGGCACATTGGTAGTGAATTTTTTTTAAAAAAATTTAAAAGTAATCTTAAAAAAGATATTGTGTCTCTTTTTTTTTTAAATATTTTACTATACTCTTATAAGATACTTATTAACCCATTAATATTGTATGTGGAGTCTAAAAACTCCACTGACAGTATATCATATATTTTGCATTAAATATATAGTAGTTGAGTATAAACATTTTATATTAATTTGTATGAAAATAATTAAATTGTTATATTGGGCCGACAACCTCTTGAACCAATGGCAAGAACATTATGTCATCGACATGAGAGTTTGGGTTTGACCCTAAGTAACCTCATCCCCCTAATTTAATTATAATTTTTTTTTTTTTTTGTTATATTGGATGTGTGATGAAAGAATTATGAAGTAGTTGTCTTTGATTTATGGAAATAAATAAGTATGAACAATGAAATATGAATGATTTCATGAAATTTATTATCTATAATATATATAAAAGCACGAATTTAGAGAAGCTTTTGAATTGACAAGAATATCATTTATTATTGATTATATTACTAAATTGACATTATAATAATAATTTATTAGTACTATTATATGATAATAATAAAAGTAATATTAGTTAAACATTAATTAATATGATAGCATATAAATGTGAAATAAATTAATTTGGTCTTTCCTTTTTTGAGAATAGTCATATCTTTTAAAATTTCTACTTAAAAACTTACATCAAATATTATTAATTAATAAAATTATAAATCTATAAGATTATTAAATATAATTAGATAAATTAAAAATAATAAAAATCCAAAAAAATAATTAAATAAATATATTTTTATAAATAAATAAGATTTTATTTTAAATATAATAATTAATAATGTTAAAATATATATTTTTATAATTAATAAAAATTAAATGTGTGAGATTAACATTATATATATAAGATAATATCAATATATTAGTAATCTAATTTACTATGTATAAATTTATTTATTAATAATATTTTCATTATCAATATAATAATTATTATAGCTTAATTAGACTATTAAATTAAACTTATTATTTTAGATTAATTCTCACTTAATTAGTATTACAATTATATACCGATTAAAATTAATGTTTACCCCTATAAATATATGCATTGGCATTCAAAACAACATCTAAAGAATTATTGGAAAAAATACATTTTAACATTATTTAATAGACTTTATTTCCATCACAAAAAAAAATAATTTTCATTATTATTTGAGATGTTTAGTTATTATTATCTGATATTCAATAATTTTACTATTATTTGATTTTAATATTATTTACATAATTTTCCTACCCAAAAAAAAAATATTATTTACATAATTGTTAATGTTGTTTATTGTTGCATTGAGAAATATTTTATGTCAAAGGGAATGTTGTTTATTGTTGAGTTGAGAAATATTAATTTTATGTCAAAGATAATGAAATATTAAAGTAATGGTTTTTTGTAGGTGTAATTTTTACTTATATTCGAATGACTAGTTATTTTATTTAATTATTTAATATTTTATTATTGGTTGTTTCTTTTTTTTATTATTATTTCATTACTTTTAAAAAGTTATTTTAATCTTTTTTTTTCAAAATTAATGGATTTTTCTTGTAAATTACAACAATTATAATTTAATTAGAATATATATTCTTTTAAAAATTATAATGTAACGAGTATCACGTTTAGTCACTAAATCACTTGAATAATCTTTTCACATTTGTCACTTCATTTTAATGTTTTTAGGCTCATTCTACGTTTTTCGGTTCATTCTCGGACATTTCATATAATTTAGTTGCATTTAGAGGTCATTTTAAATCATTAAACATCTCTAAATATCACATATAAATCATAAAACCAAAACTTGGATCAACAAAGTAAACTAAAATTTCATAGTTCTCTACTTATCTGAGTACCTTTCACTAATTTTTCTATACATATAAAGACTATAATCACCCTATGTACATGTCATTTATATGTCTAAAATCATATACCAAAAGAGCCTTGAAGATTTGAGAGTTGATGTGATTCTCGTGAAAAAATTTTTCTCGTGTCTTTTATCTACTTCTCTTCACCTACGCGTTTAAATAAACGCGTTAAACTCATTAAGCTTAACAAGTACCAAATTAAATTCATGCACTTACTTATCTATCATTGCATAATAAACATATTAAATTGTTAAATCAACATTATTACTTTCATAAGCAATAAAAGAATTTCATTGAGACATACAATTAATCATGTTTACTAATTCAATTATCTAAATACCATTTCGTATACACTTTTACATTCACCAATCGAATTCTTTTCTCTATCCATAAACATAACATGATCATTTAACACTTATTTTACAAATAACAAATATCATGGTATGATATCTTTTAATTATACGGGAACTTCAGTAAACACATTACATATTTCAATACTTCTCTTTTAATCCCTTTCGAACCCTCATATCACCAACCCAGTTTCTATCCGAACCCTCATTTCCTCTCAACTCCAAGATAATTTCATATCACAAATCACATATATCATTTTTGAACACTTTACAATTTAATTCCACTTTCATAAAACACTTCTCAATTCACAATAGCACAAACATATAATCATATACATAATATATATATATATATATTTCATCTAATTTTCATTACTTCACAAGACACATACACCATATTTTTCAATCATTCTCAACAATTAACACTTTACCTTATATTTTTATATTTCACTTCCTCACTCTTAAACTGTATCTATCATATATTCATTAATTACACATTTAACTTAAAACATAAGTAACATAAATATTATACATTAAATTATAAGGTAAGAAATAGGAATTCAATGAAGTAGTTATCTTTTCCTTCAATTTTCCAACACTTTCCAAGCTTCTCTTTCACTTTCTTCTCCAAATTAATATTTTTCTTAAATGGAGTTGCAAGTTTCTCTCTCGATTTAGGATGAATATGAAGAGAAAATAAGGTTTTTGAATTGATTTTTGCTAGAAAACACCAACATTTTTCTTTTATTTCTTTTACTGCTGCTGCCGTTCAGCCTTCCCAAGTGTGTGGAAAATTCTACACTTAAACTTTTTACTCAATTTCATCATTATCTTATCAACCAATAACATTTCAACACATTTCAGCCTTAATTACCAAGCATTGTTACTAGCTTTACACCTCATATGCTTCGGGATTTTAATCCATCATTACGTCTCCAAATATCAATTTAAAATGGAAAAATTACATTTAAATCCCTCCTTCATAAAATGAAAAGTTGCACTTTAGTTCTTGTACTTTTTTTCACTTTATTCAATTTAGTTTATATATCAAATTTTCAACTCCACATATCAATACATATTCATATCACATTCATAAAAAAACATTTCTTAAATTTTCACCCCTTTTCCTAAAATGGTAAATTTCCACTTTTAACCCTGCAACTTTTAAAAATTCACAATTTCATTACTCATACTTCCTCTCTATCGAAACCATTTTTTTGAAAAGGTCGAATTTTTATTTAAAAACCAAAAAAATGGGAGTCGCCACCAAATATCTTTTTTTATGAGGTGTGATCGGTCACCGTGTGATTGATCGTTTTAATAAGCGATTTAATTTCTTAAAACAATGTTTTTTCGGTCTATAAAAAAAATCCAAAAAACGAGTTTGGGAGTCGGTTACGTACGAGGAAGGATTAGCACCCTCGTAACGCCCAAAATTGGTACCTAATTGATTAATTCATGTCTTAGTGTCGAAAGTTGAAAACTTGAAAATAGTTTAAAATATGATCCCTCTTTATATTAATGTATTTTTTAATAAAAAACGCTTGAATAAATTGAAACAAATGTTATAGACCCTCTCGTCTCGAGATAACAAAATGTCACGTCCCGTAAGTTAGGACACGACACCTTGAACCTTTGAGAATAAGCTTGACTTTATTTTTTCGTTTGAAATCTTATGTATTTTAATTTTAAAAGGATATTCGGTTACTTGAGTTCAACAAGAAAATCGAGGCCCCGTAAGTTAGGGTACGATTTCTCGAATCTCCCAAATATGAAATATTATCTTATTTTGAAAATTTCTTTTTTTTTTGTGTATTTGGGTAAAAATTAATGTAATATTAAAAATGACGTATGGACAAAATGTTAAGCTAATGAATAACAACAATATAAATATACTAATAAGCAATTCGTAATACATATAATGGCAATAATCACATAATACATGTCACTTTAATACCCATATTATCAATCAAAGAAAAAATAAACAACCAAATAATAATATATATAGTAAAAGCATAAATAATCTAGTTTTTTTAAAAAAAATATATAAGAAAAGGGGTAATAAATAAATAGATGAATAAATAATAAAATAATAATAGATAATAAAATGGTAACAATAATGAAGATATAAATAAAATAAATAATCAATGAAAGAGAATAAAAAGTTAAGAAAAATGAAAGAATAATAAATGAATGAATACAAGGGTAAAAATAAATAAATGAATGAACATTATATGAATAGACAAGTAAATGAACAAACAAATGAACAAAATAAAAAGAATAATGAATAAACAAGTAAATAAATAAATGAATAAATAAAAGAATTAAAATAAAAGGGGTTAATTATAATTTAAATGAAATCACAAAGACAAATTAAAATAAATAAATAACAAAAGGGGTTTTAAATGTAAATAATAAAATAATTAAAACAGAGTCAAGGACTAAAATGAAACGTGTAAAAAGGAATGGGGATTAACTGGGAAAATATCTCAAACCCCATTGAACGCGCCATTTCCTTTGGCAAGTCGAAGGACCAAATCAAAAATAAAATAAAATTGCATGGCCAATTTTAAAAGAAAAAGAAAAGAAATTAGGATCAAAATATAATGCGCGCAAAGGTACGAGGACTAAATGAGAAATTATTCCCAGTCCTAAAAACGTACCGTTTCATGGTGGACTGAAATGAAACGAAGCCAAAATTACCAGGTAAAATTAAAAAGAAAAAAAAGAATCAGGATTTAATTGAAAATAGGCGAAAAAGCAGAAGGATAATCCGTGTAAATATCCCTTTGAGGGAAAAACACGCGAATCCTTGCCTAAAAATGGGTCGGGTTTCGGGTCGCGCCCCAAAACTACGTCGTTTTTGGGCATTCCAGATTAGCCCAAAACGGTGTTGTTTAGCGCCCTTATAAATATCAAAAATTCTCTAAAAAATATAATTTTAAACGGCTTAAAAAAAAACACTTTGCTTCTTTTTTTTTCTCTGAAAGGGGGGCTGAGTCCGGCCATGGGAGCCACCGTGGCGGTCGCCGGTACCGGCGACGAAGCCGCCGTCCACGGTGGTCAGAGAAAATAAAAAACCATTTTCTTTGCTTTTCGAGTCTCCGAGCCCACAAGACGCCGTTTTTCATTGGAAACGATGAACCTCGGCCGCCTACGGCGGCAGCATGCGAAAATTCAGTAAGATTTCCACCTTTATCCAACTTTATGTCTATTTCTTTGAGAAAAAAAAAACAAAAACGAAAAGGGAAAAAGAATAAAAAGACCGCATTTAATAATTTTTATTCTTCTTTTTTTATTTTATTTTATTTTAAAAAAATAAAAATAGATAGAAAATATGAAGCGAATCACCTTTTGAAATTTGTTTTTCTGTTTTTTATTACTCTGATGTGTGCGTAAAAATATTACAAAATGACTACTGTGGCTTTTAAAGCCGGATTACACAACAGTTGGTTTTTGTTTTTTGTTTGTTTCTTCGTTGTTTGCTTCACTCGCGTGTTTGTTGCGTGTTGCAGGTGTCAATGGCAGTGGCTGACGGTGGTGGCAGAGGGGTCAGACGCGTGCGACGAGGCAGCGGCGCAAAAAGGCTAGGGTTTCTCCCTCATTTGAACATGTTGTGGGCTAGTGTGCTGTTAGGGTTTTAATTTATTTTGGGCCATTTGGGCCTCTTTTGTAATTGGACTTTGGGGACTATTATTTGTTTATTTTTGTAATCTGGGCCCTGGCTAAATTGGCCTATTACACTCTCCAAATACTTATTTCACATTAAATATACTAATTCTTTCCCAAAATAACACTTTTTTTCTGTTTCAGAAATTTTAATGTGTTATAGACATGTTTTATTTAAGATGTGGGACTAGTGAGACTCAAAATGAAAAGAGACAAAATTTGAGATGAATTTCTTAAAATGAAAAGTTAATTAAAAAAATCGAAAATATTGAAAATGCTTCCAATATCGAATGTAGCATCTTTTCTTTAAGATCGATAACAGTCCGAATAAGAAACGTTATATGGACTAACAATAATGTTTGAGGATTTGAAAAGGAGGCTGATCTCGAAAGGCAAAAGGTAAGCTAGTCGTAATTTAAGTTATTAATTATTAAACTATTCAAAAGTTTTTATTCAAGTCATTGGGCTATTAAGTTTTTTTATATTAAAAAAAGTCAGGTTATCGAGTTCTAAGTGACGATTTGACGACTGGTATGGTGGATCATTACTCATTGACGAGTAGAAGAACATACATTAATCTAAGTCGATTTAACGGCTAGTGTTGGAAATTAGAGAAAAAAATTGTTTGGATTTTGGTTCACAGATTCGTGATGCTCAAAGTTGTTTCATAAAAAAAAAAAATTGAACTGTAGAAAAGAAAGGAAAATAGAGTTTTCGATTAGTGCAAGGTGTGAACAGAGAAGGCTATACAATAGCCATTTTAACAGCTTAGTGATTTAAATAAAAACTTTTGAATAATTCAATAAATATTTTGTAATTTTTTAAAATTAAATGATAAAAAACGTAAACTTAATAATAGTTTAATGACCTTGAGGTGTAATTTATTAGTTATCCAAATGTGCCTTTTAAGACCCACTAAGGAAAAATAGATGATGATTTCAGAATTTATAGCTACATTGATGTTGGGCCTTGGCCTTTTCCTTTTCAATGGGTTTACCAAATGTTCATAGAATTGGATATGTTAAACAAAGAAAGATTTCGTTTTCGAGGATATTACTGTTTTGTCCACAATCTCATTTTCATTGACAAATCTAATTCACATCTAAATGAGACTAAAGACATTAAATCTAATTCTTAACTTAGAAATAAGATTTGGAATTAAAATCTTATTTAAAAATATTAAATATTTGGTCTTGTAAGAAAAATTCACATCTAAATGAGATTAAAGACACGAGGTGAACCGAAAGAGTTTGGCCTAAAAAACACTCAATCTTCCGACAGAAAACTTTAGAACCCTAGAAGATTTCCAAGTTTCCAACTCATTGACAGATTAGAAAGATTATATTAGTCAACTCATCTCTACCTCGTATACCTCAATACAGCTGGGCCATTTCACCAAAATATATGGATTATTTAAACTCACCCTATCTGGCATACTACCATACATACACAAAACCCTAACTTTGTTATATAAAAAAACACCACATTACTACCAATAATAATTGACATCTGATTTAACCTAAGTTTGATTTAATTTTTTAAACAGCAGAAGATCATGAGCATTAGGGGAAAAAATCAACTTGTCGGCTCTACCCACTCGTGCAACTCATAATTTAAACATTAAAAAAAAAAAGGGAAAAAACCCATTCATCTGTATCCTGGATTGTTAGGGTAATTAAGTATCTGCGATGAAGATTCGTAAATCGAGAAATGTACGTGTAAAGCATGCATTTGCACGTGAATGTCGGCCTAATTTGGCAGTCCATTAGTTGACTTCATTCATTAGTTTATGTTGTTTTATATGTGGCCAAAAGTAGCAAGGATCAACCGCAAAATATGTTCATTTATTATAATTTTTTAGTTTCAGAAAGTTTTAAATCTACAAATTATATCCAATGATAAATAATCATCTCATAAATACATTAAATGTAAACGGAAATTTAATTTTGACTTAATTACGTTTTCTTAATATTAAATAAATACAATTATTTATGTTTGATAATGTTGTTATACCACCCATATAGTACTTTCATGCATCACCCTTGAGCACCACTAGACACACTTTCGCCATAGGATGTCTTCATCGGAAACGTCTAGGATCTTCAATCATGATGGAAAGGTCATTGATTGTAAAGCCACCTTATATTGTCACATCATCGCCTTTATAAGGAAATAGAACGTTACCCTGCCATCAACAAGATGCTTATGTCATGAGGCTAGAACTTAAGCCTCGTAAATTGTGTAACCTTAGGTAGAAACTTAGTTTCAAATCCGCTTAAATCAGCTTAACTCACGAAAGATAAAAATTCACAACGGAAATTAATTAAGGCACCGAAATAAAGCGGGAGCAAAACTCTTAAGCAAAGAAGCAAAAAGCGAATAGAAAAACCACAAGAAAATTAAGCATAAAAAGTGTTTTAGAAAATGCTCACAAAGTATTTCTATTACTTTGAAGAATTGCAATTGGGTGATTACAAATTAGGGGAATGCTTTTATTTAAAGTTGAGCTCCCCTAAATTCAATAGTACAGTTTAAATTACATCAATAGTCGAGATCAAAACCTATCTACAAGATGAGAGTCCTAAGTGATTTAAACACTGTACAATCTTATCCCTTAGGTTTACAAAAATATTCACCATGATAACTCTAGTTTTACTGAAGTGTTTCATTGGGTCACCAAGGTTTCAAGTAGTTGAGCTTCTCTATATGTTCTGTTAATTATGACTCCTATTTCAGTCAAATTTGAGAAGAAATCTTCTAGTTAAACTCTGTTTATTTGTTTCAATCAAACACTGATTAGTTAGATTATTTTATTATTATTTGACCTATGAATTTAGCCTATAAATAGGCTCTTTTACAACCTTAGAAAATACACCCATTAGATATTAGAACTCATAACACATTTAGAGAATTTTGTGTTTACGTTTTGAGGGTTCTTTGTTTTCGGGGTTTAGTTTTATCTCCATCTTTTGTACTCTTCATTCTGTTGCCATTATAGTAAAATTATCTTTGCCCGTGATTTTTTATCCTCTTTGGAGGGATTTTTTCACGTTAAATTTGTGTGTCCAATTTCTCAATTTATTCCGCTACTTTTACTTGTTCGATGCTTAATCGGGTCGATCCTAACATGTTCCATGAATTGGACTAGCTTAAATGGGTCAAATGAACCCCATTTAATTAGTTGACCTCCATGGGATGTTATATATGCATTCATCACGGGCTTTGATCCACAGCCCGTGACACTTACACATGGTATACCACATATCTCATATATAAGTTCTCTCACCTCAACGAGTAGAGCATATAGACAACCTATATTCTCTCTCTAAGTGATTCATCCACCCTTCTCTTCTTTTCCTTCCACTCTCTCTCACCGCCTGCACACAACAACTCTCCACCCTTCACCTTCGCCAGTCCATCCCTTGTTGATCCACAATATCAACATGTGTTATATTGATAATTATGTTAGTAGTTTCTTTTATGTAAAATTATACACAAAATCAAAGTTTATGTATAAAATTATACATTAAACTAAAATTTATATATAATTTTGTGGTTTATTTCTTTGATTTAATGTCATTTCTTTTAAAAATAATTTAATTTTTATAAAATAAAAAACAAATATTTTCAGTAAAAAGCTGACACTACATTAATCAATATATATATTTTACTTTTATATACTTTATATTGAAGCCATATTCAGAGTTTAATAAATTTTTAATCCTTAATAATTATTTTTTTGGTAATATTTCATATACAGTTTGTGAACTTTTTAGACTCTACAAATAGCATTGTGACAAAATTATAAAATAAAAAACAAGTGGCAAATGTTTCCTTTATTTAAATATTTAATTTTTTACTAAATATATAAGACACATGTCAAATTTTTAAAAATCTAAAAATTTTCACATACAAGATAATTATTATTTGATATAATAATAGTGAAAATTTTTTAATTCTTGTTTAATAATCCATACTTTTACTTTTTAAAATTTTAATTAAGAACTAATTAAATTTAAAAACTCAACTGCTAATACATCAAATTATTTTTTATATTATATTTACATTTTTAATAAACTTAGGCTATTTTAAAAACTCAAGTGAATAATTTAAAATTCAAGTTTCCAAATGCAATCTAATAGTATGTTTTTTATGAGTAAGCCCAAAGGTGATTTTTTTTTTTAATTTCATAGGTGAATTCAGGAAATTTGTAATGGGCCAAAATAAAAATTAAAAAAAATATTGGGGAATAAAGTTAAAATTTTTACATTAAAATGGCTTAAATTGAATTATAGACTTTTTTGAAACAGTCACAAATGTAATTTTATCATTTAAAAAAACTAAAAAGGATTAAATTAAATTAAAATGATTTGAGAGGGATCAATTTTAAAATTGTAACATTTAATTAAGGGGGCAAGGCCTTCCCGCCCCTTGGCCTACACTATTAAGAAAGAAGTAGAGTTGTTTGGTCATCAACCCAAAATCAATGTTTTAAAAAGTAATTAAAAAAAAAAAAATTGACCGGTGGCTAAATTGATTATACTACTAATTTTTAATTTAACCAATTTGACTATCGATCTAACAATAAGTAAATAAATAATTTAAAATTTTATAAAAACTAATAAAAAATAAAAAAAATACATATTAAAAATAAATTAGTTCAATTATTTTTTTCTTTCTCGATTTGTAAATTTTGACAAACTTCAAATAATTTACTTCAAAACTGATTTAATTCCTTTATCTAAATTAATATATTAATAAATTTTCGATTCCACCAATCCAATCCGACTCAACAGCATTGCTCAAAAGTGAGATATGACGACTTGGAGACAGCTATTGTATGATTTCATAGTCAACAATACGTAAGTTAAGTTTAAAATAGTGGGGCAAGAAGCGAACAAGCCTAGCCTACCCGTGCAGGGAATATAGATGGGCCTTGGACCATTAGAATCTTTGAATGAAGGCCCAGTTAGGTCTTATTTCGTACATTTAATGGGAAAGCGACCACTCCAAAATTTTAAATTATCTTCTTTAATCATTTTACCCAACAAATTTACACCATTTTCTTTAAATATTGTCCTAATGTTTTCTATTTTAAAAATAATTATTAAATAATTAATAATAATTTTCTAATTTTAGAAAGAAATTGTATTTTTATTTACTCAAATAAATCGTTGACATTTTTATTTGTACAAAGACAAGTTTGATTCTTTTTCTATATTAAAAACTAATATAGTTCAACGTTGAAAAATTCATTTAAATAATAATTAAAAGACTTCCGATTACAAATTAGACTTAAGAAAAATAAGAAAAATTATAAAATTAAAGGTTTCTATTTTTTAAATAAAATTTTAACCTAAAATAAAGACAACATACAAATGGATGAAAAAGTAGAAGGTCCAAAAGGAAAAGTAAAAATTCAAGAAAGGTTGAGAGAGCAAATTTCGCGGGAAGTTGGCCGGAATTAACCGGGAAATTTCCCAATCGGCGGCGAATACTGCAATGAAAATTTAGATTGAAGAGAGAGAAAGAGTAAAAGGGTCAAAATTGAAAGTCCAACAATAATTAATTGTTGAATTAAAAAAAAAAGCAATAATAAATGGTCAAATTCTATATAAACTCTCAATACTAAAGTTCTTTTTAAGCCCATTTTAGTTTTTCATACTTTAATTTGATCAGTTTAAATTTTTATACTTTTTGAATTGGTCAATTTTAATCCTTTTACTTTTTGAATTTTGAAATTTCAGTTCTAAATCGGGCAATATTTGTTAAATTATTTTGGTTAAATTCAATTACTAGTCCTATACTATGCGTGCAACTGTAGATGTGGTCCACATTCTCCAATTGAATCATTCTAAGTCTGTATATTTTTGATTTTTTGATATTTTTAGTCTTTACGCCAATGAAAATCGTTAATCATTAATTAAATTTTTAGTGAGTAATATGTGAAAATAAGAAACTGACATGACATTACACATATGATAATATGTTTGGCTCATCAGATTTTGAAACTAGCAGAACTTAACTTAGTGAATTTAACAGTTACCGTTTGGTAAGGACTGGAATTTAAAAATTGAAAAATATATAGGAACTAAGAATAACCAAATTAAAATAGAAACATTAAATCCACAACTTTAAAAAAGGACTAATAATTGAATTTAACCTTAATAGTTTTATACAATTGAATAAATTATTTGCATATTAAAAAACTAAAGAGAAAAATTATAATATTTGTAAAATGATAAAATGTAAATGCTATATCATCATGGGTCTTAAAAAATAAGTAATGCAAAATTATTTGATGGAATTCACAAAAGAAAATGGTTTGGGGATCGAAAATACAAATTTGGAAACCAAAAATATTAGTAATGATCAAATTATTACAGAAGGACTAAATCTAAAAAATATATATAATAGAAAGAGCTTCCATAGAAATTTACCATAATAAATTCCCCAAAAATTCCTCAAAATAGACCCACTTCTTCTCTCTTTCAAAATTTCAGGTTCAGACAAAATTCCCATTAGCAGCCTTACTAGACCACCACCCACATTACATCTCATTGTTATCTCTCTCTCTCTCTCTCTCTCTCTTCCTTTCCTTTTCTATCCTCCAGAAAAAAGGAACCCTTTATTCTCACCTTCACCTCCGCCGTCTCCGCCACTGCCAAATACACTTACTTTTCCTTTATTCTCACAGAAGAAAACAAAAAAAAAAAGTTTTTAAGTTTTATTATTTTACTTTTTCTAAACCTTTTCCAAGATTTCAAAAAAGGATTTTTTTTTCTTCTTTCTTTGTAAATTCTGCAGTTTTCTTTTTTATTGCTGAAAGTTAGTTATGGAGCTGCCGGAGAATCTTAATAAGGATAGTAACGGCTATGAATCGGCGGAGAAGATAATCCTACGGTGGGATTCAACCGCATCGGAGGACGCAAGGGAGAGAATGATCTTCGAAACGGACCGTCAAGAAGCCGATCTTTACTTACAAGCCGTCGATGAAATCCAACGTTCCTTATCCAACGTATCAATCTCAACCTCTTCAAACGCCGGCAAGAACGCTAACGCCGTCGATGACCAGTCAAAAGTCAACACCACGATCCAGATCGCCATGGCTCGTCTCGAAGACGAGTTCCGCAACATCCTTATCACTCATTCATCCGCTTTGGAAACTGATTCCCTTTTCGATCCGTCGTCGTCCTCAATTTCAACGCCTTCTCACCACGAACTCGAAGAAGATGATACCTTAAGCAACGACGATAGCAGTCACCACGATCTCCTTCAGCTTCAGCTTCAACACTGTGAATCCTCGGATAGCTCGACTTACCGATCTACGAGCAGTATCCGTGAAGTGGATCTGATGCCGTCCGAAGCGATTTGCGATTTGCAAGCGATTGCGATGAGGATGATCTCGTCTGGCTACTTACGCGAGTGTATTCAAGTGTACGGGAGCGTCAGGAAATCGGCCATCGACTCGAGTTTTAGGAAACTCGGAATCGAGAAACTTAGCATCGGAGACGTCCAGAGGCTTGAATGGGAAGCTTTGGAGAGTAAAATCCGGCGTTGGATTCGAGCTGCCAAAGTTTGCGTCAGGATATTGTTTGCCAGCGAGAAGAAGCTTTGCGAGCAAATCTTTGAGTGTGTTGGAACGGATATTGATGATGCTTCTTTCATGGAAACGGTTAAAGGGCCTGCAATACAGTTATTTAACTTCGCGGAAGCCATAAGTATAAGTAGGAGATCTCCTGAAAAGCTTTTCAAGATACTTGATTTACATGATGCGTTGATGGACTTGTTGCCTGATATTGAGGCGGTTTTCGATTCGAAATCATCTGATTCGATTCGAGTTCAGGCTGCCGAGATTTTATCCAGGTTAGCTGAGGCTGCTCGAGGGATATTGTCCGAATTCGAAAGCGCAGTTTTAAGAGAGCCCTCTAGAGTGCCTGTCCCTGGTGGAACCATCCACCCTTTGACTAGGTATGTCATGAACTATATCAGTTTGATATCTGATTATAAGCAGACTTTAATTGAGCTTATAATGTCGAAACCATCTACGGGTTCGAGGTATTCTGGTGATCAAACGACCCCGGATATGGAGTTTGCTGAGTTGGAAGGGAAAACTCCTTTGGCTTTGCATTTGATTTGGATTATAGTCGTTTTGCAATTCAATTTAGATGGGAAGTCTAAGCATTATAGAGATGCTTCATTGGCACATTTGTTTATTATGAATAATGTTCATTATATTGTTCAAAAGGTTAAAGGGTCACCCGAGTTGAGGGAAATGATTGGGGATGATTATTTGAGGAAGTTAACAGGGAAGTTTAGGCAGGCGGCAACGAGTTATCAGAGAGCTACCTGGGTGAGTGTTTTGTATTGTTTGAGGGATGAAGGGTTGCATGTGAGTGGGAGTTTTTCTTCTGGGGTGTCAAAAAGTGCATTGAGAGAAAGGTTTAAGACTTTCAATGCTATGTTTGAGGAGGTTCATAGGACTCAAGCAACATGGTTGATACCCGATACTCAGCTGAGGGAGGAACTAAGGATTTCTATATCCGAGAAGTTGATCCCAGCTTATAGGTCATTTCTTGGGCGTTTCAGGAGCCATATAGAGAGTGGAAGGCACCCAGAGAATTACATCAAGTATTCAGTAGAAGACTTGGAAACGGCTGTCTTGGATTTCTTTGAGGGATACCCTGTATCCCAGCACTTGAGGAAGAGATCTCAGTGAAAGGAGTGATCTGAGGTAAGATGAGATGAGTTTTGCCATGGTAGAAACTAGGAGAACATTCTTTCAATTTTTTGCAGGGTATTTGGGCAAAATGGTGCTTTGCCGGACATGGGGCTGCCCTCAGCTCTCCAATTTGATTGAATAAGATCTGATCTTGTTGCTTCCTTGACCGTGGAATTGGAGCCTGAATGCTTTCTGCACTGTAAGCATTATGTTGGTTTGTTACCACATTCTAGATTTTGTTCCATTTGTTCATATGGTTATTGTTGTATTTGTAATTTAGAATTTTGTATGTGTGTTTGCTTTTACTATTATTAATGATATGAAGAAGCTTTTTTTATAGGCACTGCTTTTGAAGTTGGGCATCCTTGGCTGTTCCTTAAGTTAAAATTCCCTGTATAGATGGAATAAAATACAGGGGCCAATTACTGTTTAGGTTAGTGTTTGATATACTGCCCATTAAAAATTTTAATTCTTCAACCAAGGTTGAAATACTATCAGGTGTCCCATTTTTTTTACTATATTTATATTGGCAGTCTATCAAATAATTTTGCTTAAATTGAAATGCGATGGCCTACCAAGTCGAATTCTATGGTTCCCTTTTCATATTCAACTTGAATATGATACATATAGGCTAAGACATTTAGGGCAAATTGTTACTATGGTTCACACTCCACTTGCTCCAATTGGTTCTTTTATTGAATTTTTTTTCAATCATGTTGATCACGACTTGAAAATTCAAGCAGATGACAACTCTTGTTCGTAAAATCAATGACTTGGTGATGAACTAATGTCGCTTGACTTCATTGGCTTGTATATTGCTATGATTCATGGTCAAAAGTATGCGTTACCCTTCACAGATGATTCCCTTATCTTTCTCTTCACTCTTAATTCTAAAGAGATACATTAGGTGACTATCAAAAGCTCCCATCCTATTCGTCAATGAAGGTTCCATAATTTCTCAAAAGGAAAACGGTATCATATTAAAAGCCAGGCAACTTGAGAATGAAGTTGATGCCGAGTGTGTAACTATTCATATGGGATGTGTTCTATATATGAAAAGGCTGTTATATAACATGTGACCAACCTATATTAATATAAAAAAGGGCATAGCATGGATTGAACTTTGCCTTTGGTGAAAATTGACAAATAACAGATAAACAACTTACTAAATTAAATAACTAATGAACAAAATACAAAGAAACAATCTGAGCGGCTGACTTTTGGTTGTAATGATTGGCTTTTGGCATATAATAACCTGGTTGATATCCTTGTAGTTCAATGGGGAAAATTGGACCATCGTGGGACTAGGACAATAATAACAACAAGACCTCAAATCAAGTGTATCAGAATGTTGAACTCAGAAGCATCAAAGAAGGTTCTTTTTCTAAGTCACTCTGTCTTGTCTTCTTCCAAATCACCATTCGATGCTCCATTATGGCCCTGCACTGGTCTAGCCTCTGCTGCAGTTTTAAAATCTTTCATTGGTGTTGGAGAGGGTTTTATGAGTGCCAAAGTAGTGTCATCTTTATCGAAATCTTCATTTGCTTCATCGGAGTAAGCGTACCTTTTAAGACCAGAACAACCGATTAAGATACAAGTGCTCAAGTCTATATAGACATCTCAAAGTTGCTGGAGGGTGTTGGAATGTGCAAAAAACACTTGAAAAATGAACTATATTATAAAAAGGGGTTGCAGGAAGTGAAAGCTTAGAGCTCGAAGAGATAGATCTTACCGCATCGAATTTTGAGAAGGCGCCCAAAGAACACAGATAACGCATAGTAGAGAGAAAGATAAGACTTGCCAAAAGGCTGGGATGATCCAGGCATTCTGCCACTGCTCGTTGTAAACATCATTCAACTTGAAATAAAGCTGAAAATTACAGAGTTACAGAAGTTGTGAGATGTGACAACAATGCCATTTCTAAAATGTTTTTACTTTTTCCTCAACTGTACACTGTGGCTTCTCATTACGCCATCTCATGTTCTTTACTTAAGTTTGTTAATAAAGCATCCAAAAGAAAGCATCAAAGAATAACAGAGTTTTATACCTCGTAACATATCCAACCCACAGACACGATAACAGCTACTGCCAATGCATTTGTGAACTTCCTGTATATATCCAGCTTTACCGTCATTCTTCTAGCCTGTTGCACCAATAAGTGAGAAAAAACTTGCAAAGCAATGTATTACTTCAAACGTCATTTACTTTTAATAACAAAAGAAACGATAAACGAAGGATGATAGCTGCTGTTACATTTGCATCGTAGAATTTCAAAAGATTTAATTGCCGGGCCTAGAAAGAGGTGAACTCGATAACCGAATACTATTAGCTTGAAATCACCGACAAAGTTAAAGGACAAAAGAGATACCTGAAGTTTGTTTAAAGTTGCAGAGAGAGAAGTGAATATCCAAAGAATGAAGAAGGCATCTAAGATTGCGACGGGAAGAACCAAAAACAGTCTTGCCTTTCCAGAAAGATCACTCACTGCACCAACATTTTCTACCACTTCAAGAACTTCAGACGCCAAAAAGAAAGTTGCCCCAAGCATGATTACCTTTGAAGTAAGCCCACCAAGGGTAGGCCTCACAACACCATAACCCATCGAAACCATCAAAATGATAATCCAAGAAACTGTACGTTTGATAGTACCGAAGCTGACCGCCCACATGGTGATCCCAACTGGCCTGATTCCACTCTCATTGAACTCAGCATAATCAAAATACCAAAGAGCCATCTCAAGCATGCCGAGCGTTATCACTAATGTTATACAGTTTTGCAAAGGAAAAATCTCTCTCCAAAACCTTGCATACTGTGAGAACCAAAAGATTCCAAGGATCACAAAAGCAAGGGACATGATCCCGTAGAAATTCATCAGCGGGGCCATTCTACCGGGTAGATAGCCATTAGGATTTTTCCATATGGTTTTCCCCTCCACAGTCAAATCTTTAAGGTTCACATCACAGTGAATGAAGTACAAGTTATACATCCCAGTTTTAGTAATCTTTATAGACCTTGATCGCAATGTTGCAACCTCATCATCTCCATTAAAGGAGATGCCGAACACTTTGGGCCAGTTAGGATTTTCGGTGGAAGGACGATAAATAACTTCTCCTTCCAAACAAACACCAAGTTTCGCAAGATCTGCCGTGCAACAAACAGCTCTTTGACCCCCATAAGCTGAACCCCCAATCGCGTCTCTATCTTCGACCTCGAAAACAACTGCTTGTATAGCCTTGCTGCTAAAGTTAGCAGCTTCTTTGGGTCTACGGAATGTAACCTTCTCAAAACTGGTTCAATATTACATGCAAAATAAGGCAATCAGAAGGAAGAAAATGAGGAACATAAGCAATTGCACATGAAATTTTGTTCTTTGGGTACTAAACTTCAGTTTCATTCCAGAAAACATAAACTTTAAATTCACTAGTTTTAAATTCTTTTCAAATTTGTCCTACTACTCAATTCTGAATGCAGTATCAGATCCTAATCCCACACATTTCAAACAAAGCTATCTACAAAACTAAGAGATCTAAAAGCTAAAAGCAGCAGATACTTACATACAAAAAAGGGAATTGCAAAACGGAAAATAAAAAAGGGGGGAAAGTGAAGAAGTTACCGGATATAAGAGTCACCAATAGTGGCGGTTACATTGTAGGGGTCAGCAAAAGAAGAATAAATGCCTTCGCTGCCGCCATGGACGACGAATGCATTGCCTTTACCCACGAATTTCTCACCATTGTACTCATGAACCGAACCGTCAACAATGAAAACAAAGCAGAAACACAAAATGGGTAGAAAGAAGAATGAATCTCGAAGCTTAAGCATTGCCAATAAAATGAAAAAGATGGAGACTTTGGTTGGATCTGCTAATTTGCAAAGGGGGATTTTTTTTTTTTTTTTTTTGTCTTTCTAATAGAGCTAAAGGACCAAGTAAACAGTGTAAGTAGAAATTTTTAAATAATATTAGTAAGAAGGATAGGTGGGGGAGGTGAGGAGGATTTAATCCTGACCCTTAGATAATTGACTTTCTGGGTTTAATTTAAGATTAATAATTGTGAATTAAATAAAATTTAATGAGGTAATCAGATTAAGGAGCCAGTAAAGAACAATATGCAGTCAGTGCTGTCGGTTTATTAGTTAAAACCTGGCCAGTTTTGTTCTGTCAACCCATCAGCTGGGCTTGGCCAATTTCTTTTATTAAAAATAATAAATTCAATATTTATTTCTAATTTTAAAATTTGGTGATGAAAAAATATATTTGTAAATTAAAATTGTATCCAATTTTTTAAATCTCAATTTCGATTTTAAATTTATGATAAATATTTGAATTTGTTTGGAATGCCAATTTTCAATTTCATTAAATTCTATGTGTCTTCAAGTATTTTTAACATTTTATATGGTTTTTAATTGAAATTTAAATTAAAAAAATTGAATGATACCAAATAGTGGTGTTCATGAGTCGGGCTAACCATGATATTAATATACTTTATGTTTTCTCAAGCTCGGCTCAGCCCGAAATATAAACTTAAAATTAAATTTTGTCTGAACCCGTCTATATTTGCAAAAGTCCGCCCATATTATTTTTTAATTTTTTAAAAATATTTATATTATATTATTTTAATATTTAATAATTTTATATATTTTTTATTTATTGAAATTTTTTATATAGTCATCTTAACATTATTTTAATATTCATATTAGAGTAAACTTGCCTAATAACGGAAATCTCGAATTTAAAAAAACCTCTAACCCTTGAAGAACCAAGAGTGCTCTCCATAGAGTCCTAGAGAGAGTGGTAACTGCTGCAGCTTAGGATGGAGGAGAGTGGTGGCGATGAGAGGGATAGCAGGGAGGAGATCTCACTGTTAGCAGAAGAGCTCATTCAATTATCCATTAAAAGATCAATGGTGGTGCCGAATGAGAAACCGACACTGATCTGTTCTGTTTGGACAAAGAAGTCTTTTAATCCAGAAAGTATGAAGGCACAATTGAAGGGCATCTGGAAAACAAAAAAAAAGTTCGACATTCAAACGGCAGGGCAGAATCTATTTTTAATTGTTTTCGATCTAGAAGAAGATTTGGAGATGATCATGGAGGGGCGGCCTTGGCTATTTCGAAAATACTTAATTTTGTTTGAAAGACTTAGTAATCTGATTGATCGGGATCAAATTCAACTCACTTCTTCGCCATATTGGATTAAGCTTGGTCCGATTTTACCAGAATTTGATAAGAAAGATCTTTTGCACGCCATTGGGAGTACATTCGGTGGAGTTATCAGGTCAGAAATAAATGGTGATATGTGCAGACTTAGGGTTAATTTAGATATTCAGAACCCACTTAGAAGAGGTATATTTTGTATCAAGTAAGAATAGTGTTAAATCCTGGATTCCTTTCAAATATGAAAAATTGCCAGTTTTCTGTTTTGGGTGTGGTAGAATGGATCATAACCTCAATGATTGTTTGCAGATAAACCCTGTAGAAAAAAGACAAAATCAGAGAGGATCCTCCTTTTTCTATTGCATTAAAAGCTGAGTCAAAAGCAATGGGAAAAGAGAGTATGAAATTTAATGCTTTTGCAAAAAAGATGGGTACGCAGCACACTTACACAGGAAATTCAAAGGAACAGTCTGGGCGGAATAAGGAGAATAATACCAATGTTACGAAAGGAATAATTCAAGGGGGGAAGATACTGGAGAATTGGGCGGAAGGCTTTAAGGAACTAGGATGAAGCTATAATATGGTGGAGTTGGGGAAACCAATTGGAGATAATAATAAATCAGAAAGAGATGCAGAAAACATCAAAAAATCAAGTTGGAGAAGGTTAGCTACAGCAAATCAAAAAGAGTACAGGAAGCATTCAAGTGGGACGGGTAAGAGAATTTTTTTTAAAGAAAATGATAGCATGGATTGCGCGGGCATTACAAACAGAGAAGGAGCAAAAAGGCTAAAAAATGAAGTTCTGGAGGGGCATGATGGGGATTGTATGGAGGTTACAACCGGTGTTGAGGGGCAATTTATTGCCACAAATAAATTAGGATCGGCGGCTGCCAATGGGCAAGCCGACCGAACACAATGAAAAACATATACTGGAATGTCCGTGGGTTGGGGAGCGCACGGGCAGTACGGAGGCTGCGGCATCTAATCAAGCAACAAAATCCCCAACTGGTTTTCTTAATGGAGACAAAGTTAGATCAAAAGAGTATGGAAAGGGTCAGAAAGAGCTGTGGATTCATTAACGGAATTGACATTGAAGCTGAGGGGTCTAGGGGGGATTATGTTTAGCATGGAAATGTGAAATTGGAATTTCCATAAAGAGTTTCTCCAAATGGCATATTGATGCAATAGTGGAAGAAGAGGGTGTTCGAGAAAAGTGGCGGTTTATTGGGTTCTATGGATCGCCATATTTGAAAGAAAAGAAGTTTGCTTGGGACCTGCTCAGACGACTAAGTCAAGAAAGTAGTCAACCATGGCTTGTAGCTGGAGATTTCAACGAAATAATGTATGGTTTCGAGAAAACGGGCGGAGTGCAAAGGGATCAAAGGAGAATGGAGGCATTCAGAGACATTTTAGAGGAATGTCAATTAGTGGATATTGGGCACTCGGGAACCTGGTTCACGTGGGAAAGAGGAAACCTTCCAGAGACAAACATTAGAGAGAGGCTGGACAGAGGAGTCGCAAACGAAAAATGGATTTCTCTATTTCCAATGGGTAAACTTCAACATCTCCCCTACTCAATGTCAGATCATTGTCCCCTTCTTATATGTACAGATCATGCAGCCGAACACTCAGGAAACCAGCGTTTCCACTTTGAAGCCTATTGGACATTGGAGGAGACCACTGAACAAGTTATTAAGGAATTTTGGAAGTCAGATTTAGAATCGCTAATGGCAAAACTTGAAAAGCTGCAGTAAAGACTGAAGATGTGGGCTCGATTAAATAAAAACAAGAAGGAGGGTCAAAGGAAGAAGTTAACAAGAGAACTTGAAATCTTGTTGAATAAAGATAGAGACGACGAGACAATGGCAAGGATAATTGATACCAAAATTCATTTAAACATGGAGATTGACAAAGACGAAATATATTAGGAGCAAAGAGCAAGAACAAACTGGCTTCAGCTTGGAGATAGAAACTTAGCCTATTTTCATAGATGTGCAACAGCGCGCAGCCGAGCAAATTCAATCACCAAATTAGTTACGGATGATGGGAAGGAGATCACTGAAGGGTCAGAAATAAATGGGATAGAAACAGAATTTTTCAAAGAACTTTTTACAACAAAGGGAATTGCGAATCCAAGCAAGGTGTTGGAAGGTATCGAAGAAAGCGTCACCAATGAGACGAACTCAGAGTTATTATTGCCTTTCAGAGAAGAAGAAATTTGGAGTGCCTTGAAGGGGATGGGGCCCACAAAAGCACCAGGACCAGATGGATTTCCAGCATTGTTCTTCCAAAGGTACTGACATATTGTGGGCAAGGAGGTTTCAGAGTATTGCCTAGGAATACTGAACGGAAACAAGAGGGTAGAAGCAGCAAACAGCACAGATATAGTCCTTATTCCAAAAGTTTTACAACCCTCAACGCTGGTAAATTTTAGGCCTATAAGTTTATGTTCAGTCGTTTATAAAATAGTAGCAAAAACAATAGCTAACAGATTGCAAGGTGTAATTGGAAACTGTATCGACGAGGTTCAGAGTGCTTTTGTCCCAGGCAGATTGATTTTAGACAATGTTCTTTTAGCATATGAAATTCTACACACATTTAGGCAAAAAAAAAAACAGGGAAAAAAGGGTATATGGCGGTAAAACTCGACATGAGTAAGGCTTATGATAGGGTGGAATGGGATTTTGTTAAGGAGGTGATGCTTAAGATGGGGTTTGCTAGAAAATGGGTGGATCTTATAATGAAATGTATTACCACAGCTTCTTATGCGGTTATCACTAATGGAAGGAGGGGAAATATTTTTCAACCCACAAGGGGCCTTCGACAGTGTGACCCATTAAGTCCGTTTCTTTTCCTTATATGTAGTGAAGACCTTTCATCACTGATGAGAACAGCAAAGAAAAATGGTTTGATCAGAGGAGCAAAGGCGAGTAGAAGAGGGCCAGTGATATCACATCTACTTTTTGCAGATGATTGCATAATGTTCAATGAAGCGACAAAAAAGGGAGCAAGGACTATGAAGGACATTTTAAAAGAGTACGAGAGCTGTTCAGGACAATGCGTTAATTTCAACAAATCCACAATCTTCTACAGTTCAAACACGAGTAGAGAGAAAAGAGAAGAAGTGTCAACATTTCTCGGGGTAAGAAGCTCTACAAGCCTTTAGGACTACCAAATATAGTGGGAAGACGGAAAAAAGAGGCTTTTTAGAGTCTATTAGACAGAATAGCTATGCGGATCGAAGGATGGAGTACCAGGCTACTATCTCAAGGGGGAAAAGAAATTTTCATAAAAGTAGTGTTACAGGCAATACCTACCTATGCTATGTCTTATTTTCTTATTCCTAAAGCCTTATGCGAAATGATAGAAAGCAAGCTTGCCAAGTACTGGTGGCAAAAATGAGCTGGCAAACGAGGAATACATTGGTGTCAGTGGAAATTTCTTTGTCAACCGAAAGAAGAAGGAGGGTTGGGATTTAGAAGCATGGCTCAGTTCAATATTGCACATTTGGCAAAACAGGGGTGGAGGCTGGAAGAAGGAGGGTTGGGATTTAGAAGCATGGCTCAGTTCAATATTGCACATTTGGCAAAACAGGGGTGGAGGCTGTCAAACTTTATGAATTCATTAGTAGCAAAAGTTTTTAAATCAAAGTATTTTTCCGAAAGTGATTTCATTAATTCGAGTTTGGGGAGCTCTTGCTCCTTTGTTTGGCGTAGCATCTGGGCGACTAAAGGAATTTTAGAAAAAGGTCAGGTTTGAAGAGTGGGCACGGGCACTAGTATTTCAGTTAACGAAGATGTGTGGATTCCAAATTATGCCAATTTTAGATTAAGTTCTGAATGTGATTATTTGTAATTTGATAAAGTGTCAGAGTTAATCAACAGCTATAACAGAGACTGGAATAGAGATTTGATAATGAATACCTTCCCAGAAGAAACAGCTGATCTGATTCTTCGAATACCATTGGTGCTGGAACCTCATGAGGACCTTCTTGCAAGGCGTGGTGAACCATCGGGTGAATTTTCAGTCTGCAGCACTTATAAACTATTACAAAGTATGGATCCGATAGCTTATGCTTTACAAAACAACTACAAGGATTTTTACAGAAAATTATGGCGGCTTGATCTACCTTCAAAGATTAAGATACTAATATGGAAAATTTCCTGGAACTATCTACCTACTAGGGTAAATCTATCGATCAGGAATTTGTCAAACAACACAGTGTGTCCTCGGTGTAATGGAAGGGAAGAAACAACGAATCACCTTTTTCGTGAATGCCCTGAGCCACAAACAGTATGGAGAGATTTGTTAGATCCAACTTTTTTCTCGTTCCCAAATGCAAACTTTAAAGAATGGCTTACCGAGGTTTTTGCTACTCTCCCTCTGGAAAAATGCAGAATTTACTGTGGAGTACTTTGGGCCATTTGGGGGGACAAGTCAGGAATTATAAACTTTGTTTATGGATATCTTAAAGAACTTGATGGAGTTAAAAGAGTAAACCGAATATTACCTAAAGCAGAACCGACATGGAATCCCCCATCCGGACAGATAGTGAAAATAAATTTCGACGGGGCGCTCGATGAGAGGGGAAAAGCAGCAAATCAAAAAGTTGTAGTCCGGAATAAGACTGGTCGCGTTCTCATCTCAGTTACAGATCTCCATAAGGGGGTGACTTCTGCTTTTGCAGCGGAAGCAATCACATGTCACCGAACAGCCCAAATAGCTCTCGAAATGAACAGAGAAGATACCATCATTGAAGGAGATTCGCTGTCAATAATAAAGAAATGCAAGAACACAAAGCCTGACAAATCTTTGGTAGGAACTTACATACAAGATATACAAAGAATAATCGCAAAAGCCAGGAAGTTAAGTTTCGAGTTCATCCCAAGATCAGCAAATAACCTTGCCCATATTCTTGCAACGGAATCTCTGAGAATGAGGAAAGAGATTTACTTGGTCGACGATATACCCGTTTATACAAAAGAACAAGCGAGGAACGAGAGCGTCAGAGAGCCAGATTGAGGAGAAGAAAAGATGAATCGACAGAAGGAGTTTTTCAAAAATGAAAATCAAATGAGCCAAAAGAAAATCAAATGAGCCAAAAGAGGTTTTACTCCCTTTGGAAACTAGCATCGCCATAAATGAAGAAATTGAAAGACGTGACTAGCATTGGCAGGCGAAATGATGATCTGATTGGGCAGTCAAATTGGTGGCAGATACTTTAAATTTTTTCTAGAGTCTTATTGTGTAAGTCTTTTATTATTTTAGGGCCATTAAGTTAGTTTTGTTTTTCCGGGCCATTAAGCCCTGAACTGTTATCTTTTTTTCTGTTTTAGTTTCTTGTAAACTTTAATCTTTAGAAATCAAAAGCCCAATCTGATATTTGCTTCAAAAAAAAAAAATTCATATTAGAGTAGTATTACATATTTAGTATATGTTTATTTTTTTAATATATTCTAAATTATATAATATATGAAAATAATATAATATAAATTATTATAAACTTAAAAACGGGTCAGGCCGAGTCGGGTTTTAATGTTCAAGCCCGAGCCTGACTCATATTTTAAATAAGTCTAATTTTTTTGCCCAAACTCATTTTTTAGGCCTAATGTTTTTCTTAAACCCTCTCAAATTTCAGACAAACCTTCATGCCTAAGCAAGTAACTCAACACATGAACAGGTTTAATGCAAAAAACCAGATATACAATTATATATATAATTATAAAATTATGTTGAAATTCGATTGGTTGAAATTATTTGGTGTATGTTAAATAAAACTATTATTGACAATAACCCACCCCATGATTCATGGCACAGATTCTAAGAGTAATGCCTGCTTCAATCCTACATACAGTATTCTAAGATCACAACATCAATATAGGTGGTTCACAAGAGCGGAAGGATGCTAGTGAGTGAAGGTGGTTCACAACATCAAAGATGAACTTTTGGTAACAGCAATGTCAAGGATGATCTCGGATGGGACGTTGAGGGTGTGAATGAACTTGAAGGATAATCTTAATATAGCCAAGGTTGTTTCAGTGTAGCGAATCAATTGAGATGGTCTTAGGGGTGATTTCAACGTCTTCAAAGTCCTCCGGATGTAGCAGATCAATGAATATAGTCTCAAAGGATGCTTGGATGATCTTGGTCTGCAAGAACTTCTGGAACATCTACCGGAGAGAAACAAGGTTAGTGGGCACCAGAGGACTTCCCTCTAGACTACACTCCAAGGCCAAGTCAGTAAAGGAATGAAACATGATAAGAAAAGGAAAAATAATTAGGATAAATGGGTATAGACTGCTTCTCTTACTTGAAAAAGCAACTTAGTGTTAAAGATAGCTTTTTGAGGCGTGTATCTTTTCATGAGATAGTAAAAATATTTTATCATGTAAAGAAGTCTAATAAATTATAATTATTAATCAAATAATTGTAATGTAAAGGTAACTTTTGTACATAAAGTTGTCTTATAAAACACCACAATTATATGAGAGGCCATCTTATTAAAAGATACATCCATGTGAAAAGGTATTTTAAAAAAACATGTCAATTTGCTATAAGTTTAATTTGATTGTTCAAGTACGTGCCCAATCAGAGGTTTGAATAGACAAAGAAACAAATACAAAAGTCAAAGAAGGTAAAGAGATTCGCACATGATTGTCTGTTAATGCAGTTTGGAAACAATATTACTTTGCAGAGTTTCGTTCAATGAATGATTTTTATTTCAATAATCTTTTGAACCAACTATTGGTTAAAGTACAATCTACTATTACACAAAAAATTAATTGCAGTCCCAACACCAACCGCAATTGCTACAAATAAAAACTAAACACAAGTGTGCAAAAATACAACCTGCCAAAAGCACTCCAAAAAAACACATTCAAATGTGTGGCATAACAACCTATTTATAGGCTAAAATTGACTTCTTCTCCATGTAGTATTGATAAAGTAAAAATCTCAATTTTATCCGAATATAACTTCTTGATAAATTTCTAATAATTATCCAAAATAAAGTAGAATTAATCTCCTTAAAAACAACCATAAAACATGTCTTTGAGACTGAGAAAAACTCTCACCATAATCAAGTCGAGCTCAAACTCTCACCATAAAATATGTCTGTCTCGTGTCTTAAGTGACTAAGTCTTTAATTGATCAGGTAACTAAACAAATATTGTTGGATAGTCTTGGCTCTAATAGTATCTCATGAAAATGTATATTTATTGGATGTTTATATAAAATACTTTTCTGTTTGAAGATTTTATTGTGTTTTGAAAACATAAAAATTAAAAAAAAAGTTCTACACCATCGAATGTATTGTTTCAATTTTATAATTTATTTTATCTATTGAGTCAGGCGTGGATGGTGTAGCTTTGCAAATGAGAAGTAGACCTTAAGGGACTTTTGGTTTGGGCCTCATCCTGAGCCTTGACAAAGACATGGCTTAGTTATGCTGTATTATCAACATTCAGTCCCAAAAAAGAAATCTTCACATGAACCTTTGCCTTGAGGGAGGGACCAGGAAAGAAATGCAGAATTGATGAGAGTTTTTAAGGTCCTCTCTCAGCTAATCTGACTTTGGTCCCAACCTTAGTCTTCAACTTTTATTTCAACCTTAGTCCTCTCTCAGCTAATCTGATTTTAGTTCAACATTTAATACTTTAGTGGTAAACAATAACATTCCATCCAAAGCTTAATTTTTATTGAAATATTATTTGCACAATCAAGGTGTTCCACATATCTCAATAATTTCTCATCAATTCAAAATATTATTCACCTCTAAATTCATCTTACAAAAGGTGAAGTTAAAAAAAGAAAAAGAAAAAGTGGGTCAAGAAAAACAGGATATAAAAAATTATGTCTAGCTGTGCTTAGTGCCAATACAGATATCCATTGCAGATATCTCAGAAACATGGCTTGCACTGCATCCACAGTTACAATCATGTAAAAAAGGGGAAGCACAGCTAGTACAAACAGAGATTCTTGTCTGAATCGTACACCCTTTCTTTTTTTTGTTTGTTTGTCCTGTAATACTTTTGAGCCACCAGATATAGAATTTATTCATGGATTTACCCCTTCCAAATTACTCTCCCGAATCATTCAAGGCAGCAATTCCAGTTCTTGACTCCTACATCTTACCTTTGTAATCTTGGTGCTTTCAACTATGTAGGTAGGTTGATTTTATATCTCTAGAACAATATCTGCAATATGGAAAATAAAAAATTATTATTTTTTATTTAGAGGTTTACTCTGTGTACATGTTTTGGCTAATAATTAACTTTATTATGAAAATCCCAAGATGGAGTTACTTACATTCAGAATCTGTTTTCACCCATTTACCTCCATCTTCACTCTTTCTCTCCAGTGTTTCATTTTCATCTGGAATTTTTTGCCTTTTGGGTGTTTGCTTGTCCTCCAAGTATTTCTTCATTGATGATTCTCTAGTTGGATTTTGACTGTAAATCTTCTTGTGAAGCATTACCCTCAAAAGCTACATTGTTGATTAAGAAAAACCAATCAATCAAAGAAGTAAATATTTTCAGTTAATTAAAGCTTTTACCATGAATTTTACCTTCTCCATTCTTGATTCTTGTAGTGTATCTCTCAAAGTTGGTGTAGGTGGAAATCCACCTGAACAAACAAACATCTTCTTCAAAAGGAAAGAAATTGATTTCTTCCCAATGGCCTTTTTCTTATTATCTTCACCACATATGTCTTTGCATCTGCCGAGGATAATGCTAATGGTTCGATCGATGTCTTCCTCCGATCTATCCCCTGCATCACTGCAAACCGCATTGCTAAACCTTCTATCCACTTCCAAGCTTGATGGACAATTAAGAAATCTATCCAATGGTAAACTTGCTACTTCTTTTTTTGTGTCGGGGTTCGGTTTTCGGGACAAGAGTTTCGTTAGTTCCTTTTGTAGTTTCCCGACTTCTTCGACCGTGAACTCTTGTAAATCATCGGACGAACATGGCTCTTGGTCTTGAATCTCAATGGGATCCTGTTGAATGGTGCTTTGGGATTCAGGGTTTTCTTTAAGCTCATTGTTACCAAATGTCCCTATTGCTAACAGTCCATGTGGCCAATCACTGAACTCCTCCCGAGGCTCTTGTTTCATATGATCTACAACAGAAAAAGAAAAATGTTACACTATGTGCTTAGACATGACTTAATTCAGACAAAAGCAATGCTTACAAGCAGCAGATATTGTATTTGATTTGCTGGTTCCTTGTTTCCCATTAAGCTTATTTTGCATCCAACCAAAGAACTGTAATCAAACATTACGTAAATTTGATATCATTACAAGATATAGATGATATCTAGATTGAAAATCATGACAAAACATACCTTCATTTTTTTTCAGATATGTGGAGCAGGACAAGCTGAAGTGAATGGAAGGGAATGAAAATGGGGGAGGTTTTTGTAATGAAAATTTGAAATCAAGTGGAGAATGTATCTTAGAAAACTAAGTAGATCTCAAAAGCCAATGAGAAATGAACTTGGAAAAAGGGGATTGGATTTTGATGAATTTCATGAAATATTGGTTCAAGTTCCTATAAACAGCGACCTTTCTGCAACTAATGTATTCATTCCCCCACCACAACTTTGAAGACATTCTCTTCCAAATATATACACTATGGATGTATGCATGTATGTATGTAAAGTCCACATCTATGGGGATACCATGGGTTCTGGAACATCCTGTTTAGTCCAATGAATGGCCAAAAATGCTGATTTCAAGACAAAAAGTTCTAGTAGAAGTCTTTTAAGTCTCAATCTCTATAACTTATCATCAAACGGCTGTGACAGTGACACAATGAAACATCTTTTTTCTTTCCCCTGGAAAAAAGGTTTACAACGACAAGCTGTAATATGATAATATATAAACGAATCTTGTGTTAAACATTGTTTCCTTTTGATACTAAGTGTTGGGCTTGCACATGTTATATAAACTAGGATGGATTAAAATAATGTTGGAGATTAGTTAAAATAATACGAATGCTTAAAGTGATTTTGTTGATCTCAGTAGTGGTTATTTGGAGGAAAAGGACAGCATTGTCAGATAACATGCTGGAATTCTCAAGCAAAGCCTTTGCATGTATGGAACCATCATTGTAGCTATCTATTTTCTCTTGTATAATTTCATTGATTTGCAATGCCTTTCCAACTATAAAACAATAAAATATTATTTTGTTTTTATTTTCAAGGCTCTCTCATGATTTTCCTACCAATTACATTAAAACACATTTTATTGAAATCTTAATAAGAAAAAGAATATACTTTTTTAAATAAATAAAGCATCCATGATTTTTAATTGGTGAGTGGTGTCATCCATGATGTTATGTGTATTAACGTGGCAATGTTAATGACCTCAATTAAGCGCAATTAAGAACACAATTAGCTATGTGTAGGATGTTCTTTGGTTGGATTGCTAAACCGATGCACGAAGGGGATATCCCTTCAAGACCTAATTTAATATTTAATAAAACCAAATTAATATCACTCTTTTTTTATTTTTCTCTCATAAAAGATTTCATATTTATTTCTTAAACAATTTTTATTGTTTTTCCTTTATAAAAAATAAATAATTAAAATTGGCCATACTCATCATTCAAATATAAAGATTAAAGATTAGTATATACCCTAATTAATGAAATCCTCGAGATGCAATAAGAGAATGAAAAGGAATGATCGCTGCCACCAAGATTATTTAAGAGCAAAGCCATGTGAGTTATTGTAAAAAGTAGGTGTCTAGGGTTTAGGAACCACGCTAAAATCTGGAAAATCTTACTAATTCTGGAATCTTTAGGAACTTTGACTTTACATCAAACCAAGGCATGAGCTGATGTGGAACTCAACCCTCCATGCATTTGACTACCTCTTCAACATTTAAAATTATTATTATTTTTGACAAATAATTAAGTTTAATTTTAAGCCTAAAATAATGGGGTTTGTTTTCCATTGAGATTAACTAAAGGTTAAGGGCCATGATAATAGAACACATACTCCTTTTTATTTAATTTATAAAGTAAGTCATAAAAATTTACACAATTGGATTAGATTGAAACAATAAATTAAATTCAGTCATGATATATATCGAAAATAAAATAAATTATTGTGAACGGATAAAAATTTTAAAACTAAGATAAAAATGGTAGTTCAACCTTTTTATATAATTATTATTAAATAAAAAATTGATGAACTTCACAGGTTGAGTTCGTAAAACATTTTATTATTCAAATAAATTTGCAAATTAATAGTTTTATTTGTATTAGTTGTTTGGGTTGGGCCATTACTTTTAGGTTTACATATAGTTTCAATAGTTGGAATGCCCGTGTGCTTATTTTTTCTTTCTTTTTTCTTATAAAACAAACTTTATTTTAAATTTATATATTGCATACATAAAACATATTATTAGATATTGATATATTTATTTCTTTAAATGTGTATAATTGAATCAAAATTAAAATTTACAATAAAAATTTCATGTATATAACTGTACCAGATCAAAATTCAGATATCAAAATACACGTCAAATTAAAATTCCAAAATATGTTATTTTCATTTACATAGGAATAAAAGTTGAAATATTGTAAAATTTTTTAATGTAGCATAAAATGCTTGAAACCTGACCAATGATTCCAGTGATGTTTTTCTTTAAGGCAATATTTGATGCTATCTTATCCTCAAAAGAACTTTTGAAGTAAATAAATATATGTGGTTATAATAACACCTATGATAGTTGATGAAAGTCGCAGATTCTTATGCATATTAACTCATCAGAAATACAATGATTGAATCTATATTGAAAATGAAGGGAATAACTTTATGTAAGTGTCGATGTTTTATTTTGTAATGGGGTATATTTGAGAGAACAATAATATAATTTGAGTTCAGTCATTTGGCTCTGTATTAGGTATATGTGTTGATACATGGAACTAATAAAGAGGGAATAAAGAGGAGAAGATGATAGTGATTTGAGGACCGATTCATTTGTGACAGATGGAGAATCGGAATATTAGGTTGAAGGAAGAGGAGGAGGAGGAGGAGAGGAGAGAAAGGAGAAAGTTGGGAGACTTAAGGTTTCTTAAGAAGGAAGAAAGATCGACTCTTAGCCTTTGTGCTTCAGGGTATATATAGGGGAAGGTCCCCTATTGGTAATGCCATGTCAAAGAGCTAGCAGAGGGAGCGATTGGACATATGAAGTTGATGCTCGAATGATTTATAATTAAGTTTCAACTTTTTGCCTATTAATTATAAACTCATTTAGTCACGAAGTCATTCAACTATAGTATCGTGACTAAGCTCTCCACAACAACATACGATTACGAAAGCAACTATTTAATACTCGTCCAATAACCTTGTCATAAGTGTGTTACCCTCATAGGATATCCTTGATCTCTTTAGGATAATATCCGTTCTCCAAATATGATCCTATTTTATCTCATGGTAAGCATTATATCTTCCTTCATGAAAAGTCAATTACTATCAAATAGTGATCAAGTCATCCATCACCAAGACAGACGACCCGTGGCCACATTTACTTTTTATCAACCATGTAATACCAATTAGAGGATATCATTTGTCCATGTTTTGGGCTATAAATTCTACTGTTGTGAATGATGCTACATATTACAGAAGTAGTACACCCAACACACTAGCTTTCGGTTCCTTATCTATTTGAACTCATATTTTTACTTACATCAAAGTATACGAGTCACACATACATAGTCCGCCATCCGCTCAGGATTTAGGTATGCCACACTATGAACGTTACAAGTGAATAAATCCATAAACAGATTCAGGATCTATTCTACTTTGGTCCTGTCCGATGTACAGTCAGTCACATCTATGTCTCTATCTTCTGGGAGTCATCCGCTCCAATACCCAAGACAAGGCATCTCCCTAATTGGACTTGATAGACGACATATTAGTCTTTCAATCAGTTTGCTCATTTTCTGAAACACCCCACACCCGGCCCACGAGCCTGAACCAGATCTGGTATGTTCCTTAAATAAATCGGTTTTCAATGTTCTAAATGACTTAGAGAAAATTTGTGTAATTTAAAAAAAATTGTTTTGGGTTGGGCTTAATTTGAAACCTATTTAATAAATTCTGGAAATCCAACTTAAATAAGGTGACAAAATAATTTTTGGGTTTATTATTTAAAAGAAATAAATTTACTTATCTTTAATCAAACATAAATTGTACCATATTCAAATAAAAATAAACAGAAATAAAGAAAATCCAATTGGGCCTTATGGCCTTATTACATCATTCAAACCCAAAATAAAGTTTAAAGTACTAAAATTTCATAAAGTCCAAATTCCAAATAATTTCTTCAAGCGATGCATGGCCACCTTTAGCTCCTGCCGGCCCGCCCATTCTTGCTCATCACACGAAAAATAATTCCCCAGCGGGTGAGTCAACAGACTCAATGTGTACATAGTACTAATTTCCAACAAATCGAGGCATACAAGTCATATCAATATCATGTTCATACAAAATAAAGGATGATGCAACCCAAATCCAAGCCTATTTGTCCATCCGCTACACACCACCCGTACCAACTCTGTGTACCGCGGGGACTACTAAGTCGACCCTCCATCCGCTACACACCATCGAAGCGATCATTTGCGATCGACGTGCTCATCGCCCACTTATGTTGTGTCATTAGACACTTTGTATTCACTGGATGTAACCGAAGTTACCACTTTTCACTTTATGTGACCGTAGTCACCACTTTACGTTGGTGAGACCGTAGTCATCACCTTCACTTTCTTCCTCCACAAATATCCCGAATGCCCCAATTATTTCATAACATATTTCACATACTTAATTTTCATTCATGTTACTAATCACATGTTCAAAATATATCACATTCACAATCCTATCAAAAGTAGGAAACGTGCACAGGTACTCCTTACCACATTTGTGGTGCTTAGCCACATTCACATACTGTTACATATTTATATATTTAATGATTGTCATGCAATTTATTGAAAGTTAGTAAGAGTACACACCTTTTTCGCTTAATGGTTTCCGTGAATTCAGTGAAGCGATCTACCGATCTAGATCTTTCACTCCTATATTCGGTCATTAATTAAAACATATAAATAAACCTATTTGGTCTTAAAACCAAATCCTACTAGAAGTAGAATTACTTACCTAGTTGCCGAATTGATTTAATCAAGTCCCAACAGTTGCTGCTAAATTCCTCTTCCTTGAAATCGGCTAATACTAGGTATGTAACCATGTCGATTTTGAGTTTTTGAAATAATGGAAAACACTTAAACAAATTATGCCTTGGCCGAATATCCCTTACCTTATGATGGGATTCCAAATCAAGAGAGATTCCTTTATAAGCTGTTGAAATCCTATAACTTCGTGTTAGATTAGATCTAACTTTGAAAACGTGAATCATAATCTTTAACCACATATTTATATTTATAATCCTTACCTTAGATCCTTAGATTTCCCGAAAGATCCCCTTTTGATGTTGTGGATGATTGCCCTCTTCTTAGAATCCACAAAGATTCAACTTAACAAGATGAGAGCTAGAGAAGAAAATAGAAGAAAAGAGAGGGATTTTTGCTTAATGAAAATTCGGCAGAGAGGGGTTTTGCCTAGGGAGAATTTCGTGAGAGAGGAAGAGGAGCAAATGTTGATGAGTAGCCCTCCTGTCCTCCTTTTATAGCCAAAGTTATCACCCTAGGAGTCCTTTACTTGGCCACCACTCCTCTTTTGATAATATTATCTCTTTTATTTAAAAGATAAAAGCCTTTAATCCATCAATTATCTCCTCAATTATCTCATTAGAAAATAATCCTTTATTTATCTCTTATTATTCACATATTTATGTGAATAAAACTCCTTTATTTCTCTTTTTTATTATTCACATATTTATGTGAATAAAACTCCTTTATTTATCTCTTATTATTCACATATTTATGTGAATAAAACTCCTTTATTTCTCTCATATATCCAAGTTTCCCGAAATGTTCAAGTTTCCATTTTTGGATCATTTCCAAAAATGTTTAGGTTTCCAAAAATGTCTAAGTTTCCAAAAATGTCTAAGTTTCCAAAAATGTCTAAGTTTCCAAAAATGTCCATTTCCATTTCCATTTTCATTTCCATCTCCATTTTCATTTCCATTTTCATTTTCATTTCCATTTTCATTCATTTCTAGGTTTCCAAAAGTATCAAAAATTTATTCATAATACTTAAGACTTGTCATTTCATACAATTGATCTGAAAAATGCATAGGCCCTTCCTAGGATGTTACAGTTCTACCCCCCTTAAATAAAATTTCGTCCTCGAAATTTCCTAACTAAACAGATTGAGGGTATTGCTTTGTCGCATTGTCTCTTACGGCTCCCACGAAGCTTCTTCCGATCCATGATTGCGCCATAACACCTTGACTAAAGGCACCGACTTCTTTCGTAGTGCTTTCACGTCACGTTCAAGATCTGAATCGGCTCCTCCTCGTAGGATAGATCCGGCCTTAACTCCACTTCTTCAACAGTACCACATGAGAGCGGATCCGATCGATAGCGACGTAGCATGGACACATGAAATACGTCGTGCATTTGATGCAACTCGGTGGCAACTCCAATTGGTATGCCATCGCCCAACTCGCATCGATGCTTGATAGGGCCCTATAAACCTTGGGCTTAGCTTCCCTTTGCGACCGAACCGCATAACCTTCTTCCAAGGTGAGACCTTTAGAAACACTTGGTCTCCTACTTCAAACTCAATTTCTTTCCTCTTAAGGTCTGCGTACGACTTCTGTCTATCAGAAGCTTCTTTCAACCGTGCCCGAATTAATTCCACCTTCTCCTCAGTTTCCGCCACTAACTCTGGACCCAAAACGCGGCGTTCTCCTAACTCGGTCCAACAAGTTGGTGTTCTACATTTCCTTCCATACAATGCTTCGTATGGTGCCATCCGAATGCTTGCCTGATAGCTGTTGTTGTAGGCGAACTCAGCTAGAGGCAAGTAATCTTCCCAACTTCCTCGGAAATTCATCACACAGCCTCTTAGCATATCTTCCAACACTTGTATAACCCGTTCAGATCGCCTGCCGTCGATTGTGGATGAAAAGCCGTAGTGAAGTCTAGCTTAGTGCCTAATGCTTGATGAAGTGCTTTCCAAAACCGAGACGTAAACCTTGGGTCTCTCGTAGATGATCGACATCGCATTACCCGTGTAGCCTCACGATCTCCGCCACATATAACTTGTCTAACTTTTGAAGGGAATAGTCGATCCTCACAGGGATAAAATGTGCGGACTTGATCAAACGGTCCACTATCACCCATACCGAGTCCTTCTTAGTGGGCGTGAGGGAAGCCCACTAACTAAGTCCATGGTAATTCTTTCCCACTTCCATTGGGGAATCTCAATTGGTTGAAGCAATCTGATGGGACTTGGTGTTCACTTTTTACTTGCTGACATGTCAAACATTTCCCCACAAATTCAGTCACCTCTCGTTTCAGGTCTGACCACCAAAATTGTTCCCTTAGATCTCTATACAGCTTGATGCCTCCGGGATGCATAGCATAAGGACTACCATGCGCTTCCCGAAGAATCCTTTGTCTCAACTCCTTATCCTCGGCATACAAACCTTTTCCTTGTAGCACAGATACTCCTTCATCATTGACGCCATAATCCTTTAATCCTCCTTGCCGTACTTGCTGTAACTTAGTACTTAAGTCCTTATCCGCCAACTGTCCCTCTTTCACCTCCTTCAGCCAGGTTGGCTTGACTTGTAACTCTGCCAACAGGCTTCCGTCATCATACAAACTTAAGTGAGCGAACAAAGCCCTTAAATCCGACACAACCTTCCTACTTAGGGCGTCAGCTACCACATTCGCCTTGCCCGGATGGTATTCTATCGAACAGTCATAATCTTTTAATAACTCCACCCACCTTCGTTGCCTCAAGTTCAACTCCTTCTGAGTCAACAAATACTTAAGGCTTTTGTGGCCCGTGTAAATTACTGACCTTTCTCCATAAAGGTAGTGCCTCCAAACTTTGAGGGCGAAAACCACTGCCGCGAGTTCCAAGTCATGAGTTGGGTAGTTCACCTCATGCGCCTAATCGTCGAGATGCATAAGCGACTACCTTTCCTTCTTGCATTAGCACACAGCCTAACCCTGTAAAGCGCGAAGCATCACAATATACTACGGTTCCTTACACGCCTCGGCTGAATTAACACCGAGCTTCACAAGACACTTTTTAAGCTTTTCGAAGCTCTCCTGTTGCTTATCCGTCCACACAAACGGTACTTCCTTCCTTAGTAACTTTGTCAAAGGTGCGGCTATCGACGAGAATCCTTCCACGAACCTTCTGTAATAGCCTGCCAAGCCTAAGAAACTTCTGATTTCAGCCACCGACCTAGGTGATTTCCAATCCAACACTGCTTCGATCTTCCTAGGATCCACTCTTATTCCTTCTGCGGATACCACATGTCCTAGGAACGCCACTTCCTTGAGCCAAAATTCGCACTTGCTGAATTTGGCATAAAGCTTCTTTTCCCTTAACACTTCTAACACAACTCGGAGATGCTCATCGTGCTCCTCCTCCGTCTTGGAATACACCAAAATGTCGTCGATGAACACCACGACGAATCTATCCAAGTAGGGTTGGAAAACCCTATTCATCATATCCATGAACGCGGCCGGTGCGTTCGTCAACCCAAACGGCATCACCACAAATTCAAAATGACCGTACCTTGTCCTAAAAGCGGTCTTATGAATATCAGCCTCCTTCACTTTCAATTGATGATACCCCGACCTTAAGTCGATCTTTGAGAACACAAATGCCCTTTTAGTTGGTCGAACAAGTCATCTATCCTTGGCAAAGGATACTTATTCTTGATGGTCGGTTTGTTCAATCGACGATAATCTATGCACATCCGCATAGTTCCATCCTTCTTCTTCACAAAGAGAACCGGTGCTCCCACGGAGACACACCGGGTCGAATGAACCCACGATCCAACAACTCTTGGATTTGAGCCTTGAGCTCCACTAACTCCTTTGGTGCCATTCGGTAGGGAGCGATTGACACAGAGCTCATTCTGGTAGCAAATCTATTCCAAATTCCACTTCTCTATCTGGGGGTATTCCGGGCAACTCCTCCGAAAATACATCCTCAAAATCCCTTACTGTTCTAACTCCCTTAACACCTTCCTCTTCTCCTCTTAACGCACTCACGAAGGCTAAGAATGCCTTACATCCTTTCTTAACCATTTTCTCGGCCTTCAGTGCCGAAACTACGTTAGACAAGTAGTTCCTCCTTTCTCCGATCATCACTACTACCTCATCTTCCGGGGTTCTTAGTTCCATACGTTTAGCCGCACAATCCAACACGGCTCGATGCTCTACTAGCCAATCCATTCCAAGTATAAGCTCAAACTCTCCGAAGGGTAATTCCATTAAGTCACCCCAGAAAGTTCGCTCCCGAATCTCTAGGGTACATTCCGAAAGATCCTATCTATCCTCACCGCTTGGCCTAAAGGGCTTACTACGCTTATCCGCCTGCTCGAAAAGTTCAGAGTCTAGGCCTAGTGTTTCAACCACACTACATGCAACATAGGAATGAGTTGAGCCCACATCAATAAGAGCAAAATAGGGTTTGTCATGAATAAAGAACGTACCGGTTATAACATCCGGTGCGTCTCCCTCTTCCCTCCGGCGAACCGCGTAAACCAAACCCGGTTGCCTTGCTTCGGCGTTAGCTGCACCTCGGCCCTGAGCTCCACGGCCTCTGCCACTACCTCTGTTGGCCGACCCACGACCTCTTTGAGGCTGCTGTCCGCCTCTACCAGCCTGGTTAGCATTCTCGAGCTGCTGGTTGGCTCTCATCTAATAGCTTGGGGCAATCCTTAATCATATGGTCCTTGGACCCACACTTGAGACATCGTCCCGCCTTTTTCCAACACTCTCCCCCGTGCTTCCTTCCACAATGTTCACAAGGGCGCGAAATTGCCACCCCGCATCAAACTGTTGACTTTGTGGCTCATCAACTCTAGGCCTCTTGTGGCCTTTTCCGGATGGCCCAAAACCTCTTTTGGGCTTATTTACGCCCACGACTGCTTGGTGGCGTCCTTAATTCCTCGACCACTTTAGCCTTTTCCACCAAGGCGAGAGAATTCCCGCTCCCGATGCGGTGCTATCAAAAGTCTCAAATCGTCCCTAAGTCCGTCCCTCAAAACGAACACACTGCGTTCATGCTCGATCGCCACTACTCCTCGGGCATATCGGCTCAACCTCAAGAATTCCGCTTCATATTCGGGTGACGGACTTACTTCCTTGTACCAACCCCTGAAAAAGCCTTCCTTTGCTCATCTATATACCGGTTCCCACATACTTCTTCGAAATGCTTCCTTAGCATATTCCCGTGTCGATCTTCCGCCGTGGCACCGTCCCGAATCGGTTAACCACCATTGATACGTTTCATCGCGTAATAATGGTTGTCATCCCTTTCAACTTCTCCTCGGGGTCAAGTCGAGCTCATCCATGATGCGCTCGGTTGCTTCCAACCATCTTCAACCATCTCGGGTGCCACTCCCGATACTCCTCTAAACATTTCACTCCCATTAGCACGGAGCCGCTCGAGCACGGACTTACGATTTCTGAATTGTTTCTGCACGACCACCACCAATTCCAAAACTCGCAAAGACACCGCTGCGACACGGCATCTTCCCCATGCGAGCTCCGCTGCTCAACATTGACAAATGGGGGTGATGGTGGTGGTGGTATCTCATTGTCGAACCTTGTCCCGATCTAACGATCATCCTTCCTCTACCTCTTCCCACGGCGACCACGTCCTCTTGAGCTCATTATCGACGAGATCCGATTAAGGAATTTTATGTATTAGTATTCTTGTTTCACTTATTACCCGATGATATCTTATGAAGAAGAGTTTAAGGGTGGTTCTTTTGTATTCATACATGCATACAGATCTTGCATTCATTCATTCATCCATCAACAAATATGAACTTTCGTTCATTCAAAGAAACGTTGTAATTCTTGTTGTTGTTTTCGTTATTTTGCTTTTCCACTACCCATGGGCATTTTCGAAATTTTATCCTACAGGGGTATTTTCGTAAATTTTCAAAAATAAAAAGTTCCCTGGTGATTTTGACGAAAGTATTTTGGTACTTCTAAAGTTCCGGGAAATTTTGGAAGAATTTTGAAATCCAGGGTATTTCGGTAATTTTTTGATCTCGAGGGTATTTTGATAATTTTTCCAAAAATCGGGGTAAATTTGTAAAATTTATTAAGTTAGGGATATTTTCCAAGATTGTAAAACATTGAGGGTTCCTTTGAGAGTTACACTTTTCAAAGCAATGATATTGTAAAAATTTTGGAAATCGTATCGTTTTGGTAATTTTGTAAGTTAGAGCAATTTTGTAATTTTCCAAAATCAAGATAGTTTGATATTTTACAAATTAGGGTTTTTTGAACATTTGATAAAGTAATGAAATTTTGTTAAAACTATGGGTGGTTTGGTCATTTTATAAACCAAGGGTATTTTTTTTTTTAGAAGAAAATGTTGTAAAATAATTCTCATAAGTTTCTAAGAGTTTTAAAACTAAATTTTGGTTATACATTTTTTTATTTTTTTATAAAAGAAAAATGGCTAAGTCCCTTTCGGTTTTATTCTTTGTGTTTAGCCTATGACCGAGCCCTCTTGGTCGTGGTGAACCAAAGCTACGCACTGAGCAGAGGATTCGAATGAAGAGGAGGTGAGTCACGCGGATCGCTTAAATACCAAGCTCTCACCGACCTTTCTAGACATGCGCACGCAGGTTGCCACACCACCGAGCCTTCCGAGTTAGGGGCGAACCGAAGCTACGCACCAGTGTAGGATACTGCGAAGAGGAGGTGAGTCACTAGGACCGCTTAAATACCGTGCTCTTCCTGATCCAATCCTAGACATGCGTACATGGGTTGCCACACCCTAGCTTAATAACTTAGTCATAGGTTTGTTAAGTTCATTAAGTCTTATGAGTTTCAAGTGTTTGAGTAGTCTAATCCTAGGGTTCAAGTTCCTATCACACTATTCTACGTTCCATGCCTTTTGCTACCCTTTTACAATTCATAATTCACATAATCACACGGATGGTTAAAGGTACTTACTCCGTGGATCATGCGGGTCTGAGACTTAGGTGCCATGCCATAAAACCTGCTTATTTCAAAGAAATTCATTTGGGCTCGAATTGAAAACGTTTTGGGCCTGAGCCCACAGGCCGAGAGTTTTAAAACTGGGCTCTGATACCAACTGAAACACCCCACACCCGGCCCACGAGCCTGAACCAGATCTGGTATGTTCCTTAAATAAATCGGTTTTCAATGTTCTAAATGACTTAGAGAAAATTTGTGTAATTTAAAAAAAATTGTTTTGGGTTGGGCTTAATTTGAAACCTATTTAATAAATTCTGGAAATCCAACTTAAATAAGGTGACAAAATAATTTTTGGGTTTATTATTTAAAAGAAATAAATTTATTTATCTTTAATCAAACATAAATTGTACCATATTCAAATAAAAATAAACAGAAATAAAGAAAATCCAATTGGGCCTTATGGCCTTATTACATCATTCAAACCCAAAATAAAGTTTAAAGTACTAAAATTTCATAAAGTCCAAATTCCAAATAATTTCTTCAAGCGATGCATGGCCACCTTTAGCTCCTGCCCGACCCGGCCCCATTCTTGCTCATCACCTGAAAATAATTCCCCAACGGGTGAGTCAACAGACTCAATGTGTACATAGTACTAATTTCCAACAAATCGTGCATACAAGTCATATCAATATCATGTTCATACAAAATAAAGGATGATGCAACCCAAATCCAAGCCTATTTGTCCATCCGCTACACACCACCACGTACCAACCTTTGTACATAATCGCGGGGACTACTAAGTCGACCCTCCATCCGCTACACACCATCGAGGCGTCATTTGCAATGACGTGCTCATCGCCCACTTATGTTGTGTCATTAGACACTTGTATTCACTTTGGATGTAACCGAAGTTACCACTTTTCACTTTATGTGACCGTAGTCACCACTTTACGTTGGTGAGACCGTAGTCATCACCTTCACTTTCTTCCTCCACAAATATCCCGAATGCCCCAATTATTTCATAACATATTTCACATACTAAATTTTCATTCATGTTACTAATCACATGTTCAAAATATATCACATTCACAATCCTATCAAAAGTAGGAAACGTGCACTGGTACTCCTTACCACATTTGTGGTGCTTAGCCACATTCACATACTGTTACATATTTATATATTTAATGATTGCCATGCAATTTATTGAAAGTTAGTAAGAGTACACACCTTTTTCGCTTAATGGTTTCCGTGAATTCCCGTAGAGCGATCTACCGATCTAGATCTTTCACTCCTATATTCGGTCATTAATTAAAACATATAAATAAACCTATTTGGTCTTAAAACCAAATCCTACTAGAAGTAGAATTACTTACCTAGTTGCCGAATTGATTTAATCAAGTCCCAACAGCTTGCTAGAATTCCTCTTCCTTGAAATCGGCTAATACTAGGTATGTAACCATGTCGATTTTCGGTTTTTGAAATAATGGAAAACACTTAAACAAATTATGCCTTGGCCGAATATCCCTTACCTTATGATGGGATTCCAAATCAAAGAGGATTCCTTTATAAGCTGTTGAAATCCTATAACTTCGTGTTAGATTAGATCTAACTTTGAAAACGTGAATCATAATCTTTAACCACATATTTATATTTATAATCCTTACCTTAGATCCTTAGATTTCCCGAAAGATCCCTTTTGATGTTGTGGATGATTGCCCTCTTTCTTAGAATCCACAAAGATTCAAATTAACAAAGAGAAACGGAGAAGAAAATAGAAGAAAAAAGAGAGGATTTTTGCTTAATGAAAATTCGCAGAGAGAGGGGTTTGCCTAGGGAGAATTTCTGCAGAGAGGAAGAGGAGCAAATGTTGATGAGTAGCCCTCCCTGTCCTCCTTTTATAGCCAAAGTTATCAGCCTAGGAGTCCTTTACTTGGCCACCACTCCTCTTTTGATAATATTATCTCTTTTATTTAAAAGATAAAAGCCTTTAATCCATCAATTATCTCTCAATTATCTCATTAGAAAATAATCCTTTATTTATCTCTTATTATTCACATATTTATGTGAATAAAACTCATTTATTTCTCTCTTATTATTCACATATTTATGTGAATAAAACTCCTTTATTTATCTCTTATTATTCACATATTTATGTGAATAAAACTCCTTTATTTCTCTCATATATCCAAGTTTCCCGAAATGTTCAAGTTTCCATTTTTGGATCATTTCCAAAAATGTTTAGGTTTCCAAAAATGTCTAAGTTTCCAAAAATGTCTAAGTTTCCAAAAATGTCCATTTCCATTTCCATTTTCATTTCCATCTCCATTTTCATTTCCATTTTCATTTTCATTTCCATTTTCATTTTCATTTCCATTTTCATTCATTTCTAGGTTTCCAAAAGTATCAAAAATTTATTCATAATACTTAAGACTTGTCATTTCATACAATTGATCTGAAAAATGCATAGGCCCTTCCTAGGATGTTACATTTTCAATTAGACTAAGGACATATTTAGGTTCATCTATTAATACAAGCTGTCTTTCCGTACTACAATCCGATCGTGTAATACCGCTTAGTATTAGTTAGACATTTAGACAACCAATGAGCAACATTTGCTTCTATTTTGCTTTGCGTGCAAAAACCATGTGAGGACAATTATTCAAAGTATATTAATGTAATCAATGAATTTGTTTTATTAACCAATCTGTTCGAAAAAATTACAAGTGTATATTGACGAAAATACTACACTTAGGGCACCAGATCCAACAGGTATATCATAGGACTAATCTATATAAGGGTAGGTTATATAATATATGACATTATGGTAGTGTTTGGTATGATAGAAAGTGGTCACTTTCTTGGGAATTTAATCAGTTGGAAAGTGATTTCAACATTTAGTATGTCAATTTTTTTTTTTTTTTTTTGAATCTAACTTTTTCTTGAGAGTTAGTTTCCATGAACATGGCAATGCGATTTTCATGATAAAAGGTGAGAAAGTTATTTTCTTATATAGATTGGAAAGTTTAAAAAAATCTAGATAAAATTAACACTATTTTAAATTAGCTTATGACATGAGTCTATTAATAAACGTAAAGAAGAAGAAGAAGCTATTGCCTCCATCCTTTCTACTATTTGATTTTCTCTACTACTTCAATAGATTCTTAGAAAGTAAAATTTTTCTCTGATTTTATTTTTTATTTGTATATTTAATCATCTATATATTATATCGTTTACATATTTTTTATTTTTTCTCTTTTTCGGCATATTAATTAAAAATTTAATTTTATTATAATATTTATGAATCTTTAAGAGCAAAAGGAAAAAAAAAGGTTTAGGTTTAGCTCTAAGATTGATTGATTATTTACCTTTGAATTATGGTTTGTTGTATGTGATCGAAAATTTTACTAGAATAATTTTTGAGAATGAGCAAATGATTGGCAGCCCATTTAGAAGTAGAATAGATAATACAAATGGTCAATCAAATTTCAAAGCAGTTATGTATTATATTCAAGTAAATTATGTTTTTTTTAATATCCAATGTAAAATATGTTATATTGGGGCTTTGAAAAGAATAAAGTAAAAATTATCAATTAAATTTTAATATTAAATATTTAATCCAAATATTTGTTAAGAATAAATTTTATTATAAAAATTAAATACATGAATATTATATTTTATTTAGTAAAGGTGAATTCGTAAATTATCATTACATTCCTAATAAAGTACTTAGTGAACCAAAGGTGAGGATATAATTTTTCCTAGATTTTAATCAATATTTTCCAATGCATACCAAACTTTGTAAAGTAATATTCCTAGCAATCACATTCCAAATTGCATTCTAAGTGTATGTTAACCGAAACTTTTTCTATTATTACTAGTTTTTTACTGGAGGAGCAACGTGAGTATATACATTTAATTATTTTTATTTTTAATAATAATATATAAAATTTATTTATACTATATCTTTATTATATTTAAGCTTTTAATTAAATTGGTGTCATGATTCGACCGAACACTTAATTAAAAATGAATAAATGTTCTATTTCTTATAAAAAGTAATAAAAATAATATGATAATATTTTTATCTTTTTACATAATATATATTCAAAGTAAATTTAGAAAAATAGTCAGATTTAAACTAAAAACACGTTCATTTTCAACAACCAATTTTACCATCACAACCAAAACTTTATTTTTTTATATCAATTTTTTATAAATATATATTTTTCATCTATATTTATCTACATATACTATATTTACATATATATATATATATTCTATAGTTGCTATATATAATGATTTTAATTGAGTTTGGTGTCACTCAATTCAGTGACAAAAACTTAATTATATTATGTCACACCTAAGATGTTGGAGAAAGAAAACAATTTATGTAGGAATAATATTTTTTTTTTAAATTACTCAATAATAATTATAGATGGAGTGATAAAAAAAAACTTGTGTATAACTCTTATGAAAGACGTCAATTGATATATGATTTTTAGTTGTTTTATTTAAAGACTATAAAAGTATGAAAAAGTAAAAGCACCATTGTAATAATATTAGTTATTATTTAAAAGAAATGATATATTAGTCTTTTCTCAACTAAGTTGGTATCCGGTTAACCCATGACACCAACTCAATTATGGGTATTGTAATCTTCTAGAATATGACACACTTATGATGTGGGCGGAAAACATAATTATATTACAGATATATTTGTAAAATATTGATATATATAACAAATTAGGTTTTGGTTGAATGGTAAAGTACAAATGTTAAAAACTATAGAGGCTTGATAACATAATAAACTTTGTGAAGTAAGGGTATTTTTTGTCATTATTACATTGAATTAGTGCTTAACTCGTGACACCAATTCAGTTAAGTACTTAATGTCACCTATCAATCGGATCTTAACTCAATTGTAAAATTATCAAAAATATATTATTTTTACCTAGCAACAAATATTATTTTGAGAATATTTTTATATTTTTATATTTTACATAAAATCTAGAAATATACATACATATGATGGGATCGAAGTCCCCCTACATTCACTCCATCAATTTGACTATTTCAACTAAAGTAATATTTAAGTACAACATTGGAAAAAATTGAACTTGATTTGACCTATTAATTAAAATTTTAAATTTCAAAGGCATGTAGAATAATTTTCCCATTTAATTATTTTTCAAATAGCAACGAAAATCTTTACTTCTCTGAGGTATTCTTTTATTGCCTCACATACACGGTTAAATTTAATGAATAAAATTCAAGGTATAATTTTGGTGATTTTACTATTTGAAGCCAAAATTGAAAGACATATCAATAAAACTTGATTAAATATTAATTACAACTTAACAAAATGTGTTATCATTGAAAAAAGTTACACATTGCGTAAATTATGTATAGGTTTTATTCAAATTTATTTCAAACTTAAATTTCTTAACATATTATGAATTATGTTGTTATAAGTAAGTTATGTTGAATTTGTGTTTTATAATAATTTATTATATTGTTGTTGTCAATTGATATGATTGTACTTCTTTTAAAAACATTAAATTAGCTTTACTCAATAAGAAGATAATATTTATTGCATGTGTGTATGTTATAGAGGTGTCCATTGGTCGGGTTGAAATCTATTTCTTAAAAAAATTTGATGCTCAAGTTCATTTTTGGGTTGGTCTGACTTACCCAAAAAAGTTCATTTCACTCTTTAAAAATTAATAAAATATTAAAAAAATATGTTTTTAATTGATATTTTTTATACTTTATAATTAAATTTAAATTTTAAAATATTTTTTAAATTCGAGCCGTACCAAGCCAAGTCAAATATTTATTTAATTTTTAATTAACCCTAAGTTATTATCTATATCATAAAGAATAAATAAAATTAATTAAAAAAATAAAGTTTCACTCAATTTAGATAATTTTAACCATTTGAATTTAATTTTTTTTGTAAAGAAAAACTGAATCAAAATCCAATCAAATATTATGATTTGAATCGATTATGGATTTTTTTTTTTAAATTTCTTTAGTCAACCCTAATGTTAAGAAAAGAAGTTTCCAGACATCATTAAGTTTTCACTCTAATTTTAGGGTTTTAAATATTTTGTATATTGTCTATTGTCATTTCGGGAGAAAGGATTGTATGAAATAAGTGATGCGTCCACGTCATCCAGATCTCTTTCTAATAGTTTTATGCCACATCAGTACTCTTATCCTGAATTTCAGGATTTTCATCCTGAAAAAAATCAAATCCAAATGAAAATCCTGAAATTCAGGATAAGAATACTGATGTGACATAAAACTATTGGAAAGGGATACAGATGACGTGGCGTCACTGTTTTATATAATCCATTCCCATCATTTTGGCTTTCATATTTCAACCACTAACCACCAAACATTAATATTTTTGCCTTATAAAATTTTTATTATTTTGGTCAAATCACTGCCGTGGGAAACAAAAGGAAAAGGGAAAATGAAATAAAATAAAGAGGTGTTTATTATAAAACATTGATCATTATAGTAGACTTTTGTCAAATATAATTTATTGCTGCTTCATTAATAATTGATACAATGTAATCATAATTTTTTTGTTCAATACATTGAACATGTCATCGTCGTTCAGGTCGGCATTCCCATTTTAAACCCTAAAACATGGTTTAGAATTTCATATATAAATTTATATTTAATGCATTTAGGGTGTACATCATAAAAAAAATTAAAATTGTTATTATTAGTAAAAGTATCATAGAAATTTTATACTATGAGTCGAATTATATTTTATTTTCTTTATTAAAAAATAAGTAAATTAATCTTTATACATCAGATACAAGAGCAAATTTGTCCTTATGTTAAAAATTCTATTCATTTTTCCTGTTAAAAATTGATCCTTGTATATTAACATGAGGTACACGTGATACATCATGTGTCACTATCTGGTTATTCCACTACTCACACTCGTTTTTAACAGTACAAATAGATGAAATTTTTAATAGAAAGAACCAATTTGCCCTTTGATCTAAGTACAAGGATAATTTATCCATTTTTTTCAATAAATAAAATAAAATGTAATCCGATTTTTAATACGGAGACCTCCAAAATACTTTTACCTACTTTTGGAGATAGTGATGTAATAAAAAGAATGAAAAAGGAAAAACAACTCATCCAAGTTTCTAAAATGTTGCTGTCAAAAAAAAAAAATCCCAAAATGTTGAAACCCAAAAAAACAAGAAAAATGGGATGGGAGGTGAGAGTTGTTTCCAAGTTTAAAATCAAAGGTGGACAAATTAAATCAGATTTTGCAAATGGGTCATAATAAGACATAGGCAATACGTATAAGAAAAGGGTTTAGACAAATGCATGTGCAACATGCATATTTTGACAAAATGTGAAAATGGGGTCTCCCTTTTGCTTTTGCTTTCTTAATATATGTGCCATGTTTTGTTTTTGTTTTTCTATTAATATAATAATATATGCAAAAACCATATAGATAAAAACCTTAAATATGTCACCTTGTGAAATCAAATGCGTAATCGAAAATTATATATTATATATGTAAAAACCATAGATATAAACATAATACAATTATATATGTAAAACTATATTTAAAATTTTAAATAGCTTAATAAAAATTTTCAAAATTAAAGGAGGGGCAGGGGCGAAGCCAAGGGCTGGCATGGGCCCTGGCCCCCCTAAAAGGTAAAATTACTATTTAAGCCTTTAATTTTTTTTTAAAAATTTTAAATTAGTAAAGATAAAATTATACTTTGGCCCCCTTAAAATTATAAAAATTCGATTTAATCCTTTACAAATTAGAAAGATATAAACTATAAAAAATTAAAATTTCATCTGGCCCCCCTAAAAAATTATCCTTACTCCCATTATAGCTTTGTGCTTTATGTTATAGTAATTAATCTTCCCACAGTGCAAGTCACTATCACAATCGATGCATAGCCTATAGTTTTATTCACACATTTATATAGCTGCACTTGTCATTGATATAGCATTGCCAAAGCTTGGTCCATTCATGTATTTATTAAACCCAAAATTATGTCCATATATTATATATTTCGAGTGCGACCACTACAAGATATTATGGGTTGCCCCCTATAATTGAGGGCCATTTTCCAACCATCAAGGATCGCCAATCATAGTCCTATAGATTGGACAATAGAAATAAATAAAACAATAATTTGTTTTTAATATTACGTTACTATAATATCAATACGTCAAATAATAATAAATTACAAAATATTTTTAATGATGTTTCGCTTTTCTAGGTCTATCTCAAAGGGTGCCTGACTGGTTTAAAGGTTGAGTAGTTGATTCAATACGACTAGCTTGATTTGTGTCGAATTTGGATAAAATATTTTATTGTTTTTTAAACAGTGAAATTAATTTTTTGAACGGACCGAACTAACTTAAAACGAATCTGAACTTGAAAAATTAATTCCTTTCGCAATGATTTCTAATGGTGTGATAGTTGTAAGAGCTAAGGTTGTGGGGTGAGTGATAGATCTACTATTGGGTGATGTCTCCATCTTCATATCGTGTTGAGGTTCATTGAAATGTGTCGAGGCTTTTCTTGCCTTCTCGTAGTTCTTATCACTGTTATTTGTCCTTTTGCTTTTTTGATATAATAAGTGTAACAGGCCCAATTCGCCCGGGCCCAAAACAAAAAAAAAACAAATGAATAATAAAGTCCAATAAAAAGAGACAGTCCAGATTACAAGCCCAAAAAGATAGAAACTAGGCCCAAAATACAATAGGCCCAAAATACCGAAATTTTTCAGAAACTTTAGGGTTTCTGAAACCCTAGGCGCCGCAGCCTCCCTCGGGCGCACTGCTCGCGCTTCGTCCCTAGGCGCCTTGTCCTGAGGCCCCCCCTGGCTCGCCCTCTGCTCCGTCTTTCACCAAAGAAGCAAAGCCACCTTCGTTGACTCCCTCAGGACCTGCAAAACGATGCGGTAGTCTTGCGATGCCTGAGTTAACAAAGAAGAAGTATGTTACGTCTTGGGGCATCAACAGAGTACTCTAGATCCCCTAAACACATATTGAGCTCAAAAAGGGTCCTCAAGAAGTTCGTGCAGAGAAGCTCATGCTGCGATATCTGGGGCACCTATTTTCCTCTCACTTATTTTGTATTCCAACAATGTTTGCTTTCTTTCATTAATCCATTCTTTTCAGATTTTATTCCTGATAAATTTTAGTTTTGACCATCATTATAATCTCTTTTCAATCATTTTGCATTGAAATAACGATTGATGGGCTAATAATATTTTCACAAAAGGAGTTCTCGTGATATTACTCCGAAGCTTCTAAATAGTACAAGAACACTCAAACATGACTATTATTTAGAACTCACCAAACCTATGGGTTGGAAATATTTGAGAAAGAAGAGTCTAAATTGTGACTACTTCTTCGGATTTTCTGTCAAAGACACAAGCTGAGTAAAGAGGGCATGATAACACCTCAGTGATACAACCTCGATGAACAACGAGCAATGACAACCCAAACATTAAAAAGGGATCATTCTCATACATTCATGCAAATTTCATTCATACACATCTAGTTAGGAGCATTTGATTCATTCTGATCATGACATCCTAATCATTTGGCATAAGCACAGGCCCATGAAATCGATTCTACACGTCATGTCCCCCAGAGGACAATGTAGCAACTTCCTAAAGTTGCAGTGGAGCAGATTGAAGCCACCAGCCTTATGTCCCTAAAGTTGCAGCGGAGCAGACTGAAAACAGCAGATCTTATTTCCCTGAAGATGCAGTGGAACATATTGAAGCTACAAATTATGGCGGATCTTATCTTCCTAAAGTTGCAGTGGAGCAGATTGAAGCAACCAGCCTTATCTCCCTAAAGTTGCAGTGGAGCAGACTGAAAATAGTGAATCTTATTTCCCTGGTGTTGCAGTGGAACATATTAAAGCTACAAATTATGGCGAATCTTATCTTCCTGAAGTTGCAGTGGAGCAGATTGAAGCCACCAGTCTTATCTCCCTGAAGTTGTAGCGAGCGGATCAAGACAATGAATCTTATTTCCTCAAGGCGTCGCAGTGGAACAGATTGAAGCTACAAGTTACGAGCCTTATCTCCCTGAAGTTGCAGTGGAGTAGGAAAACACACAAACCTTATCTCTCTGAAGTTACAGTGGAGCAGGTTGAAGTTACCAATTCTTATTTCCTTGAAGTTCCAGAAAAGTAGATCGAAGCTACAAATCTCTTCTCCATGAAATTACATTCGAGCAAATCGAAGCACTAATTCCTATACTTCTGAAGTTGCAGTGGGTTAGAGCGAGGCTACTTGAAGAAGAAGAAAAGAAGCGCCGAGACTCAGCAAGACCAGGCAAAATTGGTCATTTTTAAAGTCTTTGCTCCATTCTCGTTACACGACAATGAGCAAATAGGGGCAGCTGTAACAGGCCCAATTCGCCCGGGCCCAAAACAAAAAAAAAACAAATGAATAATAAAGTCCAATAAAAAGAGACAGTCCAGATTACAAGCCCAAAAAGATAAAAACTAGGCCCAAAATACAACAGGCCCAAAAAACCGAAATTTTTCAGAAAATTTAGGGTTTTTGAAACCCTAGGCGCCACAGCCTCCCTTGGGCGCGCTGCCCGCGCTTCGTCCCGAGGCCCCCCTGGCGCGCCTTCTGCTCCGTCTTTCACCAAAGAAGCAAATCCACCTTCGTTGACTCCCTCAGGACCTGCAATACGAAACAAAAAAGCAGCAACGCAAACACGTAACAACAATAGCAGAAGGACAGTGGATATAATAAAAATATTTGTAAATCGGCTATAAAGGCAAAAAATTTCAGATGTAATAGGGGGAGACTTTTGAATACAAAAAAAAAAAACATATTCAAAAAATCGGATTTGTAAGATCTTTGTTTTTATTTGTTTTATTTTCCTTTATTTTCCTCTTTCGAAAATCTATACACACATATATTTTTCTTTATTTTCTTGAAAAAAAATAGTTTATACATATATACAAACATATTGAAAAGAAAAAAAAAAGAGAGGAAAAATTACCTTTTGGTCCGACCACAGTACACGCAAGGTAAGGTCGGGCGCAACAGGACGGCGCATGATTGGCGCTGAGTACCTTGACCGCGTTTGACCGGATTGGGGGAGAGAGAGGAGATTTGAGAGAGTTTTTGGTGTTTTTTTTTAGGAAGGAGTAGAAAATGAAAATTTTTTAGAAATTTTTGGTTTTATAACAATCTAAAACGGTGCCGTTTTACATGGCCTCCCCAGACGCCAAAACGGCGTCGTTTTGGGGAGGCCGACCTGACCCGATCCATAACCGCCTAGGATCCGCGTGTTTTCGCTAAATGGGTTATTTATAACCCCGGTCCTTCCGCTTTTTTGTTTGTTTTAATTTAATCCTTTTGCTACTTTTTCTTATTTTTTAAATTTGACCGCAGAATTTGTCGCTTGTTTCGATTTAGTCCCTGGCCCATTGATGCGCTGGAAGTGGACACGTGTCCAGGGATTGGGCTTTTTGCCCATTTGGTCCTCGCGTGTTTTCGCGCATGTCATTTTAGTCCCTTTCTTATTATTATTATTATTATTATTATTATTATTACTATTATTATTACTAGTATTATTATTTTCATTTTTATTATCATTATTATTATTATTACTGTTATTTATTTATCTTTTACTATTATTATTCGTTGTTTATTATTATTATTATTATTATTATTTATTGCTATCATTTTCATTACTTTTATAATTATATTTTCTTGTTGTGTTTATTTACTTACTTTTTATTTATTTTTTGGCTTGATTATTTTACTTTATTTTCGATCACATATATTGTTATTTTATTAATGCATTTATCTCGTTATGCATGTAGCACCGTAATTTATTTTTACATTTTACTACTTGTCACATTAATCGTTACCCGATATATTAAAATTTTAAAATAATTGATACTCCGTATTTTAAAATTCGAAAGGTCGTTTTCTAACTTATGGGGATTCAATTTTCTCGATAAATCCAAATACCCGAACATTTTCCAAACATAAATTTTTTAAATAACCCCTGAAATTACGAAAAAGATCGTGTTCTAACTTACAGAATATGATTTCTTTCTAAAAACGAGATAATCGAATACCTTTCAAAATAAATAAATTTTCGGCGTTTATTCTCGCATCGGTAATTTAAGACATTGTGTCCTAACTTACGGGGCGTAATTCTTATATTTTAAAAATTTATAACAAATGATCGTATTTTAAAATTTATTCAAATTTTCAATTTTTGACACTAAAACACTAATTAATCAACTAGGTACCAATTTTGGGCGTATCGAAGGTGCTAACCCTTCCTCGTGCGTAACCGACTCCCGAACCCGTTTTCTAGATTTCGTAGACCAAAAAATCGTCGTGTTAGGAGGTGACCCGATCACACCTCATCAAAAAGGATTGGTGGCGACTCCCATTTTCATTTTCATTTTTAAAATTAAAGTCGACTCTTTCACAAAGAAAATAGTTTCGACAATAAGCAATACTGTTTATGGAGTTTGAAGACATGCATTTTTTTGCATGATGCCGTGAAATTGGCCTTTAATTCCAGATTCAAGGCTTTGGATATCTCTTTGTTGGGTTTAGGTCGAGTCATTACTTGCCATTTTAGTTAGATCATGCACGTTTTTTTTTTTTTTTTTTGATGATTATTTGATATGGTTGGGAGAACTTTGTATATTGTAAGTCAAAATGCAGATTTTTAAACATCTTATAGACACTAATTTTTTAGTGTCAAACTTATATCTAATTTACGAAATCAAATTCTTATTTTTACAATTAATGATTATCAAATTGACGTATGTAGTAAAAATAAGTAATTAACCCACTCATTTTTAACTCTTTTGTGTGATTGTGTCTTTAAATGATGATAATAATCTCCTTATCATATTGATTTAATACAAATAATTTCCTTTATGAATGGTGAAATAGATGTAAATATTTTTTTTCATCATTTCCTTTTTAAAATTAATAAATAATAATTGCTTCAAATATTACCCCATAAAATAATGTAAGGGTGTAGGGAAGGAAAGGGGTTGCGTAATTTACAATGCTATTCAAATCAATAATTAAAAGGCTTCATAACACTTGCCTCATACCCTTCATCTTTCTCTTTATATAAAATTTTCATTCTAACAAATCTTTTTTATATTATTATATTATTTTTAACAATTTTATTATAGATTCTGATTATTTTTGTTTTTTGACATAATGTCTAAAACTACTTGTAACCCTTCCCCAACCCATAAATAGGAGGATAATATGCTTCAGCGCACTCGAACCCACATTCTCTTGTATTGATAATAATGCTCATACCAATCGACTTAAAATTCAATCGACTTATGCTATTATATTTAAAAGTGTGGGTTTTGTTGGCAAAGGTGAAGGTCCTGATTTTGGATATTTAGGTTTGAAATTTATCATGCACAATTTTATATGTGGTTTTCGAGTTCCACTATGTGCAGTTGTCACGTGTAAATTTTAGTCCAGTTCAGTTAGTTAAATTTATTGGCTTTAATCTGGATTGTACTTAGTTATTAGTCTGTTTGTGCTTGTAATTGTTTGATCCTACTTTATAATTACTCGGACAATTCGTATTGTAATAATTTGATGCTTATGATCACTCGACATATATTTATATTATACTTGTAACACATTTAGAAAAAAAAAGCATGGGTTTTGATTCCATTTTTATATAATTTAATCGGATATATTATGTATAATATTTGAAAGTTATAAAAATATAAATTTCAAAATCATAAGTATTTATCATTAAATAAATCATAATTTTGAAAAATAATTATATATATATATATCATATTCACATGTATGTTTTTTATTACACAATTTACATTGTTTTTGAACATCAAAGTCGCCTAACTTATTTTAATGAATTTTGTTAATAACACCACTTTGATGTTTTCATTGACCAGTTCAATACATTCCAAGCTTAATTATTTGTTTTCTTGTTCAATGGGTTTAGATTTTAATTACAACTCTTTAAAGTAAAACTTTAAATATATTGCAGCAATGTGAATCATGTGCACTTGAAAAAATATAAACTAAAACAAAATCCAATATTTCTGCTAACCTAATTATATAGATATATATGAAAATGTTTTAGGTGATAGAATTTTTAGTCTAGGAATATTTCTCAAAAGTATTTTTGGATATAAATATCTCTAAATAAGTTACTTTTTGAGAGAAAACATGTTTATCTCAAATCAAAAATTGGCCCAAAAATATTTTTTTCAAAAGATGAAAAATTTAACTTCTTTCTAAAAGTGATTTTTTTTTTTCAGAAGTAGTTTTGAGGAACATTCCTAAACTAGGTAAATTAGAGATTAATAATACAGTCAAAATTTTTATTAAAAAAAAAGACCATTTTTTAAAAGTTAAAGATTACAGTTAAATTGAATGCTTTGGTTTAATGTATTCATTTAAATAAACTCAAAATTTTTATTATTTGAAATGAAGAAAGAGAAAATTAAATAAAAAGAAAATCCCAATGTGCATGTGTTTTTAGATTGAAAGCAACCCTTGGGTTGGGACCAAACTACATTACAATCTACCAATGCCAATTAGCTACCTTTAATGACATAAACATTTATACAACTCAACCAATTGATGAACAAAGTTTTTTCCTTTTAAACTAATTTCATATCTGTATTATTTTGAGAAATAATTAAGCTACTTTGGCACATTAACTAATTTTCATGGGTGGGTAAAACTATAAAGGAAAGCAACTTTATAAGTTTAAATAAGGGAAGAAAAAGAAAATAAAATTTTACTAAATTTATTCAAGAAAATTATTTTCTGTATGAAGTTTTTAAAGTTAATAAAATAATATATATACCCTTTAAAATATATTTAAAAAGTATTTTTCAAGTAATGTAATATATTAGAAATTGTATCACACATGTATGCATATAGAAACTAAGTATTTTGAATACGAGTATTTTTTGAAAAATAACATACAACAAATAATAAAACATATAGTTCGGACGGAACTAATAATATTAACACAAATGCAATATGTATGAAATTAAAAATAAAAAATTAATTTAAATTTAAGAATAATAAATCCAATCCAATTATTTATCATGATATTATCCTTTTTTATAGTATGTTAAATAGTATTATATTAGTGAAAAGGAAAATTTAATATTATAAAAATCTAATTATAATAAATTAAATATCCAGTTGACTTGTTACATATTAAATTTAAATTTTTTTAAAACATACTTGTATAAAAATCAAATTCTTTCTACCAAAAAATAAAATAAAAATCTTCAATAAAACCATTTCTTATAAAATTATAATCATTTTATGGAAAAAATTGATTTCTTAATCACAAAGTACAGACAAATAAAAACCCTAAATTGTAACGAGTTTAACATTAAAAAAATGAGATAAATCTCAAAATTATTCATAAATTTTGATTTGATGTGCAATCGTATACACGAGTTTTAATTTGATGCAATTATACACGTGAAACTCTAATTGTGGTTCAAATGTATACTTGAAATTTTAATTTTAATTTAATTATGCACATTTAAAGAAATAAATACATCAATTTATTTTTATATTGGATAAATATGATTATTTATGTATGCAATATATAAACATAAAATGATATTATATCAATAATTGTGTTAATAATTTATAAGAATTTGATCAAATCAAAACTTCATGTATAAAATTGCACAAAATCAAAATTCATGTATACAGTTGCACATTAAACCATAATTTATATATAATTTTGAGATTTATCCTTAAAAAAAATTATAATTATAATCAAAATGTTTATAATGTCACTCAAAATAATTTCAGCCTTTCCTTTTAAATTATAGATTTATAGATATCATTAAATAAAAATTCAACAATTTTATTTCCCTTTCAGTTCTGGAAACAAAGTTGTAAGCTAATCTAGAAGTAAAAGCATTGTTTTTAAAATTAGATTGGACCGACTGATCTAACTGGTAGAATTAAGAATTTGTTAGGGTATTGATTTGGAATAAAGAGTTAGATCGATTAACCGATGAATATGTTGAACTGGTCCGTCAAGTTGGTCGAACTGATTTTTTTTTATTTTTCAAAATTTAAAAAAATTAATAATTTATTCAGTCAAACTAGTTGAATCAAGAACTAATGGTTTGATTGATTCGACTATAAATTCTAAAAGTAACAATTTAATAAAAAAAAATAACAACACTTTCTAATAAAATTACTACTAATGAACCAACCTACTAATAAAAAATGTTATAAAATAATTATCGTAAATTATTAATGCCATTATTATAATTTTAATTAAGTTTTTATAGAATGCCCAAAATATTTTACATGTACATATAATAAATTAGATTTGTCTATTTACATTTTGTTTGTGTTAAATTTATATCTATATTTTAAAAAAATCACTATCACTTTTCGAAATACAAATATATATTTATAAAATTTAAATAATTAAATATATATTTGAATTTCATTTTTTTATTTGGTTCGTTATTTATTAGAGTTTTTTAATTAGAAATTGAAGTTATTTTTTATTTTTTTATGAAATTATTACTTTTAATAAAAATAAAATCTAAAAAATAAGATACAATCATTTCTGTTTATCATTTTCCAATATAAAAAGTGTTTTTTTTTTTGCCAAAATAAAAATATTCTATTATATCAGAATGCATTTTTAAAGGAAAAAGAGAGAGAATATATTGGCAGAAGATGAATGGTCCAATGTGGACATCCCCATTCCCCTTAATCAGCACTAATTTGAGAAAGAGTCTTCTTCCCATGTTGGATTGTGAATTTATTCCTCTCAATAAACAAGAGAATCATATTAAAAGTTTCTTTTCTATTTAATTAAATACTTTTTTAAAAAAAATTATAATAGATATTAATGGTTAAAAATTAATAAAGTCTAGAAAAAAAAAGAAAATTAAATGAAAAAAGCTTGAATTTCAAATTTAATGGAGAATATAATATAAAAAAAACCAGTGCTATAATTTGTTAGGAGGCCAGCTAGATTCATAATCTTCCAAATTTTACAAAGAAGAGATGAAGGGCCAGAGATTCACTTATATTTGATGACGTGGAATTTAGTAGAGTCCACCCCCTTAATGTTTCAATCATTGCCTTCTCTCTCTCCCTCCACTATTTCTCTCATTTATAAGCGCCTGTGAGTGCAGAGAATTTTGAGGAAGACAAACATAAAAAGCAATCTCTTGGTTTTCTTGTTTGTATAAAGGGTTAGTAGATTTGGGTCTCTGGGTTTCTTTCAAAACAAGGTTTTTCTTTGACGTATTTCCTCGCCTTCTTTTAAAGAGAAACCACAAAGAAAAAGGAAACGGGTTTTGAAGAAGGAGATGGTTTTCATGTGTGAGATTTTCTTCCCAGGAGGAAAATTGGAAGAAAGAGAGTGGGAAAAGGAGAGATAATAAAAAAAGAAGGAGAAAAAAGATCAAATTTGCCTAAAAAGCCATAGTAGCAGAAGTGGAAAAAGGGGATAATTCCTTTTTAAGCAAAGAACAAGAACCCTAAGTTTTTGTTTGTTTCATCTGCTTATCTGCTGGTAATTCCTTTTGGATTTTTTTTTTAAAATTTTTCTTTTTCTTATCTGTTGTTGGTTGGTTTCTTGTTATTTCTAGATTTTTGTAAAAATTTCTTGGGGGAAATTCAATAGGTTACTGAAAATTCATAACTAGCTGCATTCTGATCATGTTAATTGGCTTGTATGAACACAAGTTTGTTTTTAGTTGAGAAAAAAGAAAAAAACAATGGGAATTCGTTGGTTTCATTGTTAATAATAATACAACTGCAGCTAAATATTAGGTAAGCTATAATATAACTCAAGTCAAACTTGTGTTCTTTTAAACAGGGCTAATTGGCAATGTCTGCCACGATAATGAGTGAACCAATGGTGGTATCAGCACCATCACCAGAAACTCAAGCAACATCAGCAAAACTTGCTGCCCAATCTGATGTCCAGTTCGCCAAATGCGATTGCTGTGGACTTACCGAAGAGTGTACCCCGGCTTATATCGAAACGGTACGCCAACGGTACCAAGGGAAATGGATATGTGGCCTTTGTGCTGAAGCAATCAAAGATGAGATCATAAGAACTGAAAGGCTTATAAGTACCGAGGAAGCAATGGCCAGGCACATGAACTTTTGCCAAAAATTCGTCTCCTCCGGACCGCCTCCTGATCCTACGGTTCATCTGATATCTGCTATGAGAAGTATTCTTAGAAAAAGTTTGGATTCCGCGAGAGGTTTAAGATCGACCCCTCCGATTAGTCCTACCGGAAAGGTCAGAAAAATTCGAGTCCAACTCGGTCTGAATGTTGTTTCCCTACCCTGTCTGGTTGATAGAGGTATAAGAGATGATGGGAAGGGAATCAAGAGCCTGGATTGAACAATAGGTGGAACACAAAAAGAGCCAGTTGCATAGGTTTTTTTTCTCATAGTTGTAAGACTTTGGGTTCAAGTTCCTCCTTCATAATTGTATCATTGTTTGAAACAGATAAAATAAATTAAAAAGGAAAATTGATGTTTTAAAGTTTAGACTTAGAAGTTTATGTAGATTTTAATGTTAAATATAAATAGAAGTTGTTCTGTTTTCTGAAAACTAATTCTTCTTGCAGTTCTCGTTGTTTAAATTCTTATTATAAGGACTTAAATGAAAAAGGGAAAAATAAAAATAAAAAACACCCATTTAAGCAAATAATAAAAATATAATTGATAAAAAAATTAATATTTGGTATGGGAATTGAATGATTGGATGAAAGAAAATAGTTCCAAAATTGAGGTGTAGAAAAATCCAAGAGTAACATGGAATTATTTTAATAATGGAATTCAACCTAACTTGATTCCCTATATTTGATTCCATTTTGTGCTGAGATGCCTTTAATGTCATTTTCTATGAGATTACTCAAATTTCCCAAATCAAAGGTAGTGCATACCAATTACCTCAAAATCATTCCTTTAATCCCACCCTAGTTTCATTTAGTAGTAAGGAGTAAGAAGTCGCGTTAGTCGTGTTTGTTGTTTGAGTTTTACTTTATTATTGTGTATTTTGTCACTTAAGTTGTTATCTTTGAACTAACACCTACATGGTATTGACAGCCAATCTAGTGGTGATATGTGGTAAGTTCTCGATATGTCACGTGACGAATATATATTAAAAAAATTAATAAAGAATAAAATTTTGTCCCAATTGATTCTTGATGTGAAAAATATTATATTTTTTTATTAATTTATATTTTTAAAATATTTTTTAAATATCTGAAATTTATATTTGTCACGTGGCATACTAAGAGATTGTCGCGCGTTACCAACGGATTGACTATCACTGTCATGTCAATATAAATTAACAATGTTAGTGTAGAGATACCAACCTAAGTAACGAAAAAAAAATTCAAGTGTCAACTAAGTACTTTTGAAAAAAAATTAAAGAATAAACTACATATTAACTCAAAATTTAATTTAAAAAATAGATTTCACCCAACTCCTAATTTAATAAAAAAACTGAAAATTGTCGAAAAAATCGTTTGTATAAATCAAGCATGAAAGAATAGAATGAATCACAATTGCTAAAGTTTTAGCATGAAAAACAAAAAATCAAGAAGAGGATTTTTCTTTTTAATACAAAAGAGATCATTGAATGACTATATAAAGCAATTTAGTTAAAACCCTGAATGGAGCATAAACGGTTAAACATTTGCATCAGAACCTGACACTTTTAACAAAAAACATTGGCAAGAAAGTGTTCTAACACAGTGGCAACAAAAAGAAAGAGGGCTGCCCAATAAACATGACAAAGTTTTGTCTTGCTATGAAACCCCAAAAAAAGGGGGGGATAAAATAAAAGATTGGAATATGTTTCACCATTGTTGGAGCTCATTACATCAAGTGAGACAACTAAGATAGCAACAACATTAGAACCAGTTGTTGACAGCTCAGCTCTGCTGCTTACTCATATGTTTAAAATTGTTAAATCCTGACAGATAGAAGTTTCTGGAAAAATGGGAGATTTAAATGCATGGTTGATTGGTTTGGTGGTTAAGTGAAAATGATTGAAACTAATTGAAAAATAACAAAGTGGGGTCTAGGGGTTGTGATTTGGCTCATCAAAGGACAGATCATCTGACTCAGCTATGGACCCCCAAACCCACCAATCTTATTTTTATGGTAATTAAGGCCAATCAAACTTGTTTATTTTTTATCTGAAAATATTACTTCAAATTATCGATAAAAGTATCAAACATGGTTAACTAAATAATCAAACAGTGATATACAATATGTCATATGTATCTCATACTAATATGTAAAGATTAATTTTTAACAACAAAAGTTGATGAAATTTGTAACAAAAAAAACCAAACAACTCTTTGATCTAATATACACGGGCTAGTTTACTCATTTTTTTAGTAAATGGGTAAAATACAATCTAATTCTTTATATAAGAACCTTCATGGTAATTAATTTTATCCAAACTATCTTACTTTGTTCTGTTGATAATATCTATATATATGAGGTAGTAAAGGAGCAGGGGCAAAGCCAGGGAGGCTGGCATGGACCCCGCCCCCCCTAAAATGTAAAATTATTATTTGGGCCTTTAAAATTTTTTAAAAATTTTAAATTAGTAAAGGTAAAATTGCACTTTGCCCCCCCTAAAATTAAAAAAATTCGAGTTAATCCTTTACAAATTATAAAGATATAAACTATAAAAAATTAAAATTTCATTCGCCCCCTAAAAAATTGTTCTGGCTTCGCCCCTGTAAAGGAGAGATTTGGCAGAAATTATGCTGTACATTTTGTTTTTTTGTGTTTATACTTTTCACTCTCCTAAAGTACAAAATATGGTGTTTGATAGGATCTGATATGGATTTGGAATGGAATATCAATGAACATCTATGTATACATCTAGATATTCTAATTGTCTTTTGTTAGTTTTTGCTTTCAATTAACCTATCTTTTTGTTGTTCCTAATTTAATGAACTATTACCCAATTTATTAGAAATTTCCTTTCAATTAAAGAAAATGTTGGCAACCAATCTTTTTTTTTTTTAATTTTAAAAAAGACACTTTATGCATATGTTTTGTTAGGGCTAGATTTCATTATTCATATAATAATTTATCAAAAATATGATAATTGGACATATTTTATGAGATGAACAGCTTAAAGTTATAACCAATGAAGTTAACATTCCTCTTGCTTTATCTTTTAACTAGATGAATAACATTTAGGGTAAATCACAATCAAAGTCATTAAACCATTAGTAAATTTATGTTTTGGTCACTCAAAAAGTTACAAAATGATTATTAAACTATTGAAAAATTTTCATTTAAGTCACTTAACTATTTAAAAGTTTTTATTTAAGTCATTGGGTTGTTAACTTTTTTTTTTTTTTTAAGTTTTGTTAGCTAGTTCCAAATGACTATTCAATTATCTGTATGATAGTACTCATTGACGAGTAGAAGAATATACTTTAGATCCAAGTCGATCTAACAATCAGTGTCGAAGATTGAAGAAGAAAGCTATTTGGATTTTAGTTCATATATTCATAACGTTCAAAGTTGTTTTATGAAAATAACTAAATGATAGAAGAGAAGAGGAAAGGAGGCTTTCAATTGGTGCGAGCAACGCAAACAAAAAAGGCCATACAATAACGCTTTTAACAACCCAATGACTTAAATGAAAACTTTCAAATATTTCAATGACCATTTTGTAATTTTTTAAAGTTTAGTGAACAAAACATAAACTTACTTCTAATTTAATGATATTAAATGTAATTTACACTAAAATTTAATTAGATTTTAATTAGAAAACTAAATTTTTAGATGAAAACACCATTTAAAAGGGTTAAGCTCTCTTCTAGATATCTTCAATAACTTTTGTAAAAACACATGCTTAAAATTATTAAATATATAAATTAAAATTAACTAATATAAATATTTAATTGAATAACATAATTAATTAATCCAACATAATTTTTACATGATATAATTCAAACTTAAATATTTAAAAGTCTCAACATTGTTAAATGCATTAATATATTAAAAAGGAAAGAAATGGATTAATAACCTCCAATAATGAGGATCTAAATTATTTCAATAATTGAAACAGTTCTTCTTGTTCAACTAAATCATTAAAAAAAATCTTCAGTTTATATCATGCTATTGTTTTAAATTGCCCCTAATCATTACATGGATAAGAAGGAAACATGAATCTGTTTTTTTTTTTTTTTTAACAAAATGGTTAATTTTTTTGGTTTTTCTTTCAACTTTTATAGTTCAACAATAGGATTATTTTGTACAGTGACAGAGTTAAAAATTATTTTTTGGGGGTTCGGAATTAAATTGTATATTTTTATAATAGTAAAAATACAATTTCATCATTTTAATAATCTATATCTTTATAATTTTTAAATGATTAAATCATTTTTTTATCATTTTAAGGGGCAAAGTGTAATTTTACCATTACTAATTTAAAATTTTATAAATTATAAATAGCTTAAATAAAAAAAAAATATTTTAAGGGGGACCGGGCTCCTGCCAGCCCCCTTGGCTCCGCCAGTGATTTTGTATTTCAATTATTAGTATCCAAAGTATGATTTTTACTTTAAATAGAAAAAAAAAGGTAAATCCTAGGTCAAAATATGCAGTTAATTTCTGTATTTTGAACTTTTACTTCAAAAAGTTAAGATGAATTTAAAAATTATAGTGATGTTGAGTAATTTCTATAAAAAATGTTAACTTAGTATGTTTATTTTCCATTAATTATAAGTCACGTTATATGAAGATAGTTTGATTAACATGTTATGTTGGAAAATTTTAACAGAAAATACTAAGGATATTAATGATTGAGCTGAAAATTTTAAATCGAAAATGTAAGAGGACTTAGTTTTTAACTTTTTAAATATAAAATTAAATTTAAAATTTTGTCAAAGTAGAGGAACAACCACAGTAAATGTACAATGAACGCTTTTATTTTAGAAGTTGGATTGCATTTTACCTTTTCTACTAAAAAATAGCAACTTAGTCATTGTATGTTAGATCAAAGAGTAAATTGGTCCTTTTGTTAAAAGTTTCATCCATTTCTACTGTTAAAATCTGATCCTTGTACATCGACATGAGGTATACGTGGCACACCAAGTGTAATCATTTGGTTATTTCGTCAGCTATACTAATTTTTAACAGTAGAAATAAATAAAAATTTTAACTAAAAGGACCAATTTATTCTTTAATTTAAGGCATTAATTTACTCAATTTTTGAATAAAAGAAGTCTTCATGATAATTTTACCAACCAGTAAGATATTTTAATATGTGAGTCAAAATTTCCCATTATATATGATTGCATTCATTTTCAGATCTCACAAAATCTATTCTAACCACCCATTATTAATTATGTTTGGTAAGTCAAAATCAAATAGCCAAAAATAATTTTAAAAAAAACCCCTCAATAATCCAGCGAAGAAACCTAAGTACATGCATTTTTCACAACAAAGAAAATGGTTTATTTTACTGTGAACAATTACCCGACAAGCAACGACTGATTGACTAATCAAAGTAACGTTGATTGCACCATGATTTTTCTCTTACTACACAAAAAGGGAACTTTTGATTTCCGTTGTTAATAATTAATTGTTAACTACATCATTTATGTCTGTCCACATTGGTTGTTAAGACCATAATCATATGAGATAGAAAATTGCTTTTTTCTTTTTTCTATGTTTCTCTCTTTACCTTTGGACTGGGTAAAGAGAAAAAAAGAAAGAAGAGGAAAGAAGTCTACCGTCCACTTCATTATTAGTAAACCCCTCTTTGTGTAGTTACTAAACAATAATAAGCAAGATTTTGTGTTTTTTACAGTTCTATGTAATGATGATGATGGGCGACCAAGGAAAAAAAATAGATTAGCATGGAATGAGATGCTATATGGTAGGAAAGAAATAAGTGCAAACCACATGACAAGTCTAGAAGGTATGCGATTGGATTATTGGAATAGTTTGGGGATAAACTTCCAAGGATTTCTCTTCCCGTTTTCAATTAAATAAACTTTTTGATATGTATAAATTGGGGTCTTAGGAGTACGCATATAGAGACACGATTAGAAAATCTACATCCATGGGATGTGATAGCTGTATTAGAAACAATTCATTATTTGAATCTAAGAAATACTGTTTGGTAGTTTTGTTGATGAAATTATTCATAGATGGTACAAAAATAATAGTTTGCCACTATAAGAAATTCTTTTTGAAATTTAGTTGCTTGAGAGAGAATTTAAAGAGGAGAAATTGGCTTGGGCAATAAATTTTTTCTTGAATTTAAAGTGGATGAGATGAAAAAATGTTTGTTAAGTGAGAATGAGATTAGATATCGAGTTGGTTTAGAAAGATGGAACCATAGTCGCATTTGGATTATATGAAATTCATATTTATTGAAGTAACAATATTTAGAGTCCCTTTTTACACCCAAAATATGATAACATTTCAAAACATTGTGGATGTATAAGGAAAGGTAGTATTTGTAAAAGAATCACTCATAGAAGGTTAGGGTTACAGTAAACTGACTATCAGGATTTTAACTAATTAATTAAGCCATATTGAGGAAGTTTTTATATTCTATCGCTGAGGTGATTAGTTCTTGATTAGAGTTTTAGAATGTAGAAATGTGTTAGCATTTGTTCCTTGGCCCTATAAAATGATTTTAGCTATCTCCAATGTTGTTGGATGTTGAATCAAAGTGGCTCTAGTAATCGAAGAAAGAAGCTAGAAAAAAGGCAGGGGAACAATTGAACAAGTCAATGTTAGAGATGAATAGAATAAAAGAGAAGATGGGGTGTATTTAATGAAATGACTTTTGGGGATTTTAAATGCCTAACATAACAACGAAGAAAATGGAGTGTGATCATATATGCATCAATAAAAGAGCAAATGTTATGAAATAATGGTAAATAAAACAATCAACGAAGAAGTGGAGCTTAAATACCAATATTTGGTTTCGATAATTCATGGGCTTCTTTAATTAATGTGCTTCCAAATTTTTTGAGAGTCAACTCAATTAGTGAGGTCATTATCAAACTTTGGAGAATGAAAGTAGATATATAAACTTTAGGAGTAGACAATGGAAGGTTGTTCCAAAGAAGAATTGAAAAGGTTAAGAGTTCATAAATAAAAATAAGGAAAGTGAAAACTTTAAATATATATACAATATGAAAAATATGATTGAATCTTATATATCTAAATATCAATTAAATTATTATATTAATTAATCCTTGAAATGACAGTAGTTTGTATCTGTTCTTTTTGACACAATGTTTAAAATTACTCATAACTCCTCTCCAACCCATAAATAGAAGGATAATGCACTTCAACGCACTCGAACCCACGTCCTTCTACATTGACAATAATACCCATGCCAATCAAGCTAAGACTCAATCGACTAAAATGATAGCTGTACAGCACAATTTCTGCCCGGGCCCACTAAAACCCAAACCAAAAGGACCCAAATTTAAGACTAAACCTAGCCCAACTAAAACAAGCCCAAAATGGCCCCAAATCTAAACCGATTTTCAGCAGAAGGAGGGTCAGAAACCCTAGCGCCGCTCCCCACGTGGTGTCAGCACGCCCACCGCCCGAGGGTCGGCTCCTCCGCTGACATTGCACCAAAGTGGCCTAACACCTAGCCCGTTGACCCTCCATAAACCTGCAAAAATGGCAAAAAAGGGGAAGACGACAGCAAGAAACAAAGCAGAAAGCAGAAACAATAAAAAATGTAAAAGAATTATTTTCTTTCGGCTATATAAAGCCACGAAAGACTAATGTACAAGGGGGGATTTTTGAAAATAAAAAGAAAGAGATTTTGAATATAAAAAAGCGAATTCAAAATCGGATTTGTGAGATCTCTATACTTTTATTTCTTATTTGTTTTATTTTTTCCTTTATTTCCTATTTCGAATATACATACATATTTATATTTTCTTTATTTTTTCTTTAAAAGGGGTATATGTATGTACAAATATAGCAAAAAAAAAAAATTACCTTTATGACTTTTCGATCACAGTGATATACTGGCGCAAGTGCAGTGTGTCCCTAAGAAGCTGCCCTAGGGCCGGCTGAGGAGAGAGGCGAGAGAGAAATGGAAGCAATTCTGTTTTTTTTTTTAAGAAAACAAAAGCAGGACTGATTTTTTTTTTTTAAAAATTGCTTTTATAAAGGACCCAAAACGGCGCCGTTTAGGGCCTATTTCAGTGGCCTCAAAACGGTGCCGTATAGAGAGAAAACCCGAGACCCGACCCGATGGGTAAGAGGATCCGTGTGTTTTGGGTAAAAATGGGCTATTTACGCCCGTGGTCCTTCCGCATTTTTCCATTGCTTCAATCTGGTTTTTTTCTTTTATTTTACATTTGCCCCGCGAATTTTATTTCAATTTCAATTTAGTCCTTATTAATGCTGTGCGTTTTGAAGGACAGGGATAATTTCCCATTTAGTCCTCACTCCTTTAGGCGCCTTTTAATTTGGTCCTAAATTTCCTTTAAATTTGTCCCTTTAATTTTATTTTGCTTTTAATTTAATCCGCGGCCTTTGCTAGCTGAAACGCAGCGCATAAGGACCAGAGATATTTTCCCATGCGGTCCTTGTTAGTTTCCGCGCGTTACATTCTAATCCTTATCAATTTTTTTATTTGTAATTATACCTTTTAATTTTCTTTTAATATCAATTAAGCCCCTTTTATTCTAATTTTTTTATTTCGTTCATTCATTTATTTAATTGTTTGATTATTTATTATTCTTTTACTTTATTCATTTCGTTTATTTACTTATTTTACTATTTATATTGTTCATTTTATTTATTTATTTATTTTATCCTCATATATTGTTGTTTATTTATTTTCTTTATTTGTTTTAATTATGCTTCTATTATTTTTATTACTTTATTATTCATTATTCTTTTATTATCATATATCCGGTTATTCGTTTATTATCCTTTTTATATCCTTAAGAGATTTAAATGGTATATATACATATATATTTTGTTTTTTTATATACCTATTGTTCTTGTTATTATTATTATTATTACCTAATATTTCTATTATTATTAGTAATTACTATTATTAATACTATTATTATTATTATTTTATTTTTATTACTATTATCATTATTATTATTTTTAAACGTTTATTTACTCTCTTTTTAATTTTAATTTGTTTTTTTTTGTTTTATTATTTATCATATTTTTATCTTTACTCTTATTTTTTATTTATTTTATTTTAAACTTTACACTTGTTATTGCCATTTCATTATTTATTTATTTATGTACTTATATTCTGTTGTACATACTTTCAAATTTCGACTATTCATTATTATTAACTCATTCATCATTGATATTTATATTTATTATTGTCATTATCATTATTTTGTTACATATATTAGCACTGAAATTCATTTTACGTCTTGCCATAAGATCACATTCCATTTTATCCGATCCATTAAAATTTTTGTTTTAAAATAAGCGAATACTCTGCGTTCTAAGGTTCAAAAGGAATCATGCCCTAACTTACTGGGTTTCGATTTTCCTCATTGAGACTAAAGAACCTATTATTTTCTTTTTAAAATCAAAGCATAAAAGTTAAATAAAAATCTCGAGAATTCAAAATTGTCGTGTCCTAACTCACTGGATGTGACGTTTTGTTATCTCGGGATAAGGATTTCTAAGAAAACAAAGGCAATATTCTGTATTTGGAATTTCGAGAAATCGTGCCCTAACTTACTGGGTTCCGGTTTTTCATTTGACCCAAATAACCGAATATCCTCCTCAAGCTTAAATACGAGTTTTAAAAGTCAAAAGACAAGCTCAGTTTCGGGAACTCGAAATGGCGTACCCTAACTTACTGGGCGTGACATTTTACTTCTTCGGAATAAGAGGGTCTTAACATCCATTTTAATTTATTTAATTTATTTTAAATAAAGAGGATCGTATTTTAAAATCTTTTCAAATTTTCGACATAAAGACATCAAATAATCAATTAGGTACCAATTTTGGGCGTCACGAGGGTGCTAATCCTTCCTCGTATGTGTCGACTCCCAACCCGTTTTTCTAAATTTCGTAGACCAAAACTGTTGTTTTAATAAATTAAATCTATTATTAAAATGACCGAATTATGAGGTGACCCAATCACACCTCATCAAAAAAAGGTTGGTGGCGACTCCCGTATTTCGTTTTCATTTTCAAAACCAAAGTCGACCAGTTTTACAAAAAATGGTTTCGACAATAGCAGTTTTAGTTTTAAACATAAATATAAAAATATTTTAATATGAAGTGGCTTAAAAATTTACAAATTATATAAATTATTTTAGGCTTAATACATAATTTGGTACCTGAGTTTGTTACTTTTTATAATGTGGTACTTGTGGGTTTTTTTTTGTCCAATATGGTACTTGTATTTGACAAAAGTTATATTTTGATATCTGAATGTAACAATGTTAACTTTTTTTTTATGTTTAATTCAAGTTATAATGATGACTTGATCAAAATTCATAATTAGCTAATACTAGCAATTAAATTACATCAAATCAACCCTGTCAAAACCATTTTTCTATTTTAAAAAATAGGGGTTGATTGAAAAATCAAAAATGGAGTCGCCACCGACCTTTTTCGAGGTATGATCGGATCACCTTGAAATTGATGATTTTAATAAAACTTTGATTCATTAAAACAAATTTTGGTCTACGAAACTCGAGAAAATGGGTTCGGGAGTCGATTACATACGAGGAAGGGTTAGCACCCTCGTAGCGCCCAAAATTGGTACCTAATTGATTATTTAATGTCTTAATGATGAACATTTGAAAAGATTCTAGATTACGATCCATTTGCTTAAAAAACATTTGAGCAAATCAAATTGGACGCCAATGCCCTCTTATTTCGAAGAAATAAGATATCATACCCAGTGAGTTAGGATACAACAATTCATATTCTCGAAACTGAGCCTATCTTTTGATTTTTTAAAACTCGTGTATTAAAGTTTGAAAAGGGTGTTCAATTATTTGGGCTTTATGAAAAATTGGAACCCAGTAAGTTAGGGCACAATTTCTCAAAATTCGCGAATAAGGAATATTGCCTTTGTTTTTTTAGAAATTCTTACCTCGAGATGCTAAAACGTCACATCCAGTGAGTTAGGACGCAACATCTCGAATTCTCGAGAATAAGTTTTTTATTTATTTAAAATTTATGTGTTTTGATTTAAAAGAGAAAAAGGGTACTCGGTTGCTTAGATTTAACGATAAAAATCGGAACACAGTGAGTTAGGGCACGATTTTCTCGAAGTGTCCAAACACGAGCATTGCCTTATTTTAAAAACTTTGAGTAAAATGATTTTACAACTTGAACGGTGTTAAAACATGACTTTTTAAGCGAATAAAATGCGATGGAATGATAGTATACAAAGCAAAATGACAATATATACACCAAATGTTATTTTAATGAATCACAAATAACCAATAAGCACAAATTAAGAATTACGAATCACACGATGATAGCAATAATTACGGAAAGTACAATTTTACACTCAACCAATCTAAGAAATAAATAAACAAACTATGAACTAAAAAACAAATAAAGTTTAAAACGATTATTGTAAGACAAATGATACTAAATAATATATGAAAACCAATTTAAAATAACTATTATAAATAGTAATAATATAAGGTAATTTTAAAAAAAAATTGTCATGAATAATATATAACAAAACGTGGAACAATTTGATAAAAGTAGAATGCAAAATCTTAACATTAATAATTATAAAACAATTTTAAAATAAATAATACGTAAAGAAGAATTTAAAATAAATAATTTATAAAAATAATTTAAACTAACTAATATATACAAATGTTCAAAGCCAATAATATATAAGCTTAATATAAATAATATATACAAAAGAAATTTAAATAAAAATAGTCTTAAATAAATAATATATATATGGAAAGATTTAAAATAAATAATAATAATAAAACACACCCTTTTTGAAAAGTAAATAAATAAATAAGTTAGGACAGTAGACAAAGTTGAAATTTAAAATAAAATTCAAGTCTTAAAATGAAAATAATAACAACAGACTATTAAGGACCGTAAGAGCATATATGCAAAAACAAGCGAGGATTCATTGGAAAATTATCCCAAACACTCAAAACGACGCTGCTTCAAATATTGGTCACTTAATGTACTTGAGGACTAGATTAAAACAACAACAAAATAAACAGTAGGCTAAATTAAAATCGAGCATGGGACTCCATTGCGACCCTACATAAGCAAACGCGAGGGACCCGTCGCGCAAATAAACCAATAATAAAAATGCGCGGATCCTCCCGGTCGGGTCACGCGCTACGAGTTGAGTTTCTAAACGACGCTTGTTTTGGGCATTAAATTGCTACTCCAAAACGACGTCGTATGACTTGCCTTTAAATACTAAAAATCAGTTAAAAAACATTTTAACACTGTCTTTTTTAAAAACACAAAAAAACTCTCTGAAAATCAAACCCTAGCCCTACGAGCTCCGGCGATAGTACGGCCGAGCTCTGATCATCGAGCTGCCGCACTCCGCCACCTCAACCGCCGTATACGGTGGTCGGAGACACTCAAGAAGGCAGATTTTAACTTTCAAACACCCCTAGTCCCAAATCTAACCCCCAAAACAACCAAAACCTTCACTAAAACCGAAAAACAACCAAAAAAAGCCTCGGATTTGGGACTCCGATCGTCACAAAAAGGTAGAAGTTAGTATTTTTACTCTTTTTCTATATATATGTAGTATATTCGAAATGAAAATAGGCTGAAAAATAGACCGGAAAATATACCTTTTTTGCTATTTTTGTATTCAAAGAACGTAACCCTTTACAATGGTTTTATTCGGCTTTTTCTAGCCCGAAAAAATGAAAATACAAAAGTCTTTTTTTTTGCTGTATATTGCTATTATTGTTGTTGTTCTTGTCGTTTTTCGTAGGTACGACGGTGTACGACGATGACGTGGTGCTGATACGGAGGCCGTGTGGGAGCGGCGGTGCTAGGGCTAACCTTAGGGTTTCTGCCCTTGTTGTTCTTTGGGTCATTTAGGCCGACTAGGGTATTGAGCTAGTGTAGGCTAAGGTTTGGGCCAATTGGGCTTTTAATGGACTTATTTTCTTTTTTTGTAAATCTGGACTGCTAATGGACTGTTTGGATTTATTATTTATTGTTTTTTTCATTTGGTTTTTTATCAAAGTGGTTAAATTTGGGCCCAGGCATAAATTGGGTCCTACAGCTGCCCCTCTTTGCTCATTGTCGTGTAACGAGAATGGAGCAAAGACCTTAAAAGGGCCCATTTTGCCCGGTTTCGCCGAATCTTGGCTTCTTTCAGTGTTTTTCTTCTTCGAATAGCTTCATTCCATCCCACTACATCTTTAAGGGCATAGGAACTAGCACTTCGATCCAATTCAAGGAGATTAGACTTGTAGCTTCAATCTGCTCCGCCGGAACTTCATGGAGATAAGAAATGTGGCTCCAATGTGATTTCAGGGAAAAGAGATCTGTAGCTTCGATATTTTCCATTGAAACTTAAAGGAAATAAAAATTCAGAGAGAAGAGATTTGTAACCTCAATCTTCTCTGCTGAAATTTCAAAGAAATAAGGATTGATCCTCATTGTAAACTCAGGAAGAAGGGATTTGTAGCCTCAACCTACTCCATTGGAACTTCGAGGAGATAAGAATTTAGAGAGAAGAGATTCGTAACCTCAATCTTCTCTGCTAAAACTTCAAAGAAATAAGGATTGATCCTCCATGTAAACTCAGGGAGAAGGAATTTGTAGCCTCAACCTACTCTACTAGAACTTCGAGGAGATAAGAATTCAGGGTGAAGAGATTCGTAACCTCAATCTTCACTGTTGAAAATTCAAAGAAATAAGGATTGATTCTCATTGTAAACTCAGGGAGAAGGGATTTGTAGCATCAACCTACTCCACTGGAACTTCGAGGAGATAAGAATTCAGGGAGAAGAGATTTGTAACCTCGATCTTCTCTGCTGAAACTTCAAGGATATAAGAATTTAGAGAGAAGAGATTTGTAGCTTCGACCTTCTCTACTGAAACTTCAAGGAAATGAGGATTTCAGGGAGAAGGGATTTATAGCTTCGACCTACTCCGTTGGAACCTCAAAGTGATAAGAATTCAGGGAGAAGAGATTTGTAGTTTCGATCTTCTCTAATGAAACTTTAAGGAAATGAAAACTGGTAATTTCAACCTGCTCCGCTGTATCTTCAAGGAGACGAGGTTGGTGGCTTAAATCTACTCTGCTGCTTCATGGAGATAAGATTCGTCGTTTTCGATCTGCTCCACTACTGCTTAGGGAGACAAGATCTGTTATCTTCAGTCTACTCCAATGCCGCTTCAGGGAGATAAGACTGATGGCTTAAATCTACTCCGCTGCTTCATGGAGATAAGATTCGCCGTCTTCGATCCGCTCCACTATCGCCGGAGACAAGATCTGTAATCTTCATCGCTCCCATCGCAAACTCGGGGATGCCGATCGTATCTTTGATCTGGCGCCGTAAGAAACTCAAAAAGACAAGATCTGCGCTATCTTCGATCCGCTCCCATCGCAAACTCGGGGATGCCGACTAGTATCTTCGATCGCCGCCACAAAACTCGTGAAGACAAGATCTGCTATCTTCGGTGCGCTTCACGCAAACTCGTGGATGCCAGGACTAGTATCTTCGATCCGCTTTCACCGCAATCTCGGGAAGACAAGATCTCGCTATCTTCAAGTCGCTTCCATCGCAAACTCGTGGATGCCGACTAGTATATTCGATCCGCTTCACTGCAATCTCAGGAAGACAAGATCTGCTATCTTTAGTCTGCTCCACTGTAAATTTAGGGATACCAGGCTGATTTTTTTATCCGCTTCACTGCACACTCACGAAGACAAGATCTGCTATCTTCAAGCTACTCCACTGCAAACTCAGGGATGCCAGACTAGTATCTTCGATCCGCTTCACTGTAATCTCAGGAAGACAAGATCTGCTATCTTTAGTTTGCTCCACTGCAAATTTAGGGATGCCAAGCTGATGTTTTTAATCCGCTTCACTGCACACTCACGAAGACAAGATCTGCTATCTTCAAGCTACTCCACTGCAAACTCAGGGATGCCAGACTAGTATCTTCGATCCGCTTCACTGCAATCTCGGGAAGACAAGATCTCGCTATCTTCATGCCGCTCCATCAGAAAACTCGGGATGCCAGTGATGTTTTTGATCCGCTTCACTCGCAAACTCGGGAAGACAAGATCTCGCTATCTTCGATGCGCTTCCATCAGAAAACTCGTGGATGCCAGGCTGATGTTTTCAATCCACTTCACTGCAATCTCAGGAAGATAAGATCTGCTATCTTCAGTCTGCTCCACTGCAAACTCAGAGATGCCAGGCTGATGTTTTTGATCCGCCTCACTGTAATCTCAGGAAGACAAGATCTGCTATCTTCAGTCTGCTCCACTGCAAACTCAGGGATGCCAGGCTGATGTTTTTGATCCGCCTCACTGTAATCTCAGGAAGACAAGATCTGCTATCTTCAGTCTGCTCCACTGCAAACTCAGGGATGCCAGGCTGATATTTTCGATTCGCTTCACTGCAAACTCAGGAAGACAGAATCTGTGAATCTTCAGTCTGCTCCACTGCAAACTCAGGGATGCCAGGCTGATGTTTTCGATCCACTTCACTGCAAACTCAGGAAGACAAGATCTGTGAATTCACCGATGTTGCGACACCGTCCTCTTGGGGACCTATCTTGTAAAATTGGTTTTATGTGTTTATGCTTATGCAAAATGGTTAGGATGCTATGATCTGAACGAATCAACTGCTCCTAACCGAATGACATATGTACGAATGCAAAATGTCATGAGGATGATCCTTTTTAATAATTAGGATGTCACCACTTGTTGCTCATCAGGGCTCTATCATTAACGTAGTACACTGTCTTCCTACTCGGCTGGCATTTGACAGAAAACCCGAAAACATTTTTGCTCAACCGATTTACCCCCACTAACTTCGTGGTCCTTTCCACTCGCACCTCGTGGACATAAGGCTTGTACCATTTTCAAACCATCTCATCGCGGTTCGTGATTATAGGATTTGAAACTTTTTCGATCCGCTCTCACCGCAATTCAAGGGTATAGGACTTGTATCTTCTTCAATCCAACCGCCGCACATCAAAGATATAGGATCAGTAACTTGTTCCATCAATCGATCACTCCCTGATGACCTAACGAATGTGTATGCATGATATTTGCATGGATGCGAATATCATTTTTCGAGAGTGATTCCCTTTTGCACATGGGTTAATATTGCCCATTTTTCGTCAAGATTGTATCATCGACGCAATATCTTGTCATTTGTTCAACCACCCTTTTGATAAAAATCAGAAGAGATAGTCTCAGTTTAGACTCTTCCTTAAACTTGGTGAGTTTTAAACAAAAGTCCTGTTTCAAGTTCTTGTATTATTTAGAAGCTTCCAGAGTAATATGCGAAACTCCTTTTATGAAATAATTATTAGTCCACTAATCGTTATTTCAATGCAAAATGCTTGAAAAAGATCATAACAAATGGACAAGAAGAAAATCAATTAGGAGCATAGCTCGAAACAAATAAGTTAAGCCAAGATAGCGAATGCAATCAAGAAATTTTATTGGGAGCCTTTTTTTGAAAAGAATAAGATAATCACAAATAACAAATTTACAATAGGTAAAATGGAAACTAGGTGCCCCAGATATCGCAGCCTGAGCTTCTCTATTCAAACATCTTGAGGAACATTTTAAGCTTGATATGTGTTTAGGGAATCCGAAGTATTTTGTTGATGCCCCAAGACGTAGCATACTTCCTCATTGTTAATTCAAGTATAGCAAGGCTACTGTATGCCTCACTTTCGATCAAAATTTTGAGCTGCCCTTTTCGGGTTTTCAACTCAAATCCCCTTTTGGTCTCAAAGCGCCTTTTGCAGGTTTTCGCCTTGGCCTCTCCTTTTTCTTTCTTCTTCTTCTTTTTTTTTAGGGCTCAAAGTGCCCCTTTGCGGGTTTTCACCTTGGCCTTTCCTTTTAGATGAAATCTGAATTCACCAGCTTGAGCATGTCCTTGCCATCCATCTTGGTCAAAGTCAATGATCTTCCAGAATAAGCCTTCTTCACCACATAAGGTTTTTCCAAATTTGGCATTTACTTTCCTCTGAAGTCCTTTTGGATGAGAAGAATCATTCTTAATGCCAGGTCCCCATCCTGAAATTCTCTTGAGCGAACCTTTTTGTCATAAGCCCGTATTATCCATTTTTGGTACATTCGACCATGATGAATACTTTCAATCAAGCTTACTGTAGACATTCTACTTCATCCAGCTTGGAGAAAAGGAATCTTAACTTTCAACAATTATTTCCTTTTTATAAACCAATGAGAAAGATGTTGCCCCGGTGAAGGTTTTGGCCAACGTTCAAGAAGCATAGAGGGTAAATGGTAACTTCTCTATGCCAACCCTTACAAATCTCAGTCATTTTTTAAAAATTTTGAATGGTTTTTGGCTGCCTTTGCTGCACTGATATGGTGTCTGATATTTGAACAGACTATAAATCTTTGACATTGTGCAATTATGCTAGACATGTTTCTTTCTGGCATTTTTTATTGCCACATTTTTTTGAATTTGCATTTGAATTTAAAATTTAAATTTGGATGTGGATTTTCATTTGGATTTGCATTTGGATTTGAATTTGAATTTGATGACTGCTGACTTTGTAACTTTGGCATATGAAGCGACCTTCACCCTCCTAGTGAAGTAATTGACAACCACGAGGATGAATTGGTGTCGGCCAGATAATTTTGACGAGATCGGCCCCATAACATCTATGCCCCACATATAGAAAAAATGGAGGTGGCGCATAAGTCTTGTCTTCCTCAATTTTGGCATTTACGGCGTAACTGATGTAATTTCCCTTTTTTGGTAATCCAGTAGCCCGAATCTCTTGATTAGCTTGGCCATTGTAGAACCACTAACTTGGGTTCTTTAAACACCAACTTTAACAGCATACCCACGTTTCAGTAGCCTGGCGTGCCTTGATATGATCGTGCGAAAACATCTTTGAATTCTTGAAAATAGCTCAATAGTGACTCGTCATATTTTTGTGGTGAGTTAGGCTTCGATCTTTACCCCTTTCCTAAGCTCGCAACGTCCACCGACCCTTTGCAAGGTAGAGTCTACTTTCATCTTGTTCTACCATCCTTAACAAACCAAAAGATAGGCTACAATCTCTGGCATCTTCAAAGTCTTTAGATCCCTTAGACCCATATCTCATTTAAAAAGGGAGTCAGTAACAACGTCGCTCATGTCGTTGGTATCTGGGTACCTAGGTACGAAGGTAACAAATCCAAAGAATAAATGATTCTAAGGATGATTATTTGTATGATATGGTCATGAATAAAGGATGAAAGAATAAAAAATGTACAGTATGAAATGTAAAGAATGAAAATATTTACTTAGAAAGATGCATTTTATTGAAATAAAAATTCTAGACACAAGCCTATTTCACAAAGGAATTCTTGTTACTTCTAGGCTTAAAGCAACAAGCATGTTTTGAATATTACTCTAAATTAGCTCTAAAATACAGAGATCCCTTCCACAGTCCCATTGTTTAAAACCTTCCCAAGTATGTAAGGGCTTGGAAACTTTTACTCCTCGATTCCCTCTTCGGATATGTCGTTAACGTTTAGATTCCCTAACATTCCCATCGGTCTTTGATCTCTTCAATTTATTATACATCAGGCCTTGCACTAGGGCATTGAGCTCGATGCATTCTTGGATCTCATGCCCCTATCTATCATGGAACTCACAATGTTTACCCCTTTAACTGAAAGATTGGGTAACGAATTTTCTGCACTAGAAGGATCATCGAATTTTACGATACCCAATCTGATGAGTTTTTCGATTATATTTTTAAAAGTGACGCAGTTCTCAATCGAATGCCCTGTGATTCCTCCATGGTATTCGCATTGGGCATTTACGACGTACCATTTGGGCATTTACGACGTACCATTTATGCCGTATTGGTTCTATATAAAAAGGGGATACAACATGTGCGTCAAACAAAATTTGGTACAACTCCCTATACGTGATTTGGATGGGTGCGAACTGGGGTTTTTCTGAGTTCGGTCTTGGATTGGGTTCTTGCTTTGGGGAGACCTGACGGCTGGTAGTTACCGTCCTTGGCTGGCCTACTATGATCAGCTCCGAATGGCCCTTGTTATACCTACTCGTACTATCCGCTTCCTTTTTCTTCTTTTTCGGGTCCTTTAAAGTCCACTCTCCCCTTTCCTTTGTTTCTGCCAGAACAATCGGTTTGGCTCGATCATCCTTCGGGTTAAAACCTGAGCCCATCGGGAAGTTCAATAGGGCCGAAGTATCAGTCTGACATTGGGGTCCGATAATGACGGGTACCCCATGCGAATGCGTGTCTGCTTGAGTCGGGACACTTATTGGGGAAAATCTTGGGGAATAAATGATGTCTTCGTTATCATCCATACTATTGACCACTGGGCCACTCCTTTTTTCAAGTCCTCCGGCTAGTAACTGGGTTAACTGGCCCATCATATTCCTTTGGAATTCTAGCATTTGTTCCCGCATCTCTTGTTGAATTTTGGTTAATTGCTCCTGCATCTGTATTTGTATTTTCTCTATTCTTTCCAACCTTTGGTCCATGGCTTTTGTTCTTGCGCGAGTACCGTAACAATACTCAGTTTAGTAGACTTTTGTTGATTTCCAGGTTACTGAAATAATTTTCAATTAATTAGAGTCTTTCTACAAATTTTAATGCATATGATGTGATGTAATGCAAATGAATGAAATGCAATGCAAATGCATGGAATGAATGCAAAAAGAAAGAGAGGCGTTGATTCTGGATTCGATTCCATTAGAAGAACTTTTCTAGAAAATAAACTCCTTTACATAAAACGAATTACATATGTGGCTTTGCCCTCATAGTCCAGGTGAAGACACCAATCCTTTTCTTTGTACTTGGATGTTATGGTCGTGTCCCGTGAACTTTCTCAATAGATGCCTTTTCTAGCTCATTGTTGCTTGATCTAGGCCGTGACTCTTTACTCACTTATCCTCCGCGGTGCTCATAAGCTTCTTTAAGAAAATTGAGACGTGATGACTCTCGAATAATCCTTGTTGGCTTGAATCCCCGGAAAACGAGGCAAAGTCATATACTATCAATCTTTTCTCGTTGTGTTTACTTGGACTATATTTGGACGAACGTATTATAACCCACTTTATCAAGAAATCCATTTTCCTATGATAAACTCTTCTATTTAGCAATCAAATATGAATCAACACCTCCTTTCTATGATGATGCAATGTACTCATAAACAAAAGAAAACACGTTAGTATCGTATACAGATGGTAAAAATCAAATCAAACAGAAAATAGTCAAACACCTATCCAGGTGACTGCTAGGGTTCAACATAGTTCTACCTAAAGTGGGCTCCTAGGGTTCACTATATGTGGTTTGGTTCTAAAGAAAGGGTACCTAAGCCAGCAGATTCCTCAATCCTCACCCATTATAGGCTCATATGGGTCAAGTTCGGTTCAGGGGAATACATTTCCCTATGGCTGCACGGAGATGAAAATCTCACGAAGACATAGGTACGAATGTATCCCGAAAGCGATCCACTATCCTGCACGGAGGTGAAAACCTCACGAAAGAGTAGCTTCTCACTCCCACTTAAAAGGGTAAGACCAAAATGGTCCCTATGCAATATGATGCGAGACTCAAACCACAGTAATTATGAAATAACAATACAAACAAATGCAATAATAAGATCGTAATTTTTCAAATCATATTTTCAATTTTTGACAACAACACAGAAAACAATTAATTTTACGGCTCGACTCTCTCATGTCCCTAGTGGAGTCGCCAAGCTGTCGAAACTATTTTTCTATTTTGAAAAATAGGGATCGATTGAAAAATCAAAAATGGAGTTGCCACCGACCTTTTTTCGAGGTATGATCGAATCACCTTGAAATTGATGATTTTAATAAAACTTTGATTCATTAAAACAAATTTTGGTCTACGAAACTCGAGAAAATGGGTTCGGGAGTCAGTTACGTACGAGGAAGGGTTAGCACCCTCGTAGCGCCCAAAATTGGTACCTAATAGATTATTTAATGTCTTAATGCTGAAAATTTGAAAAGATTCAAGATTACGATCCATTTGCTTAAAAAACATTTGAGCAAATCAAATTGGACGCCAATGCCCTCTTATTTCGAAGAAATAAGATGTCATACCCAGTGAGTTAGGATACAACAATTCATATTCTCGAAACTGAGCCTATCTTTTGATTTTTTAAAACTTGTGTATTAAAGTTTGAAAAGGGTGTTCAATTATTTGGGCTTTATGAAAAATTGGAACCCAGTAAGTTAGGGCACAATTTCTCAAAATTCGCGAATAAGGAATATTGCCTTTGTTTTTTTAGAAATTCTTACCTCGAGATGCTAAAACGTCACATCCAGTGAGTTAGGACGCAACATCTCGAATTCTCGAGAATAAGTTTTTTATTTATTTAAAGTGTCGTAACCATTTTTTGAATTTTGAAAAAAAAACGGGGTCGACGTGGGTTTTGAAAACGAATGTAAAAAACGGGAGTCGCCACCAATCTTTTTTGATGAGGTGTGATCGGGTCACCTTAAAAAGTGTTTGTTTTTAATAATCGATTAATTTATCAAAACACAATTTTGGTCTACGAAAATCGAGAAAATGGATTCGAGTCGGTTACGTCGAGGAAGGGTTAGCACCCTCGATACGCCCAAAATTGGTACCTAATTGATTATCTAATGTCTTAATGTCGAAAGTTGAAAACTTAAGAATTCAAAATACGATCCTCTTGTTGTTGAAGAATAAATTTGGATAAATTGGAAATGTATGCCAAGGGTCGTCTCGTTTTAAGGTGAAGTGTTACATCCAATACTTTAGGACACCACATTTCGACCTTTAAAGTTGAACTTGCCTTTTATTCAAAACTTATGGATTTAATTGAAAGGATATTTTTTATTTAGAATGGACGAGAAAAGGAAACCCAATACTTTAGGGCACGATTTCTCGAGCTTCTAAATACGTAACATTGCCTTGGTTTTAGAAAATATTATCTCGAATAACAAAACATCACATCCAATGCATTAGGACACGACATCTCGAGTTCACGAGAATAAGCTTTTAGTTTAAAAATGTATTCGTTTTAAAAGGATATTCGGTTATTTAGATCAAACGAGAAGGATCGAAACCCAATACTTTAGGGCACGACCTCTCGAATTTCTAAATACGGAATATTACCTTTGTAAAAGAATCCATTTTGTGTCGGGCGAAAATTGATGTAATGCAAGTTTATAATGGAATGTAAAAACAGATCATAATACTGGATATGCGTAGCAAAAATGGGAATAAATGTGTTAGTACGAATGATAACGTAAATAACGAAAAACGAAATAGAATAAAATGAACGAGTCAAAAATGAAGATAATGAAAGATGAAAGTAAGAAAATAATAGAAGAATAAATAACAAAATGAAAGTTTTATGAGAAGAAAAGAAAAGAAAATAATAATGATAATAACGATAATGAAAATAATATTGATATACAAATATAAGTAGAAATATATAAGACATGATAAATATATGAGTGAAAATAGAGGTATATACATAATAATAATATAAGCATAGATATGAACAAAAATTAAATAAATAATAATATTAAACTAAGAAAATAAATATAGATGTAAATATAATAATAATAATTCTAATATCAATAATAATGGTAAAGAAATAATAGTAATAATGATAGTAATAATAATAATAATAATAATAATATGATTTATAAGGAAAAAATGAATAAATAAATTTATTAAGCAAATCAAGGATTATAATGAAATCGTAATGAAAGTCGAGGTCTAAAATTGCAATAAATCAAGGAAAAGGCGAACAGGACCACAACGTCGCGCGCAATAACTCACGGGGATCAAATGGGTAAATAACCCACCACGATGCGTAGCGTTTGGTGCGTGACTAAATCGAGACAGAAGAAATATTTGGGGTCGAATTTAAAAGCAAGAAAAATGAAAAGGGGAGCCTAATCGAACGGAGTCGGCGAAGGAGGGGCCATTCGCGCAAAATATCCCCTTGAAGGGATATGCGCATCTCCTGAACCAAACGGCGCCGCTTTGTTTGATGTATAAAGCCCCAAAATTTCCCCAAAGTCGATTTTAAACCTAATAATTTTAAAACACAAAGCAGCCACAACCCCTTTTTCTCTCATCTCTCGATCGGTTGGGCTCCTCCGACGAGCTTGCTTGTCGCCGTCGCACCACCACCACCGCATACGGTGGTCGACGGTGTGCAAAAGTAGGCCTTTAGCCCCGTTTCAAGGCACGTTTGAAGGTCCCATCTTCAAATCCCCACAAGCGCTTGAAACCACAAGTCCTCTACCCTTTTAGCCCGATTTCACTTGACCTAAAAGGGGGTTCCACTACTGACGAGAGGTATATTTTTTCTTTTTCTTATTCAATGTTTTTATGACTCGTAAATAGAATGAAAATAAAGATAAATTTGAAATGGAAATGCAATAATCGAAAACAAGAATGAAGAAACCTCTTTTAACTTCAATAGATCTGCATTTCGTTTATACTTTCTTTGTTTTTTTGCTTGAATTTTCACTTGTTTTTTTGTATTTCAAATCATGTCCTCCTCTCTACAAATCGTTTGGATCGGCTTTTATAGCCGAAAATGCTACTGCTTTACTTTCTGTCTTTTCTCCTTTTCTCGCTTTCGCAGCATTTGGGCGGTGGCAGGCACAAGTGGCTCCGGCAGCGGGGCGGTGGAGCAGTGGTCGAGGGTCTGGTGGGCAAGTGGCCTGAGTCTGCGCGCGCTAGGGTTTTCAGAGACCCTAGCTAGCCGAAAAATTCATGGGCTGTTGGGCCTCGTTGGTTGGGCTGTTGGCTTTATTTGGGTTTGCTTAAATGGGCCCCGGGCAAATGGGCTCGTACAGCGGCCCCTCTTTGCTCATTGTCGTGTAACGAGAATAGAGCAAAGACTTTCAAAAGGCCCCTTTGCCCGGCTCGCTAAGCCCCGACTTCTTTTGTAGCCTCATTTCATCCATCGCATCTTTTGTTTTGATCCACTCTATCACTGCAACTTCAGAGGTATAGGGTTTTTCGTTTTTAATCCGCTCATTTCGATTTGCTCCTTGCAACGTTGCTCCTGCTGCGACTTCGAGGGGATGAGACTTGTTTATTTTAAATCGCTCCACCGCAACTTCAGGGATAGATTTACATCTTCAACCCGCTCCATTGCAACTTGAGGGGGTAAGGTTTGTAATCTTCACTTATTCCACTCACAATAAGACAATAGGATGATGGCTTAAATCATGTTCCCTCTTTTTTTGAGACAGATTTGCCTTCGATCTTGCCCCACTCATCGGTTGAGGCGACAAGATCTACAAATTTGACCTATTTCACTCGCCGGTCGGTGGCAATAGGACTGTGGCTTAAATCATGACCCCTACTGCTTAGGAGACGAGATTTGCCTTCAATCTTGCCCCACTCACTGGTTAGGGCGACAAGATCTACAAATTTGACCTATTCCACCGCCGGTCAATGGCAATAGGACGGTGGCTTAAATCATGACCCCTACATGCTTAGGAGACGAGATTTGCCTTCGATCTTGCCCCACTCATCAAGTTAGGGGCGACAAGATCTACAATCTTTAACCTATTCCATCGCTGGTCGTGGCAATAGGGGCGGTGGCTTAAATCATGTTTCCCTACTTTGTTTAGAGAGACAAGATTTGCCTTCAATCTTGCCCCTACTCATTGCTTTAGGGCGACAAGATCTACAATCTTCAACCTATTCCAATGCTTTGGTCGATTGCAATAGGATGGTCTTCAACCTATTCCACCACTGGTCAATGGCAATAGGACAATCTTCAACCTATTCCATCGCTTGGTCGCTGGCAATAGGATGGTCTTTAACCTATTCCAATGCTTTGAGTCGCTGGCAATAGGACAATCTTCAACCTATTCCACCGCCGGTCGCTGGCAATGAGATGGTCTTCAACCTATTCCACTACGGGTCGCTGGCAATAGGATAATCTTCAACCTATTCCACTGTTGGTCAGTGGCAATAGGATGATCTTCAACCTATTCCACTGCTGGTCAATGGCAATAGGACAATCTTCAACCTATTCCACTGCTGGTCAGTGGCAATAGGATGGTCTTTAACCTATTCCAATGCTGGTCAGTGGCAATAGGACAATCTTCAACCTATTCCACTGCTGGTCAGTGGCAATAGGATGGTCTTCAACCTATTCCACTACTGGTCAGTGGCAATAGGACAATCTTCAACCTATTCCACTGTTGGTCAGTGGCAATAGGATGATCTTCAACCTATCCCACTACTGGTTAGTGGCAATAGAACAATCTTCAACCTATTCCACTCACCGGGTCGCTGGCAATAGAACAATCTTCAACCTATTCCACTCACCGGTTAGTGGCAATAGGACTCGGTCTTTAACAATGTTGCTACACTGTCCTCCTCCGGGGACATATCCTCGTAAACTTAGTTTTATGTGCTTATGCTTATGCAAATGATGCGGATGCTATGATCGGAATGACTCAAACGCTCCTAACTACATGTGCTATGGATACATTTACTTGAATGCGTAATGTCATGAGAATGATGATTTTTTTCAATGATTAAGATGCAATGATCGTAATGAATCGAATGCTCCTAACTAAATGATATTATAGAGGACATTTACATGAATGCAGAATGTCATGATAATGATTCTTTGTTAAAAAAACATATAAGGATCAGGATGCGATGATCGAAACGCCCCTAATAATGATGTATGAATGTAAAATGAAATTATCCCTTTTTAATGCTTAGGGTTGTCTCTGCTCGTCGTCCATCAGAGTCTTATTGCTGATGTATTACGCTGCTATCTCGCTCTGCTAGTACCTTTGCCAAAAACTCAAAGAAACAATCATATTTTGCTCAAATAACTTGCCCCATTGTAACTTCAAGATCTACTCCACGACACATATAGGACCTTAAAGCTTATATCATCTTCAAATCATCCCATTACGACTTAAGGGTATAGAATTTGTGTCATTTTCAATCCATCCCACTGCGACTTAGGGGCATAGAATTCGTAAACGATTTGGTCTGTTGCACCTTTCCATTCCCGGGGATCGTGATCAGGTGTGCACGCATGATGGATACGAAATCATTCTTCGCGCGAATGATTGCCCATTCATACATCGCCTTTTTTCATCGAGATGATACTACTTACGTAATACCTCGCCATTTTGTTCAATCATCGCTTTCAACCAAATTCAAGAGATAGCCTCGCCGTAATTTTCCTCCATCATTATTCCCGATCCTTTAAACTCGAGGAGTTTTAAGCAATGGTCCTGCTTTCAGTTCCGGTACTACTCAAAAGTTTCCTAGAGTAATATGCGGAACTCTTTTTGTGAAAGTGTCGTTATTCTATTAATCATTATTTTAATGCAAAATGCCCGAAAGAGACCATAACTACGGATAAGAGAGAAGCTAGTTAGGAGCATAGCTCAAAAACAAATAGGTAAAGCAAAAATAGCAAATGTAATTAGGAAGGAAATTTATTGGCGTGATTTTGCAAGGGAAATAAATAACAAAAAATGGGTAAAATAGAAGCTAGGTGCCCAGATATCGCACTGAGCTTCTCTGCTCAAACTTCTTGAGGACCATTTTAGGCTCAACATGTGTTTAGGGGATCCGAGTACTTTGTCGATGCTTCGAGACGCAACATACTTCTTCATTGTTAATCCAAGCGTGGCAAGACTACCGTATGCCTTACTTTCGGTCAAAATTTGAGTCTGCCCTTCTCGGGTTTTCAACCCAAATCCCTTTGGTCTCAAGGCGCCTTTGCGGGTTTTCATCTTGGCCTCTCCTTTTCTTCTTTTTCTTTCCTCTTTGTGTGTTTTTCTTTTCTTTTCTTTTTTTTTGCAAATCAACTCATAGGATTGGGCAAGTCCTTATCATCCATCTTGATTAGTGCCTATGTTTTCCAAGCCCAGCCTTCTTTTGTCGCATAGGGCACCTACTTTTCCTCCTGAGTCCTTTTGGATATGAAGAATCCTTCTTAATGCAGTCTTTTGAACGGACTTCCTTTTTTTTGTCGTAAGTTCTGTATGAATGCTTCGATTAGACTTATTGTAGATGTTAAACTTTGTCCAAAAAGGAATCTTAACTTCCGATAATTGCTCTTATTTTGATGAACCAATGAGAAAAGCGTTACCCCGGTGAGGATCTTGGCCAACATAGAAAGTAAATGGTAACTTCTCGATGCCAACTTTTACAAATATCAGCTTGTCCTCGTAAAGAATTTGGATGGTTTTGGCTCTCTTGTCTGACTTGATGATGTGGTGTCCGACCTTTGAACAGACTATAAATTCGTGTTATCACGTTAAACATGTTCCTTTCTCGGTATCCTTTATCACCACTCTCTTTTTTTTTCTTTTTCTTTTTCTTTTTTGTTTTTCTTTTTCTTTTTCAAAATTGAAATTTGAAGTTGACGATCACGACTTTGTAATTTTGACATGTGAAGCGACCTTTACCTCTAGGTAAGGTAATCAAAGGCTATGAATATGAATCGATGTTGGTTCAAAGATTATGAGGAGACTAGCTTGATAGCGTCCATGCCTCACATATAGGAATCCACGCTTCATGGCCCCAACATGTCCGGGCCGTGATCATGCGATAATGTCTTGCCTTATTCTTGCGGTGGGCTAAGTTTCCATCTTCATCTCCCTCGTTGGCTTGCAGTGTCGGCTGACATTTCGCAAGGTAGGATCTGTCATTTTTAACAAGTTGGAAATAAGTTGCAATCTCTATCATCTTCTAAGTCCTTAGATTCTTCCGACACATATCTCACTAGAATGGGAGTCCGTAATGCGTCGCTCATGTCATTGATATCCGGGACCCATTGTCGATGATGAAAGTAATTTCAGAGAATAAATGATTCCAAGAATGGTTATTTATGAATGAAGAATAAAAGAACATTCAAAGAGAATTTAAAGCATGAAAAAGAACAACAACAAAAAAATATTGGTTCAAAAAGATGCATTTCTTCAAATAGTAATTTTTAACACGAGCCTATTTCACAAAAGAGTTCTCATTGCTTCTAGGCTTAACGCAACCAAAGATATTTCGTACATTACTCCGTAAGCTTCTAAATACTACAGAATTTCTTTCTCGCAGCCTCATTGCTCAAAATGCTCCTGTGTTTATGCTTCGCTTTTGGTGCGTCGCCTATCTCCACAACACCTATTTTGATGAATTTTTCCACCAACTTCTTAAAAGTCAGCAATTTTCTATTGAGTGTCCTGTAATCCCCGCATGATACTCACACACCGACATTTAGGTTATACCATTTTGGGTATGGAGGTTGCAAAGGGTTTTATATAACAAGGAGCTACAACATGCATATCAAATAAGTTCTCGTATAACTCCATATACGCCATGGGAATAGGAGTGAACCGAGGTTTTCCCGAATACGCTCATCGGATTGGGTTTTCGCTTTGGGGACCAGGTGACTGTAATCGCTTTCTTTGGTCGGTTCATTGAAACGGGCGCCGAATAACCCTTAGTATACCCACTCGTGCTAGCCACATCCTTGTCCTTCCTCTTCGGGGCTTTTGAAGCCCCTTCTCCTTTTTTCTCTGCCTCTGGTAGACCAAAAATAACACGATTGACTTGCTCATTACTGGGGCCATTGGAGAGTCCAAAGAAGACCAAGTATCACCCCTATATTGAGATCCAATAATGATGTACCACGCGAGCGTGCGCTGTCTGTTGAGTTGGGAAATTCATTGGGGAATAAACGATGTCTTCATCATTATCCACATTGTCAGTCGCTAGGTCACTTCTTTTTTCAAGTCCTCCGGCTAGTAACTGAGTTAGTTGGCCCATCATGTTCTTTTGGAAGTCTAGCATTTGCTCTCGCATTTCTTGTTGAATTTGGGTCAATTGCTCTTGCATCCAGTATTTGCCTTTGCTCAATCCTCACCAACCTTTGTTCCATGTTTTCCAAAGTTAATCAAACATTTTACCTAATTAGGTCCTTTTGTAAAGGTCTAATACAAATGAATGCAATGTAATGCGAATGCAATGTAGTACGAATGCATGAATGCAAAGAGGTATCGATTCTGATCAACTTCATTTTAGGAAACTTTATTAGAAAACAAGTTCTTTTACATAAAACGGACTACTATATGCTTTCGTCCTAAGTCCTAAAGGTTTTGGTTTCCCAAGCAAAGGATCTAGCTCTTGACTATGGTTAAGTCACACCGTATTTTATGCTTAACATATTCACCAGTAATGCCAAAATCTATAGATGACCAAATACCTTTTGAATCAGCACTATTGCTTCCTCACGAGGTAATCTCGACTCTTTAAATTGTTGATCATAAGAATGATGAAGGTCTTCTACTCCTCTCTTGTTTCGAGAAGCTCGATCCGCAGCTTCACAATTGTGTAATGTCGGTTCTAACTTTTCGATCCCACCTTTCATTTCCTTAATCTTGTTCAGCTTAACTTCAACTCGATTGCAGAGTTATAGCTTCGATGGTAGTGAAGAGGTCGTCTAAGCTTAGCATCAATTCTTCGTAAAAGTATTGATCATTCACTCTAGCTAGCGCCATACCCCGAGGGATTCTTCCGCTTCCAAGGCTCATAAAGATTAGAGTTTTTCTAGACAAAGAAGAAAGCATGAGCTCGGACATTTTAGATCGTATCCGTTCGATAGCTTTTCCAATTCTAACCACAGTGAAAGTCGTCTATTCTGTTTGTCTCTTTTGGATCTATCTAATCGGGTCAATACAAATTCCTTTCATTTCTTCACACGAATCAAATCCCTTGCAATGTTGTTTGCATCACCACGATGAGCCTAGAAGTTAACAACAAACCTATCCTTCAATCCTAGATGGTTACCAATTTCAACGCCCATTCTTCTGAAAAGAAATTTCCATCATTGCCCCGACAGAGCACCACCTTCAACTTGGGTGAAATTAGTGCTGAAAGAAACACCATAAGAACACGACATTGGTTCGGCACTATGGTCGCTTCCCGTGAAGCATAGAATAAAGCTTTCATTCTTTCCCGAGACTTCTGTCTTAACCAAAGAAGCTCTCTAGTTAGCGCTTTGTCAATTGCAAATACATCAAGGAATGGAGCTCCAAAGGAATATATGTAGGTTGTTTCGCTCTCCAACATTTAAGCATGGCAAGCCTTACAGAGAAGCGCGACCGTATGTTGCGATGGTCGACAAAATGATTATAGACGAGAATCTCTAGATTCTCACTTTCACCATTAACTTTTTCACACTTTTCTCCTTTAATGAAAACAACGGATCTTTGCGCAATCGTCGCTCAATCCAAAGTGATCTTGTACTCGTGATTGGATGGACTGACTTTTGTCCTCGTGTTCTTAAAGCTTTGCTTAGCTATGGTCCACCCAGATCCATAGCATTCGATTGGCAAAGGATCCATAACCGGCTAGGGGCGAATATCAATATTCGTGGAAAGGCCTCTTTGAGTGGCCATGAAATTTGAATGGAAGCCCCTATTGTCAAGGGCACCTCTTCCAATGTCTGTGAGGTTGTTCTGATTATCTTGAAAGATTGGCAAACCAAAGAGGCATCCCCGCTTTCGCAAAGATGCTATCTTAAAACGACATCTATCACCCTCAATGCTTCTTGAGAGTTTTGATTCCCGTCCGCGCCAAGCATTTTGAGTTGCTCGCATGGGTGTCTATGCAACAAAGTTGATTTGACCGATAAGGCCGTTTAACTCTCTTTCTGTCTTGCCCATTTGAGTCATCATGGACATCGTCTTGCATTATCATGTTGTTTCTGTTAGATGTAACATCCTCAAATACAACTATAAATTCATGCTTGTTATTTGGAGGAGTACCAATAGTAAATAAACTTTTCTCCTTGTCGTAAGCAAAGTCCTTTTCACCAATTCAATGTCACGGTGTCTCTTGCCCTCTCTCGCCAATCACTTTCCTTCCAACCCCTTGTCGCCTAAAGGATGACTACCGATTTTAGCACCGCCACATTTCCTTTTGCTCAAATGGATCCATACCCTTCTAATCGCCTAGGTTCTAACTATACTGAACGATCGCATTGTCTTCCATTTTATCAAGGAATCCGCTTTCCATAACCAAACTTTCTAACTCGTAGAATCGACTGTGAATCGATACCTCTTTAGAAAACGAGATGAATGCACGAAAATAAAATGCAACGAGTCAAGATCGCAAAGTAAAATAAGTGAAAATGAACAAACACCTACCGGGTGACCACTAAGGTTTGATGTAGTTCTATCTAAGGTGGGCTCCTGGGTTTCACTATATGTGGTTTTAGTTCTAGAGTTTGAGGTACCGAACCAAAGCAGATTCTCGATCCTCACCCATTATAGGCTCATATAGACCGAAGTTCGGGCCTCGGGAATACATTTCCTATGGCTGCACTGAGAGATGAAAATCTCACGAAGACATAGGTACGGATGTATCCCTGAGCGATCCACTATCCCGCACTGAGGTGAAAACCTCACGAAGGAATAGTTTCTCACTCCCACTTAAAGGTGCGACCACAACGGTCATGCAATGTACTGTGCACAAGAAAATAGAAATCATATGCAATGACACAAATGAATGCAACACAAGGATAGTAAAAAAAAATTTAAATCAAATTTCCAAACTTTCGACAAAGGACAAAAAATAATCAATTTACGGCCCGACTCTCTTTTGGGGTCCCCAGTGAGTCGCTAAGTCGTCAGAACCATTTTTTGAATTTTGAAAAAACGGTCGACGTGGGTTTTGAAAACGAATGTAAAAACGGAGTCGCCACCAATCTTTTTTGATGAGGTGTGATCGGGTCACCTTAAAAGTGTTTGTTTTTAATAATCGATTAATTTATCAAAACACAATTTTGGTCTACGAAAAATCGAAAATGGATTCGGGAGTCGGTTACGCATTTGAGGAAGGGTTAGCACCCTCGATACGCCCAAAATTGGTACCTAATTGATTATCTAATGTCTTAATGTCGAAAGTTGAAAACTTAAGAATTCAAAATACGATCCTCTTGTTGTTGAAGAATAAATTTGGATAAATTGGAAATGTATGCCAAGGGTCGTCTCGCTTTAAGGTGAAGTGTTACATCCAATACTTTAGGACACCACATTTCGACCTTTAAAGTTGAACTTGCCTTTTATTCAAAACTTATGGATTTAATTGAAAGGATATTTTGTTATTTAGAATGGACGAGAAAAGGAAACCCAATACTTTAGGGCACGATTTCTCGAGCTTCTAAATACTGTAACATTGCCTTGGTTTTAGAAAATATTATCTCGGAATAACAAAACATCACATCCAATGCATTAGGACACGACATCTCGAGTTCACGAGAATAAGCTTTTAGTTTAAAAATGTATTTGTTTTAAAAGGATATTCGGTTATTTAGATCAAACGAGAAGGATCGAAACCAATACTTTAGGGCACGACCTCTCGAATTTCTAAATACGGAATATTACCTTTGTAAAAGAATCCATTTTGTGTCGAAGCGAAATTGATGTAATGCAAGTTTATAATGGAATGTAAAAAGAGATCATAATACGGATATGCGTAGCAAAAATGGGAATAAATGTGTTAGTACGAATGATAACGTAAATAACGAAACGAAATAGAATAAAATGAACGAGTCAAAAATGAAGATAATGAAAGATGAAAGTAAGAAAATAATAGAAGAATAAATAACAAAATGAAAGTTTTATGAGAAGAAAAGAAAAGAAAAATAATAATGATAATAACGATAATGAAAATAATATTGATATACAAATATAAGTAGAAATATATAAGACATGATAAATATATGAGTGAAAATAGAGGTATATACATAATAATAATATAAGCATAGATATGAACAAAAATTAAATAAATAATAATATTAAACTAAGAAAATAAATATAGATGTAAATATAATAATAATAATTCTAATATCAATAATAATGGTAAAGAAATAATAGTAATAATGATAGTAATAATAATAATAATAATAATAATATGATTTATAAGGAAAACAAATGAATAAATAAATTTATTAAGCAAATCAAGGATTATAATGAAATCAGAATGAAAGTCAGAGGTCTAAAATTGCAATAAATCAAAGAAAAGGCGAACAGGACCACAACGTCGCGCGCAATAATAACTCACGGGATCAAATGGGTAAATAACCCACCCCGATGCGTAGCGTTTCTGGCAAGCGTGACTAAATCGAGACAGAAGAAATATTTGGGGTCGAATTTAAAAGCAAGAAAAAATGAAAAGGGAGCCTAATCGAACGGAGCGGGCGAAGGAGGGGCCATTCGCGCAAATATCCCCTTGAAGGGATATGCGCGATCTCCCTGAACCAAACGGCGCCGCTTTGTTTGATGTATAAAGCCCCAAAATTTCCCCAAAGTCGATTTTAAACCTAATAATTTTAAAACACAAAGAGCCACAACCCCTTTTTCTCTCATCTCTGATCGGTTGGGCTCCTCCGCGAGCTTGCTTGTGCGCCTGTCGCACCACCACCGCATACGGTGGTCGACGGTGTGCAAAGTAGGCCTTTAGCCCCGCTTCAAGGCACGCTTGAAGGTCCCATCTTCAAATCCCCACAAGCGCTAAAACCACAAGTCCTCTACCCCTTTTAGCCCGATTTCGACACCTTTAAAAAGGGGTTCCACTACTGAGAGAGGTATATTTTTTTCTTTTTCTTATTCAATGTTTTTTATGACTCGTAAATAGAATGAAAATAAAGATAAATTTGAAATGGAAATGCAATAATCAGAAAACAAGAATGAAGAAACCTCTTTTAACTTCAATAGATCTGTTTTCGTTTATACTTTCTTTGTTTTTTTTTGCTTGAATTTTCACTTGTTTTTTTTGTATTTCAAATCTGTCCTCCTCTCTACAAACTGTTTGGATCGGCTTTTATAGCCGAAAATGCTACTGTTTTACTTTCTGTCTTTTCTCCTTTTCTGTTTCGCAGGCATTTGGGCGGTGGCAGCACAAGTGGCTCCGACAGTGGGCGGTGGAGCAGGTGGTCAGAGGGCTGGTGGGCAAGTGGCCTAGGCTGCGGCGCTAGGGTTTTCAGAGACCCTAGCTAGCTGGAAAAATTCATGGGCCTGTTGGGCCTCGTTGGTTGGGCTGTTGGCTTTATTTGGGTTTGCTTAAATGGGCCCCGGGCAAATGGGCTCGTACATAAAGTTCATGTGTTTTGATTTAAAAGAGAAAAATGGTACTCGGTTGCTTAGATTTAACGATAAAAATCGGAACCCAGTGAGTTAGGGCACGATTTTCTCGAAGTGTCCAAACACGAGCATTGCCTTATTTTAAAAACTTTGAGTAAAATGATTTTAAAACTTGAACGGTGTTAAAACATGACTTTTTAAGCGAATAAAATGCGATGGAATGATAGTATACAAAGCAAAATGGTAATACATACACCAAATGTTATTTTAATGAATCACAAATAACCAATAAGCACAAATTAAGAATTACGAATCACACGATGATAGCAATAATTACGGAAAGTACAATTTTACACTCAACCAATCTAAGAAATAAATAAACAAACTATGAACTAAAAAACAAATAAAGTTTAAAACGATTATTGTAAGACAAATGATAATAAATAATATATGAAAACCAATTTAAAATAACTATTATAAATAGTAATAATATAAGGTAATTTTAAAAAAAATTGTCATGAATAATATATAACAAAACGTGGAACAATTTGATAAAAGTAGAATGCAAAATCTTAACATTAATAATTATAAAACAATTTTAAAATAAATAATACGTAAAGAAGAATTTAAAATAAATAATTTATAAAAATAATTTAAACTAACTAATATATACAAATGTTCAAAGCCAATAATATATAAGCTTAATATAAATAATATACACAAAAGAAATTTAAATAAGAAATAGTCGAAATAAATAATATATATATGGAAAGATTTAAAATAAATAATAATAATAAAACACACCCTTTTTTGAAAAGTAAATAAATAAATAAGTTAGGACAGTAGACAAAGTTGAAATTTAAAATAAAATTCAAGTCTTAAAATGAAAATAATAACAACAGACTATTAAGGACCAGAAGAGCATATGCGCAAACAAGCGAGGATTCATTGGAAAATTATTCTAAACACTCAAAACGGCGCCGTTCAAATATTGGTCACTTAACAGCTTGAGGACTAGATTAAAACAACAAAATAAACAGGGCTAAATTAAAATTGAGCATGGGACTCCATTGCAGCCTACAGCAAACGCGGAGGGACCTGATGCGCAAATAAACTAATAATAAAAAACGCGCGGATCCTCCCCGGGTCGGGTCACGCGCGCGGGTTGAGCCTCTAAACGACGCTGTTTTGGGCATTAAATTGCTACTCCAAAACGACATCGTATGGCTTGCCTTTAAATACTAAAAATCAGTTAAAAAACATTTTAACACTGTCTTTTTTAAAAAACAAAAAAACTCTCTAAAAATCAAACTCTAGCCCTACGAGCTCCGGCGATAGTACGGTCGAGCTCCGATCATCGGGCCGCCGCACTCTGCCACCTCAACCATCGTATACGGTGGTCGGAGACACTCAAGAAGGCAGATTTTAACTTTCAAACACCCCTAGTCCCAAATCTAACCCCCAAAACAACCAAAACCTTCACTAAAACCGAAAAACAACCAAAAAAACGCCTCGGATTCGAGACTCCGATCGTCACAAAAAGGTAGAAGTTAGTATTTTTACTCTTTTTCTATATATATGTAATATATTCGAAATGAAAATAGGCTGAAAAATGGACCGGAAAATATACCTTTTTTGCTATTTTTGTATTCAAAGAACGTAACCCTTTACAATGGTTATATTCGACTTTTTATAGCCCGAAAAAATGAAAATACAAAAGTCCTTTTTTTTATTTTTTGCTGTATATTGCTATTGTTGCTGTTGTTCTTGTCGTTTTTCGCAGGTACAATAGTGTACGACGATGACGTGGTGATGGTACGGAGGCCGTGTGGGAGCGGCGGCACTAGGGCTAACGTTAGGGTTTCTGCCCTTATTGTTCTTTGGGTCATTTAGGCCGACTAGGGTATTGGGCTAGTGTAGGCTAGGGTTTGGGCCAATTGGGCTTTTAATGGACTTATTTTTTTTTTGTAAATCTGGACTGCTAATGGACTGTTTGGATTTATTATTTATTGTTTTTTTCATTTGGTTTTTTATCAAAGTGGTTAAATTTGGGCCCGGGCATAAATTGGGTCCTACAAACCCAATACTCGAATTAAATCACATATATTAAATATAAAATTAAACAAATTCACAATTAACACTAAATTTATTCTATTAACAAAATCATGAAAATTTCAAACCTAATAATATTAGTAATTAACATTCATCAAATCACCCTAAAACTCGAATAAACACTAAAAACTTAACAATGTTACATTTAGGTGCTAAAAGATATAACTTCTATCAATTACAAATATCATATTGGACAAAAAAATATCTTTTTAAATATTTATTACATTAATTATTTAAAACATATATTATGGTATCACACTGCAACCACATGAGTTAAAACAAATTAAAATAAAAAAGAAATAATATAATTTTTGACTCCTAAACTTAATAATTGGATTCACTTTGGTACTTAATATTTTTTTTTGTCTACTTTGGTACTTAAACTTGACAATTAGGTCCATTTTCGTCTTTGAACTTAAAAAATATAAAAGCTTACAATCTCAGAATGCCACATTCATTGTTTTAATAATCGAACCGGTGGTTGAACAGGTCAGGCTATAGGTTATCAATTCAATCAGTTCGATAAGTTTAACCATCAGACCAACAATAATTAAGAATAAAAAAAATTTATTAACCCAATTAAACTAGTTCAACTTTTGATTTTTGTCCATATTTTTGAATTTTTACCAATTTCAAACAATTTCTGAATCAATCGATTCAACCTCTTTGTTTGGAGCGTTATATCAATTAGTTCTCGGTCCGTCCGATCGGGTCCTATTTCGGTAACACTAGTTACATCATTAAATCTTGATAAAATTCAAGTTTAAAGATTAAAATGAATCTAATTATCAAATTCAATGATCAAAATGGACCAAAAAATCTCGATTAATAATCCAGTTCAACTTCAACTTAGATTCAAAATTGACATGCAAACTCTTATCCTCAACCAAAATAACATAAGTTGTACAAATATCATGTTAATAGGAGCTATTATGTTTTAAACTTAGTAATTAATATTTTTCATATATTATTACTTGTTTTCTATTTTCATGTGTTCTCAAAATGTGGGCTAACTTTTCTGAATCCTTTTAGTCCTTTGTCCCATTTATATTGTATTTCTTTTGAGTCAAACTGTAGTTGGAAAAGTGGATTGGACTTTGTTTCAGGATTGGGTTCACTGTTTCAGGGAGTCTTAAACGTATAGGCTCTCATAACTCTAATGTTTTCCCTTTATATCTATTATTATCAGCTAAACAACATTAATAGTTATTCAATTATATATATTTTGGTGAGAAATTATATATATAGTTTTACCACCTGTCAATTAACATAAAAATACAAACACTCAAAAATTTCGGATAATCGAGTGATAAAAAAAATAAAATTAAATAATTGAATGATTATTTTATAACTTTTAATAATTGAGTGATTATTAATATAATAAAAAAGTATATTTTTAAACCACTAATTATTAATTATATTTGGTAAGTGAAAATCAAATATCCAAAAAAAGAAAAGCGTTCAATAATTTTAAAAATATGGTTTATTTTATTGTGAACATTACTCGACAAGCAAGCAACTATTGATTGATTAATCAAAGTACTGTTCATTACACCATGATTTGTCTTTTATTACCAAAAAAAAATATGGAAGAGTAAGCTGAGATAAAACTTTACATTATCCTGTATTAATAATCTACCTACTTTCCCATCATTTATGTCCCTCCACATTGGTTGTTAGGACCATAATCATATATTGTAGGAAATTGCATTTTTTTTATATGTTTCAATCCATCAACTTGATAAATATATTTAATTTGAGTTAGACATATATTTATTTTATGGTTTATGAAGATTTATTTTTTTAGGATTTATGATTATTTTTTTTAATATTATCGTCTCGAAGATTTTAATATGAATTTTCGTTTTAAGGGTATAATATTTTTTACTATTATACCCAACATTTGTTAATACTTTGAGTTGAGCTTTACAGTTCAATTCTACTCATCTATATTATTTGATGCTTTTGTTAAAATTACCATTGAAATTTTCAAGCTCTTAATTAGTTATAATAAAAAAAGATATTATATGTCTTGATTTAATGGAGTAATGGTTAGAGTTTTTGTCTTTGGCACATATTTAAACTGTGTTACCCCTATTCTTAATATTGTATAAAAAGTATATTATAGATCTAAATTCATTCGAACCTTTAGCGTTTTTATTTTATATCATTAAGTACAACTTACATACTCACACACGCACGCTACTAAACTACCATACAGATGAAACTTGTGAATTAAATTTTACATCTTTAAAATAAAGTCTAAACTATCATACAGATTAAACTTGTGAATTATAAAGTGAACACCCTTAACCAATTAATTGAATGAGTTTCGAATTTTAAAAGCATATAACACTTGTCTCTCGTCCTTTTTCTATCTAAACAAATAGTCATTCGTGGAAACATACATTGATACTTGGGAGGATGTCTTCTTTTCGCTGTAGTCCAACAAAGAAAATAGTTTATTTTACTGTAACCCGACGAGCAGCTACTGACTGATTAGTCCAAGTAATAATTCATCACACCATGATATGTCCCTTGTTACCAAAAAAAAGTAGGCTGAGATAAAACTTTAGATTTTCCTGTCTTAATAATTTACTTGCTTTTGCATCATTTATGTCTGGCCACATGAGGTTGTTAGGATCCTAAGCATATAAGTAAGAAATTGCAATTTTTTTTTTTTTATATTATGCATGTTTGTTTTATAGTTTATATTCGAGATTTGTGGTTGTTTTCTCAATAATATTGTTTTTAAAATTTAAACTTACTTTCTCCCTTAAAAGTACAATATCCCTTACCATTATATCAAATCATTTATTAGTAAATTGCATTTTTATTTTTATTTCTATGTTTCTATTCTTGTGTGAAAATTAATAAATATACTTAACTTTATAACATGAAATGTATGTTCAAAAGACTTCATTATCTATCCAACATGATAAATCAATTTTATTCAAGTTGAACTTTGAATAAGTTTTTTGAACTTTAACTTGATTTAATTTTTTTTATAAAAATTAACCTTAATTTTTTCAAATTCTTCATTGAAAATATTATACATTTAAATTTATTTGAATATATAGCCTAAGAGTATACAACAACATCAATACTAATCAAATTAATACGGTCATAGCAACATATTTGGAGAATGTCTCTTTCTTTTTTGGGGGTTGAAATCAGGTCCATCTCATTGTGTAGGAATAAGATATCTTGAATGGTAAGTATGTTGATGTGTTACAATTAGGTAAAAATACAATGAAAGCCATTAAAAGTCGAATTGCATCTTGCCTCTATTCAAAAAATGAACAAATTAATCTTTTTATCTTAAATCGAATAGAAAATTGATCATTCTGTTAAAAATTCCTTTAATTTTTTATTGTTAAAAGTTGGTCATTGTACATTAACATAAAGTATACAGTAGCACACCACATGTAATTGTCTGGTTGTATCGTCAACTATGCCAATTTTTAATCGTAAAAATAGATTAATTTTTTAACATAAAAAACTAATTTTCTATTTGATTTATCATACAATGACTAACTTGTCCCCTTTTTTTTAGTAAAAAAAATAAAATATAATCTAATTTTTAATACAAAGGCTTCTACAATACTTTTACGGTTATAATTGGGGGAGAATGTGAGGGCAAGGTTAGAATGGTGAATAAGAAGGAAATTGGCAGCTGAGTCGTGTTTTTGCATCTCCCTAGTCTTTTTGCCCAACCAACCTCTAATGACATGCATCATGTTGGGGGTACAAATGTGGACTGCTCCTGATTGGAATTGGCTTAAATTTAACGTCGATGGTTCATCTTTAGGGCTGCAGTGGGTGGAATTTTGGGCAACAACGAGGTCAGGACACTAGCAAATTTAGTGGTGGAATATTTTTGTTACCTACACCTAATCCAACCATAAACAGCAAGTTTGGCATGGTTTCAGTCCAGCCACGTTCTTTGTCACGTTCTCGTATCATTAAATTATAAAACATCAATTCAATAGTAGCTATCCATCCATCCATCATTAATATATCTTAAAGAAATGAAGAATTTGCCTTTTGGGCATTCATTAAAGGCTTTAATTTCCTCAAACGTGGATTCAGCGTTTGATATTTCTTCCATTGATCTGATTATGATTAGGTGACGAGGGTGTTGTGTCCCCAATTTCCCTGGAACACAAAAACAGAGAAATTTCCTGATGGCCATGGCCATTTCCTTTCTCTTCTTCCTCTCTCTCCTTCTCATCCCTTTCTCCTCCTCTTCATCATCAGACCGTCCACAAAACTTCATCATCCACGTCTCCAAATCTCACAAGCCGTCACTTTTCTCATCTTACCATCACTGGTATTCCTCCATCCTCCATTCTCTCCCTCCTTCCCCTCACCCCACCAAGCTCCTCTACACTTATCAACTTTCCATCAATGGCTTCTCCGCTCGCCTCACTTCTTCTCAGGCTAACAAGCTCAAACATTTCCCTGGGATCATTTCCGTCATTCCCGATCAGGCTCGTCAGATCCACACTACTCGGACACCTCATTTTTTAGGCCTTTCCGATGGTGTAGGCCTTTGGCAAAACTCCCATTACGGTGATGGTATTATAATCGGTGTTTTGGATACCGGAATATGGCCGGAACGACCCAGTTTTCTGGACTCCGGGCTGCCCCCTGTTCCCAATACCTGGAAGGGTACCTGTGAGACCGGACCTGACTTCCCTGCTTCAGCTTGTAACCGGAAAATAATCGGTGCTAGAACCTTTTATAAAGGCTACGAATCTTACCTTGAAGGCCCCATTGATGAAACGAAGGAATCTAAGTCTCCCCGAGATACTGAAGGTCATGGCACGCATACTGCTTCCACTGCTGCTGGATCTATGGTTTCTAATGCCAGCCTTTTCGAATTTGCATATGGGGAGGCTCGTGGTATGGCTACAAACGCCAGGATTGCTGCTTACAAGATTTGTTGGAAAACGGGTTGTTTTGATTCTGATATACTCGCAGCTATGGATCAAGCTATTGCAGATGGAGTTGATGTGATCTCTTTATCTGTGGGAGCCACTGGATATGCTCCACAATACGATCATGATTCCATAGCCATTGGGGCATTTGGTGCAGCTAATCATGGCATCGTTGTCTCATGTTCTGCTGGGAATTCTGGTCCTGGTCCATCCACTGCTGTTAACATTGCGCCTTGGATTTTAACAGTTGGTGCTTCCACTATTGATAGGGAGTTCCCAGCTGATGTGGTTCTTGGTGATGGCAGGATTTTTGGTGGTGTTTCGTTGTACTCTGGTGAACCTTTGGGTGATTCCAAGCTTCCTTTGGTCTATGGTGGTGATTGTGGTGACAGGTATTGCCATATGGGAAGCCTAAATTCATCAAAAGTTGAAGGCAAAATCGTTGTTTGTGATAGGGGAGGGAATGCTAGAGTTGAAAAAGGAGGTGCAGTGAAGCTTGCCGGTGGGTTAGGAATGATACTAGAAAACACTGCCGACAATGGTGAAGAACTCATTTCCGATGCTCATCTTATCCCAGCTACAATGGTGGGTGAGGCAGCTGGTAATAAGATCCTGGAATACATTAAAACAACTCAGTTTCCTACAGCTACAATTTCGTTCCGAGGAACCGTGATCGGTCCTTCACCACCAGCTCCAAAGGTTGCAGCCTTTTCGAGCCGTGGTCCAAACCATTTGACCCCGGAGATTCTCAAACCCGATGTCATTGCTCCTGGTGTTAATATCTTGGCAGGATGGACTGGTGCCGCTGCACCAACTGATTTGGACATTGATCCAAGAAGAGTTGATTTCAACATAATTTCAGGCACTTCAATGTCTTGTCCTCATGTTAGTGGATTGGCAGCTCTGCTTAAGAAAGCATACCCCAATTGGTCACCTGCTGCCATAAAATCTGCTTTGATGACAACAGCTTACAATTTAGATAACTCGGGACACACCATTAATGATCTTGCTACTGGGGAAGAAGCATCACCATTTATTTATGGAGCTGGTCATGTGGATCCCAACAGAGCTCTAAATCCGGGATTGGTATATGATATCGATAATAGCGACTACATTGCGTTCCTTTGCTCAATCGGCTATGATTCAAAGAGGATTGCAGTCTTTGTGAGGGAACCTACTAGTTCAGATGTATGTGCTGCAAAATTGGCCACACCAGGGGATCTTAATTATCCATCATTTTCAGTAGTTTTTAATTCTAATGATCATGTAGTTAAGTACAGGAGGAAGGTAAAGAATGTTGGGACTTCAGCTGGTGCAGTTTATGAAGCTAAAGTGAATGCTCCACCTGGTGTCAAAATCAGTGTTTCGCCGAGTATGCTCGAATTCAGTGCCGTAAACAAAACGTTGAGCTACGAGGTTTCATTCGCAAGTGACGGTTTGGGGTTGTCTTCCGTTGAGTCACAAGGGTTCGGGTCGATCGAGTGGAGCGATGGAGTCCATCTTGTGAGGAGTCCCATTGCTGTTAGGTGGATTCAGGGAGTGCAGGAGGAGTCCTTTTGATTTTCAGATTCAAGTGAAGCAAACAAATTGTTGCAAAGCGTTTCTCAATCAACAGATTAATCATCTGATTGCTTGAACAAAAGCATCTTTGTCATAACATTTCATTGTACTTGATTTTCATATGTCATCATCAATGAAGAAGGTTCCTGCTGCTATTATGCTGGAAAATGGCTTTTTCCCCCCCTCTTATTATTATATCCAACGACTGATATGAAATGAAAGTGAAACCAAGCACTGAAAGAAGCCAAGGAAGGGTCACCTTTTCTTTTCCTTTTCAGTTTACATGTGAGAGTGGAGAGAAGGATGGGTTAACTTTATGAGGATACAAAATGTCACAACTTAAAATATGATCCACCCAAAACTTTCTTCCTTTTTCCTAAAAATTCTCATCAACAATAAGTAACCAGTTTGAACAATAATTATTTGTATTATATAAATTATACACAAATTGATCAAGCAACGACGCTTTGGCCGAGTGGTTAAGGCGTGTGCCTGCTAAGTACATGGGGTTTCCCCGCGAGAGTTCGAATCTCTCAGGCGTCGTTTGTTTTCTTTTTTCCCCACTGATTTTGATACTGCCATCTGTTTATTTTTTCTTTTACTCACATATATTTTAGAACTTGTATTGATTTAAATTTGTAATAATTAAGTTATATTTTTGTATTAATACCGTTAGTTTATATTAATGTAAAACTGTTAATCAATCTAATAGTATTATATGACAACTTCTTAATATATCACACAGAAAACATAAATTAAAAATTTTAAAATATTACTTGAATTTGATGGTGATTGTCACAAAATTAAAATTATAATGTTTTTCGATATGTTTAAAAGTATTTTGGAATAATTTTAAATAATTATACATGCAATATTTTTATCACAGCATATCCATTCAATATTACATTTTAACTAATGTTTAGTAAATTAAACACATTTTCATTTCGTTTAAGTAATAGGGTATGCTGTGCCGAGTTCAAGAAAAAATCATATATGATGGATGATTTCATTTAATTTTAAAAGTTGATGAAAAGTTGTGTTTGTTTATTAATAGGGTGAAAAATTGTTAATCCATCGATATATAATTACATATCTGTTCATAAAGATGTTATATCCTTATATGTTATAAAGATATCTCTCTTCAACACATATATAAAGGATTTTTGGAACAAAGTTATAATCACTGTTTTTTAAGTTCAATTTGAAATTTTTACTACTCTTGATATATTTCAGTATTTACTGCAGTTCGTAATTATGGAAAATCAAGAACAAGGCGTGCGAACATTTTCCAAACGTCTTACACCAATCGAAGTGGAAAAATGCATAATATTGTTCTTTTATACCGTGGTTGCGGAGTTCTTTGAGTTTGAAGAAGGTCGTCAGTTTTTTATGGATGTGACAGATAGCTTGAGGAAGGAATGGACATTTGTTGGCACATTTCATGCTAACAATATTGTCGAAAACCATGTTTCCATAAGTTGGGCGCAATTTTCACTTGAAAAAGGATTAAAAGCGAACGACGAAGTTACTTTCACTGAAAAACCCCAATATAATGGACCTTGGAAAAAATTTAAAGTTGTAATCAAGCGAAAAATTAGATTGTTCGGACAAGATATTTGGGGAGAACTCATGGTGTAAATTGTGAAAAAAAAAAAAAAACTTTTTAAGCCATTGTTCTTCACTGGGGGGAGCCACCAAAAAATAAAAATAGGTACTAATGCTATGTTTTTAATGTACTAAATATTTCATAATATATAATAAAACCCGTGGTTCTAAATATATATTTTTCTTTTTTATTTTATTAATCTCTTTTTTTTTATACAGTGTTTTATGAAAAAAAGGAAATTCATCCATAGAAGCACATGTAAAATATAACCAAACCAAATTTGATGTGTTTGAAGGATTTGGTTTTTCAATTTTTAAAACTTTTTAAAAGTAAACTTATATTTAAAGTTAATTTTATTAATTAAAATATAAAAAAATAATTTAGATGGTTTTTAAACTTATTTTTCAAATTTAAAAGAGTTTAGGATGAGGATGTGTATTAAAGTTGAAATGTTGTTGAATATATTTGAATAGATGTGTTGGAATAAATTTTGGCACTGTTTAAATTAATCAAAACACACTTAACCATATATTATGCATGAGCATGAGCATGATGAATGAGGCTGTGTTTAACATGTTTTTTATTATCATAGTACCCAATTCGTGTTACTTGAATTTGCAAATATATAATATTATTTTCTTCTTTAATTTCAAAGAAAAAGAAATTGATTGTTGCGCATGGATGCAGGGAGGCATATATCATTCATTCCAATGAAGAAATTGAAAATTATATTTCCATAAATTACTCATCATTTTTAACTAAAAAAGATTTCAAATTAGATTTTATTTTCTCATGGACTCACATGGTAAAGACCCAGAAGCAATCCCCACTTAATGTTAAAGATTATAAATTCACCTAGCCCTCCGTGAAAAGTAGTGTTTGTTCACCAATTCAATGAATAGTTAAGTTAATTCGTTTACATATCTATTTTTTTTTAAAAAGACTTCTGTATTAAGGTTATGATCACGATTCTTAAAAAATCAACTAGAATTCTTATTACTTTTTTTTATTATATTTCAGTATTTACTATCGTTTGTAAACATGGAAAACCAAGAGCAAGGCAGACAAAGCTTTTCAAAGCACTTGACTCAAAGCGAAGTGAAAGATCGCATCATATTCTTCTCTTACACTGATGTTGCCCCGTTCTTTGAGTTTTAGGAAGGTCGTCTATTTTTCATGGATGTTACGGATAGTCTGGAAAAAACATGGACATTTATAGGTACATTTTATGCGAACCCAAAAGTTGGTAAGTATGTATCAATAAAATGGCCACAATTTTCAAGTGAGAAAGGATTGAAAGTTAACGACGAAGTTATATTTATGAAAAGGCCCAGACGTGAAAGTGAAGCACCTTGGAAGAAATTCAATGTTGTAATCAAGAGAAAAATCAGATTATTTGGGCAAGACATTTGGGGAGAGCTTAAGATATAAATATTGAAATAAAAATTAATGCGTTTAATGTACCAAATATTTCATAATATTTTTTAAAAAAAAACTCATGGTTGTTGATTTTAATTATTCACTATCAATTTTTTTATTCTATATTTTCATGGGTGAGTAATATATATTGGAATAAATTCCTAGGCATTAGCATTTGTAATATATTTGGTGAAAAGTGTTCCTCTCCTCATTTAAAGAAAAACAATCTTTTTATTAAAAATGTATTACTCAAATTTTTAATTATTTCTCAATCTTAAAATAAAGCCAAAAAAATATTATTTCTATATTTCATATAAATTTCTCAATCTTAAAACAAAACAAAAATTTTATTATTTCTATATTTCATATAAATTTCTCAATCTACTTAAAGATACAATAAGAATGCAATCAACTGGTGAATGTATGTGATCTCATGGCTTCCACTATATTACACAGTACAATTCTTTTCTCCTCTGCTTCTTCAAAACAGTTAATATAATAAGTAGGTTTTTACCTTCTTGTCATCATAGAGCTGTTGAGCATGAAATACACCAAGCATGAGTAAAGTAGCTATTGTGGCACCCGACACGAGAAAAGCGTTACCTATAAAAACCGAAGCAAGTAAAATAGAAATAATTTATACCCATGGTATTGGTCATTAGTGTTCAAACTAGAAATTGTAAAAATTAATATATATTGGTTTACCATGCATAATATTATTCAATCACATGATAATGATCATTAGTGTTTAAAATAGTTGTAATAGCCCAAATTTCAGTGATGTCAAAAATAATGGTTCGAGACCACCAAATCTGAGAAATGGACTCGTAGATTATATTTATTTAATATTTACGAGTCAAATGTAGCTTTTAAAATGTTTTTAAAATAGTAAATTGTGTTTTATAAAGATTTATTTGGTCAAGAAATCGAGAAAAAGAGGTATCGAGATCTCGGTGTTATAAACCGAGTCATAAATATTTTTATGAATATTTAAGGAATGTCAATAAGGTAGTATTAAAATTTCGTTAGAAAATTTTGACGTTTGGGTGGTTAATTAAATAAAAAGGACTAAAATGAAAAGTGTATAAAAGTTGCTAAAAGGATTAAATAGCCTAATTGTCAAATGAGGAAGGACCTAAAGTGAAAATAAGCCCAAAGGAGATATTTTGGGCGGCAATAGCTGAGAAAAATCAGGAAATGGATGAAATAAGGGTAAAATTGGAAAATTGCCAAAATTAGTTAAATAAGTATGGGACCAAATTGGAATTATCTAGATTTCTCTTCATTTTCTTCAGCTGAAAAACAGCCATGGGAGAGAGTTTCAAGCTGGTTTTCATACTCAAGCTTCATGTAAGTTTAATTCTTACTTTCCCTTGAAATTTCTATGTTTTTGGACTTTTACAATTGGATCCTACTTACTATGTCATTAGTTTTGATTCTATAGCTAATTTTTAAAGTTGATGTGGATTAGTGCTGGAAGAATATGATGAATAAATATTGAATTGAAGCTTTAATTTTGTTATATGATGATTTTATTAAGTAAAATTGATGGAAATTGATTTTAGGACCTAATTGTGAAAGAGTTGAAATTAAGGCCTAGAGTTAAAATTCTGATTTTCAAAGGTTATGAAGTAGTTTAAAATGATAGAGAAAAGTATTAAATGAGAAAATTAGCTAAGTTGAGGGGTTAATTGAGCAAGGATTGAATTGTATGAAATGTGGAATTTGGGACAAAATAGAAATCAACATGTTATACTAAAGCAGTTTTGGACAGCAGCAGTTGTCTAATTTTGAAAAATCACCAAAAATTGTATAAATAGAATTAGAATCTGAGTAAGATATAGAATTAAAGCTTGTTGAGTCTATTTTCATATAAAAGAAACAAATCAGGTAAAGGAAGTCTACATATTGAGATATTTAAATTTTTGTAAGACTGGTTTAGAACAACTTCGTGATCCCCTGTTCTTACTTTAGAAATTCACTAAAAATTTTAAAAAAATAATTATGAGTTATAATTTATATGTTTGTATTCCTTAGTGAGTCTATTTTCATTAGAAATAATCAGAAACACTATATGAAAACCGTACTATGAGATAATTGATTTTTAGTGAAGAGAGGTCAGAGCAGTAGGACTGTGTAACAGGGGAGAACTTAACTAATAAACTGTACTAATTGGCCACACCAAAAATTATGGAAAAATTATGGTAAGAAGATATGTGAGTCTAGTTTCAAATAAAATTAACGGTTTGAAATTTAGAGCTCTGTAGCTCGAGATAAAAATAATTTAGTGAATATAACACAGATGGACAGCTTGAACATTCACATGAGTAAAGAGTGAAAATTATAGAAAATGTTACTTACAAGTGTGTTGTTTATACTAAGGATGTGGATGGAGAGGAGGAGGAGGGAAAATAATATATGAATGACTTGTGTATAAATTGATTACATGCTCGATTATAATTGATATAATGTTTTATTTGGAATATTTATTATGAAATTATGATTATCGTTATAATACAAAAAATTGAACTTGTGAGTTTATATGGCTAAATTTTAGTGATCATTTGTTAATTTTATGAATTTCATGATGTGTTATTTCATATGTATTGATGATCAAATTGAGCATTTCAGTTCGTTGACAACATGAATTGACGGAAAATACAATGGTTGAACCATGGCAACAAGTGATAAGTGATAGCTTCGCCACACTTATCCGATCAAGGACAAGTGAAAGTGAAAAGTGGTAGCTCCAACACCGATCGATGAAAAGTGGTAGTTTCGCTACGATCGGTGAAAAGTGGTAGCTCGCCACCGATCGCTGAAAAGTGGTAGCTCGGCTATCCGATCGCGAAAAGTGGTAGTTTCAACACCGATCGGTGAAAAGTGGTAGTTTTAGCTACCGATCGCTGAAAAGTGGTAGCTCGCCACCGATCGCTGAAAAGTGGTAGCTCCGCTGCCGATCAAGTGAAAAGTGGTAGCTCCGCTACCGATCGCTGAAAAGTGGTAGCTCCGCCACCGATCAAGTGAAAAGTGGTAGCTCCTGCTCGATCGCTGAAAAGTGGTAGCTCGGCTACCGATCGATGAAAAGTGGTAGCTCGGCCACCACCGATCAAGTGAAAAGTGGTAGCTCGCCGCTGCCGATCGATGAAAAGTGGTAGCTCGGCTACCGATCGCTGAAAAGTGGTAGCTCGCTTATCCGATCGCTGAAAAGTGGTAGTTTCAACTACACCGATCGGTGAAAAGTGGTAGCTCCGCCACCGATCGCTGAAAAGAGGTAGCTTCGGCTACAAGTGACAAGTGATTTCCGTAAGACCATATCCGGAATATGGCATCGGTGTGGTACGTGTTTAAGATGAAAGACCATAGCTATGTTATGGCATCGGTGATTATCGCGAAATTTAATGCATACCGTGCGAACAATTCCGTAAGACCTTCACTAATTTGACGAAGTTGGTAAGTGTTATATAGAATTATGTGATATAAGGAAATATGAGTTGATGATACATGAATATAGAACTTGGTTGATGAATGAGCTCATTTGTGATTATATATTTGTACAACCTTGAGTGTATTATCTGTAACACCCTGGTTTAGGGGCTGTGCATATTGGGTATAAATCAAGTGTTAGTAGGTTTTTGGGAGTGCTTGGATGAGTTTTAGAGGTTCTAAGAATGCTTGGATGAAAGGGAAAGGCTTTGGAAAATTTTTGATTTTTAGGGTATAAAGGGGAAATAGGGCAGGAAGGCCTTAAAAATAAATTGGGGGAGTTTAAAACGCAAGAAAGGATCTGGCAAAGTGGCGTGGAGGCGTTGCTTGGGGGCTTTGGAAGGTGACGCCTAGGGGAGCAAGGGTTCGAGCTGCTGGGGCAGCAATTTTGTTTTATTTTTGTGCGTCAAGGGACTGGGCTAAGTATACCTTAAAAATTAATGGTGTGGCTTGGTGGACATGAAAGTCCAATTGGCGGAGTGGCTAGCGTGCGCCACTTAGACGCTGGAGGGGAGAGAGGGCGCGGTTTCGAGGGCCTGGAGCGACATTTTGGCGTTTTAATTTTGTTATGTGGTGATGGGCTGAAGAAGGAAGGATTTAAAAATAAATGTTGGGGCTTTTTGACATAAAAGGCAGGTTGGCCGAATGGCTCAGGCGCTACTTGGTCGCATGGGTTCTAACAGTCCCATGTTCGAGACCTATGGGCAAATGGGTGGTTTTATTTTATTTTGCAAAGAATTTGCAGCAGCAATGGGACTGCACATGGGTCTTTGGTTCCTTGTTTTGCATTCGGCTGAGTTTGGCAAGCACATGGATTCTTTGTTTTTTTTTTTTTTATTTGATGGGATAATAAGGGATAATGATGATAATATAAGGATTTTCTTTTTATTTAAGTAGATTTAATTGATTAAATCCTTAGTAGTTGACAGAGGAAAAATAGGTAGGTGAGTAATTCAAATTATTTTGAATATCTTCAAAGGTGTGGTCAAGAGCAATTCAAGGTAATTGCTGAATTTTAAACTCCTTGTTGGAGTAGAGTGGACTGGCATGGAGATTATGTGAAGGGGGGAGCCGAATTCTTTTCTAGTCTTTTACCTGACAAATTCGGCTAACATTTTTTTTCCTTTTTATCCTCTCTCAAAATCAAAAACCCCTTTTGCTTTCACCTTTCCTCTCTTGATTCTTGGCCGAACCACTTATCCCCTCATCCCTCTCTTTCTTTTATTTTTCTTTCATAAAACTCTTTGCCGAATCCCTCTCCTTTTCTTCTCTTTTCCACACTAGCCGAACTCTCTTCTTCCCCTTTTGTTAAACTATAGCCGAATCTACTTTTCACTTGTGTGCCGAATCTCTCTTCCTTCCTTGAACCCATCTTGGCCGAATATTGGAGTAGGATAGATCTCCTTGAATCTTCCTTGGCAAACAATTTTAGAAGGTGAGAATCTTGGCCGAATATCTATTGTTCTTTTCACTCATGTTCTGTCGACTTTTTACAAGAATAAAGTATTGATTTCGGCAGGAGGGGCTCCTAAACACTTTTGGTAATCGATCTCTTCTAGGTACGTAGGAAACGTAAAGCAGTCGATTCAGGCCCTGATCTCTAATATTTGATTTTGGTAAGTAATGGTAAGATCTAATTTAAGCAAGTTATTTAGTTAGTGTTTAAGCCGAAGATTACTAACATAAGGTTGCCGATTAATAGGAAAGCAGAACGCTTGGAGTAGTTATCCAAAGGCACTCGGGTAAGGATTCGGGTTCAAAAGGAGAACCCTTTTAAATATTTGGTTTGGCCGATTAGGCCATAGCACTAATCCTAAGGTTGGCCGAATATAGGTACAAAGAGATCTAGGGTGGCCGACTTCTCTTTTCGGGATTTAGACTTCTCATCGACATCGTGTGTGTACATACACACTTATAGCAATTAATAATCGTATAGATATATGTTGTATGTAAATCATGTCGATGTAGATACTGATTTAGTACCTTAATGGTACAAGCGAGGATTCCTGTAAGTCTCACATTACTACGAGATTATTATGCTTTTGGGAAGCATGGCTTATATAATACATGTGATAAATGTATGAGATCCGATCATGACTATTTGACTATTGTGGGTTAAATGAGTGGAGGGGCAAGATTAATCGTGGCCGACGGGCACCGTGTTTTTGGTAACACACCGTGACTACGGTCACCGTGAGGTTTGGTACCTCCGCAGGTTTGGTACCTCATAGCGACTCGTCCCTCGTGGTTAACACCACCGTGGGTTGGCCCCACTTGGGATATGGGATCGTCCCGCCGCTGATTTGGTATCACACGATGGGTTGGCCCCATCAATCGATTGTGTCTACGACACCGAGGTTTGGCACCTCCAAAGATTTGGCATCACATCTCAGTGACTATATGTCACCAAAGTGGTTTGGCACCACCAGTGTTTTGGTAACACATTGTGACTACGGTCACCAGTGGTTTGGTACCACATGGGGTAGACAAAGGCGTTTGGTTGGCTAGCTAGGTCGGTGCATGACTTAGTACATGATGATTGATTATATGTCGTGTATGAAATTGTTTAAATACGGGGAAGGGTTACATATCGAGTCTTGGTGACTCACCTTCTCCTTTAACATTTTTCAGTGACTCGTAGATGGCGGTTGAGGAGCCGGTTGGACTCGAGGTGGCCATGCAAAGGGACTTGAATAAATTGAACTTTAAACTTAGCTATTTTATTTTATTATTGGTTTATTTTTATTTTGGATGTAATAAGGCCTCCATATACTTCACTTTTGTTATTTCTCATATGTTGGATACTTTGTTTAAACTATATTATTTAAATTAAATTAAAATCACATGTTTTTCTTAAATTAACACGAAAATGTTTTATCGTGCCATCGGGCACATTTGAAATTTATATAATAACCTGACTCAATTAAATTTCCAAATTAAATCTAAGTATGGTTTCGGCAAGATAACCAAAAACGAGAAGTTTTCAACAAAACCTAAATTGGTTTTAAAATGGTTTCAAAAAGTTTTTCTCCGTAACAAACCAAATTCGGTCATAATGTTTGGGCCGGGTTCGGGTTGTTACATTATCCGTATGAAATGGTATTCCGAATGAGTTAATGAGAAGAGTTCTAAAATAACATAATCTAAATTCGAAATGAAATATTATGAAAATGTACTTGGAATGTATTGGTATGTCTTGTGTATGTTATTTGAGTTCATAATATCGAAAGTAAATGTATGTGAAAATATGAGGTGATGATATCTGTACATAGAATTTATTGATGGATGCATACATCCTAATGGATTTTAGAGAACATTGAAATTGGGCTCAATAAGTGAGTTGCCAATTTAAATTGTAATTGACAGGAAAAGTTAGTGAATTGCATGATTATGAGTTGTTACATGTATTTGTCAAAAATACGAGGAAATGATGGTAAATGATACATGGAAATATGAGACTATAATATATACAAACATGGAATGTGTTTGATAAATGTGTTCATTCATAATTATAGAATTTTTGCATCTCAAGTGCACTATATGTATAAAGATGATGTTTCAAATGATTGGATAAGTAAAACTCAAATATGAAGTAGTTTGAAAGCAAGACAAATTGTTATAAAAAAATGTATATGAAAAACAGAGGTGCGATTGTTATATGCTATATGAATACATAGGATGAAAAAGTACAAGTACAAGAGAAATTTAATGAGAATTGAGCCCATATACGTTTCTTGTTATTTATATGAAGTGTACGACTAACAAATCGTATTAAGTATAAGGCTCAGTTGAATATCTTAAATTGGTTTTTGTATGTATTAAATGTGGGTGAAGAATAAGGATCAAATGAGTGAGAAATATGGCTTGAAAAATATCATAAATTATGAAAATTAACTTTACCACACGGCCAAGCAACACGGCGTGTACTAAGGCCGTGTGACTCAAGTTTCTCCACAGATGCAAGTCAAAGAGTTATACGCCCTATAGGCACGGCTATGTGAGCCACACGGGCGTGGGACTCTTGTAAATGAGATAAACTTAAGGATTTAAAAAAAAAAAAATTTTATACGATTCAAATTTAGTCCCGACCCAATCCCAATGCATGATTTGGACTTCAAGGGTTCGTTAAAGGAACTTTTATAATCAATTTTGATATTTGAGTGATAAATGGTTTAAATAATCTGTAAGTGTTTCGTACTCTTCGGTAATGCCTCATACTCTGTTCCGGCGTCGAACACGAGTAAGGGGTGTTACAATAGTCATCACCATACATATTATTATTCAATCATAATAAACTTAAAAAACAATAAGTCCTCAAAATATGATAAAGATATCGAATATTAATAATAAAGTTCTTAGCCAACGTTTGCCAATTTTATTGTGATCTTATTCTTCTATGATCCAACTATGGTGATCCAACTATGCTAGGCAAGCGGTGTGCTGGTTCTTCATATTCATCCCATCCAGTGGCTTGAATTTCCTCCAACGGAATTGAAAACCAATCCATTTCCTTAGCATTTCTTTCTCTCCATCCTCATCATCAGTAAGTGACTTTATTTCCGAGAAAAGTTTTGGATCAATTTCAGAATTCCAGTCAACATCGTCGATATACAAATCTGCTGCATTACTTGGCAACTTATTCTCGCAAGGAAAGCCATGATAAATTTCCCAGAATCTTTGTTTCGCTTCCTGGAAAGCTGTTAAACCAGCAGAATCATCCCACTCAAATACTTTGTCATGTTCATACAAATTCTTCTTTGCTTCAACAAATCTTTCCCATGGCATTGCACCCACTTCGATGCAGAATGTTTTCTCCCATGCAGGCAATGGTTCAGGTTTGGGATGAGTAGTCCTTTGTCTGGAGTAACTTAGTTGACGATTATTCCCTCTTTGACGATATGACATTTTCCTGTTTGAAAAAAAAGAAAATTAAAATAAGAAAGATGTGAAAAAAATAACGTCGGTAATGACAAATATATCGCAAAGAAAAGAGAAACAAAAATAAAGAACACACAGATTTTACGTGGAAACCCTTTCGGGAAAAAACCACGGGCAGATGAGAAGAAAATTCACTATGTCGAATTCGAATCAATTTACAAGAGGAATAGACTATGTCTATTTATAGGCTTGTAAAGCCATATTCTAATAGGAGTGTAGTAAGATTGAAACTCCTTATTCTAATCAATATCCAATAGATGGAGTTTAATAAGGTTTAAAATTTATTTAAAATAAAATAAAAGAAGTGTAGTTCTATAGGGATTCTTCTTTTATTTTATTTTACCATTGTATTTTATTTAAATAAGGATTCGGGTCACTTAATTCTAACAATCTCCACCTTGACACGAATTCTAAATAAACAAGTTCTTCATCGCGAACTCTCAACGAACAAGTTCTCCACCTCTTCCATAAAACCCCTTAAGGGTTTAACTTCAACAATGAACACCAACCAAGTCTAAGCAATGCTCAAACTTGGTTATAGGAAGTGACTTAGTCATCATATCTGCAGGATTTTCATGAGTACTAATTTTGCTCACAATAATATCACCACGAGCAATAATATCACGAACAAAATGATACCGAACATCAATGTGTTTTGTTCTCTCATGAAACATTTGATCTTTTGTAAGGAAGATGGCACTCTGACTGTCGCAAAATACTGTGCTGATTTGAAGGTCTTCATTGAGCTCACTAAAGAGTCCCTTCAACCAAATAGCTTCTTTACAAGCCTCAGTAATCGCCATGTACTCAGCTTCAGTGGTAGACAAAGCGACTGTAGTTTGCAAAGTAGCTTTCCAACTGATTGCACAACCTCCGATTGTAAAGACATAACCAGTGAGAGATCTTCTTCTATCAAGGTCTCCAGCAAAATCAGCATCAACATACCCAATGACTCCATCTCTAGTTCTTCCAAACTGTAAGCAAACATCAGTAGTACCTCGTAAGTATCTTAAAATCCACTAAATTGCTTTCTAATGTTCTTTACTGGGATTCGCCATGTATCTGCTAACTGCACTGACTGCATATGATAAATCTGACGTGAACAAACCATAGCATAAATGAGAGATCCCATCGCACTAGAGTATGGAACATGTGACATGTACTCAATCTCATCATCCGATTGTGGAGACAAAGCCGATGAAATTCTCGAATGGGGTGCTAAAGGAGTACTAACAGCTTAGCACTCTGCATATTGAACCCGCAAAGAACTTTATCAATATACCCTTCCGACTTAGGTACAATTTACTTGCTTTTCTATCTCTAAGAATCTCCATACCAAGTATCTTCTTTGTCTGGTCCCAAATCTTTCATCTCAAATTCTTCACTTAGTTGGGCTTTGACCTTTCTTATCTCTCCTTTATCTTTTGTCGCTATCAACATGTCATCAACATAAAGAAGTAGATACACAAAAGAACCATCATCGCTTTTTCTTAAAGTAAACACAGCTTGTCAAAACTACTTCTTTTAAAATCATGAGAAGTCATAAAAGAATCAAACCTCTTGTACCACTCGTCTTGGTGATCAAGCTTTCAAACCGTAAAGGGACTTTTTCAAAGAAGCAAACATAGTCCTCTTTTTCTCGAGACTCAGAAACCCTCTCGTTGTTGCATTTAAATATCTTCCTCAAGTTCTCCATGCAAAAATGAAGTTTTTACATCTAATTGCTCAAGCTCCAAATCATGCATGGCCACAATACCAAGCAAAGCTCGAATCAAACTATGCTTCACAACCGGAGAGAACACATCCGTGAAGTCCACTCACCGGAATTTGATCAGAACCTTTTGCAACAAGCCTTGCTTTATATCCGGGTTCTTTAACTCCTGAGTCCCTTCTTTCTTTTAAACACCCATTTACAAATAACAACCTTTTTACCTTTAGGAAGTTTCACAAGATCCCATGTTCTGCTTTTTATGGAGTGATTCCTGTGGTGTGCAAAATTGGGTAAAATCGAAAAAATTCGCTTACCGACCGAATTCAGCTTAATCGGCTCGGTTAATCGAATTTTTTCTTCGGGGTCGATTAATTATTTTGTGATTTTTTCTGGTTAACGGTTAATTCGGTTTGAAACTCGTTTGTTAATCGAATTTTTTCGCTTAACCAAAAAAATTAATAAATAAAATTATAATATATAAATAGGCCCACTATTCACCTAAACCCAATCCCTAAACCCAATCCAAACCCAAATATCTAACCCAACCCAATTACCCAATCCAACCCAATCATAAAAATTACAAATAATTTAATAAATAAAAATAAAATTCTAAAACTAAAACTAAAATTATGTAATCTTTTTAATTATGTAGTGATTAATTTCGGGTAATTCGGTTAATTCGGGTAATTCGGTTAATTCGGTTAATTCGGTTAATTTTTAACCAAAAATAAAAAACATATAATTTTCAGTTAATTCGGTTAACCGACCGAATTAACCGAAAAAATTTCGGTTTGGTTAATGTTTTTGAAAAAATTTCGGTTCGGTTAACGGTTAAAAATTTTGAAAGGTCGATTAATTCGGTTAATGTTATTTCGGGTCGGTTAACCGAATGAACACCCCTAGTGATTCCATCTCCTCTTGTATAGCAAACATCCACTTTTCTCGAGGTCATTAGTCTTCACATTAACCGCCTCGTAATAATTAGACGGCTCTTGGTTTGCATCTATATCTTCGGCCACATTTAAAGCATAAGCAACTAGATCACCTTCTGCATACTTCTTTGGAGGTTTAATTTCTCTTCTAGTTCTATTTTTGGCGATAGAGTATTGTGGTGAAGAAGCAACTCTATTCTCAATTTTTGTAATCGGCTTGAGGAGTCGACTCAGATTAACTGATGCTCCACCGCTTTTGATTTTCTTTATTGGAAGAGTCTTTAAGAGATAAGTTAGGTAGCATAGCGCTTTTATCAAAAACAACATCTCTGCTAATCACAACTTTTCTATTTTCAGACACCATAACTTATACCCTTTTACACCAGCTTTATAACCAAGAAAAACACATTTAATGGATCTCGGTTCCAATTTTCCATTATCAACATGAGTGTAATAGCCAATTTTGGCCCAAATTCAAATAAATAGGAATAAAAACCAAAATAAACCTTAATACCCATTATTATTAGAGTCCATTTACAAATTAAACCAACCCAACTACCCCTAATCGGCCCAATCCATAGCAAATTTCCCATTTTCAAAAAAAAAAAAGCAGCAAAATAAAACCCTAGCCTCAACCTAAACGCCGCCTCGCCATCGGTCTCCACCAAAGACTGCAGACGCCACCACAGCAGACTCTTCCATGCGCCGACACGCTCACACTGCAACAACAAAAGCCAACACGCAAGCAAAAGAAACAAAGGGGAAAACAACAAAAAACAAACAGAAAAACAAAGCGAAAGAAGACAAAATCGAATATGTAAAAATCGGTTATAAAAACTGAAGTAAAACCATTGTATTTCTTCTTCTCTTTTTACGAATTACGAACACTGAGAAATTAAAAAGCAAGAGCAGAAACTGAAAAGGTGGATCTTCGTTTTTTTTCCTTTCGTTTTTACTTTCTATTTCCGCCGTTTTCTATTTATTTTTTTATTTATTTTCAAACTCTTAAAAAACGAAATAATAACAAAAAGAGGAGAAAAAAAACTTACCTGAGCCTCGAGGTCGCGCCGTCGGAGTCTCCCCTCCGTCGTCGAGGCCGAATCTAAGGCAAAAAGGGGTGGGTTTTCTTTTTTCTCCTTTCTGTCTTTCGGGGTTCTCTGAATGAAGCACTAAAAGCTCCCCTCCTTGCGCACTCCGTCAGCCGCCGGACTTAGTGGCACTGACCGAATAGAAGAACCCTAGCAGAGGAAGAAAGATTGGGGGGTTCTCTGTTTTTTTTTAAAGAAAGGGAATTGTGGCAAAAAAAATATATATAAGAGGGCTTTTATAACGGAAGCAAACGACGCCGTTTTAGGGTTGGGAGCCCTGGCGCTAAAACGATGCCGTATAGGGCATCTCAACCCGAACCCGACCCAAGTCCAAAGCTCAGATCCGCGCGTTTCCCTTAAAATGGGATATTTGCGCGATGGGTCCTTCCCTTTCGCAGCGCCATTCAATCGGACCCCCTTTTTTGTTATTTTTTTACAGATTTTTATCCTTAATTTTCTTTGGGTTTTCAATTGGGTCCTTGACCCATGGATGCACATAAGGAACGGGAATATTTCCCATCTAGTCCCTCCCCATTTTCGCGCGTTCTACTGGTGTCCTGATTCGTTCATTTTTTAAATTTTGGACCTTTAACTTTATTTTTCTTTTAATTTAGCCCTTAATCTGTTGGATTTTAACCCTTTTTGATTTGTTATTTATTTATTACTCTTAATATTCTATATATTATTTATTTTAAACTGTTTTATTTATTATATTAGGTATCTTAAATTTCTTTATATATATATTATTTATTTTAAATCTTTTATATTATTTTAAATTGTTTCATATATTATATACCTTATTTTTTTATGTATTCTTTATTTAAAATCATTTTGTTAATTATTTAAATTTTTTTATATATTATTTCCTTTAAAATTGTTTAATTCATTGTTCTTTGACTATTAATGTTGATATTTAAATAGTGTAAGCTATGTGATTATCATTCTTGCATGTATTATAATTTGTTTGTTCGTATTTCCATATCATTGATATTATCATCATCGTTATTATTGTTTATATTATTGTTCCATTATCGTTATTATTATTCATTCATGTTAATATTTTAGATCAACGATACCAATGTTATGTATTATGTGTATTATGTTATCATTACGCCAAATTCGTGTCACATTCCCATTATTCGTCGAGTACAACCCCATTTACGCTTTAAATAATGTTTCTTTAAAACCTAAACTACCAAACGTATATCATTTTCAAATATTTTATTAATTTTATCCAAAAACAAAAAACTTTCAAAATAAGGCAATATTCTGTGTTTGGAAATCCGAGAAATCGTGCCCTAACGCGCTGGGTTTCGTTTTTTCATTTGGCCAAATACTCAAATATCCTTTTGATATCTTCAATGCACGAGTCTCGGGAATTATGAGATGATCTCGGATTCGAGAATTTAAATTGTCGTGTCCTAACGTGCTGGATGTGATATTTTATTCCTTCGGAAGCGAGAGAATCTTAATATCCAATTCGAGAAAATTCAAATATTTTTAAAAGAGATCGTATTTTTAATCTTTTTTCAAATTTTCAACTTTCGACATTAAGACACTTATTAATCAATTCGGTACCAATTTTGGGCATGACGAGGGTGCTAATCCTTCATCGCACGTAACCGACTCCCGAACCTGTTTTCTCGAATTTCGTCGACCAAAAAATACCGTTTTAATAAGCCGAAACATTTTATTAAAACAAAGGTGATCCGATCACACCTAATAAAGATCGGTGGCGACTCTCGTTTTTATTTTCGTTTTCAAAACCAAAGTCGATTCCCGTTTTCAAAAAATGGTTTCGACAATGAGCATACGCAGGACACCCAAAGATCTTTAAATCAGAATAATTAGCAGGATTACCAGACCATACCTCTTGTGGAGTCTTTTTCTCAATGGCAATGGATGGAGATCGGTTGATAAAAAACATGCAGTAAAGGTTGCTTCGGCCCAAAACGACTTTGGTAAGTTGGCATTTGACAACATACATCGAACTTTCTCCATGATGGTTCTGTTCATTCGTTCTGCAACGCCATTTTGTTGTGGAGTATGACGAACTGTCAAGTGTCTCACGATCCCTTCTGACTTGCATAGTTTATTAAACTCATCAGAACAAAACTCTAAGCCATTGTCTGTGCGGAGGTGTTTTATTTGTTTTTCCGTCTGTTTTTCAATCATAGTTTTCCAAGACTTAAATGCGAAAAACACATTGCTTTTTTGCTTTAGGAAGAATGCCCAAACTTTTCTGGAAAAATCATCAATAACAGTTAGCATATAATTAGCTCCACCTCTTGAAGGCACTCTTGATGGCCCCTACAGATCGTAATGAATATACTCCAACGCTTCCTTCGTGTTATGGATTCCTCCGTGAATCGAACTCTCTTTTGCTTCCCAAAAACGCAGGTGCTCACGTAACTTCGGTTTGCAAATTCCTTGCCCATCAAGAAGTCCTCTTTTGCTCAATTCTGCCATGCCATTCTCACTCATATGCCCTAGGCGCATATGCCAAAGTTTAGTAATATCATCATCCGACAAGGAAGAGGAAGCGACAATTTGCATCACCAATAACAAGAGAACCCTCGCAAAACATATAACTTGGCAGCCTTTTCTCCGCCCTTTCATCACAATGAGGGAACCTTTGAAATCTTCAAAATCCCACTTTCACTTTGTATTTGTACCCTCTTGAATCAAGAGTACTCAACAAAATTAAATTTCTCTTCAATTCGAACATGCCATACGTCACTAAGTGTTCGACAACTCCATCAAACATCTTAACTTTAATTGTTCCAACACCGCATTTTACACGAAGCATTATTTCCATCAAAATAACACCTTCGCATTAATCGCTTTCGTAATTTGTAAACCAATCCCGATTGGGACTCATGTGGAAGGTGCGACTGAATTAAGTATCCACTCATCGCTCACTTTAGAATTGTTGATGTGTTTACTACAAGTTCACCATCGCAGTAGTCTTCTACAACATCGCCTTCACCAAAATTTTTGGTTGTTTTCCTTTTGATTCACACCTCCCTTTTAATCTTGTTCGTAGTTTATAGCACTCAGATTTAATGTGCCCTTTCTTCTTGCAGAAGTTACAAGTTTTACCTCTGTTTGAAGACTTCGATCTACCCTTAGATTTACCGCGAGGATTTCGTTCCTGTGTCCTTCCACGATCATCATCAGCATTCCGATCTTGTCTCCCACGAACCATGAGACCCTCTCCCTGAGAGTCGAGTTTAACCACAAGATGCTTCATCTTATCATACGAGGTCAAAGAATCATAAACCTCATCAACTGTGAGAGACTCACGACTATATAAAATCGTGTCTCTGAAGGTTGAATAAGACGGGGGCAACGAACAAAGTAGAATCAACCCTAGATCTTCCTTATCATACTGAACCTCCATGGCCTCTAAGTTTGAGAGAATTTCTTTAAACACTGTTAAGTGTTCGTGCACAGACGCACCTTCCTCCAAGCGATGAGCATAAAGATGTTGCTTCATATGTAACTTGCTGGTTAGAGTTTTCGACATACATATTTGTTCTAGCCTCTTCCATAATGCCGCGGCGGTCTTCTCCTTCATCACATCTTGAAAAATTTTGTTAGACAAATGCAGATGTAACTGTGTTAACGCCTTTCGATCCTTGCGCTTTTTCTCTTCCTCCGTCAATGTCGAAGGCATCTTATCTACCCCTAGCAGGGCTTCTTCTAAATCTATCTGTGCAAGAACTGCCTGCATCTTTATTTGCCATAACGCAAATCTGGTGTTGCGATCCAACAGCGGAATTTCATACTTTAAAAACACCATTACCGTGATCGAGATGAAAAAACTCGAAAGCTCTGATACCAATTTGTGAAAAAAATAACGTCGGTAATGATAAATATATCGTAAAGAAAAGAGAAACAAAAATAAAGAACACACAGATTTTACGTGGAAACCCTTTCGGGAAAAAAACCACGGGCAGATGTGAAGAAAATTCACTATGTCGATTTCGAATCAATTTACAAGAGGAATAGACTATGTCTATTTATAGGCTTGTAAAGCCATATTCTAATAGGAGTGTAGTAAGATTGAAACTCCTTATTCTAATCAATATCCAATAGACGAAGTTTAATAAGGTTTAAAAAACCTTATTTAAAATAAAATAAAAGAAGTGTAGTTCTATAGGGATTCTTCTTTTATTTTATTTTACCATTGTATTTTATTTAAATAAGGATTCGGGTCACTTAATTCTAACAAAAGATGAATATAATGTTAGTAAAATATGATTGATTTTGAAACGTGTAGAATACTTTCCTTAAAGCTTCAAATTCCAAGTAGAATTGTGAAAATGACTAATAGAAAAATCCTTTATATAAATACCAAATAGATGTATTTTTCCGTAAAATATAATGTATCTTTTAACAAGATACCCTTTCATAGGGTTGTATTGTTTTATAAATTAACTTTGTATAAGATTATGTCTTTGTATGATAATCTTATGTACAAAGTTATGTCTTTGTATTGTTTTAGAAATTCTTATTACTTTTTTATTATATTTTAGTATGTACTACCATTTGCAAACATGAAAAACCAACAGCAAGGCAGACAAAGCTTTTCAAAGTCACTTGACTCAAAGCGAAGTGAAAGATCGCAACATATTCTTCTCTTACACTGATATTGCCCCGTTCTTTGAGTTTCAATAAGGCTATCTGTTTTTCGTTAATGTTACGGATAGTTTGGGAAAACCATGGACATTTATAGGTACATTTTATGCAAACCCAGAAATTGGTAAGTATGTATCAATAAAATGGCCACATTTTTCAAGTGAGAAAAGATTGAAAGCTAATGACGGAGTTATATTTACGAAAAGACCCTGCCATGAAGGTGAAGCACCTTGGAAGAGATTCAAACTTGTAATCAAGAGAAAAATCAGATTGTTTGGACAAGACATTTGGGGAGAGCTTAAGGTATAAATTTTCAAATAATAATGTATACCAATGCTATGCGTTTAATGTACCAAATATTTCATTATATTTAATAAAACTCATATCTTCTTCATTTTAATTATTCACTATCAATTTTTTTATTCTATTTTTTCATGGATGAGTAATATATATTGGAATAAACTTTGGTGTATGTGTTTCCTGAACTTTTATGCTTCTCTTATCATGATATGTTCCATGTATCCATTTGGTTCAAATGTGTCTAGCATGGACTAAAAGTTATGGTAACACCCTAAAATTGGGGTTGGAAGTTTTAAGTTTGTTGGTTGAGTCAAGCGGATTGGTTGGACATTTATGTTTTCTTTTGCGTTTGGGATTTAACGATGAGCCTAGTGGTTCAATGGTTAAGCTCATGCATATCCTTAGATCTCGAGTTTGGATCCTTATGTACAAAAAATGGGAATTATTTTTTACTTCTGGGTTAATTCAAAAATTTCTGATAGGTTAAAGTTTGTTTTAATTTAATGTTATTTGGTTTTATTTCATTTGTTTTAGTTTTATTTTTTTGAAATAGGGACAAAATATTCCCCAAAAAAGTTCCTCACGTCTCCCTAATTCACATTTTGTTTTTCTTCCTCACGTCTCCCTAATTCACATTTTGTTTTTCTTTCTCAAAGATTCAGACTTTGTTTTTTTTTTGTTTTTTGGTTGTGTCTTTGGTCACCATTTTCTTTCTTCAGTTCATTATTGTTTCGTAATTTCTTTCTTTGTTCATCGTTAAAATTTTAGAAATATTATGTTGCTTCAATTGTACCAACGTTATCGTCTCTAATTGTTGGTTCTTTAGAGTTCATCCGTTCTTTTACATTTTAGTCGTCAAAGCTTTAACGGGTAAACAAGGTTTTTGAGTTTTAGATCGGTTTTATTTTTGTTTTCTTTTTATACTGTAAACTTTAAATTCTTATAGGCTTTGTGTGCATGTTATATTAAGTTTGAAATTGGTTTGGGAAGGTGTCTCGGTCGTTCATTGGTGCTAGGAATCACATAATCGGGTGTGTTTCCTGGCAATATGTAATTTAGGGGTCAGTTTGGAGTCAAATTTCACAGTTTGCAGCACATTTGGGGATGGTTTTTAAACCACACGGGTGTGTGCCGCACAAGGGTGATTCGCACGGCCATGTGTCATTTTAAATGTTAGGGTAATTCGTTTTCCATACAGTTTGGGTGTGTCACACGGGCTAGTCACACGATCGTGTGACCTCTGTGCTGGGGATTTTTGTCGAACACGCACGAGCGTGTCATTCAGACACACGGTCGTGTCTCCCTTGCTCCTTTAAGTGTGTAATTTAGTCACACGGTTCAGAAAGTTACACGATCTGCCCACACTTCAGTCACACGGGCGTGTCTCTCAGCCACACGGTCGTGTATCCCTGTCACACGGTCTGGATCCTCTCACATGGCCGTGTGGTCCTGTTTTTGCTAAATGATTCATTTTAGTCCCTGGTTGATTTCTGGCGTGTTTAAGCTTCCATAGGGGTGTTTGGATCACAAATTTTGCTTACAATAGGTGTGTTACTGTTAGAATAGTTTATTTACTAATGTTCGTAAGTTTTATATTGTTATTCGTATTGGTTGTAAGTATGATAATGTCATGGGGACTTTGGTATCTGTAACGGGTCAAATCTGCCCGGGCCCAACAAATCAAACCCAACTAAAACCTAAACTAACCCAACACTAATTTTTCAGAAAAAAGAAAAAAACAAAACCCTAGCCCCCCTAATCCAAGTGGCACCGCAGCCTAGCCCCCACTTGCTCTGCCACCGCCACTGCCACGCCTACAGCACCGCCCATGTCAGCACCGCCCATTCACCTGCAAAGAGAAGAAATAAACATTAACAAGCAACTTGTAAATGGCTATAAAAGCCTTCAAAATTCAATTGTACAGGGGATTATTATTTTTTTTTTACGAATGAAAAACAAAAAAACAAGATCCAATAATAGGCAGATTGAAAAAAAAACAATGAAGTTTAAACGCGCTAAGGTCATCGTTTCTTTATTTCCATTTTATCTTTTTTCTTTCTTTTTATCATTCTTTTTTTCGAAACTACATATAAACCTATTTTTTTGTTTTCTTTTTAAAACAGTATATATATATAAATATATCATAAAAAAAAGAAAAAAAAAGAAATTTTACCTCGACGTCGCCGTGCACGGTGGTCGCCAGAGGTGGAGGCGCGGCGGCGGTCGGTGCCGGATGCTCGCCGGATTCTAGCCCTGCAGAGAAAAAAAGAAAGAGGGTTAGAGTTTTTTTTTAAAAAAGTGATGAAATGATTTTTTTTAAAGAATTTTGGGCCTTAAATAGCCTCCCAAAACAACGCCGTTTTGGGGCTGGCCTTAAATGCCTAAAACGACGTCGTTTTACCCTTGGTCCGACCCGATCCGACCCGCTCCAGCTTAGGATCCGCGCGTTTTTAGACAGAAGGGCTAATTTCACTTTTAGCCCTTCCGCTTTTTTATTACTTTGCAATTAAGTTTTTTTTCGTTTTCAATTCGCGCCCTGTAGTTTGCTGCGTGTTTCAATTTCGTCCTTATGGTAACGGCATCGTTTTGGAAAGCGGGAGTATTTTCCTTTTGCCCCCTCCAGCCTTCCTTCAAGCGTGTAAATAGGCCCCTTGATCATTTTTTATTTTCGGATTGGCCCAAAACTTTTGTTCCAAATTCGATTTAGCCCCCTTTTTTTATTTTTTGCTATTTTGTTTAATTTTAAATGTTACTGATTTTTTAAATTACTAATATCATTGTTATTATCATTATTATTTCTATTAAATCTTTAATTTTGTATTATTATTACTACCACCATCGTATCTCTATTTTTTATTTTTTATTACTTTTATTTTATTATATTATCTTTACTTATATATATATATGTGTGTGTTTTCCAATTTTAGATTATTTGCTATTTTATCATTAATATTATTATATACTTATTATTGTTATTATGTACTTATTTATACCTTTTTTTTTACATTTTCAAACTTAATTATTATTTTATCGTTATTGACATTATTATGTAATTCCTATTGTTTTTTTTACCTTATTATTATTATTATTATTATTTTATTATTACTATTATTACTATTCATATTAAAGAAGTTTTATCATTATTTCTGTTTTTTATATTTATTATTCTTATGTATATATTCATCTTGTTCATTTTATTTTTAATTTCATTTTATTAACGCATTTATCTGTTCACGCATGTAACATCGTATTTTCACATTATTACTTGTCACATTAATCTTTACCCGATACATCAAGTTTTAAAATAATCGATATTTCGTATTTAGAAATTCGGGAAATAGTGCCCTAACATGCTGGGTTTCGATTTTCCGTTTGACTAAATAACTAAATATCCTTTTAATAAATTTCGAAAAATCATGAGATGATTTTGATTACGAGGGTTTAAAATATCATGTCCTAATGTGCTGGATGTGATGTTTGTATTCTCTCGGAACAAAGAAATCTCAAATTTTAACTCAAAGTGTTCAAGTTTTTAAAGAAATCATGTTTTCAAATCTTTTCGACTTTTCGACATTAAGACATGAAATTATCAATTAGGTACCAATTTTGGGCGTTATGAGGGTGCTAATCTTTCCTCGTACGTAACCGACTCCCGAACCTGTTTTCTTGGATTTCTGTTAGGATCGACCCGATTAAGCAACAAGAAAAAATAGCAGAATAAATTGAGAAATTGAACACATACAAATTTAACGTGGAAAAACCCCTCCAAAGAGGATAAAAAAACCACGGGAAAGATAATTTTGCTATAATGGCAACAGAACGAAGAGTACAAAAGATGGAGATAAAACTAAACCCCGAAAACCCGAAAACAAAGAACCCTCAAAACGTAAACACAAAATTCTCTAAATGTGTTATGAGTTCTAATATCTAATGGGTGTATTTTCTAAGGTTGTAAAAGAGCCTATTTATAGGCTAAATTCATAGGTCAAATAATAATAAAATAATCTAACTAATCAGTGTTTGATTGAAACAAATAAACAGAGTTTAACTAGAAGATTACTTCTCAAATTTGACTGAAAATAGGAGTCATACTTAATAATTTCGTAGGCCAAAATTAATGTTTTGAAATAAAACGTTTTATAAGGTGATCCGATCACACCTAAGCAAAAAGGATTGGTGGCGACTAGGGGTGTTCATTCGGTTAACAGACCGGTTAACCGACCCGAAATAATATTAACCGAATTAACCGACCTTTCAAAATTTTTAACCGTTAACCGAACCGAAATTTTTTCAAAAAAATTAACCGAACCGAAATTTTTTCTGTTAATTTGGTCGGTTAACCGAAAATTATATGTTTTTTATTTTTGGTTAAAAATTAACTGAATTAACCGAATTAACCGAATTAACCGAATTACCCGAAATTACCCGCATTACCCGAATTACCTGAATTAACCGAATTACCCGAAATTAATCACTACATAATTAAAAAGATTGCATAATTTTAGTTTTAGTTTTAGAATTTTATTTTTATTTATTAAATTATTTATAATTTTTATGATCGGGTTGGATTGGGTAATTGGGTTGGGTTAGATATTTGGGTTTGGATTGGGTTTAGGGATTGGGTTTAGGTGAATAGTGGGCCTATTTATATATTATAATTTTATTTATTAATTTTTTCGATTAAAACGAAAAAATTTGGTTAATCGACCGGTTTCGAACCGAATTAACCGTTAACCGAAAAATCAAAAAATAATTAACCGACCCCCGACCGAAAAAATTCAGTTAATCGACCGATTAACCGAATTCGGTTGGTTAACCGAATTTTTTTGGTTTTACCCGAATTTTGCACACCCCTAGTGGCGACTCCATTTTTGTTTTTTAAAGTCGACCCCATTTTCTAAAAAGCATAAAAAGTGGTTTCGACAGCTTGGTGACTCCACTGGGGAATCATGAGAGAGTCGAGCCGTAAAATTGATTGTTTTCTGTCTCGTTGTCGAAATTTGAAAATCTGATTTGAAAAATTACGATCCTATTATTGCATTTGTTCGTATTGTTATTTCATAATTACAGTGGTTTGAGTCTCGCATCATATTGCATAGGGACCATTTTGGTCTTACCCTCTTAAGTGGGAGTAAGAAACTACGCCTTCGTGAGGTTTTCACCTCCGCATGGGCTAGTGGATTGCTTCCGGGATACATCCGTACCTATGTGCTTCGTGAGATTTTCATCTCCGCATGGCCGTAGGAAATGTATTCCCCTGAACTGAACTCGGTCTATATGAGCCTATAATAGGTGAGAATCGAGGAATCTGCTGGTTCGGGTACCCTTACCTTAGAACCAAACCACATATAGAGAGACCTAAGAGCTAACCCTAGGTAGAACCATTCCAAACCCCTAGTGGTCACCCGGATAGGTACTCTATTTTGTTTATTTCTCCTGTGCTAACATGTTTTGTTTTGTTTATGATTGTATTGCATCGCACCGCATCATCTTAGAAAGGAGGTGTTGATTCATATTCGATTGCTAAATAGAAGAGTTTGTCATAAGAAAATGGGTTACTTGATAAAGTGGATTATAATACGGTCGTTCGAACATAGTCCAGGTAAACAACGAGAGAGGGCTGATAGTCCGCAGAAGAATATAAGACTTTGCCCGAGGATTCAAGCTGTGTAACACCCTAAACCCGGCCCAAACGCTACAACCGGATCTGGAATGTCACTTAAGAGATTTTACATAACATGTCGCATTTTGGAAAACAATTACTAGGTTTACACCTTTATTTCGAAAGCTTAATAATTCATTAAAGTATAAAATATTAAGTAACCAATTATCTTGGTAGATTTTATATAAAAACCAAAATTTCATGCAGGTCTTAACTTAATTAAAAACGTAAAACTTAAAACCCAAAGAATAAAAGCCCAACAAAATCCCAAAACATAAATGGTAGTCTAGTGGCCCATGGCCTTATTACAAAGAAATTTGAACCCATTAATTAAATGAAAATCAAATATTAGACTAAGTCTTTTGCTGAATTCTCAAAGCTCCGTCGCATGGCCACCTTGCTCTCCTCTCCAAATTCCTGGTCCGATGCCCTAAGTGTCACCCGAGATGGTTAAAATTAAAGGGTGAGTCACGAGACTCGAGTGTGCAACCCTCATGCACCATTAGATTTGGGCTTTAGCCCCATAAAATGAATAATCAAAATATAAGTAACAAAAATAATATGCAAAGCCCAACCCATATCCTAGGTGTCCATCCGCTACACGCCCGCACTCACCATTTCACACCATTGGGGATTTCTACAATCAACCCACACCGCTACACGCCTTGATGGCAGTCATGCTGCTCATAATCAGATCATGGCCGTAGCCACTACAACAGATCACGGCAGAAGCCGCTACAACAGATCACGGTAAGGAACCGCTACAATAGATCACGGTAAAAACCGCTACAGCATATAACTTCCTCCTTTCATCAAACCCAACCCATGCAATCACAAATAATCAATATTCTTAAATCATTTAATCAGAGCATTCACTAACCTGGTGATTTGCTTTTACCCTCTTTGTATTTCCGTCATTATGCCGGGATTTCGGCATTTAACAAAATATATAAGACTTATAATTATATACTAATCAAACAAATCTAGATGGTGTGGAGAATTACACACCTGATATTGCGAAATCCAATATTCTTAGTCGATGTCCTTGCTATCTGGATCTATTATCCTCAATCTATAGCCTTACTTAAAAGCCAAAACAATTGCGAAAATAGGCCTCTCCTATATTCGGCCATGGTTAGTATTCTACCCGATTTTATATATATAAATAAATAAATCCTCTTACCTTGAAATCCCGAAATTGGAGACTTATGATTTTCGGCTTTTAGATCTAGTCGACTAAGCTTCCTTCAAATCCCAAATTGCCGCCCATCATAAAACCATTAAACTATTAGCTTTTGGCTTTTGCCTTTCAAAAATCGGGAATAGATCATGAGAACTAATAAAAAATCAACACTTACCTTAGCATAGGAGATTCGGCTAGCACTAGAGAGAGGATTCGCAATGCCCATGGAAGATTTAAATGCCGTAAGTACGAACTAATTCTCAAATAGGATGAGTAGAAGAAAAACTATGGATGCTTCTGGGCTTTCTAGAGAAATCGGCACAAGAAGGAAAAAATGGAGAAGAGTTTCGACTTTTAAAGAAATTGGAGAAAAGAAATTGGAGAGGGAGAGGCTAGGGAATTTCGGCACAATGGGAGAGAAATTTAGGGTTTCAGTGTCGAATCAAGGAGCTAGCCCCGTGATTTATAGATATTTTGGCACCTACTCGCTAAAAACCGAAAACGCCTCTTAAAATTCAAGCTAAAGAGAAGAGAAATTCAGCACCCTTCTTGCCATGCAAGAGCTTCTAATTTTACACTCCTCTAGGTGGTGGATTTTCGCCAACACTTCCCTTGAAGATAAGCTCCTAACTTTTCTCCTTTTTATCTATGATATTATCACTTAAAAATCCACATAAATTCTCCTATTTTATAGCCTTGTAGCCGTCCACCTCTACTAATCCCTAATGCCAAATTTAACTCACTTAAATTAAAATATTTGGGCCTCATTAAACTTAATACTTGGGCCCCTAATTTCTTGTGTGTGGCGTCACCCTCTCTTCATTTAAAGTGCCGAATTTGGCCTAAAACATGGGCTCCTTGCGACCCAAAACTTGTTCCTTTTTAACTGTTAATGATGCCACTTTAATCTGGGCCTTTTTGCCTAATTCTAAGCCCAAATTTAGACCCCTATCAATTAAATTAACATAGTAAACCTATCCCTACACTAAATGTATAGGCCCGTAAATTTAGGATTTTACAAGTCGACAAGGATTATTCGAGAGTCATCATGTCTCAATTTTCATAAAGAAGCCTATGAAGTGAGTGAAGAGGTACGGCTTGGACCAAACAACAAGGAGCTAGAAGAGGCATCTATTGAGAAAGTTCACGGGACACGACCATAACATCCGAATACGAAGAAAAGGATTGGTGTTTTCACCTGGACTATGAGGACAAAGCCGTATATGCAATCCTTTTTATGTAAAGAAATTTATTTTCTAGAAAAGTTCTTCTAATGGAATTGAATTCATAATCAACGCCTCTCTTTCTTTTTGCATTCATTCTATGCATTTGCATTGCATTTCATGCATTTGCATTACATCATATCACATGCATTAAATTTGTAGAAAGACCCTAATTAGGTGAAATTATTTCAGTTAACCTAGAAGACATGGAACAAAGGTTGGAAAGAATAGAGAAAATGCAAATACAGATGCAAGAGCAATTGACCAAAATTCAACAAGAGATGCGGGAACAAATGCTAGAATTCCAAAGGAATATGATAGGCCAGCTAACCCAGTTACTAGCCGGAGGACTTGAAAAAAGGAGTGGCCTAGTGTTCAACAATGTGGATGATGATGAAGAAATCGTTTATTCCCCGATAAATATCCCGACTCAACTAGACGCGCATTCGCATGGGGTACCTGTCATTATTGGACCCCAATGTCAGACTGATACTTCGGCCCTGTTGAACTTCCCAATGGGTTCAGGTTTTAAATCTGGGGATGATCGAGTCAATCCTGTGGTACATTGCTTAGCCGAAACAAAGGAAAATGGAGAATGGACCTTAAAGGCCTTGAAGAAGAAAGAAAAAGAAGTGAATAATACGAGTAAGTATAACAAGGGTAATTCGAAGCCGATTACGTGTGGTTTAGCCAAAGATCATGGCTACCACCTATCGTGTCTCCCAAGACAAGAGCCCAGTCCAAAATCAAACTTGGAAAAACTTTAGTTCATATCCATCCCGATGACATACAAGGAGCTATATAAAAAACTATTTGATGCGCATGTTGTGTCCCCCCACTACCCGAAATCGATGCAACCTCCACACCCAAAATGGTATGACCCAAATGCCCAGTGTGAGTACCACGCGGGGGTCAGAGGGCATCCGATAGAAAATTGCCTTGCTTTCAAGAAATTGGTGGAAAAATTCATCAACATGGGTATTGTGAAGTTAGATGACACGCCAAATGCAGAAATTTGAACCTGGGAGATTTTAAACAATGGGACTGTGGAAGGAATCCCTATATTTTAGAGCTAATCTAGAGTAATATTCAAAATATGCTTGTTTCTTTAAGCCTAGAGGCAATAAGAATCTTTTTATGAAATAGGCTTGTGTCCAGAATCTTTTTTTTTAATAAAATGCATCTTTCTGAGCAAGTATTCTTTCATTCATTCTATTTATAGATTCTTTTGTTTTATGGACTTTCATTCAAATATTCTTTCATTCTTCATTCATGATCATACCATAAATAATCATCCTTAGAATAATTTATTCTTTGGAATTTACCTCCAATAGGTACCCAGATATCAAGACATGAGCGACGCTGTTACTGACTCCCTTTTTGAATAAGATATGGGTCTAAGGGATCTAAGGACTTTGAAGATGATAGAGATTGTGGCCTATCTTTTAATTTGTTAAGGATGGTAGACCAAGATGAAAATAGACTCTACCTTACAAAGGGTCAGTGGACATTGCGAGTTTAAGAAAAAGGTGAAGATCGAAGCCTAGCTCACCACAGAAATAAGGCGAGACATCATTGAGCTATTTTCAAGAATTCAAAGATGTTTTCGCACGATCATATCATGGCACGCCAGACTACTGAAACGTGGGAATGTTGCTAAGGTTGTAACCCATGTTAATGGTTCTACAATGGCCAAGCTAATCAAGAGGTTCGGGCTACTGGTCTACCCAGAAATGGAAATTACATCAAATGCCAAATTGAGGAAGACATGACTTATGTGCCTCCTCTATTTTTTCTATATGTGGGGCATAGATATTATGAGGTCGATCTCGTCAAAAGCATCTAGCCGACACCAATTCATCTTTTTGGTTGCCAATTACTTCACTAAGAGGGTGAAGGTCGCTTCATATGCCAAAGTTGCAAAGTCAACAGTCATCAAATTCAAATCCAAATCCAAATCCAAATTCAAATTTAAATTCAAATTTAAATTCAAATCCAAATCCAAATCCAAATCCAAATCCAAATCCAAATCCAAATCCAAATTCGAATTCAAATTCAAATTCAAAAAAGTGGCAATAAAGAATGTCAGCAAGAAACATAATTGCACAATGTCAAAGATTTACAGTCTGTTCAAAGATCAGACACCATATCAGTGCAGCAAAGGCAGCAAAAAAAAACCATTCAAAAATTTTTGAAAAATGACTGAGACTTGTAAAGGTTGGCATAGAGAAGTTACCATTTACCCTCTATATTTCTTGAACGTTGGCCAGGACTTTCACCGGGGCATCTTTCCCATTGGTTTATGAAAGGGAAGCAATTGTTGAAAGTTAAGATTCCTTTTCTCCAAGCTTTGATTGAATTAAGAATTGGATAAAGCAGAACATCTCCATAAGCTCGATTGAAAGTATTCATCATGGTCGAATGTACCAAAAAACAGATGATACGGGCTTATGACAAAAAGGTTCGCCCACGAGAATTTCATAATGGGGACCTGGCATTATGAAGGATTCTTCTCATACAAAAGGACTTCAGAGGGAAGTAAATGCCAAATTTGGAAAAACCTTATGTGGTGAAGAAGGCTTGTTCCGGAAGATCATTAACTTTGACCAAGATGGATGGTAAAGATATGTTCAAGCCAGGGAGTTTAGATTTCATTTGAAAAGAGAGGCCAAGGTGAAAATGTAACACCCCAAACCCGGCCCAACATTACGACCGAATTTGGTGTGCTACAGAGAAAACATTTCTTTGAAAACTCCTTTGAACCGATTTAACTTTTTGATAAAAAATAGTGTCTTGTTTAAAACAGTTGAGGTGTATAAAACCCATACTTAGGTTTAATTAAAAACATTTATTAAGTCAAGTTATTATATATTTTAAATGTACCGATGGCACGATAAAACATTTAGCGCATTTAACTTGAGAAAACATGTGTACTTATTTTAATTTCATTAAATAATTTAAACAAACCATTCAAACATGTAAAATAGTAAAATAATTCTAGGAGGCCTTATTACAACTTGATTAAAACAAAACCAACAATAAAGTATAATAAACTAAAATTTAAAGTTCATTTAAATCAAATATCCACTGCATGGCCACCTCGAGTCCATCCGGCTCCTCATCCGCGATCTACGAGTCACCTGAAAAATGTTAAAGGAGAAGGTGAGTCACCAAGACTCAATGTGTAACCCTTCCCCTATTTAGTGCAACAACATACACAATTTATAACAAATTAACATGCACTAAACCATGCACCCAACCTAGCCATCCAAACACCTTTCTCTACCCCGTGTGGTACCAAACCACTGGTGGTGCCAAACCACTGGTGACTTATAGTCACGAAATCCGTCATATTGTGGTGCCAAACCACCGGTGGTGCTAAACCACCGGTGACTCGAAGTCACAAATCAAATGATGGGGCCAACCCATCGTGTGATACCAAATCACCGGCGCCAATCCCATAATGTAAATCGTGGGGCCAACCCACCGTGGTGCTAAGCCACCGGGACGAGGCGCTATGAGGTGCCAAACCTCCGGAGGTGCCAAACCTCGGTGACCGTAGTCACAATGTGGTACCAAACCACCGGTGTCCGCGACGACACGAATATCACTTCCCCCTCCACTCATATATCCCACATCGGTCCATGCTATATATATGAAATTCATGCCAACATGTATTTAAATCGCATATACCAAATATGCCATGATTTCCAAAAGCATCAAATAGTAAACTCATACGGACGAGTGGTCTTACTCGAATCATCGCTTATACCGTTATGGTATTAAATCCAAAGCTACATAAACCAGATTTAGCATACACAAACATTTAGCACAGCTTAATCAATCATAAAGTGTGTATGTACACACCGATTCTAGCGATAACTCTAAATCCCCAAAGAGGCAATCGCCACCCTAGCTTCCTTGCCCCTATATTCGGCCAAACATGGAAGTTAGTGACATGGCCTATTCGACCAAACCAACTAAGTCTAAAGGGTTATCTCTTGAACCCGAATCCTTACCTACACGCCTTTAAATGCTAGCTACCACACACCAAATATTTCTGCTTCCCTAAATCGGCAATCATATGTTAGTAGCCTTCTGCTTTTTGGTTACTAAAAGAATAATCTATTAAAAATAGATCCTTACCACCACTTACCAATCGGTTTGACAAAGAATGGAAGATCGATTTATCGCTTTGAGATCCCTGAGTCCTAGGTGAAATCGGTTTCAACAGAAAGATTAGCCAACCATTAACAACAATTGCCGAAACCAACTCTTACCTTTGTAAAAGTCGACAGAGAACAGAGAGGGAAGAAATAGCCATTCGGCCAAACCACCTACCTTCCACCAAACCCGATTGGAACCAAACTAGAAGAGATCCACACCACACTAATATTCGACCAAGATGAAAGCTAAAAGAAGAGGGGAATTTCTGCACACCAAGAAGGAGAGATTCGGCTATAGTGGAAGAAAGAAAATAATGGATAAGGGGAATGGAGTTTCGGCAAAGGAGAGAGTAGAGGAGATTTTTGGTGTTAAAGCAAAACAATTAGGAGAGAAAGTGTTGATGAAGATTTCATTTGAGAGAATGAGAAGGAGAGAGTAGAAGATGAGCAGAGGAATTTCGGCTATGTGCAAAAATGAAGAAAAGAGAAGCAAGATGATAGGTATGTGCCTTAAATAGAATTCGGCACCTTCCCCCCCTATGCTTGCCGTCCACTCTTCCATGAAGAGTTCAAATTTCGGCAATCACCTAAAATTCCTCTTGGCCACTAGCTTAAAATTATTCAAAATAATTTGAATACTCAAATGCCTATATTTTCTCCTTGGAATTAATCAATTAAAAATCCAATTAAAAGCTCATATTATCCACATTATCCTTATCATCCAAAAAGAGTTTGAAATGAGAAATTCTCTCCCCCTATTGCCGTCCAAATTAAAGAACAAAAAGGGAATTTCTGCAGCTAGAACACAGGCTCCCCTTGCTCCCCCTGTGGCGTCAACTCCAGCTCTTAAGTGGCCTTCCTTTTGCCACTTTTCCAAGGCCATTTCTGTGTCAAAAGTTCCCTCTTTTAATCTTGTAACCCCTACTTACTAAGGCTCCCTACCTTTAAAGCTTATAAAAATATTTTTCCACTATTCCGAGCCTACTCAAGACCCCTAATTAAGCCTTACTACACCACAATTAATACCACAACAATTCAAACACGAGAAAAAAATAATTCAATCCCAAATAACCCCAATTTTAGGATGTTACAGTTCTACCCCCCTTAAAATAATTTCGGCCTCGAAATTACCTTGATTAGAAGAGGTGGGGGTATTGCTGCCGCATCACATCCTCGGGTTCCCACGTAGCTTCCTCTGCACCATGGTTTCGCCATAGCACTTTCACCAAAGGTACTGATTTCCTTCGTAGAACCTTGACATCTCGATCTAGGATCTGAACTGGTTCTTCCTCGAAAGATAAGTCTGAGTTTACCTCAATCTCTGCCACAGGCACAACGTGTGATGGATCTGACCGATACCGTCTAAGCATCGACACATGAAATACGTCATGAATCTGACTCAACTCTGCCGGCAGTTCGAGCTGATAAGCTACCGGTCCCACTCGCTTCAACACTGTATATGGGCCAATGAACCTTGGGCTTAGCTTCCCTTTTCGCCCAAATCTCAACACCTTCTTCCAAGGTGACACTTTCAGGAAGACTTTATCTCCTACCGCATACTCCATTTCTTTACGCTTAAGATCAGCATAAGACTTACGCTCATCTGATGCCTCCTTGAGACGCAGGCCGAATCACCTTAACTTTATCTTCGGTTTACATCACCAACTCGGACCTGAAACTTGTCGTTCACCCAACTCGTCCAACACGCCGAGTACGGCATTTTCTTCCATACAATTAGCTTCAATGCGGTGCCATTTGAATACTTGCTTGATAACTATTGTTATAAGCGAATTCCGCCAACGGTAGATACTCCTCCCAACTACCATCAAATCCAAAACGCATCCTCTTAGCATATCCTCTAAGATCTGTATATAACCCTTTCCGATTGCCCGCGTCCGATTTGTGGATGGAAAGTCAGATCGAAAATCGATCGTGTACCCAAAGCTTGATGCAACGCTTTCCAGAACCTTGACGTAAATCTGGGATCCCTATCCGAGATGATTGATACTGGCACTCCATGCAACCTCACTATTTCTGACACATACAGCTTAGCTAGCTTCTGAAGTGAGTAATCCACTCTCACCGGTATGAAGTGAGCTGATTTAGTCAGACGGTCCACAATCACCCAAACTGCGTCCTTCTTGCTGGGCGTGAGGGGTAGCCCACTGACAAAATCCATAGTAATCCTCTCCCATTTCCACTGCGGGATCTTCACTGGTTGAAGTAACCCTGATGGCAACTGATGTTCAGCCTTAACCTGCTGACACGTCAGACACTTTCCGAACGATTCGCATTACCTCACGCTTCAACCCTGGCCACCAAAACTGCTTCCGCAAATCTCCATACATCTTGCTTCCTCCAGGATGCATAGCGTATGGGCTGCTATGTGCATCTTGGAGAATTCTTTGTCTCAACTCCACATCCTTTGGCATACAAGGCCGCCCTTGAAAACATAGTACACCATCACTGGTCAAACTATACCCTTCTAACCCACTATCTTGAGCTTGCAACCTCCTTGCATTCAAACTATCATCCACCAATTGCTTTTCCTTAATCTCCTCGAACCAAGTTGGCTTAACTTGAAGTTCTGCCAAAAGACTTCCATCGTCGTATAGACTGAGGTGAGCAAACATCGCTCTTAAGTCTGTCACGACCTTCCGGCTCAACGCGTCAGCCACCACGTTAGCCTTGCCCAGATGGTACTCAATTGAGCAGTCATAGTCCTTCAACAGCTCAATCCATCGACGCTGCCTCAAGTTCAAATCCTTCTGGGTCAAAAGATACCTCAGACTTTTGTGATCCGTGTAGACTATCGACTTCTCCCCATATAAGTAATGTCTCCATACTTTCAAAGCAAAGACTACTGCCGCTAACTCCAAGTCATGAGTTGGATAGTTAACCTCATGCGGTCTTAGCTGACGGGATGCATAGGCCACTACCTTCCCTTCCTCAGATCAACACACATCCCAAACCAAGTATGGGATGCATCACAATAAACCGTGAACAATTTTCCTGCCTCAGGCTGTACCAAAACTGGAGCTTCCGTCAGAATCTTCCTTAGCTTATCAAAACTTTCTTGCTGTTTCTTCGACCAAACAAATAAAACTCCTTTCCTTAATAACTTAGTCAACGGCGCTGCGATTAGAGAGAACCCTTCCACAAATCTTCGATAGTACCCTGCCAGACCCAGAAAACTTCGAATTTCTGCCACTGACCTAGGCGGTTTCCAATCCAATACCACTTCAACCTTGCGAGGGTCCACTCTAATCCCTTCAGCTGATACCACGTGACCTAAGAAAGCCACCTCCCTAAGCCAAAATTCGCACTTACTGAATTTGGCATATAACTGCTTCTCCCTCAATACTTGTAGAACTATACGCAAATGCATATCATGCTCCTCATTCGTCTTTGAATAAACCAATATGTCGTCTATAAACACCACGACAAATTGATCCAAGTACTGCTGAAACACCCTATTCATTAAGTCCATGAACGCTGCAGGTGCGTTGGTCAACCCAAATGGCATCACCAAAAACTCGTAATGCCCATACCGAGTACGGAATGCCGTCTTGTGCACATCCACCTCCTTCACCTTAAGTTGATGATAACCTGACCTAAGATCTATCTTCGAGAAAACCGATGCACCCTTCAATTGGTCAAACAAGTCATCGATCCGAGGCAACGGATACTTGTTTTTGATCGTTAACTTGTTTAACTGGCGGTAGTCGATACACATCCGCATTGAACCGTCTTTCTTCTTGAAAAATAGCACAGGTGCTCTCCACGGAGATATACTTGGTCGGATAAACCCTCGATCCAAGAGCTCCTGAATTTGAGCCTTCAGCTCCACCAATTCCTTTGGTGCCATTCGGTAGGGTGCTATAGACACGGCGCGTTCGCTCCGGTAACAAGTCTATACCAAATTCAACTTCCCAATCCGGAGGCAAACCCGGAAGTTCTTCTGGAAACACATCGGCGAATTCGCCTACCGTTCGGACCTTCTCAACTGCTGACTCCTTAGCCTCCAAGGCACATATTCGAACCAGAAACGCCTCACAACCCTTTTTGACCATCTTCTCACCTTCAAGGCCGACACCACGTTGGATAGGTAATCTCTTCTATTACCTATCATGACCACCTCATCACCTTCACCATCTTAAGAACCATATGCTTGGCAAAGACAATCCAACCTTGCTTGATACTTAACCAACGGTCCATTCCAAGAATCAAATCGAACTCCCCAAACGGCGGTTCCATCGGATCGACCATAAACACGACCCCTTGGTTCTAGGGGTACATCCCTATATAGCTTGTTTACAACTACAGAGTGTCCTAGAGGGCTAATTACGCCATCTCCTAGAAGCGCCTCAAAGTCTAGGTTCACGCCTCTCTACCACACTACTAGCAACGTATGAATACGTCGAACCCACATCTATTAATGCAACATATGGGAGACCAAAAATTAGAACGTCTGGGGTTATGACGTCCGGTGCGTCCACCCTCCTCGCTACGCCTCACGCATAGACTAAGCCGATGCCTTGGCTCTGTGTTGCTGCGCCTCGCCTTGAATTCGCGACCTCGAATAGGACCACCGCTCCTCTACTATTATTACCACGACCCCTCCGTGGTCCCATAGTTCTATCCTCGAGTACGGTTTTGCCCCTCCGGCCGATTCTTGGCTAACTTCCGAGGACAATCCCTTACACGGTGATCCAACGACCCACATTCAAAGCAACCCCTCTCACCGGTCCAACAACCTCCCCATTGTGATTTTCCACAGCGATTACACTGGGCCGGTCCTCGATTAGTAGCCATGGGCCTTCCTGCCTGATTTGGCCCACTCGCCTAGCCCTTTTCTCGAACATTACCACCGACCCGCACGACCCAAAGCCTCTCTTCGCTTGTTCCTATCATAGTTCTGCTTTCACGAGACTCCTTGACTCCTTCCGGCTACCTTAGCCTTTTCCATCAGCACGGCAAACTCACGCTCCTGCTGTGGAGCAATCAGTAACTTTAACTCATCTCTAAGTCCGTCTTCAAAGCGGACGCAACGTTCATGTTCGGTAGCCACGATGCCTCTAGCATATCGACTCAAATTTAAGAACTCGCCTCATACTCGAATCTCGACTTATTTCCTTGTACCAATCCCAAAAAGGCTTTCCTCTGAGCATCAGTGTAGCTGGTGCCCACATACTTCTTCTGATAAGCAGTTTTGAAATACTCCCAAGTAAGATCATCTGTCGTAGCACCATCTCGAACGGTGAGCCACCACTAATATGACTCATCCTTTAGAAGCGACACCGCTTCTTTCAGCTTTTCCTCATCTGTCAGGTCAAGATCATCCATGATTCTCTCGGTCGATTCTAACCAATATTCCGCCGCACTGGGTGCCACTCCCGACACTCCTGAATACCTCGACTCAGTTGGATCGGAGTCGCTCGGGAACAGATTTTCGAGCTCCCATACCTCCACTAGCCCCAGCCACCATCTCAAGGACTCGCAATACAGCTTGCGATACTGCCTCACCCCTTGTCTGATCCTGATCCTCAGCTCCAAAAGTTGGAGGTGGTGGTGGCGGTGGTACCTCATTTTCCGACCCTTGACCCGACCTAACAGGTTCTGACACGGTCATCCTGCCCCTACCGCGTCCATGACGGCCACGTCCTCTAGAGCTCATTCTAACTATCGCGCTTTAATCTGGTTAAGAAATTTTTATGGATTAGTAATTGTTCCACTTGGTTACTCGCAAAGAAATTTTATGAAAAGTTCAATAGGGATTCCTTCGATCAATCAAAGTTTTAAGTCCTCTATCCTAGTTTACACAGAAGAGCACATCCATTCCCTAATACTTTTCATACCTATTCACTCTTCGGGCATTTCTGTCCGTTTCTATCCCAGGGGTATTTTCGTCATTTTCCTACAGGGGTAATTTTGTAAATTTTGATAAGCCAAGAATATTTTAAAATTTTTTTTTCCAAAAATAAATTTGTCCTACTATTTTAAAGAGATATTTTAATGATTTTAAAAATTAGGGTTTTCATAAAACATGGCTAATCCCTTTCGGGTTTTATTCAGATGTTTAGCCTATGATCGAGTCCTCTTGGTTAGGGTGAACCGAAGCTACGCACTGGTAGGATTCTGCGAAGAGGAGGTGAGTCACGAGGACCGCAAGTACTGTGCTCTTCCGATCCAATCCTGAGACATGCGCACGTGGGTTACCACACCCTAACTCGGCGACTTGGTCGTAGGTTTGTTTAATTAGGCTTTTAAGTCTTATGTATTTGTTGGGGTAGACTAGTCCTAAGGTTCAAACACTTATCATACTAGCTACGTCCCATACCTACCCTTTCTACAAGTAATAATTCACAAAGAAGTTGGAAGTACTTACCTGGGCGGATTGGTGTCGGAGACTCGGTGCCATGCTGTTCAAAAACCCAAAAATAATTCCAAAAAGGCCTACCACTACATTTTGGGCCTTGGGCCCCCACAGCCGAGCTTTGAACTGGGCTCTGATACCAATTTTGTAACACCCCAAACCCAGCCCAACATTACGACCGAATTTGGTGTGCTACAGAGAAAACATTTCTTTGAAAACTCCTTTGAACCGATTTAACTTTTTGATAAAAGATAGTGTCTTGTTTAAAACAGTTGAGGTGTATAAAACCCATACTTAGGTTTAATTAAAAACATTTATTAAGTCAAGTTATTATATATTTTAAATGTACCCGATGGCACGATAAAACATTTAGCGTACAACTTGAGAAAACATGTGTACTTATTTTAATTTCATTAAATAATTTAAACAAACCATTCAAACATGTAAAATAGTAAAATAATTCTAGGAGGCCTTATTACAACTTGATTAAAACAAAACCAACAATAAAGTATAATAAACTAAAATTTAAAGTTCATTTAAATCAAATATCCACTGCATGGCCACCTCGAGTCCATCCAGCTCCTCATCCGCGATCTACGAGTCACCTGAAAAATGTTAAAGGAGAAGGTGAGTCACCAAGACTCAATGTGTAACCCTTCCCCTATTTAGTGCAACAACATACACAATTTATAACAAATTAACATGCACTAAACCATGCACCCAACCTAGCCATCCAAACACCTTTCTCTACCCGTGTGGTACCAAACCACCGGTGGTGCCAAACCACCGGTGACTTATAGTCACGAAATCCAGTCATATTGTGGTGCCAAACCACTGGTGGTGCCAAACCACTGGTGACTCGAAGTCACAAATCAAATGATGGGGCCAACCCATCGTGTGATACCAAATCACTGGCGTCAATCCCATAATGTAAACTGTGGGGCCAACCCACTGTGGTGCTAAGCCACTGGGACGAGACGCTATGAGGTGCCAAACCTCCGAGGTGCCAAACCTCTGTGACCGTAGTCACAATGTGGTACCAAACCACCGTGTCCGTCGACACGAATATCACTTCCCCCTCCACTCATATATCCCACATCAGTCCATGCTATATATAACAGAATTCATGCCAACATGTATTTAAATCGCATATACCAAATATTCCATGCTTTCCAAAAGCATCAAATAGTAAACTCATACGGACAGGGTCTTACCTGAATCATCGCTTATACCGTTATGGTATTAAATCCAAAGCTACATAAACCAGATTTAGCATACACAAACATTTAGCACAGTTAATCAATCATAAAGTGTGTATGTACACACCTGATTCTAGCGATAACTCTAAATCCCCAAAGAGGCAATCGGCCACCCTAGCTTCCTTGCCCCTATATTCGGCCAAACATGGAAGTTAGTGACATGGCCTATTCGACCAAACCAACTAAGTCTAAAGGGTTATCTCTTGAACCCGAATCCTTACCTACACGCCTTTGAATGCTAGCTACCACACACCAAATATTTCTGCTTCCCTAAATCGGCAATCATATGTTAGTAGCCTTCGGCTTTTGGTTACTAAAAGAATAATCTATTAAAAATAGATCCTTACCACCACTTACCAATCGGTTTGACAAAGAATGGAAGATCAGATTTACTGCTTTGAGATCCCGGAGTCCTAGGTGAAATCGGTTTCAACAGAAAGATTAGCCAACCATTAACAACAATTGCCGAAACCAACTCTTACCTTTGTAAAAGTCGACAGAGAACAGAGAGGGAAGAAATAGCCATTCGGCCAAACCACCTACCTTCCACCAAACCCGATTGGAACCAAACTAGAAGAGATCCACACCACACTAATATTCGGCCAAGATGAAAGCTAAAAGAAGAGGGGAATTTCGGCACACCAAGAAGGAGAGATTCGGCTATAGTGGAAGAAAGAAAATAATGGATAAGGGGAATGGAGTTTCGGCAAAGGGGAGAGTAGAGGAGATTTTTGGTGTTGAAGCAAAACAATTAGGAGAGAAAGTGTTGATGAAGATTTCGGCTTGAGAGAATGAGAAGAAGAGAGTAGAAGATGAGCAGAGGAATTTCGGCTATGTGCAAAAATGAAGAAAAGAGAAGCAAGATGATAGGTATGTGCCTTAAATAGAATTCGGCACCTTCCCACCCATGCTTGCCGTCCACTCTTCCATGAAAAGTTCAAATTTCGGCAATCACCTAAAATTCCTCTTGGCCACTAGCTTAAAATTATTCAAAATAATTTGAATACTCAAATGCCTATATTTTCTCCTTGGAATTAATCAATTAAAAATCCAATTAAAAGCTCATATTATCCACATTATCCTTATCATCCAAAAAGAGTTTGAAATGAGAAATTCTCTCCCCCTATTTCCGTCCAAATTAAAGAACAAAAAGGGAATTTCTGCAGCTCGAACACAGGCTCCCCTTGCTCCCCCTGTGGCGTCAACTCCAGCTCTTAAGCGGCCTTCCTTTTGCCACTTTTCCAAGGCCATTTCTGTGTCAAAAGTTCCCTCTTTTAATCTTGTAACCCCTACTTACTAAGGCTCCCTACCTTTAAAGCTTATAAAAATATTTTTCCACTATTCCGAGCATACTCAAGACCCCTAATTAAGCCTTACTACACCACAATTAATATCACAGCAATTCCAACACGAGAAAAAAAATAATTCAATCCCAAATAACCCCAATTTTAGGATGTTACAGAAAACCCGCAAAGGGCGCCTTGAGATTAAAAAAATGATGAAAAAATGCAATGAAAAATTCAAGAAGAAAGAAAAAAGAGAGGCCAATGTGAAAACCCGCAAAGGGCGCTTTGAGACCAAAGAGGATTTGAGTTGAAAACCCGAAAAGGGCAGCTCAAATTTTGTTCGAAAGTGGGGCATACAATAGTCTTGCTATACTTAAATTAGCAGTGAAGAAGCATGCTACGTCTTGGGGCATTAACAAAGTACTCCGGATCCCCTAAACGCCTATCAAGCTTAAAATGGTCCTCAAGAAGTTTGAACAGAGAAGCTCAGGCTGCGATATCTGGGGCACCTAGTTTCCATCTTACCCATTTTGAATTTGCTATCTTTGATTACTTTATTCGTTTCAAAATACACTCCCGATAAATTTTCTTCTTGATTGCACTTGCTATCTTTGCTTAACTTATTTGTTTCGAGCTATGCTCCTAATTAATTTCTTTCTTGTCCATTGTTATGATCTTTTTCAAGCATTTTGCATTGAAATAACGATTAGTAGACTAATAATACTTTCATAAAAGGAGTTTCGCATATTACTCTGGAAGCTTCTGAATAATAAAAGAACTTGAAATAGGACTATTGTTTAAAACCCACCAAGTTTAGGGGATGGAAATATTGGGAGAAGACGAGTCTAAACTGAGACTATTTCTCTGGATTGAACAAGATGACAAGATATTACGTTAATGATACAATCTTGACGAAAAATGGGCAATGTTAACCCGAGTGAAAAAGGGGAATCATTCTCGAGAAAAATGGTATTTGGCATCCATGCAAATATCATGCATACGCATTTGGTTAAGGTCACCCGGGGAGTGATCAGTTGATGGAACAAGTTACAGATTCTATATCTTTGATTTGCAGCCGGTTGGATTGAAGATGAAATGAATTCTATACCATTGAGTTGCAGTAGGATGGATTGGAGAACACTTAGATCCTATACCCTTAAGTCACAATGAGATGAACCCTGAAGTTACAGTGGGGCAAATTTGTTGAATAAAATATAATTGTTTTCTCGAGTATTCTGTTGAGAATACCAGTCGAACAAGATGACATCACAATACGTCAGTGATAAAGCCCTGATAAACAATGAGTGATGACACCTAAAATAAGAATCATTCTCATAACATTTTTGCATTTATATAGCATGTCTAAATAGGAGCATTTGACTCATTTCGAGCATGGCATCCTAATTATTAGGCATAAGCATGTACCCATTCTACAAGTTATGTCCTCAAGAGGACAGTGTAGTAAGGTAGATTGAAGATATTAGTCTGGTCTCCCCTAGTTTGCAGTGGAGCAGACTAAAAATAGCAGATCTGGCATTCCTGAAGTTGCAGGAGCAGATCGAAGACTTCAGATCTTGTCTCCCAGAGTTTGCAGTAGAGCAGATTGAAGATAGCAGATCTGGCATTCCTAAAGTTGCAGGAGCAGATCGAAGACATCAGATCTTGTCTCCCTGAGTTTGCAGTGGACCAGATTGAAAATAGCAGATCCGGCATTCCTAAAGTTGGAGGAGCAGATCGAAGACATCGATCTTGTCTCCCCGAGTTTGCAATGGAGCAGATTGAAGATAGCGATCCGCATTCCCGGTTGCGAGGAGCGGATCGAGACATCGATCTTGTCTCCTAAGTTTGCGATGGAGTAGATTGAAAATAGCGATCCGGCATTCCTGAAGTTGCGGGAGCGGATCGAAGACATCGATCTTGTCTCCCCGAAGTTGCGATGGAAGCGAGGTCAAGATAGCAGATCCGGCATTCCCCGGTTGCAGGAGTAGATCGAAGACATCAAATCTTGTCTCCCTGAGTTTGCAGTGGAGCAGATTGAAGATAGCAGATCTGACATTCCTGAAGTTGCAGGAGCAAATCGAAGACATCAGATCTTGTCTCCTTGAGTTTGCAATGGAGCAGATTGAAGATCTGGCATTCCTAAAGTTGCAGGAGCAGATCGAAGACATCAGATCTTGTCTCCCTGAGTTTGCAGTGGAGTAGATTGAAGATAGCAGATCTGGCATTCTTGAAGTTGCAGGAGTAGATCGAAGACATCAGATCTTGTCTCCCTGAGTTTGCAATGGAGCAGATTGAAGATCTGACATTCCTAAAGTTGCAGGAGCAGATCGAAAACATCAGATCTTATCTCCCTGAGTTTGCAGGGGAGCAGATTGAAGATAGCAGATTTGGGATTCCTGAAGTTGCAAGAAGCAGATCGAAGACATCAAGTCTTATCTTCCTGAAATTGCAGTGGAGCAGACTGACGCAATTAATCCTATCTCACTGAAGTTGCAGTGGAGCGGATTAAAACGATGAATCCTATACCTCTAAAGTTGCAGTAGGTCGGATTGAATTTACCATAGCAAGTCTTATATCCCTGAAGTTGCGGCGGAGCAGACTAAAGATAGTGAATCTTATTTCCCTGAAGTTGCAGTGGAATAGATTAAAGCTATAAATCACAGATCTTATCTCTCTGAAGTTGCCGTAGAGCAGATCAAAATAATCCTATCTCCCTAAAGTTGCAGGGAGCAGATTGAAGCCACTAATCCTATCTCCCTGAAGTTGTAGTGGAGCAGATTAAAGCAACAAATCCTATACCCCTGAAGTTGCAGTGGGTGGGATTAAATCTACTATAACTACAAATCTCATCTTTCAAGGTTGCAGTGAAGTGGGTCGAAGCAACAAGATGCAATGGATTGAAATGAGGCTACTTGAAGAAGAGAAACACCGAAAGAAAACGAGATCTTGCAAGACCAGGCAAATTTGGCCCTTATTAAAGTCTTTGCTCCATTCTCGTTACACGACACTGAGCAAAGAGGGGCAGCTGTAACGGGCCAAATCTGCCTGGGCCCAACAAATCAAACCCAACTAAAACCTAAACTAACCCAACACTAATTTTTCAGAAAAAAGAAAAAAACAAAACCCTAGCCCCCCTAATCCAAGTGGCGCGCCACTGACTAGCCCCCACTTGCTCGCCATTTGCATCGCCACGTCTCGCAAAGACCGCCTATGTCACACCGCCCATTCACCTGCAAAGAGAAGAAATAAACATTAACAAGCAACTTGTAAATGGCTATAAAAGGCTTCAAAATTCAATGTTAGAGGGGATTTTTTTTTTACGAATGAAAAACAAAAAAACAAGATCCAATAATAGGCAGATTGAAAAAAAACAACGAAGTTTAAACGCGCTAAGGTCATCGTTTCTTTATTTCCATTTTATCTTTTTTCTTTCTTTTTATCATTCTTTTTTTCGAAACTACATATAAACCTATTTTTTTGTTTTCTTTTTAAAACAGTTTATATATATATATATATATATAAATATATCATGAAAAAAAAAAGAAAAAAAGAGGAAATTTTACCTCGGCATGCCGTACACGCGATCGCGGTGGTGGAGGCGCGGCGGCGATCGGTGCCGGATGCTCGCCGGATTCCAGCCCTGCAGAGAAAAAAAAGAAAGAGGGTTAGAGTTTTTTTTTTTAAGTGATGAAATGAATTTTTTTTAAGAATTTTGGGCCTTAAATAGCCTCCCAAAACGATGCCGTTTGGGGGCTGGCCTTAAATGCCCAAAACGACGTCGTTTTACCCTTGGTCCGACCCGATCCGACCCGCTCCAGCTTAGGATCCGCGCGTTTTTAGACGGAAGGGCTAATTGCACTTTTAGCCCTTCCGCTTTTTTATTACTTTGCAATTAAGTTTTTTTTTCGTTTTCAATTCGCGCCCTGTAGTTTGCTGCGTGTTTCACTTTCGTCCTCATGGTAACGGCGTCGTTTTGGAAAGCGGGAGTATTTTCCCTTTTGCCCCCTCCAGTTCCTTCGAGCGTGTAAATAGGCCCCTTGATCATTTTTTATTTTCGGATTGGCCCAAAACTTTTGTTCCAAATTTGATTTAGCCCCCTTTTTTTATTTTTTGCTATTTTGTTTAATTTTAAATGTTACTGATTTTTTAAATTACTAATATCATTGTTATTATCATTATTATTACTATTAAATCTTTAATTTTGTATTATTATTACTACCACCATCGTATCTCTACTTTTTATTTTTTAATACTTTTATTTTATTATATTATCCTTTACTTATATATATATGTGTGTTTTTTCCAATTTTAGATTATTTGCTATTTTAACATTAATATTATTATTATATACTTATTATTGTTATTATGTACTTATTTATACCTTTTTTTTTTACATTTTCAAACTTAATTATTATTTTATCGTTATTGACATTATTATGTAATTCCTATTATTATTATTATTATTATTATTATTATTTTACCTTATTATTATTATTTTATTATTACTATTATTACTATTCATATTAAAGAAGTTTTATCATTATTTCTATTTTTTATATTTATTATTTTTACATGTCTTTATATATTGACTTAAAATTCATCTTATGTATATATTCATCTTGTTCATTTTATTTTCAATTTCATTTTATTAACGCATTTATCTGTTCACGCATGTAACATCGTATTTTCACATTATTACTTGTCACATTAACCTTTACCCGATACATCAAGTTTTAAAATAATCGATATTTCGTATTTAGAAATTCGGGAAATAGTGCCCTAACGTGCTGGGTTTCGATTTTCCGTTTGACTAAATAACTAAATATCCTTTTAATAAATATCGAAAAATCATGAGATGATTTTGATTACGAGGGTTTAAAATATCATGTCCTAACGTGCTGGATGTAATGTTTGTTTTCTCTCGGAACAAAGAAATCTCAAATTTTAACTTAAATTTTTCAAGTTTTTAAAGAAATCATGTTTTCAAATTTTTTCGACTTTTCGACATTAAGACATGAAACTATCAATTAGGTACCAATTTTGGGCGTTATGAGGGTGCTAATCCTTCCTCGTACGTAACCGACTCCCGAACCCGTTTTCTTGGATTTCGTAGGCCAAAATTAATGTTTTGAAATAAAACGTTTTATAAGGTGATCCGATCACACCTAAGCAAAAAGGATTGGTGGCGACTCCATTTTTGTTTTTTAAAGTCGACCCCATTTTCTAAAAAGCATAAAAGTGGTTTCGACAGTATCTATACATGCGTTAGTCATGACGATCAGGAAACTATGTGTACTGACTCTGTTATTTTATAATTGATTATATGAATGTCTAATATTGTCTCTGCATGTCTGAACTGTTTGACCATATGTAATAGATTATGGAAATTGAGAATGTGAATATCTGTATTTGTAATTCTGTATATTCGAATTGCTGGAATTTGTATGTATTTGCATTTTGGGTTGGGATTTGATTTTGGAGACGAAGGAATTTTGATCTGGAAATTTAACTGCGTTATTTTATCTAGCGGTAAAATCGGAAAATTTGTTAGCCAGCTTGACTGCATAACAATAACGAGGCATATGACCTCTTCGTGGTGTGTATTGGTTGGGCGGGTCTACCATAACCCGATAGTGGTGTTTAGAGGATGGAAGGGTTTAGAAAAACCCTATATTTGGTGTGTAACGGTTGGTTGGAGATGGTGTGTAGAGGTTGGATAATGGGGGGTTTGGGACTGGTGCATTTGATTATGAATCACACTTGTGTTTTGTTCTGTTGAGTAAATACTCCTCATATGACTATTTGGTTCAAATTGATATAGTTGTTGTGGGTTTGAGAAATTTTGTGTGCATATGTTCTGCTTAACTGTTAATGTAACACCCATAATCGCTTCTGTCTCCAGATTAGGGTGACTGAGTATCACTGTACATTTCAGAACATTCAATAATAATAGCATTTAGTTCATTAGAATAATTAACAATATTTATTTTTTAAAAATAATTCAGATTGAAGTAAACATACACTTATGGACTCTAAATAAGGCTTACGAGGCCTTAAAATTAGTTTGGGGACAATCAGGGACCAATTTGAAACAAACCAGAATATTCATGGAAAATTTGTAAATTTTCAAAACATGGGTCACACGACCGTGTCACATGATCCAGACTGCATAGTGTCGGGTACGGCCAAGTCACATCATGTGACCTCTGAAATCCGATCGAAGCTTCTAGGCCAGGTTTTGAGGTGTTACAGTCATGGTAAGTAAGTTCTGATAAAAAGCACATGTTATATCGTGAATGACAAAGTAGTGAATCAAAGTACTAGTGAATTTTATAAATATTGAATAACTTTTTTATTATTATGATAAATTCATGAAATATAACAGTTTATTATTATTGTGGAATAAACTAAGCAATGGTAATGTTTGAATTCATGGGTACTTACTAAGCTTCCACAAGCTTAACATGTTATTTTTCAACGCATATGGGAAAAGATCGAACTGAAGCTCTTGTTCGAAGTAGCGACCTCGACACATCTCATCACATCATCAAGGCTTGGGAGAAAATAGGTATGAAATAAATTTCATGGTATAGAGTATGGCATGTGTATAAAAGAATTAATAAAGTAAGAAAGAAAGTGTCTAGTTGTTCTAATATTTGAGTTTAATGTGTTTTGAACGGTAAACATGAGGTATTACATAGTTTATGAGCTTTGATTATTGTTTGGAAATATTTTTTATTTAGGTTTTTTAAAATTTTAAATTAGTAAAAATGAAATTACACTATAATTCCTGAAAATGATAAAAATTTGATTTAATACTTTAAAAATTATAAAGATATAGACTATTAAAATAATAAAATTGTATTTTTGTTATTGTAAAATTTACAATTTAATTCCGCTCCCCTCAAATAATTTCTTGCTTCATGTAACACCCCAAACCCGGCCTATGCGTTAAGGCCAGATTTGACATGTTACACAAAATAAATATAATTCGATTCCTTTTTAAGTAAAACAGATTTCAAAATTTTGACGTAGTATTTATTGAGTAAAAGATTTGATTGATAAATCGACAATTTGAGATGTAAGATCTTATAAATCGAAATTTTAAAAATATCGTTAACAGTTCGAGAAAATTTTAAAAGAAATTAAAAATATTTTTCTAAAAGAATTGATGAAAATCTTAAGAGTAATTTTCCGAGTTAAAATATGAAAATTATTATGAAATCCTTTCTATATATTCATTTTTGAATAAAACGTTTATTTAAGTTTTTAGAACAAATATAATCCCACATTTGAAATACTTAAAGCAGTATATGAATTCATCTAACATTAAACAAAACAAAAACTAATCCAGAGGCCTTATTACAACCTTAATTCAAAATAGCAAAGTAATTAAAAGTATTAAAAGAAATCCAAATTCCAAATTTAACCGTTTTTAAGTATGGCCTCACCAAGATATCCACAACCCAAGTCTCCATCATTGATCATTACCTGAAAGGGATAAGGAAAACGGGGGTGAGTTACTAGAACTCAATGTGTAACCCACTTACTGTTGTCCACTGGGCAAAAATCCATTAAGCCATTATTTGGGCCGAAGCCCATTCATAATAATAAAAATGTATCGAATATAATATGCATATGAAATGAAATTCCCAAACCAAACCTAGTTTTCCATCCGCTACACACCACCCGTACCAACCAACACACCCGTGGGTGATCTTTAGTCAACCCACCCCGCCAACACACCAAACGTAGGCAATAAGCCATTTATATCAAATTTGTGGACAAGCCACCAGATTAACAGAATTTACATGGCATTGCCATTTTTCAGATTTGTGACAGAGCCACTGTTTATGTAGCGAGCTACGAACTTCTCTTCATCATTATCCCATCCCATGCAAAACATGTATATAATGCATAACAATTCACAACAATGTATTCAAATATTTCTTACAAAAATTTATGGCCCATTATAACAATTTATCAAATTGGCCCATTAAGCAGAATATCATCTTGACCCATTTCGCAAATTTTCAGATCGGCCCATATAACAAAATATATATCGTTTTGGCCCACATAGCAAAATATATCGTTTTGGCCCACATAGCAAAATATATCGATTTGGCCCACATAACAAATATATCGATTTGGCCCACATAACAAATATATCGATTTGGCCCACATAACAAATATATCGATTTTGCCCACATAGCAAATATATCGATTTGGCCCACATAGCAAATATATCGATTTGGCCCACATAGCAAATATATCGATTTGGCCCACATAACAAATATATCGATTTGATCAATTTTACCAAATAATGAAATCTAAGCCAATTTTCCCGGTTTCACCTTAATACGATTTTAATCGAACGGTTTACTATCAATATGACATTAATCTCTAACCCACGGAAAACGGTGTGAGATTACACACCTGATTACGGTAAGCACTACGCTTTCTTGATCGTCGACACCTAAAATTTTTATAACGCTCGATTAGTCAACGTACGCGATTTAATAAATCTACTTTAAAACAAACGATCTAAGATTTTACCCTCGGGATCGTGAACAACTACGATTTGTCGGTTCTCCCCGGTTGACAGTCCACAACCTGGTGGAAAATCTCAAATCGCCGACACAACCCTTCGCTTGAATTTAGGAGTAAGGATCGTTAATCCGCTCCTTTTTAGATTCCACTCGACTTCCCATTCGAATCGGTACCACAAGTCTCCATTCGGTTAGATCTTACACAATCGGTATTACAATAAAATATGGATTATCAAAATGGTGAAGATCGGCTTACCACTAATTTCTGAGTGACCAATGATTTGGTAGATTGAGCAATTTAACCCCTATAAATAATATCGGTTAATCAACACCATCTTATCGAATAAAGAATGATTTATAGAATCCTTGAATAACACTTACCTTAAAGATTTTAGAACAGACTTCTAGCGATAATATGATGACTTCGGAAGAATGAAGGTTCGGCCTTCCACTATATCACTACGAAGAAGAAAGGGATCTTGTCTAAGAGAAATAAGTGATGATTTCGATCAAAAGACCCTCCCAAGCCAACATATGGATTCGGAAATAGAAAGAAGAAAATAAAAAGAATTGAAAAGAGTACTTACTAATTTTTCAAGGGTGAGTGACAACTCGAATGAAAAGGAAGATCAATGAAAGAATGGAAGGTTCGGCTATAGAGAAATAGTGGACTCAATATTCGGCTATGGTGAAAAATATTAGAGTGGAAGTGATGCTTGAAGGATTTTGCGAAAAGAAAAGAAGAAGAGGAATGATGGATTAGTTTTGGTTTTCAAGAATGATGTGTGAACAAAGAAATGGTCTCAAAGTTTGTATCCATTCGGCAAGAAGAAAGAAAGAAATGGAATATGCCTCCTCAAGGTTGTGTAGATTCGGCAAGGAGGAGAAAGGAGTTTGGAGAGAAAAGAGAAATGATACCAAAGTTGCCAATAGGGAATTGGCCAAAAGAACCACAATTTTACCAATTGCCAATGACCAAATTCAGCTAGGAGGATAGGAGTTTTGAGAAAAAGACACAATTGATGATATTGGTATTTTGACCAAGACTAACACTTTAGTCTCACCAAAACATCAAGCACAAAATTCGGCTATCACCCTAGCCCCAAACCGTCCACATTCATCCCCCCTAGGATAAAAGTTTGGCCACCCAAACTTTCCAAAACACAATCCACGAAATAAGCCTCTTGTTCCCCTTACTTAACTATTTCTTTTGATTCATTTCCCCAACCTCAGCCTTGCCTTATTCTTTTAGCCACCTTACCAAAAATAAAGAAGTCCACCTTACCATAAATACTCCTTGGCCGACACTTTAAGGAAGGAATGCAAAAATAAGAGTCAAAATGCACACAAAGGGATTTGAACTTCTTCCCTCAAGGTAATACATGTGGCGCCATAACCTCTTCACCATATGCTCACTTATGCTAGTTATTTACTCATTTATTTCCATATGCTTTAAGGTCACTTACTCCATCTCCTTAAAGTGTTAAATGCCAAAAGTTTTTACTAGGTCCAAATAAACCCCGAGCCTTCTCAGGACTTCCTAAATATACACAATTAATAATTTAACTAGCTTAACACCAAAAACAATGCAACACATAAATTTCCAAATTTTAGGATGTTACAATTCTACCCCCTTAAATAAAATTTCGCCCTCGAAATTTACCTGATTAAAAGAGGTGAGGATATTGCTGTCGAATCACGTCCTCAGGCTCCCATGTAGCTTCCTCCGATCCGTGATTGCGCCATAAAACTTTGACTAACGGCACAGTCTTCCTTCTCAGTACCTTAACGTCCCGATCTAGAATTTGCACTGGTTCCTCCTCGAACGACAAATCAGGTCTTATCTCAATTTCTTCTACCGATACTATACGAGACGGATCCGATCGATAACGCCTTAACATTGAGACATGAAATACACTATGTATCTGACTCAACTCCGGAGGTAACTCAAGCTGATAAGCTACTGGCCCAATACGTCTCAACACACAGTACGGTCCGATGAACCTAGGGCTCAACTTGCCCTTCCTTCCAAATCTGAAGATCTTCTTCCAAGGTGAGACCTTTAGAAAGACTTGATCTCCCACCGCAAACTCAATATCCTTACGCTTCAGATCCGCATAAGATTTTTGTCTATCCGAAGCTTCCTTTAACCGTGCCTGAATTACCTTTACCTTTTACTCCGTCTTTGATATCATTTCGGGACCCGATGAATCGCCGCTCCCCAATTCAATCCAACAAGTAGGAGTACGACACTTACGACCATACAATGCCTCGTAGGTTGCCATCTGGATACTGGATTGATAGCTATTGTTATAAGCAAACTCTGCCAACGGTAGGAAATCCTCCCAACTACCCCTGAAGTCAATCACACAGCCCCTTAACATGTCTTCCAGAATCTGGATTACTCTCTCCGACTGACCATCTGACTGAGGATGACGTGCTGAAATTAAGCTTGGTTCCCAAGGCTTCATGTAAGGCTTTCCAAAACCGTGATGTAAACCTAGGGTCCCTGTCTGAAATAATAGACACTGGTACCCCATGTAACCTCACAATCTCTGCTACGTACAACTTGGCCAACTTCTGCAATGAGTAATTCGTATGAACAGGTAGAAAATAAGCAGTCTTAGTCAACCGATCCACTATTACCCAAACAAAATCTTTCTTAGTAGGCGATAAGGGTAGCCCACTAACGAAGTCCATCGTTACCCGTTCCCATTTCCATAAGGGAATCTTCACCGGTTGTAGCAATCCCGACGGTAATTGATGTTCCACCTTCACTTGTTGACATGTTAAGCACCTACTCACGAATTCAGTAACCTCCCGTTTTAACCCTGGCCACCAATACTGCTCACGGAGGTCTCGATACATTTTATTTCCCCCGGGGTGCATAGCATATGAGCTACTATGCACCTCTCGCAGAATCATTTGTCTCAATTTCGAATCTTTGGGCATACAAACTCTTCCGCGGAAACACAATACTCCATCATTATTCATTCCAAAATCCCCTTTCACACCACTTTCCACTAGCTGAAATAAGGAACCCAACTTTTCATCTGATAACTGCTTTTCCTTAATCTGACCTACCCACGCAGGCTTCACCTGAAGTTCGGCTAGCAGACTACCATCTTCATACAAGCTGAGATGAGCGAACATCGCTCTCAAATTCGATATCACCTTACGACTCAACGCGTCTGCCACCACGTTAGCCTTTCCGGGATGATACTCGATTGAGAAGTCATAATCCTTCAACAGTTCTATCCACCTCCGCTGTCTTAAGTTCAACTCCTTTTGGGTAAGGAGGTACTTTAGACTCTTATGATCCGTGTAAATGATCGACTTCTCACCGTATATAGTAGTGTCTCCAAATCTTCAAAGCAAACACCACCGCACCAACTCTAAATCATGGGTGGGATAATTCACCTCGTCGCGGCCTTAATCGACGAGATGCATAAGCCACCACTTTTCCACCTTGCATCAACACACATCCCAAGCCCGTATGACGCATCACGATGAAACAATAAACTCTTTTCTAGCCTCGAGTTGAATCGATCGGGCGCTTAGTCGAGAATCTTCTTCAATTTCTCGAAACTTTCTTACTGCTGATCTGACCACACAAATGGTACTCCCTTGCGCAACAGTTTAGTTAGGGGTGCAGCAATCAACGAAAACTCCTCAACAAAATGCCGATAATAACCAGCCAACCCTAAAAAACTCTGAATTTCGGCCACTGACTTTGGTGGTTTCCAATCCAACACGGCCTCTACTTTCTGGGGATCAACTCTAATTCCTTCGGCCGGCACAACATGTCCCAAGAATGTCACTTCCTTCAGCCAAAATTCACACTTACTAAATTTGGCATAAAGTTGCTTTTCCACAGTCAGCACATGGTTGTATCTGATTGGTAGTAGCTGGTGCTCTAGCTTGAGCTGGCTCATCATTCCTGGGCCTCTTCTGAAACCTTCTAGCAGGACTCGAGTACTTAAAGTCCCTCTTGCTCTTGCCTCTATCTCTTTCTCAGTTTTGTCGCTCCGAGTTCTTAGCCTCCTCAGCTATCTTGGCTTTCTCCAAAAGTGTGGCAAAATTCCTTTCTTGTTGTGGGGCTATCAATACCCGCAACTCATCACTCAACCCATCCTCAAAACGCACACAGCGTTCATAGTCAGTTGGCACAATACCTCGGGCATAACGACTCAGACGCAGAAATTTCGCTTCTTAAGCTGCCACGGTCTTACTTCATTAGACCAAATTAAGGAATTCCTTCCTTCGGGCATCCACATAGCTAGCCTCAACATACTTTCCTTGGAATGCAGTTTTGAAGAAATCCCAAGTAACACGATTGGCCTGAGTGCCCTCTCGAACAGTAAGCCACCATTGATATGCCTCGTCTCTTAATAAGGACACAGCTCCTCTCAGTTTCTGCTCGGTGGTGCACTCCAAATCATCCATGATCCGTTCCACTGCCTCGAGCCAATATTCCGTTACATTTGGATCTACACCCGAGACACCCCTAAAAACCTCGGCACCACTTGATCTAAGTCATTCCGAAATTGATCCACGAGCTGCTGGCCCAGTTCTAGCCCCAACAACCCTTTCTAAGACTCGCAACTTTGCTTGGGACAAGGCAATATCCTCCCTCATACGGTCATGTGATCCAGTTTCAGTCCCGGGTGACGCAGGTGCGTCCATTTCCGGCATATATCCCGACGCTTCAGACGCAACCCTAGTACCTCGGCCTCTACCATGGCCACATCTATCGCGTCCACGTCCTCTAGCGCTCATATTAGCTAATTCGATCTAATCTGATTAAAAGTCTTATGAATCAGTATACTATTTCGATATTTATTAAACAATATTTTATGAGGTATAAGAAGTAAAGTCATTTTCGTAAACGCATCCTATAGTAAAACTAAAAGTTCTAGAGTGTTCCTATAGTCATATCACAATAATCATAATCATACAATAACATACACTTACTTGACTTGGTGCCGGATACCCGTGGTGCCATACTTCCTTTAAAACATATGTAAAAAATTTAAAGCAGCTTTTAAAAATATTTTTGAACCCAAACCACAGCCGAGTTTTGAACCGGGCTCTGATACCATAAAATGTAACACCCCAAACCCGGCCTATGCGTTAAGGCCAGATTTGACATGTCACACAAAATAAATATACTTTGATTCCTTTTTAAGTAAAACAGATTTCAAAATTTTGACGTAGTATTTATTGAGTAAAAGATTTGATTAATAAATCGACAATTTGAGATGTAAGATCTTATAAATCGAAATTTTAAAAATATCGTTAACAGTTCGAGAAAATTTTAAAAGAAATTAAAAATATTTTTCGAAAAGAATTGATGAAAATCTTAAGAGTAATTTTCCGAGTTAAAATATGAAAATTATTGTGAAATCCTTTTTATATATTCATTTTTGAATAAAACGTTTATTTAAGTTTTTAGAAAAAATATAATCCCACATTTGAAATACTTAAAGCAGTATATGAATTCATCCAACATTAAACAAAACAAAAATTAATCCAGAGGCCTTATTACAACCTTAATTCAAAATAGCAAAGTAATTAAAAGTATTAAAAGAAATCCAAATTCCAAATTTAACCGTTTTTAAGTATGGCCTCCACCAAGACATCCACAACCCAAGTCTCCATCATTGATCATTACCAGAAAGGGATAAGGAAAATGGGGGTGAGTTACTAGAACTCAATGTGTAACCCACTTACTGTTGTCCACTGGGCAAAAATCCATTAAGCCATTATTTGGGCCGAAGCCCATTCATAATAATAAAAATGTATCGAATATAATATGCATATGAAATGCAATTCCCAAACCAAACCTAGTTTTCCATCCGCTAGACACCACCCATACCAACCAACACACCTGTGGCTGATCTTTAGTCAACCCACCCCACCAACACACCAAACGTCAAATTTGTGGACAAGCCACCAGATTAACAGAATTTACATGGCATTGCCATTTTTCAGATTTGTGACAGAGCCACCAGATTTATGTAGCAGAGCTACCTGAACTTCTCTTCATCATTATCCCATCCCATGCAAAACATGTATATAATGCATAACAATTCACAACAATGTATTCAAATATTTCTTACAAAAATTTATGACCCATTATAACACTTTATCAAATTGGCCCATTAAGCAGAATATCATATTGGCCCATTTCACAAATTTTCAGATCGGCCCATATAACAAAATATATATCGTTTTGGCCCACATAGCAAAATATATCGTTTTGGCCCACATAGCAAAATATATCGTTTTGGCCCACATAGCAAAATATATCGATTTGGCAAACATAACAAATATATCGATTTGGCCCACATAACAAATATATCGATTTGGCCCACATAACAAATATATCGATTTGGCCCACATAACAAATATATCAATTTGGCCCACATAACAAATATATCGATTTGATCAATTTTACCAAATAATGAAATCTAAGCCAATTTTCCCGGTTTCACCTTAATACGATTTTAATCGAACGGTTTACTATCAATATGACATTAATCTCTAACCCATGGAAAACGGTGTGAGATTACACACCTGATTACGGTAAGCACTACGCTTTCTTGATCGTCGGCACCTAAAATTTTTATAACGCTCGATTAGTCAACGTACGCGATTTAATAAATCTACTTTAAAATAAACGATCTAAGATTTTACCCTCAGGATCGTGAACAACAACGATTTATCGGTTCTCCCCGGTTGACGGTCCATAACCCGGTGGAAAATCTCAAATCGCCGATACAGCCCTTCGCTTGAATTTAGGAGTAAGGATCGTTAATCCGCTCCTTTTTAGATCTCCACTCGACTTCCCATTCGAATCGGTACCACAAGTCTCCATTCGGTTATATCTTACACAATCGGTATTACAATAAAATATGGATTATCGAAATGGTGAAGATCGGCTTACCACTAATTTCTGAGTGACCAATGAATTGGTAGATTGAGCAATTTAACCCCTATAAATAATATCGGTTAATCAACACCATCTTATCGAATAAAGAATGATTTATAGAATCCTTGAATAACACTTACCTTAAAGATTTTAGAACTGACTTCTAGCGATAATGCGATGACTTCGGAAGAATGAAGGTTCGGCCTTCCACTATATCACTACGAAGAAGAAAGGGATCTTGTCTAAGAGAAATAAGTGATGATTTCGGTCAAAAGACCCTCCCAAGCCAACATATGGATTCGGCAATAGAAAGAAGAAAATAAAAAGAATTGAAAAGAGTACTTACCGATTGTTCAAGGGTGAGTGAAAACTCGAATGAAAAAGGAAGATCAATGAAAGAATGGAAGGTTCGGCTATAGAGAAATAGTGGACTCAATATCCGGCTATGGTGAAAAATATTAGAGTAGAAGTGATGCTTGAAGGATTTTGCGAAAAGAAAAGAAGAAGAGGAATGATGGATTAGTTTCGGTTTTCAAGAATGATGTGTGAACAAAGAAATGGTCTCAAAGTTTGTATCCATTCGGCAAGAAGAAAGAAAGAAATAGAATATGCCTCCTCAAGGTTGTGTAGATTCGGCAAGGAGGAGAAAGGAGTTTGGAGAGAAAAGAGAAATGATACCAAAGTTGCCAATAGGGAATTGGCCAAAAGAACCAAAATTTTACCAATTGCCAATGACCAAATTCGGCTAGGAGGATAGGAGTTTTGAGAAAAAGACACAATTGATGATATTGGTATTTTGACCAAGACTAACACTTTAGTCTCACCAAAACATCAAGCACAAAATTCGGCTATCACCCTAGCCCCAAACCGTCCACATTCATCCCCCTAGGATAAAAGTTTGGCCACCCAAACTTTCCAAAACACAATCCACGAAATAAGCCTATTGTTCCCCTTACTTACCTATTTCTTTTGATTCCTTTCCCCAACCTCAACCTTGCGTTATTCTTTTAGCCACCTTACCAAAAATAAAGAAGTCCACCTTACCATAAATACTCCTTGGCCGACACTTTAAGGAAGGAATGCAAAAATAAAAGTCAAAATGCACACAAAGGGATTCGAACTTCTTCCCTCAAGGTAATACATGTGGCGCCATAACCTCTTTACCATATGCTCATTTATGCTAGTTATTTACTCATTTATTTCCATATGCTTTAAGGTCACTTACTCCATCTCCTTAAAGTGTTAAATGCCAAAAGTTTTTACTAGGTCCAAATAAACCCCGAGCCTTCTCAGGACTTCCCAAACATACACAATTAATAATTTAACTAGCTTAACACCAAAAACAATGCAACACATAAATTTCCAAATTTTAGGATGTTACACTTCGCCCCTGTTAATGGATAACTCTAGGGTGTATTTAGATGAGAGATTTGTTGGAGGTATTTCATTTGTATCAAGCTTTTCAAAATTCAAAATCTGAATTTACTTATTAGGATAAATATATTAAAAATTTAAATTTTTTTGAATAAATTTAAGAGAGGGTTTTATTAGCTCAATTTCCTTTTTCAAATTTGACCTAAAATGGTGGGGTTTTTTTTTTTAAAAAAAATTCTCATATTTTTATTTGATTTAATACACATGGTCCCGCTATAATATAAGAACTTAAACTTCAAAAATAAATTTTATTTAATTCTAATATATATTTTAAATTTTATTATTTTAAAACTATTTATAAAATTATACAAATACAATGATATTTGTAATAGCCCATTTTGCCCGGGCTTGGAAATAAACCAGAATAAAACAAAAAATAAAAACCAAATGTTTAAATGTCCGTTTACAATTACAAAAGCCCATTAACAGCAGCCCAAATCCTACCCAAACTAATGCCCACAAACCCTTTACACCCGTGGCCCAACTAAACAAACCTAATTACCCGACCCAGACTCAGGTGGCCCAGAATGGCCCAACTGCTAAACGAAATCAGTGGCCTAGGGTTTCTGAAACCCTAGGCGCCGCCTCAGCAGGATTCCAACAGTCGCGCCGCAACACCTGCCCTCGTCCAGTCGCGAATCGCGCCGCCATCACCGCCGCGTTCTCGTTACCTGCACAAGAAAGGAAAGAAAAACAGTGGCGAAAATGGCAACAACGATAATTTCCTTTTTTCATTTTATTTTCAAAGGCTATAAAAGCCTGATTATCTTGTAATAAAGGGGGGGTACAAAAAAACAAACACGATTCACAGAGAGATACACAGACAGAAAAAATACCACAACTTCAGAAATAATATACAGATTTTCTTTTTTGCAAAGGTGGTTTTTATATATTTTTTTCATTCGGTTTTATTTTTTTTATATACTCATGCATATACAAACATTTAAAAAAAAAAGAGGATTTACCTTTCAAGGACGCTGAAAAGGTGAGATTACGACTTCCGACCACCATACGCGGTGGCGCGTACAGAGGCGCGTACGACAACCCTCCGTCTGAGCCTGGCCGAAGGCCAAAGGCCTGAGAGCATTTGGGGAAAGGGGGTTCTGTTTTTTTTTTATGATTAAAACTAATTTTTTTTTAGGTTTTTTTATATATATAGGAAGAAAAGAACGGCGTCGTTTTGACTAAGGGATCCGCGTGTTGACCCGACCCGCTTCATCAGGATCCGTGCGTTTTTATTAAGGGCTTAATTTCCATTTCAGTCCTCCCGCATTTTTATAATTTTTAATTCTGTTTAATTTAAATTCTTTTTATTTTTAATTTGGCCCCAAAACTTATATTCTGTTTCAATCGAATCCACGGGTAATTTAAAAGCTAAAACTGGACGATGCCGTTTTAAAAAGAGGCATAATTGCCACATTGGTCCCTGGGATTTAACACACGTTCCAATTTAATCTTTTATTTAATCTGTTTTAATTGCCATTTTAACCCCTATTTTTTATTATATTTTGTTTTTATCTTTTTATTTTTTATATATATTTAATTATTTTTCCATATTTCTATATTATTTTTATATGTTCATTAATTTACTAATAGTGTGAAATTCATTTATATGTATATTTTATATGTATTATCTTTATATATATATTTAATATATTATTTTACTAGGTTTAATAATTTATATATTATTTTAGTATTTATATATTATTTATATTATATTTTTAAGTATTATATTATATATTAGTTTTAAAGTTTTGTTTTGTATAAAGTTTATTACAATATATAATCTATCTTATTTATATTGTTTATCACATATATAATTTTTATGATTAGTATATTATGTATATAAATGTTTTTACTTAAAATTATTATATATTATTTACCAATTATTTTATGTATAATCTTTATATATTTTTATTAATTATTTTATATTATCTTATTATCTATTATGATTTTTATTAATTATTATATACATTTATTTGTATCTTTATATTCGTTTATTATTGCTTTAGCATGTTTTTATTAATTTATTCATGTTATATTATTTATTGATTATTTATTGTTAATATAATTTGTAGAATTGATATATATATATATATTACAATGTCTTACTCATATCATTTTCTAATACCTTTTACATTAAAGATTTTTTTTTAAATATTTTTTAACGGTGATATGTGATATTTGGAGTCTTCGAGAAGAATCGTGCCCTAACTTATTGGGTTGTGATTATTCTCGTAAAACTCTAGATATTAGATATCCTTCCATTTTCAAAATTGAAGCTTATCAGTTTTAAATAAAAAACCTTATTCTTGGGAATTCAAAACGTTGTATCCTAACTTATTAGGTGTGATGTTTTGTATCTCGAGGTAAGAATTTTCTAGAATAAAGATGTACCTAGCTTTGAAGTCATGAGATACTGTATCCTAACTTACTGGGTGTGGTATTCTTATTTCTTTAAGATAGGTAGTCTTGGTTTATCTTCAAATAAAGGATCTTATTTTAAACTTTTTAAATTTCAAATATTTGGACATGATTTTATTGATTAGGTACCAATTTTTGGGCGTTACGAGGGTGCTAACCCTTCCTCGTACGTAACCGACTCCCGAACTCATTTTCTTGTTTTTCGTAGACCAAAATTAAATGTTTTAAATAAAACGTTTTACAAGGTGAACCAATCACACCTAAGTAAAAAGGGTTTGGTGGCGACTCACATTTTTATTTTTACAGTCGATTCTGTTTTTCAGAACTCGATTTTTAAAATGGTTTCGACAGCTTGGCGACTCCACTGGGGACCAATAAGAGAGTCAAGCCGTAAAATCGATAGTTTCATGTCCTCCTGTTTGAATTTTAAAATTTTTTGATTTAAAAATTATGATCCTTTTTATTTGCATTTGATTCTGTTTTTATAAAATACTTATGCATTGTACTGCATGACCATTGCGGTCACACCCTTAAGTGGGGGCGAGAAGCTATGTCTTCGTGAAGTTTTCACTTCCGCATGGCCATAGGGAAATGTATTCCCCTGAACTGAACTCGGTCCGAATGAGCCTATAATGGGTGAGGATCGAGGAATTTGCTGGTTCAGGTACCTTAACTTTAGAACTTAAACCACATATAGTGAACCCTAAGAGCCCACCTTAGGTAGAACTATGTCAAACCCTAGTGGTCACCCTGATAGGTGTTCTATGTTATTTATTTTTCCTGTGCTAACATGTTCTCTTTTGTTTGGATTGCATTGCATTCACATCATAGAAAAGAGGTGTTGATTTCAAATTCGATTGCTAAATAGAAAAGTTGGTCATAAGAAAATGGATTTTTTGATAAAGTGGATTATAATACGATCGTCTGAATATAGTCCAAGTGAACACAACGAGAGAAGACTGATAGTCCGTGAAGGAATACAAGACTTTATCACCCAAGGATTCAAGTTGACAAAGACTATTCGAGAATTACCACGTCTCGGCATTCTTGAAGTGACTAACAAGTGAGCGAGAATCGCGGTCCGAGATCAAGCAAAAGGAGCTAGAGGAGGCATCTATTAGAAGATTTGACTTTTCTACGAAGAAGAGGATTGATGTTTTCACTTGGACTATGAGGACAAGGTCGTATGCGATCCGTTTTGTGTAAAGAAATTTATTTTCTAGTAAAGTTTTCTAATGTAATCTGAATTCTAATCAACGCCTCTCTTTCTTTGCATTCATGCATTTGCATTACATAACATCATATGCATTCAAGTCTATAGAGAGAGTCTAATTAGTTTAAATTATAGGAGAGAGAAAAGAAGAAAATTTGGAAGCGGAACACCCTTACGGTACACGAGCTAAGTCAAGGAAAATGGATCAAAGGATGGAACAATTCCAGAGAGAAATGCAAGGCCAGATGCAAGAGCAGATGGCAAAACTCCAACAAGAGATGAGAGACCAGATGTTGGAGGCCCAAAAGAACATGATGGCTCAAATGGCCCAAATGATGAGTGGGATAATGGACAAAGCAAAAGGTCCCATAGTCAACGCTGAAGACAATGAGGACTTTCCTAGGGGATTCACTCCACCACATGTGCAAACACAGCCTGAGGAATATCCCCAAAGGCCAACCATCACGAGTAGGCCTCAACAGGGGCAAGCTGATCCTAGACCACCCATGAACTTTCAAGTGGGCTCGGGATCTAACCCAGGAGATAACCCTGCCAACCCCGTCATCCCTGATTTGGACATAGAAGAGAGAGAGGGAATAAGAGTTGAATTTTCAAGGAAGTTGGAGGATCGCTGTAGGTGGTTAGAAGAAAAGTTCCAAGCTTTGGAAAATGCTGACCATCATCATGGTATTGACGCTAAGGATTTGAGTCTGGTCCCGGATCTGGTACTTCCTCATAAATTCAAGATGCCGGAATTTGAGAAGTACCATGGAACTACTTGCCCTGAAGCCCACATCACTATGTTCTGTAGGCGCATGACTGGTTATGTGAATAATGATCAACTCTTGATTCATTGTTTTCAAGATAGTTTGACGGGAGCAGCTTCTAGATGGTATAATCAATTGAGCCACGCTAATATTAGCTCATGGAGAGATTTAGCTCAAGCCTTCATGAGGCAGTACAATCATGTCACAGATATGACGCCTGACCGAATCATGTTGCAAAACATGGAAAAGAAGTCAAACGAGAGTTTCAGGCAATACGCACAGAGATGGAGGGAAATAGCCATGCAAGTTCAACCACCTCTCCTAGAAAGAAGACTACAATGCTATTCATCAATACCTTAAAGGCGCCATTCATTACCCATATGATAGGAAGCACCACCAAAAGCTTTACGGATATAGTGATGGCAGGAGAGATGATTGAAAATGCCATAAGAGGTGGCAAGATTGAAGCAGGGGAAAACACTAGAAGGTCTACTCCTAGGAAAAAGGATGACGGGGTGAATAATACGAGTGCATCAAAAGCAATTACTGTTAATCAGCCGAGGGTAATCACTACTGGGCAACAAGTGTCTACAAGACAAGAATCAGGCCCCAAACAAAATGCTGAAAAAATCTAATTTATGCCAATCTCAATGACGTATAAGGAGCTGTATCATACTTTATTAGAGGAACGTATGGTGTCCCCTTTTTATCTACAACCATTACAACCCCCGTATCCTAAATGGTATGACTCAAACGCTCAATGTGATTATCACGCAGGAATAACGGGGCATTCAATAGAAAATTGCACTGCCTTTAAAAAGGTAGTTGAGAAGCTTCTTAAGTTGGGAGTTATTGAGTTAAATGATACACCCAGTATGGAGAATCCATTACCCAATCATGGAGATAAGAAAGTTGTGATCCCTTGAAGAAATTGAAAGCGAAGAGGGAATCGAGGAATAAAAATTTCCAAGTCCTTATATACTTGGGAAGTTTTTGAACAATGGAACTGTGGAAAAGATCATTGTATTTTTAGAGTGGATTTAGAGTAATATTCAAAACATGCTTGTTGTCTTGAGCCTAGAGGCAACAAGAACTCTTTTGTGAAATAGGCTTATGTTCAAAATTTTATTTCAATAAAATGCATCTGTTTGAGCACATATTCTTTTATTCTTTCTATTTTATACTGTACATTCTTTTTTAGAATATTCTTTAATTCTTTATTCATGACCATACAAATACTCATCCTTAAAATCATTTATTCTTTGGATTCGTTTGCCTTCGTACCTAGGTACCCATATATCAATGATGTGAACAACTTTGTTACTGACTCCCTTTTTGAACGATATATGGGTCTAGGGGATCTCAGGACTTTGAAGATGACAGAGATTGTGACATGTCTTCTGATTTGTTAAAAATGGTAAAACAGACCTTACTCTACAACGGTCATTGGATATTGCGAGCCTAGAAAGGGGTAAAGATCGAAGCCTAGCTCACCACCAAAATAAGGCAAGACATCATTGAGTTGTTGTCAAGAATTCAAATATGTTTTCACACAATTATATCAGGACATGCCTTGGCTAATAAAAAGTAGGCTAAACAAAGAGGATCGGGCACTGTTGATTCACCATGGAAGGGGATTGCATCAGTCATACCGCAAATATGAAATTAAAGAAGATAAGATTCATATGCCTACTCCAGTTCTTTACAAATTTTCCATATGTGGGGCATGGATGTGATGAGGGCCAATCTCGTCAAAAGCTTTTAGTCAATATTGACTCATCGGCATAGTTATCGTTTACTTCACTAAGAGAGTGGAAGTAGCTTTATATGCCAATGTTACAAGATCGAAGTCATCAAATTCATCAAAAAAAAAAAGAGATCAAGATGCTAGCAGAATGCCATAAAGGATCGTGTTTAAATAACTGTACAAAGTCAAAGTTTACAGTTTGTCCAAAGATCACACAGCATATCACAGTGCAACAAAAGTTGTCAAAAAAAAAGTGGCTAAGATTGGTAAAGATTGGCATAAGAAGCTATCACTACTCTCTATGAAACGTTGGCTAAGACCTTTGCTGGGGCAACACATTTCTCATCGGAATAGGAACAGTTTTGCCAATTGAACCTGATTGAAGAAAAGGTTAAAAGTTATTTGTCACGGCCAGATGATATGAGCTTACAGAAGAACATCTTAGGGAATTCCATGAGGAAACCTGAGGTTGAAAAAAATATTTTTTCCTCTACAAAACAATTTTAGAGGAAAGCATATGCCAAACTGGGAAGGACTTATGTAGGGCCTGTTCTAGAGGAGCATTGATATTGACCGAGATGGATGGCAAAGACTTGCTCAATCCGGTGAATTCATGAGATATTTTACCTGAAAGAGGAAAGACCAAGGTGAAAACCCGAAAAGGGCGCCTCACAAAAAAAAACAAAAAAAAAAGAAAAAGAAAAAGGAGAGGCCAAGGCGAAAACCCACAAAGGGCGCTTTGAGACCAAATGGGCTTTTGAGTTGAAAACCCGAAAAGGGCGGCTCAAATTTTGATCAAAAAGTGGGGCATACAGTAGTCTTGCTATATTTGAATTAACAATGAAGAAGTATGTTACGTCTTGGGGCATCGACAAAGTACTCCGGATCCCCAAAACACATATTGAGTTTAAAATGGTCCTCAAGAGATCAGAACAGAGAAGCTCAGACTGCGATATCTGGGGCACCTAGTTTCCCATTTTACCCATTTTCTATCTTTGATTACTTTATTCTTTTCAAATAAATACCTTAATCAATTTTCTTTTATAGCCTTTGCTATCTTTGCTTACTTTATTCTTTTAAGATACACCAATTAATTTTCATTTATTGCCTTGGTTATCTTTGATTAGCTTATTTGTTTTGAGCTATGCTCCTGATTAGTTTCTTTCTTGTCCATTGTTATGATCTTTTTCAAGCATTTTATATTGAAATAATGATTAATGGACTAAAAACACTTTCACAAAAGGAGTTTCGCATATTACTCTAGAAGCTTCTAAATAATATGAGGAATTTGAAACATGACTATTGTTCAGAACTCACCAAGCTTAAGGGCTGGAAACATTGAAAAATGAATTTCGTTGGTGGTACCACATCAGACAAATGACGAATAAGGTCAATCCGAGTGTAAAAGGGGATAATTGTTGGGATACCTTGCACCCATTCAGACACACACATCTGGGAATGGTGTGACAGATTGAAAGAGATACAAGTTCTGTACCTCTGAGTGGTAACCGAAGAATGAAAGAAACCAAATATCGTTCCCCTGAAGTTGCGGTGAGAGATACCAACTTCATGTTCCGAGGATCAAATGGGGCTGACTCAAAAATTACATTGGGACAAGCTGGTCAAGCAAAACGTGATTACTGAACAAAAAATGAATAACAAATGAGTGATAACACCTAGGGTAGGAATCATACTCATAACATTTTTGTATCATAGCAAATTTCATTAGGGGCATTTGATTCATTCCGGTCATTGCATTCTAATCCTAATCATTTTCATCACTTGTTGCATTCATGTCACTCATAACACATGGAACCGAGTCTACAGGATATGTCCTTCAGTAGACGGTGTAGCGATATCGGTGAAGTTACAGATCTTATCTTCCTAAAGTTGTAGGAAGCAGATCAAAAGACACTTTCAGTCTTATCTCTCTGAAGTTGCAGTAGAGCAGATTGAAGAAAACAGAAGATCTTATCTTTCTAAAGTTGTAGGAAGCAGATCGAAGACGTTTTAGTCTTATCTCCCTGAGGTTGCAGCGGAGTAGACTGAAAATAGAAGATTTTATCTCCCTGAAGTTGCAGTGGAGCAAACCGAAAACAGAAGATCTTATCTTCCTAAAGTTGTAGGAAGCAGATCGAAGACGTTTTAGTCTTATCTCCCTGAGGTTGCAGCGGAGTAGACTGAAAACAGAAGATTTTATCTCCCTAAAGTTGCAGTGGAGTAAATCGAAAATAGAAGATCTTATCTTCCTAAAGTTGTAAGAAGCAGATCGAAGGCGTTTTAGTCTTATCTCCCTAAGGTTGCAGCGGAGTAGATCAAAATGAAGATTTTATCTCCCCAAATTGCAATGGAGCAAATCGAAGTGCAGAAGATCTTATCTTCCTAAAGTTGTAGGAAGCAGATCGAAGACGTTTTAGTCTTATCTCCCTGAGGTTGTAGCGGAGTAGACTAAAAATAGAAGATTTTATCTCCCTGAAGTTGCAGTGGAGCAAATCGAAAATGTAAGATCTTATCTTCCTAAAGTTGTAGGAAGCGGATCGAAGACGTTTTAGTCTTATCTCCCACGAGGTTGCAAATGAGTAGATCCGAAAATGTAAGATTTTATCTCCCTAAAGTTGCAGTAGAGCAAATCAAAAGCAGAAGATCTTATCTTCTTGAAGTTGTAGGAAGCAGATCAAATGCAATTTCAGCCTTATCTCCCTGAAGTTGTAGGGAGTAGACTGAAGGCAGAAGATCTTATCTTCCTGAAGTTGTAGGAAGCAGATCAAACGCAATTTCAGCCTTATCTCCCTGAAGTTGTAGGAAGTAGACTGAAGACAGAAGATCTTATTTTCCTGAAGTTGTAGGAAGAAGATCGAAGACACTATCAGATCTTATCTTCCTGAAGTTGTAGGAAGCAGATCAAAGATAAAAAAAATCAGTCTAGCCTTTTTGGGTTTGCATGGAGCAGACTTACTGAAATCAAGATGAAGTTCCAGTACCCTGAAGTTGCAGTGGAGTGTGAGTCATATGAAGAAAGCGAGGATCAAGAAGTCGAGGCTCGGCCAAGACCGGGCAAAATTGGTCCTTTTATAGTCTTTGCTCTACTATTGTTCCACAACAATGAGCAAAGAGGGGCAGCTGTAATAGCCCATTTTGCCCGGGCTTGGAAATAAACCAGAATAAAACAAAAAATAAAAACCAAATGTTTAAATGTCCGTTTACAATTAAAAAAGCCCATTAACAGCAGCCCAAATCCTACCCAAACTAATGCCCACAAACCCTTTACACCCGTGGCCCAACTAAACAAACCTAATTACCCGATCCAGACTCAGGTGGCCCAAAATGGCCCAACTGCTAAACGAAATCAGTGGCCTAGGGTTTCTGAAACCCTAGGCGCCGCCTCAGCAGGATTCCAACAGTCGCGCCGCAACACCTGCCCTCGTCCAGTCGCGAATCGCGCCGCCATCACCGCCGCGTTCTCGTTACCTGCACAAGAAAGGAAAGAAAAACAGTGGCGAAAATGGCAACAACGATAATTTCCTTTTTCATTTTATTTTCAAAGGCTATAAAAGCTCGATTATCTTGTAATAAAGGGGGTACAAAAAAAAAAAACACGATTCACAGAGAGATACACAGACAGAAAAAATACCACAAATTCAGAAATAATATACAGATTTTCTTTTTTGCAAAGGTGGTTTTTATATATTTTTTTCATTCGGTTTTATTTTTTTTATATACTCATGCATACACAAATATTTTAAAAAATAAAAAAAAAAGAGGATTTACCTTTCAAGGACGCTGAAAAGGTGAGATTACGACTTCCGACCACCATACGCGGTGGCGCGTACAGAGGCGCGTACGACAGCCCTCCGTCTGAGCCTGGCCGAAGGCCAAAGGCCTGAGAGCATTTGGGGAAAGGGGGTTCTGTTTTTTTTTTTTTTTATGATTAAAACTAATTTTTTTTATGTTTTTTTATATATATAGGAAGAAAAGAACGGCGTCGTTTTGACTAAGGGATCCGCGTGTTGACCCGACCCGCTTCATCAGGATCCGCACGTTTTTATTAAGGGCTTAATTTCCATTTTAGTCCTCCCGCATTTTTATAATTTTTAATTCTGTTTAATTTAAATTCTTTTTATTTTTAATTTAGCCCCAAAACTTATATTCTGTTTCAATCGAATCCACGGGTAATTTAAAAGCTAAAACTGGACGACACTGTTTTAAAAAGAGGCATAATTGCCACATTGGTCCCTGGGATTTAACACACGTTCCAATTTAATCTTTTATTTAATTTGTTTTAATTGCCATTTTAACCCCTATTTTTTTATTATATTTTGTTTTTATCTTTTTATCTTTTATATATATTTAATTATTTTTCCATATTTCTATATTATTTTTATATGTTCATTAATTTAATAATAGTGTGAAATTCATTTATATGTATATTTTATATGTATTATCTTTATATATATATTTAATATATTATTTTACTAGGTTTAATAATTTATATATTATTTTAGTATTTATATATTATTTATATTATATTTTTAAGTATTATATTATATATTAGTTTTAAAGTTTTGTTTTGTATAAAGTTTATTACAATATATAATCTATCTTATTTATATTGTTTATCACATATATAATTTTTATGATTAGTATATTATGTATATAAATGTTTTTACTTAAAATTATTATATATTATTTACCAATTATTTTATGTATAATCTTTATATATTTTTATTAATTATTTTATATTATCTTATTATCTATTATGATTTTTATTAATTATTATATACATTTATTTGTATCTTTATATTCGTTTATTATTGCTTTAGCATGTTTTTATTAATTTATTCATGTTATATTATTTATTGATTATTTATTGTTAATATAATTTGTAGAATTGATATATATATATATATATATATATTACAATGTCTTACTCATGTCATTTTCTAATACCTTTTACATTAAAGATTTTTTTTAAATATTTTTTAACGATGATATGTGATATTTGGAGTCTTCGAGAAGAATCGTGCCCTAACTTATTGGGTTGTGATTTTTCTCGTAAAACTCAAGATATTAGATATCCTTCCATTTTCAAAATTGAAGCTTATCAATTTTAAATAAAAAACCTTATTCTTGGGAATTCAAAACGTTGTATCCTAACTTATTGGGTGTGATGTTTTGTATCTCGAGGTAAGAATTTTCTAGAATAAAGATGTACCTAGCTTTGAAGTCATGAGATACTGTATCCTAACTTACTGGGTGTGGTATTCTTATTTCTTTAAGATATGTAGTCTTGGTTTATCTTCAAATAAAGGATCTTATTTTAAACTTTTTAAATTTCAAATATTTGGACATGATTTTATTGATTAGGTACCAATTTTTGGGCGTTACGAGGGTGCTAACCCTTCCTCGTACGTAACCGACTCCCGATCTCGTTTTCTTGTTTTTCGTAGACCAAAATTAAATGTTTTAAATAAAACGTTTTATAAGGTGATCCAATCACACCTAAGTAAAAAGGGATTGGTGGCGACTCCCATTTTTATTTTTACAGTCGATTCCGTTTTTCAAAACTCGATTTTTAAAATGGTTTCGACAATATTCATATTGAAATTTTTATATTATTTATTTTAATATAATTATTCTTCTTTTCTAATTAATTTTTAATTTTAAAATTTCAATAACCTAATTTTTCTTAAATTTCAATTACAAATGCATTTTGAATTGATGGGTTCTAAAATACTAACATTTTAAAAATCTCAAAAATTTTAAATTTCATCGTCCAAACAAACTCTAAGTATATAAAATCGCTAATTTTGGTAATATAAAATCGCTAGTTTTGGTAATATTATTCTTACCTTAATTTAATTATATATATTTATAGATAATTTTTTTTTTAAAAATAAGGATTTTAAAGATAAATTAAATCGTAAAGATAAATTAAATCATTTGCAAAAATCTAATATGTTGTGTACAATTAGTATTTGAAGATTTTTTAATTTATATATACTTTTAGTATCCTCCGTATTTATTTTACAGTCCGTGTTTGGGATTTGAAACTACAATTCATGATAATATCGTCTTCAAAATTTGAATATGCATCTCTCATTGCGAATGTAATACATCTTACCATTATACCTAACACTTTACCATAAATGAAAATAAGCATCATTTATCTTTATATCTCATGGAATAATAATATTCTTTTAATTATGACATAATTTATAGTATTTGAAAATTTTAATCTAAAAAGAAATTATATTATGAAAATATAAGATGAATAAAAGTAATTTTATTTTTAAATATTAAAAGTAATTTTATTTTCATCTTCCTAATAATTATATATTTTCAAACTTATAAATTGAAAAAGAACTAAATTAAATACATCGAAATCAAAATATATTTAAATAATTACATGTCAAAGGAAGTAACCATTTAGAATCATTAACTTTTGGGTTTTTTTATAAAAGTAACATAAATTCTGTGACTAATTAAGAAAATGACCCAAATTAAAAATTATGTACGTAAATGACCCAATTTTTACAGTGTTTTCCAGTGTTGCCAGACACACCGGCGGCATCGACCCCCATCATCGACCAATGATTGTATTTTTTAAAAAAAAATATATAAATTTTTAGTGGTGCTGCGGGATAAACTGGCGGCACCAAACTGAAGTGTGATTATATAAAATGTTTAGGGACTTAATGAAGCAATTACCCTTTTTAAATTGGCTGAAAAAGAGGTGCCCTATGCTGAAATGTTTCAACTTTTGGTTTATTTGCATGTTAGGTCTATCTCCTTTTAAAATTAAATTTTAATAGCCTTTAAAAATGATAAGAATAATAGAAATAAACCATTATCAAATTTTTTAATTTTTTTAAAACAATAAACTTAAAAAATTATATAAATTCTTATTTAAATTACCCAAATATACCCCTAAAAAAATTTCCTTAAATTTATCTAAATTCAAATATTTTCGTTCCGTTAGGGATGTAGTGCATGTTTAGCCGGTTCAAGAAAAAAAATCATATATAGAAAGTAAATTCATCTAACGCTCTGTGAACAGTAGTGTTTGTTCACCAATTCAATGAATAGTTAAGTCAATTCGTTCAAATACAATTATATGCCTGCTCATGAAAGTGTTATGTATCTATTTTTTAAAAAGACATCTCTTTTCAACAAATATATAAAGGACTTGGTATTAAGGTTATGACCACGGTTCTTAAAAAATCAACTAGAAATTCTTATTACTTTTTTTTTTTATATTTCAGTATTTACTACCGTTTGTAAACATGGAAAACCAAGAGCAAGGAAGACAAAGCTTTTCAAAGCACTTGACTCAAAACGAAGTGAAAGATCGCATCATATTCTTCTCTTACACTGATGTTGCCCCGTTCTTTGAGTTTCAAGAAGGTCGTCTGTTTTTCATGGATGTTACGGATAGTCTGGGAAAAGCATGGACACTTATAGGTACATTTTATGCGAACCCAGAAGTTGGTAAGTATGTATCAATAAAATGGCCACAATTTTCAAGTGAGAAAGGATTAAAAGTTAACGACGAAGTTATATTTACGGAAAGGCCCCGATGTGAAGGTGAAGCACCTTGGAAGAAATTCAATGTTGTAATCAAGAGAAAAATTAGATTGTTTGGGCAAGACATTTGGGGAGAGCTTAATGTGTAAATTTTCAAATAATAATTTTTGCATTTAATGTACCAAATATTTCATAATATTTAATAAAACTCATGGTTGTTTATCATTTTTTTATTCTATATTTTCATAGGTGAGTAATATATATTGGAATAAATTCCTAGGCATTAGCATTTGTAAATTATTTGGTGAAAAGTGTTCCTCTCCTCAATTAAAGAAAAACAATTTTTTATTGAAAATGTATTAATCAATTTTTTAATTATTTTTAATACTCTATTTTGTGATTGCATTTATAAAAATAACAGTCAAGATTTCATATAAATTTCTCAATCTTAAAACAAAACCAAAAATTTTATTATTTCTATATTTAAATCACTTTAGGTGGAAAATATATATAATATGGATTTTGAAAAGAAAAAAAATTACATTTATTATGCGGTATTTTGAGTTTTTAAAATCTGAATTGGAATAAAGATACAATAAGAATGCAATCAATTGGTGAATGTATGTGATCTCTTGGCTTCCACTATATTACACAAGACAATCCCTTTCTCTTGTCATCATAGAGCCGTCGAGCATGAAGAACACCAAGCATGAGTAAACTAGCTATTGTGGCACCCGACACAAGAAAAGCGTTACCTATAGAAACCGAAGCAAGTAAAACATAACTAATTTATACCCATGGTAATGATCATTAGTGTTCAAACTAGAAATTGTAAAAATTAATATATATTGGTTTACCATGCATAATATTATTCAATCACATGATAATGATCATTAGTGTTTAAAATAGTCATCACCAGACATATTATTATTCAATCATAATAAACTCAAAAAACAACAAGTATTTGCTTCCAAAATAACAATAAGTTCTCATAATATGATAAAGATATCAAATATTAATAATAAAGTTCTTAGCCAACGTTTACCAAACTTATTGTGATCTTATTCTTCTATGATTCAACTATGGTGATCCAACTATGCTAGGCAACCGGGGTGCTTGAATTTCCTCCAACGGAATTGAAAACCAATCCATTTCCTTAAAGTTCTGGATCAATTTCGGAATTCCAGTCGACATCGTCGATATACAAATCTGCTGCATTACTTGGCAACTTATTTTCGCAAGGAAAACCATGATAAATTTCCCAGAATCTTTGTTTTGCTTCCTGGAAAGCTGTTAAACCAGCAGAATCATCCCACTCGAACACTTTGTCATGGTCATACAAATTTTTCTTTGCTTCAACAAATCTTTCCCATGGCATTGCACCCACTTCGATGTAGAATGTTTTCTCCCATGCAGGGTTTAGGGTTTAGGGTTTGGAATGATTAGTCCTTTGTCTGGAGTAACTTAGTTGACGATTATTCCCTCTTTGACGATATGACATTTTTCTGTTTGAAAAAAAAAAGAAAATTAAAATAAGAAAGATGAATATAATGTTAGTAAAATATGATTGACTTCCAAGTAGAATTGTGAAAATGACTAATAGAAAAATCATTTATATAAATACCAAATAGATGTATCTTTGCGTAAAATATAATGTACCTTTTAACAAGATACCCTTTCATAGGGTTGTATTGTTTTATAAATGAACTTTGTATAAGATTATGTCTTGTATGATAATCTTACATACAAAGTTATGTCTATACAATATTATTATTCATTAATTAATAAGTATAATATATTTTATTTTTCTAGATAAGTAAAATTCAAAAATTATAAACAGTTTTTAATTTTCTTTTCATCATATTTACATTTTCAGATGTCATATTATATAATCAATTTGGTCGTCGCATAGGTAAATAAATAAATAAAAATTTCAATCAAATTTTTTTTTAGTCATTATATTCAAATTTGATGTTAAAATTTTTAATTCAACATAGTTAAATATTCTTGTGTTGATGTGAAAACTCCTTAAACTAATATTTCTGATTCATTATGGTGGTATGGTTTTGTTTTTATTTTAAATGAGAAAGTGGTATAAAATCCCATTAAACCTTAAAATTTAAACACATTTTCATTTCATTTAAGTAATAGGGTATGCTTTGCGGAGTTCAAGAAAAAATCATATATGATGGATTTCGTTTAATTTTAAAAGTTGATGAAAAGTTGTGTTTGTTTATTAATTGGGTGAAAAATTGCTAATCCATCGATATATAATTACATATCTGTTCACAAAGGTGTTATGTACTTATCTATTATAAAAACATCTCTCTTCAACACATATATAAAGAATTTTTGTAACAGAGTTATAATCATTGTCTTTAAAGTTCAATTTGGAATTTTTACTACTCTTGATATATTTCACTTTTTACTGCTGTTCGTAGCTATGGAAAATCAACAGGAACGCAGGCAAAGTTTTTCAAAACGTCTTACCCAAATCGAACTGGAGAATCATATGATATTATTCTCTTACACCGTGGTTGCGGATTTCTTCGTGTTCCAAGCAGATCATCTGTTATTTATGAATGCTACGGATAGTGTGGGGAAAGAATGGATATTTGTTGGCAAATTCCATGCCAGTGATAATGTTGGAAACTATGTTTCCATAAGTTTGCCATGGTTTGTAATTGAGAAAGGATTGAAAGTGAACGATGAAATTACTTTCACTGAAATACCCCAAGGTAATAGACCTTGGAAGAATTTCAAAGTTGTGATCAAGAGAAAAATCAGATTATTTGGACAAGATATATGGGGAGAACTCATGGTGTAAACTATGTCACTGTTCTTCAACGAGGGGTAGCCACCAAAAAATAAAAATAGGTACTAATACTATGTATTCAATGTACCAAATATTTCATAATATATAATAAAACCTGTGGTTCTAAATATATATTTTTCTTCTTCGTATATCTTTTTCTATTTTTCAGTGCAAAAAAAACAAATGAAAGTAATGGGTTTGGTCATCTTTAAAAATTGAAAATAATCCATCTAAATTTCATTTCATTTTTCTTTTACCTTATCCGTAGTTTCACTAATTGAATATAAACTATTTATTTTATATTATAATCTCTTAATTTAATTAAAAACCTAATAACGTAAAAAATAATTTTAAATCATTACATCTATTCTTTTTAATTATTGTTAGTTTGAGTTATCATCACTAAAATCATTTAAATTTATCTTTTTAAATCATTACATCTATTCTTTTTAATTATTGTTAGTTTGAGTTATCATCACTAAAATCATTTAAATTTATCTTTCCCGTAGAAGCAATAATTTTAAAAATAAAGGCTATTTCTCATATTTTTAATAATAAAGTCCTTTTTTTTCCTTTTACATTTGGGTTGTATCTAAATCATTTTTATAAGCAAATTTCATTTTATTTGAATTTGCATTTCTCTCTAAAAAGTAGAGTTGTCTTTTTAATGGAATTTGATTCTCTCCTATATGTTTTTAGAGTTATATAGTTCATTCTTTGTTTTTAAGTTTTTATTATGTAACGTCTCAAAAATTATTGTCTTATAAAAGTGACAGTAAATTGTGATCGTGCGTAATGAATTCTTTCGTAAAGTAAAATTAGGAATATAATTAATAAAAGAGAAGTGTAATAGGTCAATTTTGGCCTAGGCCCAAATCACAATTACAAAACTAAACCCAAACCAAATAATAAATAAAAGTCCAAAATAATTAACAGTCCAAATCACAAGTACAGCCCAATGAATTACAAGCTCAATCCCTAACCCAAATTCTAAAGCCCACAACCTTAAAGTTTCAAAAAAAGAAAATCCTAGGGCTAGCATAAGCTGCCGCACCCTTCTGGTGCCGCTGCCTCCTCCACGTCAACCTTCGTACCTCCATGTCAGCACCTCCGTACATAGCTGGCCTCCGTACCTGCAAGCAGGACAAGAAAGAAAAAACAGAAGAAACAATAGCAAAAAAAAAAAAAAAAGCAGAAATTTTTGTAACAAAATATTGTGTTTTTCGGCAATAAAAGCCACAAACACGTCGTTGTATTTTTTGGAGAGGGGAAACACACACGAAATCAATACAAAAAAAGAGCAACCGGAAACAAAATTAGAACAAAAGGTGGTTCTTTTGTTTTTTATTTACTCTTCTTTTCTACTTATATTTCTACTAGTTTTTAAGGGAAATAAAAAAGAAAGGAATCAAATCTTACCCTTTTTTGCATTTGCACCGCTGTAGGCGGTTAAGGTCCGTCGATTCTGATGAAAATTGGCGATTAATGGGCTCGGGAAGTCGAAAGCTAAAAAAATGGCTTTTTTTTCGATTTTTCGGACACCATGGCCGGCGACTACCACGGCGGAGGTGTGGCAGTCCGGTGACCGGAACAAGGCCGGACCGATGGCCGGAAATCGGAGAAAGAAAGGGGGCTCTGAGAGGATTTAGAAGTTTTCAATTTTTTTTAAAAGGAGTGGCTGGAAATGAAAATTTTAAAAAAATTTGGGTTTAAATAGAACAACAAAACGACGCCGTTTCATTAGGCCCCCCTAGACGCCCAAAACGGCGTCGTTTTGGGGGCCAACCCACGACCCGACCCGCCAGGGGGTGAGATCCGCGTGTTTTTTGAAAGATGGGCGAATATCCGTTTTAGTCCTTCCGCCTTTTCTGTCCTTTTTTATTTAGTCCCATTTTGTTTTTCTTCTTTTTTAAATTTGACCCTTTATTTTTATTTCGTTTCTAATTTGATCCGTGGGCTTGCCAATTCAAACGCGGCGCATTAGGATTAGGGATATTTTCCCATTTGGTCCCCGTAAATTTAAGCGCGTTCTATTTTGGTCCCTGGCAGCCTTCTTTTATTATTTATAATTTTTACCCTGAATTTTATTTTGATTTCAATCCCATCCTTAGTTTATTTAACTTCTATTTTTTTATTTTTTTTAAAAAAACCCGTTTTATTTAATATTTTATTTATTTATTTACTTATTCCCTTATTTGGCCTGTTTTTTTTTTTACCCTCATTATACATTTATTCATCGTTTTTTTATGTGCTTTCAAAATTTAGATTTTATTATTATTATTATTGTTATTATTAGTATTATTGCAACTTATATTATCATTCGTGTCATTTTATTATCTGCTTGTGCATGTTAACATTACGATTTGTTAATATCAATGCCATATATGTGATGTTTTATTATGCATATTATGTCATCGTTACCTCAAATTATATCATTTTAGATATTTCATCAACTTTCACCCGAATTCATAAAAAGGGAAATGTTTTAAAAATCGGTAATATTTTGCATTTTGGAGATTCGAGAAATCGTACCCTAACTTACGGGGTTTCGATACTCTCGTTAAACCTAAATAGCCAAATATTCTTTTAATTATTTTAAAATACGAGATTTTTAAATAAAAATTAAAGGCAAGCTTGTGCTCGAGGATTCAAAGTATCGTGTCCTAACTTACGGGATGTGATACTTTGATATCTCAAGACGAGGGAGTCTTTAATAATCGTTTCAATTTATTCAAGTTTTTTTTTCAAAATTGATATTAATAAAAAAGGGATCGTTTATTAAAATCTTTTCAAAATTTCAACTTTCGACATTAAGACATTAATTAATCAATTAGGTACCAATTTTGGGCGTGACAAGGGTGTTAATCCTTCCTCGCACGTAATCGACTCCCGAATCCATTTTTCTCGAATTTCGTAGACCAAAATCATTGTTTTAGTAAAATCAAAACGTTCTATTAAAACGATCAAATTGCAAGGTGATCCGATCACACCTCAAAAAATGTCGGTGGCGACTCCAATTTTTCGTTTTAAATAAAAGTCGACCCCCTTTTTTCAAAAAATGGTTTCGACAAGAAGATTGATGGATGTGAAAGGAAGTTGATTTAAAAAGTATGTTGTGGCATATTAATTTAAGATATGGACTAAATTGTGAAGATGTGAAATATTTTGGGGCCTAAGTATAATTATTCAAAAAATAAGGGGTTAAATTGTAAAAGTGAAAAAGTTGAAGGATCAAAATTTGAAATAACCCAAAAGTCCTTGTGACACAAAATTGGTAAATGTGGACAAATTGAATATGTAGAGAAATATAAGGGACTAAATTACAATTTTATAAAAAATGACTGGTGATTCAAGTATGGAATTGTAGAGTATTGTGAAGGGCAAAACAACCATTTCTCAAATAAGATAATTATCATGTTAATAATTAAGGATAAATGGTGTTGGAAAATGATTGGTTGGATTTAATATTAAACTACTTTAGATTAATTTAATTAATAAAATAGAGATTTCTTTTTATCCATCACCATATTCACACCACCAACATTCATGAAAGTAGAAAGTTTTTATTCCCTTTCAATTTGGTCCTTTTCCACCATAAACATAATTATACTTTTCCAGCAAGATGAGAAATCTTGATCTCACTTAGGAACTCTATGGAAATTTGGAAAAATATAAAAAAATTGAGATGAGGAGAAAGGAAAAACAAGTAATTTGGGGTTAGTGATAGGTAAGTACCCTTGAATTCCCTTGTTATCTAATGACTAAAATGTAATTAATATGAAATTTGTGGTAAACTAATAAAATAAAGTGTAAAATAATTTGATATGTGAAATAATATATAATATAATAGAAGACTTAATTGAAGTGTAATATGGTGGTGAATTAAACATAAAATAATGTTAAAGTGAAACTATAGTAAATATTGAATTGATACCAATGACTATATTATAAACTTTGTGAAATTTATAATTGAAATAAGAGAAGCGAAGTGCATAAAAAATTTATATGTGGAATAAGACATCATGATGAATTATTCTATTAAAGTGTTATGTGATAGTGAATTTGAATAAAAGGTGAAAAAAGAAGAATATTATAATAAAAGGTGAAAAGAGAAGAATATTATAATAATTATTGAATTTTTATAATGTTAAGAACTAAATTGCAAGATATTTAGAAATGACTATAAGAATTAAAAATGTTGAAATGAATTGTTTAAGTGAAGTGTTACATGGAAAAAAATTGATTTAAAGTGACTAAGTAGTGAATATTGAATTTCATGGTAAAAAAGGCAAAATTAAAAAAGTATGTGAAAGTTTTATGTATTGTTATTTGATAAGTGAAAATGGTGTAGAGAGCATGAAATATATGATGTATTGTGGACCAATAATTTAGTGAATAAAATCTCATGATTATTGTAATTGAAACTTACAATTATTTTTGAATTCGTGAAAATGATGACTAAATTGAAGAAATGTAAAAGTGTAATGAAATTATGAAATCGTGAAATATTACATTTGTGAATAAATAATGTAAATTCATGTAAGCTAGTGTTGAACTTCGTGGATATAGTTGGCATGTCATAGGAACTTGAGCGCTCCCATGTTAATCGTAATATTTGTGATATTGCACTTCGTTGCCTCCTATTCTGTTATGCACTTTGGTGTATCTGTTTCCTGCACTTTTGTGCTTCGCATATCATGATATGTTCCATGTATCAATTTAGTTCAAATGTGTCTTGCATGAACTAAAAGTCATTGTAACACCCAAATTTGGGGTTGGAAGTTTTAAGTTTGTTTTAATTTAATGTTACTTGATTTTATTTCATTTATTTTAGTTTTATTTTTTTGAAATAGGGAAAAGATTCCCCAAAAATTTCCTCACGTCTCCCTAATTCACATTCTGTTTTTCTTTCTCAAAGATTCAGACTTTGATTTTATTTTTTTTTGGTTGTGTCTTTGGTCATCATTTTCTTTCTTCAGTTTGTTGAAACTCTTTTTTATGGCGATCGACTTTTATTTTGAAACAAACGAAAATGGAGTCGCCACCAATCCTTTTTTATGAGGTGTGATTGGATCACCTCGTAATTTGATCGTTTTAATAAAAGATTTGATTTATCAAAACAATGTTTTTCGGTCTACAAAACCTAGAAAATAGGTTCGGGAGTCGGTTATGCGCGAGGAAGGATTAGCACCCTCGTTACGCCCAAAATTGGTACCTAGTTGATTAATTAATGTCTTAGTGTCGAAAGTCGAAAATTCGAAGAGAAATTAAACTACGATCCCTCTTTGCTTGCATGATGTTCTTTAAAACCAATTAGCTAAATTAAATTTTACGAAAAGGGCTTATTACGAGTTAGTCAAGGAGAAAAGATCGTACCCCATGAGTTAGGACACGATGCCTTGAATCCTCGAAAACAAGAACAATCACCATTTGATCTTATTTTAAACCTTGTTTTTATTTTTTAGAAAAATAAATAAATAAATAAAATGGATATTCGATTACTTCAGTTTTAGAAAGATGCCATACTCCGTAGGTTAGGAGCACAACTCCTCAAATCCCAAAAATAATGAACATTGCCTCGATTTTAAATATTTATTATGCATTATGTAAAACGAACGTAACTTATAAAACGATATACATTTATTTGGGAAACATAAAAAATGCTAAATACATTGTAATATGATCCATGGGATAGTGATAGCAAAATAAAATGAAATAGTCATGTAGGTAAAAAAAAATGAAATGATGATATTAGGATAATAAGCAAAAAAGGAAATAAAATAAGTGAGAAAATTAAAAATTAAAAATTTTAAAAATAATAAAATAAATAAAATAAAAGAAACACGTTGGTAAATAATAATAATCCAACTATAATAGTAATAAGAGTATCGGTTTATAATAATAATAATGCTAATCATATCGTAATTGTGATAAGGCCATTTTGCCCGGGCCCATCTGAATGAAATAAACCAGAATAAAACCAAAAAATAAAAAATGTTTATTTGAACAGTTCATTTACATAGCCCAATACCAACAGACCCAAACTAATGCCCACAACCCGTTATGCCCTTTGACCCAACTAGACCCACTATCAAAACCCAAAACAGAGACGGCCCAAAAGGGCCCAAATCCTAAGCAGAAACAAAAGCCTAGGGTTTCTGGGAAACCCTAGGCGCCGCAAGCCCCAGCAAGCACCCCAGCTTTCGCGCCGTAACCCACGCCAGCCCTCGGTCACGCCACCATCAACGTCGCAATCCGCGCTTAGCCACCGTCGAGATCTCCGCTCCTGCACAGAAAAGGAAAGAACAATGAGCAAATATGGCAAAATACATATATTTCCTTTTTTTCTAATCTATTTTCGGGTTTATATAAACCCAAAAACTTGTAAAACAGTGACACGAAAAAATACACAGGGAGAATAGGCAATACACACACGAAAATACATGCAAATAGATACAGAGAAATAAATAAAGGTTCATATTTTTATTTTTATTTTATTTCTTTTTCGAATTGTTTAAAGTTATAATTTTTATTTTTATTTTTTTTACCATACATATATATATATTTAAATAAACTAAAAAAAACTTATCTTTTGGAAATTCCGCAAGCACACATGTGCAGTGGCGGCGACGGCAAGGATATGTGTCGAGCCTCACCGAGGGCTTGCCGGAAATCGCATTATGAGAGAGCATTGAGAGGATTTGTTTCAGTTTTTTTTTGAGAGGAGAGAAAATGAAATTTTCAAACAAAATTTTAGCTTTTATAATGAATAGAAACGGCGCCGTTTTGAAGGTCATTTGCGGAGTCCAAAACGACGTCGTTTTGAGCCTCCGACCCAACCCGACCCAATGGGCAAAGAGATCCGCGTGTTTTTATGCCGATGGTATATTTGCGCAATAAACCCTTCCGCATTTTGATCAATTTGTTTAATCCAGTTTTTATTATTTTCTAATTTATGCCTCGAAGTTTATTTACATTCCAATTTAGTCCCTCGGGCTGCACTAAGGGCTAAATTCATTACGACGCCGTTTTGAAGAAAGGCATAATTGCCCAGTAAATCCCTGTGGATTAAGGCGCGTTTTGATTTAATCCTTTTATTTCATTTTATTATTTTACATTGTATTAAACTATTTTATTATATTAAATAGTCTATATTATTTTCCTTATTATCTATATATATTAATTTATTTATGTATATATATATTTTTTATGTATTATTTATATATATATTAAATTATTATTTATTATTCAGTTTAATATTTTTTTTATTACATGTTTTTATAATTTATTCATTATATTATACACTTTTTCTATATTATATAGTATCATATTATATCATATATTATTTTTAAAATTTTATTTTTGTATAAAATCTATTTATATTATATAACTTATTTTATTTACATATGTAATTTTATGATTAGTATATATGTTTTTATATAAAGTTATTGTAGACTATTTATTAATTATTCTTATTATATATAATCATTTATATGTATTAAATTATTAAATTATATTTATTATAATATTTTTTATATATTTTAAGTTTCTTTTTATATATTGTTATGCATATTAATTGTTTTACAAAATTATCATTTTTACTCTTTTTATTTTTATTTTGTTATAATATTTATTTAATGTTTAGATATATTGTTAATTTATTTTTTTTCTCATAATTGATCTTATTTATAGAACTTTATATCCATTTCTTGAATTCTTGTGCTTACTATAGATTTTAAAATTGTTATTGCACATTTTATAACTTGTATTTATTTATTTAGGTTTTCTTATTGCTTAATATTTTTTTAACATAATCTAATTATTATCATTCGCTATGTCATATTATTCTTTTGTTAATTGTCTATATCATTTGTTAATTCGACCCGTATTTATAGTGAATTAATATTAGATTTATATTTTATAATATATCAATGCAAAATCAAATTCATAACATTTTTTATAAAAACACTTTTTTTTTTTTGCGAAATTGTTGTATTTTATTCAAAGTTTTTAAAAGAACAGTGATATATGATACTTGGGGACTTCAAGAAGAATCGTGCCCTAACTTACTGGGTTTCGATTTTTCTCGTGGAACTTAAGGTATTAAATATCCTTTTTCTTTTAAAATTGAAACTTACAAATTTCAAATCAAAAACCTATTCTTGGGAATTCAAAACGTTGTATCCTAACTTACTGGATATGATGTTTTGTGTCTCGATGTAGGAATTTTCTAAATTAAAGGCGAGCCGAACTTCGAAGTCGTGAGATGTTATATCATAACTTACTGGATATAACATATTATTTCTTTGAAATAAGTAAGTCTTGGTTTTCTAATAAAAGGATCATATTTTAATTTTTTTTATTCTCAACATTCGGACATGATTTAATCAATTAGGTACCAATCTTTGGGCGTTACGAGGGTGCTAATCCTTCCTCATACGTAACCGACTCTCGAACCCGTTTTCTTGTATTTCGTGGACTAAAATCAACATTTTGAAATAAAACGTTTTATAAGGTGATCCAATTACACCTAAGTAAAAAAGGATTGGTGGCGACTCCATTTTCGTTTTTAAAAGTCGATCCCCGTTTTCCAAATTTAAAATGGTTTCGAGAGTAATTATTATCATAATACTAATATGAGTAAATAAAATAATAGTAACAAGGATAACATAAAAATAGAATGTATAAATAAAAGAAAATACAAATAACATAAATTTTAAATACTAAGATAAATAATATAGTAAATAAAGAGGCAAAATTAACCAAATAAAGGATTAAATTGAAGTTTAATAGAAAATTGAAGCATAAGTCACAAAATAAATAAAGAAAAGGGAATAAAGGACTAAATTTAAAAGATAACAAAACTAACAGTCTAAATTATAAAGAAAAAGAACCTAAAGGATTAAATTAAAATAAGATAAAACATTTAGGGGTTAAATGGCAATTATCCCCCTTATATTGACACGTGTCACTCCCAAAGGAGTCACAATGGGTCAGGGGACCAAATTGCACAGGGATTTAAATTATGGGGCGAAAATTAAAACAAATAAAAATGAACAGGACTAAATTGAAGAGTAGCAAAAACACGAAAGGGCCAAAACAGAAATTAGACCCCCTTAAAAAAACGTGGATCCTGCTAGGGTCGGGTCAAGTTGGCGGGTCGAATTCAAAACCACGCCGTTTTGGCGTCTGAAGCATAAACCTAAAACGACGTCGTTTTGGGGGCTTATATAAGTAAAAAAATCTATAAAAAAAAACATTTTGAATCAGTTTAAAAAAAATGTTCTTTTTTGTTTCTTTTTTTCTCTGAAACTGGTTTGGGTCCGGCCACTGGAGTCGCCGCCGTTTCGCCGTGGCCGTCGGTCACCGACGACGGTGACCACCGTCTTCGGTGGTCGGAAATCACCTGAAAACACCCTTTTGATCCCCTTTTTCTTAGGAACACCATTTTGGGGTGAAAATCGTTGAAAAACTAGTAATAATCAGATCTTTGGTCGGGAAACCTTTCGGTTTCTTCTCTCCTCCGACGAAGACAGGTAAGAAAACCTCCCTTTTTTATTTTTAATATTATTTATTAAAAAATAATAAATAAAATAAAATAAATCGAAAGAAAAAAAATCATCTTTGTTATTGTTTTTCTTCTTTTTTGATTGCTTTTTTGTTTGTGTTTCTGTGTGTAAAAAAATACATCTTGAATTCGGCCTTTATAGCCAATTTACATATTTCTTTTTTATTATATCTACTGTTCAACTGCTTCTTGTCTTTTCATTCTTTCCATTTTTGCAGGGGGCAGTGGAGTCAATGACGTTGAGAGAAGGGTTGCCTTTGCCGTTTTGGTGCAAGGCAGCAGACGTGCGTCAGGCCTCGGGACGAGGTGCCTTGGGCAGCGCGAAAGGAGCGGCGGCTAGAGTTTTCAGTTTTACTGAAAACTTAGTTTAGGTTGTGGGCCACTGGGCCATTAGGGTTTTTTTTATTTTGGGCTGCTTGTAATTGGATTGTGGATTCTTTTTTGTTTTTATTTTTTTTATATTTTTGTTTAGGGCCCGGGCAAATTGGGCCAACTACACAGTTCATTATTGTTTCTTAATTTCTTTCTTTGTTCATCGTTAAAATTTTGGAAATATTATGTTGCTTCAATTGTACCAACGTTATTGTCTCTAATTGTTGGTTCTTTAAATTTCATCCGTTCTTTTACATTTTAGTCGTCAAAGCTTTAACGGGTAATCAAGGTTTTTGAGTTTTAGATCAGTTTTATTTTCGTTTTCTTTTTATACTGTAAACTTTAAGTTATTATAGGCTTTGTGAGCATGTTATATTAAGTTTCAGATTGGTTTGGGAATGTGTCTCGATCGTTCATTGGTGCTAGGAATCGTGTAATCAGGTGTGTTTCCTAGTCACATGTAACTTAAGGGTCAATTTTGAGTCAAATTTTGCAGTTAGAAGCAGATTTGGGGATGATTTTTGAACCACACAGGCGGTTCACACGGTCGTGTGCCGTTTTAAATATTAGGGTAATTCACTTGACACATGGTCTAGGTGTGTCACACGGCCGTATGACCTTCGTGCTAGGAATTTTTGTCAAACACACACGGGCGTGTCATTCAGACACATGGCTATGTCTCCCATGTTCCTTTAAGTGTGTAATTTAGTCATACGGTTCAGAGAGTTACACGATCTGCTCACACAGCTGTGTACCTTAGTTACACGAGAGTGTCTCTCAGCCACACGGTCGTTTCCCTGCGTCACACGAGCATGTGTTTTAGTCACACGGCCATGTGTCTCTGTCACATGGTCTGGATCCTCCAACACCGTCATTTGGTCCTGTTTTGGCAAATTTTTACTATTTTTTCTAAATGATTTGTTTTAGTCCCTGGTTGATTTCTGGCATGTTTAAGCTTCCGTAGGGTTTAGGGTTTGGATCACAAATTTTGCTTAGAGTAGGTGTGTTACTATTAGAATAGTTTTTTTACTAATGTTCGTAAGTTTTATACTATTATTCGTATTGGTTGTAAGTATCATAATGTTATGGGGACTTTGGTATCTGTAAATGCGTTAGTCATGACAATCAAGAAACTATGCGTACTGACTCTGTTATTTTATAATTGATTATATGAATGTCTAATATTATTTTGCATGTCTGAACTGTTTGACCATGTGTAATAGATTATGGAAATTGAGAATGGAAATATTTGTATCTGTAGTTCTGTATATTCGAATTGCTGGAATTTGTATGTATTTGCATTCTGGGTTGGGATTTGATTTTAGAGACGAAGGAAGTTTGATTTGGTAGTTTAACTGCATTATTTTATCTAGCGATAAAACCCCAACATTTGTTAGTAGCTTGACTGCATAACAATAACAAGGCATACGACCTCTTTGTGGTGTGTATTGGTTGGACGGGTCCACCAAAACCCGATAGTGGTGTGTAGAGGATGGAAGTGTAACAGCCTAATTTTTAGTGGTGTCGGAAACAGTGATTCGATATCACTAAATCCGACGAGTGAGTTTAAAAATTTTATTATTATTTAATAATTATGAGTCAGGTGTGATTTTAGAAATATTATTGAATTAGTGAAATTGTTATTTAAAAGAATCATTAGGTTAATTAGTCTCAAAAACGAGGTATCAAAACCTCGGTTTCATAAACCGAGCCGTAAATATTTTTAGAAATATTTATGGAGTGTCATTGAGTTAGTATTAAAGCTTTGTTAGAAAATTTTAACATTTTGGTAGTTAATTAAATAAAAAGGACTAAATTGAAAAAGGTGCAAAACTTGCTAAAATGATTAAATTACTCAAGTAATAAATATGAGAGGACTTAAAGGGCAATTGAGCCTAAATTATATAGGCTAGAACGACATAAGCAGAAAAAAAACAAAGAAATTAGATGATTAAGGGGCAAAATGGGAAATAAATAAAATTAAAGTAGATAAAAATGAAGTTTAAAAGAAATCTAGACATTTCTTCATAATTCTTTAGCCAAAAACACCATAGGAGGTCTCCAAGAAGCTGGTTTTTCATAGTTTTACTCCATATCAAGAACCTGAAGATAAACGTGGAAAAGAGAAATTAACAGATTAGTCCCTGAATTTCTACAACTTCTACAAATTACCCCAGGTAAGTTCATATGGTTAAACTTTCATGATTAATTGTAATTTAAGAATGATATAATGTTTTATTTCATATCTTTTTTAATGAAATATGATTATTGTAATAATATGAAAATCGAATTGAAAGTTCAAATTAAGTGGAACGCGGGATTAAGTACGACCGTTCCGTGACAAAATACGAATTGACGGATAAGACCATGGTTGGACCATGGCAAAGTGTTAAATGTAAGACCATAGCTGGGCTATGGCATTTTAGTGAAAAGACCATAACTAGGTTATGGCACTATGAACGTAAGACCATGGTTGAACCATGGCAGTATAAGTATAAGTGTAAGACCATAGCTGGGCTATGGCATCCTGATGATAAGACCATAACTGGGTTAGGGCACTATGAGTGTAAGACCATGGCAGGGCCATGGCAATATACGTGTAAGACCATAGTTGGACTATGGCATCAAGAAAAAGATGTACTCAAATCCGTAATACGTTCCCTAATTTGATAAAGACTGGTAAGTGTAAAGTGGAATTAATGTGATAGAATTTAAGTAGTTATTAATATTGATCTCAATCAAGTGAATTCATCATCTGAAGTTGTGAATGGCAGGAAATGTTAGTGAAATGTTTGTTTAATGATGTATATTATAGTATGTTCGGTAAGAATTATTTTTTTTTTAAAGCCAATGAACTTACTAAGCTTAATTAAGCTTACTTGAGTCATTGAATGTTCTTTGTAGATTTTCAAGAAGTTCGGAGGATCGGATCAACACATCGAGCCACACTATCCAGATTGCTTCGGTAGACTTTGTTATTAATATTATGGTTTATATGGCATGTATAGGGTTGAAATAGAAAAGAATTAAACTTGAAATATTGAGGTGAATGATACATATATATATGTTTGTATGTATGTAGTTAGTAGTAGATTTTAGTAAATCAATGAATGAAATTATTTTGGTAAGTTTATGCAAATGAGTTTTGCGATGACATATTATGTTTAATACATGATTTTGGCTTGAATTGGTTGCTTGGTTGGGATATATTAGTGTATTTCTATGTTGTGTGCAGGTTGATATTAAAAAGGGTGAGAAAAGTGGCCTTAAAATGACCTATTTTCGTCCACACGAGCAGAGACACGGGCATGTGTCTCAACTATGTGTGACACACGGTCTGGCACATGGGCATGTAGTCTGGCCGTGTGTCCCCTGCACTTTGAAATTTCAAAACAGAATGCCCAAGTTTTTGCACATGGCCTAGCACACAGGCGTGTGGTTGGCCGTGTGACACAAGTCAGTTGCTACCCTAATTTGAACATGGGCTGGGACACGGCCGTGTGCCTCACATCGAATGCCCATACGGCCTAAGACACAGGCGTGTCTTCTGGCCGTGTGAGCCACATGGCCAACCATACGGGCGTGTGTCCCCTGCTCTTAAGAAAAATTTTGAAATTTTGAGAAAAATTTCTTGAGTGTTTGGTTTAGTCCCAATTCACTTCTAAAGTGTATTTTGGGCCTCGAGGGCCCATCTAAAGGGCAATATTAATAATTTATGAATGATTATTAATTTGTATAATAAAGGTAATGAAATATTCGAAATTAGTCTGTAAAGTTCGGTAATACTTCGTAACCCTGTTCTGGCGACGGATAAGGGTTAAGGGTGTTACAGGAAGGGTTTAGAAAAACCCTATATTTGGTGTGTAACGGTTGGTTGGAGATGGTGTGTAGGGCTGGATAGATTGGTTTAGGACTGGTGCATTTGATTATGAATCGCACTTGTGTTTTGTTTTGTTGTTGAGTAAATACTCTACATATGACTGTTTGGTTCAAATTGATACAGTTGTTGTGTGTTTGAGAAATTTCATGTGCATATGTTCTACTTAACTGTTAACGTTTATAAATATGTGATATGCCAATCTGATATGATTCTGTTAAGGTTTCGATTTAGTTATTTTGTAATTATTTAGTTAACTCATTAACTCTGTTTAATTACGAAAATGACCCAACTTAAAAGCAATGTATATAAATGACCTAATTATTACAGTGTTTTATAATGCTCTTAGACACACCGATGGCAACGACCCCCAATATCGACCAATGATTATATTTTTTAAAAAAATATAAATTTTTAGTGGTGCCAAGGATAAATTGGCAGCACCAAACTGAAGTTGTCGAAACCATTTTAAAGTTTGATTTAAAAACTGGGGTCAACTTTAAAAAAAACGGAAATGGAGTCGCTACCAATCCTATTTTACTTAGATGTGATTGGATCACCTTGTAAAACATTTTATTTCAAAACATTGATTTTGGTCCACGAAATACAAGAAAATGGGTTCGGGAGTCGGTTACGTATGAGGAAAGGTTAGCACCCTCATAACGCCCAAAAATTGGTACCTAATCGATAAAATCATGTCCTAGTGTTGAAAATTTGAAAAATTTTAAAACATGATCCTTTTATTAGAAAGAAAGCCAAGACTTACCTATCTCAAAGAAATAAAATACTATACCTAGTAAGTTAGGATATAACATCTCATGACTTCAAAATTAGGCACGCCTTTATTTTAGAAAATTCTTACCTCGAGACACAAAACATCATATCCAGTAAGTTAGGATACAACATTTTGAATTCCCAAGAATAAGTTTTTTGATTTGAAATTTGTAAGTTTCAATTTTAAAAGAGAAGGGATATTTAATACCTTAAGTTCCATAAGAAAAATCGAAACCCAGTAAGTTAGGGCACAATTCTTCTCGAAGTCCCCAAATATCATATATCACCGTATTTTTAAAACTATTTGAATAAAATGCGTCAAAAAAGGTGTTTTTATAAAACAATGGTTTAAGTAAGATATTACAACATACATTTTTAATAACAATTCTACATAACTTACAAATTATACTAACAATAAATAATAAAAGAATAATATAACATAAATATATAAAGAGCTATGTTAAGCAATAATAACGATTAAAAGGATATAAATAAATAAACATGGGATAAAATAAATAACAATAATGAATATTTCTCATGAAATAACAAAATTAAACGAAAAGGGGAAGATATATTTAAACACTAAATAATTATTATAACAAAACAAAATAAAAAAGTAAAGAAAAAATGATAATTTTGTAAAACAATTAATATGTATAACAATATAAAAAATTTAAAGTATATAAAAATATTATAATAAATATATATAATTTAATACATATAAAAGATAATACATAATAAATAATATATAATAATTTTAAATAAAGATATTTAAAAATATAATATAAATAATATAAGTGAAACATGTTATATAATATAAATAAATTTTATACAAAAATAAGATTTTATATGATATTAATATAGTACTATATAATATATAAGATTTTGAAAATATAATATAATAACTAATGTATAAATTACAAATAATATATAATAAAATAATATTAAACAAATAAAATGATAAATAATAATAATTTTAAAAATAATACATATAAAAATATATATATACTAATTTTATACAAATAATAAGAATAATATAATATTTTAATATGATAAAGTAATTAAATATAATATTAGAATAACTTAAAAATAAAATAAAATAAAAAGAATAAAGAAAGGAGGGTTAAATAGCAAATAAAATAAATATAAAAGGATTGAATTAAAACGTATATACGCATCAGAGGGGACTCATTAGGCAATTATGCCTTCTTTCCCAAAACGACGTCGTTCTAATTTCACCCCTTAAATATCCCGAGGACTTAATTGGAACAAAATGTAAATTTAGGGCCAATTTGTAAAAATGTAACAGACATAATTATAAGATTAAAATAATGCGGAGGTCTTGTAGGGCAATTAGACCCTTAAATGAAAACACGCGGATCCTCCCGGTCGGGTCAACGCTACGCTGGTCACAAAGCCTTTAAACGACGCCGCGTTTTAATGCTTATTGGCTTAAGCAAAAACGGCGTCGTTTTATACTGCTATATAAGTCAGAATTCAAATAAAAAAATCATTTGGGCACCCTGTTTTTAAAAAAAAAATCCAAAAAAACACTCTCAAATGCCCTCCCCTCCTCTGAAGGAGTTCATCATCGGGCCTAGGTCACGCGCCCCACGCGCTATACGCGCCGTCGCCCACGGTGGCGCACAGGTAAAATCTTCGCCCCTTTTTATTTGTTTTTTTTTTTAAATATTTATATGGAAAAAAACGTAGATTTAAAAAATAAACAAAATAAAATAATACGAAAATCACCTCTGCTAAAAAATCTTTGTATTCTGTTTCAATGTATTTTCTTTTGTCTGTATTTCTCTGTGTGTATGCCGTGTCTATTACAGGTTACATGGGGGTTTATATAGCCCCGAAGATATAAAAAAATCCTGTCTTGCTGTTTGTTGCCATGTTTGCTGCTCCCTTCTTTCCTTTTTTGCAGGTGAAAGGCGCGGATCTGGTGACGGAGCATAATGCTCGCACTGATTGCGGCGTAACTGATGGCTGGCGTGGGCACGAAGATGAGGCTACTGGGGCACATTGCGGCGCCTAGGGTTTTCCAGAAACCCTAGGTCTCTATTTTCGCCTAAGCATTGGGCCATTTTGGGCCATTTGTGTCTGGGTCTGTTGGGTTAGTTGGGCTCGGGTGTAATTTGGGTTGTGGGCATTAGTTGTAAAGGATTGGGTCTGGGTAGGCTGTAACAGGCCACAACAATTTATTTTGGGTTGTCTGTGTAAGACCCATATTTGCCCGGCCCAAACCCAATCATTACAACCCAATTACTAACCCAACAAACCAAATTAGACCCAAATTAAAACCAACATTAAAGCCCAAATTTACTAAACTAGCCCAATTACCAAACCCAAACAGAAAAAAGAAAAAACAAAACCAAAACCCTAGGTGCGCCGCACCTAGGGTCTTCTGGCCTCTGGCAAACATCATGTCCACCGCCTGCCACCGCCCTGTCACCTGCTCCACCGCCCAAGCACCTGCAGGCCACAAACGCGAATAGACAGAAAGCAATAGAATGTGGCTATAAAAGCCGATCGAATTTCTCTGTAAAAAGGACTTTTTTTTCCTCGATTATCAATAAAAAAAACAAAGATTCACACAGAAAAAATAGAGAGATTATCAATACAAAAGAACATTTTCAGATACAAACACGAAAGAGCAGAGAAAATATTAAAAACTACTAAAAAAACGAAACAGAGGCCAAAGGAAAGGTGATCCTTTTTTTTTCTTTGTATTTTCGAAGCTTTCCATTTTTTTCTTTTTGATACACACACACACACACACACACACACACACACACACACACACACACACACACACACACACATATATATATATATATATATTAAGTTTTAAAAAAAAAGGAGAAAAAGAGGAACTAGCGGCAGCGCATGACGAGGCGTAGCGGCGGTGGATCGCTGTATCCTCACCAGAGACAAGGCCCTGCAGAGAAATAAAAAAGGAAGTCAGTTTTTTTTCTGAAAGCAGCTAAAATGAAAATTTTATGGATTTTTTTTACTTATATAGGCCACCCAAAACGACGTCGTTTTGGGACTGGCCTTCAACGCCAAAACGACGTCGTTTTGTGCCGACCCGCTCCAACCTCAGGATCCGCGTGTTTTTCAAAAAATGGGGAATTTATGCGTGCAGTCCTTCAACTTTTTCAGGATTTTGCAATCGAGTTTTCATTTTTTTCTAATTTTGCCCCGAAAATCTATTTGGTTTGCGATTGGATCCTTGCCTATGCGGCGCGTTTTGGGAGGAAAAGGGCTATTGCTCATTTTAGTCCCCCATGTTATTCGCGCGCTTAGAATAGGTCCTATCCCTTTTTATTTTATTTCAAATCAGCCCCAAACTTCCATTTTGAATTCAATTTCGTCCTATTTTTGTCATTTTGTCATTTTTATTTTTTTATCCTTATATTATGGTTATTATTGCTATTATTACATTTATTATTGTCATATATATATATATATATATATATATATATATTTCATTGTTATTTCGTTTATTAATGGCCTTTGTTGTTACTATTATCATATTATTTTTTTAGCAGCATTGTTATTATTACTTTATTATTATTACTTCTTATTCTATCATTTTTATTTCTATTACTATTCTATTATTATTATTATTATTATTACAATTACTTCTTTTTCTATTATTATTCCTTCTATTATTATTATTATTATTATTATTATTATTATTATTATATGTATTATTTATATTGTTACTATTATATTGTTGATGTTAATACTAATTTGTATTATTATTTTAATGATTATTATTATTTAATAATTGTTTTAAATGCTATTCTTCATATTATTTCTTGCTAAACTATTAATTATCGTATTTATATTGTTATTATTATTATTTTATTCACTATTATTTATTTTAATATTATTACTACATTGTATTTGTTTTTCTTATCATATTTATTATTTATTATTGTCATTACTATTATATTTGTTACCATTATTAATATTATTTGTTATTATTATTATTTTCATCATTGTTTTACCATCATTCTTGTCACGCGCGTAAGATTGTATTTTCGCATTTTTACTTGTCACACTAATCTTTCTCGATCCATCAGGTTTTGAAATGATCGATATTTCGTATTAAAGATTCGAGAAAATCGAGCCCTAACTTACTGGGTTCCGGTTTTCTCGTTCAATCTAAATAACGGAATATCCCTTTTAAAATCACAATGCAAGTTTTGACAAAATACTTGTTCTCGGGAATTCGAAGTGTTGTGCCCTAACTTACTGGCCATGACATCTAGATACCCCGAGATCAGTTTGTTTTAAAATAAAGGCAATATCCCGTGTTAGGAATTTCGAGAAATCGAGCCCTAACTTACTGAGTTCCGGTTTCTCATTTGACAAATAACTGGGTACCCTCCTCAAATTTAAATCCGAGTTTTAAAGTCTAAAAGACAAGCTCAGTTTCGGGAGCCCAAAAGTGTCGTGCCCTAACTTACTGGGTATGACATTTTATCTATTCGAAACAAGAGGGTCTTATCATCCATTTTGATTTGTTCAATTTTTAAAAATAAAAGAGGATCGTATTTTCAAATCTTTTCGAATTTTCGACATTAAGACATTAGATAATCAATTAGGTACCAATTTTGGGCGTATCGAGGGTGCTAACCCTTCCTCGTGCGTAACCGACTCCCGAACCCGTTTTATGATTTTCGCAGACCAAAATCGTTGTTTTGATAAATCAAACTGTTTATTTAAAACAACCACTTTTCGAGGTGACCCGATCACACCTCAGCAAAAAAAGAATTGGTGGCGACTCCCGAGTTTTTTGTTTTCGTTTTCAAAAATCCTAGTCAATCCGTTTTTCCAAAAAAAATGGTTACGACAGCCTGTTTTAGTGTTTTAGGCCAATTGTAATTGGGCTATTGGATTAGGGTGGAATTGGGCTTATAACAGGGACTGTAAAAATAAACTGAACATTTATTTTATTTATTTTTTGTTTGTTTTTTTATTCTGGTTTGTTACATGGGCCCGGGCAAAATGGCCTTATTACAGCTGCCCCTCTTTGCTCATTGTCGTGTAACGAGAATAGAGCAAACACTATAAAAAGGACCAATTTTGCCCGGTCTTGCCGAATCTTGACCTCTTGGCCCTCGTCTTCTCCAGATGGCTTCCAACTCCACTGTAATGGTATTGGAACTTCATTTTGATTTCAAATAAGTCTGATAGCTTCAATTTGCTTCACTGCAACTTCAAGAAGGCAGTATCCACTATCTTTTAATCTGCTCCACTGTGACTTCAGGGAGGTCAGACTAATACCTTCGATCTCTTTCTTGCAACTTCAGGAATGCCAGATCTACTATTTTCGATCTGCTTCACTGCAAACTCAGGGAGACAAGGTCTGATGTCTTCAGTCTAATCCGCTGCAACTTCAGGGGGATAAGGCTGAAAGTGCCTTTGATCTGCTTCCTGCAACTTCAGGAAGATGAGATCTGTTGTCTTCAGTCTACTCCGCTGCAACTTCAGGGAGATAAAGCTGAAAGTGTCTTCGATCTGCTTCCTGCAACTTCAAGAAGATGAGATCTGCTATCTTCAATCTGCTCCACTGCAAACTCAGGGATGCCAGATTTGATGTCTTCGACCTGTTTCCTGCAACTTCAGGAATGCCAGATCTGCTGTCTTTTAGCTTACTCTACTGCAAACTCAGAGAGCTAAAGCTAACGTTTTCGATCTTTCTCCTGCAACTTCAAGAAGGTAAGATCTATTGTCTTCAGTCTACTCCGCTGCAACTTCAATGAGATAAAGCTGAAAGTGTTTTTGATATGCTTCCTGCAACTTCAGGAATGCCAAATCTGCTATCTTCAATCTGCTCCACTGCAAATTCAGGGATGCCAGACTGACGTCTTCGATCTGCTTCCTGCAACGTCGGGAATGCCAGATCTGCTATTTTAATCTGCTCCCTGCAAGCTCAGGGATGCCAGATTGGTATCTTCGATCTGCTTCCTGCAACTTCAGGAATGCCAGATCTGCTATTTTTAATCTGCTCAACTGCAAACTCAGGGATACGGTGATCGACGTCTTCGATCCGCTTCCTCGCAACGCCGGGAATGCCGATCTGCTATTTTAATCGCCTCCCTGCAAGCTCAGGGATGCCAGATTGGTATCTTCGATCTACTTCCTACAACTTCAGGAATGCCAGACTGAAAGTGACAATTTACCCTACTACATCGTCCTATGACCTGTAGAATGAGTATATGCTTATGCTGAATGATTAGGATACCATGATTAAATGAGTCAAATGCTCCTATTCAGACATGCTATAATATGTAATGCAAAAATGATATGAGTATGATTCCTACTCAAGGTGTTATCACTCATTTATCCGTCAAGGTTTCATTTTCGTTCCCCTTGAAGTATCATTTTCTTGTTCAAATAATTTGCCCCATGAAAATTTTAGGGCTCACTCCTCTTGAACCTTGGGACACGGGTCGTATATCAACTTCAAACCATCCTCCAAGAATTGCAACTTTTTCTGTCCATCCTTACTGCAACTGAAGGATACAGGACTTATTTTAGCTTTAATTTATTCCTACCACAATTTAGGGTTCTTTTTGAATCTCTTTCTGTCAAATTGGCCTATCATACCATTTTCCGAATATCCCAATGACATTGTTTGCTTTCGTCACAACAACTCATTATTCTGCCTAATTATCAATTGACAGAGAATTCAGAGAAATAGTCTCTATTAAGACTCTTATTTCTCAAATATTTTCGATCTATGTACATGGAAATTCTAAACAATTATCCTGTTTCGGTTTCTTGTTTTATCTAGAGATTTCCGAAGTAATATGTAGAACTTCTTTTGTGAAATTATTAGTTCATCAATCATTATTTCAATACAATATGCTTATGAATAATGGGTAACAAATAAATTGATTTTAAAGAGAGAGTTAAATGAATTATCAAAGAATACAAAAGAAATTAACTGGGAACATATCTTTGAGAAGAAAAAGAATCCAAAGATAGTAAAAATGAATAGAACAAATATCAAATGCCCTAGATATCGCAGAGTGAGCTTCTATATACAAACTTCATGAAGACTACTTTGAGCTTAACATGTGTTTAGAAGACCCAAAGTACTTTGTTGATGCCCCGATATGCAACGTTCTTCATTTCTTGTTGATTCAAGTATAGCAAGATGACTGCGTGTCCATTCAGAATTTGAGCCGCCCTTTTCGAGTTTTCAACTCAAAACCCCTTTGGTCTCAAGGCGCCCTTTGTAGGTTTTCACCTTGGCCTCTCCTTTTTCTTTTTTTCTTTTTTTTTGAAGTCTCAAAGCGCCCTTTGCAAGTTTTCACCTTGGCCTCTTCTCCTTTTCAAGAAAAATACTTTTTGACTGAATCTGAATTCACAGGATTGGGTAAGCTTTTCCCATCCATTTCGGTTAGAATCAGTGCACCTCCAGAGAAAGCTTTCTTCACCACATATGGTCCTTCCCAATTCGCCATCCATTTTCTCCTGAAATCTTTTTGTATGGGAAGAATCTTTTTCAGTACAAGGTCCCCCTCATGAAACTCTCTTGGGTAAACTTTTTTATCGTAGGCTCGCATCATTCGTTTTTGGTACATTTGACCGTGACGAATAGCTCTTAGCCTCTTTTCTTCAATTAAGTTCAACTGATCATACCGAGCCTGAATCTATTCAGCTTCATCCAGCTTTATTTCTGACAAAACTCAAAGAGAAGGTATTTCCACTTCAATAGGTAGAACAGCCTCCATCCCATAGACCAACGAGAAAGGCATTGCCCCAGTAGAGGTTCTGACAGACGTCCGATAAGCATAGAGTGCAAACGGTAGTTTCTCATGCCAATCCTTATAAGTCTCAATCATCTTCCCTACTATCTTCTTAATATTTTTGTTGGCTACTTCCACTGCCCCATTCATTTTTGGACGATAGGGAGACGAGTTGTGGTGTTTGATCCCAAATTGGCTACAAATCTCTGCTATCATGCTATTTTTCAAGTTCAATGCATTGTCTGATATGATCCTCTCGGGCATCCCATACCGACAAATGATCTCCTTCTTCAGGAACCGGCTAACTGCTGACTTAGTAACGCTAGCGTATGAAGCAGCCTCTACCCATTTTGGGAAGTAGTCAATTACCACGAAGATGAACCGATGCCCATTTGAAGCTTTCGGTGAGATTGGTCCAATAACATCCATGCCCCACATGGAAAAAGGCCATGGGGAAGTCATAACATGCAAAGGTGACGGAGGCACATGAATTTTGTCTCCATAAATCTGGCATTTATGACATCTCTTGGCATAGCTGATACAATCTCCTTCCATGGTAGATCAATAATATCCAAATCTCATTATCTGCTTGGCCATTGTGAATCCATTAGCGTGTGTCCCACAAACGCCCTCATGGACTTCTTCTAGGATTTTCCTGGCTTCAACAAAGATCAACACATCTCAATAATACTTGATCCTTTCTCTTTTTATACAAGATATCCCTGCCTAAAACATAGTCGAGGCCAATCTTCTTAATGTCCTTTTCTCATTCTCGGTTGCATGCTTGGGTATTCACGATTCTTTACGTGTCGTAATACATCATGATACCAAGGGTGATCATCCTTTTCCTCTTCTTCCAGATTATAACAATGAGTGGAACTTCAAAAATACTCATCCGAATAGGTCTCATATCCTCCAGTGCATTTACTTTGATCATAGAAGCCGTGGTTGCCAAAGCATCCGCCATCCGGTTTTCATCACGTGAGAGATAATTAAAAGTAATTTCATCGAACTTCTCAATCAATCCCGAACTATTTTTCTGGTAATCACTTAGTTTGGGATCTCTTGTCTCCCATTCACCTCTAAGTCGGTAAATTACTAGTGCGTAATCTCCATAAACTTCTAGCACTCTGATTTTTCGCTCTATAGCTGCTCGAATGCCCATGATGCACGCTTCATACTCGGCCATGTTTTTTGTGCAATCGAAATCCAATCTGCATGTAAATGGATAATAATCACCACTAGGGATACCGTGATTGCCCCAATTCTATTTCCCACAAAGATTTGACGCTCCATCAAAATTCAAATTTTCACGGACATTCTTCAGTATTTGCCACATACATCAACTCTTCATTGGGGAAATCAAAGCTCAAAGGTTCATAATCCTCTAAAGCTCTACTAGCCAGAAATTCTGCTACCGCGCTTCCTTTTATAGCCTTTTGGTTCACATAGACTATATCGAATTCAGACAGTAAAATCTACCACCTTGCCATCCTTCCATTCAAAGCAGTTGACTCCATCATATACTTTAGCGGATCAAGCTTCGAAACCAACCAGGTTGTATGATATAACATATACTGCCTCAATCTCCGAGTTGTCCAAATCAAGGCGCAACACAAATTTTCAATCGACGAATATCTCATTTTACATTCAGTGAACTTTTTACTGAGATAGTATATCGCCTTTTCTTTCCTTCCTGACTCATCGTGTTGACCAAGCACACATCCCATGGAGTTACTGAACACTGACAAATACAGTATCAACGGTCTATCTGGATTAGGCGGAGATAGTACTGGTGCATTTGACAGATATTGTTTGACTTTGTCAAAAGCTCTCTGGCATTTATCATCCCATACACCTTGGTTGTGTTTCTTGAGAAGACGAAATATGGGATCACATTTCTCAGTTAACTGTGAAATAAACCGAGCAATGTAATTTAATCTTCCAAGAAAACCTCGGACTTCCTTTTGAGTGCGCGGTGGAGGCAATTCTTGTATAGCTTTGACCTTATTTGAGTCAACTTTAATTCCTCTTTCACTGACCACAAAACCTAGTAATTTCCCTGATCGAGCTCCGAAAGTAAACTTTGCTGGGTTGAGCTTCAACTGAAATTTCCTCAACCTCAAAAATAATTTCTTCAAAACCTCAATGTGTTCCTTCTCTGTTCGAGATTTGGCAATCATGTCATCGACGTATACTTCAATCTCTTTATGCATCAAGTCGTGGAATAAGGTTACCATGGCCCTTTGATATGTTGCTCCTGCATTCTTCAACCCGAATGGCATTACCTTATAACAAAAGGTACCCCACAATGTTATGAAAGTAGTTTTCTCCATATCCTCAGGGTGCATCTTGATCTGATTGTATCCCGAAAAACCATCCATGAAAGAAAATAATGAATATCCCGCCGTATTATCCACCAACGTGTCGATATGAGGCAAAGGGAAATTATCTTTCGGGCTGGCTTTATTTAGGTCCCTATATTCTACACACATCCGGACCTTTCCATCCTTCTTAGGGACAGGTACAATATTGGCAACCCACTCTGAGTATTTGACCACATGTAGAAATCCAGCATCAAACTGTTTCTTGACTTCCTCCTTTATTTTTAACACCACGTCAGGCCTCATTCTTCGTAACTTTTGTTGAACTGGCTTGCACTCTACAATATCAGTACTTAGACCAGGCATATCTTGGTATGACCATGCAAAGACGTCCTTGAATTTCTGTAGTAACTCAACAAGATCTTGTTTCGTCTCCTCGGCTATGCGTGTTCTAATTTTCACAACCTTTCCTTCCTCCAAAGCTATATTCTCTACCTCCTCTTCATGGGGTAAAATTTGTTTCTCCTCTTGCTTTACCATTCTTAACAAATCTGGAGATAAGTCACAATCTCTGTCACCTTCAAAATCCTGAGATTCCTCTAAACACATGTCTTGCTCAAAATGAACCTCGGGATCTGTAGTATCGTTGCTCATATCATTGATATCTAGGGACCTCTGGTGGGCACCAAAGAATGTATAAAGAACAAATGAATTCGAGGACAACTATTCACATGATATGAATGAGAATAAAAAATTTGGAATGAAATTAGAAAGTCAAAAGAATAAAAAAAATGGAAGAATATTTGCTCAAGTTAATTCAAAGATGTATTTTATTAAAACAACGATGTTTGAACATGAGCCTTGTAGGGCCCAGAATTTGCCCGGGCCCATTATAAACCATACAGAAACCAAAAAATATAAGTTATTCTTACCCAAACAATAATAGAGAATAAAAGTCCATTAAAGTCCATGTTCAGATTACAAAAACTAGGCCAAAAAATAAAGCCATAGCCCAAATTACCAAACCTAATTACAGGCCCAAATACAAGCCCCTAGCCCCAAAAAAATATCAGAAACCCTAGAGGTTTCCAGATTATTCAGGCGTCGCATGCCTCAACGGCCAAGCCCCCACGCACGCGTCGCAAACGTCCACGTCACCCTACACGCGCGCCTCCGTACGGCAGTTTCATCTACAAAAAAGGGAAATAAACAGCAAAGAAAGAGAATACAGAAAGAAAAACAATTTTGTACATTTTTTTATTCTCGAATATTTGGCTATAAAAACAAAAAATGAAGGCCTATTCTAAGGGCTACAATCATTTTACGACGAAATCAATACAAAGAAAAGATCAGCAAAGGTCCATTGTATTTTCTTTTATTTTTTCTTTTCCTTTCATTTTATTCTAAACTGTTTATACATACATAAAAGTTTTATTCTTACTTTAAACTATACATATACGTGTTAAAATATAATAAAAAAAAGGGGGAGAAAAATATACCTTTTGGAGTTTCACGGTGGTCGTGCATGCGATCTCTCAGAGCCCAGTGGCTTTAAGAAGGACCTCGCAGAGGAAAAGGGACTCATCCTTTCTTTTTTTTTTCTTATAACTGAGTATCAAATGATTTTTTTTTAAAAAATGTTGGCCTTATATTCCGATTGAAAACGGCGTCGTTTTTGGGCCGTGCGCTTGGGCTTAAGACGGCGTCGTTTAAGGGCCATAACCCGCGCGAGTGACCCGACCCGAGGGAAGGATCCGCGTGTTTTTGACTAAGGGGTTTATTGCGCCCTAGTCCTTCTGCATTTTTAGTTTTCTTTAATTAAGTTCTTCTTTTATTTTAAATTTGACCCCGAAAGTTAATTTAGTTTTAAATTTAATCCTTGTTTAAGAGCTGTGTTTAATGACTCGGGTTAAATTATGCTTCCGATTTCTTAATTCCCAGATCTGGCATTCTAGTTTTTTACTTATTTATTGCTTTAGTTTTCTAATTTCGCTTTAATTTCAATATAGTCCCTTAATTATTTTATTTAATTATTTGTTTACTTTTAATTATTCTTGTCTTAAATTAATTAATATTATATTTTTAAATGTCTATAGATATTATTATTTTTATATACCTATATTTTAAATACATATATTGTATACATATATTTTTACTTATAATATTAAATACTATATTTTAAATGGCTCTATGTTACTTTCATTTTTTTTATATACATATATTTTAAATCAAGTGTTTTTTTGTTTGCTATTGCATGGGTCATATTGTTTAATTTGTAACCATTAATTATTTGTGATTCGTTATAGTAATATTTTGTGTATATTATTTTGCTTCATTTTCTTCAATAATTAATAGAGAAATTGTATATTGTGTAATTATTGCTATTATATGATTTGTATTTCTTAATTATTGGTTGGTTGTTGTGATGCATTAGTGTAACATTTGATGTATGGATTAATATCTTGCTTTGTATATTATTGTTCCATTGTATTTCATTAAAAAAATCATGTTTCAATATCATTCGAGCTTAAAAAAAAATCAATCCATTCAAAGGTTTTTTTTTTAAAATGAAGCAATGCTCGCGTTCGGAAGTTTCGAGAAGATCGTGCCCTAACTTACCGGGTTCCGATTTTTCTCATTAAATCCTAGCAACCGAGTCCCCTTTTCATGTTTTTAAATCAAAACATTTTAAAAAAACTTATTCTCGAGAATTTGAGACATTGCATCCTAACTCACTGAATGTGACGTTTCATCATCTCGAGGTAAGAATTTCTAAAAAACAAAGGCAATATTCCGTATTTGAGAATTTTGAGAAATTGTGCCCTAACTTACTGGGTTCCAATTTTTCATAAAGCCCAAATAACCGAATATCATTTTCAAATTTTATTACACGAATTTAAAAAATAAAAGATAGATTTAATTTCGAGAATATAAGATGTTGTACCCTAACTTACTGAGTACGACATTTTATTTCTTCGAAATGAGAAGTTTTGGCATCTAACGTGATTTTGTCCAAATGTATTTTAAGCAAATGGATCGTAAATCCAGAGTCTTTTCAAATTTTCGGCATCAAGACATTAAATAAACAATTAGGTACCAATTTTGGGCGTTACGAGGGTGCTAACCCTTCCTCGTACGTAACCGACTCCCGAACCCATTTTCTCGAGTTTTTTGGTAAGACCAAAATATGTTTTAAAAAAATCAAATTTTTACTAAAGTGATCAATGTCGAGGTGATCCAATCCCACCTTAATATAGGGTCGGTGGCGACTCCATATTTTGTTTTTAAGTCGATCCCCGTTTTTTCTCTGAATTAACAATGAAAAAAATGGTTTCGACAGCTTGGCGACTCCACTGGGGAGCAGTTCAAAAGAGAGTCAAGCCGTAAAATTGATTAATTTCTGTCCTTTTGTCGAAAATTGAAAATTTGATTTGAAAAATTACGATCCTTTTTATTGCCTTTGCTTGCGTCATCTCATTGCTGTGGTTCGAGTTTTATAGAATACTTTTGCATCATATTGCATAAAGACCTTTTGGTTTTTATCCCTCTTAAGTGGAGGCGAGAAACTACTCCTTCGTGAGGTCTTCACCTCCGTGCAGGATAGTGGATCGCTTTTGGGATACATCCGTACATATGTCTTCGTGAGATTTTCATCTCCGTACAGCCGTAGGGAAATGTATTCCCCTGAACTGAACTCGGTCTGTATGAGCCTATAATGGGTGAGGATCGAGGAATCTGCTGGTTTGGATACCTCGACTTTAGAACCAAACCACATATAGAGAAACCTAGGAGCCTACCCTAGATAGAGCCACGCCAAATCCTAGTGGTCACCCAGACAGTTGTTCTGTGTTGTTTATTTCTCTTGCACTAACGTGTTTTCTTTTGTTTTGATTGCATTGCATTGCATCATCATAGAAAGGAGGTGTTGATTAATATTCGATTGCTAAATAGAGAAGTTTGTCATAAGGAAATGGGTTACTTGATAAAGTGGATTATAATACGGTCGTTCAAACATAGTCCAGGTAAACAATGAGAGAGGGCTGATAGTCCGCAGAAGAATACAAGACTTTGCCCGAGGATTCAAGTTGACAAGGATTATTCGAGAGTCATTGTAACACCCCAAACCCGGTCAACACACCACGACCGAATCTGGTTTGTCACAGAAGAAAATTGTTTGAAGAGAACAAGTTACCGATTATAGTTCGTTTTGAGAAAACTCCTTGCCATAGTTAAAATTTTGGGCATGATTGTTTTAAAACCGATGGCGCATTTTACAAACCCGGAATTTTTGAAACTTGGTTGAATCCGTAAGTAAAACAATTTCATACCAATTTAAAATCCAAGTAATTTCTTTAGTTGCTTAAAACATTATGAACTTAGTGTGGAAAAATCTTGATTTTGGAAATACGTTTGAGTTTCATTCATTTTAGATTACCGCGTGATACCCGTTGGTAAAGTTTAAAACCTATCGTGTTGTAGTTTGAAAACCTTATCTTTCCAAGTTTTATTAGGTTTTACCCATTAATTTGTAAAGGCACATTAAAAATCCAATTTAAGCATGTAAATAACAAAAACATAAGTTTAAAAGGCCTTTTACAATCCAAATAAAACCCCAAATGCAAATAAATAAAATTAAAGTACCAAGTTTAAGAGTCGAGCAAATCCAGATTTATTCATGGCATGAGCACTCGAGTCCACCCCGGCCCATGCCCGCAATCTAAGTGTTACCTGAAATGATAAGGGAGAAGGTGAGTCATGAGACTCAAGCATAAATCCCCCCCCGATTAATGCAACAAGCTAACACACACCGCATATAGCAATACAAGTAATGCACCCAATCCTAGCCATCCATTCTCCTTTTTCTACCCCGTGGTACCAAACCACCGGTGGTGCTAAACCACCGTGACCCAAAGTCACGATATCCATAAGTGTGGTGCCAAACCACCGGTGACCCAAAGTCACGAAGAATCCAAATGATGGGGCCAACCCATCGTGGTGATACCAAATCACCGGCGCTAATCCCAGATATCATCTCAGGGGCCAACCCACTCGTGGTACGGCCACCGGGACGAGACGCTATGAGGTGCCAAACCTCCGTGTCCCAAAGACACGAATGTGATACCAAATCACCGTGACCGGTCACGATTCCAATGATGGGGCCAACCTATCGTGTGATACCAAATCACCGCGCTAATCCCAGATATCATCTGTAGGGCCAACCCACCGTGGTACAAAGCCACCGACGCGACGCCGAGGTGCCAAACCTCCGTGATCCAAAGTCACAATAATCAATCAGGTACCAAACCACCGAGGTGCTAAACCTCCGTGTCCCAAAGACACGGATATCATATTCCCTCTCTCTCATCACCCAATAACATATCATACTAATGCAAATCGTGCAAATCATGCAATCATACTCACATGCTTAATATGGCATCTCATAATACATACACCATAAATTATGATATCATATATCACTACAGATCTCGTAATGAAACGGACTTACCCGATCCGTGTACATACCCCATCGGGTATCATATCACCATCATACCGCTTTGGTCTTACAAGGGCAATCAGTTTATTAAACATATTACTAAGTATACGAAGTGTGTTAATTTACACACTGCTCAAACACAAGCTTTAAACTCAACGAACCGATCTAAGGCCCTCGAATACCTTGCTCCTATGATCGCCAAACATAGATTAGTCACTTATACCATTCGCCAAAACCAAATAAATCAAGAGGGTTAACGCTAACCCTTACCTTACACTTGATTTGGTTTTCTACCAAACCCAACCAACAATGGTTCCTCCTAAAGCAAACGGCACACCCTATTAAGAAGAAATATTAATCTCCAGAATTTGACTAAATGAGAACTAAGAGAATAGACTTGATAACATCAACTCTTGCCACCACTTACCAACGACAAACAGAGAAAGAAGACTCCTCTCTTGCTTGCTTCCAAAATCCAAAGGCCCTATAACGCAATGATTAACAAAAGATTAACTCCTTTCAACCGAACCCAAAATCGGCTCTTAACCAAACCAAAACGATAAAGCACAAGAGAGAGGAGAAATGGCCATTCGGCCAAGCACTTACCTAACTCCAATCGATTGAAAACAAACCCCAACAAGATTAACACTCCTCTAGAATTCGACCAAGATGAACACCACTAGGAGAGAGGGGAAATTCGGCTAACACAAATGAACAACAAGTAAAAGAAGTGGGAGGGTTCGGCCAAAGTGAATAACAGAGATTAAAGTTTGAAGGCTCAAGAGCATTCGGCTAACAAAGAATACACAAAGAAAACAAGCAACTTTCGGCAAGCTATAGGAGTTTGGTCTTCCGGTTTCAAGAAGTAAAAAATGAGAGACTTACTTTGGAAGAAAATTCGGCTAGCTTTTTGACAAAAGGAGAATTTGGCTTACAAATTATTTTTGACCGAAAACACCCAAAATACCAAGTGAATTTCGGCACCCCCTATTCCCACACTACCAAGCCGCCCACTCCCCCAAAAATCTCTCCAATATTCGACCATCACTTCCCAAACACTCACAACCACCCATTCAAATCATTTTGAGCAAGTCTCCTCCTAAATTCACTCTCCACCCACCATTCAAGTGGGTTGACTTGGTCTATGACAGAGTTTGAACTGCCAACAACTTCTCCTCCTCCATGCCACAAAAATGGAAGCAAAAAGTGGGCATTCTGCAGCCTTGAACACGTGACGCCTCCCTCCCCGCAAGTGACGCCAATCCAAGCTCTTAGTGACGCCTAGCTTGCCACTCCACCACACTCATTTCTTGTGCTAAAATTCACCAAAGAATACTTATTAACCCCACTTTTCTTCTTGCTCCTCTCTCACTAAGCCTAAAAACTCAAAATTTTTCCTACCTCTCAAGCTTACACCTAGCTTACAACTAAGCCTCAAAACATCAAAAACAACAACATAGTAGGCCAATAACATGCAAACAATGCCATAACAAAATAGCCCCTAACCGTGATATTACAGCTTCTACCCCTTTAAAATAATTTCGACCTCGAAATTACCCGATCGATCGTAAGAGTTGCGGGTATTGCTTTGTCTCATCATATCCTCGGGTTCCCACGTAGCTTCTTCCACGCCATGATTCCGCCATAGCACTTTTACCAAAGGCACAAACTTCCTCACGCAGAACTTTCACGTCCCCGATCTAGAATCGCATGTGCTCTTCCTCCATGGTCAAGTCCGGATTTACCTCAATCTCTTCTATGCTACGACATGTGATGGATCTCGAACGATAACGCCAAGCATCGAACGTGAAATACGCCGTGAATCGGCTTAGCTCAGCTCGGCAACTCAAGCCGGTAAGCTACCGGTCCCACTCGCCTCGTAACCTTATACGGACCAATAAACCTCTGACTTAGCTTGCCTTTCCTTCCAACCTCAATACTTTCTTCCATGGCGAGACCTTCGTAAAAACTTGATCCCCACAAAGAAATTCTATATCTCTCCGCTTGAGATTGGCATAAGACTGCCGGTCCAAGCTTCCCGCAATCGAGCTCGAATCAACTTAACCTTGTCTTCGGTCTCAAAGAACCAACTCGGTCCCAACAACTGGCGTTCACCCAACTCGTCCAACATGTAGGTGAGCGACACTTCCTACCATACAACGCCTCGTATGGTGCCATCTTAATGCTTGCTTGGTAACTATTGTTGTAGGCGAACTCACTAATGGCGTAAACTCCTCCCAACTACCCCTCAAGTCCGAACACAACCTCTCAAAGATGTCCTCTAAGATCTGAATAACCTTTCCGATCGCCTCGCCGATCATGGGGTGAAAAGTCAGTCTTTGAAATCCAAACGCGCACTCCAGAGCCTCGATGCAATGCTTTCCGTAACCTTGACGTAAATCGGGGTCCCTATCCGAGATGATCGACACCGCACACCGTGCGCCTCACTATCTCGACACATACAGACTTAGCCAACTTCGAAGTGAGTAGTCAACCTCACCGGAATGAAGTGAGCTGATTTAGTCGGTCGGTCCACAATTACCCAAACCGAATCCTTTTTGCTTGGTGTAAGCGGTAATCCACTGACGAAATCCATGGTTATCCTTTCCCACTTCCATCTGCGGAATCCTCACCGGTCAAGCAACCCTCGACGGCAATCGATGTTCAGCCTTGACTCGGGCATGTCGACACTTCCTACAAACTCATCACTTCCTCTTCGCACTGCCACCAAAATCGCTTTCTATGAGATCCTTATACATCTTGCTACCTCCAGGATGCATAGCATATGGGCTGCTATGTGCATCTTGGAGAATTCTTCGCCTTAATTCTACGCCCTTTGGCATACAAGTTCGCCGCTTGAAAACATAGCACTCCATCACTAGACAGATCAGCACTTTTCTAAACCACCATCCCGAACTTGCACCCTCTTCGCATTCAACCCTTCGTCCACTAACTGCTTTTCCTTAATCTCCCCAATCCAGGTTGGCTTAACCTGAAGCTCTGCCAAAAGACTTCCATCATCATATAGACTCAACCGAGCAAACATCGCTCTTAAATCCGTCACGACCTTCCGGCTCAACGCGTCGTACCACCATGTTAGCCTTACCCGGATGGTACTCAATTGAACAGTCGTAGTCCTTTAACAGTTTCAATCCATCGACGCTGCCTCAGTTTAGATCCTTCTGAGTCGAAGATACCTCAAACTTTTGTGATCCGTGTAGACTATTGACTTCTCCCCAAACCAGATAATGTCTCTATATTTTCAAAGCGAAGACTACAAACGCCAGCCTCCAAGTCGTATGCGTTGGGTAGTTAACCTCATCCGGTCTTAATCGACGGGATGCATAGGCTACTACCTTCCCTTCCGCATCAACACACATCCTGCACTCAAGATGGGACGATCACAAGAAACCGTAAACAACTTCCCCGCCTCGGTTGTACTAAAACCGAGCTTCCGCCGAATCTTCCTTAGCTTATTAAAACTTTCTTGTTGCTTCTCCGACCATACAAATGGAACACCTTTCCTTAGTAACTTAGTCAATCGGTGTCGCGATTAAGGAGAACCCTTCCACAAACCTTCGATAGTACCTCGCTAGACCCGAAAACTTGATTTACGATCGACCTAGGCGGTTTCCAATCCAACACCGCTTCTACCTTGCGGTCTACTCTAATCCCTTCTCACGACACCACGTGACCTAAGAAAGCCACCTCCCTAAGCCAAAATTCGCACTTATCGAATTTGGCATATAACCGCTTCTCCTCAAGACTTGTAAAATCAGACGCAAATGCATATCGTGCTCCTCCTCCGTCTTGAATAAACCAATATGTCGCCTATGAACACCACCACAAACCGATCCAAGTATCACTGAAATACCCTATTCATTAAGTCCATGAACGCCGCCGCGCGTTGGTCAACCCAAATGGCATCACTAGGAACTCGTAATGCCCATACCGAGTTCGAATGCCGCCTTTGTGGACATCAACCTCCTTCACCTTAAGTTGATGATAACCGGACCTTAAATCGATCTTCGAGAATACCGCCGCACCCTTCAAATGATCAAACAAGTCATCTATCCGTGGCAACGGATACTTGTTTTTAATCGCCAACTTATTCAATCAAGCGGTAGTCTATACACATCCGCATCGTACCATCTTTCTTCTTGACAAAGAGTACAAGCGCTCCCAAGGTGAAACACTTGGTCGAATAAACCCCTATCCAAGAGCTCCCCGACTTTGAGCCTTTAGCTCCACCAATTCCTTTGGTGCCATTCGATGACGGTGCTATAGACACAAAGCCGCTCCGGATAACAAGTCTATACCGAATTCAACTTCCCGATCTGGTGGCAAACCCTAAGCTCCTCAGAAACACATCAAAGAAATTCCCTAACTGCCCAAACCTTTCTACTGGACTTTTTAGCCTCCAAGGCATACACATGAACCACATACGCTTGCAGCTCTTTCTCGACCATCTTCTCGACTTTTCGAGCGCAGATACCACATTGATAAGTAATCTCTCCTATTACCTATCATCACCACTTCATCACCCTTAGACGTCTTTAGAACCATGCGCTTTAGCCGCAAGCATCCAACCTCGCCTTTGGTACTTAACCAACCACCATTCCAAGGATCAAATCGAACTCCCCAAACGGCGGTTCCATCGGATCAAGAACAAACACTACCCCTTGGAGTTCTAGGGGTACATCTCTATACAAACTTATCTACAACTACTGAATGACCTGAGGGGCTAATTATCATCATCCGCCGAGAAGTAGTTTCGAATCTAAGTCCATGGTCTCAACTATGCTACTAGCAACGTAAGAATGCGTTGAACCCAAATCAATCAAGGCAGTGATATGGAGAACCAAAGGTCAAAAACGTCACGGCTTATGACGTCCGGCAAGCGCCGCCTCCTCTCGGCGCCACGCATACACTAACCCGTGTTGTCCGGCCTCGAACTACCGCACCTCTGCCCGGTGCTCGCGCCCCGCCCGTAACCATTACCTCCTCTCGCCATTACCACGACTCCTCTGCGGTGGCGATCCATTATTTCAATCGAGTACGACCTCGACCTCTGATCGAATCTCTAGCCAACTTACGCGGACACCCTCACGCGTGATCCAAGGAGCCACACTCAAACATCCTTTTCCACCGGTCCAAAGATCCTCCCCAATGAGATTTCCCACAACGATTACAATCACGGCGGTTCCCCGATTAGTAGCAACAAACCTACCACCTGATTCGCCCACTCTGCCTAGCCCCTTTTTGAGGATTACCCGACGACCCGTAAGATCCAAAACTCCTCTTATGTCTGCTCCTATCCAAGTTTTGCCTCACGCACTCTTTAACCCCTCGGCTACCTTAGCCTTCTCAACCAGACGGCAAACTCACGCTCCTGGCGTGGAGCAATCAAGCAACCTTAATTCATCCTCGACCATCCTCGAATCGAACACACCTCTCGTGTTCAAGTGGCCACAATGCCCCTAGCATACCAACTCAACCTCGTGAACTCGCCTCATACTCCGACACGCACTTACTCCCCGAACTAGCCTTAGAAATGCTTTTACCGCGCTGGCGACGTAACTAGCTCCAATGTACTTTTTCTCGATAAGCGCTTTCTAAAATAATCCCAAGTAAGATCCTCTATCGCAACATCTGCTCCGAACCGTGAGCCACCACCGTATGACTCATCTCGAAGAAGCGATACTATGCCCTTCACTTTCTCCTCACCGCCGTCCAGATCATCCATGATCCGCTCCGTCGCTTCCAAATTAATACTCACTTTCTGAGAGCAACACGTAAACACCTCGAATATTTCACTTTTCGCCGCTTGCTCGAAGCCGCCAGCACGATTTTCAAACTCCCGCGCTCCACCTACTCCACCTACCCTTTCCGTAACTCCTAGCATCGCTCGCGACATCGCGTCATCCCTCAGCCTCGATCCTCAAACTCACCACCTCCAACTAGTGGTGGTACGGGATCTCATTTTCTCGACCCCGACTGCATCCTACGGGTTCGTAAACTGCCATCCTACCACGACACCACGCCCATGTGTATTACGACCACGCCCACCTCGTACGCCATGACTAAAACTCGACTTATCTCGATTTAGAAGTTTTATGCATCGCAATTATTCCTCTGTCTTTTAAAAGCAAAGTCTTATGAATATTGTTTATTACGTAAGTTTTGTTTTCGCAAGTCCACACAAATTCTATCGGGCCAGCTTTCTAAGGTAACCTACTATTGCTAGTCATCCAATCACATCTCATCCAAAAAAATCACAAGCAATAATAAGGGGTACTTACCAAGCGGATTGGTGCCGAGACTCGGTACCATGCCTTTCAAACTATGCATTTAAAATAAAACATTTAAAACCCATATTTAAAACACTTTGGGCCTCGTGCCCACAACCGAGCCTTTAAACTTAGCTCGATATTAAAATTGTAACACCCCAAACCCGTCCAACACACCACGACCGAATCTGGTTTGTCACAGAGGAAAATTGTTTGAAGAGAACAAGTTACCGATTATAGTTCATTTTGAGAAAACTCCTGCCATAGTTAAAATTTTGGGCATGATTGTTTTAAAACCGATGGCGCATTTTACAAACCCGAATTTTTGAAACTTGGTTGAATCCAGTAAGTAAAACAATTTCATACCAATTTAAAATCCAAGTAATTTCTTTAGTTGCTTAAAACATTATGAACTTAGTGTGGAAAATCTTGAGTTTGGAAATACGTTTGAGTTTCATTCATTTTAGATTACCGCGTGATACCCGTTGGTAAAGTTTAAAACCTATTGTATTGTAGTTTGAAAACCTTATCTTTCCAAGTTTTATTAGGTTTTACCCATTAATTTGTAAAGGCACATTAAAAATCCAATTTAAGCATGTAAATAACAAAACATAAGTTTAAAAGGCCTTTTACAATCCAAATAAAACCCCAAATGGAAATAAATAAAATTAAAGTACCAAGTTTAAGAGTCGAGCAAATCCAGATTTATTCATGGCATGAGCACTCTCGAGTCCACCCCGCTCCATGTCCGCAATCTAAGTGTTACCCGAAATGATAAGGGAGAAGGTGAGTCGCGAGACTCGGCATAAATCCTCCCGATTAATGCAACAAGCTAACACACACCGTACATAGCAATACAAGTAATGCACCCAATCCTAGCCATCCATTCTCCTTTTTCTACCCCGTGGTACCAAACCACCGGTGGTGCTAAACCACCGGTGACCCAAAGTCACGATATCCATAAGTGTGGTGCCAAACCACTGGTGACCCAAAGTCACGAAGAATCCAAATGATGGGGCCAACCCATCGTGTGATACCAAATCACCGGCGCCAATCTCAGATATCATCTGTGGGGCCAACCCATCGTGGTACGGCCACCGGGACGAGACGCCATGAGGTGCCAAACCTCCGTGTCCCAAAGACACGAATGTGATACTAAATCACCGTGACCGAAGTCACGATTCCAATGATGGGGCCAACCCATCGTGGTGATACCAAATCACCGGCGCTAATCCCAGATATCATCTGTGGGGCCAACCCACCGTGGGTACGGCCACCGGGATGAGACGCTGAGGTGCCAAACCTCGTGACCCAAAGTCACAATAATCAACTGCAGGTACCAAACCACCGAGGTGCCAAACCTCCGTGTCCCAAAGACACGGATATCATATTCTCCTCTCACATCACCCAATAACATATCATACTAATGCAAATCGTGCAAATCATGCAATCATACTCACATGCTTAATATGGCATCTCATAATACATACACCATAAATTATGATATCATATATCACTACAGATCTCGTAATGAAACGGACTTACCCGAATCCGTACATACCCCATCGGGTATCATATCACCATCATACCGCTTTTGGTCTTACAAGGGCAATCAGTGTTTATTAAACATATTACTAAGTATACAATGTGTTAATTTACACACTGCTCAAACACAAGCTTTAAACTCAACGAACCGATCTAAGGCCCTCGAATACCTTGCTCCTATGATCGGCCAAACATAGATTAGTCACTTATACCATTCGCCAAAACCAAATAAATCAAGAGGGTTAACGCTTAACCTTTACCTTACACTTGATTTGGTTTTCTACCAAACCCAACCAACAATGGTTCCTCCTAAAGCAAACGGCACACCCTATTAAGAAGAAATATTAATCTCCTCGTAATTTGACTAAACGAGAACTAAGAGAATAGACTTGATAACATCAACTCTTGCCACCACTTACCAACGACAACAGAGAAAGAAGACTCTCTTGCTTGCTTCCAAAATCCAAAGGCCCTATAACGCAATGATTAACAAATGATTAACTCCTTTCAACCGAACCCAAAATCGGCTCTTAACCAAACCAAAACGATAAAGCACAAGAGAGAGGAGAAATGGCCATTCGGCCAAGCACTTACCTAACTCCAATCGATTGAAAACAAACCCCAACAAGATTAACACTCCTCTAGAATTCGCCAAGATGAACACCACTAGGAGAGAGGGGAAATTCAAGCAACACAAATGAACAACAAGTAAAAGAAGTGGGAGGGTTCGCCAAAGTGAATAACAGAGATTAAAGTTTGAAGGCTCAAGAGCATTCTGGCTAACAAAGAATACACAAAGAAAACAAGCAACTTTCTAAGCTATAGGAGTTTGGTCTTCCTGGTTTCAAGAAGTAAAAATGAGAGACTTACTTTGGAAGAAAATTCGGCTAGCTTTTTGACAAAAGGAGAATTTGGCTTACAAATTATTTTTGACCGAAACACCCACAATACCAAGTGAATTTCGGCACCCCTATTCCCACACTACCAAGCCGCCCACTACCCCCAAAAATCTCTCCAATATTCGGCCATCACTTCCCAAACACTCACAACCACCCATTCAAATCATTTTGAACAAGTCTCCCTCCTAAATTCACTCTCCACCCACCATTCAAGTGGGTTGACTTGGTCTATGACAGAGTTTGAACCGCCAACAACTTCTCCTCCTCCATGCCACAAAATGGAAGCAAAAGTGGGCATTCTGCAGCTTGAACACAGGACCTCTCTCCTCCCCGCAAGTGACGCTAATCCAAGCTCTTAGTGGCGCCTAGCTTGCCACTCCACCAGCCTCCTTTCTTGTGCTAAAATTCACCAAAGAATACTTATTAACCCCACTTTCTTCAAATTCCTCTCACCTAAGCCTAAAAACTGAAATTTTTCCTACTTCTCAGCTTACACCTAGCTTACAACTAAGCCTCAAAAACATCAAAAACAACAACATAGCAGCCAATAACATGCAAACAATGCCATAGCAAAATAGCCCCTAACCCGTGATATTACAAATCATCATGCCTCAATTTTCTTAAAGAAGCTTATGAACATCGCGAGGATAAGTGAGTGAAGAGGTACGGCCCGACCAAGCAACAAGGAGCTAGAAGAGGCATATATTGAGAAAGTTCACGTGATACCTACCATAACATTCGAATACGAAGAAAAGATTGGCGTCTTCACCTAGACTATGAGGACAAAGCCGCATATGTAATCCGTTTTATGTAAAGGAATTTATTTTCTAAAAAGTTCTTCTAATGGAATTGAATTCGTAATCAACGCTTCTCTTTCTTTTTTGCATTCATTCCATGCATTTGCATTGCATTTCATGCATTTGCATTACATCATGTCATATGCATTAAAATTTGTAGAAAGGCTCTAATTTATTAAAAATTATTTCAAAGAACATGGAAATGTAAAAACCTTACTGTGATACGCATCCCTACGGCACAAGAAAGAAAACTCAAGCAATGGATAAAAGACTAGAAAAGTTGGAAAAATGCAGAAGAAATGCAAGAACAAATGTAGGCACAAATGTAGGAGCAACTCGCTAAGATCCAAAGCAGAAATGAAGGACAAAATGATGGAATATCGTGGAAATATGATGACTCGGATGACGCAAATTGCTGAAAGGGCTTATGGATAAAGGAAAGAACCTCATGGTTGATGCTGAGGAGAATACTGAGTATCCTCAATATCCCCCTGGTTTTACTCCACCACATTTGCAAACACAACCTGAAGTAGTTTTACGAGGGCCACCTGTCACGATCAGGCCTCAACAATTCCAAGCTGGTGCTTCAATGAATCTCCAAACTGGCTCGGGTTTAGGAGATAATCCAATCAATGCTAATGTCCCTGATTCGGATGAAATAGCTGAAGGAGAGAGGACAAAAGTAGAATTACCAAAACAGCTAGAAGATAGATGTAAATGGTTGGAGGAGAAATTTAGGGCAATAGAAAATGCTGATGGCTGTTATGGAATTGATGCCAAGGATTTAAGCTTGGTCCTGCATTTGGTGCTCCCATACAAATTCAAAATGCCTGAATTCGAGAAATATAATGGGACAAGTTGCCCCGAGGCTCATATTACTATGTTTTGTAGAAGAATGACGGGGTACATTAATAATGACCAAATCGTTGATCCATTGCTTTTAAGATAGCCTTATGGGAGCAAAGAAGCTAAATGGTACAACTCATTGACCTGCTCCCAAATTAGTGCATGGAAAGACTTGGCTCAAGCTTTCATAAAACAATACGCCATGTGACAGATATAGCGCCTGATGTGATTACACTCCGCAACATGGAGAAGAAGACAAACGAGAGCTTCAGCAAGATGCCCAAAGTGATGGAGGGAGGTTGCCACCCAAGTCCACCACCACTTCTCGAGAAGGAGACCAAAATTTCTCTTATTATACACTAAAGGCCCCATTTATCACGCATATGCTAGGAAGTGCCACAAAGAGCTTCTCGACAATCGAATGACCAAGAAATGATCGAGAATGCCATAAAAGTGGAAAGATCGAGGCAGAGAAAGTAACAAGAGAATGGCCACAAGGAAGAAAGAAAGCGAAGTGAATAACGTAAGCATGTGGTACTCAAATTAGCCAAAAATGCTGACTACTGGGTATCAAGGTTTATCAAGAAAAGAATCGCACAAGGCAAAACACCTAAAAACTCCAATTTACGCCGATCCCAATGACGATAAGGAGTTGTACCAAAGTTTATTTGATGCGCACGCAGTGTCCCCTACTACCCGAAACCGATGCAACCTCCATACCCAAAATGGTATGACCTAAATGCCCAAAGGTGAGTACCACGCGGGATCACAGGCATTCGATAGAAAATTTCCTTGCTTTCAAGAAATTGGTGGAAAATTCATTGGTATGGGCATTGTGAAGTTAGATGACGCGCCAAATGCGTAAATATGAACCCGGGAGCATTTTGGACAATCGGATCATGCGGAAGAAATTCTCGTAGTATTTAGAGCTTACTTAGAGTAATGTACAAAATGCGCTTATTTCTTTAAGCCTAGAAGCAATAAGATTTCTTTTGTGAAATAGGCTTGTGTCCAGAGTTTTTATTTCAATAAAATGCATCTTATTAAGCAAATATTTTTTCATTCTTTCCATTTCATATTATACATTCTTTATTCATGACCATACCATACAAATAATCATCCTTAGAATTATTTATTCTTTGGATTCTTTGCCTTCGTGCCTAGGTACCCAGATATCAACGACGTGAGCGAATGCAGTTATCGACTCTCTTTGAATGAGATATGAGTCTAGGGGATCTAAGGACTTTGAAGATGACAGAGATGGTAGCCTATCTTTTGATTTGTTAAGGATGGTAGAACAAGATGAAAATAGACTCTACCTAGCAAGAGGTCAGTGGATGTTGTGAGCTTAGGAAAAGGATAAAGATCGAAGCCTAACTCACCACAAAAATAAGGTGAGACATCATTAAGCTATTTTCAAGAATTCCAAGATGTTTTCAGACGATCATATCAAGGCACGCCAAAGCTATTGAAACGTGGGCATGTCATTAAGATTGGTGTTTAAAAACACATGTTAATGGTTCTACAATGGCCAGCTAAGCAAGAGGTTCAACACCGGGTCTACCTAAAAGGAAATTACATCAAATGCCAAATTGAGGAAGACAGACTTATGTGCCTCCTCCATTTTTTCTATATGTGGGGCATAGATATTATGAGGCCGATCTCGTCAAAAGCATCTAGCCGACACCAATTCATCTTTTTGGTTGTCAATTACTTCACTAAGAGGGTGAAGGTCACTTCATATACCAAAGTTGCGGAAGTCAATAAATCATCAAATTCAAATTCAAATCCGAATCCAAATTCAAATTCAAATCCAAATCCAATCCAAATCCAAATTCAAATTCAAATTCAAAAAAAAAGTGGCAATGAAGAATGCCGAAAGGAACATGTCTAACATAATTGCACAATGTCAAAGATTTACAAATTGCTCAAAGATCGACACTATATCGCAGCAAAGAAAGGCAGCCAAAAACCATTTAAAACTTTTGAAAAATGATCGAGACTTGTAAAGGTTGGCATAGAGAGTTACCATTTACCCTCATTGCTTCTTGAACGTGGCCAGGACCTTCACCGGGGCAACATCTTTCTCATTGGTTTAGGAAAGGGAATAAATTGTTGGAAGTTAAGATTCCTTTTCCCCAAGCTTGGATTGAATTGGATGAAGCAGAATGTCTCCAGTAAGCTTGATCGAAAGTATTCATCATGGTCAAATGTATCAATACGGGCTTATGGCAAAAAGTTCGCCCAAGAGAATTTCATGATGGGGACCTGGCATTAACCTTGACCAAGATGGATGGCAAGGACATGGAAAAGCCAGGGTAAAAACCCGCAAAGGGGTACTTTCAAAACTTAAAAAAAAATCAATCAAAAAAATCAAAAAAGAAAAGAAAAAGGAGAGGCTAAAGCGAAAACCCGCAAAGGGCGCTTTGAGACCAAAGGGGATTTGAGTTGAAAACCCGAAAAGGGCGGCTCAACTTTTGTTCAAAAGTGGGGCATACAGTAGTCTTGCTACACTTGAATTAACAATGAGGAAGTATGTTACGCCTTAGGGCATCGACAAAGTACTCTGATCCCTTAAACGCATACATCGAGCTTAAAATGGTCCTTAAGAAGTTAAAACAAAGAAGCTCAGTCATGATATCTGGGCACCTAGTTTCCATTTTACCCATTTCAAATTTGTTATTTTTGATTATTTTATTCGTTTCAAAATACACTACCAATAAATTTCCCTCAGGATTGCATTTGCTATCTTTGCTTAACTTATTTGTTTCGAGCTATACTCCTAATTAATTTCCTTCTTGTCCATTGTTTTGATCTCTCTCAAGCATTTTGCATTGAAATAACGATTAGTGAACTAATAATACTTTCATAAAAGGAGTTTCGCATATTACTCTGGCAGCTTCTGAATAATACAAGATTTTAAAATGGGACTATTGTTTAAAACTCACCAAGTTTAAGGAAGAGTCTAAACTGAGATTTTCTCTTCGGATTTTTGTCAAAGATGGTGGTTGAACAAAGTGACAAGATATTGCGCTGCGTGATAATGATCTTGACAAAAATGGGCAATGTTAACCCAAGTGTAAAAGGGGAATCATTCAAGAAGAAAAAATGATATTCGCGTATCCATGCAAATATCATGCATACACATGTGGTTAGGTCACCTGGGAGCGATCATTGATTGAACAAGTTACACCTCCTCTACCCTGAGTTGCGGTGTGGTATGGATGGAAAATGATACAAGTCATGTACCCTTAAATAGCAATGGGATGGATTGAAGAAGAAACAAATCCTACATTTTAGAGTCGCAGTGGGATGGGTTCGATCTTATACCCTAAGTCACAATGAGATCAACGCAAGTTAAAATGGGGCAAATCATGACAGCAAGATATAATCATTTTCTGCGGGTTTTGTCGAGAATACCAAACCCAAACAAGATGGCAAAGATAATACATCGCTGATAAAGCCTTAATAAACAATGAGCGATGACGCCTTAAACTTTTTTAAAAAAAGGGATCATTCTCATGAAATTCTGCACTCATTTAAGACACATTTAGTTAGGAGCATTCGATTCATTCTGATCATTGCATCCTAACCATTTTGCATAAGCATAAACACATAAAAACGAATTTTACAGGATATGTCCCCCGGACAAGGTCGCAACATCTATGAATTCACGCATCTTGTCTTCCTAAGTTTGCAAAGTGAAGCGGATCAAAAATACCACCCGACATCCCCGAAGTTTGCGGTGGAGCAGATTGAAGATAGCGATCCGGTCTTCCCGAGTTTGCAGAGAAGCGGATCAAAGATTGTAGTCTTATCTTTCTAAGATAGCAAGGAAGCAGATCAAGATTTCGTGATTTCCCTCGAGGTGGCAAAGGGAGTAGATCAAGGATGAGCCTTCTCTGCAAATGAGTAGAGTAGGCTAAAGATTTTAGATCTTGTCTCCCTAAATAAAAGTGGAGCAAATCAGTTAAAGATTGCAGATCTTATCTCAATGAGCAGTAGTGAAACAGATCGAACACCTGAATTCTTATCTCCTCGAAGTTCTAGTGGAGTAGGTTGAGGCTACAAATCCCTCTTCCCTGAGTTTACAATGAGGAATCAACTGTATTTCTTTAAAGTTTCAAAGAGAGAAGATTGAGGTTACGAATCTCTTCTCTCTCGAATTTCTTATCTCCTCAAGTTCTAGTGGAGTAGGTTGAGGCTACAAATCTCTCCTCCCCGAGTTTACAATGAGGAATCAATATGTATTTCTTTGAAGTTTCAGCAGAGAAGATTGAGGTTACGAATCTCTTCTCTCTCAATTTCTTATCTCCTCAAGTTCCAAGTGGAGTAGGTTGAGGCTACAAATCCCTCCTCCCCGAGTTTACAATGAGGATCAATCCATATTTCTTTGAAGTTTCAGAGAGAAGATTGAGGCTACGAATCTCTTCTCTCTCTCAATTTCTTATCTCCTCGGTTCTAGTGGAGTAGGTTGAGGCTACAAATCCTCCTCCCCGAGTTTACAATGAGGATCAATCAGTATTTCTTTGAAGTTTGTGAGAGAGAAGATTGAGGTTACAGAATCTCTTCTCTCTCAATACTTATCGCCATGAAGTTTCGAATGATGAGTAGATTGAAGCTATAAATCCCTTCTCCTCGAAATTACATTGGAGCGGATCAAGCACTAGTTCCTATGCCTTGAAGATGTAGTGGATGGAATGAAGTTACTCAAGAAGAAAAGCACCGGCTGTAAGTCAAGGTTCCGGCGAGACCGGCAAAATTGGCCCTTTTAAAAGTCTTTACTTCATTCTCGCATACGACAATGAGCAAAGAGGGGCACTTGTAGGGGCCCAGAAATTTGCTCTGCCCATTATAAACCATACAGAAACCAAAAATATAAGTTATTATTACCCAAACAATAATAGAGAATAAAAGTCCATTAAAGTCCATGTTCGGGATTACAAAAACTAGGCCCAAAAATAAAGCCATAGCCCAAATTACCAAACCCAATTACGTGCCCAAATACAAGCTCCCTAGCCCCAAAATATCGAAACCCTAGAGGTTTCTAGATTATTCAGCGCGCATGCCTCAACGGCTAAGCCCTCACGCACGCACCGCAAACGCCCACGCCACCCTACATGCGCGCCACCGTATGGCGGTTTCATCTCGCAAAAAGAGAAACAAACAAAGAAAGAAAGAGAATACAGAAGAAAGAAAAACAATTTTGTACATTTTTTTTATTCTCGAATATTTGGCTATAAAAACAAAAAACGAAGGCCTATTTTAAGGGCTACATTCATTTTACGACGAAATCAATACAAAGAAAAGATCAGCAAAGGTCATTGCATTTTCTTTTATTTTTTCTTTTCCTTTCGTTTTATTCTAAATTGTTTATACATACATAAAAGTTTTATTCTTACTTTAAACTATACATATACGTGTTAAAATATAATAAAAAAAGGGGGAGAAAAATATACCTTTTGGAGTTCCACGGTGGCCAGCGGCGGCGATCTCCGGTGAGCCCTGTGGCCGGAGAAGGGACCTGCAGAGGGAAAAGGGACTCATCCTTTTTTTTTTCTTATAACTGAGTATCTGATCGCTGTGAATCAGAGTTTTAAAATTTATAAAAGAATGATCGAACCTGAAACTAACTCGACAATTATTAAAGGCAAGTGCACCTATCGAACAAAGAGTATAGCTTAGGCAAGACCGGATTGTCGAACCCAAAGGAACTAAAAGTACTAATACTAACTTTCTTTTATTATTTAGCCTAAAATAAGTGAAGTTGTTTATTAAATCTAAATTAATTAACTACTAAACTAAAGACTCTAAGACAAAGAAGAATGAATTTGGAAAATAACTTTGGAAAAACTCACTTGATTTAGAGGATACCCTAGGAAGAATCCACCTAGACTTCACTTGTTATCTAACACTCGAGCCATACGATTTATACACTTAGTTTGATCCGTAAGACTCCTAACATATATTAAACCCTCTCTCGAGGCGAATAACGCCTAACCCTAGGTTAATTAGTGGAACTCTCGTTCTCTTATAATAACCCTCTAGAATAGCAAGAAATCGATCCAGGATTCCCATATTAGGTTTCACCTAAATCCAGTAAAAATCTCACACCCCTATCTCTAGGCGTATGATCAACTCCGCTAATTATGTTGGATCTACTCTTAGGCGTGGTCTATTCCTCCTCCACCTAAGCACATTAAATTTGGATTAAGCTCACATAATTAAGAACAAACTAAGTATTTATCATTTAATTGTAAAATAATAACAAGATTCATCATAGGTTTCATCTCTTCTGCGGCATCAAAGGGTTTAGTTCATGACAATAAAGGAAAACATCTCAAGAGAAAAGATAAACAAAACATAAGAAATCCCTAAAACCTCAAGGAATTGAAGAGGAGATCCCTCCGCCTTGAGTATAACTCAAAGCTTCTTGAGATGGATCAATCACTATCCCTCGAGTGAATCCTCACAAATCGCTTTCTGGCCTAGCACGACGCCCCTAGACGATGACTTTGGGCTCGACTGCAGGGTTTCGCGAACTCCCGAATAAGTTGCCCCATAGGTGTGTTATATAGGCTTTGAGATGCCTTGCTTGGCCCCCTAAGTATCCTAATTCAAATAGGATTCCTATTTGGGTGTTTGAATAGGCTTTGGAATGCCTTTCTTTGTCTCTAAGTATCCAAATCCGAGTAAAACTCCTCTTGGCAGCGGGAGGGACACGCCATGGCACACGCCCGTAAGTCGTGGTCAGCCGTGGACTTCGCTGATGAGGCACGACCGTGTAAATCGTGGTTCAGCAAAGTGTTCGAGATCTTTGGGAGGCATACTGCAGATCTTTTGGTCCAGGCCGTGTCGATTTCATGCTTTGGCCCATTTGTCCCGCTTTAAAGCCTGCTTTATGCTTCTTTTCATCCCCGTGCTTTCTCAAGATATAACATGAAAAGAAAGGATTAAGAGCACCAAATTACATAATATATGGATAATTCATCCAAAAGCATACTAAATGTGGGATTAAAATATGTTACTTTTACTACGCTTTTATCAAATACCCCCACACTTAAGCTTTTGCTTGTCCTCACAAAAATTCTCAACTTACAATTAAAACGAACTTTCCTCAATTCATAATAGTCATTGATAGTGTTTCATCATAATTCGTAGATAATTTATACATGGATAATTCAACTCAAAGAGTCCTAAAATTCAAACATTATAAGTCATAGATTTTGTAGCACAAAACATAGGTGTCTCCCTTATCTAGATAATTACCTTTGATTTGAAATCGACAAGGATTGACATCCTCACAAAAGATTCACTCAAATCACTCAAAGTGTTTAAGGTTCAAAATTTAGGCACTCAAAAGTCAAACATGAAGAGTTAATCCCATAGGCTTGCATGAAAATTAAATCTCCACCACTCGAAATATGAGATGAAACACAAATCAATAGGTCTTTGTTAGGGTTGTAACTCTGGCTAGGTTAAGGTGTGGAAAAAAGGCTGAATTAGAAGGTTAGAATCGAGATTGAATTGACAAATTACCTAACTAAGAACTAATGAACTAATAATAATAATTACATCAATTGAAAACTAATAATACTAATAATACGAGCTTCTTCTTCGATATTTAGAATTTAAATAAATGTATAAGCTCGTTTAATCACATAACTAATAATGATTATACTTAGCCATTTTTTTAAGAACAAACTAAATACATAATAAAGGATAAATTACTAAAATTCATAATTAGGCAACTAATCAAACCAAATCTCGGTATAAGGGTAGTCAAAAGGAATGGTGATAACAAAAACAAAGGGTTTCTAGGTTAATATTAGCGGTTATGTCAATAAATAGGGTTGTTAGGATTAAAAGGGGTCTACTAGGGGTTAATTTGTGAAGGTAGGCTTTTAATGGAGTTAGTGGTTAAAACCTAGGTGCCTTTATCATCTCTCGTGATATCAAATAAAAATGTGGTCTCGATATGTATAATCGATGCAAGTTCTAGAATAACAAATCAATGTTGACACACTCATAATCAATAAAGTGAGCAAGAAAAAGAATATATGCTCTATAAGGCCCAAAATCTCACAAAAATTATGGGTGTTTTGATGTCAACCTCGTAAATTTCAAACTTCAAAGTAATATTTAAATTCAGGTAGACATCCTAAAAATTTTTTAATTCTTGAAAAATAAACTTATCATGCCCGATTCTCTAGTATTCTTAGAATTTAATTATCAAAGCACAATTATCAATAACTTAATCTAAAACATATCAATAAAAATCATAAATCATCAGAAATTTCATTCTAATCATAAAATGAGAAACTTACTTTAAGACAAGGCATAATTCAGGGATTTTCAAATAATACTATAGTTAACCCCCCCACACTTAAGATGTACATTGTCCTCAATGTACAAAGGTAGATAATATCAAAATAATCATAAAATCGTAAGATGGGGAGAGAAGGGAAACTTCCTGAATTTTGATGAAGCCAATGAAAAGAACCGGATAGGATTGGAGGTGAGCGTGGGCTGCCTCGAGCTGGTTGAGTCCTCGAGTACCATCCCAATTTCTTTTGTATCCTAAGCTAAATCTAAATGGAATGAATAACAAGAAGAAAATAATAAAGAAATAAAAGAAAGGAAATAAAAATTAAAATTAAAATAAAAATAAAAATAAAAATTAAAATAAAAATAAAAATAAAAATAAAAAAATAAAAATAAAAATAGAAATAAAAGTAAATATTTAAATAGTGATACGGTCCACGCCTTGTTCGAGTTTAATCAATCCGTGTTTTTAAGTGATTTTGAATTTTGGGCGCATTTAGGTGTTTTACCACTACCGTGGGTCTCTGTGAGCACACATTCCGTATTCTTCTCCACGGTCCTTTGGGACGGGCGTGTTTAACCTGTGCTTGCCAAGTCGGTAACCTCAAGACGGTTGTAGGAGCGCAGCGTGTCTCCGCCTGCGGCTCAATAAGTCGGTAACCTCACACGGGAAGTCGGCGACGGCGTGGCTTTTATCGCAGCACGTGCGGTTGGGAAAAAGAAATCATTCTTTGTCATGCACAGTTACTAGCACGTCCGTGGTTTGTCCTTCGGCTTCACACGGCCACGCCACGCCGTGCAAGCGGCGCGTGAGCATGGAAATCAGTACTTTGGTTAGTTTATGGTTAGGTGCTAAAATGAAAAAATAAAAGTAAAATAAAAAATGTAAAAATTAATAGGGTTAGTGCTCAAGGTTGCCTCCCGAGAAGCGCTCGCTTATAGTCTTAAGCTAGACTTTACCTCTCATTCGTATGGTCAAGGTGGTTTGGGAGGTGAAAATCCTTCCTCATGCGATCAACTCGATTTTTAATATAAAATTTAAGTCGAGTAGTGTTTACCTCAAAAGCTTCGAATTTAGGATTGCTTACCTCGACCGTCTGCCCGTATAGGAAGACATCAAGTACCTCAAAAGTGATTTCTTCATTTGTCTTAAGGGAATTGGCGATTCGAGGGTCTTCCTTATTCAACAATACCCGATCCCCTATTTTGAAGTGATTTGTTGTTCCTATCACTGCGTCTAGGGTTTCCTTCGGTTTCACTTCGTATATTCCTAGTTTCTCTTTAAAGTGTGTTTTCCACTGTCTAATTCATCGACTCAAGCCTTAGTTCTTCATGAATTATTTCTTTATGGGTACGAGAGGTTTAAGATCTAGCTCACCTAGGTGATTTCGTGATGTTTCCTGAAAGAAGGTTGAACCAAATGGTTATCAATAGAATTAATGTTCGTGCCTTTATTACTCGATGTCCTAGTTGAGTCAAGAGCTTGAAGAGTGATTGTTTCGCTGTCTACACGAGTGTGAGTTCACCGAAACTCTTCCTCTCGTGTGGTCTTTCTTTATTGCATCGGATATGGCACACAGGAGGTTGGTACTCAGTAATTGCCGATTTTGATATATCATGGCACACTTCAACCTTACCTTCGCTACCACATGTTCTTCCCTTGGGTTTGGTCTGTCTAACCCTTCACTATCGTAAATGGCTTGATTTTGCTCACTCGGGTTAGTTTCGTGATTGCGTGGCAAGCTTTCTTGTAGTAGTTACGAGATTAGCTTAAAAGTTGTATAACGCGATTTAAGTAAGTTCCCCAACCGACTCGGTGACTTCTAACTTGGCTCTCGATCCCTTGATCGATGCTTGTTGGGTCTCAAGGGTGGTTTCGGGTGTCTTGGAGACGGTTATCGGTAGTTTGCCATGAATTTTGTTAGCATCTCTTCAAGGTTCGACTCTCTCTTCCTTGTTGGTAAGGTGGTTGTTGAAAATTTAAAGGAAGTTCTGTCTTTGGCTAATTTGATCATTGATCACCAGAAATCGTAGTTTTAAAATTTATAAAGAATGATCGAACTCGAAACTAACTCTTCACAAACGATTAAAGGCAAGTGCACCTATCGAACAAGAGTATAGCTTAGGCAAGACCGCATTGTCGAACCCAAAGGAACTAAAAGTACTAATACTAACTTATTTTTATTATTTAGCCTAAAATAAGTGAAGTTGTTTATTAATCTAAATTAATTAACTACTAAACTAAAGACTCTAAGACAAAGAAGAATGAATTTGAAAATAACTCGGGAAAAACTCGCTTGATTTGGAGACGATAATTCTAGGAAGAATCCACCTAGACTTCACTTGTTATCTAACCCAAACCATACGATTTATTCACTTAGTTTGATCAAGAAGACTCTAACGTTATATTTAACCCTCTCTTGAGGCGAAAAACGTCTAACCCTAGGTTAATTAGTGGAACTCTCGTTTCTCTTATAATAATCCCCTAGAATAGTAGTAAATCGATCTATGGATTCCAATATTAGGTTTCACCCTAATCGTGCAAAATCTTGTCACCCTATCTCTATGCGTGCGATTAACTCCGCTAATTATGTTGGATCTACTATTAGGTGTGGTCTATTCTCCACCACCTAAGCACATTAAATTTGGATTAAGCTCACATAGTTAAGAACAAACTAAGTATTTATCATATAATTCAAATAATCAAATAACAAGATTCATCATAGAATTTCATCCTTCTCGGTATCCGAAGGGTTTAGTTCATAATAATAAAGGAAAACATCTCAAGAGAAAAGATAAAACAAAACATAAGAAATCCCTAAAACCCTGAAGGAATTGAAGTGGAGATCTCTGTCTTGAGTATAACTGCTTCCCCGAGATGAATCAACTGCTATCCTTGAGTGAATCCCACAAATCAGCTTTCTCTCTTAGCACGACGCCCTGGATCGATGGCTTTGGCTCTCTCGGATGCAGGGTTTCACCTAACTCTCCTAATAAGTTGCCCCCTAGGGTGTTTATATAGGATTTGAGATGTGTTACTTGGCCTCCAAGTATCCTAATTTTAAGTGAAATTCTAATTGGGGGTTTAATTAGACTTTGGAGTGTGTTTTTTGCCTCCAAGCATCCAAACTGAAGTAAAATTCCTCTTCTCATGTGCGGGACACGCGCCATGGCACACGCCAATGTGAATCGTGGGCCAGGCGCGTTGACTCCATTGATGAGGCACGCCGTGTAAATCGTGGTTAGCCGCGTGTTCTAGATAATTAAGGAGGCATACTGCAGGGCTTGCGAGGTCCGTGCCGTGGCTAATTTCGTGGCTTGGCCCAATTTAGTCTGCTTTAAGCCCGCTTCTCGCTTTTTTCATCATCGGGTGCTTTCACAGTATAAAACATGAAAAGAAAGGATTAAGATCACCTTTTTACATAAATTGAGGCCTAAATCATCCAAAAGCATATTAAATGTGGGCTTTAAATATGTTACTTTTATGGTTCATCAATCATCCCAAGAGAAATTAGGATGGTACCTCCAACTGCATTATAAGTTTCACTATAAAAATTATTTTGAGGTTTAGAATAGTTACTCATATAGTGGACTTGTTCGCTTCCATGCGATGTCCGTAGGGTGGGTACTGTGATTTGCCACGCTCCGCTTGTTTCTACATCGTATAACCGGATGTACTACAGGAACCGTATAAACCATTAAATTTTTATGTAACATCTCTAATCGTTTGATAGCCTCAGTTACTTTGGGTTTTAAGGTAGATACTATCCGCTGCTTTTGTTGGCTTTTTTCCTCGTGAATTTGCAAATCGATAGTTATTCAAAGCCATCTCTCTATCTCACAAAATCAAATAAAGAAAATTTAGCAAAGTAATAATAATAATATAATAATAATAATAAAATAAATTGCAGAAAAAAAAAATGGCTAAAGTAATAAAATAGAGCTTTCTTAATATTTTAGTTCCCCAACAACGGCGCCAAAAAAACTTGATCGTTGTGAATCGTAGTTTTAAAATTTATAAAAGAATGATCGAACACTCGAAACTAACTTTTCGATAAATATTAAAGGCAAGTGCAACCGATAAACCGAAATAGTAACATATTTTAGGCTCACATTTAGTATGCTTTTGGATGAATTATCCTTATTTTATGTAATTTGGTGCTCTTAATCCTTTCTTTTCATGATATATACTCGAAAGCACGGGGATGAAAAGAACGAAACGGGCTTAAACGGACAAATGGGCCAAAGCATGAAATCGACACGGCTGGACCAAAGATCACACGACCGCGTCTTCATCGATCATCTAGAACACGGTCTAACCTCGACTCACACTACGTGTCTCATTAAAGGAATCCGACACGACACGGTTCATGATTTACACGCGATGGCGCGCCATGGCCATGCCTCCGCTGTGGAGAAAAGCAATTTCATTCGGGAAAGGATACTTAGGAGAAAGAAACTTATTTCAAAAGCCTATAAATACACCTAAGTATGACTCGAAAGGGGAGCCCAAAGTTATCGTCTAGGGTCGCTGCTAGGCCGTAGAGAAGGCAGATTTGTGGGGATTCACTGGTGGATAGCCGTATTAATCCATCTCAAGAATCCATAATTCTACCAAGATGGAGGATCTCTCCTTCAATTCCTTCAGGGGTTTTAGGGATTTCTTATGTTTTGTTTTATCTTTTCTCTTGAGATGTTTTCTTTATTGTTATGAACTAAACCTTGGATACCAAGAAGGATGAAACCTTTGATGAATCTTGTTATTTGATTATTTGAATTATATGATAAATACTTAGTTTGTTCTTAATTATGTGAGCTTAATCCAAATTTAATGTGCTTAGGTGGAGGAGGAATAGACCTCGCCTAAGAGTAGATCCAACATAATTAAGCGGAGTTGATCATGACGCTTCTAGAGATAGGGTGATTTAGATTTTGCATTTATTAGGTGAAACCTAATATGGGAATCCATAGATCGATTTCCATCGCTATTCTAGGGGTTATTATAAGAGAACAAGAGTTCCACTAATTAACCTAGGGTTAGACGTTATTGGCCTTGAGAGAGGGTTTAATATAATGCTAGGAGTCTTACGGATCAAGCTAAGTGAATAAATCGTGATGGTTCAAAGGTTAGATAACAAGTGAAGTCTAGGTGGATTCTTCCTAGGTATCGTCTAAATCAATTGAGTTTTTCCTAAGTTATTTTCCAAATTCATTCTTCTTTGTCTTAGAGTCTTTAGTTTAGTAGTTAATTAATTTTAGATTAATAAACAACTTCACTTATTTTAGGCTAAATAATAAAAAGAAAGTTAGTATTAGTACTTTTAGTTCCTTTGGGTTCGATAATCCGGTCTCTTGCCTAAACTATACTACTATTCGATAGGTGCACTTTGCCTTTAATCATTGTCGAGTTAGTTTCAGTTTGATCATTCTTTTATAAATTTTAAAACTGATTTACAACGATCAAGTTTTTTGGCGCTGCTGTTGGAACTAAAATATTAAGAAAACTCTATTTTTATTACTTTAGCCATTATTTTTATTTTTCGCAATTTATTTTTAGTTTTATTTTAATTTTGCTAAACTTTCTTTCTTTATTATCCTAGCGGGTACCTCTAGTTTATGACTAGAAGGAACCTGGGAGGACCTTTAGAATACGATGTTGATATTGAAGCTACCGCATCGAAGAAATCGCAGAGAAATTAGGCTTAACCCTAAATTACCAAGGAGAGCGAGAAGACAGATCCAATCCTACAAGGGATGGACGAAAATAATCTTCCACCACAAGATGTGGCAAAATAATGCTCCTCAGATTATGTTTGATTATGCTAAACCTCATTTAACAGGGAGCTCCTAATCAAGTATTGTTAGGCCTCAAGCATAGCCGCTAATAATTTCAATTAAAGCCTAACACTATACAAATGATTCAACAATTTGTTCAATTTGATGGTTTACAGGACGAAGATCCAAACGCCATATAGCTAATTTTAGAATTTCAGTGATACCTTCAAAATAAATGGCGTTTTTGATGATGCCATACGACTTTGCGGTTATTTCCTTTTTCATTAAAGAATAAAGCTAAACAATTGGTTAAAACTTCGTTACCCGAGGGTCAATCACTACATGGAAACAAATGACCAAAAATTTCTATTAAAATATTTCCCACCGCCAAAACGCCAAATTACATAATGATATCTCTTCTTTGTGCGGATGGATTTAGAGACATTATACGATGCATGGGAGATATAAGGATCTCTTGAGAAGGTGTCCTATCATGGTTTACCCTTTTTGTGGCTTCAAGTCCGGACTTTTTATAACGGTGTGAATCCTTCAACGAGGCAATTAATTGATTCAGCACGCCGTGGAACCTTGAACAATAGAACTCCTTGAGGCAGCCTGACCTATGAATTATAGAGAAGAGATGTCATTGCGAATAACTATCTCGTGGCAAAATTACAAGAACAAGGCAAAAAACAAATTGAGTTTACAACCTCGACGCTAGCAATCCATGCTATCAAATCGGTAGAGTTGATGAATAAGAAGATTGATAGTTTGTGTTCTTCGCAGGTACATCCAAACATGCAAGCATGCGTACAATAAGTGGAACTGTATGGAATCCTCGAAATTGCCCACCCTACCAACCGGCACAGAAGGCGAATGTGATGAACTATATAGGTAACAATTTCGCATCTAACAATAAATATAGTAATAATTATAATCCAGGTTGAGGAACCACCCAAATTTTTCGTGGGAGGACAAGGAAATCAAAGACACAACCTCCTCAAAATTTCAAAAATTAGCCCCTATCCATTAGAAAAGAAGCCAAATCTTGAAGAGACGTTGAACAAATCCATAGCATCCACGAGCAATCCAGCTTCAAAAAAAACTAAAGCAACACTTGAAACTCCAACAAACATCGATCAAAACGACGAGAACCAAGTTGGAGGACTTACAAAGGCAAATCGTGGAAATTACTCAACACGGAGAAATTGCAAAAGCTATTATCCGAACGTGATCGCAAGGGCGCTCAATGAGTAATACTGAAATTAATCCAAAGGAGCAGATCCAAGCCATAACAACTCAAGAAAGCTAAGAAGTAGACGAACCCACCTTAGCACAAGGAAACGAGGTAGAAAAAGGTAAAGCTTGAGGGTAACACAAGACAAGCCAAAACTCGATAATCACGGAGTACCAACCTGCACCTACCCCCGAGGGCATTAAGAAGAGACGACACATTAAGAACAGTTTCGGTAAGTTTTCTTAAACTTTTAAAGAAATTACATATTAACTTACCATTACTTGAAGCTTTTCACAGATGCATTCTAGGAAATTTTAAAAGAGCTTCGACAAACAAATAGAAGTTAGGCGAGTCGTCACATGTGGAATTTAACGCAAAGTGCTCAAAGAATTCTCCAAAATAGACTACCACAAAAGCTAAAAGATCCAGGAGTTTCATAATTCCATGTTTAATTGGTAGACTAACCGTTGATAATGCGTTAGTCGGATTTAGGGGCAACATAAATGTCATGCCTTATAAATTATTTAAACAATTAGGTCTAGGGAAACCCAAACAAACTAGGATGAGCATTCAATTGGGTCAATGATAAAACTGCTGGAATTCCTGAGGGTATTATCGAAGATGTTCTTGTGAAAATCGATGATTCATTTTCCCAAAGAGGATTTGTTGTCTTTTTTGGACATGGATGAGGATAATTCGATCCCCTAATCTTAGGGAAGACTTTTAGCGCATCGCTGTGACTAAAATTGATGTTGATGCAGAGAACTCATGCTTTGTGTAGGTAATGAGACAATAATCACCATCAAGGCTCTCGACTCTGCCAGAACATCGAGTAATCAATGTGAGAACGTGAAATTCCTATCGATAACCATTCTTGGCTAACCCTTATTTTCAGGAAGCACCACCAAAGAATACAATCAACCCGCATCCTAAACCCCATGCCAACAAAGAAATAACTCATGAAGATTGAAGGATGCGCCCAATGATTTAGACGAGTGGAAGACACACTTCAAGGAGAAATTAGGATACACGGATGGTATTGAACCTAAAATCACACAAGACAAACCAAGGATCCCCAAAAAGAGCTAATAGGAACAACAAACCACTTCAAAATAGGGACCAGCAGACCATAGATCGGTAGATCCTCAAGATCTCCTCCGACCTAGCGCACAAACAAAGAAATATCTTTTAGGGTAACTATGTTTTCCCACACCTAATAATCGATGAGGTAAGTAATCCTATTTTTGGTACTTTTACTATAAACACTTCTCGACTAAATTTTTTTCACAAAGACACAAATGATAGCATGAGGAAGGACTTCCAACTCTTCAAACCAATCCACGAAACAAACAAACAAGAGAAGAGTCTAGCTTAAGACTATAAATGGAGCGCTTTCTCGAGGCAACCTGAGCACTAACACAATTTATTTTTTTTTCATCTTGCTTTAAATTTATTTTCTTTTTATTCTCATTTCTTTACACCTAGCTTTAAACTAACAAGGGGTACAGAATTCCAAGACACATCGGCTTTCTTACACCCACGGCAGTGGGCCGCGGCCGCAGGGGACCATAAAGAACTCTGCATCGACATAGCGCAGGCCGCGCGAATCAATTCCAACCACTTTTCAACGCCGCGCATCCAACCACTAAACCACTTCGCACGATACGTGAAGCACGGTCGTGCCTCATAATCGTGTGAAGCTACCGGGACGCTTCAAATCGGCGTAGAACACGCCGTGTACCTTAAACCCGTACAACATATCGACATTGTCGAACACAAAGCAGACACGCAGCGCGGTAACTAACACGCTTAGGAACACGATCATGGCGATGCGCCAGAATGTGGAATGAAGACACCTCAACCCACATGCATGCTAAATTGCCTACTTGAGATTCTATTTAAATACCATGCCCCTCTCCTTTCTCTCCTTACCTACTCTTCTTTGCTTCTTCCTTCCTTTCTTTTTCTCCCTTTGTTTCTTTTTTCTCTTTTCCTAATAAGTCCTCGTAGACTCTTGAGCTACAACAAAATCATATCCATGGTAAAGAAGCCGCGAAAAGGCCAACTTCTCCTCAAAGGAGACCATTCACTGAAGTTCATGCCTGGCATTCTTCATTCAAACAATGTGCCAAGGGTCTTTGAGACCAATTATCCTGCTCTTTTATTTTTATCTTCCTTTATTTTCTTTATCTTTACTTCTCTTTACTTAATTTAGTTTATTTTGTTTTAGTTTCTTATTTTTAGGTTCTTAAGGCCGCTTGGGAATCAATAAACTCCAATTATCACTAACAACTCACTACCTTCAAAGTCACACACCACCCTCTGAACCATCTACCACAAGGATTCTCAAGCTTTTATCTTTTAAACTTAGTTTATTTTCCTTTCTTACAGTCTCCCTTCTCTTTATCTTTCTTGTCTTTAATATATTATTAGTATATTATTAAGGCTTTTAGATTTCTTTGGCTAATCTCTGCATGAGCTTCCCAATTTCTCCATCTACTACAAAATTAAAATCATCCGTGCCATTGCATCACTACCACTAAACACACCTCTCTCAAGGAGCCATCCGAAAATTCGAGAGTTTACTTCCTTCCCATATCTTATGATTTTATAATGATATTATTCTATCTTTGTGTACATTGAGGGCAATGTACATCTTAAGTGTGGGAGGTGAATGAATAACCTAAAAGGTGCCTAACTAACTTTTCCATTATTCTCAAATTTCTAAAATTAGGTACTTGCAACATTTTGCATTATTTCCTCAAATCCTCGAATTTAGTCTTGTTTGAAAGTAAATTACCCATATTACTAATTAGGATGAAATTTCCTGATGATTTATGATTTTATTGATATGTTTTAGATTAAGTCATTGATAATTGTGCATTGATAATTAAATTCTAAGAATACTTCAGAGAATCCAAGCATGATAGTAGTCTATTTTCCAGTAAATTAAAAATTTGCTAGGTTGTCAAACTCGAGTTTAAATATTATCTTGAAGTTTGAAATTTACTGATGTTGCGATATCAAAATACCCATAATTTTGTGAGTTTTTGAGCCTTATAGGAGCATATATTCTTTTATTGCTCACTTTGTATTGATTATGAGTATGTCAACACCGATTTGTTATTCTAGAACTTGCATCGATTATACGTATGTTTGAGACCATATTTCTTGATTTGATACACGTGAGAGATGATAAAGGCACCTGTGGATCTAACCCACTAACTCCATTAATCTAAGCCTACTTTCTAGCAATTAACCTCTTTAGTGAACCCCCTGTGCTTAATCCTAACAACTCCATTTATTGACTTACATTCATAATATTAACCTAAAACCTCTTTTTTATTTATTATCACTATTTCTTTTAACTACCCTTATATCGAGATTTGATTTGATTAATAGCCTAACTATGTTTTTATTTCAGTAATTTATCTTTTATTATGTATTTATGATTGTTCTTAAAAACGAAGTATATCCATTATTCATTATTAGTTATGTGATTAAATGAGCTTATACATTTATTCCAAGTATCAAGAAGAAGCTTTCGTATTATTAAGTATTATTAGTTTTCAATTGATGTAATTATTAGTTCATTAGTTCTTAGTTAGGTAATTTGTCAATTCAATCTCGATTCTAACCTCTAATTCAAATTTTTACTCACACCTTAACTCCTAGCTCCACAGCAACCCTAACAAAGACCTTTGATTTGTGTTTCATCTCATCATTTTCACAAAGGTGAGATTTGATTTTCATGCAAGCCTATGGGATTAACTCTTCATGTTTGACTTTTGAGCTGCTCTAAATTTTGAACCTTTAAACACTTTAAGGATTTGAGTGAATCTTTTGTGAGGATTTCAATCTTTGCTCGATTTCAAATTAAAGGTAATTATTTAGATAAGGGAGAGACTTATATTCTTTGAGCTACAAAATCTATGACTTATAATGTTTGAATTTTTAGGACTATTTGAGTTGAATTATCTATGTATAAATTATCTCCAACTTATAGTGAGACACTATCAGCTAGGAATTATGAATTATAGGAAGTTCGCTTTAATTGTACAAGTTGAGAATTTTGCTTGAGGACAAGCAAAAGCTTAAGTGTGGGGGTATTTGATAAAATCAAATAGTAACATATTTTAGGCCCACATTTACGTGATGCTTTTGGATTAATTATCCCTTATTTTATGTAATTTTGTGTTTTAATCCTTTCTTTTCATGATATATACTGAGAAAGCACCAGAGATGAAAAGAACGCAAAAAGCAGGCTTAAAACTTGGACAAATGGGCCAAAGCATGTAATCGACAATGGTTCGACAAAAGATCACACTTGGCTACTGCCTCAATTGATGATCATCTAGAACACTGGCCTAACTTCGACTGCACACTATTGGTGATCTACCATTAAAGGAATCTCGAGCACGGCTTTGTCCACGATTTACACGGCGTGACGCCTATGGCCATGCCTCTCACAGTGAGAAGAGCAATTTGATTCGGAAAGGATACGGGGAGAAAGAAACGCGTATTTCAAAAGCCTATAAATACACCCTAAGCATGACTCTCGAAGGGGGAGCCCAAAGCTATCGCCTAGGGAGGCGTATAGGGCCGCAGAAGGCAGATTTATGGGGATTCACTGGGGATAGCCAATTAATCAATCTCAAAAAGCCGAATTCTACACAAGACTTTGAGGATCTCTCCTTCAATTTTTTCTGCTGGGTGGTGTGTGGATTTCTTTATGTTTTTTTATCTTTTCTCTTGAGATGTTTTCTCTTATTATTGTTATGAACTAAACCTTCAGATAATTCAAGGGATAAGAACCTATGATGAATCTTTGTTATTTGATTATTTTAGAATTATATGATAAATACTTAGTTTGTTCTAATTATGTGAGCTTAATCCAAATTTAATGTGCTTAGAGTGGAGGAGGAATAGACTCACACCAAGAGTAGATCCAACATAATTAAGTTGAGCACTGACTAGAGATAGGGTGATCGAGATTTTGCTGGATTAGGGGTGAAACCTAATGCTGGGAATCCATGCATCGATTTACTACTATTCTAGGGGTTATTATAAGAGAACGAGTTCCACTAATTAACCTAGGGTTAGACGTTATTCGCCTCGTGATGAACCATAAAAGTAACATATTTAAAGCCCACATTTAATATGCTTTGGATGATTTAATCTTTCAATTTATGTAAAAGGTGTTCTTAATCCCTTTCTTTTCATGTTTTATACTCAGGAGCACCAGTAACGAAAAGAACGAGAAGTGGGGCTTAAAATGTGCATCAAATTGGGCAAGCCACGTAAATCAAAGACTTTGCCCGACTTCAAGCCACACTACGTGCCTGCATTAATTATCTGGAACACATTACAAAGCTGACGATTGCAGTACGGCACGCCTCATCAACGGAGTCCAACACACCGGGCCACGTATTCACATGTGCGCATTACGTGTGGCTGTCCTCACCATGAAAGAGGAATTTTACTCGGATTTGGATGCTTGGAGGCAAAGAAACACATTCCTAAGTCTACTTAAACTCCCAATTAGGAATTGCACTCCAAATTAGGATACTTGAGGCCAAGTAAAAATCTCAAAGCTTTCCATATAAACAATTCTAGGGGCAAATCTTAATGGGGGAGTTCGACAAGCCTCGCAGGCTTTCTTGTTTGTCAAGGAAGCTAGGCTAAAAAGCAAGCCAAAAGGCCGATTTGTGGGAATCACTCAAAGATAGCCGCTTGATCCATCTCAAGAAGCTGCATTCTACTAAAGACGGAGGATCTCTTCAATTCCTTTAGGGGGTTTAGGATTTCTTATGTTTTGTTTTATCTTTTCTCTTGAGAGATGTTGTCTTTTATTATTATGAACTAAACTTCTCTTTGATACCTTAGTGGGATGAAACCTTATGATGAATCTTGTTATTTGATTTTTGAATTATATGATAATAAATTAGTTTGTTCTTAATTGTGTGAACTTAATCCACATCTAATGTGCTGTTTAGGTGGAGGAGGAATAGACCTCGCCAAGAGTAGATCCAACATAATTGTTGGAGTTGATCGCACGCCTCTAGAGATAGGGTGACGAGGATTTTACCAAGTTAGTGAAACCTAATATGGGAGTCCACATATCGATTTATCGCTATTCTAGGGGGTTATTATAAGTGAATGAGAGTTCCACACTAATTAACCTAGGGTTTAGACGCGTTATTCACCTCGAGAGGGTTTAATATACGTTAGGGAGTCTCACGGATCAAACTAAGTAAATAAATCTTATGGTTCAAGGTTAGATAACAAGTGAAGTCTTAGTGAATTTTTCCAAGGGGTATCGCTTGAGGTCAATCGAGGTTTCCCCAAAAGTTATTTCCCCAATTCATTCTTTTTTGTCTTTGTGTCTTAGCTTAGTAAGTAGATTAGTTTCTTTAGTTTAAACAATCATCACTTTATATTAAGGCTAAATAATAAAAAGACTATGAGTATTAGTACTTTTAGTTCCTTTGGGTTCGGATAAGTAAGGTCTTGCCTAAATTATACTTTTCATTGTTTGATAGGTGCACTTGCCTTTTAATCGTTGTCGCAGTTGGTTTCCAGTTCGATCATTCTTTTATAAATTTTAAACTCTGATTTATGATCAAGTTTTTACACCGTGTCTTGAGAACTGGGTAAATATTAAGAAAGCTCTATTTTTATTACTTTAGCCATTTTTTTATTGCAATTTATTTTCATTATTATTATTATTATTATTATTATTTTTGCACTAATTTTTCCTCCATTTGCTTTTGGCGGATAATTTTAGTTTTTAGAGAGAAGATGTCATTGAATAACTATCACAGGCAAGTTACATTCTGAGGACAAGGACCAAATTAAAGCATCAAGTTGTCTTCAACCTCGACGTACGCACCCAATAATGCAATACGACTCAAATATAGGAGGCGTGGCGAATCCCCGAGTACCCACCCTACTTGATATGGCATGGAGAAATCTAACAAGTCCACTATATGGGTAATTATTCTAGACCTCAAATGTATTTTCTACATGATAACATTTATAATGCAGGATGGAGGTACCAATCAAATTTCTCGTGGGATGATCAAAAGCAGCTAAGGACCTAACTTCCTCCAAATTTTCAACAACCACCTTACTAACAGAAGAGAGTCGAACCTCGAGGAGATACTCTATTAAAATTCATGGCGACCCACGAATAACTTTCTCCAAGACATCAATCACCCACTTAAGAACCAACAAGCATTGATCAAAGGATCGAGAGCCGTTAGTTGAAGTCACTGCAAGTCGGGCTTGGGGAACTTACTAAGTCGGGCTTATACAACTCCGCTGGTCGATCTTAGAACTACACAAGGGAAGCTTTGCTACAATCACCGAAACTAACACCGAGAGAGCAAAATCAAGCCATTTCACTTATAGTGAAGGGTTAAACGTAACCAAACCCAAGGAAGAAGAACCCGTGGTGTTTGGTTGCAAGGTTGAAGTGTGCCATGATATACCAAAACCCGTGATTACAGAGTACCAACCCAGCAGTGCCATATCCCGATGCCAATAAAGAAAGATTCACAGGAGAGGAAGAATTCGGTGAACTCACACTTCGTAGCCAGACTACGAAACAATCACTCTTCAAGCTCTGACTTCAAACTAGGACATCGAGTAATAAAGCTCACGAACATTAATTCTACTGATAACCATTTGGTTCAAACTTTGCTGTGAAACATCACGCAAATCACCAATGTGAATGAGCTAGATCTTAGAACCTCGTTAATTTTACATAAAGAAATAATTCATGAAGAACTAAGGCTTGTGTCGATGAAGCTAGACAGAAGTGTGAAAAACACACTGCTAAAGAGAAATCTAGGATACTACGAAGTGAAACAAGAAACCCTGCACGAGCCGATAGGAACAAATAAATCACTTCAAAATAGGGGACTGTGTAATATTATTGAATATAAAGGAAGACCTCGAATCACATAATTCAGATTTCAAGACAAGCGTAAGAAATCACTTTTGAGAGTAATTAATGTCTTCCTGATCACCAAACGATACCGAGGTAAGCAATACTAGACTTAAAACTATTTATCAAAACCGAATTGATCACGCTTGAGAAAGTATTTTCCCTCCTCAAACCACCTTGACCATACTTAATGAGAGGTAAAGTCTAGCTTGCAGACTATAAACGAGCGCTTCTTGTGGAAGGGCAACCTTGAGCACTCAACCCTATTAATTTTTACATTTTTTATTTTGCATTTTTATTTTTCATTTTAGCACCTAACCATAAATCTAGCAAGTGCAAAGTACGATTCCATGCTCACATTTTGGCTTGCACACTGGCGGTAGTGCGTCAACGTCGTGGAAACGGTAAGGACAAACCGCGGGCGTGCTAGTAACGTGCATGACAAGAATGATTTCTTTTTCCCAACACGGTGCGATAAAAAGCCATGCCGTCAAGCCGACACTTCCGTGGTGAGGTTACCGACTTATTGAGCATCGCGGGCGAGACCACGGATATGCCCTACAATCGTGTGACCATCTTGACTTGGCCGAGCACGCCGGGTTAAACCTGCGCCCGTTCTAAAGGATCGTGCAGAAGAATACACTACGGTATTCACGTAGACTCCACGGTCAGTGGTAAACACCTAAACGGCGTTTCAAAATTCAAAATCCACCGAAAAACAGGTCGATTAAACTTTCCGGAAGCAAAGAGCGTGGGTGGGATTACCATTTAAATATTTACTACTTAATTTCTATTTCTATTTTTTATTTTATTTTCTATTTTTATTTTTTTATTTTCATTTTCTATTTTTTATTTTTATTTTCATTTTCTTTATTATTTTCTTCTTGTTATTTAATTCCCATTTAGATTTAGCTTAGGATACAAAATAACGGATAGGATGTTCGCTTTCGAGGACTCAACTAGGTTAGGCGCTCTACGCTCACCTCAATCCTATCCAGGTTTCTTTTCATTGGCTTCATCCAAAATTCGTAAGTTTCCACTTCTCTCCCGTCTTACGATTTTATGATTACTTTCTGATATTTATCTACCTTTGCACATTGAGGACAATGTACATCTTAGAATAATGGGGTTAACTATTTGCATTATTTCTGAAAATCTCAATTTAGTCTTGTTTTAAAATCAATTTTTCATATTATGAATTATTAGATGAAATTTCTTATGACTTATGATTTTTATTGATAATGTTTTGAATTAGAGAGTATAGCGGATTAATTGTGCATTGATGATTTATGCTTTTAAGATACTTAGAGAATCAAGCATGATAAGTCTATTTTTCAAAGATTAAAAATTTTTTTAGGATGTCTAATTCGAATTTAAAATAATACTTCTTTGGAAGTTTGAATTTTATGAGGTTGACATCAAAATACCCATAATTTTGTGATATTCTTGAGCTCTTATAGAGCATAAATTCTTTTTCTTGCTCACTTTATTGATTATGAGTATGTCAACAACTTTGATTTGTTATTCTAGAACTTGCATCGATTATACATGCTCTAGATCTCACATTTTTTGATTTGATACCTGCAGAGATGATAAAGGCACTCTAGGATTTAACCCACTTACTCCATAAAAAGCCTACTCTTCATAATTAACCCCTAGTAGACCCCTTTTAATCCTAACAACCCTATTTATTGACATAACTGCTAATATTAACCTGTAACGCTCTTTGTTTTTATTTATCACCATTCCTTTTACTATCCCTTATATCGAGATTTGATTTGGATTAGTTGCCTAATTGCATGAATTTTAGTAGTTTATCCTTTATTATGTATTTACAGATTGTTCCTTAAAAAAATAGAAGTATATTCATTATTAGTTATGTGATTAAACGAGCTTTATACATTTAAAATCTAAATATCAAAAAAGAAGTCAGCGTATTATTAGTATTATTAGTTTTCAATTGATGTAATTATTATTGTTAGTTCATTAATTCTAGAATTAGAGTAATTTGTCAATTCAATCTCGATTCTTAACCTTCTAATTCAACCTTATCTCCACACCTTAACCCTAGCCAGATGCTTACAACCCCAGTTAAAGACCTTTTGATTTGTGTTTTTATCTCACTATTTGATGGTGGAGATTTGGTTTTCATGCAAGCCTATGGGATTAACTCCCTTATGTTTGATTTTTGAGCTGCCTAAATTTTGAACCTTAAAACACTTTGAGTGATTTGAGGAACCTTTTTGAGGATGTCAATCCTTGTCGATTCGAATCAAGAGGTAATTATCTAGATAAGGGGAGACAATTCTATGTTTTGTGCTCTGAAATCTATGACTCTATAATGTTTGAATTTTAGGACTCTTTCGAGTTGAAGATTATCCATGTATAAATTATCTCTGAATTATGATGAAACACTATCAATGAGCTATTATGAATTGAGGGAAGTTAGTTTTAATTGTAAGTTGAGAATTTTGCTTGAGGACCAAGCAAAAAGCTTAAGTGTGGGGGTATTTGATGAACCATAAAAGTAACATATTTAAAGCCCACATTTAATATGCTTTTTGGATTATTCAAGCCTCAATTTATGTAAAAGGTGCTCGCAATCCTTTCTTTTCATGTTTTATACTCGTGGAAAGCAATTGAAGGAGTGGGAAGAATCTTGAGAAGCAGTGCTTTAAAACGGACTAAATTGGGCTGGGTTAAGAAATCAAGCACGCCTCGGACTTCAAGGCTGCACTCGCCGCAGGCTCTCCTTAAGCTCCTCTAGAGCATGGTCACAGCCACGATATACAGTACCGCGTTCATCAACGAGTCCAACACTCGCCAAAGCCACTCATTCACACGCAAGCGTGTGACATGCCCGTGTCCCTAAGCCGTGGGAAAGAGGAATTTTACTTAGATTTGGATGCTTGGAGGCAAAGAAACATATTCTAAGTTCATTTTTAAACCCCCAATTAGAATTCTGTACCAAACTAGGATACTTGGAGTCCAAGTAACAAATCTCAAAGCCTATATAAACACCCTAGGGGCAACTAATGGGGAGTTCGCAAGCCTTCTGCCAGGGCTTTGTCGAGGCGGAAGCTAAAGCTAAAAGCCAAGCCAAAAGGTCGGGATTTTGTGAGAACTCACTCGAAGATAGCCACTTGATCCATCTCAAGAAGCTGCACTCTACTAAAGACGGAGGATGTCCTCTTCTGGTAATTCCTGTGGGGTTTTAGGGATTTCTTATGTTTTGTTTTTATCTTTTCTCTTGAGATGTTGTCTTTTATTATTATGAACTAAACCTTCGATACCCGAGGGAGATGAAACTCCCTATGATGAATCTTGTTATTTGATTTTTTTTTAGATTATATGATAATAACTTAGTTTGTTCTTAATTGTGTGAACTTAATCCAAATCTAAATGTGTGCTTAGGTGGAGGAGGAATAGACCCCGCCTAAGAGGATTCAACATAATTAAGCTGTAGTTGATCACATACTTGCAGATAGGGTGACGAGATTTTGCCGCATTAGGGGTGAAACCTAATATGGGAATTCACAGATCCGATTTATTGCTATTCTAGGGGTTATTATAGAGTGAACGAGAGTTTCACCTAATTAACCTGTGGTTAGACGCTATTCACTCTTGAGAGGGTTTAATATAACTATAGGGAGTCTCATGGATCAAACTACAACAAATCTTACGGTTCAGAGGTTAGATAACAAGTGAAGTCTAGGTGGATTTTTCCTAAGGGTATCGCTTGAGCAATCGAAGCTCTAAAAGTTATTTCCTAATTCATTCTTTTGTCTTTACGCCTTAGCTTAGGCAAGTAGATTAGGTTTAGTTTAAACAATCATCACTTCTATATTGCAAATAACAAAAGACGTGAGTATTAGTACTTTTTAGTTCCTTTGGGTTTGACAATCCCATTTGCCCAACTATACTACTGCTCGAGTAGGTGCACTTGCCTTTAATCGCGGTGAGGAAGTTGGTTTCAAAGTTCGATCCATTCTTTTATAATTTTTAAAACTTCAAGTTTACTGGCTGATCACCTCGAGAGAGGGTTTAATATACTATGGGAGTCTATTTTGATCAGTCCAAGTGAATAAATCAGATGTTCACTGTTAGATAACAAGTAGGTTCTAGATGGATTCTTCCTAGTCGTTTCAAATAAATCCATGAAGTTCTCCCATGTTAGTTTCCAAATTCATTCTTCTTTCTAGAGCTTATTAGGTTTAATTAGTTAATCAATTCTAGATTAATAGAAACAATTTCACTTATTTTTAGGCTAGTTAACAAAAAGAAAGTTAGTATTAGGCCACTTCTAGTTCCTTTAGGATTCGATGAATCCGGTCTCTGCCTAAGCTATACTACTGCTCGAGCATGTTGCACTTGCCTTTAATCGCTGTCGTGATTTAGTTTCCAGTTTTGATCATTCTTTTATAAATTTTAAAACTCTGATTGATAATGATCATGACCATCGAACAAGAGTATAGTTTAGGCAAGACCTGATTGTCTAACCCAAAGGAACTAAAAGTTACTAATACTAACTTTCTTTTGATTATTTAGCCTTAAAATAAGGAAGTTGTTTATTAAATCTAAATTAATTAACTACTAAACTAAAGACTCTAAGACAAAGATGAATGACCTTGGAAAATAAATCAGAAAAACTCACTTGATTTAAGATAAATTTAGGAAGAATCCACATAGACTTCACTTGTTACCTAACACCGAACCATACGATTTATTCACTTAGTTTGATTCGTAAGAATCCTAATGTATATTAAAACTTCTCTCGAGGCGTGAATAACGCCTAAACCCCTAGGTTAATTAGCGGAACTTTCGTTTTCTTTATAATAAACCCACTCAGAATAGCAGTTAACTCGATTCGTGGATTCTCAGCATTAGAGTTTCACCTCTAATCCGACCAAAAATCTCATCACCTCATTCTAGCAGCGTAAGGGAATAACTCCCACTTAATTGCGTTGGATCTACTCTTGGCGTGGAGTCTATTCACTCTCCAACCTAAGCATATTAAATTCTGATTAAGCCGCCACATACCAAGAACAAATACGCTACATTTATCATATAATTGTAAATAATAACAAAGATTCATCATAGTTTACCCTCTTCGGGTATCCAGAAGGGTTTAGTTCTATGATAATAAAGGAAAAAGATCTCAAGAGAAAAGATAAAACAAAAACATAAGAAATCCTTAAAACACTTGAAGGAATTAAAGAGGAGATCCTCCGTCATGAGGTATAACTCACAGCTTCTTGAGATGGATCAACCGGCTATCCTCGAGTGAACCTCACACAAATCGCCCTTCAGTACCGACTATGCGGCACCTAGACGATGGCTTTGGGCTCGGCCTCGATGCAGGGTCAGTCGAACTCCACAATGCTAGGGTACCTAGAGTGTTTGAGATAGGGGGCTTTGAGATGCCTTGCTTCTGGCCTCGCAAGTACCTAATTCAAATAGGATTCCTATTTGGAGTGTTTGAATAAGGCTTTGGAGATGCCTTTCTTTTGTCTCCGCTATCCAACCAAAGTAAACTCACCTCGTGGCATGGCGAGAGATACTTCCATGACACACTTCTACCGCATTAACAAGTCGTGGTCGTGCCCAGGACTGCTGGATGAGGCACCGTGACTGCAAATCGTGGCCCAGTCAGGTTCGAGATTCTTTAAGGAGGCAATGTACTGCGGTGATCTGGTCCGTGCGAGCGTTTCCGATTTCATGCTTTGGCCCATTTGTCCCCTTTTAAGCCCCGGGACGTCGTAAATCGAGTTTTAAATTTATAAAAGAATGATCGAACCTCGAAAACTAACTCCGACAACGACAAAAAGCGAAGTGCACCTATCGAATAATTGAGGTTAGTTTAGTAAGAGCCAGGATTGCTATCGAACCCAAAGGAACCAAAAGTACAATACTAACTTTCTTTTATTATTTAGCCTAAAATAAGTGAAGTTTGCTTATTAATCTAAATCATTTAACTAATAAACTAAAGACTCTAAGACAAAGAAGAATGAATTTTGGAAAATAACTTGGGAAAAACTCAGCTTTGATTTAGACGATACCTCTAGGAAGGGGAATCTTACTTCTGTGACTTCACTTTTGTTATCTAACATCAAATTCATATGATTTTATTTACTTAGTTTTGATCCGGAAGACTCTCTGAACGATATTGGAACCCTCTCTCGAGGTGAATAACGCTCAACCTCAGGGTTAATTAGTGGAACTCTTTGCTCTTATAATAACCCCCTAGAATAGCAAAGAATCGATCTATGGACTCTATATTAGGTTTCACCTCATCGCAAAATCTACCTCACATATCTAAAGGCATGAGATCGAATTCAAGCTTAATTATGTTGGATCTACTTTTGTAAGCGTATTCTATTCCTCCTCACACCTACATTAAAATTGGATTAAGCTCACATAATTACAGAACAAACAAAGTATTTATCATAGGATCTAAATAATCAAATAACAAGAGTCATCATAGGTTTCATCTCTCTGTATCCGTCAAGAGGGTTTTAGTTCAGTAACAATAAAGGAAAACATTTCAAGAGAAAGATAAAACAAAACATAAGAAATCCCACAAACCCGCTCAAGGAATTGAAGAGGAGATCCTCCGCCTTGAGTATAACTACGCTTTCGAGGATGGATCAACTGCCATTCCTGAAAGTGAATCCCTACAAATGCGCTTTTCTCCGCTTAGAAGAATGATGCCTCTAGAGCGATAGGCTTTGCTCTCTTTCTCGTGTCATACTTAGGTGCATTTATAGGCTTTTGAAATACGCTTTCTTTGTCCCTGCATCTTCCTCTAATGAAATTGCTGCTTCACTACAGAGACTACCTGCGGCACACGGCTGCGCAGTAAATGCGTGGTGGGCAAAGGCCGTGGTTCGATTCTCTTTAATGAAGTACCTGCCGTGAATCGAGGGAATCGGCCGTGTTCTAGATGAAATCCGATGAGGCACGGCCGTGTTAGCTTCTTTGGTCCAGCCAGTGCGATTTCTATGCTTTGGCCCATTTGTCCTGCTTTTCTAAGCCCGTTTTATGCTCTTTCACTCCACTTTGCGCTTCCTAGAGTATATTATCATGAAAATAAAGGATTAAGAGCACCAAGTTACATAAAATATGGATAATTCATCCAAAAAGCATACCATAAATCATGGGCCTCAAATATGTTACTATTTCGGTTTATCAAATACCCCCACACTTAAGCTTTGGCTTGTCCTCAAAGCAAAATTCACAACTTACAATTAAAACTAACTTTCTATAATTCATAATGTACTATTGATAGTGTTTCATCCTAACTGTGGATAATTTATACATGGATAATTCCAACTCAAAGAGTCCTAAGAATTCAAACATTATAAGTCATAGATTCTGTAGCTTTAAACATAGAGTGTTTCCCTTCATCTTAAATAATTACCTCTGACTGAATTCCAGCAAGGATTGTTTGTCCTCACAAAAGATTCTACCAAATCACTCAAAGTGTTTAATTTTCAAAATTTAGGCACTCAAAAGTCGAAGACATGAAGAGTTAATCCCATAGGCTTAGCAATACGTAACTGTCCAAGTACATCG